>OX578133.1:65506797-66884297 GCA_951213105.1 Amaurobius ferox | reverse complement strand
GAGAATTCTGGCGTTAGGAAAGTATAAAAAATCAATTAAAGTCAAAATTATATTTGATATTGCCTATGATTTATTTATTAAGCGATCTATCATACTGAAATCCGTATTTTCACAGACTAACCAATAAATGCCTACTATCTTTAGACGGTTTTTTGTTCATCCTCCCTCTAAAAAATTATCGATCTTGAAACCGCCGAACAATTTGAACTCATGATCGATGCTTCAGTATTTTTAGATAATCCACACTGTTCCATTTAAAGCACTCTGGGAATCAGAAACTTTTTAGTAAATCTTTATCCTGCTCTGCTGCGGAATTTCAAGGTCAAATTGTTTAACTACCTATTTTGTCACTGACGCTTTGTGAACTAACTGATTGTAGTAGAAAATATTGATTGCAGTATATTGAAGTATATAACATTTCATAACAAGTTTTTCAATTGTATAGCTATTAATTTTGTTAAAAATAATTGTTAATCCTTTAATTTTTTGTTGTTGAAGAGTTGTCTTATAATAGTAATCTAAACTTAATTCGATCAAGCAGAAACAGAAGTATTATAATAAATTAATTTTTATTCTACTACTGTATATTTCATCGTCTACAGGAGTAGTTCCCAAAATGGGGCCGACTGATACCATAGGAATCGTAACAAACTAAACAAGCGGAAAGGTAGGGAGAGGTTCAACACACGTAAAAGGGGTTTTCGAATAACTTAAAAGATATAACTAATAAACCTTTTGTTAAATCCAGTTTTTTTTTTATTAAAATTTATTTAAAAGTCTTCCAAATTAATGCTCATCAATCAGTTAAGCCTCAACCACATTTAAAAATATTTAAATGTGTAAATAATTATATATATATATATATATATGTATATATATATATTATATATATATATATATATATATATATATATATATATATAATATATATATATATTATATATATATATATAATATATATATATATATATTATATATATATATATATATTATATATATATATATATATAAAATATATACATATATATATATATATTATATATATATATATATATTATATATATATATATAAAATATATATATATATATATATATATATATATATATATATATATATATATATATATATATATATATATATTATATATATATATATATATATATATATATATATATATATATATATATATATTATATATATATATATATATATATATATATATATATATATATATTATATATATATATATATATATATATATATATATATATATATTATATATATATATATATATATATATATATATATATATATATATATATATATATATATATTATATATATGCATATATAGTCCGCATTTTTTTTAATTACTAAAGGAGTCCTTGGGTTTAAAAGTTTGGAAACCACGGAAGCGTGTTTCATAAAAATAGAGAAACTTTTGTGAAAAACTTCGGTTTAGAATTAAACTATGGATCTCCACCTGGCCAGTCAACGTTTAATCCATTGAGCTACTGGAACAATAGTATTCCCTTCTATGGTTGAAGTTAGCATTACACCTTTTTTCCATCATGTGTGCATGTGTATGTGAACTTATGTATATAATAAAATATGAATAAATATATAAATAAACTCCTGCAAATATAATGAAAACATAAATAAACTCCTGTAAAGTTTACTTCATAGTGTAGTCAACAAAAGGACTGGCTAAAAATCCAAACCATGAAAGTAACTTCTTATTGTTTTAAACATTATTATTATATCAATTCGATATATTCTATCGATTCAGTTTATATCTAATCGTTTCTTTATAATCGATATTCATCTCGCAAAACCATCATTTTCTTTGGGTAAATTTAGTTTCAGAAGATTGAGATATAAAGGGTGCCAAAGAAAGTAATGGACCAGGAAAGTAAGTCGATAGATATTAGGGTTATCGTCTATTTTTTGTGCAAGTGTATAAGAAATCCCGATGGCGCTACATGGTAAGATATCTTTAGTTAGCTAACTTCCTTTTTTAGAGGGGTACTGGGTCTATTTCGTTTCCTGTTAGAGATGGGGTAAAAAAAATTCAATTACACCGTTGTACAGCGTTGCAAAATTAGTACTAAGAATTTTTGTTCCAAAGCTTCAGAATATCTCTCTAAATAACGATTTTAAAAAATTATAATTCTGAATGTAACAGTGTAAACGTAGAGACATTGGAAAGCAAGCTGAGGCCTCTTATTGCATGTGGGCAAGCATGCATCGCTACTGAAGGTAAACTATTTGTAGTTTCTATATAACAAAATCGATTTTATTCTACCGCATTGTCTAAATGTTCGATTTTTTGGCGGAGAAGTGAGGCGGAGTTAGATTGTATACACTGGTTTTTAGGGTTCTTTTCCATCTTTTATTGGGGGGGGGGGGGCAAAAATGTTCTGTACTGATTTTGCAACGCTCTACAACTTTGTAATTGATGATTTTCCTCCTGTCTGACAAGAAGTAAGATAGCCCCATGACCCCCTAAAAAGGGGCCCTCTTAGCTGTGTGATAATGTAGCGCTAGCTGTGATAATGTAGCGCTTAGCTGTGTGATAATGTAACTGAGGTTTCATATATATCTGTATAAAAATATACAATAACCATAATACTTCTCGAATTATTAACCTCACGCATGACTTTCCTACACAACCTGTACGTATAAGACTTACTGCATGCTTAGAGCAAAAGTCCTCCCTTTGAGATTGAAGCAATAAATTTTGAACTATAAGTGTAAACTCTGATCTACGAGTATAAAATAAGTTCTTATCACAACGACCAATGTCATCTAAAAATATGAAACAAGACAGGAAGCTCATTTAGATGTTTAAGCACTGTTCCTGTATCCACAGATTTAGAAGCAGTGAGTTCACGAAGTGCAGTGGTAAGAAGCCACGATGGCGCGGTGAATAAGTCAACTGTGAACATTTAGTCCACAGATCGTCAACTGGAAAATATGAAAACTGGTGAACTGGAGATTCTGGATCGAGTGGAAGTACTCGAAAATTTTGAAAAGTGGTTTTGAATGTTATGATTATCTCTTCCGTTCGCCACCCCTAATTCAAATTTTAATTTTTTTTTTCTTTTAACCTTGGTCTTGATATGGATCAAATGACACCAAAATCAAAATTCTAGCTATATTGGGCACATCCGGGGCACATTATTCAGGCACATCCGGGGGTACGAATGCCCCCGGGAGACGATCATTCGCCCCCCTCCCCCCTCGAGAGATATTTTACATTAACTTAGTTTCTATTTATGTGACAGCATTTAGATATATTTATGTAGGGAAAATAGAAAACTTGCCCCCGTCCCCAAAGTCCTGCTTATCGTCGAAGTGAACTCTGCATTCTCCTCTCTCTAATATCAGATTCATGTGCAACTAACAATCTGACTGACCACCTCCTGCTATTTTTATCTCAGGTTAGCCTCCTGATGCTATTTTCAGACCTCTGACATCTTTGCACTAATCTACAGGGTTAATTTGTTTGGACGCCATTGTAAAAATCCTTACTGTTCCCAACCTGGAATTGAACCACAGATCTTTGTACTGGTCAACCGATGCTCTACCGTTGAGCTACTGAGATGGAATTTCAAGCTCTTATTGTCTAAGTGGACTCTGTAATATTACCTCCTCAGTCTTTTATGATCTCTTCGTGCCATAATCCCATTTTCAAAATTGTTCCCTTGATCTCGAAGCTGAGACGAATCGCATGACACCAAAACCAAAATTCTTGCTACAGTGGAAGTGCTTGATAATTTTAATATATCACCCTATCAGTCAGTCAGTTCAGTGCGTATTATATAGATAATTCTGCTTTTGATGAAATCTTTAATATGAATATTTGAAGTTTCAGATACCACATCTATTCATCCTACGCACGCAACTGTCCGAATTAACCAACATTTTTTTCATCTATTTACAACTGTATTGATATCAAAAATGCATGCACATAATTATTACATATCGTACGAATTATACAGACATTAATGAGAATTTAAATCTTTAATAGTCAACTTCGTGATATTCTATACGCGCAAAACAGTGACTAATATACTAAAAGCGATTCATTAACCAGTAACATTGATTTTTATTTGTTCCTATATCTGTATAGAAGGAAATTAAGGTAACAATAAATGATATGTTTTACCAATGGCGTTAAAGAACCCTTTTGTTTACTTTTCAGTTTCTATTATTTCGTTGCTTGGCAAGTAACGGTGTTGTATGTTGTTGTTTTTTTTTACCTTCATTAATTGTTATTGACTTCACATTAGCTTTGTATTTTTGTTGAACATCTTTGACAGACTTGTTTTCGGCTCCCATAGCATGCAGAGGGCTAAAACTCGGCGCACAATTACATCTCTCAAAGCATTCTCATCTGTCAAATTTTCACGCGATTACGTTGTGTCATTACGTCATTTACGTACATCATTTTTGACGAGCTCGTTCTCGACTCCCAGATTACGTAGAGAGCTGAAACTTTGCACACGGTTTCATCTTATGGGACAGTTTCATCTGCCCAATTTTCACACCATTACGTTACGTTAGAGCGCCTCTACTACAGGCTGACTTATCAAGCATATTGAAGCCCATAGGGTTCCATACTACAGTTACAGAAATTGTAAAATGAGTGTTTAAAATAAATACTTTATATAAAAAAAGAAGTTTCAATTAGAATATTATAGAATTTAGCTCGCACAAGTATGCTCCAGTACGGGGTATCCAATTATTTATTAGCCATTGTTTTCTTCTTTCTTCGTTTCTAGGAAAGCGAAATAGCCTAAAACCCTTTCTAGAATGATTAGAGCAGTTCGACGCAGAACATCCACCCATAATTATTTTAATTATACATTCTAAAGTGAAAATAAGAATAGAGTTAATGTTAATGGATTGCGCTTCCAGCTATGGTGGGCTTCAATATGCTTGATGAGTCAGCTCGTATATAGAGGAGCCTTAGCGCTTACCATGACGTCACAGTGGACACCCCTCATTCAGGTCCAGGCCCAAGGAAGACGAGGAATCACGATAGCCCCGCATCAAGCCAGGGTATTTAACTTTGTATATATGTTTAATTTTATGTAGTATTAATATGTGTCTGATATAATATTAAAATATCATTTCCAGAGACATTTTTCTATTGCTTTAAATTAGATTTCAAAAGAGTATTTGATTATCCCCAAGAAACATCTTTAAAGTAATGCAATTGCAATTATTCATGATGTCAGTTTCAACATCAAAGGTGTCCATCACAGAAATTATATTCGTTTCGGTTGAAATTTTTCAATAATGAGCGTTCCCTCACCTTTTCTTTCGACTGCATCACTGTCTAAAATATATTGGATTTTATACCGTGTTAGTTTTATTTCAATATTATACTGGACAAAGGCGTGAATTTTTTCTGTTAGTGATTGATAAATTAATGAACACATGTGAATAATAAATCACTAATTCAAGATTTTATACCATTAATGAAATTTTAAATTTTATTCTTTGAATTCCGGGTCGAAGCAAAATTGAGATTGAAAAAAAAAAAAATGTCAGGGATTGCAATCCCTTGTCCTGCTATCTGAAGATAGCCAATAATAAAAATAATTACATTATTAACTCGTAATTTACATAACATCGCTTAAAAGGGAGATTAATTTTGAAATTTGGTTACGAAGACAAATTCCTAACCCCCCTTTAAATACTCTCCAAAACTTTTGACATTGTACTGCCGCTATTTTCGGCACTTTATTTATCGAGAATGATAGTGATTGGCCACGAATCCTTCGTTTTCGATTCCCCTTCGTTTTCGAATAGATTGTTCTCTTTACTAGAATCAAAATCAATTCATTCTTAAATAAAATGTCCTCTTGCTTTAAAATTTTTTACTTTCTCGTAGTATTTTCCCAGAGTGAGTTCTCTTTGTAAACGTAACATTAACGGATATAAAAAGTAACAATTTTTAGCAACAGGGTGGAAGCTTTATAACAACCCTGGCAGGAGTTCAAGAGCAAATGCTATGGATGGAACCAGTAGTGTCGTCAGAAGAAAAAAAATCTGGGGAGGGGTGGAGGACCAAATATTTTGTTTTCCATTCTCCTTTTGCAATTTCTTTGAAATTCAATGGATTCGATGGATTGGTTCCTGGGTGGGGTTATGGCCCCTAAACCCCCCACTTGGCGATGCCACCGGAAGGAACCTTTCTGAGGGTTATGTAGTTGAAAATATATAATAACGTGGTTTATCGATAGAAATGTATTATTTTTTAAGCTCCCAGAGTTCACTTCGACGGCAAGAGCTTGCAATACTGACCCAGTAGCTCAACGGTGAAGTGTCAGCTGGCCAGTTCGAAGGTCCGTGGTTCGATTATTGATTGAGGCAACAAGGCTCTTTATAATAGTACCCGAACGAATTAACCCTGAAGGTTAGGGCAGTGATATTGGGGGGGGGGCTAAAAGTGACCCTAGTACGATTAGTACGAATTCGGTGGACTTTGGTATATTGGGCGCCGATTTCAAAATGGGGGGGGGGGACAACGACCACACAGGATACTATCCTGGGTAAAAATAGTAGTATTAAGAGCCTAACCTGAGGTAAAAATAGCAGGTCAGTCAGATTGTCAAGTTGCACGTCAATCTGACATTAGAGGGAGGAGAATGCAGAGTCCAATTCCACGATAAGATCTTGCAATTCCATCCCAGTAGCTCAAAGGTAGAGCGTAGAGCGTTGGTTGGCCAGTACGAAGGTCCGTGGTTCGCTTCCCGGTTGGAGCAGCAAGATTCTTTACAAACTAATATTATAGAATATATCAATTTATGGATACAAATTATGCTTAGCTTACTGTTTTCATCAACTTTAAAAGTGAACAATTCGTATGAGATTGCCATGAACAATTTGCTTTAAATAGTCTTAAAAATAAATATTTTTCTGCAACATATGAAGCATCAGAAAGATATAGAGAACATGTGATATCAGAAAGGGGGGGGGGGGGATACTGCCAAACGGGAATGTTTACAGTGCTAAATTTAGTTTTCAGTATTGACTTTATGGAGAAGTCATTTTTACACCATCTGGGTGGTGGGTATGACCCCCCCCCCCCCCTTCCCTTTCCTTCGGGGGTGAGTGATAAAGGCCCTTGTCTCCATAGTCGGGAGTAAAAATCTAATTGAGCTTTGAAACCGGAATCTTTAGCCTTGCCTTTGACGTCAAGATGCTTCACCTCAGCTATGTTTAAAAAAAAAAGTGAGTGAGAGAGCGAGAGAGAGAGAATTTGAAAGCCAACCTTCAGAAACAATCGCTTGTTAGAAATTAAAGTTGCGGCGCAGTTTGCGAGTTAAAGGCAATATGCGATTCATCCGCTTACGTTTCTGGAGCTGTTTGTTCGCTCTTCTGAATTAACTTGATTTAGATATATTGATTTGGCGCCTTTCTTCATCGCTTCATACAGACATACACACATATAATGTATCCAGGGCCATATGTACACATAAGCTAAATAAGCTACAGCTTATTCAGGGGTTGGGGGTCATTAATATGGCCATTTTTTAGTTAACGAGGGGCCCGGGGGAAAATATTTTGTGGACATATATAAACAAGAAAATAAAAAGAATCAAAATTATAATTTATTGTTATATATATATATATATGTGTGTGTGTGTGTGTGTGTGTTACACTTAACTAACAATATTTGGTCATGAAATTTTATATAAGAATATAACTTGAAAAAAATTAATTTTCTTGACTTTCAATTTAGGAAAATCATTTATAAGGCATTCGAAATCTAAATTTTTTGCAAATTTCGTGTTCGATGGATAACATGGTTAAATCATTTCATCTTTTTTTTGCGTCACTTTTTGTCAATTTATTGAAGTTTTGAAAAGCTTCTTTTGGCTTCGGTTAAGAAGATAACCGTAACAATTTTTCACATTTACATATCAACAATCTATCAAACGAATGTTTATTTTATCGTTAGGTTAATACTCTCGAGATAAGAATATTAGTTATGTGTAAAATAGGGAAACTCAATAGTTTATTTAGCCCCTGCATTTGAGCGTCTAGTGTGGTACCTCACATAAGAATATATGATATATGTATGAATAATTTTCGGCAGTCCTTCCCCGTTCTCGATCCGTATGGGGACCCCAAGAAGCGAGACCAAGAACGACTCCGGTCATTTATAATTTATAGTACAGCTTAGAGTTTCCGCAGCTGCATTGTAAATTTGGCCTGGAACGCATCCATACATTTAATACATTTAGAAAAAATTCATATGAGATTTTATGGGGTAATCTATAATAATAAAAGAATATATCCGTTTGTTTATTTGTTTGTTTGTTACGCATGTAGCAGAAGATCTAAGCTACGTACAGCCACGAAATTCGGTACAGGGGTACCTGAAGTCCTGTGACGATACGGTTCGTAGAGAGCTTTATAAAATTTGAGTTAGTTTAAGATAAGTTAGAATGTTTAAGCGTATTGTATGAAGTGTAGAGGAATGTTGCACATAAAGTGGAATGCTTAAAAACACAGCATTTAACCTTTTCTGAGTACAATGCTGGTACAAGTTCATGATTTTTAAACATTTTGATAAATTTTTTATCTGGTCTGATCTAGAAGCAAGAGTTTTCTGACTGGTACAGCTCTGGTTCGACATTTTGAAAAGTTTTTATGTTTGAATCAGGTTCGAAGTTTGTGCCGTTGGGCTAGGTTAGGTGAAATTCTAAAATTTTGGCACTTGGGAGACCTACAGTGTGCGTGTTTCCTTGATGTCTATAAATGTAGGGTAGCTACCTGTAGGGATCGATGTTGCTAGTCCCGAGCCAGGCCTGGATCGGGACTATCAACACCAAATTCCTACATACTCATCTAGCTACCCAATGGTGAAACAGTAAGATATCAATGTAGGATGAACTGTTGATAGAGATTGATACAGAACATTGATACGGATAACAAATTTTGAAATCTAAGAACGGGTTTAAATTAAGGGATTCTTTTATAAAGCATTACACATAAAGTTCGAGATGGATACTGTCTGCGAATATTGGAATATAAGAAATTATTCGATATTCAGGATCTCGAATATAACGCTACTAGAAGAAATTCGAATACCTCAAATATCGCTCCGTGATTAACAGCAGGTTCTGGAATAAAAAGACAGGATACGCCAGAAGAAGATATTCGAAAATACATAGAAGAAAGTTTGCTTCCATCAAATGAAAACATTTTCGAATACTGGTAAAAGAACAGTCTGTATTTTTTATTTTTTTTTTTATAATTTTTTTTTTTTGGAATTAGCTCTGATGTATTTAATCACGGCGCCGTCAAAAGATTTTTGAAAGCGGTCCTTCAATACCCCTGGTTTAATTTGAGGCAAAAATGATGTAGGCTAGATCCCAAGCGTGTTCGAATGCTTGCTTTCGAATAAAAATCTGCAGTGGGTGAGAAGCATTTACATTTATTCAATTATTGTACCTAAAATAAAAAGCTACTGTAAAATAATTAAAATAGAAAATAAAAAAATTCATTTCTAAATTAATGCTGTCTTATGACACTTATTTTTTTTATACTTTATAACTTTATTTACTAATATTAATAAATATTACTTAATAAATGCAAATATTACTTATTTACAATTTAGGAAAACTGTTCAGGGTATTCGAATATTCGAGATCTTGGTTAATATTCGAATTCGAAATTCGAATTCGAAAAATCTTTTTCGGCCATCTCTACATAATATATACTTAAACTTAGACATGATAAACTTTCTAAACATTTTAGACTCAATTTGTGAAAGCAGATATATAGGCTGTCTTTATATCTATATCTTATCTGTCAAAATTTATATCTTAAAACTTGCTTTAAAAGAGCAGTAATACATAATCTTTATTGCAATCTTATGTAAGTTTTATGCGCGACGCGAAGTATCAATTTGAAGCAGAAATCAAGAGTCAAGTTGTTTTTAAATTTTATTCTTGATGACCTATTTAGATATGGAATTTAGAAAGATTAGAATTTCTTATTAAGAAGTTTTAAAGATACGGGCCACACACACAAGAACCTTCCACCAAGAGGATTGTATTAGCAGGAGAGATAAATCTTTTTGAACTATAGATTTTTATTGAGTGACAGGGCAGTAATCTTATGCACATCAATTTTGCTGCTCAGCATTAAAAAAAAAAGTCAAGAGACTTTTGCTCTATAACGGGACGTTGTTTAGAAGCCAGGAAGTGCTCAACTCATCGTCCGTGGACCATGGGACGTTGAGTAGAGCAGTAATTTTATTGCGAGAAAAAAAATACAGGGTTTCTTGGGACGGTCTCGGGATAAATCACGAAATTTCGCGACTGAAGATGTACACTAATATTTCTCAAAAACCTACCAGTTACGAAACAGTAATGCAAGTAAATATTACGCAAATCAACAAGTATTATATTACATTTTTTTAGAACTAATACTTGCATTTAAAATCATTAATTCTGACAATGTTATCAACGCTGTTACGTGAGATCATGATTTGTATTTAAAGCGATGTAATACATTATATTGTACATACACACATTTTATTCTTAATGTAATGGCTGTTTTTAAATGTAGAAAAGGATTGTTCAGGATCCACGCTGCATTGACACGCAACTTTATGTAGCTAGGAAAATGGATTTTTTTCGTATTCCAGAAATCTATATCGATTCTTTGCTGACACGAAATTTTTTACACTCGCCTTATATGAATTAAAAAAACAAACAATTCTTCATCGTCTGAAAATTCCAAGGACTTAATACATTTGATATTCGTGAAATTTCTGAAAACTCTCATAAAATTCGCGCAACGAAACAAAAATTATAATAGAAATTAGGCAATAATAAGAAAATATCTTAAATTCGCGAAAATTCAGAACCCCCCCCCCCCCCCTAAAATTCGCGATGCGATTTAATTACTGCCCTAACAATGAGATAGACGATCAGCGAGAGCAAAACTTCTTAAAGCAAGGCTGTAAAAAATGTTTTGGGTAAAAACATTGTAACTTCGAATCCAGTAGCGATGAAGGGCCTTTTTACGCCCTCTGTTGGAACTGAATATAGTTTTTATAACTTTATAAAATTATTTTAATTGGCATTTCTGGACTTGAAGCAATTCCCCTTTTATGAAGGTGATTAGGGAGCGATTACATAAAAAATTTCCGATAAGGGGAAGGTGATCGCAAAAAGGATGTGCAGATCTATTCATGGGCGTATGCAGAATTTTTTCCAGAGGGGGGGGGGGTGCTAAAATTGATTGCATTGAACATTTAGATATTACTATCATCCTTGAAATATGTATTGTTACAAAGTAAATTTGAATAGATGGTATGAGCATTACATTTTAAAAATTAGTGTGCATAGCACTTTCAAAAATCAGTTAGCAAAAAGTTTTAAAAATTAGAGTGTACCACCTTTAAAAAATATTCCCCCTTTCATAACAGAATTATAACCTTCCTGGAGACGGAGCAATTAAATTAACAAATTAGATATTCATGAACATCCCAGATGCAACAATCCTAAGTTTTCTATTTAGGTATAAGTTTAAATAGATTTTATTAATATACACGGGGGAGAAAATGCACAATTGTGGTTGAATGTTCTAATTCCAAAAAGCATTTTTCTTATTTTTATCTCTCATATTGGCTTTCATTAAATTAAAATTTTCCAGGAGGGGGGGCTTTGGCACCCCCTCCCTAAATACGCCCATGGATCCATTATTATAAACTCAAGTTTGTAAAAACTGCAACACCATGAAGGAATCACGCGATTGAGCTGAAACTTACAGCAAATGCAAATTAGGGTATGCTACGCAAGTGATTAGAATTTCATAGTCACCGCGCGTGCGTGAGCTGAGCAGCGCCCTTTGAACTGCTGTTTTAGCTGTATAAATAGAAAACTGTAGCGAGACGTTGAAAATAGTCTATGGTTGCCTGCCAGCTGTAAACATTTCATGAGAAGTCACTATATGCCTCTGCGACTACAGCGAGCACTATATGAGCAAGTTACGGAGTTTGAACGGGGACGAGTGATTGGCCTTCGTAAAGGGGTTTTTTTCTTATCGTGCAATAGCAGCTCGTATGGAGCGCAATGCCACGACAGTGATGCGAGTGTGGAAGCAGTGGACTGAAGAGTACCGGACGAGTTGCAAATCAGGCAATAGTTGATTAAATGTTACGTCAGCACGGGATGATAGACAGCTCATCCGCATGACAGAGATGGACCGTATAGCTTCATCTCGACAGTTAGCGGAACGTTGGAGCACTGCTACGTCACTGTCTGCTCCAGGAATTCGTCGGCGCCTGCTACACCGTGGACTGCGTGCAAGAATTCCTTTATACAGGATTCCACTGACGCAAAACCACCAACGCTTGCGGCTACAATGGGCTCATCAACATAGACACTGGCGTGCCAATTGGCAATAAGTCATCTTTTCCAATGAATACCGCTTTAATTAGTAGTTTAATGAGTATAGTGATGGCCGCATCCACGTTAGATGCTATAGCGGTGAATGCCACTTTCTGAAGTGCGTTTTCCAACGTCATACTGGACAAACGCCAAGCGTGATGGTCTGGGGCGCCATTGGGTATCTTGGACGATCTCTGCTGCTAAAAATTGTTGGTAGTAAACAGCAACTGGTACATCAGAGAAGTTCTGGAGCCCGAAATCATACCCTACCTTCAACGCATTCCTGGAGCTGTATTTTAACAGGACAATGCCCGTCCACATTTTGTTAAGAATATTCAAGACTTCTTTTCAGCACAACAGATACAGATTCTCCCTTGGCCTGCCCATTAACCGATTATGTCGCCTATTGAACATGTCTGGGATTTCGTCGGTCGGCGTCTCGCTTATGACGCTCGTCCCGTAGCTAATACAGTTGAATTTTGGGTTCGGATAGAAGCAATCTGGAATGCTCATCCTCAGGTACAAATTCAAAATCCGTTTGCTTCGATGGCACGTCGTATAGAATTATTATTGCAGCGGGTGATGGTTTCACCAAATACTGATTTTCGACATGTAATATTGTTTTTTTGCTTTGTAAATTTAATCGTTTATTTGTATTAATACAGGTCGTTTGCGGAATAAATTTCATTCAATTCTGATGATTCCTTCATGGTGTTGGAATTTTTACAAACAGGAGTATATGTTATGGGTGAATGGCTGTGATATTCAGGAAAGCTAAATAAACAACAATTACATGCTCAGGAATCTAATGTACCGCCTATTCAAACTGACCTCCGCCAGCAACAACGTACATTTGAATTCGAGAAAAAAATTACCGTACACTTTGACAAGCATCGCATGCGTCATCGTGTTACAGTTTCTGATGATACGATTTTTTGAGAGGTATGTATTGTCTTCCGTATCAACACCAAGAACACGTTTCGTTTGTTCTTGGTGTCGATTCCCAATCATTTGCTAATGCCCTACAACTTTGTAATTACTTTTCTTTCATCTCGCTTTGTGGCAGAGTTCGTAATCCTAACTTTTAAATTCTCCGCTGAGGGCGCTGTAATCCCTTTCATTCGATTGGGCATGGTCACTTTACTATATATAAATCTAAAGTGTACACTTATGGACTTTTCTTTACAAAGCTATCGATGTGTTTAAGAACTTTCTTATGAATTCTGTATTAGAGGTTTGCATGGGCTCAGGTCCAGCCCATCTTATTCTTAAGCCGAGCTGGACCCGAGTTTTTTTAACACTGTTACGGGCCGGACTCGGAGTCGGGTACGACCGAGTCGAACATATTTAATATTGAAAAATTTTCAAATAAATTTTAATTTAGTATGTACATGAAATTATTGTGTTTACTTCAGCTATACAAAGATTAATGTTTAAAAAATAACAACTTTTATCTCAATTCTTCGTAGAAAAATTTCACACATTCATGTTTTTAATACATTTGATTAAAAATCATTTCTGGTAGTACTGGCCTGAGACCTAATGGCCTTCGGCCGGGCCGGTTTTTAAGTTTATAAATTTATTTGGGCCGGGTTTAAGCACTGGTATTGTTGGGTGAAAATCTGAAATTTCTACCCGTACAACCTCTACGCTTTATATGTGCCTAGTAAAATTTTCATATTTTGTTTCATGAAATATTTAAATATTATTATGGTGATGCCCGAAGATATTTATTAGTGAGGTGCTCCTTTAAAAATTTCACATAGTGTTAGTGTTTCCGAAAGATCAAACTTTGCCTATCTCTAGTCCAATTGTTAACCAGGAAATTCATTCTCTGAGTTAGTTAACAAAACATAAGGGTTCCCTTCTTCTCTTTGAAAAATAAATGTTTATGCATTCCTTTCCAATTAACTGTTAAAATATGTCGATATCAATGCTTTTTGTTTTCCTAATATACTTGGTTATAATATTACATTGTTCTCAAACGCGGAAGTTAGTAATTTGATCATTCGTTAACTGGCGGATGAGTGCTAGCTTATACATCGGGAGTTTAAATGAAGTAACTGTGGATAATCTATATATAACTTGTTTCATCTATAAATGCTCTTTGTTTACCTCTAACTGGCTGCCTGCCACGTTACAGCATAAAAGTGTTAAATAAAAGTGGCTTTACTTACGCCGTAAAAGCTTGAAATAACAAGTCATAAACAAATTCGCAATTCACAAATCTCAGATGAAAATAATTTATGATTCGTGTTGCAATATTGCAAAAATTGGGATTTTTTTTAAGTTTTACATATATTTTAGATTGGACTGAGATGAAATTCTCACAAAGTGAATGAAAGTCCAATTGAAATATGTTGTTGTTACTAATTCCACTTGCCTGGACCTAGGCCACAGCAAGTCCGTGAGACCGTGTTAAATGGAGATAGATTGCAACTTCTGTTGGCTTAAAGACCCCAGGCACACCAAGGTCTGACTAATATCACCCATTTTAGACTCCCGGCCGCCCATTTTTGCTGCTCTATATCTTCGGATGAGTCGGACGGCCTGGGTTTTCGACCCATTTTAGACTGGGACTAAGTGGAGGGTAGTACCGTACTATCTTTCTTCTGACCCATCACCTCTTGGATGGAATTTCAGACCTATGGATTTATATTGCCCATAATCCGCGTAGACACACGAATAGTTTTGTGTAGCATAGGGGATCGAACTCGGGAACACTGCGTGCATTTCTCTCACTTTAACCGCCGGGCTATCCTATTCCACGCAGTTCAATTATAATCTGTACAGATTAGATGTTTGTACGGGCTCCAGTGTGGACATAGGGCTGTACTCGTAGGCCTGGTTTGGCTGGATTTCTTTAGATGGTCGTTATCTAAGCTCTATCTAAAGCAGATCCTGAGAAATAGATTTTTCAATATATTTTCCTAAGAAATAGATTTAAAATTAAAAAAGGTATATTAAAATTTTGCCAACAACAAATTATTTAATTAGTCATTACTGTTTTTTTACCACACAGAACAAAATTATCCTAATAGCAGCTAGTTGATAAATTAACAGAAAGTACAACTGGAAAATAATAGATTTCTGATAAAATGAGACGACAAAAAATGTGATTGGGTGCGTGATATAACTGACATTCAGCTGAATTACCAGGACGTTTTCAAATGTTTTTTCCGAAATAATATCCTCTTTCCTCTTCTATTCATCGGTTCTTATTTGATGTCCACGTTTGATAATTATATCCCTGTTATTGTATATTCAGCTGCATATTGAATTCGGAAAAGTTCTGAATTAAAGAGGAAAATTAAGTTAAGCCTAACACATCGAAAATAGTAAGTTTTTATTGTCGTAATACAAAAAATCGTATTAGTCTTTCATCCGAATAGGTCAGCGATACATTTAATTTGTAATGCACTGACATGCACATTTTTAAATAGATTTAATTGAGCTTTTGTTAAGAACGCAATCATTACATGCTAATTTCTCCAGAAAGTTTTGAGAACAAATGCAAAATTTACAACCATTCAAATTTTAAAGAGTCTTACGTACTACCAATGGGATACTGTAAAAAATAAATGAGAAATAACACACTATTCTCCTCCCCGGTCGTCCATTTTAATGCTCTAAGTCCTCTGGACGAGCCGGACGGCCTGGGGCTTTCACACTATTCTCCTCCTTCCCGGCCGTCCAATTAGTTGCTCATGTCCACTGGATGAGTCGGACGGTCTGAGTCTTCAACACTATTCTCCTCTTCCCGGCCGTCCAAATGGTTGCTCATGTCTTTTGGATGAGTCGGATGGTCTGGGTCTTCAACACTATTCTCCTCATGCCTACCGTGCTGAAAACACCGGTTCTCGTTAGATCACCGAAGTCAAGAAGCATCGGGCCCGATTAGTACTTGGGTGGGTGACCACCTGGGAACATCGCGTGCTGTTGGCACATTTCGGGCGTGGAAGTCCGGTGGTTTGCGCGCTGGATTTGCACGCTGCCACAACTGCCGCCGTGTTCATGCGGAGTACGATCACGGTAAGCATGTGGGTCCGTAAGTCCTTCCGAGAGGTTGGTGGTAGGGGAAGGAGGGTACGGTCTCTGTGTATGCCTCCCCCACTGGGTTCCGGTCTAAATTGGGTGGCACTTCCCGACCGTCCAAATGGTTACCTTACACCTTTCTGGTAGGTCGGACGGTCTGGGTCCTGGGTCTCAACAACAACAACAACAACACTATTCTCCCCTACACAATAGTTGTACACGGAGACATAGAAAATAAATTTTAATCACACATGAAATTGAACCAAATTGAGGGTGTGGATAGATTTAATTTGAGACAATACTATATAAATTTTATCATTATTCAAAATTGATATTATGCAAAGCTGCTCCCCCCCTCCCTCATTTCCCTTTGACCTGTCTCTTCTCATTTCCCTACACCCTCATTTTCCTTCGACAATTTTGCATAATATCAATTTCAGATAGTGATAAGATTTAGTATTGTTTTGAATTCAATCTGCCTACACCCTCAATTTGGTTCGGTTTTGTGTGTGATTAACATTTATTTTCTATCCTTCTGTGCGTTGTTGTTGTGTAGTGGAGGACATTAAAAAAATTTTACTTTGTATTTTCACTTTTACTTCTACTTTTTATTTTTTAATTTTTAATTTTCAATTTTACTTCAACTTCTTATTTTTTACTTTTTAATTTTCACTTTTACTTTTTATTTTTTAATTTTTACTTTTTAATTTTACTTTTACTTTTTGTTTTTTACACTTGTACATTACCTTGGTGCTAATTACATTTTGGTACGATTCGGTAAAACAGAACCGACCGTTTCTGCGAAATGGCTGTAAAAATCGTCAAAATATGAAGTAATACCTAACTAAATATCCTTAAATATAATAATTCAATGCTCTTTTTCTACGTAATTTTTGACGGCAAAACAAAAATACCAACTCCCATCCCATTACTCTAAAATAAATTGTTAGCGAAATATTACAATTTTTGAAATTTTGAGAAGTTGGCGACGTTTTAAATTGTATTAAACTGTCAAATGAAAAAAAAGACTTATTAAAACTGTAAATTGTACATAATATCAAACAAGTTAAGTACCCGTGTCATTTTGGGAAATTATACTCAATTTAATGGATGGTAAAAGAAAAAATAAATTTGAGTCTGCAGGGAAAATTATGTGCTGCCCGAATCAGATACTACTTTAAATTGGGTCTGGGATCAATCATTCAAGAGATAATCATATAATCTTTTTGAAACACCCTGTATATTCTATACATATTTTGTAAAAAAAAAAACTGCGTTGCATACTTCTTTAATTTACATAATCGCAAAATAGAACTTAAATGTTCATTTCTATTTGTTAAATACATGAATTTCTTGAAGAACAATTAAGTAGAATTACTATAGTTAATCTTACATAAAACGAAAAGTGTCTGAGCCTGTATTTACTGCAGCATCGTTAAACGATCATTTTTTGTCTGACATCGCAAAATGTCTCGTCTTTATAATATTACGAAATCAAAATCTAGTTAAGAGGATAACTTTCATGATCACGATCTACACAATAACACACTGGTAAGGGAGGGCGCGGTAGCCCAGTGATTAGCGCGCAGGAATTGTACTCGGTAGGCCCGTGTTCGATTCCCGCCACTGTCAAAACTGCCGCCGTGTCCACGCGCAGTACGATCACATTAAACATGTGGGCCCCTAAGTCCTTTCGAGAGGTTGGTGGTAGGGAAAGTAGGGTACGGTCCTTGTGGATGCCTCCCCCATTGGGTTCCGATCTAAATTGGGTGGCACTTCCCTGCCATCCAAACAGTTATCTTACACCTTTCTGGTAGGTCGGACGGTCTGGGTCTCAACAGCAACTCTGATAAGGGAAAACTTCATTGTGTCTGTTTCATTTATATCATAGCTATGCGTTGCTTATATTTGCATTCAGACAAAAATTATCTTATATTGCCAGTGACCCTACCACTTCGTAATCAGCTTCAAAACGAACATAGCTTTTAAAGCTTAACTAATAATACCATGTGTTTTCTATATAGATATATGCTTAGTTACGAATAGTAATTAAATATTTTGACAAATATTTATATGCAATATGTACATGTGTGTAAAATGATAAATAACGAGAAATATATGAAGCCTTCATATGGGTGGCAAGTGGTATGTACACTTCACTTTCAAAGGAAATATTAAATATTTTCTTGACCCCCCCCCCTTCCCCCACACTTATTTTGTACAGTCAAGCGAATTTTTGGAAAACCCAGAAGTGACATCTTCGGAACCGGAAATCCTTAGTGAATCTTCGAACCCCCTCCAAAATTCGATGCTAAATTCATATCAGTCATCATCTAAGTTCAATCCATAGCCAATTATCAAAAATAGATATTTCAAGGAAACTATTCAAACCGGAAACGAAAAAAACCCTGTAGAGGAAATCCTTAGTGAATCCACTTCCCCTCTGAAATCCATATCAGTCATCATCTAAGCTCTATCTGTAACCGATCCTAAAATAAAATGCTCAAGGAAATTTAATTTTTTTTAATAGGAAGTGGCATCTTCAGAACCTAAAGTGATAATCCTTAATGTGTCCATCAATCCCCCTCCGGAATTAGATACCACATCTCTATCAGTCATTAGCTAAGCTCTATCTACAACAATCCTTAAAAAAAGGTGTTTTAAAAAAACATTTAAACCCGAAGTGGAAATCATTAGTAAACCTCCCACCCTCCTTTAAAATTTGATGCTGAATCCATATCAATTATCATCTACGTTATATTTATAGTCAAACTTGAAAAAATAAATGCCACGTGTAAAATTAAAATGTTTGAATCGTAAATGGAAAAGAACGAGAAGTAAAAATCCTTAGTGAAACCTCTATCTCCTCTAACATTTGATGCTGAAACCTCATAAGCTCTATCTATATAGCAGATTCTGAAAAGTAGATATTTCAAAAATATTTTCGTGAAAACATAGATGGTAAATTTGATTGCTACTAATAATTTTGAAAATAAAACATGTACGTTACAGTAAAATTCAGTTGACGAAAAGGAACTTTATTAGTATTGTGCACTGTGCTAAATGATTATAAATGAAAATATGCAGTGGAACACTTAGAATTGGCTAATTCTTTAGAACAAAGATACATTGTGAGTTTTAGCAAGTCTTTTTGTAAACAGGAGGCATTAAAACATGATTGCCACTGTTGTCTTTCCTTTTCAGTTTTTTCACTAAATGGTAACTGAAGTATCCAACAATCACACTCAAGATTACTCAAGAAATTACATTTATATGAAAAAACCAATTATAACAAACATTCTAAGATTTTATTGATATAATAGATGCAAGATAGAAGCGAATATGGTATCTTCAATTAAAACGTTATCTCCGCTGTTATCTTTTCTTTTCAACATTAATTGACATATGTGGCATCATACAATCACAATGATGTATACAGGAATGCAAATTTTCGCAGAGGAATGAGGATAATATAAATTAAACAAATTTATTGATATAAGGTATTTAGAATAAAAATGAATATGGTATCGCCAATTAAAACGCTATTTCCACTGTTATCTTTATTTTCTGTTATTTTACTAAATGGCACCTGGGACATTAGATATTCCCCCCTAGTGTACTCAGAAAAAGACATTTATGTGGAAAACAATACATAAGTAGATAATATATTCTACAACTTTATTGATGTAAAAGGTGTAAGATAGGAATAAATGTACTATCGTCGATAAAATAAAACCTTTTCTACTGCTAGCTTTTCTTTCAGTTATTTCACTAAATGAAACCTTGAGCACCATACATGGATCATACGTTGAACACGGATATCACATGTTGAATACGGATCACACGTCATCCAGAATTTTTTTCTTTTTTTTCTGGGGAGGGGGGGGGGAAGCTATTTTTTTTATCTGGCACTCTTTTTATCTAAATACAATGACTTAGCTGTAGCAGGAATTAATTAAAATGGAACAATTTTACACAGAAGTATTCAGCACTCTGTAGCCATTACTTGGATACACTGAGAAAGAACAATAAGATTAAACAAAATGCATAAAATGGTATTAATATTTTTCAACTCCATTTGCCACTGATACTTCCTAGCATGTTCGTTTACCACCTCCTCTGTATGAACAAAATATGTAATTTTGTACAAAATTTTGTACGTCTATGGATGTACGAAAATACTAATAAGCAATATATACAAATTAAAATCAATGTGCGTACCACAGTCGAAAAATATTCCACAATATAAGTCAAAGCGTCATTTTATCTAGTGCAAGAAAATTTCAACTGGGGGGGGGGGGGTCTAAGCCCCTCTACCATATTCGCTAGTGATCTGAACGCACAACTAAGAAAAGTGTCGATTTGCAGGACGAACTTGCAGCGTGTGACCCGAATACCCAACCCGCGACGGGATTGTAGTTCAAAATTCTAGTAGATTTTAAATATCTAACTCCTAACGCATATGCCCAATTTTCCGCTGTGTATAGTTTGTAACCTCCGTTTACGCATTTATCCAGTTATTCCCATAAAATAAAAGTTAAAAAAATGTGATAAGACACAGCCCTTGAAAGTAATATGTGCGGATAAACCTACCCGCAGCTTGAAAAGTAAAGGAAACCCGACCCACAAAGTGAAAAATAAAAGAAACACGACCCGCAAAGTGAAAAATGAAAGAAACGCGACCCAGAAAGCTGGTAAACCTTGGGTACTTGACCCGACGCAGATCTTTACCTTGTATACTCTAAACAATATATACGACCGTCGACCCTGTTCTGAGATCCTGACTACGCCTTTACAGACATGGACAAATTCACAGACAAACACTATTTCAATAACCTCCGTAAATCAATGGAATTTACTAGAATTAATTATCGGACCTCAGCTATAAGAAATGAAATGAAATGAAAGCTTAAAAAAACATTGAAAATTTCAGACGAATAAAATTATAACAGAAGAGTATAACAAATTAAAACAAATAGTATATTGAATACCCCAAACGCCTCCTTTCTTACTCTATTCATTTTATCAAAATATTGTAACCTGTGATACTTTTATCAATTTTGCAAGTATAAAGGTCAAACCTACGGTTGTAAAACAATAAGTATTATCTGCACACTTTCCCTGTCTTATCTTTGATTCAGTGGAATAGGAAAAAAGAAGAAATATATATATATATATATATATATATATATATATATATATATATATATATATATATATATATATATATACCCTGTTCTCCAGAAAATATATGCGCCATAAGAAATTGAGCGACAACGGCGAAACTCGGCATATATGTATCGTTTGAGGAGATATACAAATGATTAGAATTTGGGAGCAAAAAAAAAAAATTGTTTGCTCCCAAATTTTATTAAAAAATTGTGGCAACAAGAAGGTGACATTTTAGTAAGTGATAAATCCTCTCCTGGCAGCTATACAAGCCGATATTTGGTGCTGCATAGAGTCAAATTCAGAAGTTCCAATCTGGATTTCTTTGGAGCTTTCCATATAAGAGTTTCAACAATCTGGTTAATAATTTGTCTATGACACCATATTTCTGGGAGTTATGGCATGACCATGTTTATTTCTCCATCTTTCTCGTATTCTTTTTCTGTACTGAACTCCATAAATATATTTTTTTGTTTTTCTTTGTTTTTTCTGGTTTAACATATGTTTCATTATACTACGTATCGTGATCTCAGTAGCTGCTCTAGTTCAATATTTTCACGAGCACAGCTCTTGTTTGGCTTTCAATTCTAGACTTGTTCGTACTGAAAATTAAATCCATGTATTTCCAAACGATTGTATGTTAATATTATTTTATTTCCATGGCAATTTATGTTGTGTCTGATTTTTTTATTTTTAATTGTTTCTACGGAAAGTCATGTTTTATATTTCATAAGTTTGTTTGTATTCCAGCCACGTGTTCTAGACATTTCTTCTCGGCGTTCATGTTGATTGAAAAATATTGTAAACAACAGCAGTGCACCTAAATGGAAGTACCAAAGAGTTTTTATAAATTCAAATATTCCAAAAATATACGTTTATTTAATACTTATAAACAAATTCTGAATGTAAACAGAAACACATTTGCAGTGTTTAAATTAAGAATTATTAAAAAAAATTCTAAATTAAACAAATGCGTATGAACAAAACCCTCAACTTTCTACTTCAGTGGCTCTGTCTCCATTCATAATTATTATATGCAGAAAACTTACATTCCATCCCTTCAAGGACCAAATAGCAGCTGTATCTCTCATTTAGAAAATGCTAAGCTGCTTGCAGTTTTAGAAGTCAGTTTCAACCACACCACCTGTAATATGTCCCCAGAATACTATAATAATGAATCCCACGATTGAACAGTTTATTTTCACACCATCGTAAAATACTCGAAAATATTACGCTTCTCACAACATCTACTATACATTCAAAAGTACAGTAAGAACAAATCGCCTGGTAATAACCTTGCCTATTCTATACTTATTTACAAACCTACATACTTGCAGACTCTGTTTTATTACCTATGTTATTAACTGCATGCTTTCACTTAATTATTCACCCTGGGATTGGAAAATTGATAAATTGGTGCCTGTTCCAAAACCTGGACTTGACTACTCTAACCCTATTAACTTCAGTCCTATCAGACTTCTTTCTACTATTTCTATCTAAACTTTTCGAGTTCATTCAAGTGCAGTATTTTGGTAAATTTTGCGATTATGGGATTATTATTATACTTGAACCATTTAGTTTCAATAGGAAATTCTATACTCACCTTCAGTTAGTGAAGGTCGTAGAACGCATTTACAACTCTCATCTACTCTCATTCCATCTTCTTAAATATTTTCAAAGCCTTTAACAAAATTCGGCATCATAATATTATCATTAAACGTATATCTTGTTCCTTTCCCTGTCAACTTATCAATATTCTTCCCTCGTACCTCGTAAACCTTACTTTCGTGGTAAGGGTCTCTAATTCTTATGTTGTACCAAATCAATTGTTAATGAATCCTCGGGACTCCCTACTGGAGTTCCAACTCATAAACATTTCGTTAATGCCGTTCCTGGTGACCCCAGTCCCATCGTCCATTCAGGTAGATCTCTATACCGACGGTCTCCAAACTTTTCGACGCGCGCACCTCATTAAAAGTTTTCAAACATCAAGTAGGCCAAAGCAACTTTTAAAAAGTAATACCTTAAATTTGCTTGTAAAATAAGGTGCAAAAAGAAACAGATTAAATAGCAAAATAAATATAATAACTATTAGAATAAAAAATGTGATAAACATATTCCAAATAAATTATTTCCATACAACACTAATGGGGGCATGAAACTGTTGTTCCTTTGTTGGAACATTAGCCGGGTCTCCAAGTTTACGATCTCAATTATTAAAATGGTGTCAAAGTGGTCATCAGTTAGTGCTGATCTACACTGATTTAAAAAATATAATTTTTGAATTAAAATTCACATATATATGTCGCACCAAAACCAGATGTACGTCCTTATGCAGACTTTTTAATTTGTGGAAATTCGTTTTTTAAAAAAGAAAAATTATGTAAATGCGGCAGCAATCTGCTCCTATAAGCCGCGGAGGAGAGCGAGTCTTTCGAGCACCACGAGTGGGGATGGACAAGGAAGTAAAAATGAGAAGGTAAAAAAATTATATACTCTAGTTGTGACACCATAATAACACTGTATCCTGATTTTGAATTCTCGATAAAAACAGCATATTTCATATGGAAAGAGTAAAAACAACATAATACATGTGAAGCGGGATACTCTTAAATTGTGATAAATGTTACATTAATTTCCTTTCCGTGTTTTACCTCAATCACGCATTGAGCCGCCCGTGGTGGAGCCCATGTTAAAAGTATAGCTCCAGATGGTCCAGAACCCCCTATAATACCCTACTTCTATATTTTGACGTAAATGCCCGTTTTAAAACCATATTTCACACGACATATTTCAAAGCACATATTTTAAACGAACGTTTAAAAAGCTGCTCAAGAAGCTCTCTTTGTATATGTGAGAAAAACGTCTGGATGCCACAAACTAAGGGCGAATATACTATCAGCATGAAATTTGATGTAAATTTAATTAAAGATAGTTTCAAATATTTATTTAAACATCCAAAATTATTATTTAAAAAAAGCGAGAGAGAGAACACACACATTCTTATATGTATCAAGAGAAAAGAGGCCAAAATAGCGAAATCTAGCCTATCTGATAACTGTCTTCTGTCCCTCTAGCTTTATGGCTTTGACCAGACCTGTACTTCTGAAGGACACTGCATACATTACATTTTTCATTGCTCGTTGTCTTTTCACCATTGTTGGTTT
This sequence comes from Amaurobius ferox, assembly GCA_951213105.1. Taxonomy (NCBI): domain Eukaryota; kingdom Metazoa; phylum Arthropoda; class Arachnida; order Araneae; family Amaurobiidae; genus Amaurobius; species Amaurobius ferox. The sequence continues at coordinate 66,859,498 of OX578133.1, read as the reverse complement.
GGAGTCATTTTCAAAGACCCATACTTTACTTTCTTGACGTGTTAGAACGTCAAAATACGGTATGTACGTTTCATCACCAGTTATGATTTTAGAAATAATGCGGTGTCCACCATCATTAAGTAATTTTATGGTTTCTTTACTGATTCTGACACGCTCCGATTTTTGGTGTTCTGTTAAATTATGGGAAACCCAACGACAAGCTAATTTTTTCATATGCAGTTCTTGATGAATAATTTTAAGTATAGCTGGGTTCCTTCTGTATCATTTGGTAAGTACAGCGATTATTATCGATTAACATTTTTTGAATTACCGACACATTTACTGGGACTACAGCTGACAAAGGTCTTCCTGCGTGTTTCTCGTCCGGAAGAAAATTTCGACCTCTTCTAAACTCTGTAAACCATCTGAATACAGTGGCACGAGATGGAGCATCATTTCCATATACTAATAGTAGACGTTGAAGACATTCTTGTTGATTTAGCCCCACTTTAAAATCATAAAAAATCATAGCTCGATAATGCTCTCGCGTCAACTACATTTCTTTCGAAATTTATTCTAGGATAGCTAAACTGTAATTGTTGCCACAAATTATCGTCTGCGGATATAAAAGAGTTCATATTTAAATATCCGACCAATAATTTTTTGTAGCGCATATCGTCTGCCCCTGTCTCAAAATTTTCAGTGTGACCCTCGTATAAGCTCGTTGGGCCAGACTTATTTAGGTGGCGGGGTAGTACTAGCCAAATTCTGATCTGAGCTTAAAACTGATGGATACTAGGGTCTTGGCTGGTATTCTTTGGACCCTATCCGGTAGATGATTCCGTCGACCACGCAACCGCGGATGTGGCTTTGCTGGATGGGAGATTAGAATACGAAGCTCTCATTGGCATAAACCTCAATGTTGCGTAGAGGAATTCTCTAAAATGTACAGTAGAAATATTACATGAACTCTATTATGACAATAGTTGCAAATATAGGGAAAATATACTTATTTCTGAGAAGAACCAAGATTTTTGATATTTCCATTTAAAAAACTGGGAATTTTTAAAATTCCTCAAAAGTGAGAATTTTCAAATTTAATCTTCAGCGAAAATCTTATGCATTGTAATATATATATATATAATTTATAAATGAAAATAATAAACTACTTCGCATTTGAAATTCTATATTGCTGAAATATGGACAAAGTGAAGATCCAAAGACAAAGTAAGAGGATTTTTATATCAAAAATTAACATCTAACTTCTGTGATCCCTGACAATATGGCTGCATAACAACTGTTGCTAGGCGAGTGTGACGTAAATAAAAAGGGAATCCCATAATTAATATCGTAAGGATGAGATTATAAGAAACCATAATAATAAACTTAAAAGTTTCTTCGATTTTCGTTTAAAAAAATGTAATAATAAGTATATTGTGGTGAACTTGATTAGTTTTCTGAATCTTCGAATGCAATTCGCTGTCAGGAAACTCAGGAGATTATTTTTGATAAATATAACGTCTTTGCAGCGCCATCTAGTCGAATCCCAGTGAAGTATATTGAAAGTAAGTAAAGTAAATATTCGTCTCGTCGTCATTCGTCAGTTGGTGAAAGGTTTTAGACGGTGAAAGGGGTGCAGGGCTGGCTGTCTTGTTTTTAATTGAAAGTTTGTTTATTTCTGTGTTCTTTCGTTCATTTAAATAACCTTTTCAAACATTTATGATTTAGAAGTTCTCTTTGGGGGTTAGTACATCCATTTCGTGCGTGGAGTTTCAGTACCATCTGCTAAAAAAGGTAAATGTCACTCTTGATTTTATTATGTTAATGGTTATATTTTGTAAATTAATATGAGCCTGCTACATTGTGTGGAATACATTTTTGAGTTATTAAAGCTTCTTTAATATTCACAAAAATTGTCCTTTCAACTATGGAAAAATTCTGAAAAATTAATTTCCAAGATTAGCTTTTCAATCTTGAATTTGCTGCTTTTACAATCCTGGACCTTCTTTCCACGTCTACCCAGATTTCATGAGATTTGTTGTTATTTTTCTACTTATTTAGATATAAAATATATTTAATAATGTTTTGTAAGTTATGATAGATATATGAGTGCTTTCTTAGTAACAGTTTTATATAACCTCTAATGGATTTTGCACATTCACAAGTGATCTGTAGCTTAGTTATATAGTATAATTCTTGCGTCAATTTTTTGACGCTTTAATAAATCAGAAATATGAATAATTCAGTTTGAATGAACTTCTTTCCAATTATCTAGAGAAAAATCATTACCTCAATCATCTGCTTTTCCTGGGAATTACATCTATTTTTTTAAAAAAGTTGCATAAAATGTACATTAAAGCTAATTTTGGCAGAAAAATTTTATCAAACAGCGGTATTATGCATAAAACATTATAGTATTTCGAAATTTTGAATATTTATCGTTTTAAACAAAAAATACTTTCAGTGAATTTGATAAAAATATCTGTTAACTAAAATAAAACATACATAATTATTTTGAAGTTAAACTTTTTGGAAATTATCCAGTTTTTTAATACTAATTTTGTTGATGACAGTTTTGCTCTTCTGGATTGCACATTTAATGATATCAGTGGTATTTTGGATATTTTGAATTCCATTGATCCTTGCATTCAGTTTACCTATGAAATTGAAAAGAACAGCCGTCTTGATTATCTGCAATGATGATGAATTTCTCCCTATGGTCTTTCGAAACCTTTTTCGGTCTCTTTACTTCGAGACGCAACAACCCAGTGGTTAGCGAGTGGAAATTACACTCAGACGGCCCAGGTTTGATTCCCACCACTGCCAAAACTGCCACCGTGTTCACGCGGAGTACGATCATGTTAAACATGTGGGTCCGTAAGTCCTTTAAGAGGTCGTACAGTCCCTGTGGATGCCTCCCCACTGGGTTCCGATCTAAATTGGGTGGCACTTCCCGACCGTCCAAACATATACCTTATATTATAATCCAGGCAATGTATAAAAGAACTCTTAAGGAGTTTAGCAGAAAATAATAAAATAAAAGAACTATTGCCATTTCCTTTAAAATTCATCATAAAATACATAGAATACCTATTGGTTTGATAAATTAATTTCTTTAAATGACATTATGTGTTAAAAAAACATAAACATATTTTAAAATGGTGAAATTAAGTGTTCATTCTTAATTGTTTAAAGTTTTGGGTTTTAGAAGGTATTGATATTTTTTTATACAATTTTATGACAAAGTAAAAATAATGGTATTGATGTGTTTTGAAAGCAAAATGAGCTTTCTTCTTCTAGACAAATTCATAAGTATCACAAATTGTCATAACATATTCATTGTAACTACTGTGAAAAAGAGAAAAAATTTAATAAAGCATTAGCAAACACGAAGTAATGCTCATTTAACAATTGTTAGAGACCCTCAAAATTCGCGACTTGCGAAATACGCGAAAAATTAAATTCAAATAATGATGGGAAACATGCTTTTAAGTCAAATGAAACATATTTACGTGGATTTTGACTCGCGAACTACTCACGAATTTTTGCAAATCTGCCCACATGAACGAATTTTTACTTCTACTCGAGAATTTTAAGAGTATCTGCGGAAAAAAATCGTAAATTTAAGCCATTTTATCCGTTTATTGCTTTTTTCACGAGAAAGTTCTGAAGCCTGTGGCTGATCTTTCCTATAGACAGAACGTGATCTCACAGGCAGCAACAGAAGAAAAAATGAAGACTATTCATCAAAATACCGACGTTGAAGGACATTTCTAGCGACGAAGGGGAACATGCTTACAGGGAACTGAAAGAAACGCAGAAGAGCAATCCAGATATCTTGGTGGAAGACTCTCTTCAGGCAATGCGTGAGGACCATCAATATTCCGTTGATGGTGCACTAAGAGCACTATGGGTTCCAGTTTCAAACGTAAACTGTGAAAGGTTCTTCTCCAAATTCTCCTGTGTTTTAACTGACAGCAGGACATATCTCAGCTTGACGAACTTGGAACTGCTGACAGCATACAATTATGAAAGTCAAAAGTGAAAATTTGTATATCTTAGGGAGCTAAATTTAATTACATTTGGCTATTAATTATAATTATTAAATCGTTAATATTGCAGCTATATATGATTTTGTTGTATATTGTTTTGTGTTTAAAGTGTCGATATGCAAAAAATGTGCTTCAGTTTTTAACTCGGACGGCCTTCAAAACCCAAGAATATTTCCTTTTCACTCAAGAATTTTTCCTTTTTACTCAAGAATTTTTGTCTATGTTACTCAAGAAATTAAGGGTATTTCATTCAAGAATTTTGAGGGTCTCTAACAATTGTTAATGTAATTGTTCATTTTACATTTTCTTAAGAAACTTGTATTGCTTCCAAAATCACTTGGTAGTGGTAGTTTTTATATTATAATACCTTTTAAATGAAGTACTTTTAAAATGCTAGAATTTCAAAGAAGCTATTTACCCAGCATTTGCAGTTTGTGAAAACCTTAAGAAAAAGACAGGGAAGCATCATTGGCAGACCAAGATAGAGATCTTTGGGTCAAATCCACGCAATGACCGGTCATAAATCTAGATCCCAGAATACCCCTTGTTCTTTCCAACAAATGGGGCAATGGACCTGTTGTATTGTAAGAAAGCAAGCCTGCCGCTTTGAAGGGGCTCGTCAAAGGCAGTAGAGGCACAGTTTTTTTCAGCGAGATTTTACATCCTGGCCACTCTATAGGGAAATTCGGTTTGATGTAATGTCTCGTCCAAGCCACTTAAGTGGTTAATAAACATTGAACTATGGTAGCTAACACTATGAAAATCATGTATCAGTATAGTAAAGTGACTATGCACTACCATATGAGACTGATAGTAGCACCCCTAGTAGCAAAGTTTGGAAGTTAGCACTTCTATTTTGGAAACTAGGAGAAAAAACGTTAATTAGAAAGTTGTAGATCATCATAGAATTAGTAAGAAATGGCATTTTTCAGAAATAAGTGGTGCAAATAGAAAGCTCTTAAGCACTACTGTATTGTATGCAAATGATGACTGTGACATGCGAAACTGCTCCTGTAGTTAAAATATGTAAGGAAATTTGTAAACAATAGGCTATCATCAATAGTGTTGGAATACCCAAACTGTCCAACACACTCTAGGGTATGAGCAGCAGTTTGAGCGGCCGGATCGTCAGTAGTGTGTACTTTAATGAGCATCTTGACAAAAAAAATTATGACAGATTATTTGAATGAAAATTATTGCGATATGATACTGCTATATGGTGAATTCAGATGAAATGCTGATGGACTTATCACTAACTGCTGTACATAATTTTTTTTTTCTTTATGTGTATTGTGTGGTTAGTTTTGCCAAGTTGATGTATTAATAAGCAGAGTTATTTGTTTTTATAGTTCTACTTTTTATTCAAATTCCAGTAATCTGATACCTGCTGATCCAATATACATCGGATTACAAAGACTCTGCTGTATATCAGGAATTGGGTATGTAAACTTAGCCTTGCCTTGATGTTCAGTGCATCATTATTGTCTATTCAGTTATATTGATTCATCAGTTTTGGATATGTTACTGCAGTAAATTGATTTCAATTAAGGTTGATCAGTTAGGCAGGCATTACCTGTAAAAATGTTATTGTTCAGCTTTAATTTTTAAGTTTAAAATACATTTGATTTAATTTAAGAAGTCTGAAGTCTTAATTTATGTTTCTCCTCATTGTGTTTGATTTGTGTGTGCGTGATCTACAAGATTAATCATATAGGGACTGCAATTCTGCTACAGCAATGTTTGCTTCTTGCATAGATAATTATGTTGAAGTAGAACGGTGCTCCGCTTGTGATTGGATATTTTAAAATGGGACCACGTGTTCCATAGTGTAGGTGGTTTAAGAGCGATATTTTTTCTTTAGTTTTTATTTTAAAAATATTCATGTGTTTCAGTTACATTAGTTGTAGAGGTAACATTGTTGAAGAGGGAAAATGGACTGGAAGAGGAAACGGGATGAGACAGGGGCATTTTGTAGCCAATTAACATCAAAGAATAGACTGGAGTCACGTTTAACATTGAAGAAGCCTAATTTAGAAAATTTGGACCAGGAATTACTTCTTTGGTTTAACCAAGAACGAAAGAAAAGAATGGCCATCAGCGGTCCTATTTTAAAGGAAAAGGCATTGACTCTACATAAAAAAATTAGAGGAGATCAAGAATTTGTCGCTAGTGAAGGTTGGCTAAACAGTTGGGAAAAGAGGCATAGCATCCAGCTCACCATTTCTGGTGAAAAATTGTCTGCTGACCCAGAGGGTATAAATTGTTTTCAAACCAAACTGGAAGAAATTATCACTGACGAAGGCTTAACAGCAGAATAGTTATACAACGTCGACAAAACTGATCTGTACTATAGAATGCTACCTTCCAAAACTTTAGCATCTAAAACAGAAGCAACTGCCCCTGGATATAAAAAAAAATAAAGATAGGGTAACTTTATCTTTGTGTAGCAATTCTACTGGCACACATAAGTTACCGATTATGCTCGTAGGAAAGTCAAGGTTGCCAAGGGCATTTAAGAACATTAATATGGCTTCCCTTCCAATTCATTATCGAGCTCAAAAATCCGCTTGAATGAACACTTTCCTCTTTAAAGAATGGTTCAAATCACAGTTTGTTCCGGCAGTTGAAAAACATTTGGAATCAAAAGGGTTGCCCATAAAAGCAGTCTTGCTTCTAAAAAATGCTCCGTTACATCCAAATAAAGAAAAACTTAAGGTGGGAAATATAAAAGCAGTTTTCTTCCCACTTAACATTACTTTACTTGTTCAACCGATGAATCAAGGTGTAATTGAATTAACTTAAACGAAGATACCGTCGGAAGCTACTGGTAGCATTACAAAATGAAGATATTAATGTCAATCTTCTTGACTCAATAAAGGCTATCAATATTAAAGATGTGGCGTACATGGCTGCCTCAGCATGGTCAGAAATGCCCCAGTTCAACTTTATTGAAAGTGTGGCAGAAGCTAATGGCTCCTATACAACAAGAAACAAACGAAATCATCTGAAGTGATTGACGAAATGCCATCAACAGAACGTTCCGCATTAAGCTTTGCCAAAACTTTTGAAGCTGTTCAAGGTTGTAGTGATATTACAGGAGTAGATGTTGAAGAGTGGTTTAAAATTGATAATGACTTGGGGTCGTCGAAATATTATCTGATGAAGACATCATCGAGACTATCATTGATGCGCCTCAAGATGTCGCCGAAGATTCGGATGATGCAGATTCACCAACAGACCCAGGAGTTTCCCACACCGATTGAATGTATGCTTTAGTTCGTTATGTTGAACAACAATGTTCTTTATGTTGAACAACAATCAACCTCCACGTCAGGGCGCGGTAGCCCATTGGTTAGCGCGCTGGAGTTGCACTCGGTAGGCCCGGGTTCGATTCCAGCCACTGCCAAAACTGCCGCCGTGTTCATGCGGAGTACGATCACGTTAAACATGTGGGTCCGAAAGACCTTCCGAGAGGTTGGTGGTAGGGGAAGGAGGGTACGGTCCTTGTGGATGCCTCCCCCACTGGGTTCCGGTCTAAATTGGGTGGTACTTCCTGACCGTCCAAACTGTTACCTTACACCTTTCTGGTAGGTCGGACGGTCTGGGTTTCAACAACAACCTCCACGTCAATAAATGTAATATTAATAACGAAATGGCCGAACTTCACAGCCAAAAATCGGTATTAAAGTTTAAAATAAGAAAAAGTAACCGATTTCTTCAAAGAATAGTAACGCAATTGTATGTACACTAGTACAGTACGTATTTTTAATTTTCTTGATGTAGTCTGTTAAATATAATTTTTAATAGTAGTGTGCCGAACTTTGCTCTATCTCTATTGCTTATCGCCTTGAGCCTGTTCAATGGTTCGTTTCTCTAAGCTTATGCAAAACATTCTCTTCATTTCACACTAACACATTTATTACACCTAAATATTTACACATATATACACCTCGCCGTGTTCACGTGGAGTATGATCACGTTAAACATATGTGTCCGTAAGTCCTTCTGAGAGGTTGGTGGTAGGGGAAGGAGGGTACGGTCCCTGTGGATGCCTCCCCCACTGGGTTCCGGTCTAAATTGGGTGGCACCTCCCTACCGTCTAAACAGTTGCCTTACACCTTTCTGGTAGGTCGGACGGTCTGTGTCTCAACAACAACATATATACACCTCTTCACAGATTATTCGATTCATACATCATATTCCGGACTCTGCGAGTCTGATTGTTCGTTCATATCAGAGTCCAGTAAACAAGGCTCTCGTTCTTTAACCGCCCTCCAATTTCTTGCCCTTGACCCCCGCAGTATCAAATTGCATGGCCAGCTGCATAACTCTCGAAGTAAGATGGCGGGCCGAGAATAACCTTTCCCTAGTCCTCTTGGCATGGACAGAGAGAGGTTCATGACACCTTTCCCCTACTTTTCTGTCCATCCGTTGACCAACAATAACTGGAAAGTCCATATCCTGCACCCCCTCCCCATAGTGGAAATTCGCACACACAGGCCGTGCTGGGCCAACGGCCGTACCGTGCTGAAAACACCGGTTCTCGTTAGATCACCGAAGTCAAGCAGCATCGGGCGCGGTTAGTACTTGGTGGGTGACCACCTCGGAACACCGCGTGCTGTTGGCCATCTCGGGTGCGGTATCCCCGTGGTTTGCGCGCTAGATTTGCACGCTACCACAAATGCCGCCGTGTTCATGCGGAGTACGATCACGTTAAACATGTGGGTCCGTATGTCCTTCCGAGAGGTTGGTGGTAGGGGAAGGAGGGTACGGTCCCTGTGGATGCCTCCCCCATTGGGTTCCGGTCTAAATTGGGTGGCACTTCCCGGCCGTCCATACAGTTACCTTACACCTTTCTGGTAGGTCGGACGGTCTGGGTCTCAACAACAACACAGGCCGTGCTCTCTGCAGCCCAGAATTCCTCTATAAGCCAGTGACAGGATCGAACCATTACATAATAATTATCAAAATTTAAATTTCTCACATAAAAGTATATTTCCATAAACCAAAAATTGTTCTAAAGCACTAATTATCAATTTTCCACTTTTACTGTTTAGCACTTAAAACAAAATCATACTATAAAACAAAATTCACTAGTTTTATCAATTTTTAACACTTTACAACAAAGTTGAAAAGTGTTTATGACTTTGTTCATTCTGTCTGTCTCTGTCTGTCTGTCAGCACGATAACTGCCATAAAAATGACTTAATCAAAATGAAATTTTAGTATGGTGTTCAGACGGTCTGTAGGACCTATGGGAATATAAATCAATAATATCACCCAATTAGTTTAGGATTGAACATGGGTTGAAAAAATGAAATATATTGAGCCCTATGGGACCTAATTTTTCAAACATTTTTTAAGCGGATTTAAAATTCACAAATTGCTTCGAAAATTTTAGGTAATATTCAAATTGTTCCATAAAATATATATAAAAAGAATTTAGAGAAATATATTCAGTAGTTTTGTAAATAAAAGTTAAAATAATAATAACACCTCTTATATGAAACGATTACGTGACCATGATCTGAAAATATCACGTGACCCACTTCAAAATAATATATGGCATCCATCTTGTCTCAAAATCGTGATTTTTAAAGTTCTTTTTAATTCATATTGAATGTTGTATCCGTCTTAAAATCACTTTATTTTTGCATAAATTCTGTGCATCTACATACTGAAACAACGCAATTACAATATATTTGAGTGTAAATGCTCATTCAAATTTGATTATTTCTACAACGAAGCCTATTTTTCACCTATGTAAAATGTAAACAGCAAAATATGTAGAATGAGTTGTATTAGAATTGCTGTATTTCTTTAACACAAAATCATTTAGTTCATGGAGTCTGCATAGCTGATATGAATCAGATATTCATTGATTTTACAAACAGAAGGACGATTTTTTTCGATGAAGTTTTACGCATAGAGTTTAATTACGTGTAGCTCCATGGTCTTAATTTTTAAATGAAATAAATTATTATAGTATTCTGAAGAATGACATGAATGGGAAAATGTTATGAATGAAATGCTGTTTTTATAGACAGATCCAGGCGTGTTATTTTTTCTATGACGTCGTTTGAATGAATTTCAGTTGTTTTCGATGAAGTTTTCAAATATAGTAAATTATCGTAGTATTATGATAGTTTTAAAAATATTTCCGAGGAATGTATCGCATTTTAGAGATGTTTAAACCAGGCAATTTATAATTCAATGACGTTATTTTAATGAAGTTCATTTTTTTCGATGAAGGTTTAAGTTTTCAAATATAATAAATTAATATAGTATTGTGATAAGTTTTAAAATATTACCGAGGAATGTATTGCATTTTAGCCATGTTTAAATAAAATTGCATTGAAGTTGGAAAGTGTTTCATAATCAATGCTTTAAGCATGATTGATCTTTCTTGTTACTTCTGACCACATTATAATACTATTCACATATAGAAATACCTTAATTATATTAAACACATTACAATTCACATACATTTTTCACAATTTTAAAATTTTTAGATTACTGACTGAAAGCTTTAATCAAAGAACACACAATATATCATTACAGAGCCAGTAACCCCCCCTTCGTCATTTCACCTGCCCGGGAGTCCACTCTATAACCTCTAATATTGATCCACGGAACCATGACAGCCCAGCAGTATGTTTGTGACATGCGTTGCCACTTATGGCAGGGCTCCCAATGGGCATTTTTCAACAGGACAATGCTCGGGTACACACAGCAAGAGTGTCAGGAATGCCTCCGGCACATTACCACCCTTCCTTGGCCTACCCGATCCCCAAAATTTTCACCGATTGAGCATGTCTGGGATAACTTGGGACAGCAAGTTGGACAGCCTACGAGTTTGGTCGAACTAGAGGCTCGCTTACAACTATAGAATGAGATGATGCAGGATACCATACGGGACCTGTTTACTGCAATGCCCGCCCATATCGCTTTGTGTACTCACGCTAGAGGTGGCCTAACAGGGTACTAGAACCTCCATTCATTTGTAGTTTTTCCTGTAATAAATGATCCTTTTGCTTTGATTTCTGTATCACTTATATCAACGTTGCACTCACATATATAAAATTTCATTCAATTCTGACAACTCTTTTTCATTCAATTCTGACAATTCTGACAACTCTTTCTCAGTGCCCGGCCGTCCAAATAGATGCTCAAGTCCTTGTTGACGAGGCGGACGGTCTGGGTCTTCAACTCTTTCTCAGTGCGTAAATTTTTATGGCAATGAGTGTACATTGAACCCTATGGGACCAAATTATTCAAACATTTTGAATTTAAAACTTACAAATTGCTTCAAAATTTTTAGGAAATATTCAAATTATCCCATAAAATATATAAAAAAAAATTGAGCAAAATATATTTGGTAGTTTTTAAAATAAAAATTAAAATAATAATTACACCCATATTATATGAAGAGATCACATAACCCACTTCAAAATAAAATATGGCATCCATCTTGTGTCACAATCAAATTCTTTTTAATTTATATTTAGTGTTGCATCCATCCTAAAACCGCTTTACACAGTGCATCAAAGAATGTTTAAGACTGGGTCTGTAAAATGAAATTGAAACAAGAAATTATGATATATTTTGGTTTTTTATTCAAAATAAACCCCTCTGGCTTCAATACACTTGTTACAGCGATTTAATAATGATTCGAATGCCTGTTCCAGTTCACCTTGTGAAATAGTCTCCAAAGCACTCGTATGGTCACTCTCCAAAGCACTCGTATGGTCACTTTGTATGGTCGAAATATCATCAAAGTAACTCCCTTTTAAATTCATTTTAAGTTTTGGGAATAAAGAGAAGTCGCAAGGTGCTAAATCAAGTGAATACGGTGGATGATTCAACACACAGATGTTATTTTTTGCCAAAAATCTACGAACAATAAGTGAGGTGTGACTGGGTGCATTATCATGCAACAAACACCAACTGCTTTCATCCCGATTTGCTGGACGAATGCGATGAATTCTGGCCATCAAACGCTTCTAAACATTTAAATAATACTCACCAGTAATTGGTTGTCCAGTTGGAACAAATTCTTTGTGGATAATATTCTTACTATCGAAGAATATAATTAACATTACAGTGACCGCCGCTTATAAGAAACACGTTCGTTTTGCTCGTTTTGTTTCTTATAAGCAGTTGTTTCTTAAATCCAGAAATTGTAAATACTAACTATTGAACACAGTTTTACAGAATTTAAAAGATAAATGTATATAAGTAAAATATTAGTTTGCTTTTGCCAATAACTAAAGGTTTTTTTTTTACAGTTCCCGTCATATTTGTTGTTAACAGAACTGTAACTCGATCTTTTTGTTTTTTTCCAACGGAGGATAGATCATTTTTGAACATCATTGTATACTCGGGCATCGCTCTAAAATAGAGCCCAGTCTCGTCAGTGTTAAAAATTTGATGAGGATCATATTTTTCTAATAGAGGTGATAAGCTCTAATAGAGGTGATAAGTAATCCATGAAGATGCCGACTCGGAGTCCGCGTCCTGCTTCTCTCCATAATTTTTTTTGTACAAAATGTTATTTCGTTCTTTTCAGCGGCTTAACCAACCATCAGTCGCACGGAACTCTTTTTCTCCTAATTTTTCTGCAAAATTTTCTGTTTTTTTTTCAGTAAAATTGCCCTACTGATAGGAGCGTTCTTTAATCTGGCGTTAGAAAACCATTGCAAGAGTGCTTCCTCTATAGCAGCTGTCTTTCCTTCTCGTTTCCGTTTTCTTTGACGATTACAATTTGGTGTCAAAATTTCATTTCTGCTTTTCAGGATTTTACTTAATGTTGAGTGCGGAATTTCTAATGCAGAAGCAGCTTCTCTTTGACTACATGGAGGTAGAGAATCATACTTTTTAAGTAAACTTTGCTTTCCAAGCAAAGTAAGGGTTTTTCTCTTTTGTGACATGCTTCCACTAGCAAAACATAAAATGACTAACTAAAGCTGTACGAATCTTATTTGAGTGCATAAGCAAAGATGCCTTTCCTTATCAGTACGTTTCCTTAACTGCCAAAAGATTAAAACTCGTTTCTTACTGGTTTGGGGTTGTTCCCCCCAAGCCTTTCTACGGAGAAATTCTCTGTCATCCTTTGTTACATAGCAAACTCCCACCCCCTCCCCGTACGCCCAGAGACAAGAGATAACTCGTCCTTCAGTTAAACTTAAACAAATGGATTTTTTTTTTTACACCCGCGTCGCAAGGAAATCAACAAATTTTCTGTAGAAAACTGTTTCTTATAAGCGGAATCGTGCTTCTTATAAGCGACACAATTTTAATGCTAAAACGAAGTTTGTATTTGTTTCTGTCGTTTTGGGTCTTATAAACGGCTGTTTCTTATTACCACTGAATCTTATAACCGGCGGTATTTTGATTTTGGATGGAACTTTTCTTGTTTCTTTGGCTTGTGGTGAGTCTTTTGACTTCCATTCCACACTTTGTCGCTTTGTTTCAAGATCATACTGAAAACACCATGTTTCATCACCTGTAACAATCAGTTTCAAGAAGTTTGGATCATTTTCAGCGGATTAAATGATGTCTCTGCAATGTGCACTTCTTGATTTTTGTTCATTGGTTAAAGTGTGTGGAACAAATTTAGGACTTTTGTTTTGGACAAATCTTCATGCAAGATGGTTTGAATCTTTTCTTTGATGTTTAAAGACTCATCTATCATTCTTAGTGACACACAGCAATTGTTTGCCACGAAATCATGCACTTTATCAATAATCACACGTGTCCTAGATTAACTTGTCTTCCGGTATGCTTATCATCTTCTAGCATATCTCTTCCATCCAAAAAATGCTTGTGCCACAGGAAAACATTTGATCTACTTAAACAAAACTCACCATAAACTTGTTTCATCAATTGGTACTTTTCCGAGACACTTTTACCAAGTTTTGCGTTAAATTTAATTACAGCTCTTTGTTCCATCTCAATAATTCAACATGAAAACATTTTGCTTCTGTAATGAACGGCCATATCTTTTGAGTTAGTTTGGCAAATGTATCGAACTTTTGACAGTGCTCCAGTAGACGGTTGAGGTTTATCACGCATGCGCGATTACACTGATGGAGCCACTATACGCTGATATCTAGTGCCAGTCTTAAAAATTCTTTGACGCACTGTGTATTTATTTTTTTTTTCTGTGCAACTATATTCTGAAACAATGCAATTACAATATATTTAAGTTTAAATGATCAATGGCATCCATCTTGTGTCAAAATGTAATTTTAAAATAATATATGAAAAAATGGAAAACTTAATCATTCATCACTTGATACAAAGATATAATTTCTAAAAATATTTTACTTTTTATTATTCAACATGATTTACTTCTGAGGTATTTGGTATGTATCTTCAATAAAATACAAGCTCATTAAACTTTTGGGAATAAGTTCAACACAACATCCGATACATTGTTTAGTTATGAAACTGCTCAAAATACCTGCATCAACTGCTCAACTTAAGATTTATTTTAAACTGGTCATATGTTCATAATTTGATTATAAATAAATTAATATTTACCCATTCAAACAATTATTTATGTATCATACCTTGTGTTAATTTCAACCATAATTTGACAATGAATACTCATGGTTTTTTTTCATTTTTTGAGATTCTTTTCCATTTTTAATTCTTCCCAACATAGTTGAAAAATGTTTGACTTTGGTCAGTCTGTCTGACTGTCAATTCACACGATAATTGCCATAAAAATGACTTTATCAAAATGAAAAATTGTATGTTGTTGAGACAGTCTGTGAGATGCCTGGGAATGAAAATTAATAATATAACTCAATTAGTTTCAGATTTAACTCGGGTTGAAAAAAAATGAGATACAGTGAACCCAATGGGACTTAATTTTTCAAACATTATTTTAAGCAGAATTGAAATTCACAAATTGCTTGGAAAATTTTAGGAAATATTCAAATTATTATTAAATAAAATGTGTGAAAAAAGATTTCAGTAAAATATGTTAGGTAGTTTTTTAAATAAAAATTGAAATAATAATTGCACCCATATTATATAAAGAAATGACTTTGCAAAGTATAAGATGGCTAACATTTTTTTCCCACTGTGCATAGCGTAGATGTTTCAAGATCATTTAAATTTATATTTAGTGTTGCATCCGTCACATGGGTACAAGTTTTCTGTCTACAGGAAGGATTTCTCTCTGAAAAATTTCTTAAAACAGAGGTGGATAGAAACGCTTATGTTTCGTTTTGATTATTTCACCACTGTAATCTACGACGTTGTATGAAGTTCCTACCAATACCAGTTAAGTATGGATTCTCCATAGTTTTCGCGGGAAACATCCTCATGCAACAGATTACGGAATTTGCATAGTTTTCGCGGGAAACATCGTCATACAACGGATTACGGAATTTGCATAGTTTTCTATGGAAAATTGCCTTTTATCCAGGCTGGTGTATGTCTGCCGCCAGGTTCACGGTAATGCCAATCAGCGTGACAACGGGGATTTACTGCCAATCCATGTAAGAATGAAGATTTAGGACCGCGGCTCATGTGTAATGTAATTTCAGATTGCTTTTTTTATAGAAGTAGTAAATATCCTTCTTTAAAAGTTGTCAAATTCGACATAAATCACTAGACTGTTATTTTTTTTAATTATTTTTGCATCAACAATGCAATTGCCCAATTATGAATCTCTTGAATGGCTAAAAGTCCATTAGTAACTTTCCCTACCCATCCCCTTATTTTAAATATTGCATATTAGATTGACTAAACTAGCTTATTTTTATATTCTTGTTAATTATTTTAATTATATTTATATAAACAGTACGATTGCACAATCAGTCCACCAGTAATGTTTTCCCTCCATCTTCTAATTATTGCATGTTAGATTATCAAAATTAGCTTATTTTCGTTTTCTGTTAAATTTTTAATTATTTTCACATATATAGTATGATTGCGGAATTCAGTTTTATGTTCTGGTCTCTCGTGAATTGCCAAGAGTCCACTAGTATGTTTTTTCCCATCCATCTCAATCTTTTAAATACTGCATGTTAGATTGACTAAACTAGCCTATTTTCATATTCTAGTAAATTATAAAGCTTATTTCTTTAATTATTTTTGTATAAACAGTGCGATTGTGCAATTCAGTTTGTTTTTGTGAGTTGTCGAGAGTCCATTAGTTTTTTTTCCATCTATCTCCATCTCATAGCTGCCAACTCTACTGGCTTTTCCGGAAAACTCAGTTTTTGGTGATTTTTCCCAGTTTAATGATTTTTAACGAGAATCTCCCGGTTTTTGTCCAATTTTTTTTTTAATTATTAAATTTTTAATTTCAATTTTTAAATTTCCTAAAGTTAAGGATTTTTCCATAAAAATTCTTTGTTACAGGAATTTCGATTGAACTTGCATCTGCCATTTTTTTTTCCATGAATGAACATGGCTGACCACTTCCAGTACTAAGTTGCTTTATTTTCACTTTATTGATGGATACTGTTTCAAATAAGTGTAATTCCACATATATAGATTACATTGCCGTGTAATGTAAATCCTTTTCCATCCATGTTTAGTTTCAAATTATATGAATTAAAAAAATGCACACCATTCATTTCTTTACAGTATGTGTCATTATTAATTAATATTCTTTTAAAATATTTATTTTTTTAAGTGCGATTTCATGTGTATTGATTTAATGCTGTGTAATGTTTAAATATCATTTTCCATCTATCTTATTTTTGATAGAATCTCAAATTAGTTACAGTACTTTTAGATCTTTGCAGTTTATATAAAAATTAAGGATTATTTTCCTTAAAATATGTTCAAAATGACTGATTGCACAATGGAATTTTTCCCCCTTATTTTCTAGGCAATAGAGTTAGTACCAAAAGCATTTTTCTATTCATATTCATCTAATTAACTAAATTACAATTTAAGAATTGGAACGCCAATGGTGTGCATTCCAAGCTTGACGAGGTACGTGATTATGTTATAAATAACTTTGACATCTTTATGATTAATGAGACCCATTTGTCCTCGCCCACCTCCTCTGCTATCTGCAACAATACGGGATACTTCTTGTATAGACCACTTACCCACCTTAGAAATTTATCCGGTGGTACTGCACTCTATATCAAAAATAATATACTGCATCATCGACTGAGCCTCCTGGTCTTCACGAAGCTTGAAGACACGCTCATTAAAGTCACTCTTCCAAATCTTGTCCCGATTGCATTTGCTTCTGTGTATATCTCTCCAGTAACTAGAACTCCTTTTCCAACCAACGAGCTCGAAACACTTTTCGGACTTTATGGTCATAGCTGACGATCTAAATGCATGCCATAATAACTGGAACATAGCTTCAAACCGCTATGCCAATGCTCGAAATCGTTTGGCTCAGTGCGCCAACTGTAGGATTGTAGCTCCGCCTACTCAGACTCGCTTTCTCACAGGAAGGAGCCCCACTACAATTGATCTGGCAGTCTTTCGAAATATTCCTTTTGATTATACAATCAGAACAGATGTAAGTCTGACTTCTGATCACCTTCCTGTTATACTAACCTTAAGCTTTGATAAAATAATTTTGGACCATCCTTCGGAGCTACACTCACACGAATTGAGACGGCTATCATCATGTTCTTCAAAATTTTAAAGCACCCCCCCCCCCCCCTCAAAATTGCCAGCACTGATGACATTGAAAACTGTGTCATTAATATGAACCATATACTGCTTGAGGCAGTTGCTGCAGCCTCAAAACCTAAAATATCATGACCTAATTATCACGCTCTTCCAGGTGATATTAGGGACAAAATTAGGCAGCATAATCGGTTACGGAAGGATTGGCAGAAAGACCACTAGGTACCCTGTTTTGTTTACGGTGCACAATTCCGTAAACTTCATAACGAGATTAAGGCTTTGATTAGAACACATACCCAGCAATGCTGGCGTACTCACCTTGAGGGCCTCACACCAACGAATCACAGTCTCTGACGAACAGCTAAAATATTACGAACAACGAAAATTGCAATTCCGCCCATTAACGGCTTACAAGGACTTGCCCAAACCAGAGTTTCCCCCAGGCACTTTTGGAAGGGTGCAGTGCCCTGCCTGCCTTTTTGTTACCAGAACAGCGTCCTCCTTGCCTTTTGTATGAAAATAGCGTCCTCCCTGCCCTTTTGTTAGCAGATCAGATCCCCTTAGCCTTTTATTAAGAGAGCAATGTCTGTCCTCAAACGAAAATCAACCAGTTCTTGTATGACCTCAGATAAGTCCCCGAGCCCTTTCTCTACATTCATTACCATAAATTTTGCTCCTGTGTATCTCCCCCGCCCCCCTCCTCCTTCAAAGAAAGGAAAGGATGATCTAGTACCAATAAAATGAGGATTGACAGCCCCATATCACTTCTTTCCTCCACTAAAAGAAACAAAACGGAAAGGGTAATATTAAGCACTTACATTCCTTCTTCTATCTGATGAAAACTTTCAAAACAGTTTTCTTTTTCAACTTAAATTTTTGTTAAATTATTCCATGTTTGGTATGCATTTGAGCTATAAAGTTCTGTAAATGTAAACCCTGTAAGCATATTTGCTCTAAAACAAATATTTAAAAATACAGATTTCCAGACTAGGGTTCTTTGCACTATTTGCAGGAAGATGTTTACGTTGATTCCCCCGATTCAGTCAAAACAGTGGATGACAGAATGGGTGGGGGAGAAAAGTTGTTAGATTAGCGCTGTGATTTTAGCGGGCTTGAATGAAATATAGGAGAGTTTATTTTCTTTATATTGTTTACTAATTGCCTTTAGCTACTAGCCTAGTCGCTTTTTGAAAATTCTCTTAATATGTTTTCTTGCTGTAGATTGTGTATCTCCGTTACGCGCGAAAGTCACGGCTAAGAGTACTCCCATTTGTAGTTCGTGTAATAGCTATTGACTGTGCATTTGTCCACCGCCGCCCTTAGAGAGGATCGGACACCACTCAAGTGGTGGGACACGGACTCCCCAAAAATTTTTGAGGGAGGAGAAGACATGAAAAATGAACAAAAGAGGAAAATGAAATATGAAGGGGAACCCAGGAATTTGTATGGGCGGCCCTGATCTGACCACTGTTCGTTATATACAATATAATGAAAACTCAGACATATTTAATTCGCATAGTGGATTTATTCCCAATGCAGGTCATGCAATAGATATTGGCTGTATAACGGCCGTCTATAAGGAGGGTCGGACACCAGTCAAGTGGTGGGGCCCCCAATAATTTTTCGAGGGAAGAGAAGACATGAAGAATGCACAAAAAGGGAAAATGAAATATGAAGGGTAACCCAGAAATTTGTATGAGCTACCCTGACCCGACTACTATGCAGACGTATGCAGTATGCGTTATATACTATAATATAACGATAACTCTGCCCCATGCAATAACGATTCGACATATTTAATCCACGTAGCAGATTTATAAAATTAAGCGCCTTCTTTTAATGAATGATGTATACAATCCGCATATAATGCATGCAATAACGATATATACCCTGCACGTACATTCCTTTTGTGGATGCATGCAAATCGTGTGACATTGTGCTATGAACACGCCCACTATGCGGGCTTATGGATTAACAGATTAGCCCATTGCACGACATCCGCATAGCAGATTTGAAACACAAAATAAATCCATATACATTAGCGGACTCGTCTTTGACCCGCTCTGCAGACGCATGCAATAATAATAATAATCAAGCTCATTTAATAACGATACACCTGCTTTAAGGACGTATGCAGTAATTGTCGTTCACATACTCGCCCGCTACGCGAATTTACGGCTAAAGATACGGATGCTGCGCAGACACATGAACGTACGTACGTTGCTTGCACTATTAATAACTCTGCTCCATGGAATAATGATTAACTTAGCAGCTAAATATTTGCTAATCCATAGTTCAAAACTTTATACGTTGATTTTATGGAGCTTTCTGGAATTTTATTTAGTTATTTAAATCAGGGGGTTTTTTTTGTAATCAATATGTAACAACAAATAATTAATAAATATTTTCAATGTTTAAATGTATCTTATCCCTTAAAATCATCAAACCTCATTGACTAATGAGGATATACTAAAATCAAAATTTAATATTATCCTTTTTAAATTTAATAAACTCTAAATTCATATAAATTCAATAATTGTAATTGCTAATAAACCCAATTGCTCAAGACTATAATTGCATTTGATGTAAAAATAGCATTTATTCAATGATAAATTTGTTCTCAACAAAAGAAACATTTTCATACCTTAGTGGTGGTGGCTCCAGTCCGATGAAGCCAAAATAGTTTGGAATGTATAACATTTTGTAAAATAAAACTTCAGTAAAGTTCAATAAAGCTATTCGATTTTTTCAGATTCATTTATATTGTTTACAGGATTTCAAAGTGCTACAAATGGCTCGCTAACTGTTTATAGTTAGTTAGTACATTAGTTTTCACAACGATTTTATCTGGATGCTTCGACCATAGCCTTCAGGTTCAAATATAAAATTATTTTACGAACTTGTTTTTCGGTATATAAATTAAATTTATCTGACCTGAAATGAACCTGACCTATAATCTATAAACTTACCTAGCGGCACATAAATATATACTTGAATATGTATATTTTCATTTCTTTTGTTCAAACCTAACCAATTATTACACATTTTTAGAATCTCCAAGTTCATTTAATGCCCTAATTTTTTAAACAAAATAAGATTATCTCATGCACAAATATTTCACTCAGGGGTAAGTAACAGATTCAGCTGAAACAATAATAATATTTTAAGTAAATTACAGCTTTCTCACACATTAGAAAACCCAGGTTAAAATACTAAAATATCGAAATTATAACCACTATACTTCGAAAACAAAGAAATTCAATTATATACACTTGTAGGGATTTCAAAGAGCTATATTCTTGCATAATTGTTAAGAGGTTTAGTTTTTGAGATAGCATTACAAACTTGAAAAAGGGGAAATTTTCATTCTTCTTCAACTCGACAAAATGATTACTCGAAAACTATAAGCACATTTTTAAAATATAAATATAGATTTAGCAACTAAATATCCTAATGCATATTTTTATCCCTTACTATTTATATCTGTCTTTTATGGTTTCGAAGATATTTTGAGTGAAAATAAGCAAAATGAAAAAAAAACACTTGCTCGGACAGATACTTTTTTAAATTTTTCAAAAAACAAGTTCAAAATATTAAAAAATTGAAATTAATTTTATATATTCACAATCTGGACCCTATTTCCTGCAAAACAAGAAAATATATTTACATTTTTGTCTATTAGACTTGGAGGTATAAGCAACCAAAATTTTCGTCATATAAATCCCAAGCATAAATGTTATTTACATAAAAAATACGTGTCCTTTTATTCTAAGAAGTGCCCTTTTTCTGGTAACAGCACCCTGCCCTTTTTTAATCCTGGGGGAAACTCTGCCAGACTGCGGAGGTAAAAGCTAATGCTTTCGCAGACAGCTTGGAACTCCAATTTTCATCACATGTTGACCACATCTTCAGCCATGCATACATCGAAACCAACCTACAACAGACCAATCACAATGCTCTAAACCTACAAACACCAAACGACTTGGAGAGAATCTCTCTGGCTGAAATTCTACATATCGTTGATGGATTGAATGTCAAAAAATCCCCCGGTCTTGATAAGATTAGTAATCACATCATTAAGAATCTCCCAGATCTGTACTTATGTTGGATAACCATGCTCTTCAATTATATGTTGGACTATCGCTTTTTTCCCCCAAAGTTGGAAAACTGTCGTTATTTGCCTTATTCCAAAAAATTCTCAAAATCTCTCGCTTCCCGAGAACTAATGACCAATAAGCCTGCTTTCTAGTTTCTCCAAAATTTACGAATTGGTGTTGCTTAGACGTTTGGATAGTTTCTGCCAGTCGAAAAATATCATTTCAGCCAATCAGCATGGATTTCGAACTGAGCATTCTACGCATTCCCAGCTTATGCGGGTTGTAGAAACTATCCATAAAAACTCTACCAACAGGCAGTATACTTCTATTGTATTTTTTGATGTGGCAAAAGCCTTTGATAAGATGTATTTGCCCGGGCTTATTACCAAGCTGGTGCGATTTGGAATTTCTGAACAACTTTTGGCTATCATCAACTTGTATCTCACTAATAGATACTTCCGCGTACAGGTTGATCAAACTCTCTACTATCAGACCAATCAGGGCCGGGGTTCCTCAAGGAGGAAATCTCAGTCCACTGCTCTTTAACAGCTACATCAACGATATTCCATGCATACCACAAGTCAAGCTGGCCATCTTTGCAAATGACACAGCGTTAATTGCATGTAGTTGTTCACCATATAATTCTATAAACACACTACAAAGCTGCATTAAACATAGCCTTGAGCACTGGCTCGTTACCTGGAAAATCCAAATTAATGCTTCCAAGAGTGCAGTCATCATATTCAAACCCCACTACCGAGAAGTAAATCATAACTTTGTCCTTTATATTTTTAATCAGCCCATTCCCTTTTGCAACTCCGCTAAATATTTGGGCGTCACCTTGGACGCCCATTTGACTTACGGAGACCACATAGACTCTAAACTTGAATCTGCTAAAAATAACTATCATACCCTCTTGCCCATTCTGGGTAGAAAATCCCACCTTTCCCTTAATAATAAATTAATTATTTACAAACAGATCATCATACCTGGATTTTTGCACACCTGCCCAGTATGGGGGGGCGGCGGCCAAAGTCCATATACAGAAACTGCAAGTTTTCCAAAATAAAGTTCTGCGTTGTATCACTAATGCACCCAGGTATGTCCAGAATGAAGTTATACATCATGATAGTGGTTCCTCTAGACTAAAAAAAGGGCAGGGTGCTCATTCATAAAGAGGGCACTGTAGCTGAACGAAAGGGGCATTTTTTAATGAACGGTGTCTTTTTTTTTTTTTTCGTTGGAATCACAGCCTAGGTCATTGAATTCAGCTCTTTATAACATATATTTAATAAACTAGTTCCAAATTATTCAAAATAACTAAAATTGATTTTATTAAACCAGATTTTATGAATATAGCCTACACAGATTCTAGCAGCAAAATCAGTGGTTAAAATAAAATCAAAATATAGGTCACATTACACGCACACAAGTACTACCGTATATACTCGCGTATAAGTCGAGAAATATGAGGGGGGGGGACCCTTCGAAGTGGGGGGGTCGACATACGCAGAGTCTAAAAAAAAATATCGTAAGTCTAAAAGTTATTTTTTCACGTGAGACAATCCAACCTAATACGATGCGGTAATAATTACGCAATCATGCACTCCTAATTTGTCTGCACTTCAAAACTCCCCTGTGAGTCACTGTCCTCTCGAATGCTGCCCACTACCAGTGTATCGCGTCATCAAAAAATTTGCATACATTTTCGTTCAAAGCTTATCACTCACTTCTTGGATTACGGCCAATTGTTTTCGAGAAAAAATGGTTATTTTCAGAAATAATTCTGTAACATGGATTGTTTAAACCTATAATGCAGGATTTTAAGTTGAAAGTGTTTTTTTGTTTTGTTTATTGAAGAGAGTTTCAAATTTCTACTGTGTTGGGGGTTAACAAAAAAGTCAGCTCAAATAACGGGCGGAATCCAGATATTGTTCGATTGCGCGGTGGGTTAAAGGACGCTTGACAGACAGGGATGCGCAGTCTCATGTCCGTTTTGAGGATGCTACGTGCTGAGAGTAAAAGAATGCCTACAGCTTGTCACACGAGAATGAGCATCCCCAAAACGGATAGGAAACAACTCTCATATGTCATAGGACTTTGGATCGGACATTAAAGAGTTCCGATGAAGTTTTTATTATGAAAATTAAATTTTATTATATATATATATATATAATTTACCGCTATTAAAAAACGGTAGGGACAGGGCACATTTACCTTTGTACAAAAACGGGCAGGGCTCGTTTTACTACTGTAAAAAACAGGCAGGGTGCATTTATCACTATAAAAAAACGGGCAGGGTGCTGCGCCCTCCTGAAAATGCCTAGGGGAAACACTACATGATCTCAAAGTCTCGGGAGTAATCGAGCATATTCGGAAGCTTCCACTAAATTTTAACAAGAAAAATTCTAATAGACCCTGTATGAAGGACATAGATCAAACGTACAACCCTATCGTGCCTTTCTATCTCAGGAAGCGCAGACCTAGGCAACTTCTGTTTAGCTCTCTGAGTACCAAATGGAAGAAAAAACGTTATCTCGTTCCTCAAACAGGAGTCTCTTAACTCGAATGAGCGGTAGATGGCTTCACCATACCTCCACTCCGCTTCCGTTCGTTTTTATTCATGGCCCAGCCACTGGCCAGTTAGATTGCTTGCTTTTGCCCGCGTTTATACTGTGCTAGACCAATACTTAAATTCAATCCACGTTTTCCTTAAATGTAAGTTAAATGTAAATCAATTTTCAATTTGTGTCTCTTAATTGTGCCTCTTTTTTGTTATGTACGGAACAAACCCAAAACTTTAATTTTAACATTTACTTTAATTTTATTCTCTTGCTTGAGAGCTTTTTGCACTCTTTTCGATTTTAATTGTAGCTTTTTCTTACGGTATTCTGCCCCTTCCCTCCCTTCCCTTTCCACGACTTGTAGGCTGACAGCCGTTCAAGACATTCATCAACCAATGGAAATTCATCTTCTGGCAACCAACCAATCGGCACCCTCTTCACAGCCAAGTGCCCAAGGAATCCCATATATATGCCACACATAGAAAGGTTAACATATTGCTATATTTTTTGATGTGGTGGGGGGGGGGGGGTGAGTGCTCTTGCACAGGGACTCTGGAATGATGCGTCTTGGCTTGGCAATTTGAGAATTGAGCATATTGTGTTTCAGTGAGCCAGTCCCCTTTAAAATTTCTCTCTGTTTATGCTGCTGATATGCTTTTTTATGCACTGTTTAAAAACATTTTTCTTTAGCAGTAGACATTTTCAATGTTATAGTGAGTTATCATTTTTTGTAAAAAAAAACACATTTTTTGTGTGATGTAAAAAGTTTTTTTCCCTAAGTGATATTAAACAAATTATACCCTGACTTGTAAAACACATTTAAAAAGGCTCACCACGCTATCTGCTAAATTTTTATTATCTAATTTTGGCTGGTTTCCCATCTTCTAAATATTGTATATTAAATTGACTAAACTAGCTATTCTTTTCATATTCTGGTTAGCTTTTTAATTATTTTCACATACACAGTACAATTGCTCAATTCAATTTATGTTCTCGTGAGTTGCCGAGAGTCCATTAATTATTTTTCGTTCATCTCTATCTTCTAAATATTTTGTATTAGATTGACTAAATTAGCTTGTTTTCCTATTCTAGTTAATTTTTTAATTATTTTCACATATACAGTATGATTGCGCAATTTAATTTATATTTTCGTGAATCACCGCAAGTCTATTAATATCTTTTTCATCCATCTCCCTCTTCTAAATATTGCATATTTGATAAACTAAACTAGCATATATTTTCTGCTTAATTATTAAGGGTCATATTTTAGTCATTTTTGTATACACAGTGCCTATTTTGAAAAGTGGGTATGAAACCTGTGAAGGAATATTTTCCAAAAATTGGTATTAAAACAATGATTTAAGCAAATAAAAAAGCAACCATTTTGGCAATAATATATTAAAATTGAATATATTTACATCTTTAAATATTATTTCACTTAATAACCTGACTGCTGAATGAAAAAGCCTTAAAACTACTGATACTTCCTTCTTCACTACTGAAATCTTCAACTGGTTGGCATCTCTGTGTGATTTAAGGGCATTATACATGCACACTTTTTGTTGTGCGCCATATGGTATTTCATGACATATATAGGTATCTAGTGCAAGTTGATTTGTATTAGAGTCCCCATCCATTGGCAAAGCTTAAAAATTTAACAAAAAGCAAAGTCGGAAAATGTTTGACTTCGTCGATTCGATTGTGGATAATTTTAAAGAATGTACTATTGCGGCTTGTGTATGTGGGAACCAGGGTACAAAATAAAGTAATATTATTTAGTAGCAAACTGCTAATCAGAATTTTATTTGTGTAGCAGTTTCGACATTTTGACTAGCAGTTCACCACAGTTCTAGCGCAGACTAGCAGTTCACCAGTTCACAGCTGTTATTTCACAATTTCTTAAAAAATGTACCTTTAAGTATATTGAGATGTCAGGTTTGAAAAAAACAAAAACAACACTTTTATTTATTTGTACAATATTTTTTGCAAATCTTTTTGAAACTCTTATAAAATAGTACAGGTAATCTTCTACTAATACATAGGCATATCTTCTAATCTATGAAAATATAAGTAGTAGGGGTATATAATTTTTAGTGCTTTCATTTTGACATATATTAGAATCAATTATAGCCTTCAGGTTTAAAGATCACAAGGATTATTGATATTTTCAATTTATTATGTTATCTGTTATTTTTTAGCAAAGATTTTTGAAACTCATAATGTAGACAGGTAATCTTCTACTAATGCATGAGTATATCTTGTAATATTTGATAATATAAGTAGTACGGGTATAAGTATGATAATATAAGTATATCTTCCTTATAATTTTAGCGCTTTTATTTTGGCATTTATTGATTTAATTTAATATTTTTTGTACATTTGTTTACAGGCTGGACCAGTATATATTATTCTTCAGATCTTCCTGTGAAGATAATTTTATATAGCAAGAACAGAGCTTCTTAAATTTCTTTTAAGGAGCATTAATTTAAATATTTTAATAGAATGCCTTGAATAACAATGTCATTTAGAATATTGTAAGAATTTGCACATGATTGGGAATTCTAAGTTTTTTATATTATATATTTCGTACGAAAAACGGGTATACTGCTAGCACACAATAAATTTTGATGCAATAACATGGAAAAAACTCATTTTGGTATTAATATTTTAATTTAACTTTTAGGATGGACTTTCCCGATGATTTGGCCCAACCAGGACCTTCAACGTAAGTTGATTTTAGTACTTTTTTAATATCTATAGACACTGTCATTTTGCACTCTCTGTTTCAATTATTCCCATCTCAAAATATTTATCCCTTTAAATCTTATTAGCCATAATACAGAGTGTTTCACTCACTCTTGGCCCCTGATATTCTTTTTAACTTCAAACTAGTGGAGGTCATTCAATGAAATTTGACACGGACATAACTTAGTGTATGAGAAGCAGCTTTACATTTTTTGTGGCTTGTTGACATGTGCTTGTGGTGACAGTTTACATAAGGACTTCTGTTGGAAGGCCACCAGTCTGTTTTTCATTTTTGAGCTTGAGAGTATTGCCGCCATTCGTGTCCTTCGATAACCACGCTTCTCATATACCAGTGTATGTGAAATACCATGAGTAAGAGATGAAATACCAATGTATGTGAAATACCGAGAGCAAGTAAAATACCATGTATTATGATCACTAGTAAGTTTTTCAGCAATTAGGTTTTACACATTTTAACATAAGAAAAAGTGTTATAAAATCAGATTGAACCTGTCATACTATTTAAAAAAAATCAAATAATGTATTTGTTGAATTGTTGAAATATTCCTAAGTACCACTTTTGCAACAAAGTCTAGAATTGAACATATTGTCACTTATACTCGTCGTCCAGGGTTATGCATATTCTAAGCAATGCCATATTAACCAAACTGGTGTACAAACCTTTGAACTTATATGTTCTGTACAGCAGAGATCACTTGTGTTTTTATTAAAAATAAATGTTAAATATGTCAATTGACAAAATAAAATAATATAATTGTAAATGTTAACCAGTGTCCATATTTCAGCACGACTGGAAGAATCACATGCACAATAAATTGCTATACAAGGTTTTCTCACTTTATGAAGGAAAACACTTTTCTCATTTCCAGTCTCCCTCTATCTTTTACTTGTATGTCCAGTAATCATACACTAAAATTTGCTACATCATAAAACAATTTCTTTTGTGCAACGTTGTCATGCTCTAACAGGGAATTTGTGACCTACCTTTGATTCCCCTTCCTTCTATGGGATTCTGCATACTCTCCATGTTGAATCCTTTTTTTCTTTCCATTACACTGAAAGGTAGTTGCATTTTGCATATGTGGAAGTAACTGCCCATGTGATCCCCACTTCAATTCATCTTTAGGTCACCATTCATCATTTTTTAATACAGCGTTTAAAACAACTAACAAAAAATCACTATCTGGAGAACAGTTCACGGTAAAAATTATGCTCCTAGTAACCCTGTAGTGTGAAAAAAGTTTTCTTAATTAAAAAAAATTTGAACTTTGATAAATGACTAGCCACTCTCCAGTGAGACAGGATTGAAATATTTAGATGCTGTACTGTTATTTCTTATACATGAAAACTACTTCGACCATGACCTACAATTTAAAATTGATTTTGAACCACTACGAGCTCATATATGTAATTAGAGATCTTGCCCTTACAGGAATTCAAATTTGGCACCCAGAGGTGTGTAACTAGAAAATGGCACAGGAGACCTCGGCTCCTCCAAAAAAATATTTACCTCTCCTAATACCTCACGCTTGAAATTTTAATTTTAAATTCAAAAAATTCATCATAAGAGTTACATAATATATGTACAAAGAAAATTCGGTACACGATGAAGAACTTTTTAATGAAACAAATTTTCCTTTTTGCCTACTTTTTAATTATTCTAAAAGATTAATCCTTGTTGCATTCACATATAAAAATATTCATTCAAAAGATATTAATGGGGAATAATAAGGATTTGTTTCATTGATTGCACATGCTTTATTTTATACTGTTTCTCTAAAACTGAATTGTTAACATCTAAAAAATGTATTTTTTAATATTCTTTAACTGATTTGATGCGAGTAAGTAAAAAAAACTTATTTAAATGTGATATGATAATTTTAAGTTCACAGTGTGAAGAAAGTCCTGACTTACAGAAGATGAGGGCTAGTGTTTAGTTTTGGGGATCTCCAAAATTATCAAGAAGTTTTTAATCAATTATATCATCAACTAGCAGCATACCCGTTCTTCGTACAGAATATATAATATATAGAAACTTAAAATTTCATGATCATGTGCAAATTCCTATAGTATACTAAATGACATTGTTAATCAAAATATTCTGATAAAATATTTAATGTAATACTCTTAAGAAATTTAAGAATCTCTGTTCTATTTATACAAAATTATCTTCACTGGCAGATCTGAAGAATAAAACATCCTGGCCCCATTTGTAAGCAAATTTACAAAAAATATGAAATTGAATCAATATATGCAAAATAAAAAAGCATTAAAATTGTGTGGGACCTGTACTACTTAGTATTTATATACGTGAATATTAGAAGATATGCAATGTATTAATAGATTACATGTATAAATTAAAAATATCAATGAATCCGTAATCTTTAAACCTGAAGGCAGTAATTTATTCCAATATATGTCAAAATGAAAGAGCTAAAATTATATGGGAAAATATACCCGTACTATTTATAATGTCGTAGATTAGAAGATATATCCCTGTGTTAGTAGATTAACCACATTACAATATGAGTCACAAAAATCTTTGCCAAAATAAAACTGATTATGTAATAAATTGAAAATATCAATAATCCCTATAATCCTTACACCAGAAGGCCGTAATTGATTCCAATATATATCAAAATACACTGCTCATAACTGAAATCGCAACACCATAAAGTTGTAGGTGTAGCTTTATGTAAATCAGACAATGGAAACAGCAAGGCGAGATATGCATATGATCACAGTTTCTTTATACATAGTGATGTAACACCTTGCCCAGCAGCATAAAAGCGTCAGGTCAAGGAGGAGAATATATACGTGATTTGGTAAAATTTTTTGAAGAAACTGGATGCACATGTGATAGACCGCGATCCGGACTACCATCTGTTCCTGTTGAAGTTGTTGCAGAAGTGCATAATACGATTACTGCAGGTCCATTGCATACTGCAAGAAGTGTTACCCGCAATTTGGATGTACCAAAAACCACAGTCCTCAAGCTTCTGCGCTCTGTTCTGCAGATGTTTCCTTAATGATTCCAGCGTGTCCAGATGTTGCAACCTGGAGACGAGCAACAGTGTGTCTTTCCTCATCAGATATGATGACGATAGCAGGTGGCCGCTGCGGATATTATGGATGGATGAGGCACATTTCTCCTTAACTGGGAACGTAAACTCAAAGAACTCAGTTTACTGGGCTGACGAAAATTCTCACGATGTGGCACCAGTGCCTTTGCAATAAGCTAAAGTGACTGTGTGGTGCTGCATCGCAAGCACATTCATCCTCGGTCCTTACTTCTTCGAAAAGGTCACTTTCAATGGTATGCAAACGTGCTCCATTACAGGTCCTCGGTATAAAACAATGTTGCAGAATTACATAATTCCAGAATTGCAGCAGCGAAATGTCGCTGTTGACATTGTATGGATGCAAGATGGTGCTCCTCCACACGTCGCTACATGTGTTCGACAAATGCTGCAACAGAACTTTGGTGATAGTCATTTCCTGTAACTTTGTTCGTAGCCACCGCGACCTCACTCCAAAGGATTTCTGGTTCTGGGGTTATCTGAAATCTAAGGTGTACACATCAAATCCACGAGATTTGTCACAATTGAAAGATGCCATAAAACATGAAGTTATACAGATTCCTCCTGCGATGTTGCATTCGTCATTGTTGTCAACAATCTCCCGCATGCAATGCGTTATCGTCTGCGAAGGTGGCACGTTGAAAACTTGTAATTCCAATAAAAAAAAATTTCCCTCTCCTCACTTGTGTTGTCATTGGTCCTTTGCAAATGTTTTACGCAGCCAATTTTCATCATACGTGTATCGTTCCAACACCATTAACATTTTTTCGCTGTAACCGTAACCGTGAGAGCTCTATTGTTTAAAATCATTGCAATCTCTCAAGCGTATACCTTCAAATAACAATATCTGAAATTCCCTTTCAGTTGCTTGAGCAGATAGGCCGCTAGGGGTTCATATATCGGGGAAGTTTTTTTATGACCACCCTGTATATAAAGAGCCAAGTCTACTTTGCAAATTACTTAAGTTTAATGATCGTTAATTGTATATTTTTTCTTCTTGATATTGTGCAAAATTTAAATCCTAGGTTATTAGTGAAAAATGACTCAAATCCTTTAGTATTACAAATAATGATTATTTTCTACGAGTAGTAATTAATAGAATCACGTTTGACCCAAAATGGAGGATCCATTAGCCTTGCACTACCCACCCTCACCTACCCATCATTTATGAAACATCACGTCCCACAGCCAATCATTAATTGTTAATAAAGGGTTGAAAATGGGAAAAAATAACCATACTTTTCTATAACCTAGCTTCCCATGTTAGATAATCAGCTATGGGGGAGTTTAAAAAATGGGTGGTCTTAATGCCATGCTTCTCTTTATAGACGATGAAGGCTGGATGATTTCAGCTTCTAAAACATTAAAATATGCGTTTTATGGGAAAAATAGTTTGAATCATGTTACTTTAAGGAAGTAAAATCTAGCAATTTTCTAAATAATACATATATCTTCGCAAAATTATTTTAAAATTTAATTTTATTTATTATAAATTTATTTAAAAATTTATAGTAAATAAAAATATGTTTAAATGATTATTTAAATTAGATTTTAAATAGGTGAGGCTCAGCTTTTTAGCTTCAATGGACACTACGCCACTGACCTGTACTACTTATATTCTTGTAGATTAAAAGATATACCAGTGCATTTGTAGAAAATTACTTGTACAATGTGCAATATATGTTTCAACAATTTTTGCCATAAACGCATTGGATTCACATCCATTGCTACGTGGCATGATATCATTTTCTTCAAATAAATTGGTGTATAAAATATTGTCTGAATAATGCTATCTCTATGAAAGGTTTGGTGACATGTTAAAAAATCACCAAATTTGTGATCAAGTGGGACTGTAGAACTAACAGTCCCACTTGACGACAAATTGACGAAACATCATCACAATACTATCACTTAACAAACCACAATTAATTTCATTTATTTAGTGCAATTTTATCAATTTCAAGATATTTTTGTGGATTTACAAACATGTTATCAATTTGGCGACATTTTAAAAATTTGCTAAATGCGTTACTAAATAGGACGGTTGGACTGACAGACAAATGCTACCTAAACATCATTTCAATACTCTCTTCTAACAAAACAAAATTAATTTCATTGATTTAGTGTCATTTTTATGAATTTGGCGACATTTCCGTCAGTTTGGCAACATTTAAGAAAAGTTGCCATGTTAGCAATATCCTACAAAATTCATAGATCTGAATTTACAGATCTGAAGAATAAATTATACTGATCCGGTTTGTATATACAACGCCAAGTCAAAAAATTAGAATAATAATATAAAAAAAATGTATTTTGAAAAAAGGCTTTCTATGTATCGCCTATACAAAAAGTAATACAAGAGAAAACTTCATAATGTAAGAAACTATATAATTCGTTGAATATTTTAGCATAAAAGTTAACAGAAATAATACAAAAATGAAAATGATTATTTACACTTGGAAAAAATCAAAATAGTAGCATTTACCTGGTTCAAAAACAAAGTATTAGAATAATGCTTTGTAAATCACCTTATTTAAAAAAAAAAAAAATCAAAAACAGTGATTGCTTAATATTTTGTAGCATCACCTTTACATTTTATAACAGCACGAACTCTATTTGGCAAGTTAGTTATAAGTGGCTCACAATGTTTTCTGCCCAGACATGACCATATTGATTTTATGCTGGAAATAAGAAATACGATCAACTTTGTTTTTTGGTACAATTTCTTGAAGCCTTTTCTTCATTATTCCCCACAAATTCTTGATTGGATTTAAATCTGGTGAATTAGCCACCCAGGGAAGTACGTTAATTTGGTGTTGTGTAAGCCAGTTCGTAGTGGAAAATGACATGTGGCAAGATGCTAAATCATGTTAGAAAAAAACCATCATCACACAAATTTTCCGATGATGGTATCATGAAATTCTCAAGGATTTCTTGATATATCTGAGAATTAATCCTTCCGTAAGTGACACATAGCCTTCCAGAACCATTTGCAGTCATGCAAACCCACACCATTACGCTAGCTGCAAATTTCACTGATCGCTTCATTCATTCCTTGTAATATGTTTCTTGCTTCATTTGCCATACACGAACACCTTGATCACCATATGATACACAGAACATACTCTCACCACTAAATAATACTTGTTTCCAATCATCCACACCCCTTAAAAGCCTTTTTTGCACCACTTCACTCTTGTCCCTTTTATGTTTACTAGTCTTGAGAGGCTTTATCTTTAGTACACGAGAATGAAATCAAGTTTATGAAGATGTCTTAGTGTTGTAGATTTACACACATCAACACAGTGTTCTTTTCACTTCCAATGCAAATACACTTCTAAAACAATTTTTCTTAGCAATATTATTTAGCTTTCTATCATCTCTCTGAGTAGTTTTTGGCTTTCGGCCACTATTCAGATGATTGTTTTCAAAATATCCATTGTTATAATACTGCTTTATTGCTATACTAACACTTGATTGAGAACATTTTAAGTAACTGGTGATATATTGCTGATTACGACCTTGTTTATGCAAATCAATAATACGATTCTTTGTAAACTCCGTTATGTCAGACACACGACCCATGTTTCACACAAAATGAACAAAAGAAAGAAACAGGAAAATCCCACAGAAGCTAATTTTATGCTTAATGTATGCAACTTTCTGAACCATTCAGGAAAATTCATAAGTATTCTGATTTTTTAAACCAACTATTTTAGTTTCTAATATTTTGAATAATGAAAATCATTGTTAAAAACTACAATATTTGCTTGAAATTAAATCTTTTAAAGTTTTAATTTACTTTAATAACATGTAAATTTATTAAAATATCAACCATTGTTCTTTTTCAAATTTATTACACTGAAATGAAGCTAAATGCAATTCAAATTGCAAATGAAATGCCTTATTCTAATATCTTGACTCAGAGTTGTACAAAATGAAAACACTAAAATTATATTAGAAGATATACCCATTCTACTCTTATTCTGTTTCAACAATCGGCTAAAAGAGTTTATTGGCTAAACACAATATATGAGTTTATTGGCTAAAACACAATATATGTTTGAAAACTCTTTGCCAAAATAAATTAAAGTGATGTACGAAATGCCTCAACTCTGTTTTCGAAAATCACATACTCACGACTGGATTGGACTATAAAAGAGGCAAACGTTAGGCAGAAGGTATTCATATTCGGATATGCAGGTTGGAATTCGATAAAAATGTAATCGGGAGTCGTCGTGCAGCTTAGACTGGTATTGTGATACGAGAGTGCGTGGTGATGTATGGTGATCCTGTTCAATGAATGAAAGTATGCAGCGAAGTCTTCCCTTTATAATATTGTGAATATAGATATCTATGGTTTAATAGTTGATTAGTATTGCTAATTCAGTTCAGTAATGACATGTTAAGATTCAGTCGAGGTATAGATATGATAGTGCTAACTTGTAAATATTCTATGTATGTAATTGTATTTTGAGTCGTCAGCGAAGTTAGCTGGAATAAAGTATGTGCTTGTTAATGTTGTAGATCATTAATGGAACTCTAGTCAGTGGATTTAAGATTGAAGTGAGTACACTGGTGAATCAACGCATGATTTTAGGAATAGATATTTAAAGGTTACTTTACATATCTTCGGATAAAACAAATAAATTTTTTAGTCATTTTTGTCAATTTGGTGACATTTCCATCAATTTGGCAAAGTTTAAGAAAAGTTGCCAAATTAGCGATATCCCACCAAATTCGTAGCTCTGAATTTGCAGATCTGAATGAAACATCCTGATCCTGTTTGTATATACTAAATGAAAACACTAAAATTGTATTAGAAGATATATCCGCTCTACTCTTTTTCTGTTTCAATAATCGGCTAAATGAATTTATTGGCTAAACACAATATATGAGTTTAGTAGCTAAACACAATATATAAGTTTGAAAACTCTTTGCCAAAATAAATGAAAGTGATGTACGAAACGCCTCAACTCTGTTTTCGAGAATCACATACTCATGACTCGCCAGGACTATAAAAGAGGCAAACGTTAGGCAGAAAGTTATCATATTCGGATATGCGGGTTGGAATTCGATAAGACTGTAATAGTGAGTGCGTGGCGGTGTGTGGTGATCCTGTTCAATGAATGAAAGTATGCGGCAAAGTCTTGCCTTTACAATATGGTGAATATAGATATCTATGGTTTAATAGTTGATTAGTATTGCTAATTCAGTTCAGTAACGAAATGTTAAGGTTCAGTCTAGGTATAGATATGATAGTGTTAACTTGTAAATATTCTGTGTATGTAATTGTATTTTGAGTTGTCAGGGAAGTTAGCTGGAATAAAGTATGTGCTTGTTAATATTGTAGATCATTAATGGAACTCTAGTCAGTAGATTTAAGATTGAAGTAGTGAGGTGAATCAAAGCCATGATTTTAGGAATAGATATGTAAAGGTTACTTTACATCTCTTCTAACAAAACAAAATTAATTTTTGATTTGCGTCATTTTTATCAATTTGGTGACATTCCCATCAATTTAGCAAAGTTAAGAAAATTTGCCAAATTAGCGATATCCCCTCCAAATTCGTAGGTCTGAATTTGCAGATCTGAATGAAACATCCTGATCCTGTTTGTATATACTAAATGAAAACACTAAAATTGTATTAGAAGATATACCTGCTCTACTCCTTTTCTGTTTCAACAATTGGCTAAATGAATTTATTGGCTAAACACAATATATGAGTTTAGTAGCTAAACACAATATATAAGCTTGAAAACTCTGCCAAAATAAATGAAAGTGATGTTTGCAGTCCGTAATTAATATGATTAAGAGAAAAGTCAAACCTTTCATTTATAACATATATTTTTATATCAATTTATTTATTATTCAAATTGAAAAAAAATAATAAAAATTAACAAATACATCTGATTTAATTACTTTGCTGAGCAACATGATATAAGATAGAATCTTCCTCATAAAATGCTAATAATTAAATAACCATTTTGATTTCTTAATACTTTTCATTGTTGAGTAAGAGCCTGTGAAAAATAAACTATGGTGATAAAGTTTCCATTTAAATTCATGTTTCAAACTTGTGATTTTAAAAAAAATGACTGATCAGCACAATAAACTCCCACCAAGCTCAGATATAGAGTTTTAATTCACTTTCACGTTTTAAATCAGTGATTTCCAACTTTTTTCGTTTGGAGGAACCAGAGAGTTAGAGTAGAACTCCTATGAAAAGTTTAGTTTTTTAATTAATATCTCGACAACCCCTGGTCTTAAAAACTGGGAAACATGGACTAAATTTTAAGTGGGACTATTTCAAAGTTACCCACAAAATTTCATCAAATTCGGTTCAGCCATTCTCTCGTGATGATGAGACAAATATACAGACAGACAGATTTTCTATTTTATTTGTATAGATTATTCATCAAAAAGCACTATGGTGTCGAAAGCCCAGGCCGACCGACTTATCCTAAGACATAGAGCAGCACTATGGTGTTGAAGACCCGGACCGCACGGCCAACCCTAGGGTTTACGGTAGCAATATGTGCGGCCGGGAGCAGACCGCACATATTGTCTTAGGATGAGTCTGTCGGCCTGGGCTTTCAACACCATAGTGCTTCTTAATGAATAATCTATATAAATAAAATAGAAAATCTGTCTGTCTGTATGTTTGTCTCATACAGCACTATGGTGTTGAAGACCCAGACTGTCCGGCTCGTCCTGAGGACTTGAGCAACTATTTGGACGGCCGGGTCCATACAGCACTATGGTGTGTAGGAATTAATGTTGCTTGTTCCGAGCCTGGCCTGAACTCGGGACCTTGTGCTTACAAGACCGACATCATAAGGTTAGAGCAAAAGCTAGCTTCTCTCCGAACTTATAATTCGGGCACTGATTCCTAGCATCTTCGATCAATGTCTTTTGGCAGAAGCAGAGTCGGCTGCTGTCACACACTCCACCCCCTGATGAGGAGTCCGGTCGAATTTCGGTGAGGAGGGGGGCCACCCAGAAAGCCCCCGCCATTTCCCCATCCCGAAACTCAGTCGAGGGCTGAATAGCCGGGAAGTGTGTCGTACCTCACCGTCATGATGTCAGTCATGGTCAACCAGGAAGAGAGTGGTTCGCACCTCTGGCTCAGCGTAGTGCTGCCATCTCGTGTTGGTTGCGGGCATCAATTGTCCAGTTCACCATTATAAGAATTGATGTTGCTAGTCCCGAGCCAGACCCGAACTCGGGACCCAGTGCTTACAAGACCAATATTATAGGGTTAGAGCAAAAGCTAGCTTCCTTCCGTACTTATAATTCAGGTACTGATTCCTAGCATCTTCGATCGATGTCTTTTAGCAGAAGCAGAGTCTGCTGCTGCCACAGATGCACAGTTTTTTTACTGTGAAAAATATTATGGACATGGACATTTAACTATATTCGATATCATGCATTAAAACACTTCCAATTCCAACAATTTCTAAAAGAGTTGGATTCAGAGTTTGGCTACGTTTCATCTTTCTCAAATGCGAGATGATTAAGTAGAAGAGCTGTGCGGAGCAGAACTTTTCTCACCTACGAGAAGAAACATTTTTATGAAAAAGGGTAACACCACTGTGCTTCAATTATTGGATGAAAAGTGGATAATGTCTCTTGCATTTATGGTAGATATGACTTCATGCTCAAATGGACTTAACATGGGACTACAAGGGAAAGATGAACTCTGACATATTTTCAATCATAATAATGTTTGAAGCAAAACTACATCTACTTAATAAACGTATGAAAGAAAAATTTTTTCACTATTTTATAACCTACTGTTCTTTGAATTTTCAATAGCCCAGCAAATGTTATAAAATAACATATTTGTTGAAATTATCAAAGCCCATAAAAATTAATTTTCATAAAGGTTTGTAGATTTCTCCCCAAAAAGTAGTAAGATAGAATAATACCCCTTTAATAGTAAGTAAATAGAGTAGTACCCCTTTAATAGTAAAATAGAGATGATGCGTTAGCTGATGTTGGATATTTTTAACTTCAGAATTAAGTTTCTATTCTGGTGTTTATTACATTTGGCTAGTGCATGACCGTTCTGTATAAACACACCTAGAGATTTAAAAAGGATTATGAAATTGACAAGTTACAAGTGCAGAACTAAACACTAAAACATATTTTTTGCACACTATTTTTTCAGATTATATTTTACATTCGAAGTCACAATTTTGGCATTTTGTAAACTCTTTTTCCTATTTAATTCCTAAATTTTATTTTATATTTTAACCCTGAGTTATTGCTTATTTATATCTATATTTATATTTTTAATTTTTGCTTTTCCCATGTAATTATGGTTGAAAGCTATGATTCTGAGGCAACATTGACTGTTAAATTATTATAAAGTTATAAATTTGCAACAGGATTTAAATAATATGTCTATCCTTTATTAGGGAGTCTTCACATTTTTATTTTAATCTGCATTTTCAAATAAAAATTTTGTGAGATGTTTCAAGTCTTTTGATTATGGAAGGAGGGGGAAGTCAATATTTTAATTCTAAAATTATATATTGTATTTGCATATTTTAAATTTTACTGTTTTCCTTCATTCTTTCATGTTTTAAATTTCATTACACTATTCAGATTTGAATAGTTTAATATTTTCTGATTATTTTATCACTTTTAGCATTTACATATTACTCAATTTCCACTCCTGTTTATTTGATTCTAATTTTATTTTTTTCCTTAACTTTGTTACTGCTCATTTATATCTGCATTTATATATTTTGATGTGTTACTTTTCCCATGTAATTGTAATTGAAAGCTATGGTGTTTAGAGGAAACATTTATATAGCTTTCTGAATGCTTTCTGGTTATTTTGTCACTTTTTTTTAACTTGTAAATATTTCTCAATTCTTCTGTCATATTGAATTAAAATTACGGTCATTTCATAAAAAAATTTAAATAATATTAATCATGTATGTATAATATCATTTTGTTTGAAATCTAATCTATGTTGTCCTTTTAGTTTATTTGTTCAGATTTTATGAAATAGTTGATGATTTTTATTTTAAAGTACAATAAAATCTACCCAAGACGTAATTGTATGGGATTTAAAAATACTTGTAGCATAAAAATATTTTCATCTTGTGTAGATTTTGTAACATCATATTTTGACTTTTGGATATTTAGAAGTACTTGTATCCAAGTAGACTTCAATTTTTATTTTAGTTTTTCTGTGAAATAAAAATTTGTTGTTTTATAGGTAATTATATATTTAGCACATCTAATTTTGGTTTTCAAACTATATTAAATACTATAGCGATTTATCAAATTTATAATAGTCCTGATATATTTTCTGTATTAAAAAATATACATTTCAATTATGTGCACACAGCTTCTTAAAAATTAATAAATTTTAAAGTTCATATTTAGGTGCAACTTACTGCATAATTAAGAATTACATTATATAATTAATTATATAATTTAATTAAATATTGGCAATTGCATTGTATGTGTTTAATTTTTAATTTGTTAAAATAAAGTTCAATATTTAGAATAAATATTAATTCTTTTGACTCCTTAAAAATACCCCCCCTCCCCAAGATCACCCCCCCCCCCCATCCTGGTTTTGAATCCTGGGAAAATCCCTGTTTTTCCCTTGTGTGTTTATTGTTTATTTACATCTGTTATTAGCTTAATGCAAATCACAGTTTATTGTATTTTTCAAAGTAGGAGGGACATGACAGATGATAGTATGGCTGTATCTGGCCCTTCAAATCAGTCAAAGTTGTTTGATGATTTGTCCTTGTCAGATAGTTCTGAATTCATGGATGTAGAAGAAGAAACTAACCTAAGGAAGAGGTTATTCCCTGCCCAGATTCTTTCTGATGTTGATGTATTAAATCCAGCCTTAGTAAGTATATTTTTATTCATATTTAACTGTTTTCAGTATCCAATTAGTTGAATTTTGGTTCCTGTAACAATTGTTAATATACAACTTTCAAATATATATTTTAATTCTGGCTTGTGTTAATTCTGTAAAATGCACCTAATTATGAATTTCAATGGTGCATTTATGCAGTATTTCATATTTTTTCTTGCCAATTTCATTCTTTCTCTCTAAGTCTGAAAGTCTTCCAATAACTAAATTATATTGTAGAAGTTGTTTTAGTTTTTTACTATTTCCAAATTGTCTTTATATCCCAAATACTATTTTCATTTACTTTTGTTAAAACTGTGCAAATATATATATATATATATATATATATATATATATATATATATATATATATTAGGTTTTCACAAAGTTCTTAATGTTTTTAAAATATAATATATCTTAGGCACAGAGTGATTCAGAAGACTTTGGTAGCATAGACATGTCTTTACCAGCAAGAGCTGCTGAGCAGGCTGAACATATTGTCAGAAAAGTTCTTGAAGAAGCTGAAAATGCTGAACAGTTAGTGCGAAAGCTTTGGGGTGGGGCATGGAAGGTATGCAATTCTATTTTAGTTATGAAAGTATTCTGTTCTACCTTTTTCTGAATATTTCTCTTTGCAATGCCAAAATTATTTAGTTGAGAAATTTTTTTTTTTGTCTTATTTAATTCAAGCTTTCATCTCTTTCAGGTTACAAATGCATTATCTCATATATGAAGATGGGTATCCCAAATGTGAATTTCCTTTACTCAAGGGGAAACAAATAAAAATTTATAAAAATAATTTATTTTATTTACATACCTTTAAATTACTACACATAATTACCTTAAACATCTGTTGTAGTGTGACATCAGTTTTTCAATATCAATAGTGTGTAGCAATGTGTCCTTGGATCAAATCCTTGATCTCATAACTGTTCAAACTTTTGCTGTCCATTTTATCCTTTAAGTGCTGGAAACAAATGAAAATTGCTCGAAGCAAGGTCTGGAGAGTATGGTGGATGACAAATATTTTCCAGACAAATTTTGTTAATAGTTCCTAAGTTTGTCTTGCTGAATTATAGCAAACATTGTGGTGAAACAAAGACCTTTGACAACAAGCCTGGTCTTTTTAGTTTAATGACAACTTTCAGTTTTATCAGAGTTTCACAGTATCGTTCAGCATTGATTGTTCTTCTCTCTTTTATAAAGTCAACCAAAATCACACCAGTACTGTCCCAAAAGACCCTAGCCATCACTTTTCCAGCAAAGTGGATAACTGCATTGTTTTTAGTGCGTTCCTTGTGAGTTTTCCATCTTAACTATTCAAGAAATCAGATTATTTTCTTGTTCATGATAAAGTTCCAGAAAATTGAGAGTGGCATTCATTCTTTTTTTGGTCATCAGAAACAAACTTGGAACTAATCTTGTGCACACCTGATAAAATGTATTTTATTTTGCAATATTCGTCCAATTGATGAGTGGCTAATGTCCTTGTAAAAATTGTCTGGATTGTCATCTATTGTAAAGCCATGGCCCTTTTGGACAAGTCCACCAATTTCTATGATATTGTTGGTTGATATGCTCAACCGATCACTTTGAGCTGCATTATGAACTTCCATGTGGCCTTCAACAAACTGTGATTGACATCCTCCAACCATTTTTAGATCCATACACTATTCTCCATATACAGCCACTAGTTAACAATGGATATTGACAGCACATAATTTTTTCACAGTGAAAAAATGGATTACATCATATACTTTAAAATCAGACATATTTTTCAGCGACACCTCCATAAGTCAAGGTTGCTCAACTGACACTAGCTACAATAAAAGTTTCTGGGATAGGGAAACTTGCCTCTGGGATACCCCCTTCTTACATATATACATATGTACTTATTTTGTATGAATATTTTATTGATCAAGTATGTACAAAATAAGAGTAATTCTTATACATGTGAGTCAGCATTCACCTGATATCTGATATATTTCTGAAATTTCTTTTTCTGCCAATGTATCTGATTTGAACATGTCTTGCTATTAAATTTAGGTTTGTCACTTCAGTTCTTTGCCAAAATGGCTACAAGATAATGATTTTCTTCATAAAGGTCATCGTCCTCCACTAAGGTCATTTAGCGCTTGCTTTCGCTCCATATTTAGGATTCATACAGAGACTGGTAATATTTGGACACATTTGCTTGGTATGTACTTTTCAATTTGTTCAAACTTCCATGTGTTAAAATATTGTTCCATTTCCTTAAAGTATAGTTATTTGTAATATATTATATCCTATTAGAATGAATTACCTGGCTTTTCTCGGGTTCTAAGTGTCTTCCCCTCCTTAAATAATAATTACAGAAAACAGCACTCACATTTCAAATTGCCTTAAAACCATTTCAGTTTCTAAATCCCCATGCAGGCAAAATCTGTAGTTTAAACACATGCACAGTTGCATACGCAAATTTCACCTCTTCACAATTGTGGAAAGAAATAAAAGAAATATAAAAGAAATTATTCTTTCTGTAGCATAGCTTTAACCCCTGCTATAAGTTGAGCATCAGTTAACTAATCAAAAAATTCACTGGACTTCAATTCCATAAATGATCATCTAAATTTTTTTATTCATTCGCTTAAAATATCACCAAACAGCAAAATAACTTATTAATTTAAAAAAATGTTTCTGTTAGAATGAAAAGATATACATACAACTTTTTGCCAAACTATAGAATTTTGCTAATTTTGTTTTTTGGATGTGACAAAATATAACCTAAAAATATAAATTTCAATGTATTTAAAAAAATAAATATGAAAGGATTGCCCTATTGATTTGGTTTAAACATCATTGGAAAAAACATGTCAAGGTGGAAATTCTGTGATAATATTTGTAGTCACTAAGGAATCAATTTGTGTTCACTCAAAATTTTACTAAAATATAAAATAATTAAGACTAATTCAAATTAAAAAAAAAAAATCTCACTGAGACATCTTGTGTCCTAAAGTACCTGTATACTGTCATGACTGAAATTGTGTAAAATTCATAGTTTATAGATATTATTTAAAATGCTTAATAATAAGTACTATAACACAGTGACTCACAGACGTGAGTTTTCCATGAATTAGCGGACATCCGCAAATTTTATTTTATTGATTGTCTGAATTTGGTGAATATATTTTTGATTACAAAATCACAGAGAAATTTTCTGACAAACAACAAATGTACAAGGGTCAATTGAAGATACATTTTCTTTCTGTAACCGCAGTGA
Organism: Amaurobius ferox; assembly: GCA_951213105.1. Taxonomy (NCBI): domain Eukaryota; kingdom Metazoa; phylum Arthropoda; class Arachnida; order Araneae; family Amaurobiidae; genus Amaurobius; species Amaurobius ferox. The sequence continues at coordinate 66,816,185 of OX578133.1, read as the reverse complement.
ATCTGCTCCCACAAAATCACTCCCCAAAGTTGTAAACACCTTGGTGATCACTATTTCTTTAACAATGTATGAATAATGAAAACTGTAATGAGAAAGTGGATAAAAAAAGCTGCTGAAATGATTTGCGCAGAAACTCCTCCCCTTCTGCCAGCTGTAAACTGCAACATATATTCCACGGACCCATTTAACTGTAATAATGGATGATGAACAGTTAATGTGGATTTTCTGCTGTGTTTTTAAGCTACAGCAAAGAATTTCATGTATAATCTAAGAAAATAATTCATTTATTGTGTCATCAGTTGTATTGTGTCGAGTTGTATATCTGATCTCTATTCAAATATCAATGGTATAAACAAAGGAATAATCCAAACATCACTGAAATGACCACACAGCCTCACTTATTAGTTAGTGTTCATGGAAATTCAATGTCATCTCATTTTGGTTTGCAATAGAATTGCATTTGCAGACATTGATATATAATTGCAGAGTTTAATAGTAGCTCATCTGCTCCCCCCCCCCCCCTTAACACACTCTTTATCTCAATAATGGGAAGTAATCAGTACTCTCTGATAACCCCAATAACTTTCTGATTTTATTCCGACAATTAGATGAAACAAGGATGTTGGAAATACAGTGCAACTTGGATAATTTGAAGCTGAAGGGACTACTAAAAAAAATGCGAATTATCCAAAACTTTGATTTAAAAAAGTTACATCTTTTAACTTTAGTTTCAGGTCCACTGAATGCTTGAAAAGGTTTTTCTGGCAATAAGTAAATATTTATTGAGAAATATCATGGTATGAAGGACTTAAACACTATGTGTATGTAAACAAAATAAGATTTACGTAAGCTACATACATGTACTTATTACATTCAATACAGAAAATTATAGTTTTAGAATAAATTGTACAATGTCTGATTGTTTTGAAGAGTTCAGTCGTTTAAGGTTAGCAAAATCATCAAGCATGTTTAGTGAATGGAAAACAGCTTCGTTAACATTTGTTTATCCTTCAATGTACCGACGAAATTCGCCAAGATCAAAAAGCACCTCAGACGATGTAGGGATTGGCGTCTCTTCTTCTTCCTCCTGTATATCATCCTCAATATTGTACTCCTCTGCACTCATCTTATTTAACACTTCTGATAAAATGTCTTGATCTGACAGTTCTTCACAAACTTCCACATTTTCGTCCAAATTGATGTATTCTTTGAATGTCACTCCCATATTGTTGCCCCTTACGTCCGGTGGGGGGGACATTTTCTTCTATGAACTCAGCTGGGTCAGTTTTATTGGTAAATCCTGCCTTTCGAAAACAATTTGTTGTTATTGTTTCCATTACTGGAGACCATGCATTGTGACAATCGTTCTGCATCAAGGACACTTATTACTGTTTTTTTGTTTTTGTCCTTGAAAGAAACTGTCAAGAGGTTTCGAACAAAAAGGCATCTGTAAAAATGCTTGAGATTTTTTATGATGCCCTGGTCCATCAGTTGCACAACTGAAGTCATATTTGGTGGGAAAAAAGTAACATGTACATTGTCCATATGTGGAATAGAGTTATGCGCAGTGCAATTGTCAATAAACAAGAGAATTTTTCTGTTCTTTTGTCAATATGATTTATCAAGTTTCAGCAGCCAATCTTTAAAAATTTCTGCAGTCATGCAAGCTTTTTTATTTTTGATCTATACTCTACTGGTTTTGATTTGACATTTTTTAAACATCTTGGATTAGCAGATTTGCCTATCATGAGCAAAGGCAGCTTTTCACTGCCATCCATGTTAGCCCCAACCAATAAAGTGACTCATTCATTACTGTTCTTTCCCCCACTGCAACTCTCGCCCTTAAACGCTAATGTCTTGTCTGGAGCACATTTGAAAAACAACCCAGTTTCAAGAACGTTGAAAATGTCTTTAGCCGTTGTTCTCTCAATCATTTGTAAAACATCGTTTTTCCAAACAGTTGCTGCTTCTTGATTCACACTTCCACTTTCACCACACATACACCTAAAGGAGATTCCATTTCTCTTCTTAAATCCATCCAATCAACCAGTGCTAGCCTTGAAATCACTTTCCGAAACCGGCAGAAAATTCTTTCGCTTTTGCTCGAATAAGGGGGCCACTCAGAGGAATGTTTTTGTCCCGTGCTTGTTTAAACCACTTTAACACACACTTGTTGACTTCAGGATTATCCGGTTCTCTAGCTCTTTTGCAATCTTTTCCATTTCCACACATAACAGCAGCGTTACTCAGAATTTTGTCCTTATTTTTCAAAAAAGTAGATAAATTGTTCAGCGCTATCCCGTACTCGTTGGTGATTTGGCATTTCCTCTTCACACCCTTTTCCACATTTCGAATGATCGCAACCTTTTCAGCAAACGTTAAATTCTTGTATTGAACGCATGGTTTACTCAAAGACATTGTGAATGCTCACTAGCGAAACTCTTGCAACATTACAGACACACTGAGAGTAGGAAGCTCAAATGACATCTGAAGTCGATTGAACCAACACCCTCTGTAGGTTGAACGCTCAAACCGGTCGAACAGGTAGTGTGAAGGGGGGTTTCAGCTGTCACATGTCGAACAGGTGGGGATATTCCAGCAATGATTTCTTAATGACGAAAGTCCGAAAAGTTGTTATGGTTCGAAAGTTTTTATAAAATCTTCGAATTAGCCACGATTTTTTAACATTGATTTAATACAAAGTTCAAGGGACCAAGAGAAATCTTCAAATTAACGACGATTTCGAATTAGAGACGTTCGTTTTATCCAAGTTGCACTATACTAGAAAAAGAAAAAAGGTCAGCAAATTGCTCGTAAAGTTAATAAATATAATGAACAAATTTCACAATAATATTTACCCGTGAAATTAAATGTTACTAAATTTATCATGTCATATAGAAAAAAAAATTAAAATACCAAAATCAAAATGCTACTACAGTATAACATCTCAAATCCGGAATCCTCCGGACCTCTATAATTCTGAATTTTGAACTATTCCATATTTTGAACCATTATTGAAAACAGAAAGTACGAATTTTCTTTCTCCCCCCCATTATTTCCTTAATTTGAACCTTCCGAATTTCACTACAAAATGGAAATTTGAACAGCTAAGTAAAAATATGAAATGAACAACAAAATATTAAAAAAAAATTCTTATTTATCATACACCTTTAAAACAATTTAAACTTTTTTTATCAAACGCATAATGGTGCATTGTCTCATAATTTTGATTTTCCATAGTAACTTTTTCTTTAATTTTAATGGCATAAGTTCTTGTTTTCTTACAAAGCTCCTTTGTTCCAGTCCTTTGATAACAATATTCAGCCATCCATAAGGAGGAATGGACCTCACTAAAGTGAAAGGGCCTGGACTGCTAAATTTCCTTTTGGGGACTGAACGAAACATGAAAAGTTCACAAAATATGAGAAATCCAATATGGAGGGGGACTGTGATACATGTTTGAAGGGAGGTTCACAATTTCTATGGGTGACCCTACAAAATAAAGATTTGAAAGTGTGTTTTACTGTTCACAAATCAGACGATAGAAAAAGCCCTTCCCTGTGTTCTCCTTTCAGATACCCCTCCTTCCACCAATTATTATCACTTACTTAATCATGTTAATGTCTAGAGCATTGCTTTTCTTCCAACCCACCCCTTTCCTCCCAGTGCATCATGGAACAATACAAACAAAGAGCTATTGCTTACGATGGGCGAACCGCCGATGTGGTTGTCGAGTCGTCAAGGCAAGCATTTCCATAGCAATCGCTCAACCACTGCATTGTGGGTTTGAGCCCCACGTAAGGCATGGATGTTTGTGTTGTGGGCGCAGTGTGATCCGCCCCCTCTGGTGCGCCTGGGGCAACGTCCAAGGATGGCTAAATGGTTCACAATCTGGCCGATATAGTAAAGGCGAATGACGAAAGTCAAAGTGCCTGCCCATCTGAAAAAAATGGGAGAACCCAATTCCTTCTAAAAATAGATTAGCATGTGGTTGCCAGCCTTTGAGTGGGTAATTACTGTATAAGTTGATCCCCTACTTTCAGAGGTAAAAATCCAAAACTTGTATACTAGTCAATCTCAAAAAGAGGAAAAGAGATTTCAATAAATTATTTAAAAACAAAAAAAAAATTATATATATAGTAATAAATTTAATTTCCATAACAAAAACTTCATCGGAACCTTTAAAGTTCAATTCTAATATATATAGTCCAAGTCAAACTCGCCAAACAGTTTAAAAAACCATTTGTGTGTCAATTAAATATCAGCAATCCCATCTATGCCCATGTCATAAAAATCACTGTCATCGTCAATTATAAAAACCCCATCATAATTTATGCTTTCAAATTCATTTCTGAAGCAACATTTCTTAAACGATTTTCTGACTATTTCCCTCAGGTATCGCATCCCTGTCCCAAGTGTCCTTGACCCACCATGCAATCAAAACAATATCTGGCTTCCACTGTTTATTTTAGCCAATTTTTTTGTTAACCCCGAATCGACTTGAAGCAGCACAGTTGTTAATTAGGTTCTCTCTGCAAAAAAAAACTTTCAACTTGTTGCTTATCCTCCAGTGTCTGATGAAGTCAGATGAGATTCATAAGTCCGTTGACTCTCAAAAAGTCGATCACAAGAAAAACTAAAGTCCTGCATTATAGTTTTGCACACTCCTTGTTACGGAGTGTGTAGCTCTGGAAAGAGCCATTTTTTGACAATCAGCCATAATCAGAGAAACAAGACATAAACATTGAACGAAAATAAGTGATTTGTATGTAACAGTTGTAGATATATATATATATATTTTATGACACGATATACTAGTAGTCAGGAGATTCAGAAGAACAGTGGCTCACAGGGGAGTTTTGAAGTGCAGAGAAATTCTGAGTTCACGATTATGTAATTACTACCGCATCCTTTTCAGATGAATTACCTCACAGAAAAAAGAACTTTTAGACTTACGAATTTTTTTATTTTTAGACTCAGCATATAAGTCGAATCCCCCCCCCCCCCCACACACACACACACACACAAATTTCTCAACTTATATGCGAATATATACCGTAGTTCTTTCATATTTGCAAAGAGGGGCGATTTTTTTTTTATGTTCTTGTTCTTATGTTAATAATTAATGTATTAAAAATGTTCAGCTATATTATATAATTTATGAGTGAATAGTTGGATAATTAAGTGCCTGTCCTTTCTTTTAAAAAAAATCATGCTAGTATCTAGATTTGGGACATTATACTGTATCAGAACGATTGACATTTGGGTAAAAATCAGGATCAGAGAGAAGAAAATGAATCAAAATTGCTGCAAATTACAAATACAAAATAATTGGAAAACATTGCGGAATAACTTATAATAACAAAAAAAATGAGCACCCAATACTAAAAATTCATAAATTATGGGGAATGCCATATTTTATGAATTTTTTTAATAAATATTTAAGAAATTTAAATATTTCTAAATTTGTCATGATCCTTATTTTCAAATTTTAAAAAATCACCATTATAATGAATTTTTCTATAAACATTAATAAATTTAATATTACTAAATTTGTCATCATCAATTTCAGCTTTAAAAGAAAAAAAATATATCAGAATGCTACAATTAGAAAGAGATGTGGTAAATGTTAAGGCCGGAGAAAAGGAGATAAATAAAAATTACCATGAATTACTGATACAGATATTCAAGAAAAAATATGGAATAGGCAAAATTGAACAGCCGATCCTAACCATAAGAATAAATAAGTTACGACATTTGCCCACTGAAAAAATGCTCTTTTAAAAATTGCTTAAAAAATTTTCATCTGACAATTTCTTGAATGAATTTAAAAATCACAAAAGACATCAAAATTAAATAAGCACGGTCATTAAAAACTCCTGATTCTTGCCAGAATCTCCTTCAAAAACCCTTTACATTTTTGTCCATTCTAATTCTGAAATACCGACTTTAGAGAATATTATCAAAATACTTGAGATTACTTAATTATTTTTACCCCAAGATACATACTTCATTAGCGAGATCAACAGTAGAACAAAAAGCAAAACTTTCCCTTTCACCTCCCCTGAAAGAAACAAAGCAGGAAGAGATGGGAGAATTGTTAAATTATATACTCCCCCTTCTATGTATCTAAAAACTTACTATAATACTATCTTTACAAACTTAAAATTTTGCTCAATTATTCTGCGTTTGTGTCAATTTGGGGGTAAAAAGTTCAATTTGAACTCTAAGAATTTCTGTTCTAACATAAATATTTATAAATATAATTACTCATAGTAAGATTCCTTTCTAGCATTTGCCTGATATCATTTACATTTTAAAATACAACTTTCAATCACAATATCTTTTCATCCAGCTTAATTTCTCTTTAAGCATACCAGAACCATTAAAAATAGATTCAGAATCAAATCTAACTTTAAAGATAAGTAATTGTTTAACAAAAAATCTGATGTTGGCATCTTGATGACTTTCTCTGTGCAGTTAATTTTGTATTCTCGTGCATTGAGTGTATAAGCATTTTTTCCATTGTCCACAGGGCTCCTACTTATGTGCATTATATGCATAAATTACCTCAATATTTTTAAAGTGACTCATTTTAAATATTGGGTTATTTTTATAGTGTGCTAGTATAAATGAATAAGTATTTTACTAAACAAAATCATTTTTACTCATAAATGGTGCAATTGCACAATTCATTTTACATCGTAGGGCTTTATTAAGAAACCACAAATATATTTTTCCATCCATCGCCATTCTTTAATTATTACATAATATGTAGACTAAATTTGCTTATTGTCACATTTCAATTAATTTTAAAGCAATATTCTACATAATTAATCAAATATTATGAAAGTTAATTATGATGGAAATAAGAGGATTCTTATAGTTAACTAACATTCTCATGCAGTTTAACTCTAATAGTTTTTAATATTTCAGTTTTTAATATAATATTAAATAATAAATAAAAGAGTAAAAATAAGTTAATAAAAAATTTGTGAGTACATATTTATTTATTCTTGTACAGAAAATGTTAAATTATGTTTTGATAATCAATTTAAAAAAAACTAATGTGAATCTTAGTTTTATGATACTAATTAAAGTTATATGATTAATATAGCACTTAGTTGTATATTAGTATTTGAAGAAATTTGCAATTTTAAGAAGCTGCATAAATGATATATTGGTATTTCAAACCAAAAAATTTTCTTCGGATCTCCTTAATATATGGGCTGTATAAATTTATTTGATCATTTTATATATATAGTTGAACTTTGATAACTCAGAGTCCAAAGTAAATGTAAAATAATTTTGAGTAATAATTAAAAATTCAAGTTATAAAAACATGCAGTGTATGCAAACTTTCATTAGGAAAATTAATTTTAATTTGAATTATCGAAACTTCTAATTATGGAAGTTTGAGTTAATACAGTACAACTCAGGCTTCCGGAAATCACCCGTTCCCATTCTCGCCAAGTTAAAATTCGGCAAGAACAGCCAATTTTTGGAAGTTGTTATTGTCTCGGACGGCCTTGAGATTAGATTCCATGAAAAATATTAAAATAAATAACAATTTGTCATCATAAAATTATGGCGAAGGCCATCCTTTCCCTTGCCATAAATGAAAATTAAAATGTCATCCCTGCAAATTCCCCCCCCCCCCCCATAAACTTAACTAGTGTGCATTATTAATGCCTTCTTTCTACCAGAGCCATCAGATCTGCATTGTAACCACAGGCGCTAGTTATTTTCTCTTCTCTCATCCTCCACCCAGTGAATCCGATGACCTAGCGAAAATGCCATAGTGCACTCACAATCGAAGTGACATGTTCTGTTCTCCTTTTCGAGGTCTACATGTGCCGAAATTTCAGATTTTCACCCGAAGAAATTTATAAATGTGAAGAATGAACTCGGCCTGAAGATAACTGCTTCTCGACAGGCCTGAAATGATTTGTAAAATATGTTAAAAACAAATTTGTGAAAATTTTGTATGGAGAATTAAGTTTGTTTTCTTAAACATTTATCTTTGCATAGCTGAAATAAACTGAATAAATTCATGTATTCAATTTAAATCCATTGAAAAAATTTTCAAAATAAATATGTTCGGCTCGTTTGTAAAGGACGTTTTATAAAAAAAAGACTCAACCCAGCCCGAAAAAGTAGAAAACTCAAGCAAAGCCCAGACCTAAGCCCTAATGCTTGCAGAGTGCTATCCCCTTTTAACTCTTTAAAACCCAAGCTATAAAATTTCCATTTTCTGGAATAGATGGGAGTACGTAACAAGTTTGAATTTTTGGAATGGATTCTTCTAATTTCAGCCAGAAGTATTTTCTTTTCTTCCCCACTTTGGTTTCAACTTTAAAACTAATACGTTTGCAATTCATTCATGACATTTGTTCAAGCTGTCTGACAACTGAAGTTAAGGCATGAAACATCGATTCAGTCCAAGAAGATTTTAATCTTGATTCAGTCCCATTCCCTAGAAATTAAGAGTGTCAATGAGGTTTAAACTGCTTAGAGACAAGAGAATTTATATGATTATTTATTCACCACTCCTTCAAGTTACCAAACATTGGAAAAAGAAGAGATTCATTACATCTCTTACCCCTCTGATCCCACCCATAGATTGGAATTCCGCCAGGTTTGGTCCTTCATCAGAGACTCAGTGTCGACGAGTTTGATCGCAACGGTTAAGTGTTGTGGGGGTGGTGTATGAATATGCAGTTATCGTACTTCATTGTGAGGCAGTTGGTTCTAATTTATTATTGTTGTGCAATGTATTTAAGCACATATGTTAATGAATATAATGTGAAAAAAAAATTCTTAGGAGGCCGGGTAAAAAATTTCAATAGCCCTCCTCAAGGATGGGCTAGATTTTACTGATTTCCCGAAGCCTGGTACGACTGTATATAAATATAATTTCTTAACCTGTGAGATGAAAAAAAAATTTCAGCTAATCTCTTGCTGGGCCAATCACATGTCTGGGTGGACTACATATGCATTATTTTCTGTATGACTTTTAAGATTTATAATATGCTTTTCTACATTCTTTTGTTGCAAATTCTATTAATTCTAATAACCAGATTTAAATTAATATTTCTGTACTAGCCGCCTTTGGCGACCAGCCTGTTCGCTACCCTTGAAAATTCTGACCGTGGCAAACTCGCTGGCGTGACCTGCCAGAAAGGTGTAAGGTAACTGTTTGGACGACCAGGAAGTGCCACCCAATTTAGACTAGAACCCAGTGGGGGAGGCATCCATAGGAACCATGCCCTCCTTCCCCTACCACCAACCTTTCGGAAGGACTTACAGTCCCACATGTGTAACGTGATCGTACTCCGCGTGAACACGGCTGCAGTTTTGATAGTGGCGGGATTCGAACCTGGGCCTACCGACTGCAATTCCCGCTGGCTAACCACTGGGCTACCGCGCCCTTTGCGACAATCTCCATAACTTTCTTTTTATTCACACAATTTAGACTGGAACACAGTGGGGGAGGCATCCACAGGGCAAGTGCTGCCTTTCGCAACCAGCCTGTTCGCTACCCTTGAAAATTCTGACTGTGGCAAACTCGCTGGCGCAGCCTACCAGAATGATGTAAGGTAACTGTTTGGACGGCCAGGAAGTGCCACCCAATTTAGACCGGAACCCAGTGGGGGAGGCATTCACAGGGACCGTACCCTACTTTCCCTATCACCAACCTCTCGGATGGACTTACGGACCCACATGTTTAACTTGATCGTACTCCGCGTGAACACGGCTGCAGTTTTGACAGTGGCAGGAATCGATCCCGGGCCTACCAAGTGCAATTTCGGCGTGCTAACCACTGGGCTACTGTGCCCTCAACCCCGTGAAGTTAACAGTGTTTGGTTTAGTTTAATGACGTTAAAACTAATAATGAAATTTTAAGGCACAGCGACAATCTCCATTACTTTCTTTTTATTTATTTTTTTATTTCTTCAGTGTTTAAGCTTTTCATTAATATCATTTAAAATATCATCATTCCATAGTTCTATATATCCATTAAAAATATTCATAAATTAAAATATCCATAAATTAAAATAACCATTTAAAATATCCATATAATTCTATTATTTAAAATATAAATATAATAATTTCACCCGATGTATACAATACATCACCACAATTCAATCCACCATTACTCAATCATTTAAATTTTATAATGACCATATGCTAAGCACTTAATTTTATCAATTAAAATATCACTCTAACCCGATACGATGGTGTGACGTCCCCCCCATTTCTGTGCGGGGCTGTCGGGGAGGAATCGGAGCTTGGCCGAGAAATATAAAATCATGACGTCTTTAAAATTGTGATCCTGCGGGCAATTTTCATTATTTCTTGACCAGATTGGACTTGTAAGAATGCCAGATCTTTTACCTTTCTAAGAATGTAAATTATTAGTCGAAATTACGAGTAGTTTTTACGATGGGAGGATTTAAAAACGAAAGTTGGTTTTTATGAACCGAAAGTGACTTTTGCTTTAAAATCTTTAAAAAATATTAGAAATCGAAATTGAGATTTGAAATTGATATATTTTTACTCGCAATTGTCTGCTCTTTCCGGTGGTGTAATTTGTTTTTTTCTACGACGTCCGGATCGTGGAGAAAAAGGGCAAAACGGGCAAAAAACGGTCTAAATCGCATAAAACATAAAATAACAAAAAAAATAATTAAAATTTTAAAAATCTGTTTTCACGTGTGTGTCCCCCCTACACCACCGGGTCTCTGATTGCCAAATTTTGTAGCTTTCCGATGCGTGGTCGCTGAACCTATAGTGTATACGACAGACACACACACACAGACATTGCCTTTTATTATTTAAGATACACTAGTATTTAATACAGATTTAAAGTACTGAATGCATACAATATTCAAATTATATAGACTACATAATTGCCAATCCTTCCGATTTATCTGGAAAGTTTCAAATTTTCAAACATCCAATCAGATTTTTCGTCCATAAACCAATCCCTACTTTTCCTGATTTTACTACAAAAAATCCTTAATATTTTCACAGGATGTCTACAGATTTGGGAAGTCATAGAATGAGTCCCAAAAATGTCACAAATTTTGAGATTAGATTTTTCCTGTTCTTTGGAAAATCTGTTTTCCTGAGATTGTGAATTGGTACTCGCAAGCGCATCAGGAGAGAGATAGCCATTAATTATTCTTTCCCACTTTTATAGTCTATTTGTATCGACTAAACTTTTATAATTATTCAGAGATACCGTTTACTATGGATTCTCTGTAGTTTCCTACAGAAAATTGTCTTCTGTGAAGGCCACTGTAAATTTACGGCAACCTGCACGGTAATGCCAATCAAATCACCTTGATAATGGGGATTTGAGACTGCATCAAATGTAAAAAATTGCTTTTTCCATGGAAATAATAAATATTCTTCTTAAAAAGTTATTACATTTGACATAAATCGCTGAACGGTTACAATTATTTTTGCTTAAACAGCATGATTACACAATTCAATTTGCTCTCGTGAATTGCCAAGAGTTCATTAATATATTTTCCCTCCATCTTCTAAATGTTGCATATTAGATTGACTAAACTAGCTTATTTTCAAATTTTGGTTAATTATTAAGGTTGATTTTTTAATTACTTTTGCATATGTTCTTGTCAATCGCCTAGAGTCCATTAGTATCTTTTTCCATCCATCTCCATCTTCTATATGTTGCATAGTAGATTAACTGGACTAGCTTATTTTTATATTCTGGTTAATTATTAAGGTTAATGTTTTAATTATTTTTGCATAATACATATTTTTTTATTTTGAAAAATGGGTATGAACCCTATGAAGGGATAATTTCCAAAAAGTGGTTTTAAAACAATGATTTAGGCAAATAATAAAGCAACCATTTTGGAAGGAATATATTAAAATTGATATAGTCACATCTATAAATACATTATATTTTTTTTATTAAAGATTAATATTTGTTATCGTTAGTGTAAACTTGTGTTTTACCAAACATAAATGTTTGTTTTCAGTATAAAGTATTTTAAACTGAATAAAAACTTATAATATATTTCCAAGTACAAACAATTTTTTGATACTCATCAAAATTTAAACATTCCATATTTAGTAATCATACCCAAATTTTACAAGGACCCAGTAAAATTTATAACAGTTACCAGTGGACACAACTCTTATGCAACAAAAGCTAATAAAAAACTGCTCAAAGTCTTAAACAATCTATTTCATGAAATTTCCAAAGAACCACATTAAATCATCAGAAACAGCTATGAACTTATACAAAAACTGAAATCCTTTACTACCATTGACTCAATCCAAACTTTAGATTTTAAAGATCTTTTTAATAACATCATCATCAAATATTTATTTTGTCTTTAAACACCTCTTCGATCAATTCAAATTAAATACTCTTACTAAATATGACTCATCTACCATTAATAATTTATTGCATTTTATTCTTTTTCACTATCTTGTACGTGGTAATGCTGTATACCTCCAAACGATTGGAGTACCGCAAGGTTCCACTAGTAGCTCTATGCTCGCCAATATGTATCTTTACTTTTACGAAAGACAATCTCCTCTGTTCACTCGTAACATTTCTATTTTTCAATAAATTGATAATGTTTTTCTTTGCTTTCATACTGCTCATGATTCTTTACCCACACTTAATATTTATCCATCCAATCTTGAGTTAATACCTAATGAATTCCACCCTTCCAAATCTGTAAACTATCTTGATATCACCATTTATATACAAAGTAACCCATTCAACACTACTATTTATGATAAGAGACATCAATTTAAATTTAATGTAAAATTCTTCTCTCCTTATTCTTCTTGTCTTAGTAACCAAGTTTTTAAAAATCTAATAATTAGCTATTTGCTCTGCATCAAACGCCTGGATAGTAATAAGTGTACACTATCACATATTAACCGTCTCAAAAGTCTATGCTATATGTACATTTTTCCCACCTTATTTGTAGATCGCAGTATAAGTACGATGCTCAATAGTACTGTAAACACCATAAAATAAACACCGCCCTGGCAGGCAAAACTAAAAATGTGAAAATATTACAAAAACAGTAATTTTGATTACACAAAAAACGTGCAAAATTTTAAAAAACCGCCTCGGCGGGTAAAAAAAAAGTTTAAAACACTAATAAAACCATTAAGGCGAATATCTAAAAAGCAAATAAAACAAAAACAGGCTACGGTTCCAGAAAACAGTGTTATCCATACTTTGAATGTTTTCTATCCTAGTGGTCACTTCTCAGTTAGTTTCTGAACTCTTGGGTTTATCTCACCGAAAATATACAATTATTTCTACTTTCTCTGGTCTGGTCCATTCCAACGCTGTATTTCGCATAGTAAGCATTCAAGCTGGATCACATGGTGAACTCCCATGAACATTATTCACGCTGACAACCCTCAGACTTGTTAGTTGCCCTTTTTTTTTTTTTTTTGCATGTTTGTGCATTTGTGCGCTATATTTTTCTTGATTTTGTAGTATTTTATGTTTTTAAGTTGAATTTTGTCCTCTTTAGTCTTTTTTTCTGTTAATCTTGTTTATTCCATTGTTGGGCACAGATTGCATAAAATTTTAACCACATGTTTTTATGCAATCATAGAAACAACGGATTTTAGTATATCTGTCTAGAATATGCCCCTGAAGATGTTTCTGGCAGATATACTATTCATTAATCTATTTTCCTTGTCCTGGCCTCTCCATGCTCTACTTTTCCAGCCCTTCCTCGTTACTTTTTCCTATTAAATACACGCTTTTATATTGCCCACAGTTTGATACTGTGTTTGCTGGTTTGCATTCCTGAACTTTCGTTTTTATTATTTTAATTTATATATATATATATATATACATACATACACACACAGTAAAATGACGTTTAACCAACTCTCTGCTCAAACCGCCTTCAATTTGATCTGTAAAAGTTAAAAATTATTCACCTTTTAAAAATTGCTCCTTCCAATAATGGAACCTGTTTTATCACATGATCTACAAGTGTTCGTTGTTTCTCATGAATCTATTTTAAATAGGAAACGTCACCCTTTTAGAGGGGAGGGGGATATGGTGCTTCGCTTGTGATTGGATATTTTAAAATTTCCATAGTGCAGTTGGTTTAAGAGCAATATTTTTTCTTTAGTTTTAATTTCATCGCATGACTTAAGGCACGAAAAAATATTCACATGTTGTTTTAGTTGCATTAGTTGTAGAGGTAACATTATTGAAGAGGGAAAATGTCTAGTGTAGCAGGTAAGAGAAAGCGTATTGTGGTATCGATGAAAAAAAGAATTTATGCTATAAAAAGAATGGACAGAGATGAAAATTTAAAGACAATCGCTAAAGATTTTGGTGTTGGAGAGCGTACTATCAGCGGCTGGAAGAGAAAACGGAATGAGATGGAGGCATTTTGTAGCCGATTAACGTCAAACAATAGACTGGAGTCACGTGTAACATTGAAGAAGCCTAATTTAGAAAATTTGGACCAGGCATTACTTCTTTGGTTTAACCAAGAACGAAAGAAAAGAACGCCCATCAGCGGTCCTATTTTAAAGGAAAAGGCATTGACTCTACATAAAAAAATTGGAGGAGATCAAGAATTTGTCGCTAGTGAAGGTTAGCTAAACAGTTAGAAAAAGAGGCATAGCATCCATCAGCTCACCATTTCTGGTGAAAAATTGTCTGCTGACCCAGAGGGTATAAATTGTTTTCAAACCAAACTAGAAAAAATTATCACTGAAGAAAGCTTAACAGCAAAACAGTTATACAACATCGACGAAACTGGTCTGTACTATACAATGCTACCTTCCAAAACTTTAGCATCTAAAACAGAAGCAGCTGCCTCTGGATATAAAAAAAAATAAAGATAGGGTAACTTTATCTTTGTGTAGTAATTCTACTGGCACATATAAGTTACCAATTATGCTCGTAGGAAAGTCAAGGTTGCCAAGGGCATTTAAAAACATTAATATGGCTTCCCTTCCAGTTCATTATTGAGCCCAAAAATCCGCTTAGATGAGCACTTTCCTCTTTAAAGAATAGTTCAAATCACAGTTTGTTCCTGCAGTTGAAAAACAATTGAAATCAAAAGGATTGCCCTTAAAGGCAATCTTGCTTTTAGATAATGCTCTGTCACATCCAAATAAAGAAGAACTTAAGGTATGAAATATAAAAGCAGTTTTCTTCCCACCTAACATTACATCACTTGTTCAACTGAAGGTTCAAGGTGTAATTGAATCTCTTAAACGGAAATACCATCAGAAGCTACCGGTTTCATTACAAAAAGAAGATATTAATGTCAACCTTATTGACTCAATAATGGCTATCAATATTAAAGATGTGGCGTACATGGTTGCCTCAGCATGGTCAAAAAAGCCCGCTTCAACTTTAGAGAAAGCGTGGTGGAAGCTGATGGCTCCTATACAACAAGAAACAAATGAAAAGTAATCAAAGTGATTGACGAAATACCATCAACATAACTCTCCGCATTAAGCTTCGGCAAAACTTTTGAAACTGTTCAAGGCTGTAGTGATATTACAGAAGTAGATGTCGAAGAGTGGTTTAAAATTGATAATGACTTGGGCATCAAAATGTTATCTGACGAAGACATCATCAAGACTATCACTGATGTGCCTCAAGACGTCGTAGAAGATTCGGATGACTCAGCTTCACCAACAGACTCACAAATTTCCCATACCGATGGAATGAATGCTTTAGAAGTGGGTCTTCTTTATGTTGAACAACAATCAATCTTCACGTCAATTGATGTAATGTTAATAACGAAATGGCGGGACTTCGCAGCCAAAAATCTGTATTCAAGTTTAAAGCAAAAAAGTAACCGATTTCTTTAAAGAATAGTAACACAATTGTATGTACAATAGTACAGTACGTATTTTTAATTTTCTTGATGTAATTTGTTAAATATAATTTTTAATAGTAGTATAGTACGTACAGTAATTATTTTTGCATTAATTTGTTTGAATACGTTTATAATGCAGAAATTTCCTTATAATGTAGGGTATCTAACAAAGCTATAAGAGAAATGGCATGGATTTAAGATTTTTTAAATCACTCCCATTTAACCGACTTACCCTCAGTCCCAATTAAGCCGGTTAAGCGGGGTATTACTGTATATATATATATATTGCATAATTATATATATGCTTAAATAATTTTATGTATATATGCAATTTTGTATTATGTGAGCATATATATTTTGTTTCTTAACCTGACTACTGAAAATGTCATTCTTAAAACTACTGATATTTTCCTTCTTCACTATTGAAATCTTTATCAGCTGAGTGGCATCTCCGATTATTTCAGGCTATATACAAAATAAAATTTTATTTTCAGATGTGTTTTTAATGAAATGAAGTGCTGTTTTGCTACAGTATCACTAATAACTACATTTATATACAATCCTCAATATACTTCATTTAATTGGGAAAATATTTTCCACTTATGCAATCTATTTGCATCAACTAAAAGTAATTATATTTTTCAAGCATTATTAATAAAATGCTATTTATTAATAAGAGCTATTTTGCAGCAGTATCACAGGAAATTGAATGTGATCCTCAATATATTATTGGTGAGGTCATGAAAAGTCTTGAAATTGCACCTTGAATGTTCTGTAGACACCCTGATTTCATCCAAAATAATAAACAAATTCTTTTCACCAAATTATTTTTTGCATAGTGTGATTGCACAATTTGGTTTGTATTTTCGTGTGTTGCCATGAATCCACTTGTATATTTTACCATCCATCTCCATTTCTTAATTATTATACATTAAATTGACTAAAATAACTTATTTTTATCAAATATTGGTCATGCATCATTGGTTCAGTTGCATACCTGCAAACAAAAGACCCTTATACCAAAAACTTCAAATTTGGATTCATCACTCCAGAGAACTGTCTTCCTATTATCACCCGTCCACTTCTTATATTTTTAGCCCACTGCGATTGCTTGTTAATTGGCCTTAAGAGTGGTTTTCCCACTACTACTCATCCATGAAGGTCTGCATCAACGAGTCTGTATTTGGCAGTAGTAATGCTAATGGATATATCCCTTTTCAAGTTAATCTGAGAAGCTAGTTCAGGTGTGGTAAAGCAAGTGTTACATTTGCTAGTAATGTTTTTGCTAGTATGTTTTAAATATTTATCACATCCTCAAATATATTAAATTTATTATGTGCCCAAGTATATGTGGATAGTAGGATATGTAATATACACATTAATCTAGACTTGTAAATCTACAAATATACTAAATTAGTATCCTTCTTTTTTTTAATTTTGTTTCTATAAGTGCATTAAATTTTATTTTATTATTCAATTTTTACTGCTGCAGTATGGCATTGTGCTCATAATTCGGATATAGATTTTATTATAAATTTATTCCATTGAATTTTAGGTGTATTTAACTCGCCTTTTCTAAAATTTATTTTTATTGAATAATTTGATAATTGAATATTCCTGTATTTTCTCACAGACTGAAATCGGATAACTTGATAATATTTGATTTTATTTTAACACAGCGTAAGTGTACAGTGTTTTTTTTTTTTTTTTGTTGTTGTTCAAGGCAATTTTAATAAAAATATTGTTCTATTTTCTTAACTTTTTTTTTATTTGTATCTTTTTTGATGTTCTTTAGAATGCATAATAACCATTTTCTTACATTTTTATTATATATCTATATAATTTTATGGAGAAATACTAATCTAGTATAAAGTTTATAGATTTATAAATCTATAGCAAATTAAATATATATCTATTTACTTATTGCAGCATATAAAAAAATTAAATTAATAAAAACTTAACTTTCAGTAAACCAGAAGTTATTATTTAACACCTTTTGCATTGGTTACATATGACAACTCTCAGGAATACCACATAGTTATAATAAATCAAACTGCTGCTTATAAGACAAACAGCTGCACAACTTTCTTGAAGAAAACATATGTCAGTTAGGCAACTACAATTATTTGAGACTATTATAATCCCCCTCCCCCCTTCTTCAGGCCAAGAAATATCCCCAGAGTAAAGATTCAAATTTTGATAGTATCAAGTTTACATACACATGGTAAAAAAAACAGACATATGGCAAATCGCAATACTATACTGAAAACAAGAAAATGGACACAAAAATGTGTTATACATATATGATGAGTTTTTCATATTTTGATAAAAAAATGTTTTTTCATGATCAAATAATTCAATTAACTAGTATTTTTCTGCCTTATGTTCATATTTATACTTCATTAGATGACTTTGTTATGCAAACTATCACTGCAACAGCAAATGAGTCAAGTTGATCTCTCTCTATTTAAAGCTGCCTTGTGGGGTCCAGAAAAATTTTAGACTACCAAACTGTCCCTTTTAACCATAATCTTAATATATCTTGATATTAAAATTGATAAATCATACTCACAGAACCTGCTTAAAGGAGACATTCTTAAAGCTAAGATAACTCTTCCATTGCAGATACTAGTATCCATAAACCAGTTTTGAGCTTTTTAACTCTCTTCAACAGACGCCTGTGGTGATAGTAAAAAAACTTGCTAAGTGCTCAGGAATCGAAGGCACATTGGCAAGTTAATGCTTTAGTATTACAATTTACTACTAGCCTTTTTATTTTTGTATATATGTATATTTTAATACTATGAAAATATAAAGGAAATCAGTGACCCCCACTCCAAACCCTCTTCTTATAACTGTGGTTTTCACAGTGCACTATTTCAGTTTCTTCTACGTGTATTTGCTGATGTCATAAATTATTTTACTTTAAAGCAAAAAATAAATAAATGTTATAAAAAATAATTTTGTTTAAATTATTATTTTACAAAATGAATAACAACAAATATGCTTTACATAACTTTGTAACACTGGCAAATTAAAATATTAATATACAATATGGTAGATTAAATTCCTTGAAGGGTTTATTATAAACAAAATTTATTATTGTATATTTTTTCATAGGATGTCTTCTCTTTGTTGGAATTGCGGCTTATTTTTTATCAAGACCATCAGATTTAATTCCTTGGAAAGAGAAAGTAGTTTTTGCTACATTTTTTGCTAGTGCCATAATCTGTCTTGGAATGTCTTCTATGTTCCATACTGTTAGTTGTCATTCAGAGCCTATTGGGAAATTATTTAGCAAGTATGTATTTTTCTTTATTTTCATAGCATGTTTTAGGATTTTTACTAGTTTTATAATGCCATTTGCCATATATTACATTTCCCATACATTTTTATTAATTTGAACACTTTTATAAGGCTATCCCTTTAACCAAATTTGTTATAAAATTCACTAATTGTTTATCATTTAAGTATACTTAATAATTTTTCAATTAAATTTTTAATTAGAAATTTAAAAATATATATCATGAACTGACATTTATAAGAATCCTTGAAAAGTGTTTGAAAAAAAATTTGTTTTCAAGTGCTTGAATTTTTTTAAAGGTAAAAATAGTCCTTGAATTTTTTTAAAGTGATAATGTACATATTTTTTTAAAAGAATGATATCATATGCAAATTTTTGAAAAGCTGCATTTCAACCCATATTTCCTGTACTCTACAGATCAAGACTATGTATTGTCGTCGTAAATAAAGTCTCGGATGTAGGGAACTATTTTAGGTTTTTTATAGATTGTAAAGAAATTGTCAATGTGGTGAATCTGTTTGTAAAATCTAATAGATA
The DNA here is from genome assembly GCA_951213105.1 of Amaurobius ferox. Taxonomy (NCBI): domain Eukaryota; kingdom Metazoa; phylum Arthropoda; class Arachnida; order Araneae; family Amaurobiidae; genus Amaurobius; species Amaurobius ferox. The sequence continues at coordinate 66,796,466 of OX578133.1, read as the reverse complement.
ACAAAAGTTGAGAAATGTTTTCATTGATGGAGTTGGGAAGAGGGGGTCTAGAATCGCAGTAGCATTGTTATTATTGCTACACTTCAAGTCATTAAATAGTCCATGAATGGTACTTGGAATTTTTTTCAAGAAGACTATGAACCATGTGTATTAACAAATCTCATAATATTAAGACACACCTATGTATAACTCAAAAAAATTGTGTTAAATTGGACATAAAAAAAATTCTGTCATTTGAGTTCTTGAGTAAATATGTTTTACATGCACACACACATATATATATATATATACACACATATATATATACATATATATTTATATGTGTGTGTATATACATATATATTTAGTATGTGACCTCTTATCCGGCGTCTCAATATCCGGACGCTCCCAAAACTGGAATTTGGCAAAATAATGCCAAATTCTGCACCAACAAGTGATTATTTGCCAAAAATTGCACCAAATAGTGGTTTTTTTTTGTTTTTTGTTTTTTAAATCTCGTCAGATGCTTTTTTGCCTTAATTAGCAATATCAATATTATAAAATGATGCGTTGAAATCTGCATTTTTCTCACTTCGACTGTTTACGATCCTGACATAAATAAAGATCTCACTGAATCCGTATTCACCACACTGGAAATGTTGCTAAAAATAGTTCTGGCTAGGAGAAAAACAACAAGAATTATGGAGGTAAAAGCAAACTCTCAACTCCATGGTGGATATATTTGTTCCATGTCAGATAAACATACTTTCGACGAGTGACAGAACATTTCGTTTGTGAAACGAAATAAAGAGCTTCTAATTTTAGCAAAACCATTTTTTTTTTTAATGAGTGCATTTGTTTGATGCCTCGATCACTTCATAGTGGTAAAGTGACGTTATGACCGTTTTTCACTGCGAAGTGACTGGGACGCAAGCAAATGCAGCTGAAAATTTTATTTTCATTCTTTGTAGCAGTCAATGTTCTTAGATCTACGAAAAATTTCTTTGAACTAAGAAAATTCAGAGATTTTTAGGGATTTATGGTAAAAGTATGGAATCTAACGAAATTTAAGAGATGTTCAAATTTTTTCTCATTTACTAGTAAGTTACAATTTTCAATTTTTGGTTTTCATTTTAACATATTTTTGAAATTCTTAACATAAAAATTAACTTTTGGCATTTCCAGTTAACAATTTCATTAATAGTGCACGCTGATTATGAATAAACTGCAACCACATTAAAACAGCTTGTTTTGATTTTTTTTCATGGTGGTCTGCTACAATAATGCCATAATGGTGACACATGCGTTAAACAAATGTTTCCAATTTACAACATATTCTTTAAATGTTTCCCTAGAATACAGGAGTTTAAAATCTTTTATAAGGTAAATAAAATATAGATTCCTATCATGTTTTTTTAAGACGTTTACAATTATCAGGCAATCTGGGGGTGTTGGGAGAGGGGAAAGTGCATGATTTTCATTTTTTCCACTTAAAGTGAATAGATTTAATTGAGAAAGGGCTGGTTTTCTTGGGGGCGAAATTGTTTGTAGTATTTTCTGGGGGCATGAAAATTCTCAGTACTCAGGTTGTTTTTACCTTAGATCAGTCTGAGAGCTGTTAGTTTTTACTTCTAAGTTGTGACACATTTGAAGAAAATTCTTAGTTAATATTTTTGGTCTGAATTATGTCCAAACGATCATCATCTGATGCACATAGCTGCCAACCGTTCCGGATTTTTTGGATTCATTCCGAATTTTTACGTCTATTCCGAAAATCCTAATTTTTTCCACAAAATCCGAATTTTTGAAAATATTCCTGTTTTACCCCATTTTTCCTCTCTGCGACCATAAAATTAAAACATGCCGAACAACTGGTTTGTGGCGTCAGAAAAACAGTGTGGCGACAGAACCGGGAAATCAGGGAATTCTCAGGGGAAAATGATTTTCTGGAAATATCAGAGAAAACTCAGAGAATTTTGCTTCAAATCAGGTAAAATTTTGAAATTTTGTTTTGCGAGTCGCCGATCTTCAAATCCCTGTGAAAACATCTGAATGGGAATTTTCCTTTCTCTTTGTCCCTCTGCGAAACTGCCCTCGTTTTGTGTTAAACTTTATTCTGATTCGCTGTTGATCAGATGACATCATAAAGCTTAAAATTCCCACTCACCACGTGATGATTAACGAAATCCTGATTACCGGCCAAACTGTGTGATAGCGTAGGATGGCTATTCTTCCTAAACAAATCCACCTGTGGAGTGAGAAAAATCTGTCAACAACTGCTACAATACTGCTACGGCTCTCCCATAGTTTTTCCCCTGCTAGGCGATCGTAATTTGTTGCATTTGCTGTTAAGAAGGAGAGCAATCCACATTCCTATCCTACCCCTCCCCGTAATCACCAATGTGATTTACGACATTCCGGGGTGTAGCGTCTTTGCCGTGCTCTCTACAATGAGCATGGCAAATAATAATTACAGCTTAAATGGGTTCTCCCATTTTTACATCCGACTCAAATTTAAACGGGTTCCCGAAAGCAGATGATTGAATGGAATTAAAATCACTCGCTAAAATAAAAATGATACGTGAAACTTGTTCCCGCTATTTCGTGCTTGTGAATTTATTTATTGGTTAAATATTCATTATAGCATATTTTTCACAATGAAAAATTAAAAGAATGTATATGAACGAGTTTTGGGAATATGCTGCCACTCGGGGCTGGCGCGAGCGAATTACATCTGGGCGCCCCGCACGAGTATCAGCCTTGGGAATGGGGGAATGCTTTTCCGAACTGAATTGCTGATATTGCAATGTTATGTATTATTCTACTTTAACCTACATATGAACTGTCTATAAACGACTATACGGAAATTATGAATGTCTGTAGCATTGACTAAAATAATACATTTGAAGGATACTATACCGGACATACTTCGTATTAATTTTAAAGCTTGATCGCGAGAACTTCATAATTTTTAAAATCTTGATGTACGACAGTTTTTCGCTAGGAGAAATTTCAGGTTTCCTTTCACAGATTATGTTGGAAAAATCGATTGTAAACATCGCGATTCACGTTTCCCGTGAATGGGTGTTCATGCAAATTTCTTATGAATGACTCTTTCTGTTCACCGGCGTGAACCGTGACGTTTTTCTATCATGAGGAGTCATGCAAATCGGATTCCCAATGTGTACGCATCTCATTTACATTTCAGGGAGCGTTTCCGTAACAGCCCGGTATCGGGTATATAAGACGGAACTTTCTTGAAGCATTTAGATCGGTTCAGTTTAGCTGATGTTCAGCATTTAGTTGAAGCTGTTCACTCATTTAGTTAGTTCGCAGTTCAGTTGTGTGGACTGTTACGACGATCTGTTAATACAATGTTAGCAGACTATCGCTAACATACTACGACGATAAGATGTACTTTGTTCCTAGTCAATATGTTTGATATGTTAGCTTAAATTGGATGTGTTCTTTTATAACACAGACTTGTAAGTTCTGCTATGTGACGGCATTTTGATACGTGTAGTTGTTCACGACATTAATTAACGGTGAATAGTATGAAGTCATAGTGTATCGGTGCATCAAGTTATTGAATCTTTCCTGCCAAGTGTGATACCAGCGGTGGTGGCTTCGGAGAAATATGACGTTATCATGGTAGTATACGTTCCATTATATACTACAATAAAGGCTTCAAGGAAGTTCTAGAACCAACTCAATCTTTACAAGCTTTCGAGCTTCATGTATATAGCCTTGTTTACGTTTCGGCATGGATTTTTACAAAGTATTGTAAAATTGCCTAAATATGCTTTATTTCACAAATAAAGTGAAATTAATTTCTGCTTAACATGTTTCATCTGGTCTTCAATTTACAAATGAACATTTTTTCACTGGAGGTTTTTACTGCGTGTCTCTGCTGAGCGAAACTCAACTATTTTGTTCGAGTCGAATTTTCTATTTTCCATGCATGCAATGCGAAATTAAATTTTTATTATATTCGACAACAGGTTACGGGCCCCAGTTTTACCGCCCAAAAACCACAGTGAATGTTAAGCGAAATTCTAAGTGCGTAGAGGTATTCAGATGGGGGCCGCGACTGGCACCATTTTGATCTACGGACACTAGTAAACAAGCGTGCAAGAGACTTGTGTTTGCTTCTTCCTCATCTTTCTACTAGCCATGGAGGCAAATAGAATCAAGACGCTGTCCCGAGACAACTATGGTACGTGGAGCACGGAAATAGCATTCGTCCTTAAAGGAGAAGGGTGCTTCGGTCGCGTAGCGGGAACCGTGAAATCACTCGAAGAAGATGCTTCTCGCCGCGATTTTGATGATTTCTATCGTCGGAAAGACAGAGCTCTTGCCATCGTTTATCAAAATTTAACACCCGAGTTCAAAGAACTTGTTAACGTTTCTGACGAACCGAGTCAAGTCTGGGAAACTTTGAAGACACACTTTGAAGCTCTGAGTAGAGCGAATCTCGTCAGATTGCTAGACGAATTCTTCAACATCAGGCCAGAGCCGGACGAGCCCATCGACATCTTCTGTGCGAGACTCCGGAAAGCAGTCGGTAAATTAAAAGACGCTAATCATGCCATCGAAGACCTTTATGTGGCTTTTCAAGCAATTAGATAATTGCCTGAAGAATATCAAGGGATTGTGCAAATAATCTATAGATGGTCTGATGTGGATTTTAAGTTAAACAAGATACAAGCCGAATTATCATGTGAGGAAAGCCGACTTCGTCAACAGAGTGCTGACAGGGAAAAAACTGTTTAAACTGTAAGTTTTAATGCTTATTTTGCATCTAAAAGTGTTGTAAATAGTGCAAAAAAAATCTGTTTTTAAATTCCCAAATGTTAGTACATCTAGAAATACTGCTAATACTAGAAATGTTTTTAAAACTAAGAGTAATGTTGTACATATTTCTAAGAGTAGTAATGTGAAGTGTTTTTACTGTAAACAGCCAGGTCATGTAAAAATTAATTGTCCTAAAGTTAAAAAGAGTGGATCAAGTATTATTGAAGTTTTTAGGTCTCCTAGTATCGAAGCCAATACTGTTATCGATCCTAAGGATAGGCTCAACTGGGTAGTAGATACTGCTGCTACGCGACATTTTTGTAATAATATTAAATTATTCTCTAAATTTAATGAGTGTAGAGGCACTTCAATGTCGCTAGCAGTAGGGGATATCGAAAGTCCAGTTGAGACTATCAGGACGGTGGAAATGTACGTCCAGTTTAAGGACATTAAAAGTGTTATTGTGCTAAATGAAGTGATGTATTCGCCTAAACTTAGGCGTAATCTATTAGCTGCCTCAGTTCTAGAAGGACAAAATTACAGTTTTAGGGGAGCTAATGGGGTACTTTGGTTTTTTACACCCAAAGGTGATAAATTTTTCTATGCTAAAAGAAAAAATGGGTTATATTTCGTAAAACCTCAGTATAGTACCGGTGAGCCAAATAACACAGCAAACCGTGAATCTACGGATAGGGATCGAAAGGAAGAGGGAAAACCTAAAAAGAATAGGAAAACTAGCAAAAGGGGTACTAGTTCTATCACAAATGTAAATACTGTAAATATAGTACCTAAAGAAACTAAAAGTAAATCTGATTCGGCAAAAACTAAGCAGAAAAGAAATATGACTGAATCTAAAAATAAGCCTAGCATTTCAATAACTGAGGTTAACGATGCAAATTGTCTATGGCATAAGAGATATTGTCATATAAATGCTGACTATCTGTACCAAACCAGCAAAGTTTCTGCAGTAAATGGACTTCCTAGGCTTAGATACAGGAAGATAAATTGTAAGCACTGTAAGTTAGCTAAGTCTAGGAGAGTTTCATATAAACCTATTGGTAGGATTAGGTCCACTAGACCATTAGAATTATTACATATGGATGTCTGGTCCCATGCCTACAGTTTCATATGGTGGGAATAAGTATGTTCTGTCCAACAAAAGTCAGAGGTTTTTTAAAGAGTTTCAAACCAGAGAAGAAAGGCAACTAGGTGCTAAGATTCTATGTATCCGAACAGATAATGGAATAGAATTCTGTCATGATAAGTTTTCAAAGCTTATCTGAGTAATATTGGAATCAAGGCAGAATGAACTAACACTTATACACCACAGCAGAATGGTGTGTCAGAGCGATTTAATTTAACTGCATTTGACTGTATTAAAGCTATGTTGAACGAGAGTAAACTCAATGACAGAATGTGGGCGGAAGCCATATTGTGTTTTACATACACTAAAAATAGAATATGTCACAAATTTAAGAGCAAAACTCCACACGAACTCTACAGTGGTAGAAAGCCTTCAGTAAATCATCTTAGGACTTTGGGTTGTAGAGCCTATGTAGGTAAACCTAGCCAGCTCAGGAAGAAATTAGATATGAGAGCTACAGAGGGAATTATGGTAGGCTATGCTACTGAAACCAAAGGCTATAGAATTCATTTGCTAGGGGGAAAACGTACCGTTGAAACCTGCAATGTAAGATTTGAAGAGAATGAAGTAGTGGAAGGCATCCTGGGCCCAATTTGTCCCAAAACTATCTCCTTTAAAATGTCTAAAGATGACAGTTCAGAATATTCCGATGGGGAATATCCGAGGGGGAAGTCTGATGGAAGGGCAGGAGAGAGTGAAGACACTGGTGAGGATTCGTCTGAATCCAGTGAGGAAACGGACTCTCCTGCTGATTCCAGTATGACTCCTTTGCTCGGATATTACTTGGCAGCGAAAGGCAGTACCAAGACCCGATGGGAGTAGAACTGACGTATATTATTATGCTAAAGGAGATGATAAAAGGCTGAGATCACATAATGACGTGAGAAAATATTGTGCAAAAAGGAATATACAATATGATCAGCAGTTATTTAATTTTCGGGAAAAGCAAAATCTAAGAAGGGTCAGAGGTAGACCAGAAGCAAGCAACATTGAAATTAAAATATTATAGAATCAATAAACCAAAAAGATTCTTAATTTGTTTTTGTTTTACTTTGCAATAGTATATTTAAATTGTGTAATGATTTTTTTTTTCAAATATGAAAATAGTTTAATTTTACTTTTAGTTGAATATTGTATTTAAGGAGAACAAATATAGTTACAATTTTATGGGTGTAAAAAAATTATGTATTTCATGTATGTTTCAAAATTCTTATCCCATGAGATCTTAATTTTTTTTTTATTAAGATTAATTATATAGTATATATATATGGGTTTCACCAACTTTCCTTCCAGGGGGGGGGAGGGTTGTAAAATCACTGTCAATACATAATACATTGGCTAAGAAATACTGACATGCTAATTTCATTTGTGTGTGGGGGGGGGGGAGGCAAGTACTCCCATGCTGGAGACACCCATGTATATATATTTTGTGTGCAACTACTGAGTGTCATTTTCCTCGCGAACACTGTTCCTAATTTTTTATTCACTGGGTTGGCAGCTATGCAATGAGTTCTAAAAGGAAACATGTTTCATTATCTATTAAAGTGACCATTTAGAAACGTATGAACAAAGGTGCTTCTGCTAAAATATTAGATGAATATGGTGAGGGTCTACTTTAATTGAAATGTTCCAAAAAAAGATTTTTAATAACTAACCTGTGTAATCAACTTTTTTCAGACATTTTTTTTTCTTTCAAAAATTTTCTCAATCACTGCATTTGATTCTATAATTACATGTAATTTGCATTTTAGTTAATCAAGTATATTTTTTCACACAGATTGTAAAAAAAGCTTTACTTAATACATGTTTTTAAAATAAATTATAATTTTCTATAGCATTTTAGACCATTCCAGTAAGTTTTAGAAAAACTGTTCTGAATTATGTAAAAACCCCTTATACAGAATAAAGTCCCAAGCAGTCGAGATAATAGATCCTATACTGTATATATATATATATATACATAGGGTGTTTCTAAAGTCGTGCAACCCACATTTCGTTTGATATTTCCCAATACAAAAAAGACAAAAATATGAAATATTCACAGTAAATAGTTTAATGTCTGCATAACATCGTGCATTACAACAAATGCTGAAAATGACAACCATTTGTTACCAAGCACAGCTCTACTCGACGACAGATATTTGTAGCCACACGATGCAGCATATCGCATACCTGCCAACTTTTACGCATTATGCGTACAATTTATGCATTTTAACTGCTCTTTACGCTTTTACGCATATATTGCTATATTTTATGCATTTCCGCATTTATTTGAATTTTTAAACATTACTAGGAAATCAATCTTCGGCGAAATTCTCCGGCTTTTTTTTATTTGAAATTTATCATTTAACCAGACGTGGTATAATTCCTCGGAAACACCATTTTTCGCCTTTTCAGCACGGATTTCTACCATTCCCGGGATTGTAGCGAATCCATAATAAATTGCAGGGTAATACCAATCAAATTAACGGAGATTTACGGCCGTGTGTAATGTAAATGAAGATCTCAATCGCTTATTTTATGAAAGTAATAAATATACTAAGGTTGTCTAATTCAGCATAAATCGCTAAAATGTTATTTTGTTCATTAATTTCGCATAAACACTGCGATTGCGCAATTCAGTTTGTTCTTATGAATGGCTGAGAGAACAAAAGTATCTTTTTCCATCCATCTCAATCTTCTAAATATTGCATTTTTGATTGACTGAACTAGCTTATTTTCATATTCTGATTAATTATTATGGTTAATTTCTTAATTATTTTCGCATAAACAGTGCGATTACGCAATTCAGTTACTTCGCGTGAATTGCCGAGAGTACGTTAGTATTTTTTCCATCCATCTCCACCATTTAAATGTTGCATATTAGATCGACTAAACTAGCATATTTTCATATTCTGATTAATTATTACGGTTAATTTCTTAATTATTTTCGCATAAACAGTGTAATTGCACAATTCAGTTACTTCGCGTGAATTACCAAGAGTACGTTAATATCTTTTTCCATCCATCTCCATCATTTAAATGTTGCATAGTAGATCGATTGAACTAGCTTATTTTCATATTATGACTAATTATTATGGTTAATTTTTTAATTATATTTGCATAATACAAATTTTTCTATTTTGAAAAATTTGTATGAACTCTGTGAAGGAATATTTTCCAATAAGTGGTATTAAAGCAATAATTTAGGCAAATGAAAAGGAAACCATTTTGGCAGGAACATAATTCAGTGCTATTTTTTTTTTAATTATTAATTTTAAAGATCAATATTTGTTACTCTTAGTGAAAACCTGTGTTTAATCAAATATAAATATTTGTTTTCATTATAAAGTAATTATCACCAGATGAAACCTTTATATATTTTTTATTTTATAATTTATTGTCCTGAAATTTTATAAAATTGGTGTCCTGGATTTTCATATTCTACCAGTACTATGTCTGATTTTTAATGCAGGTATTTGTACATAGTTAAATTCATTAGAAATGTCGTTTGCGCGTGTAGTTTAAAAAAAAATAGTTATAAATGTCATTCATGCAAAATTTTGCACATTCCAATTTTCCCAGGTTGGCAGGTATGATATCAGTGGGAATGGATGCAGTGATGTTGCGGATGTTGTCCTTTAAGGCTTCGATTGTCTTTGGATTGTATGCGTATACATGTTCTTTGAGATAAGACCATAGAAAGAAATCAGGAGCAGTTAAATCAGGGGATCTGGGTGGCCATAGTCTACGTGAAATGACCCTATCACCAAACACTGATTCAAAGACTGCAAGGGATTTTCTTGAGGTGTGTGCGGGGGCACCGTAAACTGAGCGATATTTTAGAAGTATGTGAACTGACTCTGTACTAACAACGCCATCTATTGTGCATTATATGATGTATAAATGGCGTGAAATTCAAACATCTGTCTTTATATTTATGAGAGATATCAACCGAAATGTGGGTTGCTCGGCTTTAGAAACACCCTGTATGTGTGTGTGTGTATATATATATATATATATATATATATATATATTTCAGTTTTAATTGAGATTGCATGGCTGTCCTGATGAGTGTAGAATTCCAAATTAACCACCATTTTTTATGTTGTAAGCATACAGTCTAATGGCATGGTCTAGTCACCATTCAGTAGTTTCAACTTATTGTTCTCCTTGTCTTGAAGTCTTGAAGTAATTGTTATTGCTTTTCTCTTTTTTAACCATGTTTGCTCTTTCATATATATATATATATAAATAATTCTTGTATACATTTATGCTCATGTCTTTTTCGATTGTATTTTGTCATTCCATTAATTATTCCCATCATCCCCTTTTTACCATTATAATGATAAATTACCTACTATTTTTGTCCTGGTCTGTCTATGGTTACTTAGGTTAACACTTATTTGTAACAGATGAGCTAGAGATGGGTTTTTTGTACTTACCAGACATGAGATTCTTCCACTTTTACTTTTCTCCAAAATATGCCCTTTTTCTGAAAAATTCAGTTTTTTTTTAATAAATTTTTCTCTTTAGACAAATTGCCACTTTTCAGAGAAAATCTCTCAGAAACTTGCACAGTCCTTCTGTCTACAAAACCCTTCATTTGTAAATTTAACTATGATGCACCCTATATTGATAAATAGACCACTCCCTGCACATTGTGAAATGCAGAATTCCTTGTTTTATTCTTACCCCTTACCCCTGTAACATTAGCACCTACAAGATCACTACATTAGCACTACAATCTCAACATTCTGACACAATGGTTAAACAAATGGAGGATCAAAGTAAACGTAAGCAAATGTGCCCCCGTTACCCCCCCCCCCTCCGGCATACCCTTTCCATTAATTTAATTCTGAACAACGAACCTATTCCCTGGCAACTTAGCTACAAGTACCTTGGAGTGTATCTTAATTCTAAATTTACGTGGACACTTCACATTTCCGAAATATGCAGGAAAGTGAAGTCTGCACTAGCCCAGCTTCGCCCCTTTTGGCTAGAAATAGCCGCCTGTCTGTTAAAAATATGTTATTGTTATACAAGTCCTGCATACGTCCAATCATGACATACGGTATCCCTATTTGGGGCACTGCAGCAGAGACTCACCTTAAGAAGCTTCAAGTTATTCAGAATAACGCTTTGCATTTGTTTACTAATCTACCGAACTACTTCCAGTTAGAAGTCCTGCACAAAGACCTCAAAATTCGACCTTTTTTGGAACATGTCAAAAAGTTATCCCTTAACTTCCACAGAGGTCTGAGAAGCATTAATCCTACACTCGACAGTATCCCACGCTATCGACCTGGTAATCCGGGAGTGGTCAAGTGCCCTCGGTCGTTACCTGCGAGATCCGTGCAGGATATCTTCTGCCCTAAAAAGAGGCTCCGTCCAGCATAGTTTTATGTGCTCTCCGTTCCGTCACAGGCTTCTAACCTTCTGTACCCGTCCCTCGCTTTTGGGAATTTACAAATTGTTGGCAAGCCCTTTTCCCTTTTCAACTACTAGACAACATTCATGTTCAAGGTCCCTGCACCCCTCTTCATCTTCATCCCCACCTTTTCTCTCAGCTCCCCACCTTTCCCAGCCCTTTCTTTTTCTGAAGACTTGGGGAAGGGCATGACTAAGCACCTCTTAGTCATAAAAGCTCCTTTTAGTAATTTCTCTTCTGACTTTTTTTCTGTTTTCGCCTGAAGTTTAAAGGGAGGGTTCTATCCTCTCCTGGGCACTTCACTAAATCCCGGACCTTGAACCTGTAACATTAGCAGCTGTTTCTAAGAGAGTACACAGGCAGCAAGTTCTGAAAAAGCCACTACCTCATTCAGCCCTTTTCTTTTCAATCATTTCATTCTTGCTGCCTGGGCTATGTGTCCTTGCACAGTGTTCAATGGGAGAGCTAACAAAGGAAAATGGCATTTTGCAATCAATGTTCAAGGAATTCATCTTAATCCCCCTGTACTGGTAGGACTTACTATTAACTCCAAAGGGAAAGTTGGATATAGATAAAAGATTTATAAAGGGAGAAAGAAGTGTGTGCAGTAAAGATGCTCAGGACAATGCCAGATTTAACACTCCTCCAGGGAGATATACTATTAGAGGATAGGGTCAAGGTCAGATAATGCCTTAGATTGCAATTATCTGTGAATGGCATACGATTCAAGAAAGGTGGGAGAGAAATGAAAGAAAAAGGGGATTAACCAAAGAGCTAGTATCTTAATTTTGCCTCAATCAGTTTAACCAAGAAGTGGAGGCTTAAAATCCCCCTCAGAAGGGAAATCAAAAGCAAATCATAAATTTTTGTCCTGGTCTATAATCACTGACATAGACCTGTATATGTCATTGTTATACATGTTGATGTCATTGAACTCAAGAGAAAACAGATGGAGAGTTAAGTTAGTATCTTACTTCATACCGTGAGAAAACTTCACATGGCAATTGTTATTGTGCAGTATTCTCCCGGTCTCACACTTTAACAGGAATCCTAAGAGAGATTAAAATGACACCAAAGATTTTTGTTTTTATTGAATTAAAATCTTATCTTTACTTTTACTCCTTTTTATAACAGTATATTATTTTAAAGATATGACCAGTGGAAATATTTTTTCATATTCTTTGATGTAAACTTATTAAAATATTTAAAGCTTTTTTCTGCCACATTTTTATGAAAAGACATTTTTGAACTAGAGAAACATTTTATTTAAAACATAAGATACTGTCACCAAATTTTATTCATGCGTAGACACTAAACAATGCATATTTTAACAATACATGATAATTTTATAAATGTGTTTAAAATATATTGCTCTTTTAGAACAGAAAATGTGTGTCTTACCAATTGTAAAAAAATGTGTTTTGTGAATTTTATATACATATATATATATAATAATAGTAGTTTGAAAGTCCAATGAACGAAAAGTGAGAAGCTGCAACACGATAAACCTAACTTTCTAAAACACCCACAAAATAAAATATAAAACAGCAAATCATCAATCAAATGTAAAAAATACAAAACGCTAGTAATCAAGTTATAGAAAATCAACAAAATTCAATGGTATGGAGACAAAAAAAGAAAATCTTGAAAATTCAATCTAAATCGCTATACACGTTGAAAAGGGCTAAGCCTAAAATATGGAAATGTTCACTTCGCAAAATTCGTTCTCAAGTCCAAGCATTTTGATGAAGCAAACACAAAAAATGAAACTGTCTGCCTCAAATATTGAAACTGTCTGATTGTATTCTATGTTGTGTATAGAAATTAATGTTTTAACACCCAAGTGTATTAACACTAGCATTTTTGTTTTAAAGAGCAGTGGCACTATTGTGATATTGACATTGAGGGTTAACCCTAAAATGTTGGGGCCAAGACCCTCTTTTTAGGAATGTAAAGGCATTTGAATTTAACATTGAGAGTCTCCCTAAAATGATGGAGATGTAACCCCTCTCCCTTACACACACTTTTTAGGGAGTGTAAGTTGTGATTTCAACATTGAGAAGGAAGGTCTTTGAAAAGTGATAGCCTCCTCTTTGTTGTTGATATTATTTAAGGATTTGTTAAAACTTAATAACAAGCCATTTCAGTCTCCATATACCACTCTTTCCGACAATTTTGAAATTTGATATGCAGATTAGGGAGCCCAATGCATACATATAAATATATGAAAAATAATTCAAAATTTTAAATTTCAAAGCAGGTGTGAGAGAAGAAAATCAGTCTTCAAAAATAAAACATGTTGAAGAAATAAAGGATGTGTCAAATGAAAGGATTTTAAGAAATTTAAGGATTTGTTAAAACTTAACCCTTTCGCGACGAACGGCACGCCCAGGTGCCAGCTGCGAACTTGCATTCAAGGACGAACGGCACGCCCACGGGCCGGAGGAAATTTTACCCTAAAGGACGACTGGCACGTATTGGTGTTTCTACGTGGAACGTTTTAATTTGAATGTATTTGTCTCCTAGATGGCGTTAAATGCCCGTGGAAGCAACTTAAATGTTTTTTGTAGATGTTTGACCTTGGCACACGGAGAATCCAATGAATTATTTCTCCATTTGGAGCGGTGAAACACATGGTTCTGTAAAGTAAACAGAGCACTTCTCGTAGCATCAACAATTTTATAATTGAGTTCCGGGTCTCGTTCTGATTTTATCTTTTATTGATTTCGTTGTTGAATTAGAGGAATATAAGAGTTTTTTTTTTTTGAGTGGGTGGGGGAGGGGGGGTAAAGGAATGTGCGGCAATGAAATGATTAGGTTATTTATGTTCTCATGGAAAGGAAGGCTGGGATTTCGTTAATATATCCCATCGAAAAGGTCCAGATATGGAATAAAAATATATAAATCGTCAGAATCGGAATGAGGCCATAAATGGAATTTCCTTGTGTATACTGGAAAGGACACGGTATTATCAAGCTCTGATGGTGGGTATGGAGAACGCGTTGTGAAAACACTTCTAAGTGAACTTTTAGGAAAAGGATATACTTTGTATTTGGATAAATTTTTTACCTCTCCTGTACTTGCAAAGTATTTGTTGTCTAAAAATACGCATGTATGTGGTACAGTTTTAAAAAATCGGAAGGACATGCCAAAGAATTATCCATCTGTACCTAAAACATATATACACTAAAATTTTTAATATTTTGATAAAAGAAAATTTGTATTAAAAATATACATCAAAGAGAAAATAAGTATTTCCTTTCTTCCTGAAAAAAGTAGAATGCTGTGTTGAACGGGTGATTTTTAATGAATTTTTTTTTAGAGTTAGGCTTAGCGCAAAAAAATAGCCGTCTTTTGGGCACATTTCGGAAACGAAGCGCTTCGTTCTTTGGGCCACGGTAGTTTCGGAATGCCGCCGTCCCGAAAGGGTTAATAACAAGCCATTTCAGTCTCCATATACCACTTTTTCCGACAATTTTGAAATTTGAGATGCAGATTAGGGAGCCCAATGCATACATATAAATATATGAAAAATAATTCAAAATTTTAAATTTCAAAGCAGGTGTGAGAAAAGAAAATCAGTCTTAAACAATAAAACATGTTGAAGAAATAAAGGATGTGTCAAATGAAAGTGGGGCAACAAGTCTTTAAGAAAAATATAAAAATTTTCATTTTTGAATTCCCTGCAAGGGAAAAAAGAGGTTGTAAAAGCAATAAATTTTTCTTTTTGGAAAAGTAAATTGTGAAAACATTTGAATTATCAGCGATACAGCAGCCAAACCCAAATATAAAAAATGCTGTTACTTCAAATTGATAATATAAAAGGAGGGGAGAAATGATAAAATGTGTGTAGAACAAACAGTGTATACTAAAATACAATAAAAATATTAGCTTAACCTTATGGTATCAAAAATCCTGTTCATCTAGACTAAGATAAAAATACTAAATGTTTCATTTTAACACTCACTGGTGGTAGAGAGGTCGACGTCGAAGACCCAGACCACCCGACTCACCCTAAGGCACGAGCAGCAATTTGAGTGACCGGGAACGAGTGGTGGTAGAGAGGTGTAAAATAACAAAGATTTTGGTTTCCTTATTTGTGGAAAATAAATTAGAGCGGGCTAAAAAATATAGCGTACATAATAATAAGAATCTGACACATTCAGACAGAAATATTTCAAAGGTTTCATTTTGGCAGTCATTGATAGGGGTAGGTCTGAAAGTCATTCAAAGTTTTTTCTTTTTATTAGTATTGAAATAACTAATCATTAGTATTGAAATAACTAATAACTAATCATTGTAAAAAAAGCAATAGAGAATGAAATGTGATATGGTGAAAATTATAAAACAATAAAAATATTTGATATGGGTTCAAAATTTTTGGGTGTGTACTAAGAAGAAAGTACCAGATTGGCTGGTACTAAGAAGAAAGTACCAGTTTTCTAATTTTTGCAAGCACTAGTGAGGAGGGGTTATTAAGAATAGTTTTTGTTTTTCCTAGTTGTGAAAAAAGTAATGAATAAACACATTTAAAAAAAAGTTATGATATACAAACCCAACTCAAATGCAGAAAAAAATAATACAAATGTTTAGGTTGATAGAGAAGTACCATGAAATGTTGAGAAAGTGATAGAAATTAAAAATAAATAAAAATATTTGAATGGGGCATTAAAAAAAAAAAGCTCATTGAAACACAGATAAATACTAGTTATGTATAAAGCAGCTAACACACATGGTATACAGATGCTTCAGTTTGATTATAAAATAACAGAGATAAATAAAATATATTTGTGGGAAGTATCAAGTAATAGAACACATGTCAAGATATTCATTAAGAAAAGGGATGGTAAAAAGTTATCCAACTTTTTATTTTGTTTAGTTTGGAAAAAAAGAAGTGAAATCATCTGAAAAAGATTGATGATTGATATATATATCAAGCCACATAATATACAAAAAATTACCACAATTTCATTTAAAAAGAAAAGGTATGAAAAATGTGAAGGTTAAAATTAAAAAGTACTTTCTACTTAACCTTTATTAAACCAAACATATCTGGTGATTATTTTCTAAATTATTTGTTATTCAGTGTCAATTCTTTTTGGGAGATATTTTATTATTCACTAAATAATAAATAATGGTACCATGTGGCAGAACAGCATACAACAAAAACAAAAGTTTTAAATTTGAGGGCAAGGAACCCATTTAGTTTACACCTCTACAGTACCTCCTTATTAACACTGGTCAAGATGTTGGACAGTCTGATAGGTCATACTAGGAAAGTAGCAGTCTTTGTAATGAAAGCCTTATCTTTCAATCAGGCTAAAAGTTGTTAGCCTTTTTATATAAACAGGAAGTATGCCTGCTTAATTGAAATGTTTTTTCTACAGAAAGATGGTATTTTATATAAACCTAAACCTTTTACAAAAGTGTTTATACCTTCTTTAGTCTTTTATACTTTCATGCAACTAGTGTATGTTGTGACTACAATAGCAGATTTTAAAACTAGAAGAGAGGTCAAATGAATTTTGCAAGTCCAAAATATCTGCCACTATTTAAAAAAGTAATTTACCAGCCTCCCCCCCCCCCACACACACACACACTAATGAAAATAGCTAGCTTTGCCACTGGTTAACAAAATATTGGCTATAATTGCTGAACTGTACTCAACTGAAATTATGTACAAATCTAATTTCAGCAAAAATAAAGGAAACAACTTTGCACAAAGCAAACTAATATCAGCAAACATCTTTACATAAAAGAAAATATTTTCTTTATTCAAGTTATATGTTGTGTTAAAGCTGCAGATTCAGTATTTCTGTCTTTCACTGTACTGCACGCTTATTTGTATATATTTTAATAGATTACAAGAAATGGGTAAAATTCTTCAATTCCTTAAATTATATTTAAGAATTCATATTTCAGTTATAGAAACTATTGAAATGTGCTTTAATAAATAAATAGACTTTCTAAATTATTAAAGCAACTTTTTCAGAATATTATATCTTCAATAATTCCTTTCTAGTTAAGTAATTACCTTCATTTGGGAAAGTAGATGTTGAAATGCCAATTAAAGATATTTTTTAAAATTGACTTAACAAGTAATTATTATTTAAAATTTCATAATTTCTTTTAAGTTGGACACAACTGGCTATAAATTTATTTTATTGATTATATTTTTTTTCTTTTCATAGGTTAGATTATTGTGGAATTGCAGTATTAATTATTGGGTCATTTGTTCCATGGCTTTATTATGGTTTCTATTGTGATTACCAACACAAAGTGTTCTACTTTGTACTTGTTAGTGTTCTTGGTGCTGCATCCATTATCGTCTCCATGTGGGATAAATTTAGCGAACCCCAATTTCGCTGGCTTAGAGCAGGTAAGTGTTTGAAAATCTGTTGGTGACATTCCTAATATTTTGTTATTGTTTATATTTATTCAATTGGAAAAAATATTTTTAATAGATAAATTTAAAGCTATTGCATAAAGAACATTTTAGCTATAAGCACATTCTGTGCATCTTAGTTATCTGCCTTATTGCATCTTCAATTAATATTTTTTACACAACACAAATTAGCGTATTGAACATAATTTGCAGTGCACATCAAGCTTTGTTATGTTTTCTAATATGTTACCTAATATGTTTTTTTAACATATTTAAGTAATGTATTTGATGTTTTCAATTTTCATTGAATTCTTCAATAATATTAATCAAATATTTTCTTTTATTCATTAGGTGTATTTGCTGGATTTGGTTTAAGCGGTGTCATTCCTGCTCTGCATTATTTGATTGTTAAAGGTTTTTTCCAAGCAGTGTATCATGCATCCTTTGGCTGGCTTTGTTTGATGGGTGCTCTTTATCTTCTTGGTGCTACATTTTATGCTTTGAGAGTTCCTGAACGATTCTTTCCTGGAAAATGTGACATTTGGGTATGTTTGATTCCCTTTGTGTAAAAATTATAATTTTGTACTTGGAAATAACTCAAATTTCTATGAACTGTCCTCCTTCATGTGCACATATCTTATAAAAACATACATCAATAAGTGTGTTGCAATAACAATAACCCTGCTCTGTAGTAGTCTTCAAACTTTTATGAACCACGGGCCATATTTAAATCAGTTAGAAGCTTACAAGCTGCACATACAAATACTCTTATGTATATACATATGCATGCACAAACATACATGTGCACAAATGTACATATATATTTAATTTTGTTGAAATCTCAACCAGGACTAACCTGAAGGATTTGAAAATTATTAGCAAAACTACTAATCAAAATTGATTAGCAATTATACAAATTTGTATAACAATTTTCAGGTTAAAGTAAGATTAAAAATTGGCTCACCATACTAACTAATTTTCATAAAATTCTCTTAAACATGTTCTGTAACTTAATTGATGTGACAAAGTTATTAATGTTCCTGCAGATCAGAGGTCTGCAATCTAGTGCCTGCAAGCACCAGCACTTCCATAAGTGTAAATATATATATTTACTACTACTTTGGATAGTAAACAATTAAATCGAAAAATAAATAAAAGTGTCAAAAGGAAATGAATTTTTGTTTCATGTGGTTCTCTTTTTTTTTTTTTTTTTTTTTTTTTTTTTTTTTTTTTTTTTTTTTTTTTCTTGAAAAATATTTTCATGGCATCAAAAGAATTGCCCTGTTCTAGAGGAATATCTGCCATTTTTATATAGATCAAATTCTTTTTAATCATTGTCATTTTTCCAATTTTGTAAAAACCAATTATTTTATTTGGAGGAGCACTCATTTTGGCCCTTGGTGAAAACTGACAATCACAGTATGATTCTATGAGTAATGTGGTATATCTACTAGACAGTCTTATAGCTCCTATAGGAGAGTTATCTGTGCATGCTTGTGCATGTCGAGTGATGACTTTGTTAGAACTTGCTCCATACATCACCCTGCACATACCCAGATGGTTTGAGTCAAAAAACACCAATCAGATTTGTTTTAGTGATGACATTCGCAATAAGAGCTGCTTGAGAAGGAGTGTGCATTGAAAGAGGAGCATGAAAGGATGTCAACATATGACACCTGGAACTAACCATAACCGGTGCACCTATAGCATTTTGGAAGATCAAATTCAGCATAAGTGACTAAATTTTCAATTGATTTCCATTTTGTTTTTTAGCAAGATTTTTCTTACATTGCACAGTTGCTATGCATTTTTTTAATTAATTTGCAAAACAGCAATATTGAATTGCAATTTGTGATATGATACTGCTTTGTGTGTGCGCTGCAACCAATGTTTTATAAAGTGTATACTGTTCAAAAGGCTTAATTCCTGATGTAAAGAACAGTAACTATAACCATCACATCCCTTCTTTCTTTTGGTTTCTTATTAAGCAAAGAAACATGTAAGATGCAACAATTTTGTATATCATAAAATTTTAAAAATTCCCAGTGTAGCAATTTCTCGTCGTCAGATAAGCATTTAGTTTTTGACTAAATGCTTATCTGACTACTTTGTTACCAAATTATAGAATTTCAAGTGAAAAATGTGACAAAAGAGTAATTAAATGAACATTGAAAGAATTCAGAAAATTTCAACCATTTGATAACTTATCCCCACCCTGCGACCGCTTTCTCAATTATTACTGCTCGCCCTGAAATAGTGAGGACTGGAAAATACAAGAACTCAATATAGTCCCACATTTGAAAACACAGAAACATTTTTGAAAATAAAAAATGATAAAAAATCAATTTTAGTTTTAAATGGATGTTTTCATGTGCAACATACGCAAAAAACTAAAACTGTAGTGGTTAAAACACCATCCTTTCATGATCTTTGTGGTTATTACTATTCATCAGCAAAGATAATGCTGCAAGTTTTTCTGTGCAAAATGTTAGATCTTCTCTGCAAGTTAGCATGCGTGTATTTTGTCACACTTTTACTACAAAAACAACTTAAAATGCTAGGGTAAGTGAAAAAGTAATTGTACCCTGAAATGTGCATTATGAATTGTAAAGGATTTCAGAAAAGTGCCTTCTACAGTCCTATAATTTTTAAGTAAAATCCATCTTAAATCCAAAATAACTGAATATTTTTATCCTTCGATGTCTAGTCAGGGGCTTCTTAAGCAGGGCAGCAGGGCTTAGGGGGGTGGCAGCTAAACTTTGGTTACATGACTGATTTTTTCAAATTCGAATGTCTCGAAATCTAGCAAGACTGACACATTTCGGAAATTTTTGCCAAAATTTTTGGAAATTATAAAAAATTAGACATTATTAAAAATGTGTTAAAGAAAAAATGTAAAAATATAGAGGTTTTTAGCGCTTTTTTAACAATCCAGCTTTTTGGCCACTGGTTATTTCAGATAATATGAAATTGTCAATAGTCGAAATAGGGCCTGTACAAATAAAAAATTTTATGTTTTCAGCAGATGATTCAAATTGATCTTTTTCAGCTGCATATTTCCTTAAAAAATTAGGAAATAACGAAACAGTCATACTAGACTGGCTTGTTTATTCAAAATCTAGTGATTGTGTATTCTGTTTCCAATGTAAGTTATTCAACACCTCTGTGAATGCATTTAATGATAAAATAGGTTATAAAGATTGGTATCATTTATCTAGAAATGTAGAACGACATGAAAAAGTTTAGCACATTTTGAACATGTGAGACAATGTGTGGACTTAAAACAAAATATAGAGAAAGGAAAAACTGTAGATTCCATAAATCAGGCCCAAATGGATCGTGAAAAGAAGAGGTGGATGGCAGTTATTGAAAGAATTATATACGTCATTCAGTTTTTAACCAGACAAAGTTTAGCTTTTAGAGGGCATACGGAAAAGTTGTTTCAAAAAGATAATGGAATTTTTCTTTAAATTAATAGAAAGTATTTCAAAATTTGATAATGTTACAGCAAAACTCATTAATCGCATTGAAAAAGACCAACACTGCAATATGCCTCATTACCTAGGTCATAACTTTCAAAATACACAGTAATCGAAAAAATTAAACAAACAATAGTTAACACACTAAAAAATTCTAAATATTATTCTATTATTTTAGATTGTACTCCAGACATTACTCATGAGGAACAAATTACAGTTTTTAGATTTGTTTATTTGAACCCCTCAAAGAAAAACATTGAGATAAAGGAGCATTTTCTTAGATTTTGTTCTGTTACTGACACAACAGGTCAAGGATTAACAATGTTTTTATTGGATTTTTAAAAAAAAAACTTAAATATGGATATTAATGACATGCACGGTCAAGGTTATGACAATGGCGCTAACATGAAAGGTAAAAGGATAGGCTTACAAAAAAAAATTTTTTATATTAACCCTAGACCATTTTATGTACCTTGTGCAGCACATAGTCTTAATTTAGTTATGAATAATGCTGCAAAAAATTCATTAGAAGTTACAAACTTTTTTGCCATTGTCTAAGAAATATATGTATTTTTTTTTCAGCTTCAATGTTGTGGTGGCACATATTAAAAGAAGAATTTCCCACTTTAACTCTAAAACCACTTTCCGATACGCGATGGAAAAGCAGAATTCGCACCTTGAAAACTCTTTTAATTTGGAAAAAATTTGATGCCTTGTGTTTTATTTATAATGATTCAAATAAGGACAATGATACAAAATACTTGTCAAATTCTTTGATTTCAAAAATAAAGTCTTACAAATTTGTTTGCTCATTAGTCACTTGGTATAATATTTTATTAAAAATTAATATTGTAAATATGGTTATGCAGCAATCTATTGTGATTCTTCTAGAGGCTGTTAAAATGTTAGAAGTAAAAGAATACTTAACTGAACGTCAAACAGATTCAGCTTATACAGAAATGCTCAATGAATCAAAAGTTATTACTGAAGAATTAGATCGTAAGATTAATTTTCTAGCAACTGGTACTGTTAAACCCAAGAAAAGGAGGGCTGTATTTGATTACGAAGGTAAGGACGATGCTATACAAAATCCAGAAATGCACTTTAAAGTCAATTTTTACTTTTTTTCTTATTAGACACTGCCATAAGTAAATTAGATGAAAAGTTCGAATTGCTAAGTGATCACAACAGTGGCTTCTCTTTTCTACACAGTCTTAACACTTTATCAAACTTAGATTCGGATGATAAATGAAAATACTGTGCAGATTTGCAAAATAAATTAACAGATTTTCGAACTAATCATTCGGACATAAATGGAAATGATTTACTCAGTGATATAGAGATTTTACCGACCTATCTAAAATCTACTGAATCTTCAGTCTAGGTTTTGAAATATTTGTTTAAAAATAATTTAATTAGCACATTCCCAAATTTATTGATTGCTTTACGCATTTACTTATCATCACCTGTCACTGTTACTGATGGCGAAAGATCACTTTCGAAATTGAAAATTATTAAAAATTACTTAAGATCAAGTGTGACACAAGTGGTTATTAAATCTAGCTATAATAAGTATTGAAAATAATATTGACATAGATATAAATGATATTGTAAAAGAATTTGTGATAAGAAAATCAAGAAAAGTTTATTTTTGGTTGTTGAAAAGTAACAAATATTATTTTCAGTATTACAATTGATATTCTAATATCAGATTGAGATTAATAAATAATAATAAATGTTTGATTTATAATAAGAATGCTTCTCTCTATATGTATTTTCACTCAAATCACAAACCTCCCCTACCTTTTTTTTTATTATTTTCGACGACTTCAGGTACCTCCCATACCCTGGAGGCGGCAGCACAAAATATTTTGCACCCTGTCGGCATGTAACCTTAAGACACCCCTGTGTCCAGTCACCTCTTGGGTTTATTTTACATTTTCTTATACACACATTTGCATGTAAATATGTATTTTGTGTTGCACTACATTTCATTGGGTATTTTATATCTGTTTAAAATTTACTGTATTTAATTTAGGAAAAATTTGTTTTTATCAGGGTGCATACAGGTGCTTAAAACTTGGGAAAGTACTTGAATTTTAAATGACCATTTTCAAAGCCTTGAAAATAACTTGAAAATTCCCATTTTCTTGGTAAAGTCCTTGAAAGTGCTTGAAAAAGGCAGGGAGGAAAATGCTCCACTGATCTTTGTCATAGTGTTTCTCTAAGAAGTTCTAATTTCGCTAGTGATTCCTCTGTTCCGAAAAATTTCCTCAATGGCTTCAACAATAACATTAGTTTGCCATTTATTTTTTCTCCCCAAAACACATATAACTTCATAATGAAGGGTTGATTGACGTCCTTGAACAAAAATTACATAGTTCTTGAAAGTCCTTTAAAAGTGCTTGAGATTTTTTTTATGGAAAAGTTTACTCACCCTGTTTTATAAATTTTCTATATTTATTTGTTGATATCTAATATAAAATTTTCTTTACTTTAATTTAAGAAAAATTTGTGTTTTTATAAATTTTCTATAGTTATTTATTGATATCTAATATAAAATTCCTTTGCTTTAGTTTCACAGTCATCAGATTTTCCATGTATTGGTCATTGCAGCTGCTTTCGTCCATTACCATGGAATTTCAGAAATGGCTATTTATAGATTGTCCATGGGCACATGCAGTGCAGAAGATCCACCTGTTGACTTTGTATACTAATTTTTTCATAAATTACATTTTCATATTACTTAAATGATATCACCAAAGTGGCTAAAGTTTAATTTGCCTTATTTCTTTGTATATTAGGGATATTTCTATAACTTTTATGCCATTTGATAAATGAAAAGGAGGATTTTCATCTATAGTATTTTTATAGCATACATTATGCACTGTATGTGAATTTGTGATATATATTATATTGCCTATCACTACTTGGAGAATCTGTGATAGCATTTTAATCTACCAGGGGATCTGCAATTCCAGATGTGTTTTGTTTAGAGAACTGTTAAACTTGGATGTTTGAGAAGTTTAGCTACTAACCTATGTGAATATTGTGGACTAAGTGATAGCTTATATTTCTGTACATATGTCACTTGAAATGTAACATATCATTGTATAGATAAAATTTCATTTCCTTGTTTTTCATTAGTTGAAAGATTTTCTTATTGCCTTCCTTCTGACTTTTGAGTTGTTTTCAAATAACTGTTCCAATTCATTGAAACAGGTAAAATTTAAAATAAATTATCTTGCTAAGACATTATTGGTTGAAGGCCCAGACCACACAGGTATTATTGGTGTAACATTTTGTTTTTCACTTATGTATTATTTCCCATTTTTGCTTAAAAGAAAAATTCACGTATTTGCATTTTTTATTCATATAGATAATACCATTGTTCTTTTCATTAGCTAAAATATTTTTAAAGTGATGAGTCAAAGGCTTTTGAGTTTCTTCTGACTCAAAAGCCTTTTCAAATAAATGTGCTCCAATTTATTTTAGTTACAAATTGAAATGTGTAAAAATTACTCTTATTAAACTGTGGTTGATGCACCACATTATGCTTTGCTTCAATATAATACTTTTGAGTTTCTTGGTTTATTTCTCAATTTTATTTTACTAAAAATGAAAAATATTCAACAATGCTATCAGTTAATTGAAGGTTTTTTTAAGATTAGCCTATATATTATATGCCATTTTCATAATTTTGTTGGATGCTTTTGTTTAATTCTGTACATATTAATGCAGACAAATTTAAAATTTTTCAAATGCATTAATCCTGTCTTATAAGATGAAAAATAATTTGTAAAACTGTAAGTACTTTAAATTTTCTGTAGGTCATCGGTATTTAATTCTTCATTTTTGCAATGGGCAAATGAATTTAATTAACCTATGCTTCACTCATAAATTATTTATCTTCTTTCAATTAGAATTTGTCTGAAACAAGTTTTAATTTCTTAGTTTGTTTCGGAATTTCATTTTACTAAAAGCGAAAGATATTCAACCATGTAAGCAGTCAAATAAAGGATTCTTTTGGATTAGCTAGTATACTGTATACCATTTTCATAGTTTTGTTGAATGTTTTGTTTAATTCTGTACATATTAGTGTGTAGACAGCTTTAATATTTTTGAAATGAAATAATCCAATCTTCTAAGCCAAAAAAGAATTTGTAAAGCCTGAAATACTTTTAATTTGCTGTAGGTCATTGGAAGTTAATTTTCTATTTTAGTAATGTGTAAATGAGTATAATTAACATAAGCTTCACTCATGTGTTACTTCTCTTCCTTCAATTAGAATTTAACCAAAACAGGTTACATGAAGTGTAATACTTATAACTGAAATAAAATAAAAGCAGTTATGGAAGTACAGTATTGTTCTCGAACCTTAAATGTTCAGTGACAAAATTGAGCTTCTCTGTAGTTAGATGTATTGTAGGCAAAAAATTATGTGAAATCATTTTCTTATTAATATGCCTTAATTTGAAATTACTGCTTAGTATACTGTACAGTAGATTAATGCTATTTCACTTTTTTTCATACTTAATTACCCATGCCATTTCAGTTTTTGATTTATTATTGCTTGCAGTGTCACATTATATTGTGTATTTGTAAACAAGCCTACTGAAATGGATAAGCATATATTTTGTAAACATTTTCTGTTTCACAGAAGGAACATTATTCTTAAATTTTTATAACTATGCAAATGTTCTGAAATATAGAACAATCGAAAATACTAATGATAAATTATCATTATTTAAGTATTGATATTTATCAAATTCATACAAAGTTTAACATTTGTATCATGTTTATGATTGCATAGTAGACTTTGCTATGAAAGAGTTATCATTACATTTTACATTTATCATAGACTGGTTGGGCACCCTTCTTTTAGACTATCTGGATATACCAGTCAATTGCGATGTGATTTAAAGTAGATTTTTACTTTTATCTCTGTATCATGTTTATAAAAAATTTTATGGATCAATTCATGTGAAGTAGCCATACACTGGTTGCTCGACCATTCTTAATTTATTTTTATTTTTGTGTGATATCACCCTTATATGTCCAGATTTTAAAGACACCAGCATTTTATTTTTGTGAATTTTTATTTGGAGATGGTAGCCATATTTGTGTCATGGCACATGACTTTTTCAGCCATTTTAAAGCTTTTTGAAAATTACTGTAACTCAGCTTCTTTATGTCCTAAAATCATGATTCAAAAACCATCGTCTTAAGTAGAACGCAAGCTAAAAATACGACTGTACGTAATTTGCCTAGGTTGTCTTATTATGATCAAAATTTAAGGTCAAATATCTCTGGTGGGGAACCTAATAAATATCTGAAATTAGTGCAAATTAAAATTATATATAATGGTAAACTACAATAAAAAATTGAGTCTTAAAAATTATGATTTAATCTGTAACAGAATTGCAGTATACACAAAATTGCAAGAAACCAACATATCAATATTAGTCCATAAGCCCGTATTGTTTAATAAATGTTATATATCAGATTCTTATTTTTCCTGTATATATATAGATCACAATTATGTTTTTATTAAAGTAGATTTTAAATACTAAAGGTTGGGCAGCCTTGGTCTAAAAAATAATTTCAATATTTACTCATTCAATAATAAATTCTACATTTCACCTTACAAAAATTAAACTTTCTAATAATTCAGAATTGTCAAGTTTTAATTCCATAAAATGCAAGTTATTTTTAATTCTAGAGCAAGGAATAACTATTTTATTGCATATGGTAACATATTACAAAGCTAAAGGAGCCTCATAATTTTGAATGGAAAGTATAATTAATTTGTTATGAAACAATTTCATAAAAATATTAATGTAAAGCTTTTACAATTTAATATGTTTAAAGTTTTAATTGGTATAGAAATATCACAGTATTTTCAAGATGTATCTAAGTGAATTATAAAGTAAATTCATGAAGTTTATACGGTAAAAATTGGATATGTCTTTCACTTTTTTTTTTTTTTGTTAGTATTTAATATTTTTTTGATAATATTTTTGGATTTGAATGTTTTAACATGAAGATGATCCAAATGGCACCACATTTCATATTTAGTTATATAATGTATATCATTAAAACAAGTTTATACTGCACTTGTTCATAACATTTTTCTTATAAAAAAAACATTTTGATTGGATTGATGATTTTGATTTGGGTAGTTTAGAATTAGCTTGTTGCCCTTCATAAAATTGCTCTCACTTTGTAAAAATGTAATTGTAAACCATGTTTTGCCATGACTATTAAGCCATAAGCATTTAATATATTCAGAATATAAAGAATACAAGTTAGAATGCATGCATTTGCTTCCATCCATCTATCCATCCAGATTTTATTTGTTCATTAATTTATATTTTGAATATTCTTACCTATCTTAGAAGTAAAAAATCAAATTTCAGGAAATAAGGTATTTATCCTAATTGAACATCATAATTGAAACTCTAATAATTATGTTTCACTTTTTGCTATATCATCTAATAATCTTTTGTAATGTAAGAATCAGGAATTGCTCATGTTTCTTTTTATGATACAAGAAAATGTCTTTCCTAATTTTTATATTAAGACAGAATTTAGTTACATTAATAGAATTTTATAATGTACTTTTAGAACTTCCTATGGTTACTGTAAAAATATCTTTTAAAGAATTTGAATTTAGAATAATAAAATTAAAGGTTTCAAAATTTTATAAATAATTACCAAGAGCATCTCTTTTAAAAATCAATCCTTATTTTCAATGATATTGCATCTTAGTAATTATTAAACATATTTGACTTGCTATCCTCAGAGAATTGTATTTTATTCAAATAATAAATAACTTATATGTTTAATCAGACTTGATTTAAATAAGCTTTGGAATATAAATAAATTTTTTCTTGTAGCATTTTTATACTGAAAAATTATTGATAAAGTTAACTTTTGACACACCTTCACTGGTGAATAATTAAGAATTTATTTTTACTACCCAGGTACATTAAATGTTATTTTACAATTATTCAGTTTTTGGAAATCAGTTGTACCCCTGCTTTTTCTTTTATTATTATTCTTGCAAAATATGCAAATGATCATTTTGAAATAATAATTAATCACATAAAATTATGCTTTGTGTACATTATATTATCATGTTTTTATTATGCTAATAAAGACACTATTTTAAAATTATTTAATTTATCATTGAGACATGGAGTCTTCCCTTTTTTGTGTTTCATTTATTTTTATTCCATTTATGATGTGAAAGTGTTCCTTGTTATGTACTATATAATTTTATTTGTTTTGAGGTGTTGGTAATGGTTTTCAGATCCATATTTTCCAGGTTATGAACTAGTTTGTTAAAAAGATCCATAGTAAACTGATACATAAATCAACAATCCCAATGTACCATTCAGATTATTTCTTTATGCCATACTTTTCTGTTTTTAAAGTGTATAACTTTTGACTGTTTAATATATAACATTCAGAAGATGTTTATTAAAATACTTTGGGTTTTTCTGTGTAAGTGCTGAAAACTTAGCAATTGTGGTGCAATATCTGATATGAATTTTACATGTACTGCATGAATGAACATATTGCTTAAGATCTTGGAACAAGACAAATGTAACTAACCATCAACATGTGTCTTATCTCAGACTAACTAAATTGTATTTTTTTAATTTGGGAATTTGGGAAATCTGGAATAAAAAAATTTATGTATCTTTGTTGTACTGTTCATGTGTAATTTCATAGTAATTCAGTTTGAACTTAAATTTAGCTAAATAAACATTTTCAAATTTCATGTACAATAAAGGGACTAACATTTTATTTAAAGATATTCAAAAAGCAAGTAGAATAAATTTTTGCATCTGAGCATACATTTAAACAAGTTCCATGTTTACACAATATATGCAGTTTAAAAACCCTTTCATAAAAATATCTCATAGATCTTACCCATATATGTAAGTACATGTGCAATCAGCTAAAGCAAACTCGATATAATTTTAAACTTATAGCTATCTAAATCACATTTTTATTTGTTATATACATTCAAACTTCTTTAACCCTTTGTGGACGTCAGACACGTCTGTGCATCGACTGTGAAACTGCATTCAAAGACGGTACTCGCGTATTCGTGTCCAGGAGAAATTTACCCTAAAGGACTAATAACACCAATATGCATTTTCATATAGAACCTGTTTACTCAAAATTGTAACAGAACCGGGTAATCAAGGATTTCTCAGGGAATTTTTTAATTCTCGAAATGTCAGAGGATTTTTCAAAATTCCTCGAAAATCAGGGAAAATGAAAATTTTCCCTGAGAATCGACCCATCGAAAAATCGATGTCACTTTTTGTGGGCAATCACATGGCCTCGATGCTCTGAAGACCCACTCCGACGTCATTACCGATGACTAATAGGAGCTTCACACAGAGAACTGTAGGGTGCGGTAGCCCATTGGTTAGCGCGCTGGAGTTGCACTCGGTAGGCCCGGGTTCGATTCCAGCCACTGCCAAAACTGCCGCCGTGTTCATGCGGAGTACGATCACGTTAAACATGTGGGTCCGAAAGTCCTTCCGAGAGGTTGGTGGTAGGGGAAGGAGGGTACGGTCCCTGTGGATGCCTCCCCCACTGGGTTCCGGTCTAAATTGGGTGGCACTTCCCGACCGTCCAAACAGTTACCTTACACCTTTCTGGTAGGTCGGACGGTCTGGGTTTCAACAACAACAACACAGAGAACTGTGCCTGTACACGACATGCAATATCATCGTCAGTAGTGGTTCCTCATTGGTCGAATCGGAGTGGGTCTCTGGAGGAGACCGTTTTGGCCAACGATGTACTTGCAAACACACGTGACCTGTGGTGGGTTTTCTCAGGGTAAATATTTATTTTTAGATGCGGAAAAAGTGGCACTGCTTTATTACGATGGTAACTGATATCATAGTGGGACACATGCTTTTTGCTCACCCGTAATTTTTTGTCTATTCCACTGGTCTACTGTTAAATATTCTCGTGTTCCTTTGAGTCCTACAAGCTTGATTTTAAAATTTTATTTACGAACATTTTTGATTTCAACATTGTGTAGTTTTGTTTTAGCATGTTTTTAAATTGTATAAAGAATTTTATAGACAATCTGCATAAGCCTTGCACAAGTCTCCATGTGTGTACCTGTGTGGTCAAAAATTGAATTGTTACATTGTGGGTAAATCGGTAGAATAGCCCATACCTCATTTTTCAAAGTACAAAATTGCGTCAAATTGGTGTGTTTCTCTGCGACTCCTCCCTACTCAAGTGATGTATATTCCCATGTTTTAAAATAGGCTATTTCTACCAAAGTGACGTATTCTATAGTTTTATGAACTGGAGTTTTAAATGTAAATGATAGTGCAATTCAATTTGAATAAAAGTGAATAATACTCATAAAAAGCTTACAAAATACAATTTTTGTGCATTATAAAAATATTGCGTAATGGCAGAATAACTTAAAATTTTAGAAACCATATTGAAACATGCAATACTTATAATATTTTTTGATTTTAAATCAATATCAAAAACTTATAACTCGAAACATCAAAAATTAAAATAAGAAACATTACTTAGAAAAAAGATTGCACTTTAACTAAATATAAGAAAACACAGTACTTAGAAGAAAGATTAGACTTTAACTAAATTTAAGAAAAAACAGTACTTAAAAACATTGGCTCCTGTTTTCAAAATCTCAGGAGGGGCACAATGTGATAAAATTATACAAAAGATTCACAAAGTTGATAAAGATATAACAACTTACAAAACGTCCTTGAAAAAAGCAAGCATATGTCAGTTAGATGACTGCAATTGTTTAGAGGGCATTATAAGTCCTACTTCAGGCCAAAAGAACAGTATACGCCCTTAACAACTGTCAAGAACGAACTGCAGTAGTGGTTGTTAACAATGCATACTGTTATTTTGACATGAAAATGGGGGCTTAGAATGCCATCAAAGCAAATGTAGTCACCTAACTGATGTATATATGCTTTCCTCGAGGAAATTTTGTAAATTACTGTATTACAAGCAGCTATTTTGGAGTGGGATAACCAAGTGGTTAAGTCATGGGGATTATACCCGGAGGACCCGAGTTCGATTTTCAACTTTGCCTAAACTGTCTCCATATACGAGCACCTGTGGATGTCGTTCCAGTCTAAATTAGATGGCACTGTCCCAGTGGTTTTAACAGATATCCTACACCTTCGAGTAGGTCGGACGGGCTGGGTCGAAAGAAAGAAATCAGCAGTAGTTTTATTTATTGTACAATAAATATTTTTAATCTTTTCAGGCCTGCACTACTATAGTTTACTAATAAAACTTGAGCTCTTTGACTCCTGAACTCACTCCCTTCTTGACATACCAGATGCCATCGTCTACGCATTGCATTTTCTCCCTTCGAGGGGCAATTAGGGGGTTGAAAGTAGGGGGGGGGAATCTACAAGGCTAGTCCCTTGTAGCGTTGCCACCGATAGAGGTAAAGCTTGTAGTCCCCCTAGCAAGAATCCGTCATTTTATGCTCTTCAGCAGATTGTTTATTCTCCACACCAGATCTAGATATGATCTGGGGGATTTCTATAGAGATTTCCCAGTGGGTCAGGGCTATTAATTGTCAGGGGTGCATTTTATTTTTTCTTTAATGTGTATGATGGGCCGGCCTAAAGGGATGATCATGCCATGTTTTTCCTGGGCCAATCTCAGAACTAGTATCTGGGCCAGCCTCACACCCACCAAGGGTAAAAAATTATGAAGTTGCAAAACAATAAAATCGAAACCTGTAGTTATGATATGTAACGAAACCTTAAGATTTCATCACATATAAATTTACATGAATCTGGATGTCCATGCCATCATGTCAAGAGGATGTGTAAAAATAAGTTTCATTATGAAAACATAAGCGTGTAAATGAAGAGCTTAGAGCACCAACATGACTAGCGACACTTTTTGCCAAACAGGGAGTTTTCGCATCAAATAACACCTAACTGTATACAGCAATTTCTGGAGAAATCTCATTTTTGTTTACATTATAGCATCCTCATATTTCAACAATCCCTTTAAATAAAAGATCTAATATAGTTATACAGTAAAACTTCAATTAACCATCAGTTTCTGTTATCCAACATGGTATTACGATATTACCAATTATCCGTCATGGTATTACGATATTATATTTATGGTATTACGATAAATTTCTGTACATTACTACTCTTATATTGAAGTTTATATTGATCGTTTTGTAAAATTAAATACAATATGTATGTATTGTTCACTTTTAGGATTTTATTTTCATTTTCGTCCCAAGCCTGCAGTTAAATCAAATTACTGTACAAATGTATTAAGAGATTTCTGTTATCCATCTATTCAGTTATCCGCCACAACCCTAGTCCCGACGGTGACAGTTAATCGAAGTTTTACTGTATTATTTAATTCAAAAACACCTATCAGTACAATTTCATAGAATGCGATGCTCGGAGCCATTATAACATATACTTAACAGTGTTACGCTTAAATCAAAATCTCCATATTTAATATAATATGCAGGTCTTTCAGCAGCTTGGGGATTTCTCACGCAAAAAGAAATTTTTGCTGTTTTAATTTAAATTTATCCATGAAAAATAAGTATATTTAAAATTACAAATCAAAATATAAACTTTATGAATAGCACAAAAATATTACATTATTTTTTCATCACAAACCGAAATTTAACTTTTATTAAAAGAACCAAAACATCACACTGCCTTCAACGCCACAAATATCACCAAAAATCATCTCAATAAAATAACTCGGAAACAGCAGATGGGTTTAAATGTGAGATATTGGGACCATAAGCATAATCTAGTGAATACTTGTTATTTAACTTCTGTATTTTTGGGAAGAAGTTGTGCCAGTGATCTGTTGGAAGCATTTCTTGTAGTGGTTGAGCCCTTTAATTTAAAAAAAATGCTGCGAACTTCCATGGATGGCCCCAATGTTAACTTAAATTTTTTTAAAGAACTCCAAATATCTATCGAAGAAACTCCTGATGATCCTGAGATTCTAACCATTGGATCTTGTGGATTACATGTATTGAATGTTGCATTTAAGACGAATAAAGGCCAGTGGTTTGTCTATATTTGAATTTTTTCGATCTTTGTACCATTTGTTCATGGACTCGCCTGCAAGAAGAGCATGGCATATTTCTCTAACTGAATCTACTTCCTTGCCGCAGAAGTTTTGTTCTGTAAGGTGGTTAGAAAACTCATCTGATGCATTACGAGCATTAGAAATGCTTCCCTATTTAAAGACGTTCGTTCAGGCTATGAAAAGGGAAAAGGTAGAGCCTAATACTAAAAGCTACGGCGTTGTAAAAGAGAATGTAAAAGATCAGTTGCTACCTGTAAAGATCTGTTTTTTTCGCATAATTTCGGGCGAAATCGAAGGTTTTTCAAGGGAATATCAATCAGATATTCCCTTAATACCATTCCTTTTCTCATATCTTACTACTTTAATTAAAGGTCTGATGGAAAACTTCGTTCTGAAGAATGTAGTCAAAAATACTAGCGACATTGATGTTAATAATCCGAAAAATCTTGCTGCAAAAAATATCAACATTGGCATCTCCACTGTGTCAATGATTAGACAATCTAAAGTGTCAGAAAATGATGCTACAGAATTCAAAAATGAATGTTGTCAGTTTCTGATAAAGTATGTGCTGAAGCTACAGGAACCGTCACCGTTAAAGTATTCTACACCTAACAAAAGCTGTTTCGATCCTTCTTTCCAAAGAGGTTTGGGACGCTTCTTATTTTGATTGAGAAAAAGTGGATTACTTCCTTAGAAACAGAAAATGCTGAGAAACAGTTGAAAGACATCTGTTGTAGAGTGAATGTTATTCAAAAATGTCAAAATTACAAACGATACGGAGCTGAAAAAGAGAGAGTAGATAAATTCTGGTCTGAAGTTTTGAGTTCTGAAGGTTGTTTGAAAGAGGCACAGAAAATATTAAAACTGGTCATGATTTTGTCTCATGGAAATGCTAACGTTGAAAGGGGATTTTCCATTAATTGCGATTGCCTATGGGAAAACATGAAAGAAGAATCGGTGGTTGCTTGAAGACGAGTGTTTGATCATGTCACAATGAAAGGTGGGCTATCAGAGTTCGAGATTACTCTCCAAATGATCCAGCATGTTCGAAATGCGAGAGCTAAATACTAAGAGGCCCAATAAGTTCAGCGCCAGAAGGACAAAGAGAGAGAAACCCTATTAAAAAGGAAGAGTGATGCCATCATTCAGCTAAAAGAATTGGAGTCTAAAAAAGCAAAAATTTTAAAGGATGCAAAAAAAGAGTCTCTTAATTCAGGAAGAAATGACTTCTCCGAGCTATTCAGAAGAAATAGTACTTTTCATCTAAATTTAGGGATAGGATCCAAAGGCTGTATTATGCAATCATATACAACATTGTAATTTATATAATTATAAACAAAGGCACAATTTATCTGCTATTTCTGTCTAGTTACTTCTGCTAATAGTGTCGAAAATCTAGGCCGTCCGGCTCATCCTAGGACATAGAGCAGCAGAGTGGGCGGCTGGTCTGCTAATAGTGTGTCTACTCTAAAAAATAGTTTTTTTTTTCTTCTATAGGTCACAACATGTCTATAACATTTCTGTACTTCAATGTTTTGCATTTTCCAAATGATACAACTGCGCAAAAACAGGGAAATATCGGGGAATTTTTTTTTTCTTGAATTGTGATACCACCCTGTTATTTGAATACTAGATGGCACTAAACGTCCATTCTAACATTTACATTGTTAATTTTGTTAATACTTTATCTTGATATAGGGGGGGGGGGGGGATCCCTATAAATTATCCCTTCATCTAGAGCTGTAAAACATTGTTTTGCAATATAAACAAGCAGATAATTTCTCGGACTCTGCTATGTTGTAATTGAGTATGGGTTCTTATTTTGATTTTAGTTTAATAATTGCGTTGGCGAATTATTGGAATAAAAGATAGTATTTTCTTTCAAGTTTCGGTTTTAGAGGAATGTGCAGTAGAGAATACATGGTTATTTCAGATAAGAGAATGACAGGGTCAAAACATTTTTACGTATAGAAAAATATACTCTCAAGATAATCGAACAGGATAGTTATAAAAGTAATACAGATAGTGAAGATTCGTAGAATTTTGGTATTTCTGATTAACACACAGACAATTTTTATGAATGTAAAGATTGCTATGTTGGTCTGTGCGTGTGAATCCATGTTTTGAAATACATTATACTATTTGAAATACATTTTACTCTTCACCATTTACAATGTTACGAATGAATTGCACATCCGCAATAAGATACAACTTGATAGATCTGTATTCACCAAGTTCATGTTTTAATATCTTCAATAGCTGGGGGCAAATCTCATCAAAACACAGCATAAGATCCCCCTCTACCTGCTCAGTGGGTTCCAGAGTATGTATAGAGAATACATCTAAAGCCTTCTTCACTGCAATCTTGCGACGTTTATTAGAAGTTGAGGCTAAAGCAAGGGTTTTTCTCTTTAGAATCATGTTCAATACGCTGGTGATGCAGGGCATCACATTTCTTGTGGAATCTTGCTTGTTCGCAATGCTTGCACTTTATGCCATCATTCAGATGGCGTTTCAGATTGTTCTTTCTGGTAAACTTCATGGAACATTGAGTATACTCAAAAACTTAAACGGGAATATATATACGCCTATGCTTGAATAAGTCTTTCTTACAGGCACGCTCACACACATTACATCGATAATTCAATGCAACATCATCAGAATGAATCTTCATATGTCGCACTAAACTTCGTTTCTTCGTGAAACTCTTAGTGCAAGTAAGACACACCTATGAAAAATAAAATACAAGACTTTAGTGTAAACACGCTATTTCCTGTAACAATGTAATACATTTCTTAAGATTTATATAAAGTAATCACCAATCCCTTATGCTAACCTCTTAGGAATCACCCAAAATGATAAAATTACCAAGTTAGAGAATATATCCAGATGCTAAAATCCCAACAAATTACATTAAATACATAAAAATCTTAATTAAATAAAATAATTAAGCTATTACACGCCATAAAAATACCAAGTTTAATACAATGGGAGAATAAAATCACATTAAAACAAGTACTTACATATCCACTCCTGTTCAAAGATGTAACATTAGGCATAGGATCATCAGTAACGGCAGGGGTAGCACCTCCGATGTTAGTAGCTCAAGCAGACGTGGTAATAGGAGAGAGAGCATAGGGGCCGACTACGGGAGGGCAGAGGGGCACGAGTCCCCGTTGAACTTTTCCAGAGGGGGCTTTGCCCCCTCTGGGAAATTTCAAGATTTTTTTCTAACTTCATATTTTACTAAATACCAAAAGTTGAAATTTTTTAAACATACAAATAATTGAAAGAAAATCCTATCAACGTAAATGTCACATTTCAGTTCAGTCTTGTTCACATCTTCCTTACTAAAGCTCCCTAAACTATCTCGCACACAAACCGAGCTCATCTTTACTCCCAGGAAACATGTTTACGCTAATGACAAAAACACCTGGTTACCAGAACTTTTTCGACTGACTGCCTAATTCAAGGAGAAATGGAATATTTACAGCCATGTTATTGGCATTTCCAAAAAATAGCTGTTTCCCTCCAGTAATAACTATAAATGATTACCATGATGACTTATTTTGTCTACCTAAAGAGATCTTATCTGTAATTGCTCCTCGATTCTATATACCAGTGCTGTCTTTACAGGTGGTATCCATTCCGTTTGAAGCTGCAAACCCCGCGGGTGTTTTTCATTCCGTTTGAAGTTGCAAACGGGTAGCTTTATTCCTGGTGAGCACCGGACGTTTGGCACAGCACCGTAGTCAGGCAAGGGCCAGAGGGAGCTAAGTCCCCCCCCCCCCCAAGAGGTATACTCAGCCTACCCCACTGATAAAAATATTAAAACTTTAGTTGTGATAAGAATTGTCACCAACATGCCATCCAAATTTTTGCATAAAAATATGAGATTTTTTTTTTAATAAATTGCTTTGTTTTAAAGATTTTTTAATTTAGCTGAATGTGTGGTTATAGTAATGATCAATTTATTTACATATTTAATTTAAAAATATTTAAATATAAAGACAATAGTACTTGGCTACTTTTGTATTATTGATGGGCTCATTGTTTTAATTTATTGTGTCAAAATTAACTGATAGGTATTTAAGAGTTGATATTAAGCGTTAACGTGTATTAACTATCAGATTTTTTTTAATTAATTAACAGCTTTGCTACTAGTCAATGCTTATATTAAAATCCATTGTAATTATTATATATTATAATATTGATGCATAGTAACTATATGCTACAGCTATAGCTTAACTATCTTAGTAACTATAGCTTACAAATATAAATAGACCTAAAAAGATTAAAAATATTTATCGTACAATAAATAAAACTGCTGATATCTTTCTTTCGACCCAATCCGTCCGACCTACCCGAAGGTGTAAGATATCTGTTTAGACCTTCGGGATAATGCCATCTAATTTAGACTGGAACCCAGATCCACAGGGACCGACCCTCCTTCCTCTGCTACCAGCCGCTCGGAAGGACTTTCAAACCCACAAATTTAACGTGCTCGGACACGGGGACCGTTTAGGCAAAGCCGGAAATCGAACTCGGGTCCTCCGAGTACAATCCCCGTGACTTAACAGAGAACTCGGGTGGGTCCTCCGAGTACAAATTCAGAGTGACTTAACGTGAAGAGCATAACATGACGGATTCTTGCTAGGAGGACTACAAGTGTTACCTCTATCGGTGGCAACACCTAGCCTTGTAGCCCCTCCCCCCCCCTTCACTTTCAACCCCTAATTGCTCCTCGAAGGGAGGAAATGTAATGTGTAGACGATGGCATCTGATCTGTCAAGAAGGGGGTGAGTTCAGAAGTCAAAGAGAAGGTTTATAGAATACTACTGGTTGGCTCGTCCGGAGACGGGATCAGTCCACTGAAAGTGAGGCTCCTATATAGACACGAGCGGATAAATAGCACCGGACCCACTCCGATTCGACCAACAAGGAACCACTACTGAGGATGATGCGATTGACGTAGCCGAATACGTAGGGTACACGTTGATTCTGGTTAGCGGAGTTTTTATTTAGCATTCGCGGCAAATTTAAGTTTCGTGAATTTTTTTTTTGTAAAGAAAAAGCCTTCGTCATCTTACCCTGAATGACTAAAAGAAACAACATGGCTGATGTTGCAGAAAATAAGCTACAGGAAACTATGCATCAGATTAAAACTATGATAGATTTGCTGAGTATTTAATACTATAGTATACAGTTTATAACCATAAATTATATCAGAATTTTATGACTTACCTTTAAGTAGCTCAAGCTTATTTAAGTACAAGTTGAAAATAGTTTCACGGCCCTTAATAAAGTTTGACTAAGAATATAAATTGTACGTGTAGCAAGAATGGGGCCTTCGCATGCGATTAGTTGCTCTGATACAGGGGATTGTACCTATGCTCGTCAAGTGCTGCCACCTAAGAATAAAGTCGTTAAAACTGTTATTCGCCATCTTACCCCGGTCTCCCCTACTATTTACAATTATGCTTAAAAGTGATTCTCCCATATACTCATAAATGAGTACATAGTATTTACAATCATGCTTAATATTGATTCTCCTATACTCATAAATGAGTACATGGTATTTACAATTTGAACCTAAACATGCTTAAAATTTAATTCTTTGATATACTTAAAAATGAGTACATGCGTTTTTCAAAATTGAAACATGGTTACTCGGAACTATTATAAGCAAAGTGCTCGAAAATGAGTACATTCTACTTTTTTTTAATACCCATTTTTAACAGTGTACCAAATTTTCTGAAAGTAGGTCAACTAGTTTTTGAATTCGAGTGGATACATATATTGCACAGACACACACAGACGTCACGCTAAAAAGTTTCTTAGTGTTCGTTCTAAAAGTGTAAATCCGTCGAAAACTCGACTTGCGATTTTTGACATGAGTCCAATAGTATCCCTATACATTATCATCCTGAGCCTGAAAGGGGAGGAGGGTTGTGACGTCAAAGTGGCTAAAGGCTGTTGCCCTGCTTTCTTTCACGTGGATCTTTCGTGAACGTTAATCATTGTAAGTCATTTTCAAACTTATTTTTCGTGTATTTTTGGCAAAAGTGTTATATTTGTGAAGTGTGATGCCAAGTTGTGCAATTGCTAATTGCCATAATGATGAGAAAACTTGTGATGTTTGGATTCTAGTTTAAATCAGGATTGTTTAGAGAGTTTTTTTTCTGTCATATGACTTATGGGCCACACTTATAATCATCCTGGACCCAGTTAGTTCAAATTCCAATCAAGTCTACGGCTCCGAAGTGGTCAACTTGTGCTGCCTTCTAAACACAGTAACGTAACAGAGTGTGAAAAAACACATATCCTCACTACTCCTGGTTTAAAAGGATTATTCCTTCAAGAAAAAACAACAATACCACAACAGAAGTTTCAACTGCAATAAATTCAGAAAATAATTTAATTGAAAAATTAGTTATTGGAGAATGCAGCGACCTTAATCCAAATTATTCATTTGTTCATGAACAATGTTCTTCAGAAAAAAATATTGAAGAGAATGCTATAGAGTATATTGCTGGATATTTGTCCTTTAAAACAAAAGAACTCTTATCCAAAAATAAAGACAATGAAGTTCGGGAAAAATCTTGGATTACATGCTTCAATAGAGGAGGACTTACAGTGCCTTTGAATACTTGGCTAGTGACAGCCAAAAAATTTGAAATAGTGTTTTACAATATTCATGGAA
The DNA here is from genome assembly GCA_951213105.1 of Amaurobius ferox. NCBI lineage: Eukaryota > Metazoa > Arthropoda > Arachnida > Araneae > Amaurobiidae > Amaurobius > Amaurobius ferox. Next base: position 66,756,440 of record OX578133.1, on the reverse strand, counting down.
ATGAGCTAAATAGGCAACCTAAAATAATTCATAAATTATTCTGCAGTGTGAAAGTGAACTTCCCAGAAGTAAGCGATAAAACTCTTATTTTATATTCAAGATTGAGAATCTTTATTCGCATTACGTATCTCAATAAAAAGTTATTAAAATATGTTAATGATAAAAAAAATTCAGGAAATGATAAAAAATATTTATTTTTTCTTTCCAGAAACTATTTCTAGATGGCATTGCTCCAACTGCATACTGGCGAACATACATGTTCTGACTACTAGGCTCCTCACTCTTTTATGGCTATAAATGGCTATATAGCATATGTAGATGATAATTATGAGTAATTTGAGGGTTTTCCTAGTTTCTGGGTGAATTTGATGATTTTTATAATTTTTTTCATGCGCATTTTATGAGTTTCTGTAAAGTATGTTTTTTTGTAAAATAACGGCTGTTTTCGTGTAGAATTACTGGTATTTGGACGTGTGTTGAGATGGGGTTGCCTGTTTATTGTTGGATGCTAAGGGATGCGTTTAGTGTATGAGTTGCATATTGTGGGAGATAATGGCGTAATTACCGGGTTCTCGGGGGCAGAGAGGGAGTAAGAAGGTGACCTTGAAAAGCTGTGTGCCATTCAGCGTTGAACTCAATGTTTTCGTGCTTGCAGGGGAGGGTGTTGTATTATTTATAGCTTTTTAAGGTGTTGTATTGCGTAAGGGTTGAGGATTCTAAGACATTTTTCCCTACAAAGGGGATTTTCTTTAATTATTTCATTAAAATCTATTATTTTTAAGATGTGACGGGATTTAATACAACTTAATGAGTTTTAATTCTACGATTACGATTATTGAAAAGATATAATCGATTACGATTATAAATACTTCATCTATTTTAGTGGGCTAGTGTGTACAATAATGTTAACATGTACTCAGTTTAAAGGATGGCCTTGTCACAACCTTGGCGGAGGGATATTTCAAGAACTCTTTTTCTTTAAAGATGACTGTATGATAACCTTATTACAACCTTGGCGTAGGGATATTCCAGGAACTTTTTTTTCTTTATAGATGGTTGTAGGTAGCCTTCAAACAACAATTTTATCATTCTAGACGAAAATTTCGTGCTGCTAGCTTGTGCTTCGAGTGCGCGCTCTCTCCTATTACCATGTTTGCTTGAGCTACTAATATCGGAGGTGCTACCCCTGCCGTTACTGATGATCCTATGCCTAATGTTACATCTTTGAACAGGAATGGGCATGTAAGTATTTGTTTTAATGTTATTTTATTCTCTCATTTTATTAAACTTGGTATTTTTATGGCTTGTAATAGGTTAATTATTTTATTTAATTAAGATATTTATGTATTTAATGTAATTTGTTGGGATTTTAGCATCTAGATATATTCTCTAACTTGGTAATTTTATCATTTTGGGTGATTCCTAAGGGGTTAGCATAAGGGATTGGTGATTACTTTATATAAATCTTAAGAAATGTATTACATTGTTACAGGAAATAGCGTGTTTTTACTAAAGTCTTGTAATTTATCATTCGTAGGTGTGAAAGACCCTGGCCACCCGACTCACCCTAGGATATGAGCAGCTGGTTGAGTGGCCGGATCTTCCACAGGTGTGCCTTACTTCCACTAAGAGTTTCACGAAGAAACGAAGTTCAGTACGGCATATGAAGATTCATTCTGATGATGATGCATTGAATTATCGATGTAATGTGTGTGAGCGTGCATTTACCTGTAAGAAAGGCTTATCCAAGCATAGGCATATACATACTCCCGTTCAAGTTTTTGAGTGTGCTCAATGTTCTATGATGTTTACCAGAAGGGACAATCTGAAACGCCATCTGATACTTCATCTGAATGATGGCATAAAGTGCAAGCATTGCGAACTTATATTCAGCAAGAAAAGTTATGTCCTGCATCACCAGCGTATTTAATATGATTCTAAAAAGAGAAAAGCCCCTGATTTAGCCTCAACTTCTAATAAACGTCGCAAGATTGCAGTGAAGAAGGCTTTAAATGTATTCTCTGTACATACTCTGGAACCCACTGAACATGTAGAGGGGGATCTTATACTGTGTTTTGATGAGATTCGCCCCAGATATTTAAGATATTAAAAGATGGACTTGGTGAATACAGATCTATCAAGTGGTATCTTATTGCGGATGTGCAATTCATTTGCAACATTGCAAATGGTGAAAAGGTAACAAGCTCATATTTTAGAACAGTTGTTGTGACAGAACTGCGTGAGGATACCCTTCCAGACAGTGTTGAAGAGTATTTTCCCCAAATATTGAAGTTATTCGAAGAGTTTACTAGCCGAGGCTCCGGATGGACTTTACAACAGATGAGAATGATAGATGTTTTTTGTGCAAAGTACAAGCCCCTTGCAGCTTCTAGCTATATACCCTTGCACTCAAAACTTTCTGCCAAGAAAGCTTTGTTAAATATTCGAAATGAGGACGAGAAATGCCTGGTGTGGTGTCTACTGGCACAAATGCGAGCGTGAATGGAAATATATGTAACGATTTTTCTCTAAAAAAATTCGTGTATTTATTTTAATTAAAGTGAATATTTTATTTTCCGGTCAATTAAAAATATCCATCAAACAAGATAAATTAAGTAAAATCAGAGGTTAAACGATTGTAAGTTTCTAAAGTAACCGTTTTTAATACAGAAATAACGAAAATTTCCATGCTACTAAGCAAACGAGTATTTTGTTTTGGAAACGTCACGAAACGTAAGGGCAAAACTGTCCGTGTGACGTCACGTGCTCATGCTCTATTGACAGTCTGCAGTTTCTGAATGCTTCCATGGAAAAGCTAGTTTCCCATTTTGACTTGAGTGAGTTTCATATTCTAAGAGAGCATTTCCCTGATATAGTACAGCGGGATGCTCTTCTTAGGAAAGGAGTATATCCCTATAGTTATATGTCATTCTTTCAAAAATTTGATGAAGATGTACTACCTCCGCCTTCTGTATTTCATAATGATATTAAGGGTGAAGATATTAAGAGTGAAGATTATCGACATGCACAGAGTGTGTGGAATACCTTCAATATAAAGAACTTAGGAGAATATCACGACCTGTATGTGAAAACGGATGTCCCATTATTAGCCGATGTCTTTGAAAATTTTCGAAAACTATGCCTATCCCATTATAGTATAGACTGCGCACATCTTATGACATTGCCAGGACTAGCCTGGCAGGCATCCTTGAAAATGACTGAGCAATCCTTAGAACTTCTCACAGATGAAAATATGCTACTGTTCATAGAACGCAGGATTCGAGGCGGCATATGTATGATTAGCCAGCGTAGATCTGAGGCTAATAAACGTTATTTGGAAAATTACGACTCTACTAAGCCCGATAAGCACATTATCCATCTTGATGCCAATAACTTATATGGTTGGGCTATGTCTCAACAGCTACCCTATGGAGGGTTTGAGTGGATATCTGCAGAAAATTTGGACGAATCTTGGATAATGAGTCTAAATGAAAATGCTGAAGAGGGGTATATATTTGAAGTAGATCTGGAGTATCCTGAATCCTTACGTGATTACCATAATGAATACCCTCTGGTCCTTGAAAAGGTGAAGATTGTGTGAGAAATGCTTTTCCCATATGCTGAACGGCTGGTTAAACAGTTACATCATGGCCATTTCGTTAGTACTACGAAATTGGTACCCAATCTGCATGATAAGAAGCATTACATTGTTCACTATCGCAACCTTCAGCTATACCTATCATTAGGTTTAAGACTCAAGAAAATTCACAAGGCCTTAAAATTTAATCAGAAGCCTTGGTTGGAGAAATACATTCAATTTAATACAGAAAAGAGAAAGTTGGCGAAGACTAATTTTGAAAAGGATTTCTTTAAATTCCTTATTAACGCTGTGTTTGGAAAAACCATGGAAAATCTTCAAAATCGAGTGAATATTGAGTTAGTGAATTCTTCTAAGCGGACCCTGAAGATAGTAGCATCCCCAGCTTATAGAGCTAGCAAGGTTTTTAGTGAAGATCTGGTGGGTATCGAGTGTGTAAAGAGTTACATTTTAATGAATCGGCCTATATACGTTAGCTTTACTATCCTGGAGCTATCTAAGCTACTCATGTACGAGTTCCATTATAAGCATATTAAAAGCCAAAATGGTGAAAAAGCTTCACTTCTCTTCACCGATACTGATTCATTGGCTTATGGAATCCAAACTGCTGATATCTATGAAGGTATGAGCCAGCATAAGCAGCCGTATGATTTTTCTGACTATCCCAAGGACCATACCCTCTTTAGTGATGACAATAAAAAACGTATTGGATACTTTAAAGATGAACTGAATTCAACCCCCATTCAACGGGCGCGGTAGCCCAGTGGTTAGTGCGCGAGAATAGCACTCGGTAGGCTCGGCTTCAATCCCCTCCGCTGCCAAAACTGCCGCCGTGTTCACACGGAGTACGATCACTTTAAACATGTCGGGCCTCCCCGGTGGTGAAGTGGATAGCGTCTTCGACTGCTCTCATGAGGGGCTCTGGTTCAAATCCCGAATAAGGCATGGATGTTTCTTGAGGATAATGTCAGACTTCCGCTTTCTGGGTCCTCGTCAAAGTGGAGCTGCACCCTCTCCGACCTTCGTCAGTTATGCTTTCTTGGAATAAACTTTGATCTCTCGTCTTGTGTGTTGTTCTTTCTTCCTGCGTCACTGGTCCTGTTTCGGTTCCTCCGAACAGGAGGTCATAAGTAACAACAACAACAAACATGGGGGTCCGTAAGTCCTTCCGAGAGGTTGGTGGTATGGGAAGGAGGGTACTGTCCCTGTGGATGCCTCCCCCACCGGGTTCCGGTCTAAATTGGGTGGCTCTTACCGGCCGTCCAAACAGTCGGACGGTCTGGATCTTAACATCAACCCTCATTCAAGAGTTCATAGGACTTAGACCTAAGATGTACTCCATTCTATCATCTGTTGGAGAAAAGAAAAAGGCTAAAGGTGTTTCTACGCATGTGGTTGCACGGAAAATTGCACACAGTTATTATGGGCAGTGCCTGTAGAGTGTTAGACCTACCATGGAATATCATATTAGAATTGATAGCTGCAATCATAAACTATTCACTGTATGCCAGAACAAGGTGGCTTTTTCTCCCATTGATGAAAAAGATATTTACATGAGAACGGCATTACAAGCTATGCCTACGGACACTTAAAAAAAAATAGATATTGTCGCGGTGCATTTATGCATCGGCTGGTGGTGGGGACAATCTTTAAAAAAAATTACTTTTTTGTAACTAGTATTATAATACAGAAATTATTCATACCTTCGAGGTTGTCGCGGTGCTCATGCACATCGGCTGGTGGCGGAGACAACCGTTAATATATATATATATATATATATATATATATATATATATATATATATATATATATATATATATATATATATATATATATATATATATATATATATATATATATATATATATATATATATATATATATATATATATATATATATATATATATATACATATATTCAATAGACTACTATTGAGGAAATTAGTGCATTCGCTTAATTTTTAAAATACCTATTTTTAAAAAAGTATATTCTCTGGGATTTTTCCGAATTTTAAGAGGGAATACCACCCTCACGCGATACACGTATCCCTGAAATTCCCGCGATTCAGCTAGTTCAAAACCGTTTTTGTTACTAAAAAATACATTTTTGTTAAATTTTGTTACTGAAAAACACATTTTTGTGAATTTAAGTGGTTTAAAACACGTTTTTTGTTAATTATTGCTAAAAATTTGCACAAGTGTGAAAACACATGTTAATTCCCATAGACAAATTAAACCATGTGTGGTTTTTAAAAAGTTGAAACTTACATTTGCTAAGTAAAAAACTTACAGTTGTAAAATTTTGTTACTAAAAAACACATTTTTGTGAAATTTAAGCACTTCAAAACAAGCTTTTGTTAATTTTTGCTAAAAAATTTGCACAAGTGAGGAAACACATGTTAATTTCCATAGAGAAATTAACACACATGTGGTTTTTTGAAAAGTGCGAAACGTGAATTTGTTAAATTCTGAAAGTTTAAAACACCATTTATTAAAATTTATGAGTAAAAAACTTACATTTGCAAAATTTTGTTACTAAAAACACATTTTTGTGAAATGTAAACACTTCAAAACACGTTTTTTAGTTATTTTTTCTAAAAATTTTCAAAAGTGCGAAAACACATGTTAATTTCCATAGATAAATTAACACATGCGTGGTTTTTGAAAAGCGTGAAATGTGAATTTGTTAAATTCTGAAAGTTTAAAACACCATTTGTTAAAATTTATAAGTGGAAAACTTACATTTGCGGAATTTTGCAAGGAAAAAAAACAATACTCCATATGTAACATAATCTTGAACTCTGCCCTCTTCTGCGACGTTATCCTTCTATCCATGTATATTCCATGGCACAGTAACTCTGTCGCCTCAAACCGACTTCTTAGATTCCCCATGTTAAAGCATAGCACTTGAATATTTCCTCTGTTGATGCACTCATTTTATGGCTTCGGAGGGTCCCAATGTTAAAGTATAGCACTTTACCAACGGAGGGGGATGTTCTGGGCCGGCTCTACCATTAGGCCAACTAGGTGGCCTCCTAGGGTGCAGTACTGATATCTAGAGCGCAGAAATTCTTTGAATTAGCAGAAACATTTTCTTTACTACGTTTAAGAAAAATCATAATATGAGGAATATATACTATAGTTCATCGTTCAAAATAGTGTACAGTTGATTATAAATTCATAACACACTTAAACACATTTTTAAACATTAAATATACTGTTAAATTTAATTCAATTTAGATCTCACATATATTTTTTATTTCATTTTGAAATTACGCTCTGGCTGATAAAAAACGTCCTTCTGAAGTCCAGTGCTACACATGAAAAGGCAGGAAGTAAGCAAAGCAAGAGGGAATTTTCCTGAAATACCTTCGTAGACAGAAAGCAAATGATAAACATGAATATGACTGTATTGAAATGAAATTAGCGTTAGGGAAGATGTGTGTGGTGTTCCTACTACATATGATATACTCAGGAAGTTCACAAATTGGAGAATTCTCTTCTGAAAACTACCCAGAGGAAAAATAGTATGTCAAGAAATATGAGTGACTGCAAAGTCTGCGAAAGAAGATGGTATTGTAACTGAATTGAATAACAGAGACCCTGTCAAACGGCCCTACTATTGCAGGGATAATTTTCAATAGCTTATAGTACAACATGGAACACAGGATTTTTTTATCCAATGGCAGGCAGTTTTAAATTAAAACATTTGCCTATAGAGACTGAGGCATGAACCATTTGGCCATCATATAACTTTGTCCCGGCTTCACAGGGATTGGATCACATTGCGATTTTTTGCCACCCAATTTAGACCAGAATCCAGTAGGGATGACATCCATAGGGATGGGATTCTCCTTTCATTTCCATAAACCTCTCGGAAGGCCTTTCAGATTTAATGTGCCACAGATTTAATGTGCCCGTACTCCGCGTAGACACGGCGATAGTTTAGGTAGCTCCGAGAATCGAACTCAGGTCTTTCAAGTGCCAGTGGTTAAGAGCCCCATGCCTTAACTACTTGGCTATCTTACCCTGGAACATAGCAGATGTTATAATATTATTTTCCCAGACTCAAAAAACAGATTTTCTCCTATACACTACAGGGAATGACTAGCAAATGATGAAGCATCGTCACCATTCAACCACAAAGCATGTGGTTTTTGTTTTCGTTGTTAGAAAAAAATAGTGTATCATTTCTACAGAAAAGAGGTTCAAAAGACTGCAAGAAATTTGGAGTAATTATTTCTCCACTTTGCGCGCTTTGCCCACTATGCCTGCTTGCTTTAATTTGCGATCTGTAAAACTGGGATCAAATACGTTCAAGTTTGTAATTGTGATAAACAATAAAACAACTTCGGCACTTTCACTTAAAATGTCTCTCAAACTTTTAAAAAGGAAATCTCGCTGAACAGGTTCGTTTCCTCTAAGAAAACTTGCTCTAACGATATGTTGGCGTTTTCAAATTTACTATGAAAGTTTGTGTACATTTGATGGAATGGAACATTTTTTGTTATGGAAGTATGTACATGTACACCACAGCCATGCGTGAGAAACAGAAACCCGCACATATGAACTCCTGTCGACTTCGATGGGGTCAAATTTTGTGGAAAGTTATTAGCTTCCCCGAGAAATAATTCAATTTAGGGGGAGATTATATAAAAAAAGAAGCATTTTCTTACAAAATAGCCAAACGTTGGGAGGCTATTTCTCCAGATCTATGGAGTAATTTAAAAAATGGATTTCATATATAGTTTCAATCTGGCCAAATAAGTATACAGGAGTTTCTTCAGCCCTCATGGTTGCAATTGGGAGTCTGATACGATTTAACTATTCATATTCTGGATTTTTAAATTGGGATGACCTCTCAATATTAATTTTTCAATTCAGATGAATCATGGAGGTAAGAGGATGGTATTGTCTCTAAATCCATAAGATGAATACAGTTTTCCCTTCAAGCATTAAAATCTCATGGCAATGCAATTGCATCATATTGTGGCAACGCCTTCAGAAATTAGGAGCGCAAAAATTGCCAAACTTCGATAGACTATTTCTCCAGATCCAAGGATTAATTTAGAAAACAGATTTCAGATATGGATTCAACATGGGCGAATTAGTATACTTCTATTTTTTCAGCCCTCGGGGTTGCATTTGGTGCTCTGACATACTGACACTGCACTCTAGAGAGGTGATGACCATTCAGAGAACTATCAAGCTTGGCAAGAACTAGCACTTATTTAAAAGAAAAACAATTGATAAGAAGAACAATGTTATATGTTAGGAACAGATCTTGCAATGCTTGACCATATTGAATGCTTGATCATATTGAATGCTTGATCATATTGAATGCTTGATACTTGATTACTTTAATGCTTGAATGCTTGATACTTGATTGCTTTAATGCTTGATGTTCGTGGCATGCAAAACTTGTCTTTCAGCAGTACAAATGAATAATTGGATGCAGCGCTTCAAATGGAACGTTTTTAAAGCTATATGATATCTAGTATTTTTTTTTTTATCCTAACATGAATGAACATTTGCGTAAAATTAAAGATCAAGAAACAATAGTTTACTACCTAGAAAAATATGTCCAAATTGAGCTTATACAGCTTTTAACCGGTGCTATAAAGTAGCAAAATTTAATACATACAAACTCAGACAACTACTGTTCATTTACTTTTGGACTCCACACTTGGGTGTTAGTCAAATTGAACCAGATCTGAGCCTGAAGTTATCCTAAGAGGAGATTTCTTGAGATTAGGGGACTACATGTGATTTTATAGCAGAAATTCTTCTTAAACAGCTAAGAAAATGAGATTATCAATTAAAAATCTGTATGGTCAAGCTTATGATAAAGGATTAGCGAAAGGAAAATGGCGTACAAAAGAATGTTCTGGATATAAACCAATCTGCTTTTTTACGCCCTGTAATGCACGGTCTTTAAAATTTGTAGTCACTGATGCTGCCAGGTATTGCCTGGAAACAATTAGTTTCTTCAGTTTGGTTCAGTATATTTCTAATTATTTCTCTGCATTGACTACGCGTTGGCAAATTCTAACTGGCCATATATCAGATTCAGGCATATAACTATTAAGTCACTGAGTGAAATAAGGTGAGAGAGTCGGATCGACGTTTTGAAACCACTGAGATACCTTGGTAAAATGTATGATGCTTTAATAGAGATATTTAATGATTGAAGACAACTAAGAGGTTCGTCTGTAAATATTTCTAGAATTAAAGCCCTTGCTGGTGTAATTAGTAAGTTCAAGTTTGCGGCATCCTTTGTTATATTATGCATCATCCATTTTAAATCAATCTTACAAAATTACTACGAGGTACTAAAATTTAGAAAGCGTAATTTAAAAAGTTTTTTTCAATTAGAATTCGAGGATATCACTTCATATACCTGCTAAAAATTGAAATCGTGCCACTTTTCTTTTTTTAGATATAGCAATATAAGTATGAAATTTTTACAAATTATGGATATTTCAGTGAATTTTCAAATTTTTCTCAGCCTTTCTCACGATGGATGAACTTATGTGTTTGCGAGGAACCATTGTGAACTTAATTTCTTACCACTGGGGTGAAACTGTGGGAGAGTAACTTTTGGACTTTTTTTTCGCGGGGGGGTGAGAATGTAATGCCAGAAATGTAAAGTAATAAATATTTGGAAGGATTAAAAAATAATGGAACCAGGAATGCGGGCGGATTATCCCCACGCTAAGCAGATGGGCGATAATATACAGGTGGCCCCATATCTTACATACCACGCCCATGTTTACATACCACACTAAGCCGTTTGGCGGCAACCGAGACGGCGACGCCATGTCTACGGATTAGCTCTCAGCTCTATTTTTCAGCACGTGGACCGCCGACCGAAAAAGGGATATAAGTGAGAGTTGCTCGAAGTGGGAGTCAGAATTGGTCAAGGCAGGCTGTTGGAGTTAGACTAGTCAAGAAGAAGCGACGGTAGCAGAGTTAAGAGTTGTGTGTGCGTCTCTGATATAGGAATTCGAAGGAGAGCTCATGTTCATCTGGTATTGCAAGTGTAAAGTGTGACAAAGCATCGGTGTTACCCAAGTTATATGAAAGAAGATCAGGTACCGTACAATTAAACTATATGAGGATAACCTATTTGTCTAAATTTGTGTTTTTAAGGAAAAGCTAATTAATGCATCCCACCACGTGCTCCAACCAAATATCCATTCATCTGGCATTACACCCCCCGAACTACCATTGAGATGTATTCCTCTATTGTGATATTTATTTAATTTGTAAAACTAAAGAGTGTAAATTGAGTATGTGATAAATAAATGTTTGTTCCTTTACTATTAACCTTAATTTTTAGTTTGTTAACTTAGTATCCCGTTAAACACAGAAATAGGTGGGTTTTGCGGCCACCAACGCAATGTACACAGCAGTAAGTTTTAGAACAGATTACATGTATAATTAATATACTAATAAATAATTAATTTAATGTAAAATGCATTTTTTGACAATATTAATTTTAATCAACAAAATTAATAAATCGGCACACCTTGGTAAAATGTATGATGCTTTAATAGAGATATTTAATGATTGAAGACAACTAAGAGGTTCGTCTGTAAATATTTCTAGAATTAAAGCCCTTGCTGGTGTAATTAGTAAGTTCAAGTTTGCGGCATCCTTTGTTATATTATGCATCATCCATTTTAAATCAATCTTACAAAATTACTACGAGGTACTAAAATTTAGAAAGCGTAATTTAAAAAGTTTTTTTCAATTAGAATTCGAGGATATCACTTCATATACCTGCTAAAAATTGAAATCGTGCCACTTTTCTTTTTTTAGATATAGCAATATAAGTATGAAATTTTTACAAATTATGGATATTTCAGTGAATTTTCAAATTTTTTTATGTGTGAAGAAATTTGCTTATGGATTCGGTTAAACTCAAAAGTGAGATTTTGGTGTGCATGAAATTTAAACTTTTATGACACGTCTTTAACCCTATCTGTTTCTGTGTTTGACTGTAAGCAAAATATTGTGGTAATATAACGAGCTGGTTCGCGTGTCGTTTAGTTCAAAATGATTTAGGTGTCAAAATATTTTCTTTTGTATTTGCGATAATCAGTTACAAATTCAAATACAGTTGCGACTTATTCTTGTAATGTTAAATAAATTTAGCAGTTTTAAGTTTTATGGTTTTATTTATTCTTCAAAGACATGTTCTTAAAAATCGAAGTTCATATTTCTTTGGGAGGGGGGGGGGGGGGCAAGTAGTTCACTTCGCCTAGGGCACAAATTAGTCTAAAGCTAGCCCTGGAGATGCCTGTCCCCCTTCCCCTGGACATTCAAGGTCATAAAGATGGGCATCAAGCTAGTTAATGTACGTCATATCCTTCAGTTTGCAACACTCACGTTAGTGATTTGCCCTCACCCATCCTGGTAAAAGTTCTATGGACCTTCATCATTAAATATGTTATAAGCATTATTAAAATATATTTTAGAGTTCAATATTTTAGAGTTCTATTGGCAGAAAAATAATCAATACTTTACCGTAGCTAAAGTATTAATGGCTTAATAAAATGTGAGCACACATTTCATTATCTAAAAGTTAGAATGTTTAAATAGAAAATTAAAAACGTTTAGAATATAAAATGCACATTGAAAAATTGTAAACCTGAAACAAATATTGACTAAAAATACAATTTGTTGCAAAAAAGTATATGCACCCATGAAAAATTGAGCTACAACAGCGAAACTTGGCATGCAAATGTTGTTCTAAGAGTTACGCAAATGATTAAACTATCAGCGCCAATGGGGTCTTATAGGGCTCATGCAACGCTCATGAGAAAGACACATCGTGCAGCTACTAAACCGGCAGGTGTTCTCACTCACGGGCAGTTGGGACTGCATTTTCGACTTTAATACTGCAAGTTGTGTACAAAGATGCCTTTGAAACGTACTCAATGGCGCTACGCACAATTATTGGATTTAGAGAGAGGTCGTATCATAGACTGAAGGAAAGCTGGTTGATCCAACTTGGTCGGAGCGATATGGTACTTGCTCGGTGTTTGCAACAGTGGATCAGAGAAGGCACATGTAACCGTCGCAGAGACTCAGGATGTCTCAGAAAGAAAACTGCTCGAGAGGATCGTGCAGTCAGGACAGGAGCCACGCCCACACCAATGAAGTCGCTATCAGCCATTTGAAGGCATTTACAGTCCTCCATGCATCCTGTATCAAGAGATACGACTGGAAGAAGATGAGATTAGGTGTCGACGTCCATTAAGTCACCTACCACTAAACCCTCAACACAGGCAGAACCGTCTGGGCCGAACTCGGTCAGCATCAACAGTGTCCGATTGGAGGCATGTTAACTCTAGCGATGAATCCCGCATCTCAGTGCTGATAACCCCCGCATAAGTATGCGGATGAGAACTGACCAGAGTTCCGATCAGGCATTTGTTATCAAGTAGCACACGGCCATTACACGTGGTCTGGCCGTAAATATCCTAAAGAGTAGATGGAGTCTTCCTGTGTTTTCTAATGCTAGATATCCGGGGGTAACATTTCATTCTGAACTCTCACTGTGATCTCGTGGTTTTGCGGAGAAAGTGTCAAAAATCTTCTCTGACTGACTACTTTTTTTGACATTCTGCTCAACAACTGTTTATCATTTTATGTCCACGCCTTCTTTTCGTACGCTAATGGGATTTGAACGTCGACCACCCGTTCGGATCATAAGTGCCGATACCCTAAGTAGGGGTCATCTGGAAAAAAACCCTAGCGTTTAGGCTCAACCCACCTAAAAAAGATCATTTGACAGTTTTGAAAGAAAATGTACAGTATTTTCTTTACAGTATTTTCTTAAATGTACAGTATTTTCTTAAATGCACAGTATTTTCTATAAGATATTTATGGGTCTGGCCGTCTGGGGAACCATCTCGTGGGACAGCCGATTTTCTCTAATTATGCTAGAAGCCAATCGGGCTGCTCGCTCGTACGTAGACGATATTCTGCAGCCGATTGTTCTGCCTATGCTGTCAAGCCGTTCCTTTAAGCAGCCTGTCACCAATAGAACACATCTCGGACATGCTGAAACGGAGATTGCAGCCTTCTCAGTATACCACTGAATTGGTTGACTAGATGCAACATTTGTGGCAGAATCCGCCTATGGGAGCGTTTCCAAAATAGCACTCCCATTACAGATAATAGCATCCATTGTACCGCTTACTTGTTCATCAACATGAAATTTGATCTGCAAGTGCTAAGTTTGGTTGCAAGTGCTACGATCATACTTTGAATGCATAGTATGAACTTAGCACTTGCAGTTGCAACTACTATAGCGGGCGTTTAAAAAGTTAGGTACTATCTATAGACAGCGTTTAAAAAGTTAGGATCGCGCTCTCATTGCAGATGACAGCATCCATGTACTGATTTCGTCTGATGTGCTTGTCAGCATAGAATAACCTATAACAGAAATGACAGGTTAAGAGAGAACATCCCCAGGTGACCTTTATGGTTACACCAGATTAAGAAGAGTCTTGGGACCTTTTGTTATTTCGATCCAGACCATCCGACCTACTCGAAGGTGTAAGGTATCTCTTAAATGTCCTGAAAAGTGCCATCCAATTTAGATAGGAACCCAGTGGGGGAGACATCCACAGGGACCATATCCCCTTCCCCTACCACTAACCTCTCGGAAGGACTTTCAGACCCACAAATTTAAGGTGCTCAAACTCTACGTGAACACAGGGATAGTTTAAGTAGAGCCGGGAAACAAACTCGGATCCTCCGAGTGTCATTCCCGTGCCTTAACCACTGGGCTGTCCCGTCCCAGACTCTCGGGATCTTCTTCAACCCAGACCGTCCGACCTACTTGAAGGTGTAAGGTATCTGTTTGGACAGCCGAGAAGTAGGGTCTCGCGATCGAAATATCTTTTCAGCGAGGTCCCAACCAGGGAAGATGGTCTTTGGAATCATTCACTGGGCACGGTCTGAAGATGACATGCAGTCGCAGACCGTTTTGGACATAGATTACAAAATACGGTCCATGCCATCACACGAAAAAACCCAGTTTTGCAGCGAGGAGAATAACCTGCACAAGAAACCCGCCACTCTGAGAATCTAAGTAATTCATCTCCTACAAGCTCTTAACTCCCGAATCTGTAGGAGAGGTGGGAACATAGCTACAGAGCATCTACTACCCACCCACTTCAGCATTGGCAGAAAGGAAACTTGCTATGTAGCACAATTTTGAGTGAGAGTATGAACTTGACTGTTTCTGCCCGAACTTATTCGTCCCGAAATTTGAAGCCGGCTGCGTGGAAGGACTGGATTTGTCGGTTTCTATTGAGGGTCACAAAATTATGGCAGATAGCAGGTATCTTTGCTGTCATTGCAGTTACTTGTTATTCCATACTGCAGAAATAAACAAGAAATTTATAAATGAGCCTTCATATGGTAGTACACTTCATTTTTAATGAAAGTATTAAGCATTTTCATTCTATTTTGCATACTTATTTCGTAGAATGTATTCGAATTTTTCGAAAACTCCGAAGTGCTCCAAGAGGGAAAATGGAAATCTTTAGTGAACCCGCATAACCTCCTCTTAAATTCGATGCTGAATCCATATCAGTCATCATCTATTCTTACCTCTATATCTAGCCAATCCTGAGAAATACATGTTTCAAAGAAATTTTTTTTAACCGGAAATGGGAATACGAAGTTTTTTAACTGAAAGTGAAAATTCTTAGTGAACCACCCTGTCTCCTTTAGATTTTGATGCTGAATCCATATCAGATAATCTCTATCCACAGCCGATCTTGAGAAATAGATTTTCAAGTAGAATGAAAAATTTTAAACCGAAAATCTTTAGTGATCCTCCCCCCTCCTCTCCCCCTTCCTCATTCTCCTCCGGAATTTGATGCTGCATCCCAATCAGTCACCATCTGAGCTCCACAATAGATCTTTGAGAAATAGATGCTTCAAGGGGAAAAAAATTCACAAAAACTATAGTATGGTAAAATTTTTTATCACCAATTTAAAAAAATATTTTGCAAATTTCCATAAATGTCCCAATGTAAACCTAAAGTATTTGAAACATTTTAAAGATGAAAAAAGTTATACATTGTTCCATATAGGGACCTGTAGTCTTCATGTAATACAAGGAACAATTCAGAGGGGAAATAAAGTAACCAAATGGGAGTTAAATAAAATTATTTGATCCGTGTATAGATATATTAGAGTCCAGCAGGACATGTTGACTTTATATCAGTTACAAATAGCAATATATTTCCATTGAAATATTGTCAAATTAATTCCATAGAGAATGTAAATGTTGCTTAGAGAGCATTAGAAGTTTATCCTGGTGTAAAAAAGTATGATGAAACTACTAATAAAAACTTACCACACAACTTCACTGCTTCCACACGGGCTTATGCATCCACTGATCAATTAATATTTGCAAAATTTGCATTTTTTTTAGTTCAGTTTCAAGTCTTTTACAGCATCTCTTAAAGAAATTTCAGGGTTCCTTTATAAATCCTCGTGCATCACTTAAACTTTGGGTTGAAGCGGTCTAGAACTGCAAAAGCAGGGTATATACCGATAGGAAAGTAATTAACTATACGCTATTGATTGAAAAAGTTTACAGTGCCGAATCGAAAAAGTTGGAATTCTTATCTCGAAAACAAGAAGCAAGATAGGCGAACATTTTCGATCACAAAGCTGTAGAGCGTTGTCCATTTAGTATGAAAATACGTGCGATTTTCACATAACGTACACAGGCGATAAAGAATGAGGTCAACGAAAAAAGATAACTATGTAAATGTCTCGTTATACTGAAGTATTTCTGAAATGCGCATTGAAAAAATAATAATGGTAATAAGCTAATTTTAACTTGTTTATAATTATCTTTTATGAAGTAAAAAAAAAAAAAAACTGATGTGGGCAGTATATGACTTTCCCTATAGACCCATTTTTACGTTCTCAACAGCCATCATTATTTTAAATTACACCGAATTTGCACTTTTAATTCAATTTTCGTTTTCATTTGGTAACAGGACTTATTTTTAAAGGTGTCGTAGCGAAAATGCGAAAAAAAAAACTAAAATATTTCGAGAACGACTAGTCCTAGAGTAATGGGGTTGGTCTTAATCTTTTCGTCGTCAAAAATTGCACATAAAATAAGCTTTTTATTATTATATTTAACGATTTTTGCGGGCCATTTGCAAAAAAAGTCAGATTCCTTTTTTTCGAATCGTACCAAAATATAATAAGCACCAAGATCACCCACAAGGGACTTAATTACCAAATTTTATGAAATTCGGTCAATTAGTTTTTCAGTTAGAGTGGATACAAAATATGCACAAACAGACAGACACACACTCAGACGCCATGCTAAAAATAGTTTTTTCGTGTTCTATAGGTCCCAAAACGTGTAAATGTAGATCCATCGAAAACTCGAGTTGCAATTTTCCTCACGATTCCAATACTTTCTCTATGCATTACCATGTATTGCAGGGAAAGTAAACTATGTACTATAATTATTATTACTTTCCCTGCAATACATGGTAATGTAAAGGGAAAGTATTGGAATCATGTCGAAAATCGCAAGTCCAGTTTTCGACGGATCTACCCATTTTGAGACCTCTAGGACACGAAAAACTATTTTTAGTGTTACGTCTGTGCGTGTTTGTCTGTCTGTGCAATGTATGTATCCACTCTATCTCAAAACCTGATTGACCAAATTTCATAAAATTTTACAGGTAATTCACTTGTGGGTGACCCTGGTGCTGATTAGATTTTGGCACAATTCGGGATAAAAGAACCTTCCTTTTTTTGCGAAATGGCTCTCAAAAATCGTATGTATTCACTCTAACTAAAAAACTAATCGTCCAAATTTCATAAAAGTTGGTAGATAGACTCGTAAGTCACCCTGCTGCTGATTAGATTTTGACATGACTCGAAAAAAAAAAATCCCCCCCCCCCCCCCCCCCCCCCCCCGCGAATTGTCCCGCAAAAATCGTCCAAATCTAAGATAAAAGAATACGTATGCTCAAACGTATCCATTAAATGCTTGTTTTATACTCAATTTTTAACGCTAACAAAAATAAGACCAACTCCTATATTTTAGGATTAGTCGTTCTCGAGATATTTTAATTTTTTCGCATTTTTGCCACGCCGCATTAAATTCGTTCAGTTACCAAATGAAAACGAAAATTGAATTAAAAGTACAAATTCAGTGGCATTTCAAATCATTATTCGTGCTATTTTGTGCCATTAAACTCAATTTAATGAATTATTAAAGAAATAAAAAAAATGAATTTGAATCTGCTGAGATAGTCATGTGCTGCTCATATCAGATTTTCATGTTTGTTGACATTACTTTTAATCGTCTGTGTAAATGTTATGTGCTAACCGCTCGTCTTTCCATACTAAATAAAGAACGTTCTACAACTTTGTAATTGAAAATGGTCACTAATCTTGCTTTATTTTTGAGATAGGAATTCGCCGCTAAAGGCACTTCAAACTTTCTCAATGAATAACCTGAAAATTAAAGAGATGCATTCATTCACTTATGAGGGCACCCTGTATAATTCAGTGAATAACTTAGTTCGGCGAATTATTTATCTTTTCATTTAACATGAAAATCTCACAGAAACTGCAATTCTGTTAAAGTTGTTTAAAACTGGTGTGTCGTCCTCAGGTAAAAATCACCAGAAGACAAACGAGATTGATGTCGAAGTTGCATCCAGGAATTATATCACGTGAAGTGGTGCTGCAGAATCAAATAATAAAGAATTTTTACTTTCTCCAACGTAGCATTAAAAAAGCCCGAAAATTTTCTATTTCAAGATTTTGATGCCAATATACGTTTTAAGATCTTCTGAAGATGTTTTGACTATTTTTTGAGTGCTGTCCGTCTGTCTGTCTAATATATGTGGCCGATTTCTTGTGTACACAATAGCAGCCCCAAATATTAATGGATTTTCCCGAAACTTTACCTCCGGTTTTGTCATCAAAACATCTAGAACAAGATAAACATTTTTGCTAATTCTATCGAAAACTTTGAATTTTAGTCTAAATTTTATATTTCTTAACATGGAGCATCGGACAAAATTTGACATAATCATGCTTAAAAGGGTTTATTTATGGCTCAATGATAACGAGACTTAATAGTTTCAATCATTGTTGTGAAAATTAGCCGCAATACAAATTGTTTTTGTTCGTAACGTCATTAGCCCTCCTTGGGGGGCAAGTTGACCGGCCGGGGGGGGGGGGGGCTACATTGTCAAGCATGCTATCAATCGAATTATTTTTTCAAGCCCTTTAAAGTGAATGGTAACACTCTATAGTTGTAATCATTTGTATCCACGATACCGATTTTTCACATTTTTACTTTCCTTATATACATAATGTATAAGGAAAGTATTGTGACGGAGTCGAAAATTCGAATTCGAGTTTTCGATGGGAGAGCACGTTTCAAGCATCCCTGATCACGAATCAAACATTTTTGAAATGATGTCTGTCTGTCTGTGTGTGTGTGTGTGTGCGTCAGTGAGTCTGTGGAGACGATAACTGACGAACGAATGGACCGATTCGAACCAAATTTGGTACAAAAATCACAATCCGTAAACACTGGAAGCCTATTGTTTTTATACGCAATCGAATGTTCAGAACCCCCCTAAATTTTCGAATAAAATTTTGAAAAAATTGTCAAAAAATCAAAACCCCTAATAAAGTTACGCAAATAGACATTTCTTATGTAATTTTTCATTAGAAAACGATTGGCATAAATTTTAGAACGCTAACATAAACCGTTCTCGAGATATTGTACATTAAAAAAAATTATCAAAAAGTCATATGAAAAAAAATATTTCCTATTGAGAAACATGTTCACTTTTCATATGTAATACCATACGATAAATTGGGTGACATAATTCTCGTGGATCTAGCTCGTTCCATTCATGGAAAAAGATACTTTGAGTAATACTTTTGTATTTGAACGCCAATAGTCATTTGTCTGCTGCAAGAATAACTTATTTCTTCATCCATAACGCTTGGCGAGATTTTGGCGACGAATTTGGCGGAATGTCGCCAACTTGGCAACATTTTTAATTGTTGCCAAATTAACGAAAATATCGCCAAATTGATAAAAATGACGCTAAATCAATGAAAATGACGACTAACTGAAGAAAATTCAATATCTTGGAAAGTATACATTAGTATCTACTATAAGAATAACAATTTTTTTAACTGTGAAAGTAGTAAATTCATTACATTATATAAGGAAAGTCATGTATTGCCCACATCAGATTTTTTCTTGTAAAATTTGGGGGAAAAAATGAATTCTGGTATAAGAAAGTCGAGTTGAGCCACACTCCAGTTATTTTGATAAAAATAACAAAAAAAATATATATTACAGAGAAGCCCTCTTAATCTGCCTCTTATCCAGATCGTTATCATGTTTGAATCCATGTTTAATTATATCAAATTCTTTTATATGTGAGAAACGCATGGAAATGTTTCAACAAACTTTACATTAAAATGGCCATATATCAGCAGATCAAGCAAAGCCACTATTTATTTTATTTAATTGTAAAGCACAGAACGACCGGAAAGAAAACTTCCTCTCATTTTCAGAATCTACGAGTCTACGCACATTTTATTCTCACTTCCCTAACGATAAGAAATCGTTTAAAGATTTGTGGCAGATTGGGAACGTAGTTCCTCACTTTATCACATGGAAATGCTTCGGTTGAATCGGGACTTTCTATTAATAAGGACATCCTAGTAGAAAACCTTCATGAATCATCAATGGTTGCATTGCATTTCGCATAACGTACGAGTCTATAAAAGCAAATGTGGTATGACTTATTTATTGGTGTGTTCCCATAAATTCAGTAATGTTGCAATAGCTATAGAACTTTTTTCCACAATAGCTATAGACATTTTTGAACAATTCCTTAAAACAATTTTTGAAGTGAAAGAAAAAATAATAATACGATTTTGGATTTTGGCTTGTGCGGAAAACTTTTCTTATAGACCCATTATAGTACGACAAAAATATTATAGCTTTAATATTTTGTCGTATCCCATGACGCCTAAATTTTAGGCTACATTGACATGTAATTGGAGCGAAAAATACATGACTTTAATTTTAGGTTTTGAATAAAGCGGAAAAGTTATATAATACGTGCCTCATAACGAGCAAATATATTAATCGGAATATTTAGTCATATGGCTCTAAGTTTTCTACATTTTTAAAAATATTTATTTAAATGCAGCTCTTTGTAAAAGCTGCAGGTCGTACAGAACCTCTTGTTAGATCAGAAGCGCAAATTTCAATTGTTATACAATAAGATAAGATGTACATTTTATTTATGGTGATAATACAGACTTCGTGACTGGTACTGAGATTCAATATATATATATATATATATATTAATATATATATATATATATATATATATATGTATATATATATATATTAATATATATATATATATATAATAATAGAAGTTTGAAAATCCAATGAACGAAAAGTAAGAAGAAGTAACACGATAAACCTAACTTTTTAAAAACACCCACAGAATAAAATATAATACAGCAAATCATCAATCAAATGGATTAAAAATACAAAACACTAGCTATCAAGTTACAGTAAATCAACCAAATTAAAAGGTATGGAAACAAAAAAAGAAAAACTTAAACTAAATTCAACTATCTAACTGGCGTATAAAACAAATGTAAAAATCAATTAATCCTCAAGCATATGGAAAAAATAAAAAAATTAATATCGAATCAACAAGTCAATGAAAAATATAATACAAAGGTATGGAATCGAAATAAGTATAACAAACGAAATCAAGCACAAACGCCTTACACGTGGACGAGGCTCTAAGCCTAAATCATGAATTGTTAACCTCTACAAAAATCTAATCATGTCCAAGTTTTTTGTAGAAGCAAACTCAAAAATGTATGTTTCTGAAGAAATAGATAGATTAAATCTATGAACTATTTCTACTTGGACGACATACATAAAGATGGAATAAAAAAGAAAAAATGAATACCTGGAAAAAGCACAGCGTGTGTACAGACGATTCATTACAGGGATCGAGGGAACACTGATAGAAGAGACCAGTGTTGCCATTCGTAAAGAAAAAATAAAAAACCATTTACTGTTGCCATTCATAAGAATTGAAAAACTGTGAAGCGAAATGTAAAGAAAAAGTATTAATATACAAAAAGAGCTACTAAAAAGAGGGGCAAATAAAGGTAATGCTGAAGTGGGAAGTGAATGAAAAAAAAAAAAAAAAAAAAAAAAAATGGAGATGACTGGCTAATATAAGATACTATGAATAGAATTATATGATACTATGGAAAGAATTATAAAAATCCAGCTATTTTAAATTTTTTAACAATACTATTTACTAAATAAGTGGGATATTTATATAAATTACTAGTAATTTTGAGATTATTGATATGCATAGCATGAAATTTTTTATCAGATAATCTATAAATTCTAAAAAGCTGATTGAGTATAATATTTCTAAACAATTGAATCGAGTTACAGGAATTAAAAGGTAAGATTTTATTAATATTAAAATTATAAAAGTCTTTTTTATCATATAAATTTGTAACAATTCTATTAGAAGGATCAATAAAAAGATTTAAATCCAAAAAATTAACATTTTTATTAATAGTAGCTTCATTAGGTATTAATTCCAAATTGTCTGGATAGTAATCTATATCTATGAGATAATTTTCTGTATGTACTAAGCAAATCAGATCATCAACATATCTGTAAAAAGTATAATCTATTGAAGTAAATGACATTTCATAATGATAAAGGTATAAATTAGCTAGCATACTGCTACTACAGCCACCCTGTGGAACTCCTGAGACTTGTAAGTATAATTTATTTCCTTGAAAAATATAATTATTGAAAATAACAAAGTGAAGAAGTTTAGGAAAATTTTTAAATTTAATTTGATTTGAAAGAGGTGTAATATAAGCATTATATAGAGCTAAAATTACATCATATAGATCAGATATCTTAATATTATTAAAAAGATCTTTAAAATCAAAAGTTTGAAATCCTATTATTTTTCTAAGAGATGTTAATTTATTCTTTAATTCTTTACTATTATTTAGAATATGGTAGTTATTGCTAGTCTGGCTTAAACTATTATTTATTAGATTTAAAGAATTTAGTAATAATTTACTCGCAGTAGTAGAGTAAGTATTATGGCCACTAGTAACTGTTCTAAACTATGGCCACTAGTAACTGTTCTAATATATATATATATATATATATATATATATATAATAGTTTGAAAGTCCAATGATAGAATAGAGAGAAGTTGCAACTCAAAAATCCTGACTTAATATAAAACCTACAAAATGAAAAGAAGTATTAAATAGCGAATTTTCAATCAAATGTACAAAAAATGCAAATTTCGAGTCATCAAGCTAAAGATAATCAACAAATATCAATGGTATGGAATCGGTAATAGAAAAACAAATAAAAAAAATCCAAGCGTTGATGCTAAACACGTGGACAAGGACTAGGTCTAAATAATTGAATTGTTCATTTCGACAAAACTCATCGTCGGGTCCAAGTATTTTCTCAAAATGAACACAAAATATGTATGTTTCAGAAGAAATAGATAGATTATATGTATAAACTATTTCTACTTGGACAACACACATAAAGATGGAAATATAAAGGAAACAAGAATATCTGGGGGAAAACTCTGCATACACCCGAACAATTGGAACCCAGAATGAAGGGACCATTCGCAAAGGATAAAAGAAAATATCTACTGTTGCCAATCGTAAGAGATAAATAACAGTAATGCGAAAAGGCATTAAAAGGTAATATTATACAGTAAGAACTACAATAAATATATATATATATACACACACACACACACACACATATATATATATATATATATATATATATATATATATATATACATATAAGCGAAAATATATTCTGTTTCAAATGTTTTGTTTATTGAAGAAAAAATTAATAGTTATAACTTGAAAAACTTTATATTTATTATTTTCCGGTTTCTTCTACTTTACGTCTTATAACCTGAACATCTTATACCTTAAATTTTCTCTAAAATATACAAATTACTTTATAAGATGTAAATGAACATCTCGGTGAAGGAAAATTGAAAATAAGGCCTAAGCAAAATAGGGACGCGTGAGTTGCTCCCCCCCCCCGGGCCCAGATTATCTCTCCATGGCCCTGTATACAACATGATTCATTCATGACATGATACAAGATACCAGCATAATGACTTCAAGACGGCCTTAGATAAAACAATCTCCCAAAACGCATACTTTAGTCATCTAAAAGATATTTTAATATCTATGATCTCAGATTCTAAAGTTCACTTGAGAAAATTAGTTATGAAACGAAACATATTGAAAGGCAGACAGCAAAATCTTTAGATCGTTCTTCCTGATATAGAAGATGAATTCCCAAGATGAAAATCATGTTGACTATATTAACTGTAATATACACCTGGTATTGACCAAGCCTCCGGCAATAGCTACCTAATCAAGAGATTCAGGAAGTAGAAATACTATACTAGAGATAACTTTCAACATTTCACTATGCATTCCACAAACTGTTGAGCAAGGCATCAAGATTATCTCTGAAACTACTTTAAAAGTATATATGAAAGCAGGGGCGTATTTAAGGGGGGTAATTAGGGGTTCCCCCCTCCTGAACTTAAAGAGTTTCCAAATGCTTCCTAAACACACTTGACAAAAAAAAATAATCTACTGAATCCCGATTCAGTTTGTCGTTCTGAAGTTCTTGGATTAGAAAAGCAACCCGTTTTAACCTCCAATAAATATAATAAATAAATAATAATAATAAAAAAGAATTAGTAAGGAGTTTTTAAAAACTAAGAATTCAAAAGAAAGTGCTTCGGCTATTGCGTCACTGCAACATTGGGAAAATCCTCGTACTGCAATAAAACCCGAAGGCTCCAAATTGGGAAAAGTCCCAGTTCCTGAAGCCGGCAGAAGAAGCTAAGATCAAAAGCCAGTTATTTAGAGACTAGAGGTCTGCACAGGTCTGATATAAAAATTTTATACGGCCCGAAAATATTAAGATTTGGTCAAAGCTCAAAATTTTTTTTTAAAAAATAAATCACCCGAGTCTTACAGTCCCGAAAGTGCTCAAAGCCGGTCCTAATGCGGTCCGGCCCGAATTTTTTGCAATACATTGAAGCCTGTTGCTTCGTATGATGATCCAAATCTGCCATTTAAGGAATTAAACAGAGTTATATTACATATAGTAATAAACGAAAAAGAGCAAAGATTTGAAAAATTTGTACAAATCAAGAATGAGACCTACTATTAAGTGAGTTTTTATTTATCATTTATATATCATTTATTTATCATTCATATATCATTTATATATCATTTATGTATCATTTATTTATTATCATATCTGAGATTAAATGAGCAATTAAAATTTAATAATTTTAAATTCAAAGTGTAAGATGTTTAGAATACAAATATAAATTCAAGGACAATAATTTATCTTATCTATATATTAATTTTAAATTATAATATAATAGATTGATTGCTCAAATAAATTCTCATTCAACATTTGTTATCGGAAAGAAATCGATGGAACTGCGTTTTAATGTAAGGATAGAATTTATTTACTTTGATAACTTAGAAACGTTCGATATCTAATACTTGAAATTAAAATCACGGAAGAAATTGAAAATGAAATATCAGTGTTCAATTGAGTAAGCCAGTCAAGCAATCATAGTACAAAAGCAATTAAATTTTTTGCGATAAATTTAAAAATATGACAAATTGCAACTCGCACTTGACCAATGATAATAACCGAATAATCGATTCGTCAAAAATTAAATTTGGAATGTATTTCTTCCCTATTAAATTTATAGATCACATGATGTTAGGAAACATGATATCTGGTACATAGGCGTCGTATATTTATTTTGCTGCATCCAGGCCAGACCATATTTTCTGTTACTTTCAAACAACTTGAATGTTGCGAAGAACAATGTTTTATTTTGACTTCGGAATGTCGTCAAATAAATAGGTCTTCAATTTTTTATCTTAAAAATTATAATTTTTCTATATCGGTTCGAATTTACCCATTTGCGTTCACCTTACAGAGCAAACTTTTATTACTTAATATGGGACAAGGCGACTTTTATCCACTAATTGGAAATTTTGTTTCATATGTAATTTCAAATTTGTCTGTTTCAATTTCGATCCATTTTTGACTTTTTTATTTATTTTTAGCCGGCCCAACCCAACCCGAATTTAATAAAACGTGGTACCGAGTATTAATAAACGTGGCGCCGACTGCGGGGGTGCTCGGGTGCTCCAGCACCCGAGCACCCCCGCAGGGAAAATTGGAGGGTCCGCAGCACCCTCCAATTTTCTGATACCAGAGGAACAAGGCAGACAGTGTCTGTTCAAATAATTTACAACCGAGTAACTTTTATTTTAATAATATATTATTCGAAATAAATGAACAAAATGCCTTCCGTGTAAATAAACAAATAAACAAAGGGAGATGTAGATGTATTCTTGTTCAGACTGACACCTGGCCCTCAAGTGTCGCCTATTGTTCAGATGAGACATACACTGTACTCCCGATTATCCGTGCTAATTAATGTTCGGGTTTACACGGAAAATCGGAAAACACGGATAATCGAACAATGTCCCTGTAACCCGTAAATAAGTTAAAAATGAACAAGAATCCATCAAAAATTAACATAAAATTTAAAAAACAGAGTCTAAACAAAATACCAAAATACTTTAAATGCTACGGTTTAATTAGAGTAGAGTAAAAGTAATAAGAGAAAACTTCCATATAAATTCAATTTTTCTTTATAAAAAAAGTCTATAATATTTAATTTATGTGCTGTGTTTAAAACTGCACGGATAATCCGCAAACCGGATAATCCGCAGACGGATAATCGGGAGTTCAGTGTATTTCGAAATGTCGATCCTCGTCAGGAGATGTTGCACTGGAAATGAATGGCTTTAAGATAGAAGTCAGTATAATTTACAAAGCTTTACAGAAAATCTATCTTCTAATATAAAAATCAAGTTAGGCTCTCGATTTTTTTTTAATCATATCCAGATAAATATTTGCCGTGGACTCTATAAGACCAATTTTCAAAAAAGTCAATATTTTTTTCTACATATTACAAAATTATATCAACTGTAAAAAGCTCTGAATTACAAAAAAACTGTGAAAAATGTCGAGAGTTCGACACCTTCTCAATTAATTTCTGCTCCTTCAACTTTCAAATTCAGATCTCAATCTTTTTAACTGAAGTAAAATATATTGTTGGTCAACTTTCAAAATGTCTTTCCTAAGAAGACGATAGTTTTTTTATACAGATTTTAAAAAATGAATTGTTTCGAATTATCCAAGAATGTGTTGCTCATATTCAGTTTATCGCTACCTTCTCTAGAAAATTGTTTTCGAAATTGGTCAGAGACAACCTAATCATTATTTTTCTAAATATGCAAGAAAAAAAAATAAAAGAAAGAAAGAAAAAATGTGTTTTTATTGGTCAATTTTTATTTTAAATCTTTGTAACGTCAAAGTTATCTCTGTCTCCCTTTCTACTTTCTTCTTCCAAAGTCAGACCGTGACTTTTCTGCCCGACTAATGGTAAGCAGTGGTAGGGTTTCAAAATACGATCTTTAGTTACTTGTGTCTGATTACCGCTTGAAGGAGGAAAATAAGTTCTATACGGGTGAAAAATTCACGATCGGGATTAATTTTGATACAATTTTCACATTTTATTTTCTACTCTACAGTGGATCCGATCCACTCGACCTGATGACGCTGAATTTCAACCCACAGTTTGAGTGGCTGTGGGTGAAGGGAAGCGCCCCCCTTTTTTTAATCTGCGTTTTTATTTATCTTGACGACTCTTACTCCTATTTTGATGCAATTTTCACGTTGTATTTCTATCCTGTAATGTATCCATTCGACATGCTCACGCTGAACTTCGACCCACTTCTGTTCTTTTGTGACTTCTGCACCCGCGCAGAGGTCGCAGAACTTGCTAAAAACTGATTGCTATAAAACTGGTTGCTATATTCAGTTAATGCTAGCTGCGGGCCATGCAGCTAGTATATATTATTTTTTGTTCCAGAGCAATTAAAAACCATTTTTTAAGCAATAATGACGTCAGTTATTGTCTTAAATTATATGAGACATTTAGAAACTTTACTAAATATTTAGAAAAATTAAAAAACATTCCAAATTTCAGACTGGAGAAATTAGATGCCCTACGCCATTGGACGGGCCGCACAGTTTGGGCCGAGAAGAAGAGTAGTGAAATTGAACACACTTACATTAGTATAAACTTATGGCTTTCGCGACAATAAATCAGACCTTTCTAGAAACACTGCGATTTTAAAATCAATTTGAAGGTCAATATGAAGTATAAAAATCATGAATGGAGTCTTTATCTGGCACGTGTATAATATTACAAAATTTCTCTAAACAATAGAAGCGTGGCTGATAACTTCCCTTTTTATCAGCATCGTTTGTCAAGTTCAATTCATTTTTATTTTATTATTATTATTTTATTATTTATGCACGTTTGTTGCATTTGTAACACAGTGAATGTTTGATGCAACACGTGAATAATTTCCTGTAAGTATGTGAAGAAGAATATGCAGACGGTAATGTTTTACGTTGATAATAAAATAATTTTCTTTCTTACACAATTCTGAGCATTCGCAACTGGCATGGCTTAGATGGTTTCATATACTTCACACTTTATAAGACAATTTACAGGAAATATTCTAGGGTATAATCCAGGGGCGGCCCGTGTATAGGCACTGCGGCACTGCACAGTGTTCTCTCTCCCTCACGGCCTCGCCTGCAGCTTCCAATTTGCGCATGCGCACAACAGTCAAACACCACGCCGCTGCAACTGTGAAGCGTGATGGTTGACTGTTGTGCGCATGCGCACACAGGAAGCTGCACGCGATACTACGAGGGAGAGAGAGCACTGTCGCTCCGCAGTGTCAATACACGAGCCGCCCCTGGTATAATCACAGAAGTCGACTGTAGAGGGTATCTGAGCCGTAGCCATAGACGAAATTGAAGAGGAGCTAGAGTGAAATTCAATGGAGGGGGGGGGGGGTCTCACTAAAAACACAACTAATCATTAGCATTTATAAACCACAATAGTTTCTATTATATATTTCAATCCATATAAATTATTAACAAATAATTGTATATTTATATTTGCAAGCTCAAAGCTTAATATCCATATAGCTACTATGCATCAGTATTAATATATAATAATTACAATTGATTTTAATAAAAGCATTAACTAGTAGTAAAGCTATTGATTAATTGAAGAAAATTTCTGAAAGCTAATACAAGTTAATGTTTAATATTAACTCTTAAATACTTATCAGTTGAATTTGACTCTATAATGTACTATAACAGTGAATCTCGCAATAATCCCAAATACCACTGTCATAATTTTTAAAAATGTTAAATATTTTTAAATTAAATATGTAAATAAATTGATCATTAGTATAACCACAAATTCAGTTAAATTAAAAAATCTTTAAAACAAAGCAATTTACAAGAAATCTCAAAGAAATTTTTTATGCAAAATTTGGATGACATTTTAAATGAAATTTCATCACAACTAAAATTTTAATATTTTTATCAGGAGGGAGGGCTGAGTATACCTCTTTGGGGAGGGGGGGGGGGCTTAGCCCCTCTGGCCTTTGCCTGGCTACGGCTCTGGAGGGCATTCCCACTGCTAGGATTGCATCCCATTGCAGATAACAACATCCACGGACCCGTTTCATGCTTACACTCTCATCAGCATGAAATAGCCGATACCTGCAAGAGCAACAAGTAAAATTACTATGTGCTACAATTTTACAAACCTCTATACTGACCGACAAATTCAATCATAACACGCAGCCGGCTTTAAATTTCTTAAGGATTGAGCTCAGCGTGCACGAGGGGTAAACGAACTGCATGACTATTCCATGTTGACGAGCGCATAATACTTGGTGCTATACAGAGCTGGGCAGTATCGAAAATACGTGTATTTCAAATACATTTTCAAAATACATTTGTATTTTGTATTTTGAACTGAAAAACCTAAAGTATTTTGGTAATGTATTGAAAATACATTTTCAGAGTATTTTGTATTTTCAAAATACTCAAAATACATTTCTTCAGATTTCAAACTATTGTATTTAAACCGCAGATTAATGATTCCCAAATGGCAAAAAGGCTAATTAGTCATCTAGGACTTAAGCTAAACATCCTTTTTCAACCAGACGCCGATAAAGATGTTAATTAATGGGATGTTTAGAGTCTGTCGTGACCTATGAAAAATATAGTTTCTGTTATAAACTTTACGTTTATATTAGAAACTAGCAGCATACCCGTTCTTCGTACGGAGTATATAATATAAAGAAACTTGAAATTCATAATCATGCCCAAATTCTTATAGTATACTAAATGACATGTTTAATCAAAATATTCTGTTAAAATATTTAATATAATGCTCCTAAAAAGAAGTTTAAGAATCTCTGTTCTCGCTATATAAAATTATCTTCATGGACATATCTGAAGAATGAAACATCTTGGACCCCTTATGTAAGCAAATATAAAAAAAAATATGGAATTGAATCAATATATGCAAAATAAAAGCGTTAAAATTGTATGGGACCCGTACTAATTATATACGCGAATATTAGAAAATATAACCTGTATTAGTAGATTACATGTATAAATTGAAAATACCAATAAACCCGTAATCTTTAAATCTGAAGACAGTCATTTATTCCAATATATGTCAAAATTAAAGTGCTAAAATTATATGGGAAGATATACACGTATTACTTATAATGTCCGATTATTAGTAGAAGATTACCCGTTTTGCAATATGAGTCTCAAATGTTTTTGTCAAAATACAACAGACGACGTAATAAATTGAATATATAATTAATCCCCGTAATCTTCATACCAGAAGACTGTACTTGATTCCAATATATATGCCAATATATGTCAAAATATATGCCAATATACCTGTACTACTTATATTCTCGTAGGTTAGAAGATATACACGTGCATTCCTTGAAGATTACTCGTACAACGTACAATATGCGTGTGTCAGCAATTTTTGCCGCTATAAAACAATGGCGTAATAACTTAAAAATATCAATAATCACTGAATCAATAATTCCGGAAAATATCAATAATAATAATGTTTAAACCTGAAGAGTATAATTGATATTATCCAGTCCAAAATGAAATGGCAATGAAATTTATTTTATATACATATCTTCATTATTCAAATCGGAAAGGATTTAATAAAAATCGTCTGCCGCATAAACACATTGGATTTAAATCCGTTGCTAAGCGACATGATATCATTTGCTTCAAATAAATTGGTAGAAAAAATATCGTCTAAATAGTTATATTTCTATGGGACATTTGGCGACAGTTTCGTCAAATTAGCGACAATTTAAAAAATCGCCAAATTTATCGCCAAGTGGGACTGTAGAACTGACAGTTCCACTTTGCGACAAATTGACGAAATATCATCACAATACTATCCCCTAACAAAAAACAATTAATATCATTTATGTAGCGCAATTTTATCAATTTCAAGATATTTTTATAGATTTGAAAACATTTTTATCAATTTGGTGACATTTTAAAAATTCGCTAAATGTATTACTAAGTAGGATGGTTGGTCGGACAGATAAATGCTAACCAAACATCATTTCAGTACTCTCTTCTAACAAAACAAAAAAAAATTTCATTGATATGTAGAAGACCCAAGCCACACGACCAACCCGAAGGTTTATGGCAGCTGTTTGTGTGTCGTTTATATCAATTTGGCGACATTTCCGTCAATTTGGCAAAGTTTAAGAAAAGTTGTCAAATTAGCGATTTCCCTCCAAATTCGTAGCTTTGAATTTGCAGATCTGAATGAAACATTCTTATCCCGTTTCAATATACTAAATGAAAACACTACAATTGTATTAGAAGATATACCCGCTCTACTCTTTTTCTGTTTCAACAATCGGCTATATGAATTTATTGGCTAAACACAATATATGAGTTTAGTAGCTAAATACGATATAAGCTTGAAAACTCTTTGCCAAAATAAATGAAATTGATGTACGCAGTCAGCAATTAATATAATTAAAAGAAAAATCAAACCGTCCATTCATAAGAATTACTTTTATATCCATTTATCCATTTATTTATTATTTAAATCGAAAAAAATAATAAAAACATTAACAAACACATTTAATTTAATTGCGATGCCGAGCAACATGATATATCCTCCTAAAATGTTAAAATTTATTAACCACTAACAGCACACCCGTTATTCGTACGGAGTGTATAATTTAAAGAAACTTATAGTTCGCAATCATGTGCAAATTCTGTTAAAATATTAAATTTATTGCTCCTAAAGAGAAGTTTAAGAATATATGTTCTCACTATGCAAAATTATCTTCACGATCAGATCTGAAGAATAAAACATCCTGCCCCCTTTTGTAAGCAAATTTACAGAAGAAAAAATAGGAATTGAATGAATATATGCAACCCCGTACTAATTATATTGTCGCAGATCAGAAAATATGCCAATGTGTTAGTAGAAGATTACCCGTATTACAATATGCGTCTCAAAAATATTTGCCAAAATAAAAGAGATGACGTAATAAATTGAAAACATCAATAATATCCGTACTCTTTATACCAGAAGGTCGTAATTGATTCCAATATATGCCAATATATATCAAAACATATGTCAATATACCTGTACTACTTATATTCTCGTAGATTAAAAGATATACACGTGTATTTGTAGAAGATTCGTACAACATACAATATATGAGTTTAAACAATTTTTGTCATAATAAAATAATTGCATAATAACTTGAAAATATCAATAATCCTTGAATCAATAATCCCCGAAAATATAAATAATAATAATTTTTAAACCTGAAGACCGTAATTGATATTATCCAGTCAAAAATGCTATAAGAAAAATCAAATCGTTCTTTTCTAAAATATATTTTTATATCCATTTATTTATTATTCAAATCGAAAAAATAATTATTAAAATTAACAGACAGATTTAATTTAATTGCGTTTCTGAGTAACATGATATAAGATAGAATCTTATAACATGTTAAATATGTCATGTCTTATAACATAAACTGCGAAATTAAATAACGATTTTGATTTCTCTATACTTCTCATTGTTCCGTAAAAGCTTGTTTTAAATAAACCATGAACCATGGAGATAGATTTCCCCTTTAAATCATGTTTCAAACAATTCATTTTTTCAGAAAGTGACTAATTAACGCAAAAAATCTCCCATCAAACTCAGAGATTAAATTTTAATTCACTTTCAAACGATTTTCAAGCTTTTCGTTTGGATAAACCAGGAGTTAGGGAGTAGAACTCCTAGGAAAAAGTTCCGTTTTTCATTAATATCTCGACAACCCCAGGTCTTAGAAACTCGAAACTTGGACAAAATTTATGGGGGGATATTTCAAGGCTATTCACCAAATTTCATTAAATTCGGTTCAGCCGTTTTTCCGTGATGATGAGACAAACGAAAATTTCGTTTTTTACTAATATCTCGAGAACCACTGGTCGTAGAAACTCAAAACACGGATATAATTTTAAGTAGGGCTATTTCTGGGCTACTCACAAAATTTCATCAAATTCGGTTCAGCCGTTCTCCCGTGATGGTGTGACAAACAGACAGACAGACAGACAGACAGACAGATTTTCATTTTTATTTATATAGATATACTAGCAGCATACCCGTTCTTCGTACGGAGTATATAATATAAAGAAACTTGAAATTCATAATCATGCCCAAATTCTTATAGTATACTAAATGACATGTTTAATCAAAATATTCTGTTAAAATATTTAATATAATGCTCCTAAAAAGAAGTTTAAGAATCTCTGTTCTCGCTATATAAAATTATCTTCATGGACATATCTGAAGAATAAAACATCTTGGACCCCTTATGTAAGCAAATATAAAAAAAAATATGGAATTGAATCAATATATGCAAAATAAAAGCGTTAAAATTGTATGGGACCCGTACTAATTATATACGCGAATAATAGAAAATATAACCTGTATTAGTAGATTACATGTATAAATTGAAAATACCAATAAACCCGTAATCTTTAAATCTGAAGACAGTCATTTATTCCAATATATGTCAAAATTAAAGTGCTAAAATTATATGGGAAGATATAAACGTACTACTTATAATGTTCGATTATTAGTAGAAGATTACCCGTTTTGCAATATGAGTCACAAATGTTTTTTGGTAAAATACAACAGACGACGTAATAAATTGAATATATAATTAATCCCCTTAATCTTCATACCAGAAGACTGTACTTGATTCCAATATATATGCCAATATATGTCAAAATATATGCCAATATACCTGTACTACTTATATTCTCGTAGGTTAGAAGATATACCCGTGCATTCCTAGAAGATTACTCGTACAACGTACAATATGCGTGTGTCAACAATTTTTGCCGCAATAAAACAATGGCGTAATAACTTAAAAATATCAATAATCCCTGAATCAATAATTCCGGAAAATATCAATAATAATAATGTTTAAACCTGAAGAGTATAATTGATATTATCCAGTCCAAAATGAAATGGCAATGAAATTTATTTTATATACATATCTTCATTATCCAAATCGGAAAGGATTTAATAAAAATCGTCTGCCGC
Source organism: Amaurobius ferox (assembly GCA_951213105.1). NCBI lineage: Eukaryota > Metazoa > Arthropoda > Arachnida > Araneae > Amaurobiidae > Amaurobius > Amaurobius ferox. Next base: position 66,722,024 of record OX578133.1, on the reverse strand, counting down.
ATAAACACATTGGATTTAAATCCGTTGCTAAGCGACATGATATCATTTGCTTCAAATAAATTGGTAGAAAAAATATCGTCTAAATAGTTATATTTCTATGGAACATTTGGCGACAGTTTCGTCCAATTAGCGACATTTTAAAAAATCGCCAAATTCATCGCCAAGTGGGACTGTAGAACTGACAGTTCCACTTTGCGACAAATTGACAAAATATCATCACAATACTATCCCCTAACAAAAAACAATTAATATCATTTATGTAGCGCAATTTTATCAATTTCAAGATATTTTTATAGATTTGAAAACATTTTTATCAATTTGGTGACATTTTAAAAATTCGCTAAATGTATTACTAAGTAGGATGGTTGGTCTGACAGAGAAATGCTAACCAAACATCATTTCAGTACTCTCTTCTAACAAAACAAAAAAAAATTTCATTGATATGTAGAAGACCCAAGCCACACGACCAACCCGAAGGTTTATGGCAGCTGTTTGTGTGTCGTTTATATGAATTTGGCGACATTTCCGTCAATTTGGCAAAGTTTAAGAAAAGTTGTCAAATTAGCGATATCCCTCCAAATTCGTAGCTTTGAATTTGCAGATCTGAATGAAACATTCTTATCCCGTTTCAATATACTAAATGAAAACACTACAATTGTATTAGAAGATATACCCGCTCTACTCTTTTTCTGTTTCAACAATCGGCTATATGAATTTATTGGCTAAACACAATATATGAGTTTAGTAGCTAAATACGATATAAGCTTGAAAACTCTTTGCCAAAATAAATGAAATTGATGTACGCAGTCAGCAATTAATATAATTAAAAGAAAAATCAAACCGTCCATTCATAAGATATACTTTTATATCCATTTATCCATTTATTTATTATTTAAATCGAAAAAAAATAATAAAAACATTAACAAACACATTTAATTTAATTGCGATGCCGAGCAACATGATATATCCTCCTAAAATGTTAAAATTTATTAACCACTAACAGCACACCCGTTATTCGTACGGAGTGTATAATTTAAAGAAACTTAAAGTTCGCAATCATGTGCAAATTCTGTTAAAATATTAAATTTATTGCTCCTAAAGAGAAGTTTAAGAATATATGTTCTCACTATGCAAAATTATCTTCACGATCAGATCTGAAGAATAAAACATCCTGCCCCCTTTTGTAAGCAAATTTACAGAAGAAAAAATAGGAATTGAATGAATATATGCAACCCCGTACTAATTATATTGTCGCAGATCAGAAAATATGCCAATGTGTTAGTAGAAGATTACCCGTATTACAATATGCGTCTCAAAAATATTTGCCAAAATAAAAGAGATGACGTAATAAATTGAAACATCAATAATATCCGTACTCTTTATACCAGAAGGTCGTAATTGATTCCAATATATGCCAATATATATCAAAACATATGTCAATATACCTGTACTACTTATATTCTCGTAGATTAAAAGATATACACGTGTATTTGTAGAAGATTCGTACAACATACAATATATGAGTTTAAACAATTTTTGTCATAATAAAATAATTGCATAATAACTTGAAAATATCAATAATCCTTGAATCAATAATCCCCGAAAATATAAATAATAATAATTTTTAAACCTGAAGACCGTAATTGATATTATCCAGTCAAAAATGCTATAAGAAAAATCAAATCGTTCTTTTCTAAAATATATTTTTATATCCATTTATTTATTATTCAAATCGAAAAAATAATTATTAAAATTAACAGACAGATTTAATTTAATTGCGTTTCTGAGTAACATGATATAAGATAGAATCTTATAACATGTTAAATATGTCATGTCTTATAACATAAACTGCGAAATTAAATAACGATTTTGATTTCTCTATACTTCTCATTGTTCCGTAAAAGCTTGTTTTAAATAAACCATGAACCATGGAGATAGATTTCCCCTTTAAATCATGTTTCAAACAATTCATGTTTTCAGAAAGTGACTAATTAACGCAAAAAATCTCCCATCAAACTCAGAGATTAAATTTTAATTCACTTTCAAACGATTTTCAAGCTTTTCGTTTGGATAAACCACGGAGTTAGGGAGTAGAACTCCTAGGAAAAAGTTCCGTTTTTCATTAATATCTCGACAACCCCAGGTCTTAGAAACTCGAAACTTGGACAAAAGTTATGGGGGGATATTTCAAGGCTATTCACCAAATTTCATTAAATTCGGTTCAGCCGTTTTTCCGTGATGATGAGACAAACGAAAATTTCGTTTTTTACTAATATCTCGAGAACCACTGGTCGTAGAAACTCAAAACACGGATATAATTTTAAGTGGGGCTATTTCTGGGCTACCCACAAAATTTCATCAAATTCGGGTCAGCCGTTCTCCCGTGATGGTGTGACAAACAGACAGACAGACAGACAGACAGACAGATTTTCATTTTTATTTATATAGATAATGCCGTTTGGTAAATGTCGCCTTTCTGTCTATGTGGATAAAGAGAAGAGGCAAGAAGAGAGCTTGAACTTGCATTCTTTATAGAAACAGAAGCATGGGCAATCCAAGTTTTGCTGCGTGTGCATTCATTGTATATATTTTTATATACATTGAGGAGATGCAATGCAGTTAGTTATTGCACAAATATGAGAAAAGATGGAAGATACTGCTGCTCATAATGTAAATGTATTTAGGGAATTAATGGAATATCACGTGCATAATATGCAGTATTAAATGAAAGATGTTTTAAAGTGATACCTATTGATAATGGAAAAGTATGGGAATGCCAATTATACAAACTAAAATGTCTTTTGAAGTGTTCAGAGTATTGCGTTATATATTGCACTGCCGTGCTGTTTATATGTCTGTCTTATGGGTCTTCTTCTTTTGTTGAGAGTCTTCTAACTATTTAGGTGATTTTTTTATCAATTACTTAAAGTATTTTCCTAAAATTTATTAGTTGACTGTATTTTGCTGAATATAGATTTATTATTAGATAAAATATTTTGGTGAGTTTAGATTTTGCAATTGACCAGAGAATAATTGATAAACAAAGAAATGTTTTCGTATTTTCATTTTCAGTACCAAAATAATACCTATATAATACTTTTGCGGGCGCATGCAAAAAATTTTTTGAAATTAAACCAATTCTGTGCCATTTTAATATAAATGAAATTAATGTAACTTTTTAGATTTTATTAGAACATTAAAGGATACATGGTGCTTCTATAATGATTTCAGAGACAATTTATTGTACGAAGGAGTAAAATGATCTTAATTTAATAATTTTTCCCAGTTGCATTTACATAAAACAAAATCTGATGTGGGCAACACATGACTTTCCTTATATAATGCAATGAATATACTACTTTTACAGTTAAAAAAAATTGTTATTCTTATAGTAGATACTTATATACTTTCCAAGATATTGAATTTTTTTCAATTAGTCGTCATTATCATTGATTTAGCGTCATTTTTATCAATTTGGCGAGATTTTTATTAATTTGACAACAATTAAAAATGTTGCCAAGTTGGCGACATTCCGCCAAATTCGTCGCCAAAATCTCGCTAAGCGTTATGGACGGACAAATAAGTTATTCTTACAGCAGATAAATGACTATTGGCGTTCAAATACAAAAGTATTACTCAAAGTATATTTTTTCATGAATGGAACGAGCTAGATCCACGAGAATAATGTCACCAAATTTATCGCATGGTATTACATATGAAAAGTGAACATGTTTCTCAATAAGAAATATATTTTTTTTTATTTTATATAACTTTTTGATTTTTTTTTAAATGTGCAATATCTCGAGAACGGTTCATGTTAGCGTTCTAAAATTTATGTCAATCGTTTTCTAATGAAAAATTACACAAGAAATGTCTATTTGCGTAACTTTACTAGCGGTTTTGATTTTTTGACGATTTTTTCAAAATTTCACTCGAAAATTTAGGGAGTTCTGAACATTCGATTGCGTACAAAAACAATAGGCTTCCAGTGTTTATGGATTGTGATTTTTGTACCAAATTTCGTTCGAATCTGTCCATTCGTTCGTCAGTTATCGTCTCCACACACACACACATACTTTCACACACACACACAGACATCACTTCAAAAATGTTTGATTCGTGATCAGAGATGCTTGAAGCGTGCTCTCCCATCGAAAACTCGAATTCGAATTTTCGACCCTGTCACAATACTTTCTTTATACATTATGTATATAAGGAAAGTAAAAATATATAAAAGGTTTTTGGGAAGTAAAATATTTCCTTATGAATATTTGCTTAAAAGTGCAAAAGTTGTTCTAAAATTGTTAGAGCTATTTTGTAAATTAATAAATTTATTCTATAGGACAACAGCTACGAATTTGACAAATTATTTTGCTCATGCATATAAATTTCTGCCTAGATATACATCTTAATAATCTGTATATATTATTTTATTTTTGTATAATTGCAATTTTAGTTATAATTATAATGTAATACACTTTTAGGTAAAGTATTAAGTAAACAGTCTTAGAATTTGTAAAATGCACATTTGATATTGTGATTTTTTTTCTACCCACACAATTTATTATCCTTATCCCTCTGTTCCTTATCCCTCTGTTCCTTATCCCTCTGTATCCTTATCCCTCTGTATCCTTATCCCTCTGTACACCTTTAGGCGTAGCCAAGAGCTCGACGATCGAATGGATGGAGCTAATAGAGCGGGTTAACGGGTTTTCATTTTCCAATATATCTTCTAGAGAGAAGTAATATAATATTTTAGCCAATGGGGGAGAGATGTATATAGAATATTTAATACAGAAAGTGTAAGTCTATGAACTTGTGTACACTACCATTTTGTGATAAATAGTTTATGATAGAATTTTTAGCTGAATAATCTGAGGCACAGGCAACTTATTCATAGTCATATAACTACCTTTAGTACATTTAGTACACCCCCTCCCCTATTGAGTAATCAATTACATTTTTCATATAGGGACCCTATTGGGAAAATCAATTCCTCTCACTTCCACCCAGTAGCGTAGCGTTCATTGAAGCTAAAAAGCTTAGATTCCCCTGCTTAAAATCTAGTTTAAAGAATTATTTAAACATACTTCTATTTATTATAATTTTTTAAATAACTTTCGAATATATATATGTAGTATTTAGAAATTTTTTGACACGTTTCAAAGTATTTCTCCCATTAAAACGCATATTTTAATGTTTCAGAAGCTCGAATCATCCAACCTTCGCTATCTCTAAGAAGCTATCTGAAAGATTGACTTTCTTTTTTCTCCAACAAATGGAATTTTTTTTATTTTTAATGCGCCCTATTTTTATTACCCCACTCGATAGTCATATTTTTAATTTCTACCCCCCCCCCTTTTTTTAATGAATTTGGAAGCATTCCTTGTGTTTTTGTTGGGCACATGTATCTCTAAATTCTTTTCAGATGATTTCGTTTATCATTTTTTCCAAAATTAAAAAAATATTGCGTTTTCTACCGCCTTGTCCTCAACTGATTGCAAATATGATTTTTTTTCCGCCCTCTCATAATTTTGTGATGCGCTTCATCTTTTGACACAAAATAAGAATATTTTTAATTTTTACCCCCCCCCCCCCCATTTTTTTCCTAATTGTTGTCCCATATTTTTCCTACATTTGGATTAGGTATCTTCTAGGTATTAGGTATGGATTAGGTTCTTCTTAGGTATCTTTCTATTAGTATCTTCTAACAGTTTTTATATATTTTCATTCACTTGTAGCAAACTTTTACAGGGGCATTTTAAACATTACATTTCTATCGTCTTTGGCCCCAGTGAATCTATAATAAAAAGAAGAATATGTTTGTTTGTTGATCCACAATGCCTTGCGATATCCACCGCACTGAATTTTCTTCACACAGTCACATCTATATCTGAAGTAATGCATCTCAATGGCCTTTTTTACAAAATTTTAATTAGATTTTTTAATGAAATTTTAAATTCCCAAATCAGATAATCTCCAGCTACCGATATGACCTAGCAGCTTTATTCGCGATTTAACAGTTACAGAACCTCCAGCCATCGATATGATTTAACAGCTACTCATACGATTTAATAGCTACCGTAATGATCTAATGCCACGTTCATCTCTTAGAGGTTATTAATTTTTCATTCATTTATTTTTGCATTACGGAGAAGGAGTATTTTCGTTTTGCTTTGCGGATAGCGTACGTGGTAATTTGGCGCCGGTTTAGTATTTGAAGAAAATTGAGTAGTGTTATCTGTAAGTGTATTATTTACGTAGCGGGGGTTTATTTACGTCCCGGTCAACATCGGGTAATTCGTTCCAGTGATACTATAAAACACATTTTAAATCTGTCAAGGTGTAAAATTTTCTTGTTATTTGGCTAGTATTCCATTATTTTGCATCTATGTCACTGCAGTATTTGAATCAGATTTTAAAGGGGCTACAATGCACACACATACACACACAGTCACAAGCAGCTTCGAAACAGGATTCCAGGTTTTAATCTGCGAAATCAAAATCGCAATAAATTTAAATATTTTTGCGTTTTTAATTTTATATTTAAAGATTAGCTATTTAAACAAATTGCTGATAATAACCTGCAAAATTCTGACTTGTCCCGTTATATTATATCTTAGCTTTTTAGGGATTGAAATGCTTTTTCTTCATCTCTCTCCTTTTCTAATTTATTCATGAGATCATTTGTTTGATTTGTTTATAACGTTCTACTACTAAGACGTACAAATAATTCATAAAATTTATCCAATTACAAATTCAAATTTTATTCAAAATAATGATGAAGGCAACTTTCATGACACTACATAATGCAGTAAGTTACTTCTGATTCCTGATAAATTCAAAAAAATATAATCGGCGGTGGCTCCAGTCCGATGGAACTGAAATTGTTTTGCGTGAATGATATTTTGTAAGATAAAAATCCAATAAAGTTCACTGAGTTTATTCGATTTTTTCAGACTCATTTGTTTCGTTTACAAGCTTTCAAAGCACGCAAATTACTCGGGAACTATTTATAGCTAGCTTGCGCTTTTAGTTTCCACCCCGATTTCATCTGGAAACTCCGACCATAGACTCCACTATATTCAATTATTTTACCAACATGATTTGCGGTATAAAAATTAAACTCACTGACGATATTTTACATTCTAGTTAATCTATAAACTTGCCTGACGGCACATAAATATGTACTTGAATACGTATATTTCCACCTATTCTGTTTAAACCTCACCAATCATTAAATATCTTTAGAATTTCCAAGTTCATTTAAATTCTTATTTTTTTTTTAAACAAAACAAAATATATCGTGCTTGTGCACCAATATTTCACAAAAGAGTAAGTAACTAGACTGAACTGCAACAATCGTGGTATTTCAAATATTACAGTTTTCCCACCCATTGGAAAACCAAGGTAAAAATGCTAAAATATCGAAATTATAACCACTATACTTCAAAAATCAAGAAAGTAACCCAAAATCCAAATATATACACTTGTAGGATTTTTAAAGACCAATAAATTCTTGCTTATTGTTTATAGCTATCACTTTTAGCTTTTAAGATCACTTTTAGCATTGCAAGCTTGAAAAACTTCTTCCATTTGACAAGACGATTACTTGAAAACTATAAGAACTTTTTTAAATATACATATAGATTTAGAAACTAAATTTTCTCATACATATTTCTGTCACTTACAAATGATATCTATCTTTTATACTTTCAAGGATATTTCGAGTAAAAGTATGAAACATGGAAAAAAAACTTTTTTTTTTAATAGGGTTCTATCCAAAATCTAATTATATACACTTGTAGGGCTTTCAAAGAGCTACACATTTATGCTTATTGTTCAAAGCTAGATTTTTTGGGTTTTGCGATGGTCAAAAGTTTAGTTTTTAAGATTGGTCATATCATCACAAACTTGAAAAATAGAAAATTTTCAATCTTCTTCAATTTGGTAAGACGGTTACTCGAGAACTATAAAAGCTTTTTTTAATAATAAATATTGATTTTGATATCAAATTTCCTAGTACATATTTTTGTCGTTTACTATTTATATTTATATTTTATAGTTTAAAATGAAAATAAGAATAAAAAAACACTTGCTTGGACAAATACTTTTCATGTTTTCTAGAAAAAAAGTTCGAAATAGTGAAATTATTTTATATGCATCCAAAGGGTTTACATTTTTCGTAACGCTCCGTTTTCCCTCCACAGAAACCCCAAACATAGATGCTGTTCATGTAAAATAAAAACCTTATATCCACATTCTAGAATTTATTCCACAATAATATTAGCAGTGTATTAACTAACGTAAACAGAAATTTACTAGCCGAATACCCGTTGAAAATCAACGGTCTCGAAATAAGCAACCCCTGAATAATGTAAATTTTTGAATAATTCGCGTTTCACATTCATTCGGCAAATCAAATGTTTTGGTGTGCAGAACTCTCTAAAAAAGAAAATATCGGAAAACTTAAATTGCGCACTTCTTCCTTTCAAACTATCTACCCGTACCCCAAATTAAAGCTTCTATCTAATCCTGAAGCATGCTATTTTATACCTTCCCCTTTCGAACGTTTTACTGTGGAACACACCTATAAATGAACATTTTTGAAAAACTCTGTTCATCTTGGTTTTTTTTATCAGATGATTGGACCACATACCAAATATCAAGCCTCTATCACATTTAAAAGATAGCGTGTCTCATTTATTAGCAAAATCAAACATATTGGTGAGCGGCACCCCCTAAAGTAGCAAATATTGGAAATCTGAAATTACGCACTTTCTTACTTTCAAACTATCTACCCGCACACCAAATTTGAAATCTCTATCCTATCGCGATTCGCGAAGCATGTTTTTTCTATCACTTCATCTTTTGAACGTTTTTCTGTGTAGCACTCCCTTAAATGAACATTTTTGAAAAACCTTATTCATCTTGGGATTTTTATCAAATGATTATCCTATATACTAAATTTCAAGCCTGTATCACATTGTAAAGGAGGCGTTTTTCATTTGTTCGTCAAATCGAATATTTTAGTGTGCGGCACCCCCTAATGTTGGAACACTGAAATTGCACACTTTCTTCCTTTCAAACAATCTACCCGCATACAAAATATGAAGTCTCTATCTCATCGCAAAGTATGCTTTTTTTATCATTTTATCTTTCGAATGTTTTTGTGTGGAGTACCCACCCCCTTAAATGAACATTTAAAAAAAAATCTCCATTCTTCTTGGGTTTTCTATCAAATGATTCGCCCATATACCGAATATCAAGCCTCTATCACGTTTTAATAGAGGCATTTCTTCTTTATTCCGAAATTCGAACATTTTAGTGTGCGGCATCCCCTAAAGTGGAAAATATAGGATAACTGAAATTATGCACATTCTTCCTTCCAAATTATCTACCCGTACACAAAATTTGAAATTTCTATCTAATACGGAAACATGTTTTTATTTTCATCATTTCACATTTCGAATCTTTTGCTCTGGAGCACCCCCTTAATCGAACATTTCTGAGAAATTCTACTCGTCTTGGGTGTTTTCATTAAATAATTAGCCCACGTTCCAAATTTCAAGCGTCTATCAAAATTTAAAAGAGACGTTACTCTTTTATTCAGTAAATCGAACATTTTGGTGTGCGGCACCCCATAAGTAGAAAATATTGAAAATCTGAAATTGCACACTTTCTTCCTTTCGAACGATTTACTCATACACTAAATATAAAGTCTCTACTTATCGCAAAGCATGCTTTCCTATCATTTCATATTTCGAACGTTTTCGTGTGGAGCACCCCCTCTAGAGAACGTTTTCGAAAAATTCGATTTTTTTCCGGGGTTTTTATCGAACGACCGAGCCGTGTACCAAATTGCAAGTCTGTATCTATTCGGGAAGTGCCTAAAAAAGAGTGACAGACGGACAGACAGACAGACAGACGGACACTTGGCAATTAGTATATATATATATAGATAGATAGATAGTATTATTGAACAAAACAAAATTAACATGTCTTTTCTCGTAAATAGAAAGCGCTATATATACAAGAATGTCGTTAATAAATTTATCGTATAAATACTCTTTTATTAACTTTATGCATGGCTTTGATCCATTTATTTGAGAAAGTGCAATAGCACGAGAACGGTTCATGCTATCGTTCAAAAGTAAGTTCCATTTCATTTCTAATGAAAACATGTTTGTATATTTAACATTTTTGGATGCCGTTTTTTTTTATAATTTAAAAGAAGTTTGAAAATTTGTGACCTTCCAAATGCTTATTTTTCTTTCAAATTATAAATTTCATTCGCTTCACTCCATTCGTTCTAGAAATGTCTCTCTAGACTCCTGTACACACCCATACATACATCACACTCATATGCGTACAGACATTCCTTTTAAAGTAATCGATTCAGATTAAAGGATATCCAAAACGTATATTAATCCGTTGAAAATTCGAATTAAGAGTTTTCGAACCCATCATAATATTTTCTCTATACATTATTTTTATGCAGGGAAATTACAAATAAAGCTCAAAATAATTCAGTTATGTATAATGGATTAATGCTGCATTATGTATGTATGTATATAAAAAAATGTAAAGCATTACATTTTTTAACCGCTAATTAGAGCTCTAAATTTAAATGAGAATAAAATTTGATAGGTCATTGAAATAAAATAATTTTCGTAAGGTGATCGTGATCCTGTTTTAAGGGGATTAGTCCCCTCCTGCTTTTGCCTATCTAAGATGCTTTGCTCTCAGTATCTTTCTCGTGTGTAATCATGAAGAAAAGTCCAATTCTTTTCCACACGCCTATGTGGCATTCATCAGCAATGAGAGAGAAATGATATTCGTCGTTAAAGACAACATGCTTCCATTCGCCCACTGTCCATGCTGACCGAGCTCAACACCAATCCAAACGGCTCTGTCTATGTCAGTGGTAGGCGCGTTAATGGCCGTCGACAACTAATCCCACCTTCTGCCACTCGTCTCCGAATAATATACATTAATACAGGATGCACGGGGGTGGCAAATGCCTTCGAATGGCTGATAGCGCCGCCATTGGTGTAGACGTGGCTCCTCTCATGACTGCACGATCTTCTTGAGCAGTTGTCTGCCTCGGGGGATTCTGGGCCTCTGCGACGGTTAGATAGGTCTTCTCTAATCCACTGTTTCCATCACCGAGAAACTAACATATCGCTCCGACCAAGATGGCGATTGATAATCTGTTGGACCAAACAGTTTCCCTTGGGCCTATGACGCGACTTCTCTCTAAACCCGACAATTGTTCGTAGTGCTGTCGAGTACGTCTCAAAGGCATCTCTGTACTTCAATATCAAAGAAGAAAATCCAGTTCCAATTACCCATAAGTGCATCGGTCGTTTTAAATGCTGCACGATACGTCGTTCTCATGCGTGTTGCATGAGCCCTATAACGTCATTGGTGTTGACAGTTTGATTATTTGCATAGCTAGCTCTTAAAACGAAATTTGCATGCCAAGTTTCGTGGATGTAGCTCAATTTTTTTATGGGAGCATATATTTTTTGCAGCAGAGTGTATATATATATATACACTCTGCTGCAATATATATATATATATATATATATATATATATATATATTTGAAATATGTAATAATAAGAATTGTGTAAAAATAAAAAAAAAAACAATTCAAGTAATATTAACATCACCATAGAAGCAAATTCACGGCCATAATGCCAATAAGAGAAGAGAACAGCACCGTCCCAAATTCGATGATTAATCAGAATTAAATTCATCTTCAGGTCTGAGTATTCAATTCTATACTTGAATTGTTTTTTATTTTTTTTATTTTTACATAATTCTTATTGTTACATATTTCAAATATTTATCCATATACTTGTCTGCTGCATTATGCGCGTATTGTATATTGGTTTCTTATTTTCTGTCTAGTTGTTTACGAGTTTCTGTGGTAACATTCATTTTTAATTATATATATATATACATATATATATATATTTATATATATATATATATATACATATATATATATATATATATATATATATATATATATATATATATATATATATATATATATATATATATATATATATATATATAAATTAGTAAATCCAATGTTAGAATGTATGTAGTAACTCATAAAACACTATTCCAAAATTTTCTACAAAATACAAAGAAATAAAAGAAATTAAGACATAAAGAGGAAATAATAAAGCGTAATGCAGGTCATAAAGACAAAGACAATCAACAAATTTTAAATATGAGGAATGAAAATAGGAAAACTAAAAAATCAAGCAAAAAAGCTTGCACATGGAAGAGCTTTAGGCTTAAGATAAGTTCATTTCGAAAAAATTCTCTTCAAGTCCATATATTCCTTCGAAATGAACACAAAAATGCTTGTTTCTGAAACACAAGATAGATTTTATCTATAAACTTGTGTTATATGGACGACAAGCATATAGATTGGAACAATAAAGGAAACACAAATACCTTAAAATACACTTCATTAGTGCAACCATGACGAGCAAAATATGACTAGACCAATGTTGCCATATGCAGAAATGAAAATATGTGATTTGCTGTTGCCAAAGAGAGTAATAAAAACTGTACTGCGTAAGCAATAAAATGAGATATTCAACAGTTAAAGCTTCAAGATAAAAAGATGAAAATATAAATTCAAGAGAATGAAGAAGTACGGCTAAAATAAGATAATAAGGGGAGAATATGAGAATTTTAGGCTAATCGAAACTTATTAACTATACCATTTACTAAATATGCAGGATATTTATACATTTTACTGGTAATTTTGAGGTTATTAATGTGCAAAGCATGAAATTTTTTATCTGATAATCTATAAATTCTAAAAAGTTGATTAAGTATAATATTTCTAAACAATTAAATCGAGTTGCAGGAATTAAAAGGTAATAATTTATTAATATTAAATTTAAAAAAATCTTTTTTATCATATAAATTAGTAACTATCCCATGAGCAGGTTCTATAATTAGATTTAAATCCAAATAATAAATATTATTACTAATAGAAGTTTCATTAGGTATTAATTCCAAATTATCCGGATAGAAATCTATATCTATGACATAGTTATCAGTAAATACAAGACAAATCAGATCATCTACATATCTGTAAATTTTATAATCTGTTGAAGTAAAGAATTTTTCATATTGATATAGGTATAAATTAGCTAACATACTGCTACTACAGCCACCTTGTGGAACACCTGAGACTTGTAAGTATAATTTATTACCTTGAAAGATATAATTATTGAAAAGAACAAAATGGAGAAGCTTAGGAAAATTGGTAAATTTAGTAAGATGAGAATGATTAGTAATATAAGCATTATATAAAGCTAAAATGACATCATATAGATCAGTGATCTTAATATTATTAAATAGATCTTTAAAATCAAAAGTTTGAAATCCTATTATTTTACCAAGTGTATTTAATTTATTTTTTAATTCTTTACTGTTATTTAGAATAATGTAGTTATCACTAGAATCTCGTAAATTACTATTTAGTACATTTAAATAATTTAGTAATAATTTACTAGCAGTAGTAGAGTATGAATTATGACCACTAGTTACAGTTCTAAATTTAATAGGATTTTTATGAAATTTAGGTATAAGCACAATATATGGAAATGTCAAAAATTTATTATTAATATCTAAATCACTATACATATTGATAATTTTCAATTTGATACTATTAAGAGAGTGTGAATCAATTTTAAATAGACTATTATTTTTTAAATAATCTAGCAGATATTGAATATAGAATTTTTTTACAAATAATAGCATAATTATTAGAGGCTTTATCAACATAAGTAATAACAAAAGATCTATGTAAATCATTAACAGAGTGCTTTATATTATCCATATTATATATAGATCTAGATAAATTAATACTACAAATGGCATTTTTAATAGATCTTAAAATAGTAAATTTCCACATATTAAATGCCTCTAAAGGCTGAGCATATTTAGAAGCTAATCCATAAATAAATTTATCAAGGTCCAGATTGATTGACTTTAAGACATGTTTAGAATTATTACATGAAGGTAACCTGAATTTAGTGCCAAATGACATTATAGTTCTTAAAGATTTATCTTTTACAATGACTAAGTCTCCAGTAACTATATGACCCAAGTGTGGATTTATAAATTCAGCATAATTATCAACACTACAAATACATTCACCATCTACATTTGTTGAGGAATCTATGTCGAATGAGAGAGATTTTGAAATTGCACTGTAATTAAAAATGGTTCTTCCAATAGGCTTGTTATATTTAAAAGTTTTAGTAACATTCAAATCCTTTACAGGCAATAAATGATGAAAATGATTAAATAAATTCTTAAAGTTTATGGAATTATAAATAGGATGCTTAAATGATATTACACAATAAGAATTAGAACAGTTATTATTATGAAATTGATTAAGTTTTATTTTTAAATATTTTGATCTAGTAATGAGCAAATCATAGAAAATATGATTAAAATGTTCATTAGTAAGATTTAACTTTAAGAAAATAGCATAAACTGTGTTTAATTGTTTTTTCTTAACTGCAAATACCTATGATTTAAATTTCCATTGAAATGTGTTATTGAATTGTTGATGCATACTTTTAATCTCCGCTTTAAAATCATTTTGGGAGGAGCTTCCTTTACCGCGTTTAAATCTTTTGAGTTTAGCCAATTTACTATTATGTAAAAGAGGATTAAAAAAAAGGTGATTAAAAATAGAATATTTATTATCTACAAAATTATTCTTAATAATATTACCATTGAGATATAATTAATTTAATCCATATGGAAACAGAGTACATTGTGATTTAATATAGAAGTTTTCAAAGAATAATCTATCAGCAGTATTTGTTTTAATGTCCAAAATATGTATAGTTATATTTTCAAAACCATGATGAGCAAAGTGTTTATATTCGATTTTATTAGAAGTAGGAAGAAAATTATTATTGTGGATATATTTTTTAACATGATCTCTATGTACATTCATACGTAGATGAATAGGATTACTGGTCTGTCCTATATAAGATAAATTACAAATATTACAAGATAATTTGTAGATGCAATTAAAAATTTTACAGAAAGTCTTATGACTATTTAGATTAATAATTTTAGATTAGTAATTTTATAGATATAATCTATCTATTTCTTCAGAAACATACATTATTGTGTTTGCTTCTACAAGGCACTTGGACATGAATACGAGTTTTATAGAAGTGAACAATTCCTGATTTAGGCTTAGAGCCTTGTCCACGTGTATAGCGATTGTGCTTGGATCGTCTGTTTTTCTTTTATCGATTCCATACCTTTGTTTTTTGATACTTCTCTTTGACTTGTTGATTCGAAATTAATTTTTTCCATTTGCTTGAAAATTAGTTGATATACTTTTTTATTTTGTAAGCCTGTTAGATAGTTAGGTTTTTCGAGTTACAGCTTCTCACTTTTTATTCATTGGACCTTCAAACCTTTTTATTATTGAAATCATTTTATTTATTAGCTGCATTTGCGCAATAAATTAAATGAATTTTGCATTGACATTCCTATTTACGCATTTTTTATTTTTGCATATTTGCAAAGTATTCTTAAATTTTTAAAGTTTGTCACGGTATTTTTTAAAATTTTTTTATATATATATATATATATATATATATATAAAGGGCGGCCCCAAACTGTTTTGCCCACACACGAAACTATCCTTGAGCCGACCCTGCACACACACACACACACATATATATATATATATACTACAACAAAATTATTATGTATATACATTCACATTCCTCGCTAATACACAGACTTCGCGTCAATAACTTCGATTCGAGTTCAGGAATACAAAAAGTTTTCTCTTTGGTAAATTCCTCCACAATATTTTTCATACATTGTGCTATAAATGTAGAAAAAGTAAAAATGAAAAATGTGCAGTTAAGCATATCAGACTTGTGCGTGCTCTTGAATTATAATGCTTAAAATCTCCACTCTGTGAAAATCCACCAAAAGAATTTTCCTTTAGACAGAATAGATTACATTATAGTTTCGGGAATTACGGTATATGCGGAGGTAAGGGTATATGCGGAGGTATCCGATACAAGTAATCGCACTTTTACCAACCGAAACCAAAATGCATTGTTTTCAACAAAAGAAAATGTGATTACAGTTATCATGCGTGAAAGTGATATATTTATCACAAACCAAGGTAGTACTATGACAAAAAGGATCAAACAAAGTTATCTGTGAAGGCTATCAAATTAAAAAGTTTCATGAACTTTTAATAGTGGATTTTCTGCTTACTATCTCTGCTTTCACAACAATGCATATGCCAAAAAGAAAGTGTTGTAATGTGATTAAAAATCCGATTATCAGATTTTAACTGTTTACACATTTTGATCATCTTTGAATTAGAATCAACATTTTTGTTAATAGTATCTGCAGCCAGAATTTAACACGAATAAATTACGCATATTATGAACCCTGCTTTTCCACTTCATTATTTTTCACTATTTTCTATTTTATATTATAAAATTTTCCTATTTCAAAAACTTGTCAGAGTCCACCAAAAAGCCTTTCCACAACAGTTGCACACCACACCAGTCTGGGAAACGCTGCTTAGTTCTATCTAAACAAAACTTGTATAAAACTAAAACTTACTTCTAGTGAGTACTCGTGAAAAATAACGGGAAAATTTTATTCATTAAAACTTAAATAAATGCAAAAGATCTTTTAAGTTGGATTTTTTTTTTCCCAGTTAAAGATATCTTAAAAAGATATATTTGTGTAAATTGTATATAATATTATTTATCTTATTAAAAAGACTCAAAATTATGCTATTAAATTTGTTTTGATATTCTAGTTCTCAAGTTGCAGTCCACTTCGACAATAAGAGTTTGCAATTTCGTCCAGGTAGTTCAACAGTAGAACGTGGGCTAGCCAGTTTGGAGATCCAGGGTTCGATTCCAGTTTGAGGCAGCAAGACTCTTTATAATGGCACCCGAACAAATCAACCCTGTAGGTTAGTGCAAAGATATCGGAGGTCTGAAAGTGACTCTAGTACGACTAGCACGGATTCTGGGATGTGGAGCATCGATTTCGAGAGGATAACGACCACGCAGAAAGCTAACCTGGAGGATAAAAATAGCATCAGGAGGCTAACCTGAGATAAAAAATAGCAGGAAATGGTCAGTCAGATTGCCAATTGTACGCTAATCTGACATTAGAGAGTGGAGAATGCAGAGTCCACTTTGACAATAAAAGCTTGCGATTTCGTCCCAGTAGGTCAACGGTAGAGCGTCGGCTGGCCAGTTCGGAGATCCAGGATTCGATTCCCGGTTGGGGCAACAAGGCTCTTTACAAAGTGACTGGAGAATAATAGCTAAGTGTAGGTTAGACCAAAAACTCTAAGCTTACAACTAATCTTCGGTTAAATATGGACCTTTTACTCTGGTTTAAAATTTAATTAATTAGCTGAAAGTTATTAAATAAGGCAAAAAAGTATTGTGTATGAAGTGCTATTCCTTACTGCAAAAGGAATATAAAAATAAAGTAAATTACTTTATTAAAAGCGAATAAGGTAAACAAACTCAAATTGTCGAACATGTGTATATACTTGTTGCCATTCGGCAAACTATAATAACGTGCGTAAATTACTCGCACTCGAAGTTATGTTGTTCGATAAATATTCTATTTCTCCTCTGAGTTGCAATGCAAATAATTTAAAAACTTGCAAATATGTGTTATAACGTAAAACACATTTCTACGTATTAGGTATGCAATCCAAATTAAGTTTTCGATAATTTTCTTTTTAAAATGCTTAAAATTTATACATATGTGTCATACCAGCATTCTTCAATGAAAATATGAACTAAGACATATCGATAGCAAAACGACTCTCTTAAAAAACATATTTTTGAGATAAAAGGTAGTTGGTCCATTTGAAAAAGTTTTTTAAACGGACCACTGTTATGGAAATATTTTCATTCTCATTCTTATATAGTAGCTGCCTTATTAATTTAAATACGCTTTTAAACAAACGTATCATAGCATTCTCCCATTAAAAGAAAGGCATCTAGGCTTGTAAAGGCAAAACAACATCTTGAGATACGCCCTTTTGCCATTACAAGGACCATTGTCTAAGCTTTTGTGTTCAATATATATATAACTATTTTCACTTGTGCACTATTCGAGAAATTCAACTGAACGAATTCTATTATTCTGTAGATTTTGTATACAGAAAGATTTTGCAACATGGCAACACACGATTTCTTTCATAACTTCCGCTATTGAGAGAATTCTTCTGATTTGTGACCTTAGCTCTTACCCAGCAATTATACAGGAATTGTTTTATGGTGATTGTAGTGATATGTATATAAGCCCTGTCCGTAGACAACCATCTGCTTGCTTTCTTTCTACCCAGACCGTCCGACCTACCCGAAACTGTACGGCATCTCTTAGGACGGCTAAGAAAGTGCCACCCCATTTAGACGACCGGAACCCAATAGGGATCGCAATCATCGAGGTGAGATAAAAATCTTATATCCCAAGTAGAAGGTCGCAACCACAGGGACCGCACCCTCCTCCTCCTAACCCATCACTTCTTGGATGGACATTCGGACCATCAGATTTATCATGCCCATACTCCGCATAGAACTTTTGTAGAACTAGTCAACAAAGCAATTTTAGCAACGGAGGTAAAGAAACCTTAGAATCGATATCAGGGTGGGGGTGGGGTGGGGGCTTACTCTCGGGTGCCAGTCAATAGGAACGCCGAAATTCGAAATAGAGTTGGATGTTTAGGAAAAATCACTTTCTATAGACAAGATACGCATGTTTTGAAAAACATTTATCTACATGTAAATTTTAACAATCTTGGATCGAAAGTTTCGCCAATTAGCTAAATCAGCCAATTATTTTTTGGTCATTCAAATTTCAATGAAAGTCCACTAACTTTCTTGCAGATGACAGAGTATAAGAAAAAAAAAATGCATCTAAGTTACAAGTAATGTTAAAACGTGCAGGCGCACTTTAATAAAACTTTTATTTTATAGTCCTACATAGTTACCGAGGATTGAGAGACTGTCAGTTGCCGTGTGGTAAATTAAAAACAATCTTCTTCAGGCTATATACATTTATAGACTACTAATAATTAATGCCATAAACAGAGAAGCTAACACTCTTAAAAAATTAGATTACAACATTTTCAATAAGTTTTATTTTGTTTAACAATGTACGGTGCTTGGTGTAGAAAATAGTCTTTTAAATCAGGCCCACTTAAGTTATGGCGATACAATAGGAGTGCTACGTTACAGCCTTCTACTAAGTCATCAGTGAATTCTGGAGGGTTTGGAAGGACTTATCGATCCATTTCCTAATCCCGCCCCGCGCGGGAGAAATCCGGAATCTGGCGGCGCTGTTAGATTCTGCATAGTAATCGATACAGCTTTTAAGTAACCCGAAGTCCTCTAGTGGGTCAGGAAAGTCTTTTCGAAAAAAAAAATCAGTTTCTCCTTCCCCGGCAGGACTAACCGAACGTTCTGTCTCGTGGTCGATAGAAGTGTGCGCAGATTCAACCTTCTAAGTCACATTAGGGTCTGATAAGTCTGGAAAACCTTTTCGGAAGACCATTTTCTCCATCCCTGGGAGGGTTAGTCGAAAACCTCTGTCTCGTGGTCTATACTAAAAGTGCGCGCAGAATCAGCCTTTAAAGCTACCGGAGAGCCTCTGATGGGTCTGGAAAGCCGTCTCGAAAAACTTAATTTTCTCCATCCCCGGGTAGGCTAATCGAAAGGCTAGTCTCCGTTAGGGACTGTGCAAGGATTTTTTCAATAAGTTTTATTTTGTTTAACAATGTACGGTGCTTGGTGTAGAAAATAGTCTTTTAAATCAGGCCCACTTAAATCACCACTCAGGCCTTCTAAGAGCCGGGGACCTGGCCTGCTCAGTGGCATAGCGACGAAGTACAGAGCCCGGCGAAATAGATAAATTTGTGCTCATCCTAAAATATTGCGCAATAGAATATGCCGGAAGGACTATACGTTAATTAATCATGCATCGTCATCTTTATTCAAGCATGTATTTTTAAATTGTTAATCTCTCTCAAGCATAATTTTTAATTGGTTTAATTGTTGTTTTTAAAATATAAATTTCAGTTTTCTATTAGAACTATTTTAATTTTAAGATGTAAATATTGATGAAATAAAAAATTATATATAAAGTTATCATTTTCAAAGTATTATATACATGTTTATTTTAGCATGAGTTAGAGTAAACACATATTTTCTAGAAACTGTACAATAAAATTCCTACCCGGGGACAGATGTCCCCTTTTCCCTCCCCCCTATCGCTACGCTACTGGGCCTGCTCATAGCAAGCGAGGATGTATGGAATTATTTGAAAAATGTAACCTTAATAACATTATTCTTGTAAATAAGTCTTGTCATTCAAATCAAATTTAACACCAGTAAAACGTAAAGAGTTAAAATAAAACCGCAAGAACAACCATTGCATGTATTCAATTATTTTACGGTAAAATAAGTTATGTTGTAAAGCAGTTCAGTTTAAAACCCTTATCGATATCATTTCATTTCCTTAGATACCATACTGCCACAATTTTTTTTTTCACCTAATTAACAAATTGGTCCTATTTATGGTTGCTATCATATGAATTAAATTAATTTCCTATTTTTTGCTACGAATACATTTCTGGCCATTATTCGGAATTAAACTTGACGTACATCCTACATCAATTAGAACTATTACAATTTGGAATTAAGGTAAGGTAACCAATTCTTTTGGTAGAAAGATAAATTAATAGTATATAATTATTAATTTATATTTATATTAATTATTTTAGTACGTAATTATTATTATAGTAAACAATTACTTAAAAAAAAAAATGAAAAGTAAACTTACAACGGGGAAAGGGGCTAGGGAGGTAGGTCCTAGCTAGCCACACCGTCCTCGATCGCTTTCCACGGGCTTGGTAGAAGACCCAGAAACAGAAAACCGGTTTTAGTGGCGGTTTATTCAAGACAACATTCGCCACTACTTTTGGGCTTTGGGATCACGTCTGTCTGTACAAGAATAGTATTGTCTGTGGGTAGGAGAAACGATTTCATTTTTCCATCATTTAGAGTAAAAACGTGCTCGTGTTTCACAAACATGCTACGTTGTTTGGTTATTTTTTATGAGTAATCAGACGACCAAGGACAAAGTGGAAGCTATGACGCAGACTTTGCAATTGGATTGATTCATTTTTTCACTTTGATAACACATCTTCATAATCTCTTTGCAGCTGCTATGGTAATAGAGATAATACTCTAGTTATCGATTGTTATGCCAATAAAAGTTCTCATATTTCTTTTTGATCCATCCTAGCATCAAAGCCAGACGTTCGAGCTTCAGAATGAAATTTCTTATCTTTGTGATATTTGTGATTTTAGTCCCTTTTCACAGCTGCGATCTGCTGAAGTGGGATCTTTTTGATATCCTCAGAATATTCAGTGATCCAGATTCTCAAAGAAATGTGGCAAGTATTAATCATAAATTATAGTTACTATTAATAAAACGGATAGTGAATAGATTATGTAAGTGATGCCTTCTTCATCCATCAAATATATTTGGTCCAAATAAAAAAAATTCCAGTTTGTAGTAACATTAAAATTGTTTCTGTCAAAATGTAGCTTTTATGTAAAAAATAAATAAAAATTTTCAAGTACAATATTAATTTTGTTTCCTATAGTTTCCATGCATTTATTTTAGATCATTCGCGGACAAAATATTTGCCGAAAAGTTACTTGTTATTTACTTTTGTCAATAATATCGTATTCTAAAGATTATTTTAATGGATTTTAATGCAAAAAGATTTCGTCAAACTTAATGTTCGGAATGAAATAAATTTTCGTCAAACTTAATGTTATGAATGAAATAAATTTTCGTCAAACTTAATGTTATGAATGAAATAAATTTTCGTCAAACTTAATGTTATGAATGGAATAACTTTTCGTCAATTTTAACGTAATTTTAAATCAGATAATTTTTCAATTGTGATCCCTGCGATACGACTAGAATATATAAAATTCGGAAAAACAAATAGATAACTGAGAAAATATATATATATATATCCTAAATAAAATATAATTAATGATTGCTTCATGTTTCACTGATAGATGGCAGCAGCAGTCACAGTATCGACCATTGACGCATCTATAAAAATGCTAACGTGATTTGAATATTGTTTTGTCTTGTGATAATAGTTGTAGGTCATATATATATATATATATATTCGTTTCTTCAGTTTATATGACGATAGGCCATAAATTATCATTCAGCCGAAGTGTTTTCAAGAACCATAAAATGTATGTTGTAAATATATATTTAAAAAATTGCCTTAAATATATATTTAAAAAATTGCCAAGTCTATAATTTTCTTCTAATAAATTAGTAGAATAAAGAAATATATTTATTTATTTAATCATTTTTTTAAATAATAATATATATGGGTATTCAAATATTTATATCTATTTTACTCGTCTTGTTTAAGTTCCTCATTTCACACATTTTTTATAAAAAAAAAATATTTTATTTTTATATAATATGACGGCAGAATGATCTCTAATTTATCAATTGCAGATACTTAATTTAAGAGATACTTTTTCCTGTTTTAACGATGTTAATGGCATTTTAAAATATCTAGCGGCACACTTTAATTTCTAGAAGCACACACTCTTGTAAAACTTATTTTTTTGTAAACTTTTATAATATATATATATGTATATTTAATGTATGTATATATATATATATTTCTCTCTCTCTCTCTATATATATATTTATATATATATATATATATATATATATATATATATATATATAATTGAAGATTTTTATGATTACTTGTAATATATATATACCCGAGAAATACCAAAGAAAATTGCAATTATATATATATATATAATTTATAAATTATATATATATAATTTATATATATATATATAATTTATATATATATATAAATTAAGCTAATGTTAGTTTAAAGTTTCTTTCAAACCCTGTTATATGTTTAACACATAATTTTTCTTAACTTGGTCACTTTTTTATTTTTCATTCTTTTAATTAATTAAAGTTGAAAAGGCTTGTTTTTTTAATGTACTTATTAACTTAATATCTAAAATGAAAATTCACCCTAAAATACCCCCATTTAAATTTTCTGTTCCATTCACTGGCTTTAAATTATTTTTTCTTTCAGTGTCATTCATACACAATATTATCCAGTTAAAAATTGCAGGAGGTCTTGAAAAATGTAGCCTAGAAATATGCAATTTATACCTACTTTAATGTAGCCTACTATATACACTGTGTAGTATATTTATATTATTATATTAATATAATATATTTATATTGTTATATTAATATAAATATATACACTGTGTAGTATATTTATATTATCAAGAATTTTCCATTCATCACCAGGGAAAAGAGAAGTAGTTTGATCAGGAAAGTATAGTATTTGGGACCTAGGGTGTCGAAAACCCAGACCGCCCGACTCGTCCTAGGATATAAGCCGCAATTTGGAGGGCCGGGGGGACCTAGGGTGTGAGAAAGACCCAGGCCACCCAACTCACCTTAGGGTATGAGCAGCGGGTTGAGTGGCCAGGGAGCTAGGGTGTGTTGAAAGCCCAGGCTGCCCGACTCATCTTAACTAAGATATAGAGCAGCAGCTTAGGTGACCAGGGACTTAGGGTGTTGAAAACCCAGACCACCCGACTCATCCTAGGACTTGAGCAACCATTTGGAGGGTGGGGAAAGAGGGACTTAGGGTGTGTGTAATATCACCTATTCTCCAAAACTCAAAGGTTTAAAACAGGGTTGTTTGATTTAAATCGGCTTGATTTAAATCACTTGATTTTTTTAAAAAAATCATTGATTAAAATCATTTTTTAATTTTGTCATTTTTTGAAGTTTTTTTTTTTGTATTTTTATGCTAAAATAACCTGGAACAAAATAAATGTTTAAAATAATAAAATTCCACATCAAGACATCTTTAGAGTATATAAAAAAAAACTAAAATCCTTTCCTTAACTCTCGGTCAATGGAGATAACACTATTTATTGCGTGGAGTATAAAATCAAGTAACAATGACAACTGACCAGTGTTGCCAACCTATTTTCAAAATTTATAGCTAAAAATCCCGCAAAATATATCTAGAATTATCTAGATTTTCTGTCAGTTATCTAAAAACATAGCTAGACAATATTTAACACTTTAATTGTTCTTGTGATGATTTATTGGGATCAGTGGTTGTGATACAGTTTTTACATGCATATTTCAAGCTACAAAAATTTAAAATACCTTTTGAAATGTTATTTATATGTGCTGTAATAATTTTTGCCATAGAATTAAGAAAATTTGGTTCCTTCCTTTTTTTGTGATTTTTGCTGGCGCATACCATCACTGGTCGATATATTGGAAAGGTCTCGAAAAAGAGGGTCATTATACCGAGAGTCTGCTGTACTACTTTACTGTTTACTTTTTGCATTTTCATGCTTTTTTTTTTTTTTCTTCGATTTCCAGTATTAGAAATTTGTACTAATAAAAAATCCTTTAAGAGACTCAGATGAATGAAATTACCTGTTAAATGATAAGTTTTTATTATATAAATGGAAAAGGTATTATTAAATATTAATACTTAAAAACATCATCTTTCTCTAAAATCTTAACTTTTTAATAAGCTTGTCATAATCCCTTCCCTTTTTTTCAAGTCCTTCATAATTTCAACCCTAATAGATTTTGAGATATCATAGCTCTTTATTAATATAAATTCAAATAAAGAGCTTAAAACCGCATAATAGTTCCATATAATTAATATAGCCTAGATTTATAAATTGAATAAAATAACGCAATTAAAGAAAAACCTATTTATTTAAAAAGTCTTTGGTTTATTTTTAACCCCTGTATATATTTTTTAATCTTATATTAATTCAATTAAATTTGTTTAAATTATACAGTACATTAATATAGTCTAACCTACCTTCTGATCTGAAAAATATAAAAAATTGATTTTAAAAAAGGCCAATATAAATAAAAAAAATCCGATTTAAATAAAAAAAAATCTGATTTAAATAAAAAAAATCCGATTTTTTTGATTTTTTTAAAAAAAATCATGATTTTTATCCACCCTGGTTTAAAATTGGTGTTGAATTTATTTTAAAAACAAATATGGAATTTAATGTATTTTTTTTTACTTTTCATATATTTTTAGTAAAACTGTATATATATGGAATATATAATTGCAACAGTATATAGGGGTGAAAAGGATCAACATTTATTTATTTTGTTAATACATGCAGGCTTTCTAGGGCTAATACTGCAATGATATTTTTACAATTCATTATTGTATCTTGTGTATGTATTCTTGTGTCTTTGTTTTTAATTCATTTTTTATGTCAAATCTAATACTTTTTTGATGAGTGTTTTGCTTTGCATGAAAAATCAGTTTAACATGGTAATTAATCATTCAGTGTAAAAATGACTGAAATCAGAGAAAGTTCAAGCAGAAATACCCCCTGTGAAGAAGGGTATCTATATTTGAACTCCCCAAAACTACTTTTTTGTGCTTCAGTGTTCATAAAATTATAAATGAACTTAAAATTCAACAGAAAAATTATAATGTGACACACCTTGGAGATACCCGGCCACACAAATAGCTACTGAAAGCCTCTGGGTCAGTCGTGTGGTCTGGGTCTCCCACACCTTGGAGATACTTCCTGGCCACTCAGATTCCTACTGTAAGCCCTAGGGCCAGCTGAGTGGTCTGGGCCTTCAACACCTTGGAGATACAGTGTGGTAATAGATTACTTCTTTCCAAGGCCCTTAATTATAGGAGTATGGATTAATTAGCACACTCCCCCATTGACATAACCTAGATTAAATATTCCTTTTCCAACTTTAAAAGACAAAGGCGTATGAGAGTTCAAATTTCTCTTTGACTCACAGTCTGGTTTACTTGTTTATCCCATCTTTTAAGCTAGACTAGAGTTTAGCAATTCTAAGTAGTATCCTCTATAAGTATTTTAGAAGTATAAGTATTTTACAAATGCATATTGGTGTTCAAAGTTTCAACAGAAATAATTTGAGCTTAATGGTAACTTGGTAATGCAGTGGCCCATAGGGACTATAATGCATGGGAGGAGTAACCTATGGAAGGGCCTGATAAACATAACTGAAAATTATGAAGGGGTAAATATAGTAAGGAGACTTGAATTTTCCAAAAAAAACCTATTTTAATATGTAGAGTAGAATGAGGCACCTTTGGACACTTTTCAGTTTTTGATTTTTATAAATATTGTTTTTATAATTCTATCTTAACCAAATATGTGTCTTATATGCATTAAATACTTTGCATACAGTAAACACTAAGATAAAAACATAATTCACTTTAAATGTTTTATACATAATTATTAATATATATATTTTTTCAGAGCTCTTTCAGTGCCTCACATATGTGAAATAGATTTGATATATATAACTGAACATAACTTTCCAATGTCATCTTCTGTTACCATACAGAATGATTTTATACCCAAATTTATAATTTCTGTCACTTTATCATTGAATTTTTGCATCATTTGTTTAACCAATGAATCCACAAACATTTTTTCTGATTTAAAACTTATAGAAATTTCTTCATTTAAATTTATCAGACACATCTTATTGGCTTTTTGAGGAATTGCCATGTAACTGATAATAATTACACCTTCGTCATTCATCTTCATTTAATCTGGAGATAAATTTCTCATGTACATTAAGGGTGAGCGTCAGCAAATCTTCTGCCCTATCCGCGCTTTGTTAACTTTCGCGGCACACATTTTTTGCCGAAATTCTGCTCAAACAGTTCTGAAATATTTTCTGAAAGATAAAATGCAATGCTTAGATTATATTAAAACTAAATTTAATACCCAATAAAACATAGAATATACTTTTTATTTTAATCCAAAATATTTTTGGTGCTGCCATCTGTTGTCGTAATTTAATTCATACCGACTATTTTTATTTTTTAATGAACATTTTTAAATGTCTATTCCTTCTAATACGCTATTAAATACAACAGATCATATATAATAATGCCACAATCACGGAAACGTAATTGAACTTGGACTTGAAGACAAAACTGCAGTCCTCAGTGCAGTACATCAGATCTACTTATCAAATTTATAGAATGAGAAATTACCTTTCCGTGATTGTGGAATCATTATATATGATCTGTTGTTGTATTTAATACTGTATTAGAAGGAATAGATATTTAAAAATGTTCATTAAAAAATAAAAATAATCGGTTTGAATTAAATTACGACAACAGATGGCAGCACCAAAAATATTTTGAATTAAAATAAAAAATATATTCTATGTTTTATTGGGTATGAAATTTAGTTTTAATATCATCTAAGCATTGCATTTTATCTTTCAGAAAATATTTCGCAACTGTCTGAGCAGAATTTCGGCGAAAAATGTGTGCCGCGAAAGTTAACAAAGCGCGGATAGGGCAGAAGATTTACTGATGCTCACCCTTAAAATTGAACTTGTTAATAAATTCAAATACCATATAAAGCTACTTTTTGTAAAATTTTACTGATATTTGAAACAGCAAGTAAGACGTTATGTAACATGTAAAGTGATATTAAAAAACTTGATTTTTCAACATTAACAAAATTCCTCCAGCTAATGATATTATCATTTTTGAACAGCACCATATCTTTACTTATATGCATTTTTTTACAATTTGGATGAACTTGCCAGTAAATCTACTTAACATAATAAGTTTTCTTACAAATTTATAATTTGAAAAGAAATGCTCTCAATAAATAACTTTTTCTTTATTTAGTGATTTGATAATGTGTAGTTAAAAAAAAAGAAAAATTGGTTGATTGACACATTATTACTAGTTGATTACTAGTAGGGTAAAAAAAGTTTTTAAAACATAGGATAAAAAGCTAAATGAATCATCGAGTTCTTCTAGTAAATGTCCAACACAGAATTAGTTAATGACCTTGTATTTTAAAACTGAAAAATGTCTAAAAATAAAGTTAAGTATTTTCTGGAGTTTGATTCCCACTTCTGCCCAAACTGTCTCAGTGTTCATATGGAGCATGGGTACGTTAAATATGTGGGTCCATAAGTCCTTTCGAGTGATTGGTGGTAGGGGAAGCAGCATGGCCCCCACATCCTAGGATGGGCGCCCTGGCCAAAATTCTTTAAGGGGCCCCTATGGGCTGCGGACCCTTGGACATCATACTGAATCAATACTTTATCATACTTTAATCATTTACTTTGAATCATACTTTATCATACTGAATCAGTATGATAAACAGCAATCCATGAAAAACATTTTACAGAAAATTGGAAATTATTAAAAAATATAAAAAATTACAAAGGAGATTGCTTCATAATTGTACATTTCATAGCCTTTTTCTGAGCAAATTTATCTATAACATCAGAAAAGTCAACCTTCTTAGCTAGATCACTTTCAATGGCTAAAATAGCTAGGTGGTTTAATCTCTCTTGGCTTGTTGATGTTCTTTGTGACAGCTTTTCAGTGAATTGGCCAGCATGCTAAATGACCTCTCAGCTGAAGAAACAGTCACTGGTATAGTACAAAAAAGTTGAATCGCAAGACAGAAATTAGCAAATATACCCTGAACGTTTTTGTTATAAATAGAGTTAAGAAGCGTTAATGTGTGTGGATTTTTCTCAGATTCAAAGACAGTGGCGTGAATGCTTTTCACATGCAAAATTTCTTCTAAACGGTCTTCTGACAAGTCGGTTTTGAATTGATCCACAAGGGACTTCACTTTCACTATTAATTGATCATTGTCCATGTCTGCAAAATTTAAGACTGGAGAGAATGTTTCGCAAATGGACTCAGCAGCTTCAAATCGTGACTTTAAATCAAACATTATAAAATCCAGTACAGGGATAACCACAGTAGTTTTGAATCCTTCATCTAGTTCGAATGCTTCAGTTTCAGTATCAGTACTTCTGCTCCAAGACTTACCTGATAGTTTTCTCTTCTTGGGAAAGTCAGATGATATTCCTACTGCTTCAGCGACCAGTTTTGCCTCTTGAAGAATTTCTTCCCATGAGTCGCGAAAGTGCTGCATCTCTTTTACCAAGTCTCTCACAAGAGCAGTTTCCACATTGAGTGATATTCCCTTACTTTGTATAATGACATTTTTTGGTCAATACTTGACAATATTTTATGCCAAATTGACGTTGTTAGCAGGCCCTTAAAGGATCTGAAGTATATCTTCAGTCCTTTGATGGTGTTGTGTGCTGATGGAGTCAAGTCTGTAGCCATTTCCTCGAGGATGACATCTAAGACTTTCAGTACACCGGGATAATGCTTGATGATGGGGCGCACAGCTTGGATTCTTTCACTCCACCTTGTTTGTGACAGACTTTGAAGAGATAACGGAACATGTTTTTTTAGAACTTCCCAGCGCACAGGGCTGTGGGAGAAAAAGAAATAGAAACTCTCAATGTTTCCAAAAAATGTTAAAACATCTGCATTCATTTTTGCAGCTTTCACTCCGACCCGATTTAATGAATGTGCTCCACAAGGAGAAAAGAGAGCACATTCATTTTTTTCCCAAGATTCTGGTCTTGACACCATACACGTACATTCAACACCGGGACACTCAAGGATATCCATTTATGAAGTACCCAGGTCAGCCGAAGACTGCCTTTAAACTTCAATCTTAAGGGCGGCGAGGGATAGTAACGAAGGTAAATTACAGAAAAGAAGGTTCAAAAAAGAAACAGGCAGTGCTCTTCGATTCCTATTGTGACGAGTCACAGTAGAAATCTATCGAGTCGCATAATTTGGAAAAGGAGGAACAAATTTTCCTCGAGAAGTAAAGGCGGGGGGAGGGGGGGGGATCACTCTGTGCTCCGTGGAGCGCTGGCCTTGAATCGATGAGAAGCTGCGTTTAAATAAACGCAGAAAATGAGGTTCAACAGAACCGGACCAAAAAGCAATTATTCGTGGGTGGGGTGACCCTTAGAGTTGACAGGAAGGCCGTTTAGGCTGGCAAATGGAATATTTATCCTTTCAAAGTTATCCTCTGTCTACTGCTCTCATAAGGTGCATGACCTCAGTGTAGCGTTCATGAATAAGTTCGGGGGAATAATGGCTCTGGGAGCCACATAGCATACCAGTAATTTCACGATTTAACTCATCTCTAGCCTTAAATTCAGCTGATAAGTGAGGGTTTGGGCTTTTAGTTTTATTGGCAGGATGGGTGGGGAGCTCGGGAAAATCTTCTGGCTCATTTTGGAACAATTTTGCATAGGAAATATTTTTACTAATATATCTCGAATTAAATTTGTTGTTTTGATCTTGGTTTAAGTTTACAGGGTGTCTGGGCTTGGGTTTGGGGAATTTAGGGCAGCCACGGTAACTGGCCGGGCGGGTGCCACCGTAGTTGGCGCAAGTGCAGGGGGTGGATTTAATTTTCAAACATTCATATGATCTATGGGGGCCTGCGCATTTGACACATTTGGTGGGGAGAAAGCATTGATTTGAGGAGTGGTGGAAAGTCTGGCAAGAAAAACATTAGCTGGCTTGAGCCCTTCCTCTGTATCTTTGAATTTTAATATCTAAGCCTAACATTGATTTAATTTGATATATTTGGACGCTCTCAGGTGTTTTAGGACACTGCACATAAAACAGTGGCATGAGAATTCTGTTGGTTTTGGGGCCCTTGAACAGCTGGGTTATGCTATTAAATTTGATTTTGTTTTTAGTTAATTCCGATTTAATGACTTCAATGTTCGTAGGGACAGGGAGACCACGAATGACCACTTTTAGCGGTTTTTTCTCATTTAACAAGAAGGTTCTATAGTGGATCTTATCCTTGTTAAGTTTACGTTGTATAGCTATGTATTCTTCTCTACTGCAGACTTGCAACTTTACTAGCGCTCCTCTCTGGTTACCCTGAAGGGAGGGGGCATAAGATTTAAGTTCAGAGATATAACTGTGCCAATTTGGCACGGGAACTATAAAAAAGTGCGGGGGGGGGGGGGGGGGCGCAGGAACATCAGATTCGAGCAAGTGCTCGACCATACTAGGGGGGGGGGATCCGTCTTCTTGGCACGGGCAGTGTGCCGTTTCTGCATGGTTTGAAAACCATCCTCATCTAAGCGGGGGTGCTTTTTAGATTGGAAACTAAAGCCAGAATTAGCATTAACATTAAAGGGGGGGTTAGCAGATTTGTTACTCTTAGAACCTACAGAAGTCGCCACTTGTGTGGCGGCACTAGTACCTGGCTGGTGAACAAGATTGGCAGGAAAAGGAATACTCCCGTGAGAAGAACTCATGGAGGGGGGGGGGGGGGCTCACCATTTTCAGGAGTTGATGAAGTGTCCATTCTGTTAGGCCTGTTGATTTCCATCTGTGCCAGCCTGGCACGCATCAGGTTTTTCTGCTCAGGATTTAGGTCTTCAGGATTTTCGCTGAGATCCAGTAGTTCCGAATAGGTCATCTCCATTATCCATGTGGTATCGTCATCCATAATTATCTCATCGTAATTAACAACACGTGTGGAGGCACGTGTAACAGGCATACCCCACATCTCCTTCTTGTATTTGTTGTAATCCGTAATTGTCTTATCATCTCCAAACATACGCTTAAACTCATAGAGCTTCATAATAGCACACTTTGGCTGGGACGTCATAACGCAAAATCACAAGTACAAAACTCGAAAAGGCACACAACACTCGAAAAGTAACACGTGGCAAGGAGCTCAGTGCAAGCATGTCCTTCCCTAACCAAGTACACCGACCGAATCCATCAGTCGAAATTCCAGTTAGCGTGTGACTCCAATCAAATTATATCTACAAAAATCTGCATATCTACTGAAAATTT
The DNA here is from genome assembly GCA_951213105.1 of Amaurobius ferox. NCBI lineage: Eukaryota > Metazoa > Arthropoda > Arachnida > Araneae > Amaurobiidae > Amaurobius > Amaurobius ferox. The sequence continues at coordinate 66,690,092 of OX578133.1, read as the reverse complement.
GCGTAAAATGTTAATGTATATAAATTACAAGGAATGTTTTAAATATTTATTCCAAAGCAGTTCCAGAAATAACACTCAGTACATTCGATCGAGAAAGATTTATTCCAAAGAAGTTCCAGAAAGAACATCCGAAAAAATTCTGATGAAATACACAGAATAGTATTGAAATACTTACTGCCTATTAAAATGCAGATTCCCAAACAGTCGTGCGCTGATTGGATGTCCGTTGGTTACCAGAAGTTGTGGGCTATACCAGATTGGCGAAATGTACGGAATGAAATTGTAACCCAAAGAATCGCGCCAACTTGGCACTGGATCGTATTTTGAAAAATGAGTGGGGGTCTATTCTCAGGATCAACCGAAACATAATATAACGCTAAAATAATTATACGCACTTCCAAATAGAAAAAAAGAAAAGAAATATTTTGAAAGTTGATAGGGCAGATCCTTTGGAGTAAACAAATGCCCCTTTTGTTTACTCCACTTTGGCACTGAGACCCCTTTTTTCAGAACTTATTACTAAAAAACATTTTTTTTTAGCAGCTGTCAATTAGAAAAAAACCCTGAAAGACGCCGGCTTCGCTTGGCCCCCTTTCACATCCGTTTGTCCAGGGCCCCCTGGCTGTAGCCATGCTAGCCACCCCCTTAAGGGGGCCATGGGAAGGAGAGTACAGTCCCAGTGGATGCTGCCCCCACTGGGTTTTGATCTAAATTGGGTGGTACTTCCTGGCCATTCAAACAGATGCTTTACACCTTCAGGTAGGTCGGATGATCTGGGTAAAAAAAAAATATTTTCTGGAATTATACTGGCTAGTTTCTGAAACAGAAAAATTTACTCTGGTTTGTCTTACCTGATCTTTTTTCCCCCTCCCCCCTCTTTTTTTTTTTTAATAAGTTGATTTTTTTATTTCATGAAATATTTTCCACCTTTTAGATGTTGCTTTAGTACTCTTTCCTTTATTGATACAATCTTATTGCCAGTAAAGATGTGTATTCCATATGCTTTCTGGTGTTGAATTTTTTGATGTGGATAAGCTTGCTCTTGTGTCATGCTAACAGTTGTCTATCTAACTAACAGCTAAGAATCAACATGTACCACCATATGGTCAACCTTAGCTGTTTCACAGTAGTCTCTCCAGGGTATAAATGTGACAAAAGCAAGACTATGGGTTCTAAAATGTTCTTACTCTTGTGGGCTTGCAGAAGAATTATAATTTCCAAATCCCCTTGCTTGCACATTATGGGTATTATGATTAGTATTTTGTTTATTTAAAAATTAACAAAAAACTTATTTCACTAAGAAAATATTTCAAACGTGAAATTGTTAATTTATTTATGTTGCATGATTTATAACTGCCAGAGGAGATAGTTTTATCGTTACTTATCGGTTAAAGGGACCATGGGTTACCAACTACTTTTCCGAGTTGTCGCCAACATGAACGTTGGTGATATAATCCGATACGAGAAATTCACTACAAACACAATGATAACAATTTAATATATAATGGGATTTGATCAACTTTACTTATAACAAAAAAAATATTGTGTTACGTTGAAATTTGTGGCAGCCCAAACTCATATATTGCCAATAAAATGTCATTAAATTTTTCACTACCGGTAATGCTTCGCCACATAAATTCTGCGAGACATGAGTCCAGCGAGTTTGGCTTCATGTTAGCTGAGTTTTGGTCACCACAAATTTTAATGTAACACAATATTTTTTTGTTTTGGCCGCCACAAATTTCAGTGTAACACAATATTTTTTTGTTAAGTAAAGTTTATCAAATCTCATTATGTATTAAATTGTAATCATTGTGTTTGTAGTGAATTTCTCGTATCGGATTATATCGCCAGCGTTCGTGTTGATGACAACTCGGAAAAGTAGTCGATAATTCATGGTCCCTATAACCAATAAGTACCGTTTTATCTTCAGGAAGGGTTGTCACCCTTTTGGATTGATTACATACCACTGCTTTAGTTAAAATGCTACATATACATTAAAAAAGAACATTAATTGGATGAGTACTTGATTATCCAATAGCTGAATCCAAATCTGAAATCAGTTTTTCAAATTAACCCTTGGATCTGGAAAAATAGTTTATTAAAGTTTGATCCGTTTTGCTTTATTTTGTGCTTACTATCTCAGTTGGAAGGCATTGCAGCAACATGATGCAAAGAAAAACTATTCTGATCATGGATTTAGAGATGAGACCACCTCCATGATTCAGCTGGATAGGAAAATTAATATTGAGAGGTTATCCCAATTTAAAAGTCCAGAATATGAATATTTAAACCATGGCATTAGAGAGACTTATTTCCTGCTTTAACTTCAAATTCACATTTTAAACAATGTTATGGATACAAACTTTATTTATAGATAGATTGGTTGGAGCTAAATTAGTATGACCCATAAAGTTATAGGGAGCCCCTTTCTTCCATGGTATGACTAGAAATTGCAAACTTGATAAAATGCTTGAGGTATTAAGCTTGATAAATTGGTTTGTGAAAAGATCTATATGGGTGCGTAAATTAATTATGTTATGTTAGCGGTTGGTATAGTATGTTCTGATAGGGAATCGTATAAGAAATAGCAATATTGAATGGGAGGGGTGTATGGCTCGCATGTGTCTGTAAATATTAAGAGCGGATGGGAGGGTTGGCGGTAGTTGATATCCTCTTGTTCCTGTTTTCTATGCATAGCCATGGTGTACTTGGATGGGCATAGCTTGCTGGTTTTACTGATATATAAATAAAATTTTAATTATTTAATTAACTAGTGAGTACCCTTAAAAAATTCCGGGAAATTTTTTTATCCACTGAAAGTTATTAAATGTAGATCTTAAAACTTGTTTAAGTTAATAAAGTTATAAAAGCTTTTTGTGTGTCAAAGATATCTTAAGGGTGAGCGTCCGTAAATCTTCTGCCCTATCCGTGCTTTATTAACTTTCGCAGATCACATTTTTTCTGAAATTCTGCTCAAACAGTTGTGAAATATTTTCTGAAAAATGAAATACAATGCTTAGATTATATTAAAACTAAATTTAATACTTAATAAAATATAAAATATATTTTTTATTTTAATCCAAAATATTTTTAGTGCTGCCATCTATTGTCGTAATGTAATTCATACCTACTATTTTTATTTTTTAATGAACATTGTTAAATATCTTTTCTTTCTAGTATAGTATTAAATACAACAACAGATTATATATAATAATGCCACAATCATGGAAAGGTAATTTCTCATTCTATAAATTTGATAAAGGGATCTGAATGTACATTACTGAGGACTGCAGCTTTGTATTCAATTGTCCAAGTTCAATTACCTTTCTGTGATTGTGGCATTATTATATGTGATCTTTTGCTGTATTTAATAGCGTATTAGGAGGAATAGACATTTAAAAATGTTCATTAAAATATAAAAATAGTCTGTATGAATTAAATTACGACAACAGCTGGCAGCACCAAAAATATTTTGGATTAAAGTAAAAAATATATTGTATATTTTATTGAGTATTAAATTTAGTTTTAATATTATCTAAGCATTGCATTTTTTTATCTTTCAGAAAATATTTCACAACTGTTTGAGCAGAATTTCGGTGAAAAACATGATCTGCGAAAGTTAACAAAGTGCAGATAGGGCAGAAGATTTACTGACTCTCACACTTAAAAGAATATTTTAGTATACATTTTATATAGTATTATGTACCTTAGTAAAACGACCCAAAATTTTCTCATTAAATCTGTTTTGATATTCCCTTCCTCAAATTATCGGAAAATAAAGGCGATTAAGATTTAATTAATCAGCTGAAAATTATAAAATAAGACAAAAACATTGTGTATAAAGTGTTATAATTGCAAAAAGGTATTTTAAAATAATGTAATTTCTTACTTTATTAAAAGCAAATAATGTAAAGAAACCCAAATCGCCAAACATGTGCATATGTTTGTGTCATTCAGCAAATGATAACTCACACTAGAAATTATGTTTGATTTTAAAGTGCTTCCTAATTTAAATTTAATGAATGCATTTATTTTTGGTTAATAAATGTCTAAATATTAAATTGAGTTAATGTATCTCTTAAAATGTTTTAGGATTTTTTATCTATTGTCTTTTTTAAGTGAAGAAAAAACAAAACCATGATGGTATTTAAGCAAGTCTTCCATGAACGCAAAACTTAAAATTTTAGTACTTAGTACTTTCCTGCCAGTTGATATTATATTTGAATATGGTGATAAATTTTTAATTTTAAACCCCACATTTAATTACTCTATTTTTCTAATCAATTTGGTATATTAGGATTATTTTTCCTATATTTGGGTTGGGCTGATATATCTGGGAAAATCGTTTCAGATATATTTGTTTATTTTTTGCAAAACTAGCAGAAAACGAAAATTAAGGTTTTTACACCCACCCACCACCACCAATATATCCAGAAACAAAACAGAATGGTTTTTGCCTTTTAGTCTTGATGTGAACTTTCTTTTAACCCTCCTCACTCGATTGTTTGGAATACATTTTATATTTCGATCATTTATCTCTCCCCCCCCCCCTCCCCTCATACCACCACCCAAGGTAGAAAGAAGGCTGGTCAGGCAGCTCAGGAGAAAACAATTGGTTTTTGCTCCGTGAAGTCATATCAGCACTGAAGGGAATTCCTTCACTAGTTTGTATGTGTTTTGAATTTTGGCGCGCTTTTCAAATGATTGCAAATTTCAATTATTATTGAACTTGTATAAAATGATGTTATAGTATAACAGATTTACGAATAATTTCAGTCTATGTTTTAATGACAGGAAGATATTATTATTATAAACTTGCATGTTTAAGATACAATAAACACGATTTCTCTATTTGGAAATGATAGAACAAGAATAATTAATTCAAAAGAAACTTGAATAGAAATCCCTTCTTCATAATTGGAACTGATTGAACAATAAGTATACGTTTTAACAGAGGAAAACTGTATTACTGTGTATTTCTTATTTTCAATGAAGTACAGGGTTTAATACTAAAATAATGTATTTAATATGCAAATTTCTGCTGCCACTTTTCGAATGCATATGGTTCACATTCTATTAGAACATAACAATATCATCCCAGTAGCTTAATGAAATGCACATTATATGGCTAGTGACTCATTTTAACTTTTGTTATATGGCTAATTTTAATTTTTGTCTAATCTTAATTTTGTAACTAATCTGTCATACGAATCCCTAGTGAGGCTTGAGTATTTTTACAAATTACACCTAATATGAGGACTAAATTTTCTAGCATCCTATTCGATAGCAAGAAAATTTGATTCATTAGTAAAATTAATCCCATCATATATTGCACTGCAATAAAAGTTTTATTTTTGTATTTATGATTGGTTTCTTTTTTAGGAATCCAGTTTTTAAAAGGCGTCGTTGCTACATTTTTAACATGTATAATTTAAACTTTTGCATATGACTTATATCTGCAATTCATTCATTATTCCTTTATAAAGGTATTTATGTTTTGTTTTGTAAAAGTAAAATATATCCAACTATTATTACTGTAACCTTTAAAGATAAACTTTTAAAATAAGTGGTACACGAGCATATACTAAAATGAAAATTGTTTCACTGGCAAAATGTTTAAATACTGTTTATGTAGATTCTAAAGCAAATTGCAAATAGGTCTCTGATAAATTTGTATTATTCCCGTATATCAATAACTTGTGGGCGCTTTAAAATTCTACAGACCCAATAGTGCACTCTTTAAGACTGAAGATTCCAGTAAATATTTGTAGCACATGACTTTCCCTGTATAATGCAATGAATTTACCTTTTTTACTGTGAAAAAATGGTGTATAAGATCTTTGGCACCAAGTTTCTAACATTGGATTGTACATTTGACATTTTTTGGGGTGACAGCTATACCCAATTAACTTATATTTCACACAACTCTAAATTGACAATTATCAATAATGATAGCATCCACAATAAGCAATAGTCTATATTTTATAATATTTTAATATCAATTTGGCATCATTTTTGTAATTTTGACGACAATGGTGATATTTCTTCAAATTAGTCACTAAATTCACCAAATTTATCACCAAGTGTCAAAAACAGGCACGGGGAAGAGCATTTCTTACATATAAATGACTACTGTTGAATTGTTATGCATTAAAATGCAAAACTATTATTCAAAGTATCTTCCCTCGTGATTGGAACGAACTAGATTCACGGGAATGATGTTAACAAATTTATCGCATATTATAATAACATATGAAAATTGAACAATTTCACAATAATTAATACTTTTCATTGTATTTTATTGATAAATTTATTTGAAACATGTGCGATATATTTAGAATGATTCCTGCTTGAATTTTAAAGTTTATGTCATTCGTTTTCTTATGAAAAATTATATAAGAAATGATCCTTTGCGTAACATTATGAAAGGTTCTAATTTTTAAATGATTCTATTAAAATTTCATTCAAAAATTTGGGGATGTTCTAAACATTCGATTACGTTTAAAATCAATAGGGTTCCAGTATTCACTGATTTTAATAATTTGTACCAAATTTCGTCCAAAACGCTCCATTCTTTCGGGAGATATCTCAGACTCACACACACACATATATCACCTCAAAAATGTTCGATCCGAGTTTAGTTCAGGAATGATTGAAATGTGCTTTATCTACGAAAACTCAAATTTGAATTTTCAACCCCGTCACAATACTTCCCAATATATTTTACTATGTATATAGGGAAAGTTATGACTATATCATCATTTTTTTCCTTTCAGAATTTCATTTTTGAAAGCTAAATTAATTATGGAATGGAAAATGCATTGAATATACTGTCACACTATTAAAAGTAATTTTTTCCTTCAGCATTTAATTATCCACTCATTTTGCAACTTTGCAACCCACTACTTTGTTTTTCTTCGTATAGCTATAACAGTCGTACAGCATAATTCATCATTGCTCCATCAATATTAGAACTATTATAAAAACCAATCAATTATTTAAAAATATGTAATTGCAGTTCAATTAATTTTTTCATGATATTGAAGTAGATTAATGCTGTATATTCAAAGCTCTTAGACTAAGGCAATACTAAAAAAGTACAGAATTATTTGACAAAAAAAGCCTATAATTTCCATAGAATCCTTATATCTTTCTCTCTGCTTGTCCCATTGTAATGTCAAAAAGGCTAAGACTCCTCCCACCCCCAGGCCCAGTTTAAGCCGTGGGCAATTGCCCACAGTGGCCGAATTAGGGGCAGCCATTTGGAAGTGAAATTAGGTGTAGTAAAAATGACTTTTGTGGTCGTATTAAAATTTTTTTTGAAATTGAACCAATTTTGTGCGACTTTAATATAAATGAATTAATGTACGTTTTTAGATATAGTATTAAAACATTAAAAGAATAAAATCGTTTTTCTCCCATAATTATACCTTTTTTGAAGCAATGTATAGTTCTACTTGAAAATACATAAGCTCAAATACTTAGGAGATTACTAGATTTTATACAACTTGCAGCTGGGTGCAGCTTGCAATCCCTGAGGCTGACTTTGTTTCACCCAAATACTGGAAAAAACCCATGGGGTGATTCTCAGAATTTGTTCCTGCTTTCATATTCAAATTGCAAACACATGGATGCGGTCTCTATGATCACACTTCTAAAAGGACGGGAGAGTGGAGATTAGTCTAGATCAGGGGTCGGCAACCTATTGAAACGGAAGAGCCAAAAGTTAAAATTTACAAAATTTCCCAGTTTTTAAAGAGCCACTAAAAATTTTCGTTTCAATATTATAGTATTTGCTTATATATATTTGATTTTTGATTTAAAATAAACGGCTTTAAATACGGAATAATATTTATTCATATAAAAACACAAATATAGATAGTTACATCAATGGGAGCATTGGCTTTGCATGCCTTTTGAAAGTTTGATTAAATCTGGCTTATAACTTGTTGTTTTAAGTTTCAAGCACGACTCTAGATTTTTATTTGTTAGTTGACTTCTAACTTTACTTTTTATTATGTTCATGCAAGAGAACGCTTGCTCGCACGAATATGTCGACCCGAAGATCGGCAGCACTCCATATGTCAACTTCTTCACCTCACTGTAGCATTCTGGAAGACTATTCCATGCGCCGAATATGAGGGCCTCAACTCGCGGAATTTCTTTTAGAATTTATTTCCACTTGTGCTGCGCGATGTGCATGCATTTCTGGACCTCCAACTCTTCCAACTGGCTCTTGAGTTCTGTGAACTTGCCACTCCGCAAGTCTTTGCTTTTCAAATCTAGCAATTGCATTTGGAGCGATCCAGCATCAATTCCAAATGGCTCGATGTTGATCTCATTTGTATTTGTGCTGAGAGGATTTACTATGAACGCGAGATACTTTTGTTTGTTTTGAATTGCTCGAATCTCAGCGAATCCATCCTTCATGTTTTTTAAAGCTATGCTGAAGTAATTCGTGTCAATAGTTGCATTAGTCTCATCGCGATATTGCTTCAGATTTTTAAAATGAGGTAATTTATCGCTCTCCAGTCTTCAACAAAAAAAAGTAATTTTTTTTTCGAAACAAACTATTTCTTCAAGCAAGGCGTAGGCTGGGTTGCCCTTTCCTTGCAGTTTTAGATTTAGTTCATTTAGTTTCATTGTGGTATCTACCATGAAGTTGAATTTTTGCAGCCATTTGTCTTCTTCCAATTCGGGATGGTCAATGCTTTTTTCATTGAGGAATGTTTTTATTTTACTCAAGCACAAAGCAAAACATTGTAATACGTTACCTCTGGAAAGCCATCGCACTTTATTGTGCAGAAGTAGGTCAGAAAACTGGCTATCTATTTCTTCAAGGAAATCTTTAAACTGGCAATGGTAGAGTGCTTTTGCCAAGATGCTGTTAATAATCTTAATTACCAAGTTCATGACCTCAACTATTTCGGCCGGAAATGTTTGGGCACAATGCGCTTCTTGATGAATTATGCAGTGAAGCGTTAGAATTTCGTGGTTTATTTTTTTCTGAAGAATTGATGTTACCCCTCTGTATTCCTGTCATACTTCTGGCTCCATCAGTTGCTATAGAAACGATTTTATTTATATCGATTCCATTGTCTTCCAGGCATTTTTGCACAGCATTTGCTATATCTTCTCCACGAGTTTGCCCTGAGAGCGGTACCAATCCTAGCAGTTCTTCTTTTGGACCTTGGGACGACATATACCTGACGAAAAGGGTAACTTGTGCCGTGTCTTTTATGTCGCAAGACTCATCTATAGCAAGTGATAAGGCAGAAGCCAGTTGAATGTCTTCCACTTGCATATGTGTTATATTTGAAGACATTTTAGCAGTTCTATCTTGTACTGTTTTAGCAGATAATGGCAAATCTTTGATTTTTTTCATGATTTCTGCTTTGTTTTTAAAATCACGAAACAGTTCTTCAGATGCATGTATAAAACAATCTTTGACGTACTCATCATCTGTGAATGGTTTTCCTCTTTTTGCAATTTCTAATGATACTGCAAAGCTTGCCAGATTTACATTATTGGAAGATTGCGCCCAGTTACTTAGCATGGAACTTGGCTGTTTTTTTTTTTTGAGCTCTTCAACAGCTTTTTTTCGTGCGTCATCGGTTGGATATTTACCAGCAAACTGGGTATGTTTTGTAGTGAAGTGTCTCTCCAAATTTGACTTCTTATTGTGTGCGAGTTTTTCGTGGTAAATGAGACAAGTCAGAAGGCCATCTGTGTTGCATATGAATGCAAACGACTCCGTCCAATCCTGATTGAATTCTTGGTTTTCTTCTTCAGTTCTTCTCTTTTTTTTTACCAGATGCCATGCTGGCGGCGGAGCTGAAAAAATGATTTTTTAAAATTTTACTTTGCTATCTAAAACGGCAAGCAATTTATTTACCATTATTACTACGTTAACACGATCCTTAGATATGTAATCCAATTCTGTAACTGATTTTATTATATTACACACGTACATACCTTTGAGAAGATAATTCGCTTCTAAATCGTATTCTTCTTGAAACAACAAGTGAATAGACACGCAAAAACCGCAAGCGATTAAATTAACACACATGCAAGGTAACATCGACCGCGCTATCCGAGGATGACTGACTGACAACACGTCTGGAGTCTAGCTAGACGTGTTGTTTAGACTCTAGAGGTGGCTGTTTGGGTGAGACGAAAATGGAATGTAATTGGCTGAAAGATAAACATGGTCACGGAGTCTCATCTCTAAGAACAAAACAATAGTTCAAATTTATCTCATTACGGTCATGTTAAGCGTAGCGATTTGTAATTAACGATTATGAAAATAGAAGCTATTGAGAAATTAGGTATTTAAAAATATATTTTCTTATTTTTTAAGGGTTTTGATAATAAATTATTAATTTTTTCATATGGAACTGAAGAGCCGCAACTTTACATCAAAAGAGCCGCATGCGGCTCGCGAGCCGCAGGTTGCCGACCCCTGGTGTAGATGGTCACTCTTTGGTCGTCTACAAGCTTAGCTCATTTAAGCATTGAGCCTAGCTGGAGGCTATTGCAAATAACACAGTGATTAAAAGTACTTCTTAGTATTCAGAGTGTTGTGTTATGCTGCTGTGTGAGATTCACAAATTCATCTTCCTCAAATATGGCTTCTTTTAAGTATCCGGGTAACTTTTTTTCTCAATAATTTGAAATATTTTCATAAAATTTCTTAATTGACTATGTCTTTTGTTGATTTTTAATGTGTTTTAACAAAGAAAATAAATTTGATGCTGAATTTAGTCTATGGCATTAGCCCCAGAATAATACTGATAAAAGAATAATTTTTTCATGTTTTTATCCAAAATAATATCTCTAAGCCCTGTGGTTGTTCTATGAAGAATTTCAGAGGCAAATAATTAAGCAATGGTGTAAAATGATCTTAGTTTTGTAATTTTTCCAGTTTCATTGCAAAACAAAAATAGAAAATGGTATAAAAGACTTTTGTGAAGCAAAATATTCCTTTATGAATATTTGCATAAAAGTGCAAAAGTTGCTTCTAAATTGTTAGAGCTGTTTTATAAATTAATAAATTTATTCTATAGACTCAATCTGCGCATTTGACAAATTCTTTTGCTCATGCATACAAATTTCTGTCTAGATATGCGTTCAATAATCTGTAAATATTATTCTATTTTTGCATAATTACACTTTTAGTTATAATTATAATGTGATGCACTTTTTGGTAAAATGTTAAATAAACAATCTTAAAATTTGTAATACACACTTTGATATTATGATATTTTTTATTTCAACTAAAACAATTCATTACCCCTATCCCCATGTTCTAGTCCAGTGGTTCCCAAATTTTATTGTTATGAGACCCACCTTAAAGTTCCAAAATATTTCTCGACCTAACTAATATGTATATATACTTTTGTATCCATCCTATTGAAAAAGGTAAATTTTTGTTCAAAGCATAAGCACAAATAGACTCCGATATATAATCCTAATGCAAAAATGGACGTTTTTTTTCACGTATCTGTTTATTATATTTTTTAGCAATTTTTCCCTTTTAATGTAGCAATATGTGTTCATTTTATTTTTAGAGCAAGCAAAATAATTAGTATTTCTTTGTAGACCTAAGCAGTCATTCTGCGACCCACCAAAACACCGCCCGTGACCCACCAGTAGGTCGCAACCCATAGTTTGGGAACCGCTGGTCTAGTCAACTTAAAACATTTGAGTTATTATTATTTTTATATTTTTATATTGTATGATATGTGGTATTTTTTTTGTCCATTTTTTTTTTTTTTCAAAACTGAGAGAAAATGAAATATTGATGTTCCTCTTTTCCAACGAATAGAAATTTTTTTATTCTTAATATGTGCTTATTGCTTCATGCTTATTGTTTATAGCTATCACTTTTAGTTTTTAAGATATAAGCATTACAAACTTAAAAAACGTCAAATTGTCAAACTTCTTTCAAACTTTCAAAAGACGATTACTTGAAAACTATAAAAGCTTTTTTAAATATACATTATAATTTTAGAATCTAAATTTCCTCATACATGTTTTTGTCGCTTACTAATTATATCGATTTTTTATATTTTTGAGGATATTTCGAGTGAAAGTCTTAAACATGGGAAAAAAACTCATTTTTAAGTTTCAAAGTTCAGGTTCTTTTCTTCCCCCCCCCCCTTCCCCCTCTCAAAAAAAAAAGTTCGATCTAAAATCCAATTATATGCACTTGTGGGCTTTCAAAGAGCTTCAAATTCATGTTTATTGTTCAAGGCTAGATCTTTAATTTTTGAGATGTTACAAACTTGAAAATTGAATAATTTTCAATCTTCTTCACTTTGGCAAGGCAATTATCTACTTGAGAACTATAAAAGCTTTTTGTAATAACAGATATAGATTTTGATACTAAATTTCCTAGTATGTATTTTTGCCATTCACTATTTGTATCTATATTTTATAGTTTAAAATGAAAACAAGAATTAATAAACGCTCGCTCGGACAGATAGTTTTTTACTTTCCCTGCAATACATGGTAATGTATAGGGAAAGTATTGGAATCATGTCGAAAATCACTACTCCAGTTTTCGATGGATCTACACACTTAGAGACCTCTAGAATACGAAAAAACTATTTTTAGCATGACATCTGTGTGTCTGTTTGTGCAATGTATGTATCCACTCTAACTCAAAAACTAATGCACCGAATTTCATAAAATTTGATAAGTAAGACTCTTGGGTGTGACCCTAGTGTTGATTAGTTTTTGGTAGAATTCAGAAAAAAAGAACTCGCCTTTTTTTTGCGAAATGGCCCTCAAAAATCTCATGTATCCACTCTAGCTGAAATAATAATTGACAAAAAAATTTCACAAAATTTGGTAGATAAATCACTTATGGGATACTCTGGTGCTGATTTGATTATGGTATGATTCGGAAAAGAACAACCTGCCTTTTTTTACAAAATGGCCGCAAAAATCACCAATATCTAAAAAAAAGACTGTAAAATATCAATTAAATACTGGTTTTATACATAATTTTTGATGAGGAAAAGAATAAGAACAACTCTATTACTCTATGACTAACCTTTCTCGAGATATTTGAGATTTTTCACATTTTTGTTACGCTGCCTTTGGAAAAATGTCCAATTACCAAACAAAAGCAGAAATTGAATTAAAAATGCAAATATAATGTTATTTTGTGCAATTAAACTCAATTTACTGAGTTCTTAAAGAAATAAAGAAAAAATGAATTTCAGTCTGCAGGGAAAGTCATGTTCTGCCCTTATCAGATATTTTGTTTTCTAAAAAAAGTTCTAAATATTAAAATATTGAAGTTATTATTATTAGTGCCCGAAGAGTTTACATTTTTTATAGTGCTTCGTTTTCCCTCCACAGAAACCCCAAACATAGATGTTATTCACGTAAAAAAAAAAACACTTATATCTATGTTCTAGAATTTAATTCACAATAATATTAGCAGTATATTAATTAGCGTAAACAGAAATTTATAGCATTATTGAACAAAACAAAATTAACTTGTCTTTTTTCGTGAATGAAACTAGCTATGTATACGAGAATGTCGATAATAGATTTATCGTATAAATACTCTTTTATTAATTTTATACATCATTTTTTATCCATATATTTGAAAAATGTGCAATAACATGAGAACGATTCATGCTATCGTTCTAAAGTAAGTCCCATTTAATATTTTTTGATGTCATTTTTTTTTTATGATTTAAAAGAAGTTTGAAAATTATATATATATATATATGAAGGGTGATCCCAAACAGTTTTACCCACACACGAAAATATCCTTGAGCTGACCCTGCCCACCCTTAAAAGCGGCTTTTAGGCGTTTGATGTCTGACTACCCGAGGGATTTCAAATTTGCTAATTTATACAATTTTCCAGTAATTGAGTCAGTGATCTACATCTCCATGGCAAATTTTAGATGGCTGGGGATAAGGGTAGTAACAGACAAAATTAAATAGGCCTATAAACATTAATAGGGTTCTAGTTATTACTGATGCAATCCTAACAATAATTAAAATGCCTTGTTTTGATTCCTTGATTATTTTTTTCTTATAAATCGCTGAACAGTTTAAATTTAAATTTTAAAAGAATTTTACTTTATATAGAATTTTAACAATCCTTTACAGTTTTTCATTTTTAAAGTGATCAGAGATTTTTCACTTTATAAAGTGATTGGAAATAAAAAAATTAAATCTACATAAATGCAGTTTTTTAAGCTTATTAATTCCATTCAATTTCCAAAATAGGTTTGAGACTGCTTTTAATAGATTCCTCATAAATAATTACTTATGAAATATATCTTCCATTAATAATATTAGCAATACTTACTACATGTTGGAAGGTCTTATTCGAGAAATCTTGATCACCTGGGCAGGTGTATTTGTCCATAGTTAAATTACATGTAACGAGTGGAAACAGAAAGATGACAAAAATGGTTGATCACCAATGGGTGTATTGACTCTGACAAAAAAGATTTACTGGCCCCTAATTTTGAAATGTAGATTCCAATATGTAAGGTGTTCAGAAATTACATTTTTACAGAAAATTTGACCCTTTTCTTTTTGAGTACATCTGTCATCTGTATACCATCTGATGGTTGTAGCATAAAGCGTGTGTGTGTGTGTGGGGGGGGGGCAAGAGTGTCAAATTAACAGCATAATTCTGATACTGGAATGCAGTCTGTCATTTCAAAGAATCAAAATTATAAAATATATTTTGATCAATAATAAATAAAGGTAATCTTGCCTTTTTGTTTATGCTGATCTTCTTCTTAACGCCAGGTGACTGCATCTTGAAATTAATTTTAAGAGACTGCAATCTAAATATTTTAAATATAAATTTATTCTGCACAGAACATATAACAATAACACTTATTTATTAACTTCAACTAACTAATATACATGTTTCTTCTTGGGCACACGCAGAAATCCTAAAAATCACATTCTTGATTATTTCACTTCAGTTCATGGGAGATGTGACACCACTCCCACCTTGCATTCTTAGAAAGAATGCAACCAAAAATCACATCTAGAGCATTAAAGATCTAGTTTCTTAATCTGTCTCACCATTCCACTATGTCTGGTTTTAAATATCGGCTGTTCAAGACAATCTTTCACTGGTTTCAGACAGTCTGACAATTTTGTAGAACCTGGACAATGATCTAAATAGCCATTGTCATCATCGGTCGGTAGTGGACGTGAATTGTCAAGTCTATCAGAAACGGATTTCTCAGGTTACAAAATTCTCTGCTCATCTTGAACTTCAAGGGGGTAATGGTATGGTCTAAGAACTTTGGTATGGTCTAAGAAGTTCACCATTCGTAGTCTTTACTAGAGTTACTCGAGTGTTGCCATCTTTACCAGGGTAAAGTTCAAGTATTTTAGTCATAGGCCATTCAGTGAGTTTAATATTGTCACTGCCAACAAGAACAATTTGTCCTACTCTAAGACTGATGGGAACTTTGTGTTTAGAATAGTTCTTCAGTTGTCCGAGATATTCTATTTTTAGCTCTAACAAATGTGCATGACACAGAATCTTCAGATACATAATAGATATCATAGACAGAGAATCTTCAGATACATAATATCCATCTAGATACATAAATATCTTTCAGGAATTTTAATTGATTCTTCAATTCAGAAATTTTTTCGTTAGGTCTTCAGATAATTATTTTCCCATGGTATTTTCTGTTTCCAGCATTCTTGAAGCAATATCTTTGGCAACAACTTAAATACACAAATGATACCCAGAGGATCGTAGATTTGTTGTACAACAGCCAACATTTTCCCCTTTGTAATCTGAAAATTATCTGATGATTCATGGCATATTGAATTACAACTCAACACATCTCTCTGTAGATCCCACATTAGTTCCAAATCTGATATCAAATTATTTTCTTCATCTCGCTTCTCTGTTTCAGTACTAATAATATCTGGAACTTGAGAACTTTAATTTTGAGTAATTACTTTGCCAGCCTCTTAAGTCAAACTTTCATGAAAGTAATAATTTTTTTGACTGTTTAACAAATGTTTCACACTTTCCTATTCTGTCAAAACTAGCAAGACAATTGTCACCATAAAAGAAATCTTGTAACATTGATGCAATATCCTTAAAGTAACAAGGAGCATTCTCTAAATGGTGTTTAAGAGTGGCACTCAATGAAAAGGAACTGGAGGTAAGACCAAAGAGAACACGACAATGTCGATAGACTTTTAACTTAACATGATCACCATCTTCCATCCACAGAAATTTGAGAAAGTTTCTATCACGTTCACAGACACTAATTTGTAAGAATGCTTGTTTAACCCTTTCGTGACGAGTGGCATGCCCACGCGCCAGCTGCGAACTTGCATTCAAGGATGAACGGTACGCCCGCGGGCCGGAGGAAATTTTACCCTAAAGGACGACCGGCACGTATTGGTGTTTCTACGTGGAACGTTTTAGTTTGAATGTATTTGTCTCCTAGATGGCGCTAAATGCCCGTGGAAGCAACTTAAATGTATTTTGTAGATGTTTGACCTTGGCACAAGGAGAATCCAATGAATTATTTCTCCATTTGGAGCGGTGAAACACATGGTTCTGTAAAATAAACAGAGCACTTCTCGTAGCATCAACAATTTTATAATTGAGTTCCGGGTCTCGTTCTGATTTTGTCTTTTATTGATTTGGTTGTTGAATTAGAGGAATATAAGAGAGTTTTTTTTTTTTTTTTGAGTGGGTGGGGGAGGGGGGGGGGGGGTGTAAAGGAATGTGCGGCAATGAAATGATTAGGTTATTTATGTTCTCATGGAAAGGAAGGCTGGGATTTCGTTAATATATCCCATCGAAAGGGTCCAGATATGGAATAAAAATATATAAATCGTCAGAATCGGAATGAGGCCATAAATGGAATTTCCTTGTGTATACTGGAAAGGACACGGGATTATCAAGCTCTGATGGTGGGTATGGAGAACGCATTGTGAAAACACTTCTAAGTGAACTTTCAGGAAAAGTATATACTTTGTATTTGGATAAATTTTTTACCTCTCCTGTACTTGCAAAGTATTTGTTGTCTAAGAATACGCATATATGTGGTACAGTTTTAAAAAATCGGAAGGACATGCCAAAGAATTATCCATCTGTACCTAAAACATATATACACTAAAATTTTTAATATTTTGATAAAAGAAAATTTGTATAAAAAATGTACATCAAATAGAAAATAAGTATTATCTTTCTTCCTGAAAAAAGTAGAATGCTGTGTTGAACGGGTGATTTTTAGTGAATTTTTTTCGAGAGTTAGGCTTAGCGCAAAAAAATAGCCGTCTTTTGGGTACATTTCGGAAACAAAGCGCTTTGTCCTTTGGGCCACGGTAGTTTCGGAATGCCGCCGTCCCGAAAGGGTTAATATTGGCAGTAACAGCAAATTCTTTCATGCGGAATCGAGTTGCAACTGCTGAAATAAGTTCTAGAAGAATCAGACTTTTGGCAAAACATTAATTTAAGGAAGGATAATTTTTCGTATGTGCAGAAGCATCGAATATCTGTCTGATTTTCGTAGCAGTGGTGAAGTTCTTCACCACTGCTCTATGCGGCAAGTAGTGTCCAGGTTTTGCTTCATCATCTTCCTTCACTTCTTCAATTATTCCATCCTTCAACCAATTTTGTAAGACATTTTAATAAGCTTCAAAAGTGTCAGTGGCTTTCAATTTCTTAATTGTGGTTTGTCATCTTCTTTCAGCTAAGTCCTTTCCATCAGGGAGCATAGGATGTAACTGAAGCTAAGATAATGTTATTTCATACCTTCCTTCATCTTTAATTTTAAGATTGCATTGAAAATGCTCATTATTGACTTCGTGTAATTTTGTCATATTTTGGCTTTCAACTGGATCTAGAATTCCTATTCAGTCTAAACTCCGCATATCGGGGACGTTAATATCATTAGTGAGTAACGATATGATCAAGAGATAGGATTCAGTTACTTGAGGAACTTGGGGAATTTTTTTCATCAATGCCCATCCCAAATGTGTACCAACTGTGACAGGCCCATCAGGTAAATAGTGAACTTTCCCATTTAGTAATTTCCTTGCCACATCTGCTCCTTTTAGTAGATGAATTTTGAGTTCGAATGCTAGTGAGAGGTCATTATCACAATCAGTCAGTTTTATACTTCTTTTATGGAGATCTTTCATCCACGGTCCTTGAGAGTCTTCGATATATCACAACATATTTTATCTTGTTCTAGAACTTCGAAATTACAACTATACTTCTCATTTAAGCTAGTTAAATATGCCTTAAAACAATGGTGTTTCTGTTGAGGAGATTCAAGACAGCCAAATAAACTATGAGCTATTGGAATTTCTCCTAAACTTTCAGATTTTAACAATTTAACAGCTTTGGAACATATACAGGGTGTCCTAAAAGAATTGAAATACGCTTTAATTCTTTACCCGTTGGAGATAAGTGGGCAATGTAAATTGTAAAAATGTTGAAAGTAAGGTAGGAAATAAGACTATGTTAATGAAATAGTCCTCCCATTAATTTTCAAAAAGTTACACTTTTTAATTTTTTATACGACCCCCTTAGACAAATTTGGTCAATCAGAAAAATTTTATTTTTAATGTAACAAGATCATTAAAAAAACCCCACATATCTGTATCTTTAAAATCAACTGAAGTATGATAAAGGAAAAAATCTGACTTATGCCATTTTTCCGTACCATGTGAAAGGCTGTTTCATCAGTGAAAATAGGGATCATAAACAAATTGATGATGGAAATTGTTTAGACCAAAAATAATTTAATATGTGTCAAATTTTTTTTATCACAAATGCATCTAAATAAAGCATTACACAGACAGAGATCATATAAAGCAGTGGTACTCACTACGCGCTTGGGTATCCTATGTATTATCATTCAGTTTTATCTTTTTTGTGATATGTCACAAATTTACATTTCTAATTTGATATATGGTCCCCATTCACAATGTTCAATTTTCAATAAAATATAACTCGCTCAATTTTAAAGATATATGTGGGTTTTTTTAAATGATCTTGTTGCATTAAAAATAAAAATTTTTTGATTGACCAAATTTGTCTAAGAGGGTCATATAAAAATTTAAAATTTGTAACTTTTTGAAAATTAATGGGAGGACTATTTTATTAACGTAGTCTTATTGCCTACCTTACTATCAACATTTTTTTCAATTTACATTGCCCACTTATCTTCAACAGGTAAACAATTAAAGTGCATTTCAATCTTTTTGGGACACCCTGTATAGGATCTTTGACTACCAGTATCGATTAGAGCTTTCATGACATATTTTTCATTCTGACCCTTAACATATACTTGTAATGTTTGTAATAATACCCCCAGATGAACTAGACATCAGGCCAGTGTTTAATTTTTGGACTGAATGCATTTAAAATTTTCCTCGGGTTTAGGAGCTTCTAATTTAGATTTAGGTGGAGAATTCAAATACATTATTATACAGTGTATTTTATCACACAGGAAACATTGTATTTTACTGTGACACTGTTTGGCCAAGTGTCCTCTCTTGAGACATAGAAAACAACAAGCTGTCCTTTTTGCACATTCGTGTTTCTCATTAATATTCATTTTTTTAGCTTTATTACATTCTTGAGAATTATGCCTTTTCTCACAAAAATATACTTCTTTTCATAAATTAAATTTGTATTTAAAAGACCAGCAGCAGTTGAGACTTTACTTTTATTTTCATTAAAATACTGTTTATTTGATTTCTTATATGCATCTCTCCCACCATCAAAAGTGTTTCTGGCAATCACCAATCTTTGTTCCCCTTCAACTTCTGATTTCAATAATTCCATTAAAATACTCAATTTATTAATTTCTCCCCCTTCTTTATCCTTTTCCAAAAGAGAACTAATATGCCATTTCTATATTTTTAAAATATCCTCTGGCAAACAACTCCTAACAAGAGGATATAACATCACTGCATATTTATCTGAAGTGATACCCAAGGTGCCCAAAGCTCTTAAATGTGCTTGAATCTTATAGTATAATTTCACCACATTAATCTTATTGTGATTTAAAACCAAATTTAATAACTCTCGTACGTATACTTCTATCAACAATTCATCTTTACCGAAGCAAGATTTCGTATATTCAGTTACTAATGGGTAATTATCGCCAGTTGGCTGAAAACTCTACTAGATTACAGGCCCAGGATTTTTTTGTTGTAATTAAAATACTGTTTAGAGAGCTTTGCAAGAGATAAACAAATTTACTTTGCAAGAGATAAACAAATTTATCTTCATCTGATAATTCTGGGTCTTCATGTATTTTTTTAAATATAGACCAGAATTTAAGGCAATTTTTTATCAATCCATCAAATCTTTCTAATTCTAATTTTGATAATCTAATGGTTTTTCTATTTACCGCTTCAGCACATGAAATATTACGAAGATTCTCTTTTCTAAATTCATTCTGTATTTGATCAACCTTTAATTTTAAAGTAATGTATTTATCTGCATAAGACGGTATATTTTCATATTCTTTGTCATAAACACTCTGTTCTATCTTATCATCTTTTGAAAGTAAATCCAGTATCTCATCTGTCATCTGCAGATTCTAATATTTATCGTTTAGAAGCTAAAAAGAAATTTCAACTTCTTCAATATCAACTGGTTTGCCTTCTAAAGCTTCTTTAAGTCTATTTGCAGCTTTCATAAAACTAGTGTAAAATGGTGTTCTAACTTTTGTCAAATTATTCATAATTTCTAATAATTAACAATGATAATTCTGTATTTAAAAAAAAATTATGTATAATCACAGTCATTTTATAAACCAGCATCCCTGTTCGGGTGCCATAATGTCAGCTCAAGGAATCGTAATTATAAAATATAGTTTGATCAATAATAAATAAAGGTAATCTTGCCTTTTCGTTTATGCTATGATCTACTTTTTAACGCTAGGTGACCATGTCTTGAAATTAATTTTAAGAGGCTGCAATCTAAATATTTTAAACATCACTTTATTCTGCACAGAACATATAACAATAACACCTATTAACTTCAACTAACTAATATACATCTTTCTTCTTGGACATGTGCATAAATCCTAAAATCGCATTCTCGATTATTTAACTTCAGTTCATGGGAGATGTAACACAGTCCACATATGGAATAGACATATCCTATATTATTTACAATTCATATGTTTTCTCTTTAGACATTTCTGTTTATAGGATTACTCATCTGTCAACCTTCTCTACAATTTTAACCCAGTGAATGCAAAGGTGGATCTTCCTTTATTATTCCCCTCTGGAGTGAGGGGATTAATGTTGGGATCCCAGAAATCCTCAAAAGGAATGGTTGTCACTTTTCTTTCACTCATGCAACTATTTTGCATTCTTGATAAAATAATTACCTTATGCACCTGAAGTTAGACCTACTATGATATTCTAAAGTAGTTAGCTCAAAGCCTTTTTGGTTGATACAGGTTAAAGTTATTTATTTTCATTGAAAAAGGGCATTAAATTAACATAGTACTGAGGTGATGTAATTTTTTTTTCATAGCTGGAACTAAGATACAATTTAATAAATCACAACAAATGCAGATTTATTTACTGCAGTCACAAATCAAAAAGTTTTCTAGAGGTTGGGAGGGGGCAATGCCCCCTGTCCCCCCTCCCCTAAATGATGCCCATGTATCAGTGACATTTAAAGGTACGGTTTCTTTCCACCCCACTCCATAAACTTAAAATAAAAATTCTGATGTGGGTAGCATATGACTTTCCTTATATAATGCAATGAATTTACTACTTTTACAGTAAAAAAAATAGGTTATTCTTATAGTAGATACTTATATTCTTTGCAAGATGTTGAATTTTCGTCAGTCATCATTTTCATTGATTTAGCATCATTTTTATCCATTTGGCGAGATTTTCGTTAATTTGGCAAGATTTAAAAAAGTTGCCAAATTGGCGATATTCCACCAAATTCGTCGCCAAAATCTGACCAAGCATTATGGATGGAGAAATAAGTTATTCTTATACCAGATAAATGACTATTGGCTTTCAAATACAAAAGTATTACTTAAAATATCTTTTCTCATGAATGGAACAAGCTAGATCCACGAAAATAATGTCACCTAATTTATCGCATGATATTACATATGAAAAGTGAACATGTTTCTCAACAGTTAATATTTTTTTTTAATTTATGGGATTTTTTGATAAATTTATTTGAAAAATGTACAATATCTCGAGCTTTAGTTTGCTAGCAAGTTTATGTCAATCGTTTTCTGAGGAAAAATAACATAAGAAATGTCTATTTGCGTAACTTTAAAGGTTTTGATTTTTTGATGATTTTTTCAAAATTTTACTCAAAAATTTAGGGGGTTCTGAACATTCGATTGTGTTTAAACACAATAGGCTTTCAATATTAACGGATTGTAATTTTTGTACTAAATATCATTTGAATTGCTCCATTCTTTCATGAGATATCGTCTCCACAGACTCACTGACACACACACACACACTTTAACAGACATCACCTCAAAAATGTTTGATTCATGATCAGGGATGCTTGAAACGTGCTGTCTCGTCAAAAACTCAAATTCAAATTTTCGACCCCATCACAATACTTTCTTTATACATTATACTATGTACAATATAAGGAAAGTAATAACAGGCAACTCTCACTAATAGTTTATTCTTAATCAATCATGCCCTCCCAAATCTAAAATACACCATTAAAGATATCATTTTAGGGTTAATTTGTTTTCATTGCCATAATTCAATTTTATTTACTTAATTCAAAATTATTTATATGTATTTTCAGACTCAGCTTATATCTAATAAAGGTTATCCTGTTAAAGATTACACGGTACAAACTAAAGATGGCTATCTCCTTTCTGTTCAGAGAATTCCATTTGGTAAAGGTCAGAAGTTTAACCATGCTGAGAACAGATCAACAGTATTTCTGCAGCATGGGCTTTTGTCTAGTGCTGTAGACTGGGTTATAAACTTTCCAACTGAAAGTTTAGGTAATTACTTTTTCTTTCTAAAAATCATGTTAATACAGCCAGTTTCTGGATAAATTGTGACTGGGGAGATGATCCAGATAATTGGACATTTTTGTAAATGTAAGAGTAATACAAAAGTAAACTTGTAAAAATAATTCTTTCTTTCATAATAAAGGAAAATGTCTGTGCAGTCTGTAGCAAACATCTAAGCATCGTACGGCTATGAAAATTGGTACCAGTGGTGTATTTATTTTGAAATTCAATTTGGGGGTTTCAGTTTTAAATATAAATCTTAGGGGATCCAAGTTAGAGGTCTATATATATGGGCTCGAGCCTGGCCCATGGACTTATTATACCTGTGGGCTCGACCTGGCCCACAGGCTGGGCTCAGATCATATTTTATTAAATTCGGGTTCATTTGGACTGGGTCAAAATAAATAAAAAATCCAATAGGTGCTGTTTACTTAAAATTTAACATTGATATTTTATTTTCAATGTTTTTCTGTGATTTTAATTTCAATTATTATATTTCAAACGTTTCTAAATTATCAGAATTAAATAAATTATATTCTTAAAGTAAAACACTTCTGTCGATTACTTTCCAATAACAAATATTGTTATTTGGGCAAGCTGTTATAATTTAAAATTAATATATGGATAAGATGAATTATTGTACTTGAATTTATGTATATTTGTATTCTAAACATCTAACACTTTTAGTTTAAAATTATTAAATTGAAAAAAAATATTAATAACTGTGTCAATCAAAGAAAATAATGCCTATGTATACTTACATAGAAAGTTTAATCGCATTGAAATATGTTTAAAAATACTAACAATTGTGACATATGACACATTTGTTTTGCAACCACTACAGTTAAGAATATCTGATGCTAATGAGCTCTAACAAAAGAGCATTGCATTGTTCACTGATAACTTAAATGGGTGAATAAAGCATTTTTATAAACATAATCTCACTGAAGAGATGTTTTCTAATTTAATTTCTGACATTATCGAACCAAAATGATAAATAAAAACACACTTTACAGTGATGCTCATTCTTGATTTGTACAGATTTTTCAAATTTTGGTTCTTTTTAATTTAATTCTATATGTAATATACCTTGTGTTTAATTACTGAAATGCAAATTTGGATCATTATACGAGGTAACAGGCTTCAATGTATTACAAAAAAGTCCAGACCGGTCTGCATTGGGGATAGCTGTGAGTGCAATAATAGGGAGATGCAAGCTTGACTAAACTGGCTAATTTTTATATTTTAGTTAATTATTATTAGGTTAATTTTTTAAATATTTTCGCACAAATAGTACAATGGTGCAACTCAATTAAGTTAACAAAACTACATTTTATAACCTATTCTATGATTTTGAAATATATATTTTCAATATACTTAAAATCTTACTCAAGGTTAATGTGGTTTTACTGAAAACTCCTGATTATTTTACTGATGACCCCTTTCCAGAGGTTGGTGTCCACTGATAACTACAGAAACTCCTGAAAACTGGCAAATTACTCAAAACTCCTGATTTTTTACTGATGACCCCATCCAGAGTATTTCAGAGGCTGCATTATCACTGGCAAAAGTTGTCACTCTCCTTTTGCACTTCGTGTAGCATCCCTTTTTAAGACCAATGCTCTTGTAGGAAGACTACCAATTTAAATCTGTTTCATCAGTAGATAAAATCATAATTTTGATCCTGTATAAATACCCATACTTTTTTCTAAACTTCCCACTTCTTCCAAATTTGCTGAAAGTTTATTACTGTGGATTTCTATCTCATGAATTCTATGTAATGTTTTTGAAGTGTGTAAGCCAACTAGAACTTACTTTAAACTCTTAAATCTCCTCCAAATTTTTTATTAAACAAAAGAGCCTTTTCACAATGCATAGGGTCATAAGTAGGCTGACCTGTAGAAAACCCAGACCACACGACCAACCCATAGGCTAATGGTAGCTTTCTGTGTAGGCTGACCTGTAAAACACTTATAAAAACTATGTTGTTGTTGAGACCCAGACCGTCCGACCTACCAGAAAGGTGTAAGGCAACTGTTTGGACGGCCGGAAAAATATATAAAAAAAAATATATCTATATATATATATATAAAAACCATGTGTATATAGTATCTTCCACCTTTGTACAGTAGACACCACTTATTGTGATCACGTTGGGTCAGATCCCTGGCTATTCGATAACATTAAACAAATGATAGACTCCGTCAGTGGTGGTGCTTGCATAGGCACTGCGGGAGCGGTAGTGCTCTCTCTCCCTCGCAGCCTCGCATGCAGCTTCCTATGTGCGCATGTGCACAACAGTCAAACACCACATTTCACAGTTCCAGCGGCTCGGTGTTTGACTGTTGTGCTCATGCGCAAGTAGGAAGCTGCACGCCAGGCTGTGAGGAAGAGAGAACACTGTCTCTCCCGCAATGCCGTAGTGCCTATGCACCCACCGCCACTGGACTCCATTAAAATATTTCAGTATATTTCTAGGGGCCCCAAATGTAACTACCATTAAAAAAAATTCCTTCAGCTCGGTGTATTCATTTTATTAATTCAAGTGTCATTTTATATAATTTATTTAACTTTCAAATGCATATTGATAATACTGTTAAAAGATGCATGTGCAAACCTTAAGTTTGTTAATCCTTTTTCAGAATATTGTTTTATGATGTGATATCCTATTTATACCATCTGTATTCTCAATAAATCAAAGTAACCCAAATTAAATTTTTACATACTATTAATTACAGAATTTCTTATTATTTATATGATATGCATACTAGTCAATGGCAAAAAATTAATTTAATATCTCTCAAATGAAAAAAAATGTCCTTGCCTCTTGTTCTACTATAAAGTTTTAAATAATATTATTGATTGTCTTATTTAAATTTCTTGCTTGGAGTTCCATATACTTGTTACCAATACTAGACAAAAAAGGGAAAGTTATTTCACAATACTACACACAATTATGTTAAAAGATTTTCTATCTATAAATTTGTTGATCTTTTTAATACATGTTATGCTGATATTTTTATTTTGATTCCTAATAATTTAAAATGCTGTTTAGTACTCTGGTATTTTATGTTCTATATCTTTTATGTTTTATTGTTACTGTAATTGGATTTTATCTGTTGTTTCCAATTAAATTTAATAAATAAATAAATAACATTAAACAGTGTAAAAAAAAATACACTAAAACATTGATGCAATGGAAGAAATTTAATAAAAATGTACTGATTACATTGAAATATGTACTTTAAAAGGCTTCATTAACAGCAAAAGCTCAGAAAAATTAATTTATAGGGGATTGTTTGCTAATTTTCATAAAAGTTCTTTTATAAAATAGTATTTGTAGTGTTTATGAAAATATTCTCATCAGTGCTGTACCCAGAGTTGGGCAGTATTGAAAATACTTGTATTTGAAATACATTTTCAAAATACATTTGTATTTTATATTTTAAACTGAAAAAACTGAATGTATCGAAAATACATTTTCAGAGTATTTTGTATTCTCAAAATACATTTCTTCAGATTTCGAACTATCGTGTTTAAACCACAGACGAACATTTCGCAAAAGAGAAAATGGCTAATTGCATTTTGTCTAGTCATTGATTTCGTTTATAGGAGTTAATCTAAAAATCTTTTTTCAACCTGCAGTGGATCAAGATATTAATTAGTGGGATATCTGCGGACTGTAGTGGCCTTTAAAAAATATAATTTCTGTTATAAACTTTATGTTCGCATTGGATTTATATAATAATGTTGTTTCATAGATGACTCCTTCCTGTCTATGTATTTACAAAAAAGGGGCAAGAAGAAAGCTTAAAGTAGCATTCTTTGTGTAAACAGTAACATAAGCAATTCAAGTTCTGCCATGCATTATTATATTTTAAGTAAATTAAAAAGATGCAATGTTGTTAGTTATTGCAAAGACATGAGAAAACATGGAAGATACTGCTATTTCTTTATGCAAATGTATATATATAATTAATGGATTATGATGTGCATGGTATGCAGCATTAGATGGGAAATGTTTTAAAGTAATATATATTGATGATAATGAAAAAGTAAGGCAGAATGCTAATTATGTAAACCCAAATATGTCATTATAAATGAGACTTTCGAAGCCACAAAAATTTAAAATGCATCTAAAGATAAGATTTTAGTTTTATGCAGTATAGTTCTTTTTAACAAATATTTTTGCTAGTCCCTTAGCATTTGTTTAATCGAGGTTGCGCTATATTATGAGTTTTATTGTTGGAAAAAATTTGCCATACTATTTTTTTAGAAAAAATGATTCCTTGAAACATCTACTTCTTGTAATCTGCTCTTGTAATCTTTGATAGAGCTCAGATGATGACTAATTTGAAGTTTCATCATATTTTTGAGAGGTTGGAGGTTCACTATGAATTTCTACTTCCATTCTTTTTCATTTCTGGTTCAAAAATTGTCATTTTACTTGAAACATTTATATTACACACATAGTTTTTTTAGGAAAAATGATTCCTTGAAACATCTACTTCTTGTAATCTGCTCTTGTAATCTTTGATAGAGCTCAGATGATGACTAATTTGAAGTTTCATCATGTTTCTGAGAGGTTGGAGGTTTACTATGAATTTCTA
Source organism: Amaurobius ferox (assembly GCA_951213105.1). Lineage (NCBI taxonomy): Eukaryota > Metazoa > Arthropoda > Arachnida > Araneae > Amaurobiidae > Amaurobius > Amaurobius ferox. Next base: position 66,662,450 of record OX578133.1, on the reverse strand, counting down.
CTTCCATTCTTTTTCATTTCTGGTTCAAAAATTGTCATTTTACTTGAAACATTTATATCTCAAAATTGGCTATAGATAGAGCTTAGATGATAACTGATGATATGGATTCCAGATCTAATTCTAGAGGAAGTAGGGTGGTTTACTAAGAATTTTTTACTTCCGGTTCCTTTTCCACTTCTGGTTTAAGAATTTTCCTTAAAACATCTATTTCGCAGAATTGGCTGTATATAGAGATAATGACTAATATGGATTTAGCATAAAATCCGGAGCAGATTAGGATTAACTAAGAATTTCCACCTCCAGTTCTTTTACCACTTCTGGTTCATAAAATTTCTTTAAAAAAAAAATTGAAACTTATTTCTTATGATTGGCTATAGATAGAGCCTAGACGATAACTGATATGGATTCAAAGTCGAATTCTGGAGAGAATAGCAGGATTCACGAAGGCAGTGTTTTTTAAACTTTTCTGGTAGTGGAACTCTTTTGAAATTTAATTTTATGGCAGAACCCCAAAATCAGAAAAAGTCCTTTGTGGTTCAAACTATGCATTCAAGTGTTACTTGTTTTTTTAATTTTGAAGAAAATTTACACTAAACTATCATGTACTCGGTAGGCCCGGGTTCGATTCCAGCCACTGCCAAAACTGCCGCCGTGTTCACGCGGAGTACGATCACGTTAAACATGTGGGTCCGTAAGTCCTTCAGAGAGGTTGGTGGTAGGGGAAGGAGGGTACGGTCCTTGTGGATGCCTCCCCCACTGGGTTCCGGTCTAAATTGGGTGGCACTTCCCGACCGTCCAAACAGTTACCTTACACCTTCCTGGTAGGTCAGACGGTCTGGGTTTCAACAACAACAACTAAACTATCATGTGGTGGAACCCTTGGAATACAGTCACCAAAAGTTTCACGGAACATACCCAAGAGTTTCACGGAACATACTTTGGAAAACACTCAACTAAGGATTTTTGTTTAGAGTTTTGGAGATATAAGTTCCAGTTTTTCTGAAAATTTATACGACTGTACAAAATATGTATGCAAAGGAGATCTAAAACGAAGTGTACAAACCATTTGCCAACATATAAAGGTTTCTTCATAAATAAATTGTTTTTACTTTCCCTACATTACATGGTAATGTATAGGCAGAGGTTACCCCAGGATCAAAAAAGGGCAGGGTACTATTACTATGAAAAGGGTACTTCTTAAAAAATAGGGATACATTTTTTTTTTTTTACGTAAATAATATTTATGCGATGAAAATTAGTATTACAAAAAATGTAAACAATTTAGATGCTTATATTTCCGAATCTAATAGATATATAGATATATATATATATATATATATATATATATAATAGATATATAGATATATATATATATATATATAGCAACTAAATTTCCTAATGCATATTTTTGTTGCTTATTATTTATATCTGTCTTTTATGGGTTCAAAGATATTTCAAGTGAAAGTAAGAAAAATGAAAGAAAAAAAAACACCTGTTTGAACAGATACTTTTTTAAGTTTTTCAAAAAAGTTCAAAATATTAAAAATTGAAATTAATTTTATATATTCACAATCTGGATCCTATTTCCGACAAATATATTATCTATTAGATTCGGAAATATATATATATATATATATATATATATATATGAATGAAAGTAGAAAAGAACGGGAGTGACCATATGAATTACATAAGAATGGTAGGGGTGGATTGCGACACCCCTTTCCCGCTTAAAGCAGCTTTTACAACCCGGGTAACGCTCACGGAACCAACATAATTCCATGGTCAGCCTCCCAAATGTGCGAAAATAAAAGCACCAGAACAGACTCAGAACCAAAGAAGTAAACGAATCCATGAAGAAGAAACATCCGCTAGTCCAACCCGATGGAACGTCTCTTTATATAAGTAAAGTTGCTCATGCGCAGAGAAATATCAGGATAATAGTTACGCAGTCATGAATATTAAATCTCTATATCAACAATCAGATTACAAATTTTCTTTAAAAAAGGATTTGTAATAATGTTGTACAAAATTGACTGGATAATTTCTTTTTATAGCTTCATCTGCAAATTTTTTACATTTGCAAATGCAGTCTTTCCTAAAAGTATTATAATTTTGGTTTCTTCTAAAATGTCCAATTACTATATTTCTGAAGACATACTTTGCAAGGTTTGAATTCCAATCGATAATATGATTTACCTTGATCCTGTATGAATCTCTTTTGTCGTGTAACTCTGTGTATATTCCATATTTCTTGTGTTTTTTGATAGCTAAATCCAAGAATTTTACCGATCCGTCCTCACACGCTGGATTTTCAATAAGGTCCAATTCGCTTGGGTAGAATGAAAAGTCAAAACATGGGGTGTTTTCATAGCCCCCAATTATCACATCATCGACATAACGGAAGTAGGGCATTTCCGATAGGATATGAGTGCCTCTTTCGTATTTAGATAGATATATATCTGCTAGTATTGACGAGCAACTCCCTCCCATAGGTATGCCCTTGATTTGTTTGTAAAAATTGCTTCCGTCGTGTAGTATGTTTTCCTTTAATACCAATTCTACCAAGTCCATGTATCTTCTATAAGTTATAAATTGCTTTAGATCGTATTCTTCATGTAGATCTTTCAGAATCAATTGTAAATTATCCAAATCAATATTGTTAAAAAGATCTCGAAAGTCGTAACTCTTAAAGTTGATATCGTTATGACAAAACTTTAGTCGGTACTACATACTACACGACGGAAGCAATTTTTACAAACAAATCAAGGGCATACCTATGGGAGGGAGTTGCTCGTCAATACTAGCAGATATATATCTATCTAAATACGAAAGAGGCACTCATATCCTATCGGAAATGCCCTACTTCCGTTATGTCGATGATGTGATAATTGGGGGCTATGAAAACACCCCATGTTTTGACTTTTCATTCTACCCAAGCGAATTGGACCTTATTGAAAATCCAGCGTGTGAGGACGGATCGGTAAAATTCTTGGATTTAGCTATCAAAAAACACAAGAAATATGGAATATACACAGAGTTACACGACAAAAGAGATTCATACAGGATCAAGGTAAATCATATTATCGATTGGAATTCAAACCTTGCAAAGTATGTCTTCAGAAATATAGTAATTGGACATTTTAGAAGAAACCAAAATTATAATACTTTTAGGAAAGACTGCATTTGCAAATGTAAAAAATTTGCAGATGAAGCTATAAAAAGAAATTATCCAGTCAATTTTGTACAACATTATTACAAATCCTTTTTTAAAGAAAATTTGTAATCTGATTGTTGATATAGAGATTTAATATTCATGACTGCGTAACTATTATCCTGATATTTCTCTGCGCATGAGCAACTTTACTTATATAAAGAGACGTTCCATCGGGTTGGACTAGCGGATGTTTCTTCTTCATGGATTCGTTTACTTCTTTGGTTCTGAGTCTGTTCTGGTGCTTTTATTTTCGCACATTTGGGAGGCTGACCATGGAATTATGTTGGTTCCGTGAGCGTTACCCGGGTTGTAAAAGCTGCTTTAAGCGGGAAAGGGGTGTCGCAATCCACCCCTACCATTCTTATGTAATTCATATGGTCACTCCCGTTCTTTTCTACTTTCATTCATGTATTCTACTTGGGAATTTGAGCAGCATTGGCGCCTCATCCTTTGTAGTGAATAGTTCTTTAATTTCAGGCTTATTTGGGATATATCCTATTTTGTCTCACTTTATCGTAATAGTATATATATATATATATATATATATATATATATCCTATAAGATACCACAATCCAAAGTATAATATAAAAGGTGAAATGAGTATAGGCGCGATTTGCAGCTCTTAACACTCATCTCAAAAATATTACAAAAGAAAGATCTAGGAAATGTACAAGGAATATTATTTTCCCTTAGGATTCTGTTTTTCCTGTACGCAAGGATTGGAGCTGCTTCGGGCGATTGGTTGTTTCTGGGAGTGTTTCCCGGGAATAAAAGCACGCTTTAACCTGGTATAGGGGTCACAATCCCCTAGACATTACTGATACCCCGTTTGCACTCATTTATTTGTTTCTGTTGTTCCTTGTGTTTCATATTCCTTGTACATTTCCTAGATCTTTCTTTTGTAATATATATATATATATATATATATAAAAATAAATTATTAAATCCAAAGTTAGAATGTATGTAGTAACTCATAATACACTATTCCAAAATTTTCTACAAATACAAAGAAATTAAGACAAAAAGAGGAAATAATAAAACATAATGCAAGTCATAAGGACAAAGACAATCAACAAATTTCAAAAATGAGGAATGCAAATAAGAAAACAAAAAAATCAAGCAAAAAAGCTTGCACATGGAGGAGATTTAGGCTTACGAGATTAGGCTTACGAAAAGTTCATTTCGAAAAAATTCTCATCGGGTCCATATATCTTTTCGAAATGAACACAAAAATGCTTGTTTCTGAAACACAAGATAGATTTTATCTATAAACTTGTGTTATATGGACGACAAGCATAAAGATTGGAACAATAAAGGAAACATAAATACCTCAAAACGCACCTCTTCAGTGCAACCATGACGAGCAAAATATGACTGGATCATCGTTGCCATATGCCAAAATGAAAAGATGTGATTTGCTGTTGCCAAAGAGAGTAATAAAAACAGTACTGCGCAAAAGCAATAAAATGAGTTATTCAACTGTTAAAGCTTCGAGATAAAAAGATGAAAATATAATTGCAGGAGAATGAAGAAGTACGGCTAAAATAAGATAATAAGGGGAGAATATGAGAATTTTAGGCTAATCGAAACTTATTAACTATACTATTGACTAAATATGCAGGATATTGATACATTTTACTGGTAATTTTGAGGTTATTAATGTGCAAAGCATGAAATTTTTTATATATATATATATATATATCTCAACTAAATGATATATATATATATATATATATACATATATATATATATATATATCAACTAAATGCTATATATATATATATATATATATAGTGTATACATATTCAAGTACAATTTTACATATTTTATAGTATACATATTCAAGTACAATCAAGTTTATAGATTAACTTGAATGTTAAATCTCATCAGATAAGTTTAATTTGTATACCGAAAAGCAAGTTAGTAAAATAATTTTATATTTTAAACATAGTCTATGGTCAAAGTATCCAGATGAAATCTGGGTGAAAACTAAAGTACTAGCTAGCTATAAACAGTTAGCGAGTAATTTGGCGCACTTTGAAAGCCTGTCAATAATATAAATGAGCCTGAAAATATCAAATAGCTTCATTGAACTTTACTGAAGTTTTATTTTACTAAATGTTATTTATGCAAAACCATTTTGACTTCATAGGATACAGTTAGCGAGTAATTTGTAGCACTTTGAAAGCCTGTCAATAATGTAAATGAGCCTGAAAATATCAAATAGCTTCATTGGACTTTACTGAAGTTTTATTTTACTAAATGTTATTTACGCAAAACCATTTTGACTTCATCGGACTGTAGCCACTGCCACTATGTTATGCAGTACTGATGAAAAGGTTCCTTTTGTTGTGGACAAATTTATCATTGAATAAATGTTATTTATACATTAAATATAATTATAGTCTTGAGCAATTGGGTTTATTAACAATTATAATTATTGAATTTATACAAGTTTAGAGTTTATTAAATTTGAAAAGGAAATATTAAATTTTGATTTTTAGTATTTTCTCATTAGTCAATGAGGTTTGATGATTTTAAGTGACAAAATGTTAAAAATATGTGTTAATCATTTGTTGTTATATATATATTGATTATAATAAAAAAAAACTTGATTTAAACAACTAAATAAAATTTCAGAAAGCACCATAAAATCCACCTTATAAAATTTTGAATTATGAATTAGCAAAAGCCTAGCTACTATGTTGATCATTATTCTGTGGAGCAGCGGTATGAAGTGCATGCAATGTACGTTTATGTGCCTGTGCAGTGTCCGTATATCTAGTCCGCGATCGAGAACTACTGCATACTTTCCTAAAGCAGACTCATCGTTATTAAATGGAGCTTTATTATTGCATTCGTTCATGGAGCGGGTCAAAGGTGTCTCTGCTAATATAGGGGGATTTATTTTGTATTTCAAATCTACTATAGAGATTGCATTCTCTCGTGAAACTGACTTATCTGTTAATCAGAAGCTTGCATAGTAGGCGGGTTCATAACACAGTACCACATGATTTTCATGCATCTGCACAGCATATATATCGTTATTGCATACATTGTATGCAGATTGTATACTTTAAAAACACATGGTAAACAAACTCGCGTATCTAACTAAAGATACCGTCAAAATCTAAAGATTGAATTTCTCCCAGTTAACTGTCCGGAAATTGGATCGTTTGTTTTGTGTATTCATCTCTTCTTTATTTGGGTTCCTGCAGATTGTGAGTGAATTTGATGGGAATATGCTAATTTCTATTCAACAGGAAATTGGCATAATCCAGAAAAAGAAACTTCAAATTCAAACTGATATAAATACACCCAGTGTGGGGATGTATCAGTAGGTCGGGAGGTCGGTCAGTAGATCAGTATAGTCAGTCGGTTGTGGTCTTGAATCTATGTTAGTCATGTTTATTTGACTGAGATCCTATGACTGATGATGTAATATCAGTAGATTGTCAGTTTAGAAAATGTTCAATTATGCTGTATCTATTTGCCTGTTAACTGTATCGAAATTAACGATGCAAGTTATTTATGTTAGTTATGCTTCAGGTTTTAAGTAATGAATGAGTTTTTCATTTTGAACCTACCTTGTCGTGTTTTGAGTATCTAAACACTACTCTTGTGATGTCGTAACTACTACTACGCAACTTCTGCTATTCTAATGTACTTCCTTAAATTTAAAGTACATATATAAGCTTCACAATTTTTCTACAACGATGCCTTTTTCCATCACATACACTCACTAAAAAAGACACCTAATTTTGTAAATCAGCTATGTGAATAACATATATCTACGTATCGTGCGATTTGTTATTGCATAGAGTGGAGTTATTGTTATATTGTATATAATGGATACTGCATCTGTTTACATAGTGGCCGGGTCATGGCCACCCATACAAATTTCTGGGTCCCCCCCCCCCCCCCTTCTTATTTCATTTTTCTCTTTTGTGCATTTTCAAGTCTTCGCCTCCTTCAAAAAATTATTGGGGGATACGGGCCCAACCACTTGAGTGGTGTCCGACCCTCCCTATGGGCGACCGTAGTCATATACACAGCCGATAGCTATTGCATGAACTGCAAAAGGAGTAAATCCGCTATTTGAATTAACTATGTCTGCGCAGCGTGCATATCATTATTGCATGGAGCGGAGTTATCGTTATATTATATATAATGCATACTACATCCTTCTGCTTAATGGTCGGCAGTGGCGGCTCGTGAGCGATATGTAGAGGGGGGCGCTCATCTATGTATTTATGCCTATATATATGTTAGTAATATATATATATATATATATATATATATATATATATTATTTATATATATATATATTATATATATATATGTATATATAAAGCATATGTATATACATATACGTATTTTGGGCATAGCAACGGGAGTATTAAAAATATAAACGACGGATGTATTAAGTAAAATATAGTACCTCCTACCTGCTCGCTCATTCATAAAAAGCCTGGACACATGGAACGTATCTTTCCTAGTGAAAAACATTACATAGTCCTAATTTAAGTAAAATTGTAGGGGCTAGTTAAACTAAAAGTTATGCCCAGGGAGTTGACTAAAAAATATGCATATTCTGGCGATACGTACTGATGGTTCAGACACTATAGCCACCCGTAAAATCAAAATCGGTGGATTAGGAGGCGAGATAGAAAATGGGGGGGAGGGTAACCAAAGTAAGAGTTACGCTCGGAGATTTGCCATATTAAAGTTGCATATCCAGGTGACATGTACAAATGGTAGAGAAACTCACTACAGCGATAAGCCGAACCAAAATCGCTCAATTAGAAGCAGATATGTAAAATTCTGGGGACTAGTTAAACTAAAAGTTATACCCAGGGGTTGACACAAAAATATGTGTATCCAATTGAAATGTAAAAATGTTGCTCAGACTATATAGTCACCAGCAGAATCAAAATTGCTCAATTTGAAATTGAAATGTAAAATTATGGGGACTAGTTAAACTAAAAGTTAAGCCCAGGGGTTGACGCAAAAAACGTATGTATATTATATCCATCAAATATGTATATCAAGTTAATATGTACATGTGGGTCAGAGACTATAGCCACCATCTGAATCAAAATCGCTTTATTAGGAGTCGAGATGGATAAGTGTGTGTGTGGTTGTGGTGGGGGGGTGCTATTTGAAGTAAAAGTTACGCTCAAAGATTTATCACTATAAAGATGCAGATCCAGGTGACATGTGCTAATGGTGCAGAGACTATAGCCATCAGTAAAATCAAAATCGCTCAATTAAGAGGTGAGATGGGAAATTGGAGGGGGGGGGGGCGTAACTGAAGTAAAAGTTAATCTCAGGGATTTCTCACAAAGATGCATATCCAGGTGACATGTACAAATGATGCAGAGGCTATAGCCACTAGCAGAACCAAAATCTCTCAGTTAGGAAACGAGGTGTAAAATTGAGGGAGCTAAGCTAAAAGTTACGTCCAGGGGCTTGGCACAAAATATATATTCAGGTGACACGTACAGATGGTGCAGAGACTATAACCATGATTAGAATCAAACTCGCTGAATTAGAAGGCGAGATAAGAAATTTGGGGGCTACTTCAATTTAAATATAAGCCTAGGGCCAATATTATAAGTCTAGAGCCAATTTGGGGGCTACCAATATAGCCAGCGGTCAGGCCAAAATTTCCAGAAAAACGACGTCAGATAAAAGGATCATGTTGAAAATTTAATTTTTAAGTTTTTTAACAAATACTTAGAATTTCTTTAATTTTTCGGCATTTTTTAATGTTAAATAGCTGAAAAAGTAAGACAGCTGCGTAAGTCAACTCAAACTAAATGTCCGAAACAACACATTTATGAAAGTGTCACTAAAAATAGCCTATATGTCACAGTGTGCCAAAAATTGGAAACTCGTGACGTTTAAAGAATTATTTTGAAGTCAAACATATTGAAATTCGTCACCAGCAGATCAACCAGAGCATAGAAATAAATCCCTTCCGGAAGAACAGAACAACAGACAAACTACATCAGAAATGACGAAATGCGAAACAACTTCAATAATTAAGACAGCTGGGTGGGACAAACGATCCCTCAAACTGAGTGTCCTAAACAAGACACTTTATTCACGATGGCTAGAAACCCCTAAAATATCATAACCCCCCCCCCCTTCCCATCACCACACACGTACACTTAATTCTCTCATTTGTTCAAATGTTTATTTAAACTTCCAAATTTATAACAAAGACGAGAATGAAAACAAACACATTCTTAAATGTAGAAAATTGAAGCCAAATTAGCGAAACTGAGCCAATTTGAGAAGTCCCTCTTCATGTTTCTCTACTCTTCTGTTTCTTTTTGGCTGGGGCGCGCTCAGTCCCGCGACACAATCTACTAGTAAATCTGCAATGTCTGGTTTTTTTTTCACGCCAAATTTCTAATATTGCTCCTATACCATTCTTTCACTCAGGAGATGCCAACGGTAGGGACGCGGCTTTAAAAATATCCCTGTATTTTCCCCTATGTGTTGAAAATTCTGTGCAATATAGCTTTCGTGAGTCGACTTTCTCCGAAGAAAGGTGTAGTGCTGCCATCTAGTGGCATTTTCATAACTTATTTTTAATAATTCTCGATTTAATTGAACCAAAAATTCAGATTTTTTCAATAGAAATTGTAATAAATCTGTATAACTAAAAAAATGATTTGGGGTGTTTACTCAATGGTGTCGCGCGTACTCGCGGCCCCCCAATGGCCGCCACTGATGGTCGGATAAGGGTCGCCCATACAAATTTCTGTGTCCTCCTTCATATTTCATTTACCTCTTTTGTGCATTTTTCATGTCTTCTCCAAAAAATTATTTGGGGGGGGGGGGGAATTACGAACCCAACCACTTGAGTGGTGTCCGATCCTCCATATGGGTAGCCGTTGTCAGATACACAGCCGATAGCTATTGCATGAACTGCAATGGGAGTAAATCCGCTATGCGATTTAAATATTCCCACACAGAATGCATATCGTTATTGCATGGAGCAAAGTTATCGTTATACTGTATATAATGCTGTTGTATATAATGATTGATAATTACCTTTTCCTTCAGAAACATTTACCTCTATGAGGGTAATAACTTCATGCCAAGATATGAAAATTTTTCACTTGGCATCTATTATGTGGATGGTTAATATTGATTTGCGATCCTCTTACATATTAATATCTATATAATATGGACACACAACTGTTATTGTTAAAGGGTAATTTTTCCGCATTCTGGCATGTTTGGTTTTCCCACCAAAATCTATAATTAATTTCATAATATTATGTCACGAAGGTAGAAGTATCATATTTTCTCAGCGCACATGCAAGGCCCAGAAATGTAAATGTTTTTGGATAACTAGGAATAAAGCTGACTTTTTTGTATTCTAAAAATGTTAAGTACATCTTCATGCACATTAGATTGCATTTCCGTGCTACACTACTTAACCTCAAGCATCCTTTTCCCTCTTTATTAGTCTGTGAAGATTTGACATGCGTGATGATTATTTTCGTAAAAAGTAATATTGCTCAATTTTATTCTTGGTAAAAATGTGAAAATTTTCGTTCAGAATTACAATGCCTAGGGAAGGTATATAAAATATTAAAATAAAACAGACATTTTATACTTTGCCTTAAAACATCATGCAGACATCAATACAATGCATACTTTTCACACTTTGCTGATAACATATATGGGTTGTTTGACTTCTCCAATGGATAAAGATGTGGGCTTCCCCCCCCCCCCCTCTACTGTTGATATAAGTAGCAGAGAATATTTCAAATTTCCTTAATATGAATGAAACCCTCTTAAAACTGCAGGCAAATGATTATTAGCACTTTGAAAATAGCAGAGTATTAGGTTTAAATTTTAAATCAATGACATTTAAAAAAATCTTAAAGGAGTGATTATAAGCATGCTAAAGTAATGTTAGTGCCATTAACAAGATTTAGAAAGAAATACAAAAATATTTTATTTATTAAATACCAACACTCTTAAAACAGTAAGTGATCTTTTAAACAAGAAATTTTAATCATGCATAAAGCATTGATTATGAAACACTTTCCATCTGTAATGCAATTTTATTTAAACATCTCTAAAATACGATACATTCAGCAGTAATATTTTTAAAATTGTCACAATACTACATTAATTTATTATATTTGAAAACTTAAAATTTCATCAAGAAAAATGAACTTTATTCAAATGATATCATTGAAATATAAACTGTCTGGTTTAAACATCTCTAAAATGCAATACATTCAGCTGTAATATTTTTAAAATTATCACAATACTACAATAATTTATCATATTTGAAAGCTTCATCGAAAACAAATAAACTTTATTCAAATGATGTCATCGAAATATAAATTGCCTGTCTCTCTATATTTTTATATAGAAGCCTGTCTCTCTATATTTTTAAAAAAGTTATGAATGAAATGCTGTTTTTACAGCATTTCATTCATAACTTTTTTCCATTCCTTTCATTCATCGCAATACTACAATAATTTATTTTATTCAAAAATTTAAAACCATAGAGGTACAAGTAATTTAACTCTATTCTTAAAATTTCATTAATTAAATCAATTTTGCATAATTACTTCATATCAAGAACTTTTAAATAAATTTATTCTTCATGCTAAAATTCAAACTTCACTGAGTTAATTTTATATATTCAACAATAACTTTGCAACACTTAAAAACATGATATGTAAATTGAACAAAATATTTACAGATATGGTATTATTTCTTACTTTATATTACATAATAAGTTTATTATTATATAATGTTTAATAAAATACAACATTATAATATAGGTATATACATTCTTGCAAAGATATAAATGGATATTATCTACTTTAGAGGAGACAAAAACGAAACTTAAGAATAGAAAGTACTGTAATAACAAAAAATTATCATTATTCAGATGCATTATTTACATTTAGTACTCATTTTTGAAATTTTTATTTTGTCTTTTTTTGATAGATTTGTTTCTATTGATATCTCTGTGTAGTAAATTTACAGAGAAACATGTTGTAAATTTGTTCTCTTAAGTTTTTAATAAAATAAAAAATTATTATGATCTAGCAAAATTTAAAAAGGCAGTTTAATAGATAACTTCAATTCACGACAATAGATGGTGCTACACTCACTCCTCACCTGATGTGTCCTGAATTATTGTAACAAGTTTTTGAACAATTCTCCCTATGAACTCAACACTAGGTATTATAGGCATTGAACTAACATTTTATTAAAATAACAATGAAATAATTAATTTCTTGTATAAATACTTGTTTTGTCATCACTGCATTATCGATACTTATAAAAAAAAATACACATTTGTGCTAGCAATTTTTTTCATTTCTTCTCGCTTAATTTTGTATATAAGAAGGTCAAAGTAGAAAAATCTGATATAAAATTCTACATTTTCACTCATTTTAGGATTTACTTACAAACGAGAATGGACACTTTTCTCACCGTATTACTGATTGCTGAATATAGGCAGAGTCGATTAATGGTCAGCTTTTTTTTTTCTGTTTGAATTTCATATGCATGAATTTTAAACAATCTTTACCACTTTAGAGTTACCAGACTTTCCAGCTTCCTCTTTTCTGATTAGATCTGAGCGATGTGTCCGATATTTTTTTCGCCGAAAGAAAATCACAAAAAATTATTATTTTCTTCTGAGTGTATCACTCCCACATTTATGCAATGGAATTTTGGCCAGATATTTTTTCTTTTTGTCGAACTTTTAAAAAAGCGTTTTAAAATCCCAATTTCCGAAATTAATTTGAATTATCCTTGTCCAAAATGACGAGGAAAAAATAATTAACGGTTGTAAAACACAATTTAAAACCGATCCTCTTTTAGCTTCTTCAGACAATGCAGTTTTCTCACGAAACCCTGATTTACATATTTTCTGCCGATTTTTGAGCAAATATGGCAATTTGGAAAATATTCTCTACCAATATCATGAAAATCAGCATTTATATACGATCCTTGTTATATTTCATTTTACTGTAAAGACATTTTTCAATTTTTGCAATCTGTTTGCATCAACTAAGATTTTATTAATAATTTTATATTTTATGTGGGAAAATTATTTTTCAAATATATAGTTTATAAAATGAAGGGATATTTTCTAGAAAAATGTATTAAAACAACGATTTAGGCACTTGAAATGCAGCCATTTTGACAGAATATATATATAAAAATTTGATGTATTCCCATCTATAAATATAGTGTATAATTTTATCAAAAATAAAAAAAAATGTAAACTTGTGAGCATAATTTTTTTTTTAACTACCAAATCTGATTCTAATTTAATTATATACAGGGTGATCCAAAAGTCAGGAAAAACTTTAAAAATTAATTCATGAACTAATAAAGATAAATAGATGCCGCTTGCACAGAAAGAATGGAAATGAAGCCGGATTTTTTGTCAAGAAAAAAAAAATTATTGTTAGTATAATTTACATTTCTACCAACATATGGCCCTGTATTAGGTACAGATATCAGATTATGCAAATTATCAAATGGTATAAAAAGAGAAGCTGTAGCTGATATGTCATTCTTGAAGCAGATAGTAGTGGTAGTCAATATATCCTATGTAATGTAAACTAGGTACTACCAAATACAGTGGTAGAAACAGTGGTCTATTGGTAGAAATGTAAATTATACTAATAATATTTTTTTTTTCTTGACAAAAAATCCGGCTTCATTTCCATTTGTTCTGTGCATGGCAACCACAAGGGGGGGGGGGTCAGTTGGTACTACAGTACTGGGGCCCGGCGATTGTTAGGGGCCCGTGAATATTGCTGCGGATAAAATTTTTATACATTTGTGTATGAATATATAATTTTTTTTCTAAATTAATTGAAGGTTTTGAAATTTACGTATTATGTATAATTATAAAATTACAAATATAAATTATATATAAAGCCTAAACACAATCTGTAAGTTTGAATGAAAGAAAAGTACAAAACGTGTTGTAAACATCTGTTTGGATTCTGTGTCTCATTTTTGAAATAGTCAAAAGAGTCTCAAAGAAGGGCCCCTCCGTTCAATACAAGCCTTTGAAGAGTAATCAATCATTTGTAGAACCGAAGGGGGACATACTGGCCAGTGGCCATGCTTTCGATAGCTAAAGAAAGGAAAGGCGACCTCTAGTGATTCTAGCTCTTTGATAAAAAAACCCATCTGGGTACAGATAGCTTCAGTGTCATTGTGTTCAGAATCTGAGGCAATAAAAACCGTTCCGGGAGAAATTTTCTAGAATTGCACCAAAACATATACGTTTATGACCCTAGTGGGTAAGTTTCCTCTTGCTCATTCATTCATGTTTACAGCTCATATCAATCACGTCCAGCTAACTACTGAGACGACCCATCTAGAAGTTTCTTTTGTGAAATTATCAGTTTGGGAAGGGGGCGATTCAAAGGGCTAGCCTGGAAGGGGAGCTTCCTGCTCTTTGAGGTCATAAACCAATTAACGCGACGGGACGTTGTGTCGGACTGAATGATGTAGAAAGAAAAATCTTTGTTTCTCCTTCCTGGCATGAACTTGCTTCCCATTTTAATTTCCGAGATAGCCGATATTAGAAAGCACAAAAAGTAAGTTTATTTTAATTTCTCATGCAATTATATTGTAATTTCATATGCGTTTTCAGTGCTAGTTACTAGCAGTGGTTGTTGCTGTTGAAACCCAGACCGTCCGACCTACCAGAAAGGTGTTGAAGACCCAGACCGTCCGACTCGTCCAGAGGACTAAGAGCAACTATTTGGACGGACGGTACCAGAAAGGTGTAAGGTAACAGTTTGGACGGTCGGGAAGTGCCACCCAATTGCTAGCAGTGGTGTAGTCGTTAAAAAAAAAGATGGGGGGATGCTCTTTTTTTGAAGAATTTTAGCCAATACTGTATAATTTCTGTGATTGACATAGGGCTGGGAAGTATCGCAATATAAGTATCACCCATATAAAATGTCTTGAGTAATGACTCTAGTCTCTTAATGTATCGTGGATTTTGTATTGAGATACTTTTTCAATTGTATCCAATTTTTTTTCTGTTTTTTTTTCTGTTTTTTTTTCTTTTCTTACTTTCCAACTCGAACTCTTAACATGTTGAGAAAATCAAAAGAATAATAATTATTTTAATTTTATTTAGTTATTTATTAAAAACCAAAAATTGTGCTCCAAAGCATAGATTCTCAGCTCAAGAAAGAAAAATCAATTAAGATTCTTGCATTTTGAAATGAAATTATCTCAAAGAACTTTCCATAGAGATACTTTTTCATTGATTACTCATTGAATACATTGATTACATTGATACTTGTCATTGATTTCTCTAATGATTTTTTTAAAGCTTTTTAGCTTTGGAAAATTTCTAAAATCCGAATGTAAATAAAATGTAAATAACATTTTTTTGTCTACAAATGTTTTGTTTTCTAAAAAAAAACGAAAACGGTTATTTTTGTAATAATCCCCATCCCTATCCATATGTTTTTTCAGAGGAAGAGTGACCAAAGAATAATAATCTGAGGCCATCGACAGAGCATTCCATCTATGCCAAGCTGTAGAGGGGTTATATATGTATATATAAATTTAAAAAAAAAGAGCGTCCCCTTGCAAAATAAAAAGTGGGAGTACGCTTGAGATCAGGAGAAAAGGTGGGGGGTCTGCATCCGCCCGCGTCCCCACTCGACTACACCCCTGGTTGCTAGTGCAACTCTCAACACATGATTAAATCTTGTAAAAAAATGATTCACTGAAACAAACCCCAATGCTACCATCTAAGATTTAAGGTATGTTCAAAATCATTTTCTTATAGTTTTGAAATATTATTTTCAGATTTATTAATCTTAAACAAAGCTAATTTTAGATTTAATTAAAATTTATTTTATCAAATTTCTATGCTGTTTTGTAAATTCAATTGTCTAAAATAACTATAATTAAATATGTACAAAAATCTCTGAGAAAATATTGCATTATGATAGGAAAATGGATTATTTTATGTTTATAATGCATTTTTAAACTTTCACTTTATATTGTATGATTTTATGTTGAACTTGATAATTACTAGAAATATTCAAAAATTTCCCTTGCGTCATATATTTTTTGGAATTGGCTAAGGATGGAGCTTAGGCGATGATTTATGCAGGAACAAATTTCGAAGAAGGATGAATTCACTAAGAATTTCAACTTCTGGTTGTGGGGAGGTGTTAATTCAATTTAAAAAATTTATATTTTCCTTGCAACATCAATTTTTTAACACTTTACAACATAGTTGAAAAGTGTTTATGACTTTGTTCATTATGTCTGTCTGTCCCTTTAACACAATAACTGCCGTGAAAATGACTTTATCAAAATGAAATTTTAGTATGTTGTTCAGACGTTCTGTGGGACCTATGCGAATATAAATAAATAATATCACCCAATTAGTTTTGGATTGAAACCGGGCTGAAAAAATGAAATAAATTAAATCCTATGGGACCTAATTCTTCAAATATTTTTTAGCGAATTTAAAATTCACAAATTGCTTCGAAAGTTTTAGGAAATATTTAAATTATCCCATAAAATATATAAAAAAATTTCAGAAAAATATATACCGTAGTTTTTAAAATAAAAATTAAAATAATCATTACACCCTTTATATAAAGAGATCACGTGACCCACTTCAAAATAAAATATTGCATCCATCTTGTGTCAAAATCGTGATTTTTAAAGTTCTTTTTAATTTGTATTTAGTGTTATGTCTGTCCTAAAACCGCTTTATTTTTGCTTAATTTCTGTTCATCAATGTTCAGAAACAATACAATTACAATATATTTGGGTTTAAATGATCATCAAACTTTGATTATTTCTACAACGAAGCCAAATTTTCAGTTATGGAGATTGTAAACACATCAAGCTGTAAGATGAGTTGTATAAGAATTGCTGGATTTTTTTAACGCAAATTTATTTAGCGCTGGAGTCTGCAATATAGTTGATATGAATGAAACAGTCATTGATTTTACATAGAGAACAGACTATTTTATATCAGACTTTTTCGGTGAAGTTTTAAGCACAGAGTTAAATTACTTTTACCTCCATGGTTTTTAAGTAAAATAAATTATTGTAGTATTGTGATGAATGAAAGAAATTGCATAAAAGTTTATGAATGAAATTTTTACTGATTTTTTATAGAGAGCCAGGCGATTTATATTTCAATGACGCCATTTGATAAAGTTCATTTTCTTTTGACGAAGTTTTCAAATATATTAAATTATTGTAGTATTGTGATAATCATAAAAATATCGTCGCTGAATGTATCGCAATTTAGAGATGTTTAAAAGAAATTGCATTGCAGTTGGAAAGTGTTTCATAATCAATGCTTTATGCATGATTTATCTTTCTTATTAAAGATGAGCTTAAATGATGACTGATATAGATTCAGCATCATATTCCAGAGGAAATAGGGAACCTCCTGCCCTCTCTGGAATTTACTTTTCTAAGGATTTCTACTTGCGGATTTTCATCTTACGGTTCAGAACATTTCCTTGAAACGTACATTTTGATTGACTGTAGAGCTTAGATGATGACTGATAGGAATTTAGCATCGAATTTCAGTAAGGGTAGAGGTTGAGAATTTACTAAGAATTTTTACTTCCAGTTCTTTTCCCAATAATGGATAAAAAAAAATAATTTTTCTTCAAACATTTATTTCTCAAAATCGGCTATAGATAGAGCTAAATGATGACTGATATGGATTCAATATAAAATTGTTTAGGGGTTGGGAGAATTCATTAAGGATTTCCACTTCTGGTTCAACAGATGTCACTTCCGATTAAAATAATTATAATTTATTTACAATACTTATTTCTCAGGATTGTCTGTAGGAATAGCTTAGATAATGACTGATATGTATTCAGCAACGTATTTTGCAGAGAATTGGGATCACTAATGATTTACATTTCCGGCTCTGGAGATGTCACTTCTGATTTTTCCCAAAATTCCTTTGACTATGTGAAATAAGTGTGCAACTGAATATAAAAATATTTCGTTTAAAATGAAATGTACACACCACTTGCCATTATATGAACAATCTTTCATAAACTGTGTTATATTTCGTACTTGATATATATTATTAGATTGTATAAACTGTGTTACTTTTCTGTGTTATATTGTGTTAAACCTCGTACTATATATTTTATTAACTTCAACTCTACCCCTAAATAATACATAAAAGAAAAAAAGATACCCCCCTCCCCCTTGTTTTTATCTAGGGCCTGCAGCTCGACTTAGTACCCGGCCCCAAAATTGAATGTGGGGGGCCTGGTACTGGGGCCCGGCGATTGTTAGGGGCCCGTGAATATTGCTGCGGATAAAATTTTTATACATTTGTGTATGAATATATAATTTTTTTTCTAAATTAATTGAAGGTTTTGAAATTTACGTATTATGTGTAATTATAAAATTACAAATATAAATTATATATAAAGCCTAAACACAATCTGTAAGTTTGAATGAAAGAAAAGTACAAAACGTTTTGTAAACATCAGTTTGGATTCTGTGTCTCATTTTTGAAATAGTCAAAAGAGTCTCAAAGAAGGGCCCCTTTGTTCAATACAAGCCTTTGAAGAGTAATCAATCATTTGTAGAATCGAAGGGGGACATACTGGCCAGTGGCCATGTTTTGATAGCTAAAAAAAAGGAAAGGCCACCTCTAGTGATTCTAGCTCTTTGATACAAACCATCTGGGTAAAGATAGCTTGAGTGTCATTGTGTTCAGAATCTGAGGCAATAAAAACCGATCCTGGAGAAATTTTCTAGAATTGCACCAAAACATATACGTTTATGACCCTAATGGGTAAGTTTCCTCTTGCTCATTCATTCATGTTTACAGCTCATATCAATCACGTCCAGCTAACTACTGAGACGACCCATCTAGAAGTTTCTTTTGTGAAATTATCAGTTTGGGAAGGGGGCGATCCAAAGAGCTAGCCTGGAAGGGGCAATCTTATTTATCTTCTTGCTCTTTGAGGTCGCAAACCAATTAACGCGACGGGGTGTCGCGACCAGTTAATGCGACGGACGTGGTGTAGGACTGAATGATGTAGAAAGAAAAATTCTGTTTCTCCCTCCTGGCATGAACTTGCTTCCCATTTTGATTTCTGAGATAGCCGATATTAGAAAGCACAAAAAGCAAGTTTATTTTAATTTCTCATGCAATTATATTGTAATCTCATATGCGGTTTCAGTGCTAGTTGCTAATGCAACTCTCAACACATGACTAAATCTTGTAAAAAAATTATTCGTCGAAACAAACCCCAATGCTACCATCTAAGATTTAAGGTATGTTCAAAATAATTTTCTTATAGTTTTCAAGTATTATTTACAGATTTATTAATCTTAAACAAAGCTAATTTTAGATTTTATTAAAATTTATTTTATCAAATTTCTATGCTGTTTTGTAAATTCAATCGTAACTATAATTAAATATGTACAAAAATCTCTGAGAAAATATTCCATTATGAAAGGAAAATGGATTATTTTGTGTTTATAATGCTTTTTTAAACTTTCACTTTATATTGTATGATTTTATGTTGGACTTGATAATTACTAGAAATATTCAAAAATTTCCCTTGCGTCATCTATTTTTTGGAATTGGCTAAGGATGGAGCTTAGGCGATGATTTATGCAGGAACAAATTTCGAAGAAGGATGAATTCACTAAGAATTTCAACTTCTGGTTGTGGGGAGGTGTTAATTCAATTTAAAAAATTTATATTTTCCTTGCAACATCAATTTTTTAACACTTTACAACATAGTTGAAAAGAGTTTATGACTTTGTTCATTATGTCTGTCTGTCCCTTTAACACAATTACTGCCGTGAAAATGACTTTATCAAAATGAAATTTTAGTATGTTGTTCAGACGTTCTGTGGGACCTATGCGAATATAAATAAATAATATCACCCAATTAGTTTTGGATTGAAACCGGGCTGAAAAAATGAAATAAATTAAATCCTATGGGACCTAATTCTTCAAATATTTTTTAGCGAATTTAAAATTTACAAATTGCTTCGAAAGTTTTAGGAAATATTTAAATTATCCCATAAAATATATAAAAAAATTTCAGAAAAATATATACCGTAGTTTTTTAAATAAAAATTAAAATAATCATTACACCCTTTATATAAAGAGATCACGTGACCCACTTCAAAATAAAATATTGCATCCATCTTGTGTCAAAATCGTGATTTTTAAAGTTCTTTTTAATTTGTATTTAGTGTTATGTCTGTCCTAAAACCGCTTTATTTTTGCTTAATTTCTGTTCATCAATGTTCAGAAACAATACAATTACAATATATTTGGGTTTAAATGATCATCAAACTTTGATTATTTCTACAACGAAGCCAAATTTTCAGTTATGGAGATTGTAAACACATCAAGCTGTAAGATGAGTTGTATAAGAATTGCTGGATTTTTTTAACGCAAATTTATTTAGCGCTGGAGTCTGCAATATAGTTGATATGAATGAAACAGTCATTGATTTTACATAGAGAACAGACTATTTTATATCAGACTTTTTCGGTGAAGTTTTAAGCACAGAGTTAAATTACTTTTACCTCCATGGTTTTTAAGTAAAATAAATTATTGTAGTATTGTGATGAATGAAAGAAATTGCATAAAAGTTTATGAATGAAATTTTTACTGATTTTTTATAGAGAGCCAGGCGATTTATATTTCAATGACGCCATTTGATAAAGTTCATTTTCTTTTGACGAAGTTTTCAAATATATTAAATTATTGTAGTATTGTGATAATCATAAAAATATCGTCGCTGAATGTATCGCAATTTAGAGATGTTTAAAAGAAATTGCATTGCAGTTGGAAAGTGTTTCATAATCAATGCTTTATGCATGATTTATCTTTCTTATTAAAGATGAGCTTAAATGATGACTGATATAGATTCAGCATCATATTCCAGAGGAAATAGGGAACCTCCTGCCCTCTCTGGAATTTACTTTTCTAAGGATTTCTACTTGCGGATTTTCATCTTACGGTTCAGAACATTTCCTTGAAACGTACATTTTGATTGACTGTAGAGCTTAGATGATGACTGATAGGAATTTAGCATCGAATTTCAGTAAGGGTAGAGGTTGAGAATTTACTAAGAATTTTTACTTCCAGTTCTTTTCCCAATAATGGATAAAAAAAAATAATTTTTCTTCAAACATTTATTTCTCAAAATCGGCTATAGATAGAGCTAAATGATGACTGATATGGATTCAATATAAAATTGTTTAGGGGTTAGGAGAATTCATTAAGGATTTCCACTTCTGGTTCAACAGATGTCACTTCCGATTAAAATAATTATAATTTGTTTACAATACCTATTTCTCAGGATTGTCTGTAGGAATAGCTTAGATAATGACTGATATGTATTCAGCAACGTATTTTGCAGAGAATTGGGATCACTAATGATTTACATTTCCGGCTCTGGAGATGTCACTTCTGATTTTTCCCAAAATTCCTTTGACTATGTGAAATAAGTGTGCAACTGAATATAAAAATATTTCGTTTAAAATGAAATGTACACACCACTTGCCATTATATGAACAATCTTTCATAAACTGTGTTATATTTCGTACTTGATATATATTATTAGATTGTATAAACTGTGTTACTTTTCTGTGTTATATTGTGTTAAACCTCATACTATATATTTTATTAACTTCAACTCTACCCCTAAATAATACATAAAAGAAAAAAAGATACCCCCCTCCCCCTTGTTTTTATCTAGGGCCTGCAGCTCGACTTAGTACCCGGCCCCAAAATTGAATGTGGGGGGCCTGGTACTGGGGCCCGGCGATTGTTAGGGGCCCGTGAATATTGCTGCGGATAAAATTTTTATACATTTGTGTATGAATATATAATTTTTTTTCTAAATTAATTGAAGGTTTTGAAATTTACGTATTATGTGTAATTATAAAATTACAAATATAAATTATATATAAAGCCTAAACACAATCTGTAAGTTTGAATGAAAGAAAAGTACAAAACGTTTTGTAAACATCAGTTTGGATTCTGTGTCTCATTTTTGAAATAGTCAAAAGAGTCTCAAAGAAGGGCCCCTTTGTTCAATACAAGCCTTTGAAGAGTAATCAATCATTTGTAGAATCGAAGGGGGACATACTGGCCAGTGGCCATGTTTTGATAGCTAAAAAAAAGGAAAGGCCACCTCTAGTGATTCTAGCTCTTTGATACAAACCATCTGGGTAAAGATAGCTTGAGTGTCATTGTGTTCAGAATCTGAGGCAATAAAAACCGATCCTGGAGAAATTTTCTAGAATTGCACCAAAACATATACGTTTATGACCCTAATGGGTAAGTTTCCTCTTGCTCATTCATTCATGTTTACAGCTCATATCAATCACGTCCAGCTAACTACTGAGACGACCCATCTAGAAGTTTCTTTTGTGAAATTATCAGTTTGGGAAGGGGGCGATCCAAAGAGCTAGCCTGGAAGGGGCAATCTTATTTATCTTCTTGCTCTTTGAGGTCGCAAACCAATTAACGCGACGGGGTGTCGCGACCAGTTAATGCGACGGACGTGGTGTAGGACTGAATGATGTAGAAAGAAAAATTCTGTTTCTCCCTCCTGGCATGAACTTGCTTCCCATTTTGATTTCTGAGATAGCCGATATTAGAAAGCACAAAAAGCAAGTTTATTTTAATTTCTCATGCAATTATATTGTAATCTCATATGCGGTTTCAGTGCTAGTTGCTAATGCAACTCTCAACACATGACTAAATCTTGTAAAAAAATTATTCGTCGAAACAAACCCCAATGCTACCATCTAAGATTTAAGGTATGTTCAAAATAATTTTCTTATAGTTTTCAAGTATTATTTACAGATTTATTAATCTTAAACAAAGCTAATTTTAGATTTTATTAAAATTTATTTTATCAAATTTCTATGCTGTTTTGTAAATTCAATCGTAACTATAATTAAATATGTACAAAAATCTCTGAGAAAATATTCCATTATGAAAGGAAAATGGATTATTTTGTGTTTATAATGCTTTTTTAAACTTTCACTTTATATTGTATGATTTTATGTTGAACTTGATAATTACTAGAAATATTCAAAAATTTCCCTTGCGTCATCTATTTTTTGGAATTGGCTAAGGATGGAGCTTAGGCGATGATTTATGCAGGAACAAATTTCGAAGAAGGATGAATTCACTAAGAATTTCAACTTCTGGTTGTGGGGAGGTGTTAATTCAATTTAAAAAATTTATATTTTCCTTGCAACATCAATTTTTTAACACTTTACAACATAGTTGAAAAGTGTTTATGACTTTGTTCATTATGTCTGTCTGTCCCTTTAACACAATTACTGCCGTGAAAATGACTTTATCAAAATGAAATTTTAGTATGTTGTTCAGACGGTCTGTGGGACCTATGCGAATATAAATAAATAATATCACCCAATTAGTTTTGGATTGAAACCGGGCTGAAAAAATGAAATAAATTAAATCCTATGGGACCTAATTCTTCAAATATTTTTTAGCGAATTTAAAATTTACAAATTGCTTCGAAAGTTTTAGGAAATATTTAAATTATCCCATAAAATATATAAAAAAATTTCAGAAAAATATATACCGTAGTTTTTTAAATAAAAATTAAAATAATCATTACACCCTTTAT
Organism: Amaurobius ferox; assembly: GCA_951213105.1. Taxonomy (NCBI): domain Eukaryota; kingdom Metazoa; phylum Arthropoda; class Arachnida; order Araneae; family Amaurobiidae; genus Amaurobius; species Amaurobius ferox. The sequence continues at coordinate 66,638,527 of OX578133.1, read as the reverse complement.
ATAAAGAGATCACGTGACCCACTTCAAAATAAAATATTGCATCCATCTTGTGTCAAAATCGTGATTTTTAAAGTTCTTTTTAATTTGTATTTAGTGTTATGTCTGTCCTAAAACCGCTTTATTTTTGCTTAATTTCTGTTCATCAATGTTCAGAAACAATACAATTACAATATATTTGGGTTTAAATGATCATCAAACTTTGATTATTTCTACAACGAAGCCAAATTTTCAGTTATGGAGATTGTAAACACATCAAGCTGTAAGATGAGTTGTATAAGAATTGCTGGATTTTTTTAACGCAAATTTATTTAGCGCTGGAGTCTGCAATATAGTTGATATGAATGAAACAGTCATTGATTTTACATAGAGAACAGACTATTTTATATCAGACTTTTTCGGTGAAGTTTTAAGCACAGAGTTAAATTACTTTTACCTCCATGGTTTTTAAGTAAAATAAATTATTGTAGTATTGTGATGAATGAAAGAAATTGCATAAAAGTTTATGAATGAAATTTTTACTGATTTTTTATAGAGAGCCAGGCGATTTATATTTCAATGACGCCATTTGATAAAGTTCATTTTCTTTTGACGAAGTTTTCAAATATATTAAATTATTGTAGTATTGTGATAATCATAAAAATATCGTCGCTGAATGTATCGCAATTTAGAGATGTTTAAAAGAAATTGCATTGCAGTTGGAAAGTGTTTCATAATCAATGCTTTATGCATGATTTATCTTTCTTATTAAAGATGAGCTTAAATGATGACTGATATAGATTCAGCATCATATTCCAGAGGAAATAGGGAACCTCCTGCCCTCTCTGGAATTTACTTTTCTAAGGATTTCTACTTGCGGATTTTCATCTTACGGTTCAGAACATTTCCTTGAAACGTACATTTTGATTGACTGTAGAGCTTAGATGATGACTGATAGGAATTTAGCATCGAATTTCAGTAAGGGTAGAGGTTGAGAATTTACTAAGAATTTTTACTTCCAGTTCTTTTCCCAATAATGGATAAAAAAAAATAATTTTTCTTCAAACATTTATTTCTCAAAATCGGCTATAGATAGAGCTAAATGATGACTGATATGGATTCAATATAAAATTGTTTAGGGGTTAGGAGAATTCATTAAGGATTTCCACTTCTGGTTCAACAGATGTCACTTCCGATTAAAATAATTATAATTTGTTTACAATACCTATTTCTCAGGATTGTCTGTAGGAATAGCTTAGATAATGACTGATATGTATTCAGCAACGTATTTTGCAGAGAATTGGGATCACTAATGATTTACATTTCCGGCTCTGGAGATGTCACTTCTGATTTTTCCCAAAATTCCTTTGACTATGTGAAATAAGTGTGCAACTGAATATAAAAATATTTCGTTTAAAATGAAATGTACACACCACTTGCCATTATATGAACAATCTTTCATAAACTGTGTTATATTTCGTACTTGATATATATTATTAGATTGTATAAACTGTGTTACTTTTCTGTGTTATATTGTGTTAAACCTCATACTATATATTTTATTAACTTCAACTCTACCCCTAAATAATACATAAAAGAAAAAAAGATACCCCCCTCCCCCTTGTTTTTATCTAGGGCCTGCAGCTCGACTTAGTACCCGGCCCCAAAATTGAATGTGGGGGGCCTGGTACTGGGGCCCGGCGATTGTTAGGGGCCCGTGAATATTGCTGCGGATAAAATTTTTATACATTTGTGTATGAATATATAATTTTTTTTCTAAATTAATTGAAGGTTTTGAAATTTACGTATTATGTGTAATTATAAAATTACAAATATAAATTATATATAAAGCCTAAACACAATCTGTAAGTTTGAATGAAAGAAAAGTACAAAACGTTTTGTAAACATCAGTTTGGATTCTGTGTCTCATTTTTGAAATAGTCAAAAGAGTCTCAAAGAAGGGCCCCTTTGTTCAATACAAGCCTTTGAAGAGTAATCAATCATTTGTAGAATCGAAGGGGGACATACTGGCCAGTGGCCATGTTTTGATAGCTAAAAAAAAGGAAAGGCCACCTCTAGTGATTCTAGCTCTTTGATACAAACCATCTGGGTAAAGATAGCTTGAGTGTCATTGTGTTCAGAATCTGAGGCAATAAAAACCGATCCTGGAGAAATTTTCTAGAATTGCACCAAAACATATACGTTTATGACCCTAATGGGTAAGTTTCCTCTTGCTCATTCATTCATGTTTACAGCTCATATCAATCACGTCCAGCTAACTACTGAGACGACCCATCTAGAAGTTTCTTTTGTGAAATTATCAGTTTGGGAAGGGGGCGATCCAAAGAGCTAGCCTGGAAGGGGCAATCTTATTTATCTTCTTGCTCTTTGAGGTCGCAAACCAATTAACGCGACGGGGTGTCGCGACCAGTTAATGCGACGGACGTGGTGTAGGACTGAATGATGTAGAAAGAAAAATTCTGTTTCTCCCTCCTGGCATGAACTTGCTTCCCATTTTGATTTCTGAGATAGCCGATATTAGAAAGCACAAAAAGCAAGTTTATTTTAATTTCTCATGCAATTATATTGTAATCTCATATGCGGTTTCAGTGCTAGTTGCTAATGCAACTCTCAACACATGACTAAATCTTGTAAAAAAATTATTCGTCGAAACAAACCCCAATGCTACCATCTAAGATTTAAGGTATGTTCAAAATAATTTTCTTATAGTTTTCAAGTATTATTTACAGATTTATTAATCTTAAACAAAGCTAATTTTAGATTTTATTAAAATTTATTTTATCAAATTTCTATGCTGTTTTGTAAATTCAATCGTAACTATAATTAAATATGTACAAAAATCTCTGAGAAAATATTCCATTATGAAAGGAAAATGGATTATTTTGTGTTTATAATGCTTTTTTAAACTTTCACTTTATATTGTATGATTTTATGTTGAACTTGGTAATTACTAGAAATATTCAAAAATTTCCCTTGCGTCATCTATTTTTTGGAATTGGCTAAGGATAGAGCTTAGGCGATGATTTATGTAGTATCAAATTTTGAAGGAGGATGAATTCACTAAGAATTTAAACTTCTGGTTGTGGGGAGGTGTCAATTCAATTTAAAACATTTATATTTTCCTTGCAACATCAATTTTTTAACACTTTAGAACAAAGTTGAAAAGTGTTTATGACTTTGTTCATTCTGGCTGTCTGTCTGTCAGTTAGCATGATAACTGCCGTAAAAATGACCTTCTCAAAATTAAATTTTAGTATGTTGTTCAGACGTTCTGTGAGACGTATGTGAATATAAATAAATAATATCACCCAATTAGTTTTGGATTGAAACCGGGCTGAAAAAATGAAATACATTAAACCCTATGGGACGTAATTCTTCAAATATTTTTTAAGCGAATTTAAAATTTACAAATTGCTTCGAAAGTTTTAGGAAATATTTAAATTATCCCATAAAATATATAAAAAAAATTTCAGAAAAATATATTCCGTAGTTTTTTAAATAAAAATTAAAATAATAATTACACCCATTATATAAAGAGATCACGTGACCCACTTCAAAACAAAATATTGCATCCATCTTGTGTCAAAATCGTGATTTTTAAAGTTCTTTTTAATTTGTATTTAGTGTTGTGTCTATCCTAAAACCGCTTTATTTTTGCTTAATTTCTGTTCATCAATGTTCTGAAACAATGCAATTACAATATATTTGGGTTTAAATGGTAATCAAACTTTGATTATTTCTACAACGAAGCCTAATTTTCACTTATAGAGATTGTAAACACATCAAGCTGTAAGATGAGTTGTATAAGAATTGCTGGATTTCTTTCATGCAAAATTATTTAGCGCTGGAGTCTGCAATATAGTTGATATGAATGAAACAGTGATTGATTTTACATAGAGAACAGACGATTTTATATCACACTTTTTCGGTGAAGTTTTGAGAGAGAGCACAGAGTTAAATTACTTTTACCTCCATGGCTTTAAGTTTTTAAGTAAAATAAATTATTGTAGTATTGTGATGAATGAAAGGAATTGAATAAAAGTTTATGAATGAAATTTTTACTGATTTTTCATAGAGAGCCAGGTGATTTATATTTCAATGACGTCATTTGATAAAGTTCATTTTCTTTTGGAAGTTTTCAAATATAATAAATTATTGTAGTATTGTGATAATCACAAATATATCGTCGCTGAATGTATCGCAATTTAGAGATGTTTAAATAAAATTGTATTGCAGTTGTAAAGTGTTTCATAATCAGTGCTTTATACATGATTGATCTTTCTTATTAAAGATGAGCTTAAATGATGACTGAGATATAGATTCAGCATCATATTCCAGAGGAAGTAGGGAACCTCCTGCCCCCTCTGGAATTTACTTTTCTAAGGATTTCTACTTGCGGTTGTTCATCTTACGGTTCAGAACATGTCCTTGAAACGTATATTTTGATTGACTATAGAGCTTAGATGATGACTGATAGGAATTTAGCATCGAATTTCAGTAAGGGTAGGGGTTGAGGATTTACTAAGAATTTTCACTTCCAGTTCTTTTCCCAATACTGGATAAAAAAAAAACATTTTTCTTCAAACATTCTCAAAATCGGCTATAGATGGAGCTAAATGATGACTGATATGGATGCAATATAAAATTGCTTAGGGGTTAGGAGAATTCATTAAGGATTTCCACTTCTGGTTCAACAGATGTCACTTCCGATTAAAATAATTATAATTTGTTTACAATACCTATTTCTCAGGATTGTCTGTAGGAATAGCTTAGATAATGACTGATATGTATTCAGCAACGAATTTTGCAGAGAGTTAGGATCACTAATGATTTGCACTTCCGGTTCTGGAGATGCCACTTCCGATTTTTCCTAAAATTCCTTTGACTATGCGAAATAAGTGTGAAACTGAGTATAAAAATATTTCGTTTAAAATGAAATGTACACACCACTTGCCATTATATGAACAATCTTTCATAAACTGTGTTATATTGTGTTATATTTCTTACTTGATATATATTATTAATTTTATAAACTGTGTTATTTTTCTGTGTTATATTGTGTTAAACCTCGTACTTGATATATTTTATTAAATTCAACTCTACCCCTAAATAATACATAAAAGAAAAAAAAGGTACCCCTCTCCCCCTTGTTTTTATCTAGGGCCCGAAGCTCGACTTAGTACCCGGTCCCAAAATTGAATGTGGGGGGCCTGGTTCTGTGCAAGCAGCATCTATTTATATTTATTAGTTCATGAATTATAATTTTTAAAGTTTTTCCTGACTTTTGGATCACCCTGTATATATATATATGTTTTTAATAATATTTAATTTTATTTAATTAAGTATAATATTCATTACAAAATAAAGCTTTATGTAATACATTTTTGCTTAAAAATTGATTTATAATTTTCTTCAGCATTGTAGAACATTCCGGTAGATTTTCGAAAAATGTTCTATATTACGGAAAAAACCCTTATCCCAGAAAGTCCAAAGCATTCTGGATAATAGATCCCATACTGTATTTCAATCTGGCAATAACATAAGGAATGTGAATTTGGGTAAAAAATTTTAAATTTAACAAACTTTTAAAATTTGGCATCATTTTAGAGAGATAAATCTCTGAATTTAAATAATTCATAAAAGTTAAATGCCAGTTTTGAATATATATTATTGAAGAAGGGCACAACTACTTTATAGTGAATATTATTGGTTATATGTACTAGAATATTTGCCTTTCTTAATTCATTATCAGTAAGTGCTTAAAATATAATTTAACAGAATTTGTATTTTGGAACTAAAAGACAGTAACATAAATAACATTTTTACTGGATTTAAAAGTTTGAAATTAATAATTCAAAGTTTTAACTTTAATAACAATTTAAATGTGGTTCCGTTATCATAAAAATGTAAAATGTTTTCTGAATGAAACAATTATTGCAATAGAAAAGTGCATTTTTAAAGCAAAAACAATTTTTGTGTATCATATAGCCTGTCAAGTATTATTTTTGAATTTGTATTTTTTTTCCCTTTAAAGTAATAGTCATGGAATCACAATAGCCCTTTAATGTAATGGTTATGGAATCACAATAGCTTTAGTAAGGGAATCATATATATACTTAACTACATGCATTGATGTGAAAAACTTCAAAAAAAATATTTGTTGTAAAAACCACCAGAGTAAAAATTAACAAATATTTAACTTTAGCAATATTCTTGAAATTCCAAAAACATGGTTATGTTTTGCCACAGCTATTGATGTGCAAAAATAAATTTTCTTTTTTCAATTAGTTAATTAAAATGTTTGATTGTATTGAAATTGTGTTGAAAGTTGACTATATTGGTATAACAGTGTGTAACCAAAGTGAAAAATGCTGCCTGTTTAGTACATGAAGATAAATTCAAAAGAGATTATGATCTTACCTTACAAGTTAGTAAAACCACAAATCTTAAGTGGTCTCAATGGGAGACAGGGTGCTTGAAAATTGTGAAAGTACTTGAATTTTAGATTAACATTTTCAATGCATTGAAAGTACTTGAAAATTTCCATTTTCTTGCTTAAGTCCTTGAAAGTGCTTAAAAAAGGCAGGATTGAAAGTGTTCTGCAGATTCACAGTATTGTGTTTTTCCTGAAAAGTTCTGCTTCCTCTGGAAATTTCCCAAGCAGTTACGCTGTCACTGAAATTTTCTTAAGCAACATTGTTTTCGCCCAAAAATTTCATCAATGACTTCAACATTAAACAATAATGTTAGTTTGCTATAACTTTTCCTATCAGAAATGCATACAACTTCATACTATGGAAGAAATGATGTCCTTGAAAAATAATTGCATGGTACTTGAAAGTCCTTGGAAAAGTGCAAAATGGAAGCAGTCTAAAACAGGCACTTCTGAAGGTTGTTACTGCTTTTTAGCAAATCTCTAATTTTTAAAGCACACAGTCACTATGAGTGAACAGTTTACACATTTTCAAGAAGCAAAAGAAAATGCAACTGTTAGCAAAGCAGTTGTAGCTACAGTTGGATTTTGTAGAGAACTACAGCATAAAACATCAAAATGACTTTTATCGTGTTCATTGGTCCAACCAACATAACAATCTTTACAGTATATGTCTGGATGGCTGAAATGGAGCAGGCATTTGTAAATAAACTAGATCATAATAAATATTTTGTATACCTTTACAAAACTTTTTAATCTTGAAAAAAGATATCCTTTTCTTCAGTAGGCTTTTTTTTATCAGCGACGGTGCAACCTGTCAATTTAAATAAAGATTTTTGTGTATAAATTTTATATTTCTCAAACAAGATTTCAGACTACAGGTATTTTCAACTTTCATGTTACCAGCCATGCAAAAGTCATAGTTGATGGAACAATAAAAGGTAAAAGAGGATGCTGTGGCAAGAGAGCCTTGTTAGTAATGTTGTTAGCAGTGCAGAAAATTTTTACTAATATTATATCAAAAAAGAGTACAAAAATAGATGTGACACTTTTGTGGACAAAAATAACATTGAAGCACTAGAGATGGAAAAATTCAACTTTAGTTCCTAACACTGTCAATGTATATTTTGCTGAATCTTATCAGCTATGCATACCTGTATTAAAGCTGGATTTTGAGATATCGTTTCTTCGAAGATGTGACTTTTCTTTTTAAATTAAGAACAAAATCCATAAAACACAAAACATAAAAATAAAAAATCCACACAGGATAATTAGCTTATGAGTGAAAATTGAATTCACTCCAGAACTTTGCATACCAGCAGTTGCAATTTGGCCTGCTGAATTGTTTCTACGAGCAGTCTTTTGTTTAAAATTTCTAAATCTAATTCGTCCTCTACACTTAGGACACATATAAGAAATTTTTCGCCATTTATATATGCATATCTCATGAAAGATATGGCCACATCTTAATAATTTGTGACGAATGTGGTTACTTGTGTCTAGGCATATAGAACAATACATGTCTAGTTTATCTTTCTTTCCCATTTTTTATTATATAAATTATAATCTGTTTCAGAACTTGTCCGACAAAACAGATGTAAACAGTCGATCGCGAAACGATCGTTTTTTCAATCAGAAGGTTTCTTCAGTATCGCCAAATGGACGATAAATAAAAAATGCGGTAGAACCATTTGCGACTTCGAGAGCTTTGCAAATCCTCCGCCTTGCTCATTTTTTCTCGGAACATTACTAAAATCATGATTTCATAACATGGCTAGAGCTCTGTATAGGATCATTTGTTGCTATGATGGAATCAGTGTCCATTGAAAGTTTCTAAAGTGTAAATATTGACGTTTATATTTTAATATGAATGGGATTTTGTAGTAGATTGCAATCACTAAGCAGTAAGAGATTCTTGCTCTCTTTAATAAATTTCTGGAAAATAGTGTTGTTGTTGAGACCCAGACCATCCGACCTACCAGAAAGGTGTAAGGTAGCTGTTTGGACGGCCGGGAAGAGCCACCCAATTTAGACCGGAACCCAGTGGGGTAAGCATCCATAGGGACCGTACCCTCCTTCCCCTATCATCAACCTCTCGGAAGGATTTACGGACCCACATGTTTAACGTGATCGTACTCCGCGTGAACGCGGCGGCAGTTTTGGCAGTGGCGGGAATCGAACCCGGGCCTACCGAGTACAATTCCCGCGCGCTAACCACTGGGCTACCGCGGCCCTGGAAAATAGTGTGAAGTTCTATAACTTTTCGAAATTCTGATTAGATATTACAAAATGGTAGAAATAGTTTTTTTTTAAATTTGTTACCATGTACGAAGTTTAGAAGCATGAATTAGCTGAAAATGACGCAGAGATCAGATTGGCCTTGCTATGGCAAAAGGACGTATCTAAATATGCATTATTTTGCTTTGACAAGGCTAGTTGGCTTTCATTTAATGGGTTTATGCTAAGCAGGTATGAGAATGCGAATGAAAACATTACCATACCATTGATTCCTTTGAAAAAAAAAAAAATTAATACTTTCTATTTATCTTAGAATGACTTTTATGGCGTTTTGCTATTATAAGGCCGAGATCATATCATACAGAGCAATTTTTAATTTCCGCAGCTCACCCGTCAATCATATTTTAGGACCGCCCTCTCGAATTGTAAGATTTCCAATACTTTACCTTCTATTTGACAGGCCATGCAAATGCTAGAATCTCTTCAATTTCTATTCACGAAGCATTTCTAAGTGAGTTTTTTTTTCTTTTTGTATAATCGCGATCTTTAATATGCCGTATTTGTAATTAAGTAAAAGTTCAAAGAATTGTTTCTCCATGTCCACCGTAGAATTACATTCGTAGCCCTGCCATGCTTTAAGATCCCTTATGTTCAACTTTGAACGAAAGAAACATGGCGACGGTTCATACGCAGCTCTCTCTTTTGATCCGTATGTCGTCACTCTAGGTACTTGAATTGAAATATATGTGGTTGCTGAAAGATTGGTGCTGTGTTTTGACGTCATACTTCGAATACTCATTATTTTATTGGTCGATTTCTAGATTTTTGTTTAAAACCACGTATTACACTATTTTCGCGTGCTATCCAACATATGCCAGGATTTCATCTTTTGCTATAATTTATATTTTTCTCTTTTCGTGCATGTAAAGTATAACAGTACAATAGGCAGAAAATATTATTCAACAGCAGATATACTCTGCATTATACCGAAATTTTTAGCCCCTTTTGCCAATCGGTGATGTCTCTTTTGCGGCCCATTTCCCAGGGCCCCCACAAAGGGGGGGGGGGTCAGTTGGGGCTATGGTACTGGGCCCGGCGAAGGATAGGGGCCCGTGGAAAAATATTTTTTCAACATTATTTGTGCATATGAATTTGTAATAAAAAATATTTTATGATATAATATCGCATATTTTACGCAAGTACAGAATAGATTTAAAGCAAACGCAAGTTCTTTAAAACAATAAAAAAAATCCAATGAATTGTAAAAATTAAGCACATGATACGTTAAGCAACATGTGACACGTTTTATTTCTTTGATTCCATGTGTTACAAAAAAAGGGAAAAAAAGACACCGTCCGTAACGTACAAAGAATACGCTATCCCATCAACAAAGGATCAGAAAATCCGGTAAGAAAATGATAGATAATAGTACTTCACATAAATTGACCACCGGCCACACAACTTGATACCATAAACCCCCTGGGTTGGTCGTGTGGTCTGGGCCTTCAACATAAATTGACCAGCTTTGAAGGGAGGGCTACAAAGCATTTTCCAGGGTAATAAAGTAACTTTTTTCTATTTAGCTTCGAAAATTTGCAAGCATTGAACTGATAAAATAAATGCCTTTATAACAAGAAAAGAAAAGCCCTCCACAGAGAGTCATCTCTTTGTGTAGAGGGCCTTTTTCACTCCCATACAGATGAGATAAGATCTTATGTGAATGGCCAGTTGTCCTAAAGCAATTAACACATCAGGGGGTCCAGGTCCAGTCTATGTTTAAAGTACCTTGCAGTCTACTGACAATATCTGCGCTCTTTTGTAGCACAGAATTCTGGGTATTTGGCAATGGATCGGATGACCCTATTTCCAGCTCTCAAGTTCTGTAGTAGATGCCTGAAGGAAGAGTGTTGTATTTCATCCTGGGGAAACCAAGTGGTCAGCATTGAAGACTTTTTGTCCAGCAGAACGCCCCTAAGCAATGTAGCAATGTTCATCTGAGTGGATCCTCTAGAAACGAATAGATACCTCGGCTACAGTGGCTAGAAGGGATAGTGTGCCGACTGAGGCGAAAAACAGGTTCCCTAAGTACGCCAGACGGCGTTGGTCTCGAATAAGCGGTCTAAAGCGGAGGAGTTAACATTGAAACTAATGGGAATTTAATTCGTTGTTGTTGTTGTTGTTGCTTATCCTCTTTAACAGATCTGACATAAGTCAGATCAACTCCAGTAGGTTGTTGACCGCCATAAAATCAATAACTAAAAGGGGGGCAGATGTCGAGTCCTCCTTGGAAAGTCCGACGCAACTCAATATGTGCTCCGGGGAGGCCGGATGGTCACAGCATTTATTACAAGTGGGATGGATTTTTCCTCCGCGTCCAAAAGAAAGACACTTAAGGTGACCACTTTTAAGTCTAGCAAGTGCAGGCTGGGAGCCACGATCACATTTAATTTCCAGAAGAGCGCCAGGGGATGTTCCGGTGTACCATTGGTGCGCAGGTGGAGTACGCCAAATTAAATTTAATTTAGATCTTGCATTTGAGTACAGTTCTTGATAAGTAAGCGGAGAACCAGTGGCCATTTCGTCCTCACTGCCCTCTTTGGCCAATCTATCCGCAACCTCATTACCACTAATGTTTACATGTGATGGAATCCATTGGAGATGGACATTGTGGTTTTGAGAAATCTTCTTTAGCTTGAGCAGAATAGATATACTGGTTTCATCGCCTGCAGAGGATCAGCCACTAAGATGTTGAAGTGCACTGCGGCTGTCCGACAATATCCAAAGTTCACCAAAATTATAATCATGAGATATGATGGCGTCAAGCCCTACATTGACCGCAATTAACTAGCTCTTGAAGACAGAACAAGTGTCCGGGTTACGTTGTTTTAGTGAAGTCTCAAGTTGAGGGGTTCTAATATAGATACCGCTGCCAGTACGGTTTTCTGTACGACTACCATCAGTATAGACCTGCACTGCATCTTTAGGAATGCAACTAATAACTTCCAGGGCCAGCTGCCTAAGATAGTCGTCAAGATGCGTTTGCTTGTTTGCGGTGGAATTCAAATCAAAGTGGAAGAAACCTCTTGGCATCCCCTCTGAGGGGTTAAGGGGACGCTTCAGTTAAGAAAAATCACCGTTCCCTTGAAAATTGCACCCGGTGGCTCAAGAGATGGGCAGTTCCTTTTTCAAATGATTGGCATCTGATGGGCCAATGAGAGTAAGTAAAGGTGACGAAAGGCCCTTGAACCTCTATAGTTTATGACTTGCTCGCCTGTCCAAGAGGATAAAGGGGAGAATCTCAGAAGGGTGTGTGGTTTGGGGGACGAAGTAAATGAATGAAAGAATGAAAAAAACGTAACTGGAGGCTTTTTCCACTTACTGAAAGGAAAGTTTCCTATCCATTCTATTTCTTGTCAAGGAATAACCAAAGAGTTCTCCTAACCGATTATTATATAATTATAATATATATATATATATATATGTGTGTGTGTGTAACTTCAATGTGTGTTTTGGAGACTGATCTAGGTACAACACTAAAATGTGTGTATTAAAAAACTAGAATTAAAAATAAAATTAATGATATTTCTATGCCTATGAGTCCAGAGCGATGGTATAAAACTAATATTTATTTAGTCATTTTGAATATATCATTATTTCCTTTTTAAATAGTATACATTAGAGTGCATTGTATGAAATTTGAAGTTTGAAATGGACGATACAGCACTAAAAATATGTGATATTCTACATACCGCATTTTTTAGCCTTGCAGAATGTATTTGGAAATTATAGTATTTAGCATGATAATTCCTTGTGTTGAAAATGATATGTTTCAACCGGGGTTACTCGGAAATCTCGGGTTCTGCATAGTAATGAATAGATCAAAAATTCAACTTCGGTACAGAACTTAACACAGTCGGAATTTTGAGGGAGAAAAACTACTGGTTCACCGAATATTTATACAAAAAATCTGATGTGGGCAACACATGACTTTCCTTATATAATGTAATGAATTTACTACTTTTACAGTAAAAAAATAGGTTTTTCTTATAGTAGATACTTATATTCTTTCCAAGATATTGAATTTTTGACAATTAGTCGTCATTTTCATTGATTTAGCGTCATTTTCATCCATTTGGTGAGAACCCAACGCGGACCGGCCTGAATATTTTCAATACATTGAAACCTGTTGGCTTGTATGCGAATTAAAATTTGCCATTTAAGGAATTAAACACAAGCTTATCACATATAGTATTAAATGTAAAGGAACCCAAATTTTAAAATTAATTTCAAATTAAAAATAATTAAAGTCAAGAATGAGCATTAATATAAAATGAATTTTTATTTATCATTTTGGTTGAAGATGAGAAGGGATAAAAAAAGACTGGGATTATGTTTTAAAAATGCTTTCTTCATTTATCAGTGAACAGTGCAATGACTATTTAGTTAGAACTACTCATCAGCATCAAAGATTCGTTGCAGCAGTAGCAAAACAAACATGTCATATGCCACAATTGTTAGTGTTGTTAAAAACTTTTCAATGCGATTAAACTTTCTATGTAAGTATAGATAGATAATATTTTCTTTAATTATGACATAATTATGAATATTTTTAAAATTTAATAATTTTAGTAAAAGTGTAAGATGTTTGGAATAAATACATTCAAGGACAATAATTCGCATTAGCTATATGTTGATTTAAAATTATGACAGTTTGCTCAGATAAATTTTTATTCAACATTTGTTATAGGAAAGAAATCGTCGGAACTGTGTTTAAGAATAAAATGTGTTTAATTTTGATAATTTAGAAGCATTCGAAATCTAAGAACTAAAATTAAAATCATAGAAGAAATTGAATAAAATATCAGTGATAAATTTTAAAGTAAACAGTATCTTGGATTTCTTATTTTCATTTATTTATTGGATTTCATATTTCCACTACCAGACAAACAATCACAGTACAAAAGAGATTAAACTTTTTGGCGACAAATTTAAAAATAAAACAAATTGAAACTGGCACTTGACCAACAATAATAATCTAATGATCATTTCCTCAAAAATTAAATTTGGAATGTATTTCTTCCCTATTCAATTTATAAATCACATGATATTACGAAACATGACAATTGGTGCATCGGTGTATATTCATACTGCTGTATCCAGGCCAGAACATATTTTTTGTTCTCTTACTATAGCTTTAAACAATTTGAATGTTGTGAAGAGCAATGTTTTATTTTGACTTCGGAATGTAGTAGAATAAAGAAGTCTTCAATTTCTTATCCAAAATTATAATTTTTCTGTATCGGGTTCTAATTGACCCATCTGCGTTCACCGTGCAGAGTAAAATTTTATTACCTAACTAGCAGCATGCCTGTTCTTCGTACGGAGTATCTCTAAAATGCGATACATTCAGCAGTAATATACTGTAATAATTAATTATATTTGAAAACTTAAAAACTTCATCGAAAAAAATGAACTTGATTCAAATGACGTCATCGAAATATAAATCACCTGGCTCTCTATGGCTTTTTACGGCAGTTATCGTGCTAACGGACAAAGACAGAATGAACAAAGTCATAACCACTTTCCAACTATGTAGTAAAGTGTTAAAAATGGTTATTTAATTATCAGCATTTTATGAGGAAGATTCTTTCTTATGCTGCTATGACTTATATAATGCAATGATTTTTTTTACTTTCCTTATATACATAATGTATAAGGAAAGTATTGTGAAGGGGTCGAAAATTCGAATTCGAGTTTTCGACGGGAGAGCACGTTTCAAGCATCCCTGATCACGAATCAAACATTTTTTAAGTGATGTCTGTGTGTGTGTGTGTGTGTGAAAGTATGTGTGCGTGTGTGTGTGTGTGTCAGTGAGTCTGTGGAGACGATAACTGACGAACAAATGGACCGATTCGAACGAAATTTGGTATAAAAATCGCAATCTGTAAACACTGGAAGCTTATTGTTTTTATACGCAATCGAATGCTCAGAACCCCCCTAAATTTTCGAGTGAAAATTTGAAAAAATCGTCAAAAAATCAAAACCGCTAATAAAGTTACGCAAATAGGCATTTCTTATGTAATTTTTCATTAGAAAACGATTGATATAAATTTCAGAACGATAACATGAATCGTTCTCGAGATATTGAACATTTTTCAGAAAAATTATCAAAAAGTCATATAAAATAAAAAAAAAATATTTCTTATTAAGAAACAAGTTCACTTTTCATATGTAATACCATGCGATAAATTGGGTGACATCATTCTCGTGGATCTAGCTCGTTCCATTCAAGAAAAAAGATACTTTGAGTAATACTTTTATATTTGAACGCCAATAGTCATTTATCTGCTGTAAAAATAACTTATTTCTTAGTGCATAACGCTTGGCGAGATTTTGGCGGAATATCGCCAACTTGGCGACTTTTTGAAATGTTGCCAAATTAACGAAAATCCCGCCAAATGGATAAAAATGACGCTAAATCAATGAAAATGACGACCAATTGTCGAAAATTCAATATCTTGGAAAGAATATTAGTATCTACTATAAGAAAAACCTTTTTTTTTACTGTAAAAGTATTAAATTCATTACATTATATAAGGAAAGTCATGTGTTGCCCACATCAGATTTTTTTCTTGCATAATGCAATGAATTTACATCTTTCACAGTGACAAAACAATGTATAAGATTCACGGCCCTATATGTTTAGGTGTAATTTTTTTCACAGTTTTGCATGGTAAATCCCGAGCAACACCGGGTATTCGCTGCTAGTATAATATAAAGAAACTTAAAATTTGCAATCATGCGCAAATTACTATAGTATACTAAATGACATTGTTAATCAAAATATTCTGTTAAAATATTTAATTTAATGCCCCTAAAAAGAAGTTAGAGAATTTCTGTTCTCGCTATACAAAATTATCTTCACGGGCGGATCTGAAGAATAAAACATCCTGGCCCCGTTTGCAAGCAAATTAACAAAAAATATGAAATTGATTCAATATATGAAAAATAAAAGCGTTAAAATTGTATGGGAGCCTTACTACTTATATTCGCAAATATTGGAAGATATACCCTATATTAGTAGATTACATATACAAGTTGAAAATATCGATAAACCCGTAATCTTTAAACCTGGAGGCAGTAATTGATTCTAGTATATGCCAAAATGAAAGTGCTAAAATTATATGGGAATATACACCCGTAATAATGTCGTAACCCCTTATAGTGTCGTAGATTAGAAGATATGTCCGTGTGTTAGAAGATTACCCGTATTACAATATGAGTCTCAAAAATCATTGCCAAAGTAAAACAGATGACGTAATAAATTGAAAATATCAATAATCTCCGTAATCTTTATACCAGAAGGCCGTAACTGATTACACAATATGCCAATATATGTCTAAATATATGCCAATATACCTGTACTACTTATATTCTCGTAGATTAGAATATATACTCGTGCCTTTGTAGAAGATTACTCGTACAACATACAATATATGAGTTTCAACATTTTTTGTCATAATAAAACAATGGCATAATAAATGGAAAATATCAATAATAATGATGTTTAAACCTGAAGACAGTAATTGATATTATCCAGTCAAAAATGCAATGTCAATGAAATTTATTTTACAGACATATCTTTATTATTCAAATCGGAAAAGATTTAACAAGAAAGATCAATCACGTATAAATCATTGATTATGACACACTTTCCAACTGCGACTGGTGATATATCCCGGCCGTCCAAATAGCTGCTCTTAGTCCTCTGGACGAGTCGGACGGTCTGGGTCTTCAACACTTTCCAACTGCAGGGCGCGGTAGCCCATTGGTTAGCGCGCTGGAGTTGCACTCGGTAGGCCCGGGTTCGATTCCAGCCACTGCCAAAACTGCCGCCGTGTTCACGCGGAGTACGATCACGTTAAACATGTGGGTCCGTAAGTCCTTCCGAGAGGTTGGTGGTAGGGGAAGGAGGGTACGGTCTCTGTGGATGCCTCCCCCACTGGGTTCCGGTCTAAATTGGGTGGCACTTCCCGGCCGTCCAAACGGTTACCTTACACCTTTCTGGTAGGTCGGACGGTCTGGGTTTCAACAACAACAACACTTTCCAACTGCGATGCAATTTTATTTAAACATCTCTAAAATGCGATACATTCAGCGGGGATATTTTTAAAATTATCACAATAGTACAATAATTTATTATATTTGAAAACTTTATCGAAAACAAATGAACTTTATTAATTGAGAATTTTGTTTCATGTGCAATTTCAAATTTTTCTTTTACGGTTTTGATTTATTTTAAGCTTTTTTATTTATTTTGACACGGCCCGATCCGACCTGAATTTAATATATAAACTTCGCCAAATTGAATATTAAAATACCCCAGTGGTGTGCGGCATTCCTAAAATAGTGAATATTAAAAAACTTAAATTATACACTTTATTTCTATTTAACGATCTATCATCCTTGCATCAATTTTAAAGTCTCAACGATTATCACAATCTGTGAGTACGAAATTTTCACATATAGTCTGTTTCAGATTGTATCTTTTTGCTATTCAAAGTTATCTTCACAGGCAGTTCTGAAGAATAAAACATCCTAGTCCCTTTCGTAAACAAATTTACAAAAAATGTGAAATTGAATTAATGTATGTCAAAATGAAAGCGCAAAATTGTATGGGAAGACATATACCCGTACTACTTATATTCTCTTATATTAGTAGATATACCTGTGTATTAGTAGAAGATTATCCGCACTACTTTTACTAAGAAAAACAGATGACATAATAAATTGAAAATATCAATAATCCCCTCAATCTTTAAACCTGAAGGTCGTATTTGATATAATCCAGTCAAAAATGCAATTTCGATAAATTTTGTTTAATATGCATTTCTTTATTATTTAAATCGGGAAAAAAATTAATAAAAAAACTTCTGCGCTACATAAACACACTGGTTTTAAATCTTTTGTTAAGCGACATGATATCATTTCCTTCAAATAAATTTGCGGAAAAACATTGTCTGCATAATGCTATGTCTATAAAAGGTTTAACTGTGCGGTTTTTTTTAATTAATATTTAACTTGAAACATGGACTCAATTTTAAGTGGGGCTATTCCAAAAGCTACCCAAAAAATTTGTCGAAATTCGGTGCAGCCTTTATCCCAAGACTAAATCTTTACTCATAAATTCAACTACGGGACAGAATTCATCAAAGCAGGATTTTTGATGAGAAAAATGTGACTAGTTTACCAAAATTTTATACATACTATAACAAATTATTTACAATCCAGAAGCCCCCGGTGACCTAAAAGACTGCAATTAATATAATATTTGCATTAAATAAGTATGGAACAAATATATGCAAGAAGTAAAACAGTAAACCAGTGCGAGCCGAATTATCTGTACTGATACAACAAAATGGAAGGAAACCAAGGACTTATTTTTCTTTTCTGGACCAAAGTCAAAAGACATCTGCTAAATACAACAATATACCCCTTCGTTCATTTCCCCGATACCAGTCAATCATCCACCCACCCCTCAAATCTCCACACCAAGAACTTTCACCCCCATTTTTCCCCTGGAAGGATGGGAGGTGTGGCTAACGTTGAAAATCGGAAGTTTCAGCAGTTGAAACACGATTTACTATTCCAATATATTAATCCCAAATTAATTCAAAAATCTAAAAAAAATCTTAAAAAGAAACCAGAAGTATAATCTATTGAACGCTCTTTTTCAAAATGTGAAACGTTTGATAGTTAATTTTTTATAGTGCAATTAAGAAGGTGATGTTTTATCTAAGAAATTTTGACAAATTAACTCCATTTCAAGATATATTTAAAATAAAATTTAAAAAATTGATGACAGAGTTCAATGCATTAAACTGTCTACAATCATGTGCAAAAAACAGAATTTTAAATTATTCATTTGCCAATGTGTAATTAGCGAAGAACTTCCCCCATAGGTTAACATGGGCATGAAAGCTAACTGAAGCGTCGCCGGCGACGCTTCGGTGGGTGAATGATTGACTGGTATTGGGGAAATGAACGAAGGGGTACATTTGTTGGTGTTTAGCAGGTGTCTTTTGACTTTGGTCCAGTAAAGAAAGAGAAGTCCTTTGCGTTACAGTTTGTTGTATCAGTACAGATAATTCGGCTCGCGCTGGTTTACTGTTTTTCTTCTTGCATATATTTGTTCCATACTTATTTACTGTAAATATTATATTAATTGTAGTCTTTTAGGTCACCGGGGGGCCCGTGAAGATAATTTTGTATAGCGAGAACAGAAATTCTCTAACTTCTTTTTAGGGGCACTAAATTAAATATTTTAACAGAATATTTTGATTAACAATGTCATTTAGTATACTATAGTAATTTGCGCATGATTGCAAATTTTAAGTTTCTTTATATTATACTAGCAGCGAATACCCGGTGTTGCTCGGGATGCAAAACTGTGAAAAAAATTACACCTAAACATATAGGGCCGTGAATCTTATACATTGTTTTGTCACTGTGAAAGATGTAAATTCATTGCATTATGTAAGAAAAAAATCTGATGTGGGCAACACATGACTTTCCTTATATAATGTAATGAATTTAATACTTTTACAGTAAAAAAAAAGGTTTTTCATAGAGTAGATACTAATATTCTTTCCAAGATATTAAATTTTCGACAATTGGTCGTCATTTTCATTGATTTAGCGTCATTTTTATCCATTTGGCGAGATTTTCGTTAATTTGGCAACATTTCAAAAAGTCGCCAAGTTGGCGACATTCCTCCAAATTCGTCGCCGAAATATCGCCAAGCGTTATGCACTAAGAAATAAGTTATTTTTACAGCAGATAAATGACTATTGGCGTTCAAATATAAAAGTAATACTCAAAGTATCTTTTTTCTTGAATGGAACGAGCTAGATCCACGAGAATGATGTCACCCAATTTATCGCATGGTATTACATATGAAAAGTGAACTTTTTTCTTAATAGGAAATATTTTTTTTTTACTTTATATGACTTTTTGATATTTTTTTTTTAAAATGTGCAATATCTCAAGAACGGTTCATGTCAGCGTTCTGAAATTTATGTCAATCGTTTTCTAATGAAAAATTACATAAGAAATGTCTATTTGCGTAACTTTATTAGTGGTTTTGATTTTTTGACGATTTTTTCAAATTTTTACTCGAAAATTTAGGGGGATTCTGAGCATTTGATTGCGTATAAAAACAATAGGCTTCCAGTGTTTACAGATTGTGATTTTTGTACCAAATTTCGTTCAAATCGGTCCATTTGTTCGTCAGTTATCGTCTCCACAGACTCACTGACACACACACACGCGCGCACACACACATACTTTCACACACACACACACAGACATCACTTCAAAAATGTTTGATTCGTGATCAGGGATACTTGAAACGTGCTCTCCCGTCGAAAACTCGAATTCGAATTTTCGACCCCGCCACAATACTTTCCTTATACATTATGTATATAAGGAAAGTAAAAAAATCATTGCATAATATAAGTCATAGCAGCATAAGAAGGAATCTTCCTCATAAAATGCTGATAATTAAATAACCATTTTTAACACTTTACTACATAGTTGGAAAGTGGTTATGACTTTGTTCATTCTGTCTGTTTGTCCGTTAGCATGATAACTGCCGTAAAAAGCCATAGAGAGCCAGGCGATTTATATTTCGATGACGTCATTTGAATCAAGTTCGTTTTTTTCGATGAAGTTTTTAAGTTTTCAAATATAATTAATTATTACAGTATATTACCGTTGAATGTATCGCATTTTAGAGATACTCCGTACGAAGAACAGGCATGCTGCTAGTTAGGCAATAAAATTTTACTCTGCACGGTGAACGCAGATGGGTCAATTTAGAACCCGATACAGAAAAATTATAATTTTGGATAAGAAATTGAAGACTTCTTTATTCTACTACATTCCGAAGTCTAAATTAAACATTGCTCTTCACAACATTCAAATTTGTAAAGCTATAGTAAGAGAACAAAAATTATGCTCTGGCCTGGATACAGCAGTATAAATATACACCGATGCACCAATTGTCATGTTTCGTAACATCATGTGATTTATAAATTGAATAGGGAAGAAATACATTCCAAATTTAATTTTTGAGGAAATGATTATTAGATTATTATCATTGGTCAAGTGCCAGTTTCAATTTGTTTTATTTTTAAATTTGTCGCAAAAAAGTTTAATCTCTTTTGTACTGTGATTGTTTGTCTGGTGGTGGAAATATGAAATCCAATAAATAAATGAAAATAAGAAATCCAAGATACTGTTTACTTTAAAATTTATCACTGATATTTTATGCAATTTCTTCTATGATTTTAATTTCAGTTCTTAGATTTCGAATGTTTCTAAATTATCAAAATTAAATAAATTTTATTCTTAAACACAGTTCCGACGATTTCTTTCCCATAGCAAATGTTGAATAAAAATTTATCTGAGCAAACTGTCATAATTTGAAATCAACATATAGATAATGCGAATTATTGTCCTTGAATGTATTTATTCCAAACATCTTACACTTTTACTAAAATTATTAAATTTTAAAAATATTCATAATTATGTCATAATTAAAGAAAATATTATCTATCTATATTTACATAGAAAGTTTAATCGCATTGAAAAGTTTTTAACAACACTAACAATTGTGGCATATGACATGTTTGTTTTGCTACCGCTGCAACGAATCTTTGATGCTGATGAGTAGTTCTAACTAAATAGTCATTGCACTGTTCACTGATAAATGAAGAAAGCATTTTTAAAAACATAATCCCAGTCTTTTTTATCCCTTCTCATCTTCAACCAAAATGATAAATAAAAATTCATTTTATATTAATGCTCATTCTTGACTTTAATTATTTTTAATTTGAAATTAATTTTAAAATTTGGGTTCCTTTACATTTAATACTATATGTGATGAGCTTGTGTTTAATTCCTTAAATGGCAAATTTTAATTCGCATACAAGCCAACAGGTTTCAAAATATTCAGGCCGGTCCGCGTTGGAGTTGGTTTTGAGTATTTACGGTATGGCTCAGGTGAATTCCAATGAAAAAATTTCGGGCTTTGGACGAGTCAAATCTTGACATTTTTGAACCGGGAAAATTTTTTAAATTAGACCTGTGCAGACCTCTAGTCTCTAAATAACTGACTTTTGATCTTCGACTTTTCCTTTTCTTCTGCCGGCTCCAAGAACTGGGATTTTTCCAAATTTAGATAATTCCCCCCATTATTGCAGTGACGCAGTAGCCGGAACACATTTTTTTTTAATTCTTAAATTCTAAAAACTCCTTACTTATTCCCATTATTTATTTATTTATTGAAGATAAAAACGGGTTGCTTTTCTAGTTCAAGGACTCCAGAATGACAAACTGAATGATTGAGTAAATATCTTTTATCACATATGTGTTTAGGAAACGTTTTGAAACTTTAATTTCGAAGGGGGGTTAAATACGCCTATGCGCATGTGCTTAACATGTGTGTTAAATGTTTAATTGGCTGAATAACTGAGAAATGCCCAGTCTAAAATGAGACATATATTTGAAATTTGGTGCATGAGTGAACAGTCTGAAAAAGACAACTGAAAAAATTGAATTATTTAAAATATCGTGTTTTGTAGGTTTGCTCATTAGGAGGCCGTTGAATTTCAATGAATATTCAGCTAGTGTTTAACTATTTGGTAAACCAATTAGATTTTCCCATTAAAATTCCTGCTGCGTTAGGTTCTGTCCCGCATTTGAATTTATGAGTGCACAAAGATTTAGTCTTCTAGGTCACAGGAAGCTTCTGAAGGGTTTGGAACGACAAATACACGCAGAATAATAATTATACAGGTATTTATTGAATTACAGTATCTGTATAAATGAAATCATTTTTCCTTTCTTGTTTGTAAATAATTTTTATTGTTTGTATAAATATTCGGTGAACCAGTAGTTTTTCTCCCTCAAAATTCCGACTGTGTTAAGTTCTGTACCGAAGTTGAATTTTTGAGTATACAAAGATTTAGTCTTCTAGGCCACCGGGGCTTTTGAAGGGTTTATAAAAACAAAACACATTCAGGACAATTATTATATAGGTCTCTATTGAGTTACTATGTCAACAAATGAAATCATTTTTCTGTAAAAACGCCGTGAAAGTGCAGTACCGCTACTAGAGACTAGCTATTTGAATAGAATTGCAGTTCCGCAGCGCCCGTGTAGTGGCAACCGCCATTTCTATTCATTACTAGGCAGAACCCGAGATTTCCGAGTAACCCCGGTTAAAACAAATCGTTTTCAACACATGGAATTCTCATGCTAAATACTATAATTTCTAAATATATTCTGCAAGGCTAAAAAATGCGGTATGTAGAATATCACATATTTTTAGTGCTGTATCGTCCATTTCAAACTTCAAATTTCGTTCAATGCACTCTAATGTATACTATTTAAAAAGGAAATAATGATATATTCAAAATGACTAAATAAATATTAGTTTTATACCATCGCTCTGGACTCATAGGCATAGAAATATCATTAATTTTATTTTTAATTCCAGTTTTTTAATACACACATTTTAGTGTTGTACCTAGATTAGTCTCCAAAATACACATTAAAGTTACACACACATATATATATATTGCAATTATATAATAATCGGTTAGGAGAACTCTTTGGTTATTCCTTGACAAGAAATAGAATGGATAGGAAACTTTCTTTCAGTAAGTGGGAAAAGCCTCCAGTTACGTTTTTTTCATTCTTTCATTCATTTACTTTGTCCCCCAAACCACACACCCTTCTAAGATTCCCCCCTTCATCCTCTTGGACAGGCGAACAAGTCATAAACTATAGAGGTCCAAGGGCCTTTCGTCACCTTTACTTACTCTCATTGGCCTATCAGATGCCAATCATTTGAAAAAAGGAACTGCCCATCTCTTGAGCCAGCGGGGGCGATTTTCAAGGGAACGGGGATTTTTTTTAACTGAAGCGTCCCCTTAATACAAGATCTTAAAGATTGAGATTCAACCTCACGAGAGATCAGGTTTTGAGTTTCCGCCAAGCTAAACGGGCTGGATTTCTTTAGTCTTTGATTGTATTTAATAATTCAAACGAAATGATTGATATCTTTGGAAATAATTGAAGAATTTGTCTGAAATTTGGTGTAATTATTGCAAGTGGTATACACAAAAAGTCATTTGATTTTCAGAGAGATTGACCTAGGGATATATCCATATTTTAAAAATTTTATTTAGCTTTATCTGTGGTCGTTCAAACATTTGAGATCCAAAATAATCAAATTCATTCATCACAGTAACGTGAAATTCGGTATGACGTTTTCTCTTGTGGTACATTTCAAGTCTTTCGATTTTGAAGCTTATCGGGCTAGCCCGTCCTGGGCCCGCCATATGACTTTACTTTTTGGTATAACTCGAGAACAGGTGTATCTAAAAATTCGAAGTTTAGCATATGCTTGTCATTTGCTGTATATTTTAACTCTTTGGATTAAAAATCTTATCGGGCTAGCCCGTCCTGAGCCCAACAAGAAGAATATATCGTTTTTTGAGAATAACTCAAAATTCGGAGCATCTAGAATGTCTAAATTTAATATATCATTGTCTTTTGTGGTATATTATATTTCATCGCATTTCGAACCTTATCGGGCTAGCCCGTCTTGGCCCGCCAAAGAAATTTACTCGCTTTTCAAGGATATCTCGATCAAACGAAGTAGCTAAAGAATGTGAATTTTGTATATCATTTCCTTTTAGATGGATTTTAATTTAGATTTTGAACCCCATCGGGCTAGCCCGTCCTGCGCCCAACAAGAGGAATATATCGTTTTTTGAGAATAACTCAAAATTTGGAGCATCTGGAATGTCTAAATTTAATATATCATTGCCCATTGTTGTATATTATACTTCATCGCATTTCGATCCTTATCGGGCTAGCCCGTCTTGGCCCGCCATAGAAATTTACTCGCTTTTCAAGAATAACTCGATCAAACGGAGTAGCTAAAGAATGTGAATTTTGTATATCATTTCCTTTTGGATGGATTTTAATTTAGATTTTGAACCCCATCGGGCTAGCCCGTCCTGAGCCCAACAAGAGGAATATATCGTTTTCTGAGAATAACTCAAAATTCGAAACATCTGGAATGTCTAAATTTAATATATCATTGCCCTTTGTGGTATATTATATTTCATCGCATTTCGAACCTTATCGGGCTAGCCCGCCTTGGCCCGCCATAGAAATTTACTCGCTTTTCAAGAATAACTCGATCAGTCGGAGTAGCTAAAAAATGTAAATTTAGTATATCATTCCCTTTTGGATGAATTTTAATTTATAATATAGTATTCTCTTTCGGGATATATTTTAATTCTTTGGGTTTTAAACTTTATTAGATTACCCCATCTTTGCCCAGCCTTAGGAATGCATTCGTTTTTGGAAAATAACTCAAAAATTGGAGAAAAAATTATCATTTACCAAACAATTAAACAATTACATTAGTTCTCCTTAGGGATTATATTTGAGAAAGTATTTTTTTTTTTTTTTTTTAATTCAATTAACGTGGCAACAACAGATCGAAATCCAGTTACAGTAGCCACACAAGCCTCCATGCCTTATTCGGGATTCGAACCCGAGCCCTCCACACATCAGCCGAACACGCTATCCACTACACCACCTGGGCGGCAATTTTGTACTGTTGTGTAAACCCACATTCGATCGTCGACCCCCCCCCCCTTATCCTAGATCTTGCCTACGCTTATATGCAAGATAATTAAATAATGCGAAACCAGTCCACGGTGCACTTTAAAGATTCATAGTAATATAGTGATTCGTACTACATAGTATAATAGAAAGAAAAGTCTTGTGAAGGGATTTTTGGATGCTGAAATTCGCAGATTATGAAATGTTAAGCGATTTTTTAGCCTATTCGTCGAAATGCAAAATACAGTAATATGCTGGATGAATCGAATTAATACATTTTTCTAGGCAATTTTACACAGAAAAGGCGATAATGGTATAGCTATAAAAACAGCCCTTTTTAATCCAAATATAGATTTTCAACGTCGGTTACAACAAACATCAAATGAGTGAAAGCTTGCTGCTTACAATTTCGAAAAATCTTTCTTTCTGAGTGGGTCCATCCTGTTCAATTTTAGAACGGAAAAGAATATTGTACAGGTTACGGTTCTTGGTAAAAACAAATTCGATCTCAGATGACCAATATGCTAATGAGATACTGAAGGCAGTACAAAATGCCCTTCCCTGGTGTTCTACCCATTTCCAGAGCCCCGGCTGATTTGCGGATCTTTTGAGCATTGTTCGTGTAAGAGATGTGGCAACTTGCGGAAACGTATGTAAAGGAGACGCGCCTGTCGAAATAAAATAGCGGTCGATTACATGTCCATCCTCAATTGAAATTTATATCAGCGCTATCTTTCACCGTACAAAGAGACAGCATTTGTAGGCAGACCCCACCTTGTTCTAATGTTCAAGCGGCAATGGTGTTTCATGTTTTTCTTCCAAATTCACAGGGCCACCTACAGGCATTTTCCCTAGTAGACGAACATATGAGATAAAACAAAATATTTGCCAGACATTCTCATACATTCTTTTTTTAGGTTTACATGGTAATATGTATCAAAATGCAAAACAAAAATTTGGTTTTAAAGCATTCGTTCAAGTTATTCATATAATGCTTTTAAAAATTATTGAAAAATTTCAATTTCTAGTAAATAAAATCAATACGTGCTGTCCAAATTTCTGCTAAAGAAATAAAATTATCTTCGTAAAAAGCAGAATACCACTCAAAATACTAATATCGACTGGTTTCGAAGGCAGAAAACCTTCTTCGTAAGGTCACACAGAACCGCAACCTTCACTCGTACTCCTAGTGCACCGACCCAACATCCGTGGACAAATTTCGCACTTCTTAGCTCATTTGCATATGGATGTAACTATGTATTTAGGACACAAGGGGGTCAACGATCGAATGGAGCTTATAGTACAAAATTCATTTTTTTTAAATATAGACAATTTTGAGAACTAATGTAATTGTTCGGCAAATGAGATTTTTTACCACACATCCTATCTCCCATGCCTACGCCACTAATTATAATTATATATACGCCGAAAATATTAAATTCTACCCGAAAAGGAATTAATATACTAAATTTGAATTTTCTATCTGCTCCAGTTTTCGGGTTATTCTAAAAAAATGAGTCTATTCCTATAGCAGGCACAGCACGAGCTAGCTGAATGAAGTTCAAATTCGAAAAAATGAAATATATCACAAAAGACAATAGCATGCTAAATTTGGAATTTTTAGCTACTCCGGTTCTCGAGTTATTCATCAAACACGATCGCATTCCTAAGACGGACTCAAGACGATGAGGTTCAAATTATAAATTATGATAAACCCCAAAAGAAATTGATATACTAAATTTAGATTTTTCAGCTGCTCCAATTTACCAGTTATTCTCGAAAAATGAGTACATTACCACTCTGTCGGGCCCAAGACGGGCGAGTCTGATAAGGTTCAAAATCCAAAGAAATAAAATATACCCTAAAAAGCAATGATATACTAAATTTAGATATTCTAGCTGCTACAGTTTTGGAGTTATTCTTAAAAAACGAGCACATTCTTTTTGTTGGGACCGGGACGGGCTAGCCCGACCAGGTTTTAAATCCAATGAGCTTAGACATACCGTAAATGACAACGACATTCTTAACTTGAAACTTTTTGATACTCCGATTCTAGAGTTATTCCACTAAAAAAGTGAATTTCTAAGTCGGGCCCAAAACGGGTTGGCCCGATACGGTTCAAAAACAAAGGAATTAAAATATTCCCCAAAAGATAAGGATGTACTAAATTTATATTTTCTAGTTTCCCCGATTTTCCAGGTATTCTAAAAAACGGGTCCATTCCTATGTCGGACCCAGGACGGACTACCCCGATAAAGTTCAAATCCAAAGAAACTTAGATATACCCCAAAAGCCAACGACATGTTAAATTTGGAATTTTTAGCTACTTCGGTTCTCGTCTTATTTTTCAAAAATGAATGCATTCTTCAGCGGATCCAAGACGGGCTAGCCCGACGAGCTTCAAAATCTAAATTAAAATCCATCCAAACGGAAATGATATACTAAATTTATATTTTTCAGCTACTCCAATTGATCGATTTATTTTTTAAAAGCGAGTAAATTTCTATAGCAGGTCCAAGACGGGCTAACCCGATACGATTCGAAATGCGGTGAAATGTAATATACCCCAAAGGACAATGACATATTAAATTTAGACATTCTAGATGCTCCGAATTTTTAGTTATTCTCAGAAAACGATATATTCCTTTTGTTGAACTCAGGACGGGCTAGCCCGATAAAATTTTTATCCAAAGAGTTAAAATATACAGCAAATGGCAAAGATATTCTAAACTTCGAATTTTTAGATACACCTGTTCTCGAGTTATACCGCAAAAACGGGTGAGTTTCTAAGGCGGGCCTAAGACGGGTTAACCCGGTACGGTTGAAAATTGAAAGAATTAAAATACACCCCAAAAGAAAACGATATATTAAACTTTGATTTCCAACGTTCTCTGATTTTCGAGATATTCTCTAAAACCAGGTAATGTCCTATGGCGGGCCCAGGACGGGCTAGCCCGATATGCTTCAAAATCGAAATAACTGAAATGTGCCACAAGAGGAAACGTCATAACGAATTTCGCGTTACTATGATAAATGAACCTGATTATTTTGGACCTCAAATGTTTGAACGAACACCAGGTCAAGTTAAATAAAATTTTAAAAATAAGAATATATCCCTAGCTCAATCTCTCTGAAAATCAAATGACTTTTTGTGTATACTACTTACAATAATCACACCCAATTTCACACAAATTCTTCAGTTATTTCGAAAGATATCAGTCATTTCATTTGCCTAAAATTCCCATTTGTTTCAATGTTAACTCCTCCGCTTTAGACCGCTTATTCGAGACCAGCGCCGTCTGGCGGAGGCGGCTTTTCAGGAACATCTCCCAGCATTGGGAGGTATAGGCAGTCGGCACACTATTAGTTCTAGACACTGTACCTCGGCCTAATCCGATGAAACTGTGTTTTCATTTGTAAGATTTTGTAACTCGTATAAATTCTTCAATATTTGTAATTAATAGAAAATTGTTTTACACAGGGGTCTGATATTAAGATTTGTTTGAATTCTTATATTTTTTTCAATATTAGTTTTAATTGCCTTAAAAATATTGATCTTAGAATTAACGTTATTTATTTTATCAGAATACTATATAGTTCTGTAAAATTAATCTATACATTTAAAATTTGTATAAAACTTTTGGATGAATTTACTCATTGAGAACATCCCTGAAAACGTACGAATTCATTAATATCTGTGAGTACAACACAGATTAAAATAATGAAACAGAATGTCGTACGATTATTTCAATCGTGTAAATATCAGAATCCTATTAATTTTCAGTGAGGTCGGACCAGGAGAAAGCTTTTTCAATTATTTATTCTTAAAATTGAAAAGACATGCAAAATATTCATGTTACCAATATATGTACAGAAATGGCCGTTTAATATGGAATTTATTTTTATATAAAAATGCAAATGACATCATTTATAGGATGCTCCATCATCCAGATATTGCATGTTTTCTTTATCTAAGTTTAAAAAATTATAAAAAAGTTAAATACGGTATTTATTACCAATTGGGTGGTTAATTTAAGTACTTTTAACAAGAAATGAATTGGAAATATATTTAGGATTTATCCTAAACCACTTTTGAGGTATTAGAAATATTACTTTTTCTACAACGAGCGTGATATCTCTCAAAATAATTAAATAATTCCCATGCGATTAGGTATACATATTTTAATCAGTGCCAGCATAAGACCTATTTATTTTCAACGAGTTTGCGTCATAAAGAAGTGCTTTTTTTTTATTGTTTATAGATATCATAATATTTTCTTTTGTTGAGAAGTTTTTTGTTAGATACATCAGATGTTTTAGTTACTGGGGCGGTGCATAATTTTTTTATTCTCTGAGTAGTAAATATAACAATTAAAATTTACAGAAAATTTGTAGATTCTTTCAAATTATCAAATAACTCAAGAAATTTTTTGCAACTGATGTATTGTTGAACCTGTCATACTACTGTAGAGGGCAGGAAGAATGAAAATTAATCATACCTGACGGCCGTAAGATGCAGATAGGTCACTTTTCTTTGCCCATGCACATTTATATAGTACTACAAATAATTACTCAGAGTTGCCCGGGTCCTAGATAAGCTTCCGCTAGTTAAATAATACATGCAAAAACCACTCAATTTGCAAATCGCTTCCTTCTTTTGTTCCGCAACCGTGGAAAGCAAATAAATAAATAAATAAAAGAAACAAAATGAATTCTCTAGCCGAGAAGACTTAAACATCGTGAGTTCCAAGGCTTTGAGGGGCATCCGCACAAATGTACACCGGGGAGAAAAATAGTATACACATTTCATTAACGATATCTACAATTTTAAATTTTATACGTTTGCTTAAAAACTCACAGCAAATAAAATAATGTAGTAATTAAAAATATTTCCGTTAGTATATGAGGATATACACACATATTTAAGTATCAAATAATCTAAAATATACAATTTTCGATGTATTTAAAAAAAATCTGATGTGGGCAGCACGTCACTTTCCTTATATAATGCAATGAATTTACTACTTTTACAGTAAAAAAAAAATAGATTATTATTATAGTAGATATTTATATTCTTTCCAAGATGTTGAATTTTCGTCAATGAGTCATCATTTTCATTGATTTAGCGTCATTTTTATCCATTTGGCGAGTTTTTCGTTAATTTAGCAACATTGAAGAAAGTCGTCAAGTTGGCGACATCTCACCAAATTCGTCGCCAAAATCTTGCCAAGCGTTATGGACAGATAAATAAGTTATTCTTACAGCAGATAAATGATGATTGGCGTTCAAATACAAAAGTATTACTCAAAGTATCTTTTTTCATGAATGAAACGAGCTAGATCCACGAGAATGATGTCACAAATTTATCGCATGGTATTACATATGAAAAGTGAACATGTTTCTCAATAGAAAATATTTTGTTTTTATTTTATATGATTTTTTGATATTTTTTTGAAAAATCTGCAATATCTCGAGAACGGTTCATGTTAGCGTACTAAAATTTATGTCAATCGTTTTTTAATGAAAAATTACTTAAGAAATGTCTATTTGCGTAATTTTATTAGGGGTTTTGATTTTTTGACGATTTTTTTAATATTTCACTCAAAAATTTAGGGAGGTTCTGAATATTCGATTGCGTATAAAAACAATAGATTTCCAGTGTTTACAGATTGTAATTTTTGTACCAATTTTCATTCAAATCGGTCCATTCGTTCGTCAGTTATCATCTCCACAGACTTACTGACACACACACACACACACACACAGACATCACTTCAAAAATGTTCGATTCGTGATAAGGGATGCTTGAAACGTGCTCTTCCGTTGAAAACTCGAATTCGAATTTTCGACTCCGTCACAATACTTTCCTTATACAGTATTGTATATAAGGAAAGTAATAAAATAAATTTAAAGGAATTGTCCTACGGATTCGGTTCAATTATTGTTAGAAAAAACGTTTTTCGATCTTTCCGATTGTGTCAAAATAGAAACTCTGCAATAACATTTTCGATCGCTAAGGAACCGATTTTTGTGAAAATCGTGATTCAATATAAAATAACTAAAAAACTAATATAAATTAAAAACAATTCATTGAGTAGAATTCGTCGAAACGTCCTGGAGCGCCTCTGTACCATATTCCGTCGCTGTCCGTAGCTTAGATTTCTCGCTACAGACTACACACATGCCTTCTTATATTAAGTAAACTTAACTTTTTCGTACCCTATGGAGTGCTGATTTGAAGAAAATTAGAGACCAACTGATTTAGAAGATCCAAGCTATTATTACACATTATTAAAAAATCATTTATTACAACAAGTATATTTGCATATATGAGATTTTGATATGAAAAATCGATTGATACAGAAGATCAAGAGTTTTATCTGCATATCCTGCTTTGTTAAGAGAGTGGCAATAGGAATAGAAGTTGATTAAATAACGATTATGGAAGTTATTTTGGATAGATCTTTTTTTACTTTATTGATGAATATATATTTACATTTTCATTTCACTACATGATTGTTTTTATTACTTTCCTTATATACATAATGTATAAGGAAAGTATTGTGACGGGGTCGAAAATTCGAATTCGAGTTTTCGACGGGAGAGCACGTTTCAAGCATCCCTGATCACGCATCAAACATTTTTGAAGTGATGTCTGTGTGTGTGTGTGTCAGTGAGCCTGTGGAGACGATAACTGACGAACGAATGGACCGATTCGAACAAAATTTGGTACAAAAATCACAATCCGTAAACACTGGAGGCCTATTGTTTTTTTTACGCAAGCGAATGTTCAGAACCCCCCCTAAATTTTCGATTGAAATTTTGAAAAAAATCATCAAAAAATCAAAATCGCTAATAAAGTTACGCAAATAAACATTTCTTATGTAATTTTGCATTAGAAAACGATTGACATAAATTTTAGAACGCTAACATGAACCGTTCTCGAGATATTGTACATTTTTCAAAAAAAATTATCAAAAAGTCATATAAAATAAAAAAAAATATTTCCTATTGAGAAACATGTTCACTTTTCATATGTAATACCATGCGATAAATTGGGTGACATCATTCTCGTGGATCTAGCTCGTTCCATTCATGAAAAAAGATACTTTAAGTAATACTTTTGTATTTGAACGCCAATAGTCATTTATCTGCTGTAAGAATAACTTATTTCTTCGTCCATAACGCTTGGCGAGATTTTGGCGACGAATTTGGCGGAATGTCGCCAACTTGCGACTTTTTGAAATGTTGCCAAATTAACGAAAATCTCGCCAAATGGATAAAAATGACGCTAAATCAATGAAAATGACGACTATTTGTCGAAAATTCAATATCTTGGAAAGAATATTAGTATTTACAATAAGAAAAACCTATTTTTTTTACTGTAAAAGTAGTAAATCCATTACATTATATAAGGAAAGTCATGTGTTGCCTACATCAGATTTTTTCTACTGTGTTTCTCTATTTTGTAACTAGAGAATTCAACTTTAAATTATTCACAAAGACTGAGCAAATATTATTTTAAAGTTAACTTTGGCGAAAATGTGTTGGATACATGGAGGGGGGGGGGGGGTAATCACTCCCTTAATATACATGGGGCCCGCGTCGCTACTTGGTACCCTGTCCCACAATTTGATGTGGGGGGCCTGCCATTTCCAACTTTTCGAACGAACGAAGCACACTGATTTGAAAGTTTCGCAACACGTTTAACCTTCCTCTACTACCGTGATTCTCAAACCGTGGTCCGCGGAACATTGGTGCTCCGTGAAGCCACTTCAAGTGTTCCCCGACAAAAATCTAATACATAATTAAATATTGTTGCAAAAGAAAAATCAATACAATCGCTATCGCTTCTCTATCTCTATTTATAATAAAACAGAGTGTGTGCTTGACGAGGCAAGCTTCCGGGACGATACACTCCTCAAAGTGATAGATAAACCATGAATGTTTGAAGCATGAATTTGAATGGAAAATCTATCACCATGGTTTATTTTTCACAAGTTTTTAATCAGCAATGGAAAGTATTAAGAAATCAAAATGGTTATTTAATTTAAATGCGTTTGTTAATGTTTATTATTATTTTTTCGATTTGAATCTTAAATAATAAAAGGCAATGTCTGTCTGTCTGTCTTATACACTATACGTTCAGCGACCGCGCGTCGGAGAGCTACGAAATTTGGCAATCGGAGACCCGGGGGGGGGGGGGGGATACGTGAAAACTGATTTTTAAAATTTTAATTATTTTTTTTGTTATTTAATGTTTTATGCGATTTCGACCGTTTTTTGACCTTTTTGCCCTTTTTTTCCCACGATCCGGACATCGTAGAAAAAAACAAATCACACCATCGGAAAGAGCTGACAATTGCGAGTAAAAATATATCAATTTCAAATCTGAATTTCGATTTCAAATATTTTTTAAAGATTTTAAAACAAAAGTCACTTTTTGCTCAAGAAAACGATTTTTGGTTTTTAAATTCTCGCATAGTAAAAAGTACTCATAATTTCGACTAATAATTTACATTTTTATAAAGGTCAAACATCTGGCATTCTTACAAGTCCAATCTGGTCAGGAAATATTCCGTATTGCCCACAGGATCGGGATTTTAAAAGTTTCCGAATTTCAATTTCTCGGCGTTCCGCTCGGCGTGCCGCTTCTTAACCGGCGTTTCTCCCCCGCAGAAGGAGGGAAGGTGGTGGGTGGGGACGTCAAGGTGGAGGTGACGTCACGGTTCTGAATAGAGCTCCTTTACTCCATATAAATTATTATATTTATTATATTTTAAATGATGGAACGATATGGATTTTTTAAATGTATATTTTAACTTTTGGATATTTTAATTTTATGGATATTTCAAATGATGGAACAATGAAACAATGGAATGAGGATGATGGAATTAAGCATATGGTAATTTTAAATTGCAAATTAGCGCGCGGTAAGTTAGCGGTAGGCCCGGGTTCGATTCCCGCCACTGCCAAAACTGCCGCCGTGTTTACGTGGAATACGATCACGTTAAATATGTGGGTCCATAAGTCCTTCCGAGAGGTTGGTGGTAGGGGAAGGAGGATACGGCCCCTGTGGATGCCTCCCTCACTGGGTTCCCGTCTAAATTGGGTGAATATATAGAAAATTATGGAGATTGTCGCGGAGAGCGGGGCAGCCCAGTGGTTAGCGCGCGGGAATTGCACTCGGTAGGCCCGGGTTCGATTCCCACCACTGCCAAAACTTACGCCACGTTCACGCAGAGTACGATCACGTTAAACATGTGGGTTCGTGAGTCCTTCCGAGAGGTTGGTGGTAGGGGAAGGAGGGTACGGTCTAAATTGGGTGAATAAAAAGAAAGTTATGGAGATTGTCGCGGAGGGCGAAGTAGC
Source organism: Amaurobius ferox (assembly GCA_951213105.1). Taxonomy (NCBI): domain Eukaryota; kingdom Metazoa; phylum Arthropoda; class Arachnida; order Araneae; family Amaurobiidae; genus Amaurobius; species Amaurobius ferox. Next base: position 66,603,777 of record OX578133.1, on the reverse strand, counting down.
CCAGTGGTTAGGGCGCGGGAATTGCACGTGGTAGGCCCGGGTTCGATTTCCGCCACTGACACGGAGTACGATCACGTTAAACATATGGGGCCGTATGTTTTTCCGAGAGGTTGGTGGTAGGGGAAGGAGGGTACGTTCCCTGTGGATGCCTTCCCCACTGGGTTCCGGTCTAAATTGGGTGGCACATCCTGGCCGTCCAACCAGTTACCTTACACCTTTCTGGTAGGTCGCGCCAACGTGTTTGCCACGGTTGGAATTTGCCACGATCAGCATTTTCAAGGGTTGCGAACAGGCTGGTCGCCAAAGGCGGCTAGTCTTAAATAATAAAAGACAATGTCTGTCTGTGTGTGTGTCTTATACACTATACGTTCAGCGACCGCACGTCGGAGAGCTACGAAAGTTAGCAATCGGAGACCCGGGGGGGGGGGGAGACACGTGAAAACCGATTTTTAAAATTTTAATTACTTTTTTTTTTGTTTAATGTTTTATGCGATTTCGACCGTTTCTTGAACTTTTTTCTCCACGATCCAGACGTCGTAGAAAAAAAACAAATCACACCACCGGAAAGAGCAGACAATTGCGAGTAAAAATATATCAATTTCAAATCTCAGGGCCAAATTCTAATATTTTTTAAAGATTTTAAAACAAAGTCACTTTCGGTTAAAAAAAACGAACTTTCGTTTTTAAATCCTTCCATCGGGAAAAGTTCCGAGAATTTCGACTAATAATTTTACATTTTTAGAAAGCTCAAAGATCTGGCATTCTTACAAGTCCAATCTGGTCAAGAAATAATGAAAATTGCCCGCAGGATCGGGATTTTAAGATTTTCCGAATTTCAATTTCTCGGCAATCCGCTAAAGCAGTTCTTCACCAGCGTCCCCCCCCCCCGCAGAAGTTTTTCCCCCGTTTCCATGGAGAGCACGCTTCCGGTTTTAAATTAATTAAGAGCTTAGCATATGTATTGTATACATGGGGTGAAATTATTATATTTATATGATATTTTAAATGAATATTTTAAATAATTTAAATGATTGAATTATGGTGGATTGAATTGTGATGTATTTGAAATTATTATATTTATGGATTGGTGGAACGATATGGATGATTGATGGAACGATATGGATATTTTAATTTATGGATATTTTAAATGAATATTTTAATTTATGGATATATTTTAATTTTATGGATATTTTAAATGATGGAACGATGGATATTTTAATAGAGCTTAGCATGTGGTCATTATAAAATTTAAATTAGCGCGCGGAACTTGCAGGTTGGCCCGGGTTCGATTTTCGCCACTGCCTAAACAGCCGCCGTGTTCAGGCGGAGTACGATCACGTTAAACATGTGGGTCCGTAAGTCCTTCCGAGATGTTGGTGGTAGGGGAGGGAGGGCACGGTCCCTGTGGATGCTTCTCCCACTGGGTTCCGGTCTAAATGGGATGAATAAAAAGAAAGTTATGAAGATTGTCTTGATAGGCCGGTAGCCCAGTGGTTAGCGCGCGGGAATTGCACTCGGTTGGCCCGGGTTCAATTCCCGCCACTGCCAAAACTGCTGCCGTGTTCACGCGGAGTACGATCACTTTAAACATGTGGGTCCGTAAGTCCTTCCGAGAGGTTGGTGGTAGGGGAAGGAGGGTACGGTCCCTGTGGATGCCTCTCCCACAGGGTTCCAGTCTAAATTGGGTGAATAAAAAGAAAGTTATGGATATTGTCGCGGAGGGCGCGGTAGCCCAGTGGTTAGCGCGCGGGAATTGCACTCGGTAGGCCCCGGTTCGATTCCCGCCACTACCAAAACTGCCGCTGTGTTCACGCGGAGTACGATCACATTAAACATGTGGGTCCGTAAGCCCTTCCGAGAGGTTGAAGGTAGGGGAAGGAGGGTACGGTTCCTGTGGATGCCTCCCCCACTGGGTTCCAGTCTAAATTGGGTGGCACTTCTTGGCCGTCCAAACAGTTACCTTACACCTTTCTGGTAGATCGCGCCATCGAGTTTGCCACGGTCAGAATTTTCAAGGGTAGCGAACAGGCTGGTCGCCAAAGGCGGCTAGTAATAAATAAATGGATATAAAATATATCTTATAAATAAACGGTTTGATTTTTCTTTTAATTATATTTAGTGCGGACTGCGTACATCACTTTCATTTATTTTGGCAAAGAGTTTTCAAATTTATATATTGTGCTTAGCTAATAAAATCATGTTCAGACAAGAAATTCATTTAGCCGATTATTGAAACAGAAAAAGAATAGAACGGGTATATATCTAATATAATTTTAGTGTTTTCATTTAGTATATATAAACAGGATAAAGATGTTTTATTCAGATCTGCAAATTCAGAGCTACGAATTTAGAGAGATTTCGCTAACTTGGCAACGTTTCTTAAACGTTGCCAAATTGACGGAAATATCGCCAATTTTTTTTAAATCGGCGCACATCAATGAAATTTATTTTGTTTTGTTAAAAAAGCGCACTGAAATGCTGTTTCGTTAGCATTTGTCTGTCAGTTCAACCGTCCTACTTAGTAACACATTCAACGAATTTTTAAAATGCCACCAAATTGACATAAATGTTTGTAAATCCATAAAAATATCTTGAAATTGATAAAATTGCGCTAAATAAATTAAATGAATTGTGTTTTGTTAGAGGATAGTATTGTAATGTTGTTTCGCCAATGTGTCGCCACGTGGAACTGTCAGTTGTACAGTCCCACTTGACGATAAATTTGGCGTTTTTTTTTTAAATGTCGTAAATTGACAAAAATGTCGCCAAACTTTCCATAGCGATAGCATTATTTAGACGATATTTTTTCCACAAATTTATTTAAAGCAAATGATATCATGTCGTTTAGCAACGTATTTATATCTAATGTGTTTATACGGAAAATGATTTTTATTAAATCTTTCCGGATTTGAATAAAGAAGATATGTATATATAAAATGAATTTCATTGCCATTGCATTTTTGACTGGATAATATCAATTACAGTCTGCAGGTTTAAACATTATCATTATTGATATTTTCGGGGATAATCGATTTAGAGATTATTGATATTTTAAAGATTATTGTTATTATTCCATTGTTTTATTGCGGCAAAAACTGTTGAAACCTATATATTGTACGTTGTACGATTAATCTTCTACAAATGCACGGGTATATCTTCTAATCTACGCGAATATAAGTAGTATATGTATAAATTGGCTCATTGAATCAAGGACGGCCTTCTGGTATGAAGATTACGGGAATTATTGATATTTTGAATTTATTACGTTATCTGTTTTATTTTGGCAAACATTGAGACTCATATTGTAATACGGGTAATCTTCTACTAACACTCGGACATATCTTCTAATCTACGACATTATAAGTAGTACGGGTATATCTTCCCACTCGTAATGAGAATCGCCAGTTGACCGGGTATATCTTCCCATATAATTTTAGCAATTTCATTTTGGCATATATTGGAATCAATTACTGCCTCCAGGTTTAATGATTACGGGTTTATTGATATTTTTAATTTTACATGTAATCTACTAATACAGGTTATATCTTCTAATATTCGCTTATATAAGTAGTACGGGTCCCATACAATTTTAACGCTTTTATCTTGCATATATTGATTCAATTCCATACTTTTTGTAAATTTTCTTACAAAAGGGGCCAGGATGTTTTATTCTTCAGATCTGTCAGTGAAGATAATTTTGTAAAGCGAGAACAGAGATTCTTAACCTTCTTTTTAGGAGTATTACATTAAATATTTTAACAGAATATTTTGATTAAACATGTCATTTAGTATGTATACTATAGGAATTTGCACATGATTGCGAATTTTAAGTTTTTTTTATATAAGCTATATACTCCGTACAAAGAACGGGTATGCTGCCAGTGTAAAATAATTTGAAAATGACGTCATATACTAGACTAGATCGAGTGGTTTTTGTATAAGAATATTTTACGAAAATGTACGATCTCTCCCGAACCCAGTATCACCGGTAAACTAACTACGAACATACGCGCATTGGTGCGCTCACCGCAACGCAACGCGCCGCAGCGGAAGGTTGAGTTCACGCATGCGCTGTACGATGAAAAAGTGGGGGGGGGGGGCTGGGGGGGTTCTCTTCCGCGGTAAATGCTGGCCGCAACTCTAAATTCGAAATGAAACCGAATTCAACGCGTACCGCACGGTTGATGGCAACGCAACAGCCAATAGTATCGTACAATGTAGGCTCGCGGTAAATTTTGATTTCGTAATATTTTGTCCTGGGTTTAACTGTACCGGCGCAGAGCATCTACGCTCAAGGCATATGTGAAATGTTTAACGATAGGTCTCTGGAAATAACAATTTAATTGTCTTTTTAAGTTTTGCATTTCTACTTTGCTGGGACTTATTTAAGGGGAAGTTAGGGGGTTTAACCCCCCCTTCGAAATTGAGAAATATTCAAAATGTTTCCTAAACACACATGTGATAAAAATAATCTACTAATTCCCCATTCAGTTTCTCGTTTTGGAGTATCTGAATTAGAAAAATAACCTGTATTTACAAAAAAAAAATGTGTGTGTGGTGGGGGGGGGGGGGACTAAAAAAAAAGAGTTTTTAGAAGCTAAGAATTCGAAAATAAAAATGCTCGGACTACTGCAAACAGGAAGAAAATTCTCCTACTGCAGTAAAGCCTGAAGTCTCCAAATTTGGAAAATCCCGGTTTTTGAAGCCGGGGAAGAAGCGAAGATCAAAAACCTGTTACTTAAAGGCTAGAAGTCTGCACGAATCAAATTTAAAATATTTTATACTGTCCGGCCCGAAAATATTAAGATTTGACCCGGTCAAAGTCTGAGAATTTTCAAAATAATTCACTCGAACATGACCTGTCCCTAAAGCACTTAAAACCAGCCCGATTTTTTTTTTTTTTCAATACATTAACGTCTATATAAAACGTATCCTCAGGAATTGTGAGTGTGCTCGCAGGATACAAGAACGGGTCCCAGTTTCTGGATAACTTACGTTTATTCACAAGCACAAGGTAAAAAGGAACAGTGTATAATCAAACATTCACAAAATAACTGATATTATTCTCAAAATACAGGCGAAAGTAATTTCACAAAAAAACTATCTACATTTCTCAAAGCATTAACAAAAATCCAATGTAGCTCGTGTCACGTCAAATCCACTTGAACGGAGGGATGAGTCTTTATAGTCTCTATAGAAATTTCTGGAAATCTCTCCATATCTCCCAGTCTAATTTCGTGATGTTCCTGGAACATTCCGGAAGTCGCAAATTAGCGATAAGTTGCCAAATCTGGCAACCCTTCTTTTAACTGGGAAACCCTGGACCCACGTCAAGCTGACGGCCCGGCTGTCGAGACAGACAAAAGTGGAGGTGCCAAGGGGAATATTGCGCGTTCACAAGACTGCACATCCCGGGCAGCATCGATCTACTCTGGTTCAAAATATGGAGATAATCTGTCTACATGAACGACCTTCGGCTTGGTTGAAGACGATTTCTGGATTCGATAAACCACACTGTTTAATCTTTTCTTGATGACATGGAGATCTTCCCACTTGTGCTGCAGTTTTGGCGAAAATCCAGGTCGTCGCCGAGGGTTGATTAGCCACACTTTGTCGCTTTCCTGGAATCGTACCCTCATTAGTTTTAGGTATCGTACCAGATCTTCATTCTATTTTGTCGATTCTCTCACGAGCGAAATGATGAGCCTCTTTCAATCGTATCTGCAGATTTTTCACATATTCGTTAGGCTATGAAGGAACACGGTCTTCCAAACATTAAGTCACATGGTAGTCGTAGATCCCGCCCAAACAAAATTTTTGATGGAGAATGACCGGTCGATTCGTGGACAGCACTTCGATAGGCCAGCAGGAATAAAGGTAGGTGGCGGTCCCAGTCTTTCGGGTTTCTGAATACGAATATGGAGAAATAATGGTATTATTCCATATATTCCACCGTATTGTTCCATTGAATCTCTTCCATGTCGCCCGATTGAGGATTAGGTGGAGTAGTTCGAATTTTATCCATTCCGAGTAGTTTGCACAGTCTCGTGAATATGCCAGAGCTACAGTTCGTTCCCTGGTCAGAATAGATGAGAGAAGGAGCCCCGTAACGACATCCAGTTCCGAGTTAGAACTTCACTGATGGTTGTAAACTCTTGGTCAGGGATTGCGTAAGCTTCTGGCCACTTTGTGAAATAGTCAATTACTACTAGGATGTATCTGTTATCGTCTAAGTTCGTGGTAGTGCCCCCAAAACGTCAAGTGCAACTCTCGAAAGGAGCTCCGACATTATAACACTGAAGAGGCCCACGTGTTTTCTTCGGTCCCTTTCGAGCTCCGCATTCCGTGCATTCTTTGCACTAGCGCTCACCATTGGATCTCGCATTGCACCAGAAGAAACGTTCACGAACTTTGTTCAGCGTCTTGCTGATGCCAAACTGTCCTCCAATGGAACTGTCATGTATCTCTTCAGTATGCTGGACACTGTAGAACAAGGGAGCAGTAACTAACTGTCATTTGATGCTCTTTCCATTATTGCTCTCCCATTTGCGGTATACTTCCCCGTTCCTCATGTGCAGAGAATAGAAAGGACAGGAGAGTTCTGCAACAGAGGCGGAATCTAAGATGGCGGCCATTCCGCATTCCGTGATCCTGGACGGGATTGTAAAAGGGGGAAAAAGGTGGGGGTGAAAATTTTTTCGAAACTTTTTCGGGTGGCAACGATTTCGTAGTCTTGTACGAGGGGTTTAGGGAGAAATGTATTTTTTTGAATGAGTTTTTTCTAAGTATGGGAAAAACTTTTTTCGGGGTGGCAACACCAACGGAGGCGGAAGGGGGCCATCAGCGCCCCCTAGTGGCGAAAAGCAGAACTATGGAGACGAAATTGGGGGATTTTTTTGTAAGTATGGGAGAAACTTTTTGTGGGATAGCAACACCGTCGGAGGCGGAATGGAGCCATTAGCGCCCCTTAGCGGTGGGAAGCGGAACTATGATGATGATATTTGGGATTTTTTCTAAGTAGGGGAGAAACTTTTTTCGGGATGGCAACACCTAGGGAGGCGGGATGAAACCATTAGCGCCCCCTAGCGGTACATCGTGGAATTAAAGCTAAAACTTAGGGATTTTCTCCCTTAATGGGATTTTTTTTTTCTTTTTTCTTTCCCGAATTAATTAAATGAAGTGATTAAGTATGAAATATTCGTATTTTTTTTTCTAAATGAATTAAATTAAGTGATTAAGTAGGCCAAGGGGTATGCTAAAGGCATACCAGGAGCATACCAAGGCCATTGTTCTTACAATACCCCTCCGCCTTCTAAAAAAGAGTGCTTGCCCTATATCGCGGTTACGATGTGATCTGTGAGAATGTCGTATGATGAGGGGAGATACTTGACAATATCTTAAAATATAGGTTTTAAATTTGTGTCATTTTTTCACAAAAAGTTTCAAAAACGTTAAAAAACAACAAAAATGTGCGTTTTTTAACAAGTTGGATTTTGGGGTTTGTCGGATTTCTCTATGGGAAATAACATGGGCACACTTTTTACAAAAAATGTGTGGTTTTTCGCAAAAAAGCGGCCAAAAATGTGTTTCTGCAAAAACGCGAAATCGGACGATTTTTTTCAAAATGTCGGATTTCTCTATGAGAATTAACATAGATTTTCACACTTTTGCAATTTTTTTTTAAATAAATGTGCATTTTCGTAAAAATGCGGCCAAAAAGGCGTGTTTTTAGAGTAGTAGAATTGCATGAATCGAGTGTATTTCTCTATGAGAAATAACATTGGTTTTCGCACTTTTACAATTTTTTTGCGAAATTTAGTAAAAAAATATACTTTTATGTTTCAAAAACGTTAAAAAACAACAAAAATGTGCGTTTTTTCAACAATTTGAATTTTGGGGGTTGTCGGATTTCTCTATGGGAATTAACATGGGTTTTCACACTTATGCATTTTTTATAAAAAAAATGTGGTTTTTCGCAAAAAAGCGGCCAAAAATGTGCTTCTGGAAAAACGTGGAATTGGCCGATTTTTTTCAAAATGTCGGATTTCTCTATGGGAATTAACATAGGTTTTCACACTTTTGCAATTTTTTTTAAAAAAAATGTGCGTTTTCGCAAAAATGCGGCCAAAAAGGCGTGTTTTCAAAGTAGCAGAATTGTATGATTAACTCATTCGAGGGGGTGTCTACCAATCATTTCGGCCTTAGATTTCCCCAATTTTAAAAATAAATATTTTAAATAATAGCAGATACTTGCTTATCTTCAAAATACATAGGTGAGTAGTGTTATGAATCTTGCATTCATTTGAGTCTTGGAATTTAAAGGGACCAGTCAGGATGAGGCGAGTTAAATTTTGTGAGGAGGTATGCATTATAGAGATATCCAAAGATGAAGATCGCAAGGGATTCTGGGAAATTGATGGCCAACGTTTCAGAGAGCGCATTTTAAGAATTGGATTTATTTTTAAATCTGTATATAAGAGGGGTAAGAAGAGAGATCCGATTTTTACTAACAAAATTTCGCAAATGTAAGTTTTTTACTTATAATTTTTTTGCAAATACTAGTTTTAAGCGAAATTTATAACATATAGCTTTCTAACGGGGGGAGAAACGCCTAATCAAGTGATACTTATGATGCACGCGTCCAATGCAAATCGGTGGAAATAAATGGTGAGATAGTTTTTAAAGACGAGACTTTGAAATGTTCTCGATAAATGGGGTACTTGAGATTATTTAACGTGTGAATGACCGATACATGACAATAAAATGAGGAACTAGGCTAAGTTTTCAAGTATAGGACTTTGAAGTTTTTAGCTAAATGTAATATGTGCTAACATTTTATAGGATGATGTTACCTATAGAGTGAGTATAAGGCGAATCCATCATCGGTAGCTAGTTACAAAGTGTCGAACTAGATGAACTAAATGCAATGTTTTGTAGCTTTTAAAGGGTTGGAAACACTTATTGAGGCGGCATGCATGATACTTATAGTTGATACATAGCCATGAAGTGGAGATCTAACAGAGATTTTTTTAAGGTTAGAACATGAATTTATAATTCAATATGATTTCTACTAACTACTGCAAAGGCAGAAATGTTTAGTTAAAGGAGTTATGTATATATAATTCATATAACCAACACCCGCTGGTGGAATGCAGATCTAAGACTAGCATTTTTAGGAGAAGACATGGAATTTTTAAATAAATGGGGTATTTAGAGGCATTTAAAGAGATATAAACATAAGATAAGGTAATATCCAAAATACATACAACTAATATAGGACAGTGAAAGGAAAACTTCAATATTGTTTAAAGACCGAACTTCAAATTTCGAAGTAAATGTAGGTGTTTGGAAACTTTTAATGGGCTAGGTACGATACGCATGCCCGATCACAGTGACGGAAAAGTGATATTAGAGCAGTTTTCAAAGATGTGACTTTAACTTTTTTCAGTTAAGTGGGGAATCCACTAAATCTTAGAGGGTGCTAGCGCTTACCGAGGGTGTATGTATAATGCACATGAGCAGCATATAACATTACGAAGGGGGTATTAGAACAATTTTAAAGATTGGACTTTAGATTTTGGAACTAAATGAGATATCAAGAAACATTTAAAGAGGATGAAAACATCTAATGAGGCGGAATAGTGGTGTACTCACTCAAGGCACCTAGTGGTGAAATTATGAACTAAGATAAATTTTTAAAGTAAAGACTTTAGAAGTTTCAGATAAATGGCGATTTATACTAGCTTTGGAATGAATACAACGCCGATATATAACAGTGAAAGGAAAACTTAAATATTGTTTAAAGACTGAACTTCAAATTTCGAAGTAAATGTACATGTTCAGGAACTTTTAATGGGCTATGTATGATACACATACTCGATATAACAGTAAAATGGCGAACTATGGATAATTTATAAGTACGTAATTTTGGATTTTTTAGTTAAATAGGGATTTCCACTAATTTTTAAAGGGATAGAAAGGCATACTAAAGGGTGTACAACAAATTTTTAGAAGGGACTTTGAGAATTTGCTAGCTAAATAGGGATTTCCACTAATTTTTAAAGGGATATAAAGGGCATACAACAAATTTTTAGAGGGAGCTTTGAGAATTTTTTAGCTAAATAGGGATTTCTACTAAATTTTAAGGAATAGAAACACATACTGAAGGGTATAGAGTGTAATCATTACTAACACCTAGTGGTAAAATGGGGAATTAGGATAATATTTTAAAGATCATTTTTTTTGCACTCGTACGGAAATAACCGACCCCGAGTATCGCGTGCGGAATCGCCTAACTTTCATAATGTTGTCAGACGACTCTAGATAAATACTACTACACTCGTACGGAAATAACCGACCCCGAGTATCGCCTAACTTTCTTAATGTTGCCAGATGACTCTAGATAAATACTACTACATTCGTACGGAAATAACCGACCCCGAGTATCGCCTTTCATAATGTTGCCAGACGATTCTAGATAAATACTACTGCACTCGTACGGAAATAAATACGGATAACTAAATAACTAAATTTTTAACAACGTGAAAAACTTTTTTGCGAAGCCATCTGCGGTCGCCGACACCTAACGCCGCCACTGTATATACCGCAACCCCTGTATTGCCTAAGGAATTCCATTACATTTCTATAGAGGTTATATTGGAAAGAGAAACCCCGCTCTATTACCTCTATCAATTCGAACGCCAAGCTCCCCCCCCCCCCCCACACACACACACACTTCCGAGATTTTGTCTACGCCCATGGCGTAAACTGACTGCATGACCATTTTGTGATAAATCGTTTATGATAGTATTTGTAGTTTAAATAATCAGAGTACACAAGTTCATAGACTTATAATTTCTGTATTACATATTTTATGTATAACCCCTGGGCCTGTTGCCTAAAGTATTACATTACTTTTCTATAATGACTATATTGAAAAATGAAATCCGTTCTATTACATCCCCCCTTACTTGGGTCTATGATGCAAACATCGACTAGGTGACCATTTTGGGATAAATCACTCTCATGATAGTATTTTCAATTGGAAGAAATAATCAGAGTTACAAGTTCATCTATAATTCGTGTACAAGAATATTCTATAATTATATACACCCCATTGGCATTGTAAAGTACACTGACTTCTAAAAGTTAAGCACGCAATGCAAATTTTCATTTTTCGAAAACGTATTTGATTTGAGTGGCTGAAAACGCTGCGGATGTAGATGGCAGTATGCAAACATCGTATGTTACAGCCAATCACGATTAACTGTCCGGATATATGCTAATTAGGCAGTCGTTGAAGACTCCAGCATTCAAGGGTTTGAGGAGGTGCATTTAAATGCTGATACGAAGTGTTTATAACTTTTGTAGGATTAATTTTTATGATATTCGTGTTTTTCTATGGCTGAAAGAAGACGGATGACAGATAGTGAGCGCTGTCGTGCTGTCGGACGCTTTGAAGCAGGACAGTCAATCAAAGATGTCGCTATTTTCTTTAGCGTTGATCATTCGGTAATTTGTCAATTATGGAAACAATTCCAAACAGTTGTCCAGAGACCTGTGCCCGGTCGTCCAAGGGTTACCACCCCTTCTGATGGTCGGTATATTGCTATAGTAGCCAAGCGGAATCGACGAGAGACCTCCACAAGCACAACTGTTACATCCATGGTTGCAGCGGCACTTGATAAGACAATATCTGCTTGTAATGTGCGCCGAAGGATCTACGTGAAGGGACTGTACTCCCGAGTACCACGTTTTTGTGTTCCAATAACCGTCCAAGCCAGATGGGCAAGATTAAAATGGTGTTGTCAACATGTCAGTTGGACTGTCTTAGATTGGTGCAACGATGAATTAGATGATAAGCATGTAGTGGGTCTGTAGAGAACGAGACATACGCAATTTGGCCAAGAACATCATCGAACATCACGCATTCAGGTGTGGCAGCGTCATGGTGTGGGCTGAAATTTCAATGGGATATCTCACAGAGCTGCACATCTTCAAAGGCGGTTCTGTGACGGCTGCGCGTTATCGGGATGAAGTCCTAGACCCCATTGCGAGACTCTACGCTGCAGCAGTTGGTCCTGATTTCCTACTTATGGACGATAACGCCCGTCCCCATCGAGCTAACATCGTTGATGAATACCTAGAAAGTGAGAGCATTTCTCATATGGAGTGGCCGGCGTATTCCCCGACCTTAATTGAGGCCAACGTAACTTTTTACGTTGGCCTCGCCTTAATCCCATTGAAAATCTTTGGGATGTCCTCGGGCGTGCTGTCTCTGCACGTTTACCTCCTCTAGTCTCAGAGAGTTGGAAACTGCCCTGTTGGAGGAATGGCCATTGCTCGCATCTGCGATAGTTGATCACCTCATTGAAAGCATGGAAAATCGTTGTAAAGTTTGTTAAGGTCCGGGGTGGTGACATTACCATATTAATGTAAGTTTTGTTTGCCTTTAAACATCATTTTGTGAATGACCCAAATGTGATGTCATCATATAACTTACGAAAAGTAAATATTTTTTTCATCTTTGTACACATTGAAGTTTGTACACTTATTTTCATTAATGAATAAACACATTTGCTATCTTCATGTACAATTTTGAGTTAATCAAAGCTTTACTTTTCCATTTTTGTTGATTTTACCGACCGTGCTTAACTTTTGGAAACCAATGTATTACATTATTTTGTATAGTGACTATATTGGAAAACGAAAGCCTGCTGTATACCTTCCCCTATTTGATTGTCGAATTTCTCTCCCTTTCCGAGATCCTGGCTACGCCTATGGCGCAAACTGGTATACGACCATTTTGTGATAAATATTGTATGATAATGCTTATAGTTGAAGGACTAATCTGAGACAACTTAGTCATATAATTACCTTTAACACATTCAGTGTGCCCCATAATATAATTAATTCCCTTTTCTACATATTTTCTATTTCCCCATTGGTTCAGTGGCGGATTTTACCAATAAGCTAAGTAGGTAGGCAAATTTTCGACAACGACAAATTTTTGAAGGCTCTCCAAAACGGCTAAAATTTTAGCCGATTAAACGAATATTATGTATTACTATTGTTAAGAATTACTATGTTTCTTTTATATTTTTAAGGAATTCTGTTTACCTACCTTTTATATTCAATTTTAAATATTATGTTTAGTGACACTAGGCAGTAAAAAATCGTAAATCCGCCACTGCATTGGCTAAACATGGACATTAGTTTTCTACTGATCTTTTTCCCTAATTTGATCGTCAATGCCCTTTTCGACTTCCTGGCTACGCCTCACAGTGGTGCCAAATGAGGAATTTGCGGAAAAAACCTCACAACTTATGCATTTCTTAATATTTTTGCATACTTTTTGCACATGTAGATAGGTTAAAAGTAAGATTTTATATGCATGGTAATATTAAAATCAGTGGCGGTCCCAGATTTTTTTTCGGGGGGATATTTGCTTTTTTCGGGGGGGGAGATATGAAGGTATACGCATACCCTTCACCTTTTTACTTTCCTTATATACATAATCAATGTATAAGGAAAGTATTATGATGGGGTCGAAAATTCGGATTCGAGTTTTCGACGGGAGAGCACGTTTCAAGCATCCCTGATCAGGAATCAAACATTTTTAAAGTGATGTGTGTGTCAGTGAGTCTGTGGAGACGATAACTGACGAACGAATGGACCGATTCGAACAAAATTTGGTACAAAAATCACAATCCGTAAACACTGCCTATTGCTTTTATACGCAATCGAATGTTCATAACCCCCCCTAAATTTTCGAGGGAAATTTTGAAAAAATCCTCAAAAAATCAAAACCACTAATAAAGTTGCGCAAATAGATATTTCTTATGTAATTTTTTATTAGAAAACGATTGACATAAATTTTAAAGCGCTAACATGAACCGTTCTCGAGATATTGCCCATTTTTCAAAAAATATTATCAAAAAGTCATATAAAATAAAAAAAATATTTCCTATTGAGAAACATGTTCACTTTTCATATGTAATACCATGCGATAAATTTGGTGGCATCATTTTCGTGGAACTAGCTGGTTCCATTCATGAAAAAAGATACTTTGAATAATACTTTTGTACATATTTGAATGCCAATAGTCATTTATATGCTGTAAGAATAACTTATTTCTCCGTCCATAACGCTTGGCGATATTTTGGCGTCGAATTTGGCGGAATGTCGCCAACTTGGCGACATTTTTAATTGTTGCCAAATTAACAAAAATCTCGCCAAATGGATAAAAATGACGCCAAATCAATGAAAATGACTAATTGAAGGAAATTCAATATCTTGGAAAGAATATAAGTATCTACTATAAGAGTAACATTTTTTTAACTGTAAAAGTAGTAAATTCATTGTATTATATAAGGAAAGTCATGTGTTGCCCACATCAGATTTTTTTTTTAATTTTGAAGATAAAATTATAAAACTTTTTTATAAATGCACTAACACCCCACGACATACTTTCTGGTTGAATTTTGTTTCGGCTTACTGTCATTCTTTAATTAGCACATTAATCAGCGGTTAGTTAAAAAAATAAATAGAAAATGTACGGAAATATGCCCGTATTTTAGCACAATTGTTGAAACAATACATCATAGAAAATACAAATTTTAATGTACAACAATTATATATATATATATATATATATATATATATATATATACATATATATATCGATAATAAAGTGCTATTAAATTATTAAGCTTTGTTTTTACTTTTTGAAACTGCTTAATTTGGTTCAAGAAATGTTGCATAAATTCAATATATCTTGTTATGGGATAAGTTTAAAAGTTGTAAAATATGTCTTTGATGTTTTAAAAGTAGTAATAAAATATTTATCATGAAAATAAATGTCGCTGGATAAATTGGAAGTACGAACGATCCTTATGCAGGGCTGAGCAGGACCTTCAGAAAAAGTATGAAATATGCCGAAACAGCGAAGGTTGCAAAAAGTTGCAGCTGATTTTCACAGAACAGTTGCATAATAGTATATATAGTATCTGCTTTCGAAATAACTCATCCAGAGCGTGTAGCTTTTTTTATAGGCTTAAAGAAATGAAGGAAAATAAAACATTTTATATATCTATATTTTACGCTTTATAGTATGATTTTGGCTATGTTTTTACGAAATGTATTTATGTCTGAAATAAGCTGAGGTTGCATATATTGAAAATACGTGAGACATATAATTATAAATATCCACAAAAATTTTGGAAAAAATATTGAAATTTTAGTTAGAAAAAACAAGATTTCAATGAGATTTGTGGAAGTCTTGTTCAAGATCAGTTTTTCCTTCTAGTTATACTGAATAAAATACATTTATTTACATGGCAAGATACTTCGGTTCATTGCCTATCAAAAAATAGTAGTTGGTATCGAAAAATATTATTTTCGGGTTTCGGGGTTTTTTCCGCCGCGGCACCAATGTGCGCCTGTTCCTGCAACAAATAAGATCCGTTACATAAATATTTAAATAAAAATGTTGATATGGTTTAATAATGGGAAAGCCCCCTTTTTTTCCAAAATTAACTTGAGTTTTTAGAAACTGTTTTCCAAAATGGGTATTTAATTTTTAAAAAAAATCATGAACTTGCAAATAACTTATTATACCTTTATATTTAATTAATGTATTATGAATATATCGATTTGGCGGATATTCTGCTCGCGGAGTTCTTTATCGCATCAGCCATCCTGTAATAAACTAGTCGTGTCTGGCTGTTCTCTGATTCTACTAATTTTTGTGGCGGTTCTCTAACTCTACCAATTTTTGTGGCGGTTCTCTGATTCTACCAATTTTTGTGGCGGTTCTCTGATTCTACCAATTTTTGTGACGCTTCTCTTGACAGCGCGAAAAACTGTTCTTGCCACCAAATACGCTCTACCTTCATAGCCACATGCGCGTATTCAGTGTCCGTATTGCGTCCAGAATCCAGGGTAGCCGTCAGGAAGCGCTAACATCGGCCTTTGGCGAAAATCCAATAATGCGCTAATGTCCATTGGCGCCCGTGCTGTTGAAGAAAAATGCGATAACCCTTACCTACCGCGGAATTCATGTGTTTAAAGCTCATGTGCTATCATCTCCACGCAGCTTTGTCTGACTACGGGTAGACGCTAGTATTTGTTTATACTCTTTTTTATAGATTTATCCAATGCTTACTGTGGTTTATTTCGCTAATGAATACGGTTAAAATTATTAATTTGTATGGCCATCTTAAAAAATAAAGTGAGTACTTGGTCTAATTTCTCTTTCAACTTATTAAAAGCCTGTGAAAATTGCTAATTTTAACATGCTTATCATTTTATTTTAAACATTAGTTTTGAAATGAAGTGATTGCCTTTTAAAATTTATGTATACTGAAGAATAATTACATATACTTGCTAGCTAAGTTTCTTCTTTGACCAGAGGTCATTATTGAAATCTTTGGCATAGAAAATAATTTTGCTAGCTTTTGAGATATTCATTGCATGAAATTTAATAACATGCTGTTAGTTTCAGGGTTCATACACATCAAATAATAAAAAAATCGGGGGGGGGGGGGGGGAGGAATGCATATTTTCATAAAACCTGGAGAATTTCAGAGTTGACTTACCTTCGGGTGCCCCGGGTCATTAGACTAAACAGAAGCAGTGCACTCAATCTTTCTTAATTGTAATGTTAGGGACACGACAACAACAACAATTTCAGAGTTGACTAAATTATCTTATGTTGGTCGAAATTATCTTATGTTTTTTTGTTCCTTGCCCTGACATAGGTGCTGAGTTTTCAAAATCTCAGGGGGGGGGGGGGCACAATCCGATACACAAAATATTCAGAAAGTCTATAAAAGTATAATAACTTACAAGACCTTCTTGAAGAAAGCAAGAATACGTCAGTTAGGTGACTACAATTATTTGGAGGGCATTATAAGCCCCTACTTCAGACCAAGAACGAACTGCCCAACGGACGACAGGAGTGGTTGTTAAGAGTGCAAACTGTTATTTTGGCCTGAAAAAGGGGGCTTATATATAATGACATCGAAATAACCTAACTGACATATATATATGCTTTACTTAAGGAAGTTTTGTAAGTTATTTTCTTACAAGTAGCAGTTTTGGAGTGGGATAACCGAGGAGTTAAGTCATAGGGATTGTACTCGAAGGACCCGAGTTTCATCACCGATTTTACCTAAACTGTCCCAGTGTATGAGCATGTTATATTTGTGGGTTTGAAAGTTCTTCCGAGCAGTTGGTAGCAAAGGAAGGAGGGTCGGTCCCTGTGGATGTCGCCCCCACTGGGTTCCAGTCTAAATTAGATGACTCTGTCCCGGTGATCTAAACAAATATCTTTCAGCTTCGGGTAGGTCGGACGGGCTGGATCGAAAGAAAGAAATCAACAGTTTTAATTATTGTACGATAAATATTTTTAATCTTTTTAAGCCTGCTCCACTCTAGTTCATCAATTAGAAAACTTGGGCTCGTTGATTTCGGAACTCACCCCCTTCTTGACGGACCAGATGCCATTGTCTACACATTGCATTTTCTCCCTTCAAGGAGCACTTAGGGGTTGAAAGTGAGGGGGGACTACAAAACTAAGTGTTGCCACTGATAGAGGTTATGCTTGTAGTCCTCCTAGCAAGAATCCGTCATGTTATGCTCTTCAGCATATTGTTGATTACCCACACCAGACCCAAATATGGTCGGTGGGATCTCTATAGAGATTTCTCAGAGGATCGGGGCATTGTATTTAAATTTTTCCTTAATGTGTATGATGGGCCTAACAGGGCGATCATGCCCCGTTTTTCCTGGGCCAATCGTGGAGCTAGTGTCCGGGCCTACCGTACACCCACTGAGGGTAAAAAATGATAACGTTGCAAAACAATAAAATAAAAAACTGGAGTTATGTAACGAAAACTTAAGATTTCGTCACTTATAAATTTATACGAAGGATGTCCATGCCATCATGTGAGTAAGATAAGAAACAAGTTTTATTAAGAAAACATAACCGTGTAAATGAAGAGCTTGGAGCACCAACATGACAAGCGACATTTTTGCCAAACTGGAATTTTCCCATCAAATAACACCTAACTATATACAGCAATTATTGGAAAAAGTACCATTTTTGTTAAAATTATAGCATTGTCATAATATAAAAGCTCTAATATAGTTATATTATTTAATTTCAAAACACCTATCAATACCGTCCAATTTGTTACTCTAAGTCCTCCGGACGAGTCGGACGGCCTGGGGCTTTCACACCTATCAATACCATATCATAAAATGCGATGCACAGAGCCATTATAACATAACTTACCAGTGTTGCTCTTAAATCGAAATCTGCATGTTTAATAATGCTAGTCTTTCAGCAGTTTGGGTATTTTGCATGCAAAAAGAAATTTTTGCCTTTTTAATTTAAATTTATCCATGAGAAATAAATATGTTTATATTTAATTACAAATCTAAATATAACCTTTAAGAATAGCACAAAAATATTGCGAGGTTTTTTCATCACAAACCAAATTGAAACCTTTATTAAAAGAACCGAAATATCACCTTTAACATCACAAACATCACTCAGAGGCCTCACCAGTTGAACATATGCAAAGTCCTCCTACAAAACTCAACCATTTTTTCACAGGATTCCTACAAATCCCATATTTTCTATTTTCTCATAATTTATAATTTTAGCTTTCTGGTCTCAGTGACTTGGTGCTGTTGGCTGCCAAATGTCCAGCGCTCACCAGGAATAAAGCTGCCTGGGGGATTTGCAGTTTCAAACGGAATGTAAAGACAGCACTGGTATATAAAATCGAGGAGTAATTACAGATAAGATCTCTTTGGGTAGACCAAACTACTCATCTCTACTTCGTGGTTATCATTTATAGTTATTACTGGAGGGAGACAGCTATTTTTTGGAAATGCCAATTCCATGGCTGTAAATATATCATTTGTGTTTGAATTAGATGGTCAGTCGAAAAAGCTCTGGTAACCAGATGTTTTTATCATTAGCGTAAATGTTTCCTGGGGGTAAAGAGTAGCTTGGTTTGTGTGTGAGATAGTTTACGGTGCTATAGCAAGGAAGGTGTGAATTGGGTAGGATTTTCTTTCAATTATTTTTATGTTTAAAAAATTTCAGCTTCTGGTATTTAATAAAATATGAAGTTAGGAAAAAAATCTTGAAATTTCCTAGAGGGGGCAAAGCCCCCTCTGGAAAAGTTCAGCGGGAGCTCGTTATATACCTCCCCATAGTCGGTACCTATGTGGTCTGATATCTGAAATACTAAACGCTGAATGCTGAAATACTGAACTAGAAAAAAAGAAGTTGTAATGAAGGCATGATTAGATTTATTTTTACTGAAAATGTAATGCTTTACCTTTTTATTATGAAGTAATGAGTAAAATATTAAGTAACTAGTAAGTAATATATTAAAAGTATTAAAAGTGGTGATTCAAATGTTCTCTGCATCATTTAGTTGTCTTTAATTATTTATTGTAATAGATGGTAACAAATTATTTGTTGTCATAAAAGGATGCTAAATACTAATCATTCCATGGAACTCTTAACTATACCTGGAACAATTTCTTTACAGCGCTAAATTGAAGCTTGGCTTATCGACTAGTTTCGTCTAGACATACGGACAGAAAACCAGTAGCAGATGAATTTTTTCTTGAGAATAATTTCATCAATTATCGGAATGTCATTCACTATCAAATTAGACGGGTCATCAACTTAAATAGGAGTTAATTTCAAATAATATATTTTAATATTTTACATAATTATTGGAATTAAGTTGATATTTTTTGCACCTTTTTACTTACTTCAGATTTTATAATTTATTTATTCGGAATAAAAATAAGCTATAATTGCAATGTCAAATTATCAACAGCATATTTCCCCAAGATTTATACAGGAGTTATTTCCATATCATATGGTTGAACAATTATTTGAATAGAGTTAAAATATTTTGCACATTTTTACTTATTACTTTAGATTATATGTTATTTATTTATTCGGAATTCATATAAGCTGTGTGCAAAATAATATTTAAATTTAACCTAAATTTGCATTTGTCTTAAAATAATTTTGGTAAATCAATAGAATAGAACCCCCACTCTTTTTCTAAGTACAAAATTGCACCAAGTTGGCTTGTTTCTCCTTATTTTGAAATTAACTCCTCCCCACTCAAGTGACGTATATTCCTGTGTTTTAAAATAGACTCCTCTTACCAAAGTGACATATTCTAGTGTTATGAAGTGGAATTTTGAAAGTAAATGATAGTGCAATTAAATTTGAATAAAAGTGAATAATACTCATAAAAAGCTTACAAAATAAAATAAGATTTTTGTGCATTATAAAAATATTGTGTAATGTCAGAATAAAAAACTTTTAAAATTGTGGAAACCATATTGAAACACACAATACTTAAAAGTATTTTTAAATCAATTTCAAAAACTTATAACTCAAAACTTCGAAAATTAAAAAAAAGAAAAAATGATTGTACTTTAATGAAATACTAAGTAAAAACAATACTTAGAAAAAAGATTGGACTCTTAATTAAATTTAAGGAAAAATGATACTTAGAAAAAAGATTGTATTTTAACAAAATTCAAGAAAAAACAATACTTAGAAAAAAGATTGTACTTTAACAAAATTCAAGTAAAAATGATACTTAGAAAAAAGATTAGACTTAAACTAAATTTAAGAAAAACAATACTTAGAAAAGAGATTGAACTTAACGAAATTTAAGAAAAATCAATACTTAGGAGAACCATTTTAAAAACACGGGAAAATACAAAAGACAATTTCAAACCATGGGATGAATAAATAAAAGAACTATCCTTTATGTGAATTCGCTTATATCCATATTTTCAATTACATCCACACAAACACGTTTCCTTTGACATACACATACATTCGGACACATTTCACACTGCAATCCTATTAAATCTACAGACATATCTACTGAAAATCTGTATAAACTGTTGATGTACATGAATTACGAGGAAAGTTTTAAATATTTATTCCAAAAAATTATGCAGCCACAAATTTTAGCAAAATTGATTGAAAAAGATCTGTAAAAACAAGGGCCAACGAGACAACGAATTCGATCGAAAAATATCTGATGAAATACACAAAAGACTATTAAAATACTTACTGCCTATTAAAATGCAGATTTCCCAAAAGCCCCACGCTGATTGGATGTCTGGAAAGTTGTGGGCTACCAGATCAGCGAAGTAAATGGAATGAAATTGTAACCTGGTGAATCGCGTCAACTTGGTGCAATTTCATACTTTGAAAAAAGAGTGGGGGTTCTATTCTATCGATCAACTATAATTTCTAAAATTTTAGACTTAGTTAAACAAATATTATTTTTTCTGTATCTTGACCATAAAATGAATTTATTTAATTTTCAAATTGATGAAATGCATAACATTTTTATATTATAAATGATTTTTTGACTTCTATTTAAAACTTATTGGTTCCTATTGTAATGCATATGACTTGATATTTTAAACCTAAACGTTAGTATCTAGATACCAAATTAATTAAATGCTAGGAATCATAATATGTTGTACTGTCACGTACAACCTCTTCTCATAGGCATAGCCAGAATTTCAGAAATGGAGGGGGGGAGGGAGATTAAATGGGGATTACAGTGTAAGAATTCATTTTACCAATATGGATCCTATTAAGAATCATTGTAATTAATTAGTTGATGGGTGTATGCCTCCCTCCTTTTCAAGAAATTTCTGTACATCGAATTTAAGAATGATGTGAATATGATTCGCCAAATGTATTGTCAAGCTTTACAGACAGAGATACATTCATATACATTTTTTTATAAATGTATTTATGTACGATATCACGAGAATGATTTATGCTAGCAATCTAAAGTTTGTGGAAACCCCAGATCGTCCGACTCATCCAGAGGACTTGAGTAACCATTTGGACGACCGGGAAGGAATCTAAAGTTTGTGTCATTCTTTTTCTGATTAGAAATTGCATTTGAAATGATAATTTACATAACATTATGGAAGGATTAATTGATTTTTTCTAAATTTTATTCAAAATTTTGGGGCTTTTCTGTACATTTGATTCTGTTTTAAATCAATAAGGTTCCAGTATTCACTAATTGTAATATTTCTACCAAATTTCATGCAAAGCGCTCTATTCATTCATGAGATATCGCACTCACAGTCACACACGCAGGGAGTATGGCTTTCGCCCTCTTTTTAAGAGATTTTTGTACAATAAATTTAAGAATGATGTGTGAAGGATGGGAGACCCAATCACCTTTGTGAAAACTGAAGAGTGTACATAAGGATAAAGAAGACAGTTATACTCGGAATTTTCAGGTTGTTCAATATGATTTGAACCCATGGTTAACAAGATGCAAAAATCTCAACAAATTATTTTGCTAGCCTTTGTTATTATTTTCTAAAAATGAGACTAGAAATAGCATAGCTATAGCAAAGCAATATATGTGTATTAGTGCAAGGAAAAAATTCTTATAGAAACTTGGAGGTTTTATAATTTAAACTTTTCAGAATTTTAATTGTTGCATTGAAAGAGTTTAGAATTTAAAGTTTATTTACTATTAGAATTAAATTTAATACACAGTTTAATGTACAATTAAAACAAAAGTCTGTTTTATGATTTGGTAGTGGAGGGGGGGGGGCATCATGCATGTTGTGATGATGTACACGAATTGGATGCAATTTTTACTGTTATTTATACAATTTTTTTTTCTTCTTTTAAATGTTATTTTACATAACTACCTTACTTTAACTCCTGGGCAATGCCGGGTTCATTTTCTTGTCATTAATAAACATTAGAAAACAAAATAATAATGGTATAAACAGATTTCTGAAGCAAAACAAGATTTCTTCTTTACATAGGAAACATCTGTTTCTATAACTTAACAACTTTAAAGAATTAGTACTTAGTTAATGTGTGTGCGTGGGGGGGGGGGGGGGCAACGTATGCAGGAAAATTTAAAAGTAAATTATTTTAAAGTAAAAAAAATACTTTAAATAATTGATGTTTTTAATTCTCTTATCACAAAATTTTAAAAGATGAATAAGGATCTTTATAAAATTTCAGGCACAAGTATTCCCTGGCAAAAGTAATGACAATACAATAGAAATTTATATTTCTAACTTACTGATATTTCTATAACAATACTAATTTATTTTAAACATAAATCCCAGGATACTTTTTACATATTTGAAATAACAACCAAAAGTAATTTGAAATAATTGAAGAATAGTGCCATGCCGTTCACATACAAAATTACATTACATTTATTTACTCAATGAAATGAATACCTACTGATGAAAAATAACTTGTGGCTTGTCCATATTGAGACAATTACAGTCATAAGCATCACGTGACGGAACCATTTTATTTTTAAATTACTATCCTAAATATAATATAAACGGTTCATGAAAAAATACATCAAATGCTATTCATTGTTCGCTTTTCTGCCTGTATCTGGTGACAAAACCAATTGATAAGCACGGGCACAGTATTAGTGGTCTAGCAGCTTTGAAGAAGTTGTTCCATGTATAGTTAGAGTTAGATGAATTATCCTTATATATATATACTGTTTGTGATAAAGTGGGAAATTTATGAAAAGTCAGATAATTTAGTTTCAGAAGTTGTGTATGAACCCTGTTATTGTATAATAAAAACTATAACTTTGATTACCACCAGTTTGTGTTTATCATCAAAAGGTATTGTTTTGAATTGCTGTCAAAAATTTTATTCACTAGCTGTACTTTACCCACATAGAACATCTGCATTCTAGTGTCTTTTAATGCTTGGTATCTGTTGGTAGCCGTGCTACCCAATCTCTGGAGTGTGAGTCTCTATTCAAACTTTTCACTTTTTCAAACATTAATATTTCATAGTATTTAGTTCTGTTTGTCTCACACTCATTATCAGAATGAAGGTATAGTTTTTGCACTCCTAATATCTCCTGACACATATGGGTTAATTAGTATACGACTCTCTAATCGAACATAAACCTTATACTTATTTAAATTAAATTAATTTCAGATAAAATAATATATAATTTCATTGTTGAATAAAAGCCTGAAGAAAGTAATAAATATTTGAGATATAACAATTGAGTAAGAGTTTCTCTTTATCTTCATATTTTAAAGAATGTTATCAGGATAAACTCATTGCCATTCGGCAAATGATAATTAGGCCCTTTTTAGTACAATGTACCTAAACATTTTATATATGTAAATCAAGGGTTGCAAACACTAATGAATTCCAATTTAACTTATTAACTGTTTAAAATTTAACATTGCACCTATACATTTTGATATTTGTATAAAATAAAATATTGAATTTTCTTTTTGTACGACATATTGAAAATCTGAATATCAGTTTTAGTGTTTCCCCCAATATAAAATTTGGACAGGATAATATGTTAACAAAAGGGCTACTTATTCCGAAAGGGCACTTTAGCATTGAACAAACATGCTTTTTTACTTTCCCTGCAATACATGGTAATGTATAGGGAAAGTATTGGAATCATGTTGAAAATCACAACTCGAGTTTTCAACGGATCTACATGTTTTGGGACCTCTAGAACACGAAAACTCTATTTTTAGCATGACGTCTGTGTGTGTCTGTCTGTGCAATGTATGTATCCACTCAAACTCAAAAACTAATGGACCGAATTTCATAAAATTTGGTAGATAAGTCACTTGTGGGTTACCCTGGTGCTGATTAGATTTTGGTATGATTTGGAAAAAAATAACCTGCCTTTTTCTGCGAAATGGTTCGTAAAAATCTTAAAAATCTGAAATAAAAAACTAAGTGGGCTCAAATATATCAATTAAATGCTTGTTTAATACTTCATTTTTAACGATGTAACCAAAAGTAATTTGAAATAATTGAAGAATAGTACCATGCCATTCACATACAAAATTACATTACATTTATTTACTCAATGAAATGAATACCTACTGATGAAAAATAACTTGTGGCTTGTCCATATTGAGACAATTACAGTCATAAGCATCACGTGACGGAACCATTTTATTTTTAAATTACTATCCTAAATATAATATAAACGGTTCATGAAAAAATACATCAAATGCTATTCATTGTTCGCTTTTCTGCCTGTATCTGGTGACAAAACCAATTGATAAGCACGGGCACAGTATTAGTGGTCTAGCAGCTTTGAAGAAGTTGTTCCATGTATAGTTAGAGTTAGATGAATTATCCTTATATATATATACTGTTTGTGATAAAGTGGGAAATTTATGAAAAGTCAGATAATTTAGTTTCAGAAGTTGTGTATGAACCCTGTTATTGTATAATAAAAACTATAACTTTGATTACCACCAGTTTGTGTTTATCATCAAAAGGTATTGTTTTGAATTGCTGTCAAAAATTTTATTCACTAGCTGTACTTTACCCACATAGAACATCTGCATTCTAGTGTCTTTTAATGCTTGGTATCTGTTGGTAGCCGTGCTACCCAATCTCTGGAGTGTGAGTCTCTATTCAAACTTTTCACTTTTTCAAACATTAATATTTCATAGTATTTAGTTCTGTTTGTCTCACACTCATTATCAGAATGAAGGTATAGTTTTTGCACTCCTAATATCTCCTGACACATATGGGTTAATTAGTATACGACTCTCTAATCGAACATAAACCTTATACTTATTTAAATTAAATTAATTGCAGATAAAATAATATATAATTTCATTGTTGAATAAAAGCCTGAAGAAAGTAATAAATATTTGAGATATAACAATTGAGTAAGAGTTTCTCTTTATCTTCATATTTTAAAGAATGTTATCAGGATAAACTCATTGCCATTCGGCAAATGATAATTAGGCCCTTTTTAGTACAATGTACCTAAACATTTTATATATGTAAATCAAGGGTTGCAAACACTAATGAATTCCAATTTAACTTATTAACTGTTTAAAATTTAACATTGCACCTATACATTTTGATATTTGTATAAAATAAAATATTGAATTTTCTTTTTGTACGACATATTGAAGATCTGAATATCAGTTTTAGTGTTTCCCCCAATATAAAATTTGGACAGGATAATATGTTAACAAAAGGGCTACTTATTCCGAAAGGGCACTTTAGCATTGAACAAACATGCTTTTTTACTTTCCCTGCAATACATGGTAATGTATAGGGAAAGTATTGGAATCATGTTGAAAATCACAACTCGAGTTTTCAACGGATCTACATGTTTTGGGACCTCTAGAACACGAAAACTCTATTTTTAGCATGACGTCTGTGTGTGTCTGTCTGTGCAATGTATGTATCCACTCAAACTCAAAAACTAATGGACCGAATTTCATAAAATTTGGTAGATAAGTCACTTGTGGGTTACCCTGGTGCTGATTAGATTTTGGTATGATTTGGAAAAAAATAACCTGCCTTTTTCTGCGAAATGGTTCGTAAAAATCTTAAAAATCTGAAATAAAAAACTAAGTGGGCTCAAATATATCAATTAAATGCTTGTTTAATACTTCATTTTTAACGATGAAAAGAATAAAGCCATCCCCATTACACAGGGGCTAGCCGTTCTCGAGATATTTTAGTTTTTTTGCATTTTTGCTACTTCACCTTTGAAAGAAAGTCCAGTTACCAACTGAGAATGAAAATTGAATTAAAAGTACAAATTCAATGTCATTTTAAATAATTATGGACATTATTTTGTGCAATTAAACTCAATGAATTATTGAAGAAATAAAGAGAATGTGAATATGTGTCTGCAGGGATAGTCATGAGCTGCTCACATCAGATTTTTACTTTCCCTGCAATACATGGTAATGTATAGGGAAAGTATTGCAATCATGATGAAAATTGCAACTCCAGTTTTCGATGAATCTACACATTTTGACACCTCTAGAATACGAAAAATCTATTTTTAGCGTGACGTGTGTGTGTCTGTCTGTCTATGTGTCTGTGCAATGTATGTATCCACTCTTACTCAAAAACTACTGGACCAAATTTCTAATGAACCAGTGGTACTATCAAACTAATGGTAAATCACTTGTATGCGACTCTGGTGCTGATTAGTTTTGGGTATGATTTGGAATAAAAGAACACTCCTTTTTTTGTGAAATGGCCCATAAAAATTGCTTATATTCACTGTAGCAGAAAAATTAATAGATCAAATTTTACAAAATCTGATAGATAAGTTACTTATAGGTTACTCTGGTGCTGATTAGATTTTGGTACAATTCAGAAAAAAGGAACCTGCCTTTTTTGTGAAATGACCTGCAAAAATGGTCAAAATGTAAAATAAACGTATGCTCAAATATATCTATTAAATGCTTGTTTTATATGTAATTTTTGATGATGAAAGAATAAGACATAAGACCAATCCCATTACTCTAGGACAGCCGTTCTTGAGAAATTTTATTTTTTTCGCATGTTAGCCAGCCACTTTTGAAAATAGGTTCAGTTACCCAATGAAAACAAAAATGGATGTAAAAGTGCAAATTCAGTGTAAGATAAAATAATGTTGGGTGATATTTTGTGCAATTAAACTCAATTTAACAAATTATTGAAGAAATGAAGAGAACATGAATATAAGTCTGCAGGGAAAGTCATGTGCTGCCCACATTAGATTTTTTATATTTATAATATTTTAAACGGTATCAAAATTTGGAATGATTATACAATATATTATTTAAACTCGTATTTGCAAAATTGTAAATTTTGAAGTCATAATTTGCAGGCATGTATGTGTTCAATATTGTCTAAATTTATGATAAAATTATTTTTAATACCAATGTTTTAAGGGCAATTAAATCCCCCCCCCCCCTCTTCTAAAAAATCCTATGGATGCAATCTACCATGTGAGTACAATGTAAGAAAAGGTTATTCAAAATGTAAAGTTATTGATAATCACAATATTTACATTTTAATGCCATAGGCATTAAAATGTAAGAGGAGAGGGAGTACATAAGGACCCATAACTACCATGATAAATCAAACTTTCTAAATTCTGATATAATAATATTGGTAATTGGTAATATGGAAAGTAAATTTAGATTCTTCAGAATTTTAAATCTATGAAAAGGGATGTTTCATTTGTATTGTTGTAAGGATGTGATCTATATTCAAAAAATCATACTTAAAAGAATTTAACTATATTTCACAAAAATATTTATTGTTAATAAAACATACTATGAAGAAAAGAGAATTTTGCTTTTTATAAATAAAATAATTTGATGCAAAACATGGATGGAAATGAATGCTTTTTAATTCATAGAAATTGCATCTAAGTCACTTGGCAAATCTTTTTTTATCACTATTGTTGTAAATATTGCGAAAGTAGATATTTTTGGCATTTCGGCTATGTTTGAATCAGTAATGAATTCCCAACATGATTTTGACAAATTTCACTTCATCATAGTAGGAAATTTGCGTGGTATGGCACATTTTATGCCAAAAATAATTTTGTAGCAGTATGCATCAGCTATAAGTTGAAATGGCACAACTGTATGTCAAATTAAGAATTTTTTGCCATGGTGAACCAGAATTTCCGTCAGATTTTACAGAATTTTATGCTAATGATCGCCACTGAAAATTGGCACAATTTATACCGAATGTTAAATTTTTGTAGCAGTATCTATCAGCTGTTAAATAAAAATGGTGTAACTTTGTGCTTGCTAAGAATTTTTTGTGACATATCAGAATTTTCAAACAGATTTTAATGAAATTTATGCCAATGATTGTAACTGAAAATTAGCACATTTTATGCCAAAAATCAGAGTACTGTAGAGGTATGCATAGCTGCTAGTGAAACTGGCACAACTTTACATCTTAAAAATTTCTCACGCAACAAATCAGAATTTCTATTTGGACTGCAGCCTTAGGTGAGAGCGAGAATGTTACCCTTTCCGGCCAAAAAAGAGTCATAAAAAATGATAAAAGATACTTAAAAAGACACTTTAAAGAAACAGCGATAATGTCTTTGTTTCCGTCATGCAAAACTCTTGTGCCACGACTCGTTAGTACTTGATAAACGAGGACAGAAGGTACGAAATGTAATCTTCTTCTAAAAGAAATAATGCACCATAAAAGTTGATAAAAAGTATTTTTTAAATCAGAATTTCTTTAATATTTCAACTGCAAAATGAATAGAAAGTGTTAATAAAATAGATTTAAAGTAAAGTTTAAATAACTTTTAAATAAAATGGGAAGTGGAATATTTGTATTTATTCACTTCGATGGCTGAATTAGTAAACTTGCTCTTGGCGAGAAATCACCATTTTGTTGTTGTTGAGACCCAGACCTAACAGAAAGGTGTAAGGTAACTGTTTGGATGGCCGGGAAGTGCCATCCAATTTAGACCGGAACCCAGTGGGGGAGGCATGCACAGGGAACGTACCCTCCTTCACCTACCACCAACCTCTCGGAAGGACTTATGGGCCTACATGTTTAACATGATCATACTCCCCATGAACATATTCCTCAGCAGTTTTTGCAGTGGCGGGAATCAAACCCAGTCCTATCGAGTGCAATTCCCACACACTAACCACTGGATTACTATGGCCGAGAAATCACCATGTGGAAAACCTATGCAGGAGGCTGCAATCGTTTTTGAGAAAATTAAAAGTAATTTTTTATTTGCAGTCAAACTTTCTATTTTTAGCTGTTAAAAATTGAGCAAATATTTAAACAGATTTAAAATTTTCAAAAAATTTCATCTCAAATACATACCCAACATTGGAAATATTTGGAATAAAAAAAGTAAATAATAAAAATTTATTTTCGCTGTATTATTATGGATAAATTTGGATAAATTTTATCATTCTAGATAAATTTACATACCCAACATTGGAAATATTTGGAATAAAAAAAGTAAATAATAAAAATTTATTTTCGCTGTATTATTATGGATAAATTTGGATAAATTTTATCATTCTAGATAAATTTATTAAGCAAAAACATCACATGGGATACAGACATGCTGAAAACAGAATTATTGTCAATTGTATCGAATGTTGGGTTACAATGCGAAGCCTACTTAATTGACTAAGTTGCTGAGCAGCATGGACATAAGATTCTCTGCTTACCACAATACCACTGCGAATTAAATCCCATTGAGCATGTACGGGATATCATCGGAGTATCATATTTTTAAAGCTCATTAAATGTGATATCTGACAAGAGAGGCTATAGGACATATTATGCCACAGAACTGGCGAAACTACATCAACCAAGGAAGAAGGAAATATGTGGACACTCAACTATAGAAAGATAGTCCTTTGAATTCAACATCGAGTCAAGTGATTTAGAACTTAGCTACATTACCACATAAGTTACATAAGTTATTTGTAATGTTTTTGTAACGTTACTCTGATGATTTCTCAGGGAGTCTTTATAAGTCTGCAGGGAAAGTCATGTGCTGCCCACATTAGATTTTTTATATTTATAATATTTTAAACGGTATCAAAATTTGGAATGATTATACAATATATTATTTAAACTCGTATTTGCAAAATTGTAAATTTTGAAGTCATAATTTGCAGGCATGTATGTGTTCAATATTGTCTAAATTTATGATAAAATTATTTTTAATACCAATGTTTTAAGGGCAATTAAATCCCCCCCCCCCCGTCTTCTAAAAAATCCTATGGATGCAATCTACCATGTGAGTACAATGTAAGAAAAGGTTATTCAAAATGTAAAGTTATTGATAATCACAATATTTACATTTTAATGCCATAGGCATTAAAATGTAAGAGGAGAGGGAGTACATAAGGACCCATAACTACCATGATAAATCAAACTTTCTAAATTCTGATATAATAATATTGGTAATTGGTAATATGGAAAGTAAATTTAGATTCTTCAGAATTTTAAATCTATGAAAAGGGATGTTTCATTTGTATTGTTGTAAGGATGTGATCTATATTCAAAAAATCATACTTAAAAGAATTTAACTATATTTCACGGGACTACATCAACCAAGGAAGAAGGAAATATGTGGACACTCAACTATAGAAAGATAGTCCTTTGAATTCAACATCGAGTCAAGTGATTTAGAACTTAGCTACATTACCACATAAGTTACATAAGTTATTTGTAATGTTTTTGTAACGTTACTCTGATGATTTCTCATCTTGATTGAAATATTTAACAGGTACAAGAAAAAGAATGTAGTTTTAAAGTACCAACTCTTATTCTGTATATGTAACTTTAATGTGTGAAAGACAACCATATACCATATTTGGGTTTTCGAGTTATTCTCCCAAAACGAGTACTTCGTATGGCGAGCCTAGGACAGGCAAGCCCAATAAGATTCAAAATAAAAGAAAGCTAAAATGTACCTCAAAAGACAATGACACACCAAATTTCATTATGATTAATGAAACTTGCTTAATTAGGGCCTTAAAGATTTGAATCCCACTGACAAACACCAGATCGAATTAAATAAAAGGTTTAAGAAAAGAAAGAACTATTTTTAAATCTAACTATTCTATATTTATTAACTTTTATGATAGTGATATTAAGTACATAAATTATGTTTAACACGAATTCTTGTAATCCTTGAATTGACATTATGAACTGATTAATTTATTTTAATTTCGTAATTTTTTTCTTATTTTGTATGTACATATGTGAGTTTATATTCGTGTTCTTATGAAAGTGTAATTTCATTATATTTGGTATGCATATAATCAGTTGTACTTTAATTGTGTATAATCAAATGTACTGCAGGACTGGAATTTTTTTTTAAATTATTTTCTGTTGCCAAAATTTGTATCAAATAACCATAGCAGCCTAACCACCAGCTACTGAGTGAAAAGTCCCTTGTAGCTTCCACATTGCTATGAGTTAGATGTTCGCTGATTGACTATAAAGTGACACTTTGTGGTGATTCTGGGCAAAGTCATTGAGAAAATTTTCGTAGAAACGATGCTACTTAAAAAGCAATTCGGTAAAAGATCAACCACTAGGGAAATGTTCGGGGAAGAAACATAGAAAGCAGATCCATGTAGCATTTTTATCCTAAAAACATATGACACTCAAAATGCAGCAGAGTGCAACAAAAAATGGACTGTGTGCTGTGCCCTTGTAAAAATGTCGAGGGGAAACACTAAATTTAGCATTCATTTAAAAAAAAAAACTGTATAATAGTTCAAAAAGTTTCTTCTCACTGTGAAACAGAGGTTCTTTACATATTTAATGTTACAGCCAGGGTGGATAAAAATCATGATTTTTTTTAAAAAATCAAAAAAATCGGATTTTTTTTATTTAAATCTGATTTTTTTGATTTAAATCGGATTTTTTTGATTTATATTAGCCTTTTTCAAAATCAATTTTTTATATTTTTCAGATCAGAAGGTAGGTTAGACTATATTAATGTACTGTATAATTTAAAAAAACTTAATTGAACATATATATTAATATAAGATTAAAAAATATATGCAGGGGTTAAAAAAAACCAAAGACTTTTTAAATAAATAGGTTTTTTTTTAATTGGGTTGTTTTATTCAATTTATAAATCTAGGCTATATTAATTATATGGAACTATTATGCGGTTTTTAGTTCTTTATTTGAATTTATATTAATAAAGAGCTATGATATCTCAAAATCTATTAGGTTTGATATTATGAAGGACTTGACAAAAAGGGAAGGGATTATGACAAGCGTATTAAAAAGTCAAGATTTTAGAGAAAGATGATGTTTTTAAGTATTAATATTTAATACCTTTTTTATTTATATAATAAAAACTTACCATTTAACACATTATCCACATAATTTTGACTTCATCCAGCTAATGAAAATGGGCATCTACATCATGACTACAAATCTAGATAATTTTGACGTAATCTATACAATGAAAATGGGCATCTAGATAATGCCAAAAAATCTAGATAATTTTATGAAATTTCACCAAAATCAATTATTTTTTGTGTAACATTGAGATGGTGTTGGTAATTGTCTCAAAAGGAGCATAACAGTTTTTTACTAGCTTGAGTTACGTAAAAACAAAGCTCCGGTACAGAATGAAAATAAAGCTACTGAATGCCATTTTAACATTTAAATTAGGACTATTAAGACACACGCATATGGGAAATGTTATGATTACCCCCCCCACCCACCCACCCATTTTTGAAGGACATAGAAGCTATGGTTACATATCGAAAATGTACAGCAAATGAAGATTTTCGTTTCTCAGTCAGGCACTTCAAATTTTACAGATGAGGATTATGATTCGTTAATGTGGAAATAAGGTGTTTTATATTCTTATCAGAGGTGGAGCTACAAATTTCCTCAAAGTTTTTTTTTCTACTGTGATCAAGAGCAAAAAGTACCAAAAACCCTTAGTTTTTGTACTGTATAGGTTGGGGACTATGGAATTGAAGAGAGGGAGGGACAAAGAGGATAATGCCCAGGGGCCCTATGATCCTAAGAGACCTCAGAGTGATTTTTTTAAGTCCTTAAAAAATAGGTGAGGGTAGGGATTGGTGGGGGAGCCCAATCTGCTAAACTGTTTAAGGGCCCCGTCAATCTTATTCCCAACATTGTTTGCTATATTGGTATGCGCCAGCAAAAATCAATAAAAAAAGGAAGGAACCAAATTTTCTTATTTCTATGGTAAAAATTATTACAGCACATATAAATAACATTTCAAAAGGTATTTTAAATTTTTGTAGCTTGAAATATGCATGTAAAAACTGTATCGCAACCACTGATCCCAATAAATCATCACAAGAACAATTAAAATGTTAAATATTGTCTAGCTATGTTTTTAGATAACTGACAGAAAATCTAGATAATTCTAAATATATTTTGAGTGATTTTTAGCTATAAGATTAGAAAATAGGTTGGCAACACTGGTCAGTTGTCATTGTTACTTGATTTTATACTCCAAGCAATGAATAGTGTTATCTCCACTGATCGAGAGTTAAGGAAAGGATTTCAGTTTTTTTTTTTATATACTCTAAAGATGTCTTGATGTGAAATTTTATTATTTTAAACATTTATTCTGTTCCATGTTATTTTAGCATAAAAATACAAAAAAAAAAAAAAACTTCAAGAAATGACAAAATTAAAAAATGATTTTAATCAATGATTTTTTTAAAAAAATCAAGTGATTTAAATCATGATTTAAATCATGATTTAAATCAAGCCGATTTAAATCAAACAACCCTGGTTACAGCTTATCCGAATTTTATACATGTATACATTTTGCCATTTAACTCTATGAATGAGCAGTGTGTCTTTCAGGCATGCATCCAGGGGGCAAAGTCCACTCTACCCCGGAAACATTTTGTTACCCAGCTAATTGTAAATCCAATAAATTTTGTAATAGAGATCTAGGACACGTCATTAGTGGGGATATTGGAGTCATCGAAAATAATGATTTGATAAGGATTTTTGAAAAAAGAACAAAATACCGTAGACAGAATTATAATAACATAAGCCATCTATTTAAAGCCGATTTGGATGAATTTATATACAGAAATGCCGTTAAATATAGTTTACCTACAGAAATTTTTGACGAATGGTGTTACCATATTAATCAATATCTTGTTATGGTAATAATGAAACTTCAAACGAAAAACTTCATCAGGATTATAAATATTTAAATAATTTTAGAAACAAATATGTTACCACTTAGATAAAATAAGTTCAAATTATGCATTTTTATATGCAAACAGTTTTATATAAAGGAATTTAAGAAGTGCTATAAAAATACAGATTTGTACTTAGAAATCAAGAGCAGCCACTAATTATAATTAAAAATAAAATAAAAGCGATGCATAAAAGAATAGATATTCTGCTTAAAAATATCAAATTTCCTTACTTTGTTCTAATCCCAAAGATTCATAAACAACCTATTAGATTCATACCTGTTACAGTTGGATTTAAAATTTATTTGACATATGTTAATAAAAAAACTGTTGTCGATTATGAAACCAATACTAAAGAAAATCAAAAATATGGGAGCTTGTATGATTACCAACAGTTTGGAAGTAATAGAAACATTAAAGCATATATCCGAACGTATTTACCTTAAGAGTTTTGACTTTAAGGACTTATTTAATAATGTTAATCTAAATAATCTGTATGATATTCTAATCGAAACTTATGAGAGATTTGATATGCAATCATATATTGGGATTAACAAATACAAATATATTGTGAAAATAGTGATATTCGAAAACATTTTGTTTAATGGCTCAAGATATTACAAACAAATCCATGGAATTTCTATGGAGGAGTGGATGTTCTTCGATATTGGCTGACATTTACTTACATTGGTACAAGTCAAAGTCACACATTAATAATGAGTTAATATATATGAGATACATTGATGATGTTATAGCAGGTGCAATAGACCCCAATTATCAATTCGACTTTACATTTTGTCCTGAAGATATAAAACTAATCGAGACAATAGAAAGTGATCCAAAGGAGGTTAGCTTCCTGGATTTCAATATTAGATAGAACCTGTATATGTATAATAATTAACCTATATATGTATAATAATTAACCTGTTTACACTTCAAGTACAAACCTATAATGTTGACATCATATTTTCATAATACAGGTGAACCTCAATATGTTGAACCTCAGTATCTCAAAATTTTCGATATCTCAAAATATTTTCATCTCCCTTCACGTACGATATAAAACTAATATAAAACAAACTCTTTAATTTGAAATTTTTCTAATCAAACTCTCGATATCTTGAATTTTTTCATCTTACCACAACCTTCTCTCAATGGCAGAATCATAAAAAATCATGCGGGTGTTTAAAAATCTCCTGGAATGACGCCAGTCAGAAGAAAGGGTGGGGTGTGCCTGGGTTGCCGCGATTCTGTTTTATGGAGGAAGTTTATTGTCAACACTGGGCTGCCAAAGCTTTCCTTTCATTCTTTTGACAGACACATATGCAGTTAAAACATGGCTATTAAACGTAAGTTGAATGTTCTCTCAATAGCTGATAAATTGCGAATCATGGAAGCAGTAGAGAAAGGGGGAAAAAGAAAGACGAAATTGAAGAATTTTGGAATCCCTAGCAGTACTTTATCAACAATTCTGAAAAATTAAGGAAACAAATGTAAAGAGTTTTGATGAGAATCACAGGAAAAAGAAAAAAATTAGAAGCTCTGAATTCCCGAATGTTGAAACATGCTTAATGAAATGGATTAGCAAATGCTGTTCACAAAACTTGGCTCTTGGTGGAACTACAGTAAAAGAAAAAGCTGAAGACTTTGGAAAAAAGTTAGGATACGTCGATTTTAAAGCGGATAATGGTTGGTTCAAGAACTTCAAGAAAAGAAACAACATAACTTTTTTGAAGATGTGTGGTGAAAGTGTTAGCATCGACCAAAAATTGTGCACGGACTGGAAAAAGATAGAATTGGCACCCATCCCAGAAAAATGCTATCCGAAAAATGTGTTTAATGCAGATGAAACAGGACTGTTTTTTATGTGTATACCTGATAAAACTATGGCCATTAAAGGTGAAGCATGTCATGGTGGGAAAAGGAGCAAAGAAAAATTAACTGTGCTATTTTGCACTAATATGGATGGTTCAGAAAGGCTCAAACCTCTTATGATAGGTAAATTTGCTAAACCCCAATGTTTTTCAGGGATGAAATCTTTTCAATCACTTATTTTGTGAACAAAAAGGCTTGGATGACTGCTGAAGAATTTTTCACTAATTGATTGAAGGAACTAAACAGAAAAATGTCCCGTGAAATGCGTGATATTGTTCTCGTCTTGGACAATTGTACAGGGCATAATAGCGTGCCGAAATTAAAATCCATAAAAGTTTTATTTCATGCCACCAAACACAACTTCTAAGTTACAGCCTTTGGACCAAGGTATTATTCAGAGTTTCAAAGTAAACTATCGCCACAAAATTGTAAAAAAATGCATTGCTGACATTTATGAAGGAAAGACAACTACTGTTGATATTTTGCCGGCGATGCATCTCTGTGATAAAGCTTGGAGGGATGTTACTGAAAAAACCATAGTTAATTGTTTCAAAAAGGCAGGATTCAATCTAAATGCTGAAAACAAAAGTCAAGAAAATACTAATCAATAATTAACTAATCAACAGGTAAATGAAGGCTGGCAACATCTTGTTAAGGCTGAAGGAAGCAGGACATTTTTTGTTGAAGATTTTGTTGATGTTGATGGAAATGTCGCAGTAACCGGGAAAAGTTACGAAGATAAGTGACAAAGATATCATTAATGAGGTAAAAGTTGCATCAGAGGAAGAAGATGAAATTGAGGAGTATTCACCTCTGCCAAAAGTGACTTGCCGAGAAGCTCAGTCATTAATTGAAAAACTTCGAAATTTCATCAAGGCCAAATATGATGCCAGAGACTTTCCATGCCCTAGCTCATTTGGAAAATGTGATAGATATTGACGGATTCAGTACCTGTAACCAAACTGTCATAGATGACTATTTTGCAAAGTAGAGAAATGCAAGATTAAATTTTAATAATGTACATAGTATTACATTAAATGTGTATCTAATCATTTCAAGCTTCGCTTTATTTGTTGTCAGCATTTTCTTGGGTAATACCCAATTCTCTGTCTTCAAGATAAAGTAAGTGATTTTTTTAGAAATGTGTAAAGTATAGGACTAGTACATATAGGACATATATTCTTCTATGAATTCCTTAAAAATTTTCAAATTTTCGATATCTCGAATTTTTGATAGCTCGGAATTTGTTTCTACTCCCTGCAAATTCGACATATTGAAGTTCAACTGTATTTGCAAATTTAAGCAGAATTTCGAGAACTAGCAATATGCTATTAAATTTCATACATTGAATATGCCAAAAGTTAGCAAAATTATCTTCTATGCCAGAGATTTCAATTATGATCTCTGGTTGAAGAAAAAACTCAGCAAGTATATGTAATTATTCTACAGTATGCACAAATTTTAAAAGGCAATTACTTCAGTGCAAAACTAATGTTTAAAATAAAATGATAAGCATGTTGAATTAGCAATGTATCCAGTGTTCTCATAGGCTTTTAATAAGTTTAGCAGTTTGGCTTATCAGCCAAAAAAACTATAGCCAAATGCAGGGCCTGATAAAGCCAATGTGGGACCCAGGGCCTGGTATTAATTGGGGGCCCCTATACCATAACGTATACCAAGTACATGCAAACAAAATCACTATGCAAATTTGGAAGCTTAGGACCACTGTCTCGAAGGCACTTTAGTACATGTAGAACTTTTTATTTAAAAGTAAATCTTCAAAAGATATATAATATTTAAAACTATTAACATATTTTCAAAATTTTATATAAAAACTAACATTATCAGTTTATATTATTCAAATAATTAAATAAATAATTATTTCTGATTAAAATGCTTTAACACATGTGAAATTTAGGGGCCCCTAAAATTTGAGGCCCAGGGCCATGTCCCCAGAGGCCCGTGCATTAATCAGGCCATGGCCAAATGGAAAAAAATGTTAACACAAAACAGATGCATCATAAAGCATGGATTCCCAAATCATTATTTAAATTAAAAACAAAGAAACAAAAATACTTTCTTCAGGTTTCCCTAATTTTACATACTATTTACTTTTGTTTGAATTGTGATAGAGAGATCAGTCAGAATTAACTTCCAATAGATATTTCATAATAGCAGGGATCACACTCACTCTAATGTTGTTCGTATAAGTTAGAACTAATATTCATATTAGTTTTGTAGCAAACCAATGTATAATTTACATCATTTATAGTAGTGTAAATTTATTCAAAGGCTTTTTTGTCACAAATTTACATACATATATATAAGTTCTGCATTTTATTCTAATTTTTCAATGAGTATAATAAATGTAGTATTAGTTATTTATGATAAAATACTTGTTAAATGTCAATAACTTTTTGAATTTATTCTATGATGTGCAAGCACTAGGTATAGAAAATTCTGAATTTCAGGAATTTAAACTGAGCCCTATAAGAGAAAAGCAGCGTCTCCTGAGAGAAAAACTGGGCTCCCATACCTACTAACCTTAGAAAAAAAATACTGTAGATTTGAATGATATTATTCTTTAGAGGTAAAATAAGATGAGGAAATTTGATGCTTAAAAAAAATTGAGAATCTTTTCTCTAATTGCTGTTATCAAAACACAATTTAACTTTTCTGCATAAGAATAAATAAATATTCCTAAAATTTTATTAATTTATTTTTATTTTATTTATTGTTTAATATATTATCAATTCAAAACAAAAATACTTTAGAATAAACTTCACCATGGTATATACACACTTACTATTTGATAATCTGAAATAATAATAATAATAGCAAAAAAGTATTTAGGTTCAAGCACTGCATGAGGATATTAACTATAAGAATAATTGATACTTTTCCATTTCGCCTGCGTAGGCGATAAAGTCACCAGAAGTACTACAACCGATGCCAAACGGAATATCTCCGCTGGTAACCTTTTACCACTACATTTTCAAAACAAGTCGCGGCCTTTTCTTATCAGTCACGTCTTTTTCCTAATACGTCAAAAATGGATGAAAAACCAATGAAAATTTGATATTTGCCCAGAACAGAGGAAGAATCTGTCAGATTCTTTCAAGCGAAAGGCGTTTTGTCTAAAATTGCTACTTGTGATAATAATCATGAAATGAAATTGCATTGTGTAGACCCATTTGAAAAAATTTTAAACGATATTAAAATGTTTATGCCTCCAAAGTAAAAAATTCTTAGAACTAACATTTATTAACATTTTTTTATGTGTATACTGTGTGTTGTCGCCAATAAAGTCTGCTTGGCGAAATTTGCACCGGCGAAATGGAAAAGTACCGAATAATGTTATTGCTATCATAGTTAACTCGCTTAACATTTGGTTAATGTTGCAAAATATTTCTTTTAAATTAACCAAAATATGAAAATAAAGAAATTTAGTTTACCTATTGGAGGATGGAGTAGGATGGGAAAAGATGGTTGTGGACGTTCAACAATGCACAGAAATACAAAATTTATTGCACAATTGCACTCTTTGAAAAATTATTTTGCGAATAAATTTGGAATCGTAGTGAAAGCCATGAATGGGCCATATCAGATTTTTTGTGAAACAAACGATTCTTCAAAGTTAAATTTATATTTTTGATTTTATTTTTTATTGGTTCCGACATGCATAGAGATAAATTAAACTCAATAGAAAGAGATTGTGATTGAAAGTTTCATATTAATGTTTAAACAACATTAAGCAAATGTTTAAAAATAAACATTGGATTTGAAAAATATCATTGTAAGTTTTACATTGAAAAATATCTGTATATTTCAATCTCATTATGACAGTGAATCAGTGGTGTAGTGTGAGTTTTGCATTAGGGGATGCTGAAATGTTAGGTCCAGTCAAAATCAAAAAGGAATTTTTTTATAATATTCCTGTACTAAGGAAAGAGAAAAAGACGAAAAAAATTTAATAAATGTACAATATCAAAATAGACTATCATTTGAGAATTAGAGGCTTATCTGAAAAAATTAAGATTTAAAATTAAAATATTACATCAAACCACTAAGATTACACAGTAACGTTATTTTATATTTAGCATACCAGGATGACTGCCAAGTACGAGTACTGGCTTTACATGTTTGTTTAATGTTCAAGCCTGGAATAGGTTATTTGTCTTTTAAAGAACAACATTTCTCCAATGTAACGTTCAAGCTTGGAATCTTCTGTAAATAATCAATCAAATCCTCATGCATCATTATTTATTTTTATTAGACATTTTAGCTTTTGAAAATAATAAATACTCTTATCCGACAAAACACATCAGAAGAAGGCAGCAGCAAAGAGCAATTTAAATAAGCGATCACCCAAACGTAACATCAAATCTATCTACCGAATGAAAGCTAGTAGAGTGCGGCTTACGCTAACTTCCCTCTCTCGGAAATCTCCGTTCCTCAGACGTGCGCAGTATAATGAATTTGAAGCTTTTTCACTCCTGACATTTTTCCAAGAGGCGCTGGATCCTTTTAGCATACCAGCTGTTCACTGACCTTCACTTTCTCATTTTACGTTGTTACTGCATTTTTTTTTAGGAAATAAAATGAGACATATCTATTTTCATTTCAAAACAAAACATTTTAATAAAAAAGTATTTAATATTTCCTGAAAACATGATTAAAAATAAATACCCAATTTCGTGCGTAAGAAAAAACAGGGGACAGACTCATTTCAAGTGGTAATTCTCAGCGTACCAGCGTACCCTCATGCCACTCCACTACAGTGAATAATGCAATATTTTATAAAAAATATCAATATAACAGAAAAGAACATGGATGCTAACAGATTACAATCTGTAGGATTCATGGCAAAATGAAGTAAGACTTATGCCTTCATTTTGCTATGGAAGTTTTATTAAAGAAAAAAAAAATCTGGGATATAAGTTTTACATTAAGATAAAAAGAAGATATTAATTACATCGTCACACACAGAACTTTTACTCTCCTCCAGTGTTCTGATTTGATCAATAATGTAAGCACTTAAGTGTTTAAGTTGTTTTGATCAATTGGTGAAAACATTGTTTTCAAGTGAATGAGGAAGGAAAGAAATTCTTTAAAAGTTCAAATTTTCAGAACATTTTCCCCCAAATTGACACCAAACAAACTTTAATTGAAAAAAATTTAAAACTTTGTAAAGATAAAGAAACTAATTTATGGGGCAGAAAGGAGAGAGCATAATTTAACGATCTTCCAGTCTCTATGTCTAATTTTTTTTTCAGGAAGGGAGGGTAAGGAGAATATTTTGCTGCTTTCTTTTCTACTTTTGATTCAGCTAATAAGGTGTTGATTTTGGAGGGGGGGAAAAAAACATTCGCAACCGCTAATATTTTGATTCTATTCCTCACAATTGAAATTGAAAGCTATTTGTATTAGTTTTTATTTCAGGCATTTAAAAAATATAACAGAAAAATACTTAGGCAGGTTTGCAAAAAATAACTATCCATAATTAGGCCATTCGTGATTTGGTGAATTCGATTGTTTATTTATTCACCAAATGAAACATTTTATCGCAACTTGGCACAATAGCTATCGGCATTAAGAACCCTGAATGCATCCTATGTCTATAAAATCATTAATAAATAGCAACTTCATAAGAAAAAATTAAGGTACCTATAGATAAAAAAATTTTCTGATGTAGGGTAGTTCTGTCCTTCGGAAAGGGTTTAGGGTAGTTCTATGCTTTGTTTGTGATAAATTTCAATGCGTTTGACCTCTTAATTATTTAAAAGTCACGAGGATTGTATTTGTGGCATGTCCGTGGATATTTTTAGTGACACTTTCAGAAATGTGTTGTCTGAGGGGGTGGGTGGGTCTCCTGATTTACTCAGCTGTTTTACTTTTTCAGCTATTTGACATTAAAGATTGAAAAAATTATAAATATTTGTTAAAGAATGTTAAAAATCAATTTTCAATCTGATACTTGATTCTTTGATCTGACGTTGTTTTCCTTAAAATCTCCCCCCCCCCCCCCTCCCTTCACCGGAAACTACTCAATCTACCTGGTTTTGCTTCTAATTTCATTGAAGACCATTATTGCTCCGATACTCCCTAGGCTTAAATTTTACTTGAGGCAGTCCTAAAATTTTTCATTTCGCTTCCTAATTAAGCAATTTTGAATCTACTGGTGGTTATAGTCTCTGCACTATCTATACGCGTATCGTCTGGACATGCATATTGTTTTATTCAAACCCCCTGAGCGTAACTTTTAGTTTAACTAACCCGCACGGTTTTACATCTCGGTTCCTAAATTGAGCGATTTTGAATCTTCTGGTAGCTACAGTCTTTGTACCATTTGAATATACATATCTTTCATATCAGTCCCCTGGGCGTAACTTTTACTTTAAGTAGTCCCCCTCTAATTTCACATCTCGGCTCTTAATTGAGCGATTTTGATTCCGCTGGTGGCTATAGTCCCGACACCATTTGTACATGTGAACTGGATATACATATTTATTGTGTCAGCTCCCTGGGCTTAACTTTCAGTTTGGTTAGCCCCCCCCCCCCAAATTTCTTATTTCACCTTCTAATTCAGCGATTTAGATTTTGCTGGTGGCAATCACTTAGATATACAACCTTATTATGTCAACTCTCTGGGCGTAACTTTTACTTTAAGTAGCCTCAATTTCATATTTCGATTTTACAAAAATGCATCACCTTGGTTCCTGAAATATCCGTGCACGACATTTCAAGGCCATACGATGCTTACATTTTCCGCTACAGACCTTACACACACACGTCAACACACAAACATCGTCTGTTATTATGTAATATGAAACAACCGTCGTGGAAGAGGGGAGACCCTCCTCTTTTTCATATTTACATTTTTATCTATCTTAGTGATTCTTGCTCCGAT
Source organism: Amaurobius ferox (assembly GCA_951213105.1). Lineage (NCBI taxonomy): Eukaryota > Metazoa > Arthropoda > Arachnida > Araneae > Amaurobiidae > Amaurobius > Amaurobius ferox. The sequence goes on along the minus strand of OX578133.1, from coordinate 66,560,405 downwards.
TTTGATGCAATTTTCACACTGTATTTTCTACTCCACAATGGACCCACTCAATCTGCTCACTCTAAACTTTGATCCACTTTTGTTGCACCCGTGCAACGAGCTAACTACTTATTGCTATAAAAATCGATTGCTATACATGGTGACTGCTAGCAGACAGAACTCACTAATATCATTTTAAAGACGAATAGAGATAAGCATAAAGCATAAGAATTTTTTGTAAATTCCAAATTCATTCTTAAACTTGTATTAAAAATAGTTTTTCTATTTCTACATATAAACGGCTGTAGATTTAGTTGGTTTTCGCTCTCTAATTATGTTACTGTTTGGGTTACAAGGACGATCAGGTACAAAACTATTAGCCATAGAGTGTATATGAGAGAAATTGTGTGCATTTTGGGTGTAAAAACATTTGCGCTATCATAAAAAAATACTGCACATGCATACGACTGAGAGTATGTTTACAAATTTGCTACAAATTTATTTAGAAATGTATTCAAATAATTTCCATGGTTACAATAGGCTCTTATTCATTTTAAGGAAACTTGCACACATTTATCAGCGCAAGTAAAATAATAATTTGGTATACAGCTGTTTCGAGGTAACGTCAGAACCAATTTATAAGTACCGGACAAACAACGAACTCGAAGTCTAAAAGATGTAGTTGGCACAAACTGAGGGATATATATACATAAATACATAGATGAGCGCCTCCCTCTACATCTCGCTCATGAGCCGCCACTGTGAAATAGGGCTTGAAAATTAGGGGGGGGGAATTCTCCACTTTAATAAACATTTTTGAGGGATTTTTTTCAGAAACGGGGTAAAAATCCAGGATTTGTATTAGTAAAACATAAAATAAGGATATTTTTATATTACAATACAAGAGGCATACAAAATTGACATTTAGTATTAGTATCTTCAGTCTTGATTTGCAAATGATCAACTTTATTTTTTAAATAAATTAAAAACCCCTTTCTTTCTTAGGGATGAAAATGGAAAGCATTAAAAAAAAAAAAATGAGGAAAATATATATACAGTTATTTTGTATATTATTTTAGGACACAACTCATTTTGAATTATACTAATCTATATTTTCACCTTGCCATGCTAATTTTATTCAAAATATTTTAAATAACTAAAAATATTTTTCTTAAGTTATTTTAATGAAATTAAGATGAGAAGGATGTTAAATTTTAATTGAAATTAAAGATGCAACTTGGATGAAAGTATATCAAATTCTTATTTATGCACTTCAAATGTATTTCTAATGAGCCTTATAATTATAAATACCTGAATAAATAAAAATGTTTTAATATCATTATCCTAAACATGTATCTCAATTCCATCTATAGGCGGCACCAGGCTTTCACAATTGGGGGTACTATGCATTGGGGGCTCACAATTGGAGGTGCTCATGAGAAGCATGTATAGTCTAAAAATAACAAATAGTTTACTTGTGGAACTTTAATTCATTATATTTTGTCCATCGATTTCTGCATGATATAGCCATAGTATTAATACATAAAAAATACTAAATAGAAAGAAATTTTAAAACCATGAACACTCTAGCACAGACGCCAATGGAATATTAACAATGTTCTGCCAAACTTGATACGAAACTAACCGTTTCTATATCCCTCCATGACAGATTTCTTTATTGAAGTCTTGCACATATGTGCAGTCATTTGGAATTGGGTCTAACCAAAAACCCTAAAAATATCTGATCTCAGATTTATAAATCCGTAAAAAAAATAAATAAATAAATAAAATAATGACTTAAAAAAAAGAAAGAGAAAGAGCTATGCATTTGGGGCTTAAAATTAACAAAAACATAAAAATTTCTATTCTCTGAGCTGTATTTATCTTTTTATTTGCAATCAAAGTTCGCCTTTCTGACTTTTGCGGGAAAATGACCCAATTTGGTGCGCACAGGATGTGACGTCACAAGGCTCTCCCAGTTTAGTCATTCTCATCGTTGCGAATTTGTGAGCATGTGTTTATATTAATAAAATATGTGTTTATATTAATAATCTATCTGTCTGTATGTTTGCCTCATTATCACAAGAGAACAGCTGTGCCAAATTTCATGAAAATTTGGGGGTATCTTTAGAATAGCCACACTTTAAATTGGGTCCATGTTTCCAGTTAGATGTTAATAAAAAATACACAGTTAAACTTTCCATCGACATAGCATTATCCAGACAATATTTTTACCACAAATTCATTTGAAGAAAATGATATTATGTTGCTTAATAACTGATTTAAATCCAATGTGTTTATTCAGTGCAGATGATTTTTATTAAATTTTTTCTGATTTAAATAATAAAGAAATGTATATAATGTAAATTTTATCGAAATTGCATTTTTGACTGGATTATATCAATTACGGCCTTCAGGTTTAAAAATTAAGGGGATTACTGTTATTTACAATTTATTATGTCATCTGTTTTATCTTGGCAGACATGTTTTAAACTCATATATTGTTGTATGGATAATCTTCTACTAATACGTGGATATATCTACTAATCTACGAGAATATAAGTAGTATGGGTATATCTTTATACAATTTTGGTCTTTCATTTTGGCATATATTGATCGAATTTCATATTTTTTGTAAATTCATTTTCAAAAGGGACCAGGGTGTTTTATTCTTCAGGTCTGCCTGTAAGGATAATTTTGTATATAGCAAAAACAGAGATTTTTAAACAACGTTTTAGGAGTATTAATTTAAATATTTTAATAGAATGTTTTGATAAACAATGTTATTTAGAATACTATAGGAATATGCACATGATTATGAATTTTAAGTTTCTTTATAATGTAAATTCCATATGAAGAACTGGTATACTGTTAGTCTCTATATAAATGAAACCATTTTTCTTTTCTTGTTTGCGAAGAATATTTTTAGTATCTATCTACATATATTAATTGCCAAATATCCATCTGTCTGTTAGAGGTGGAGGTCTCCACACCAAAACATTAAACAAAAGATGAAGTGATATATAAAGATTTTTGATGCTTGGGTCAAACAATTGATAAAACCTTGGGGAAAAACTGTATTTTTCAAAAATGTTCATCTGCTGTATTAATGTAAGCTGCATCAAAGTCAATGATGCATGCTATTTTCATTTTTGTTTGATTTTATTTCATGAGTAATAAATTCAGTTTTTTTTATTTTTGTTCACTGGAAGTACTTCTTTTGCAACACTACGTATCACACTCACTGCATGTACTCCGAGCAAGGATTCTCGCTCTTTAGAGTTTATGCGGTCTTGACAGGACATCCTGTGTATATATATATATATATATATATATATATATATTATTTGCTAATTTCTTAAATGTATAAATTTCAGTTTTGCGTAGATATTACAATTTATCTTTATTATTTCTTTGGATTATCATAAACTATTTTTATTATATATATATATATATATGCTTGCCATGTGTATAGCCATGTTTATAAGATCAAAAGCAACATTTGTATAGACTAGGGCATCTACTGTATATCAAAACCTCCTGATTCTCACATATCACGGCAATGTTTTTGTCTAACTTTTAGTAAGGTCAAATTAGATCAGTAAAGTAGCATTCCATGGGAAGTGAGATTAATGTTGCATTCCGATAGACTCCTAAATCAGGCGGGTTGGCAATCCTAATCTGATCTCATTATATAATATTTAATTCATGTTACCATCTAAACCAAGTTACAATGTAACTGCCACACTAACTCAAATTTTGGCGGTCCACAAATTAAGCAACCATCATCTTAACCCATGCTATGGAACATGCATAATTTATATAATACTGCCAAATCTGTTAGAAATTAATTCACCATTGGTGTAGAATTGAAAACATATCCATATTTTGAATATATAATGTCAGAACCGAACAGTTCAATGATAATTGTAGCTTTATTGAAGGTGAACAATAAACTTCTGGGATACAGTAAAACAATGTCTAATCTAAAAATAACAAAATAGAAATTGCTTGTCTATGGGACAAGTCAGGATGATCAGCTTTTTAAAAGTAGTGCATATAAGTAAAATATATTATATAATTTAAAAAAATATATTTTCAGAATTCAGAAAGAAATTCATTTCCAAGAATTTTCAGAAATCATAGTTTAGGCAGTTTTAAGAAGCTTGAAATAATTATACTAATTATATTTTGCTTCATTTCAGGTTTCATTCTTGCTGATGCTGGATACGATGTTTGGCTTGGAAATATAAGAGGAAATACATACTCCAAGCGCCATGTGAAATTAACTCCAAAAATGAAGAAGTTTTGGGAATTTAGGTTTGATATCATTATTGTGTACATATTTTATAGCATGTAATCTATAATATTAAAAGTGGATATGTGTGTTTGTTTATGTACAGTGTAGTGGAAAATTGAAGTGACCTAAATCTGTGAAATTGAATACAGCAATAGTTCAGGCCCTCAAGCAGTTTCTGGTCAGTGGTCCCTGAAACAACTCAGGGCAATTTTTAAAAAATTCAAATTAGTTTAGAGTTATTCAGTGTTAGAGTTACTCATGTAGAAATGCAGTTGCATTTAAATTGATTCCTTTGCAGTCACAAATATTATCACAGATTTTCCATATTAACACCATCAGAAAGATCAAAGAATGTTAAAAAAATGCTTTTTCAGCAAATTTATTTCTTAAACCGCCTATCTACAAAATGAAGATTCACATGATTCTAATATTTTATTTGAATAGAGTAATATTTTTGCATTCAGAAAAGAAAGAAATAGTTATGCTATTTTAAATTTTATTAAAGTGAAACTGTTGATTTTTCTTGGATTGAGCCAGCAAAAATATGGAACTTATTTTTTCTGGAAACGTGACATCCCAGAATAATTCTTAGGTTGCATCACAGTTGGATTTAGGCATTTGAGTAGTCTGAGTCTCTATAATTTAACATATCTTCTCTAATGTATGTTTTTATCTCAGCCCCTATTGATCTGATTAACATGTAAGTTTTACTGACATACTCAACTTTCTTTTCTTAACTTTTTTATCTAATCCTACTTGTGCACTAACAAGTGATTAATCATGAGTTTTGATCACTAATTCTGATTTTAATGTATTTTTTTCTATACCCCCACACAGTGGATGAAGGAGTGTCCAAGGACTTTTTTAGTGTATTAGTTAATGCAGCAAGTTTGTTGCAGTGAGAAAAAACATACTTGGCACTTATTTAGTGTATAATGCCCATATACGAGGCAAAGACATGTTTAGGCACTTATTGAAGATGTATTATGCTTTTGCAGCGAGCAGCTATATAGTTGACAGCTACTGCAGGAAAGTTATTGAAAGTTAAGCTTTTTTAAAAATTAGATTGCTGTAGATGATTAGTGTAATACAGTGATGTGTTGTGAGCGATGGAATAGGTGAAGCTGGCATATTGTTCTGGAGTAAATTTATGTGTATTTTGGAGACAAGTTGTTAAATGTTTGTCTATTTGATGAAAACATGTTACCATTACTATTTTACAAAAACTTGTTCTTCATGCATATTTTTCAAGTGATTCTAATATGTATTTATGCTACTTATTAAGAATAAAAACATAACACATTTATCCCATTGCACCTGCAAAATGTTGAACAAATCAACAGCCTGCTCAGTACAAACTTCTTGTATCAAGTTTTATAGGCTTGATCTTGTCTGAGAGATGGTTAAATTGCATATTTTATTCCATTTGAATTGGACACATGTATTTTTTAGACATAAAATGGTCATTTAGTTTTAAAACATAATATCTACTTCATATTTACTAAAATACAATTTCCTATTAATATTGTTTTATCAATAGTTTTGTCCAGCTATTTTGAATAATCTTCTCCAATAGACAATTAAAACAGAAAAATGCAATTAATTGGGAACATGCAGCAAAACTTTTTTTTGTGTGTGCACGAACTAAAAATGATGCATAAATCACTTGCAGTATTTTAACAGGTTTTACCATCAAAGATTATTTTAACAATATCATTGATTCGAAAAAGCATCATTGAAAAAATAGGTAATGTTGACTATAAATTTCCTAAATTAACTGCATTTCTAAATCTACAACACCAACAATTATATTAAAATTATAAAAATCCATAAAATATGTTGAATTTATATAGAAACAAATTAAAATTAAAGAAACTTATAAAACGATTCAATTTAAAACACAAAGACACTAATTGCTATATAAACTCTACATATAGAATCAATCACTTCATTAATATCTAATTGCAGAGAATAAAAATACGTATAAATATATAATAAGCCATTTACTAAACTGAAACTGGATACTATACATGAGAATATTTCGTAGAAAATTCTGTTTTATTACTGAAACATTGCTAAAGTTACAGTGCCTAGAAGACATAGTGTGCTGACTGAGGTGAAAAATGGGTTTCCTAAAAACCGCCTCCGCCAGACGGCTCTGATCTCGAATAAGAGATCAAAAGCTGAGGAGTTAACATTGAAACTAATGGGAATTTAATGAAAATGAAATGACCAATATCTTTGTAATTAATTGAAGAATTTGTGTGAAATTAGGTGTGATTATTGCAAGTGGTATACACAAAAAGTCATTTGATTTTCAAAGAGATTGAACTAGGGATATATTCATATTTTTAAAATTTTATTTAACTTGATCTGATGTTCTTTCAAACCTTTAAGGTCCAAAATAATCAAGTTCATTCATCACAGTAACGTGAAATTCGGCATGATGTTTTCTCTTGTGGTACATTTTAGTTCTTTCGATTTTGAAGTTTATCGGGGTAGTCCATCCTGGGCTTGCCATAGGACTTTACCTGAGAATAACTTGAAAGTCAGAGAAAGTAGGAAATCTGAATTTAATATATTCTTTTCTTTTAGGGTATATTTTAATTCTTTCAATTTTGGATTGTATCGGGCAAATCCATCATGGGCCCACCTTAGAAATTAACTCATTTTTGCAGAATAACTCGAGAAACGGAACATCTAAAAGTTCTAAGTTTAGAATGTCGTTGTCATTTGAGGTATATCTTAATCTTAACTCATTGGATTTAAAACCTTATCGGGCTAGCCCGTCCTGGACCCAACAAAAGAATGTACTCGTTTTTTAAGAATAACCTTAAAACTGTAGCAGCTAGAATGTCTAAATTTAGTATATCATTGTATTTTAGGGTATATTTTATTTCTTTGGATTTTGAACCTTATCAGGCTAGCCCGTCTTGGGCCCAACATAGAAATGTACTGGTTTTTCGAGAATAACTCGAAAATTGAAACACCTAAAAAAATCAAAATTCAGTATATCATTTTCTTTTAGGGTAAAGTTTAATACTTTCGAATTTGAACCGTATCGGGGCAGCCCATCCTGGGTCCAACATATTAATGTACTCGTTCTTTTAAATAACTCAAGCAGATCTACTAAAATACTTTATATATCATTGCCTTTTGGGGTATATTTTAATTTTTTAAATTTTAAACCTTAATGGGCAAGTCCATCTTCGACCCGCCTTAGGAATGTACTCATTTTGAAGGAATATTTCGAGAACGGAGAAGCTAAAAATTCTAAGTTTAGCATGTTGTCTTTTGAGGTATATTTGAACTCTTTGGATGTAAAATCTTATTGGGCTAGCTCGTCCTGGGTCCGCCACAGGAATGAACTCGTTTTTCAAAATAAATCGAAAACCGTCTAAATTTATTATATATCATTGTCCTTCGGGGTATATTCTAATTCTTTGGATTTTAAATCTTATAGGGCTAACCCGTCTTGGGCCAGCCATAAGAATGTATTCAGTTGTTGCAAATTACTCGATAACAGCTCTGAAATAGTTAGAAATTCCAAGTTCAGAATGTCGTTGTCTGTTGTGGTATATTTTAACTCTTTGGACTTGAATCCTTATCGGGCTAACCCATCCTAGACCCGAAATAAGAATGTGCTCTTTTTTTGAAAATATCTCGAAAACCGAAACAGCTAGAAATCCTAAATTTAGTATAATTTTCTTTTGAAGTATATTTTAATTCTTCAGATTTTGAATCTCATCGGGCTAATCTTGGGCTCGACTTAGGAATATACTTATTTCTTAAAAATAACTCGAATCGAAGTAGCTAAAAATTCCAATTTTGGTATTTTGCAGTATATTTTAACCGTTTGGGATTTGAACCTTATGTAATTACGATCAATAAATTCATCAGCAAAATGCAACTCACAAACCACAGAGATTTTGTTTAGAACTTTATCTGCATGAGGTATTAACTTTGTCCATTTAGTTCTCAGCTCATCGTTATCAGGAGCTTTAAATAGAGAATATTTTCCTCTGAAATTTCTGTAACCTGTATTACATTCAGGTATAAAGCAGTGTCTCTCAAGTCACTTTTTTCTTGGAATTTATGGACATGCTTCAACTATAAAAACTATTAAATATGTTGATAGATCTATTAGAAAACTGATATGGTATGGCTATAAAAACAACCTTTTTTATTCAAAATATAGAAACAAAAATATAGATTTTCAACGTCAGTTATAATAAACATCAAATGAATGAAAGCTTGTTGCTTACAGCTTTGAAAAATATTTCCTTCTGCGTGGGTCCATCCTGTCCAATCTCAGAACAAAAAGAATATTGTATATATGATGATTCTTAGTAAAAATAGATTCGATCTCAGATGACCAATGTGCTAATGAGATACTTCGTATTGTATCTAGAGGCCACCCTGAAGGCAATACAAAATGCCCTTTCCTGGTGTTCTACCAATTTTCAGAGCCCCCGGTGATTTGCGAATCTTTACAGCATTGTTCGTGTAAGAGATGCAGCAATTTGGGGAAACATATGTAAAGGAGATGCGGCTTGTTGAAATAAAATAGCAGTCGGTTACATTTCCATTCTCAATCGAAATTCTTATCAGTGCTATCTTTCACCGTACAAGGAGGCAGTACTTGTAGGCAGCCCCCACCTTGTTCTAATGCTCAGGCAGCAATGATGTTTCATGTTTTTCTTCCAAATTCACAGGACCACCTACAGGCATTTTTCTCAGTAACCGAACATATAAGATAAAACAAAATATCTGAAATTCTCATACATTTTTTTAGGTTTACATGATAATCTGTATCAAAGTGCAAAACAAAATTTGGTTTTAAAGCATTCGTTCAAGTTATTCATATAATGCTTTTAAAAATTATTGAAACATTTCTATTTCAAGTAAACAATATCAATACATATGGCCCAAATTTCTTTTAAAGAAATAAAACTAAGATACCTTTGTTAAAAGCAGAATGCAACTCAAAATACTAATATTGACAGGTTTCGAATGTAGAAAACCTTCTTCGTAAGGTCACACAGAACCGCAACCTTCACTCGTACTCCCAGTGAAGCGACCCAACATCCATGGACAAATTTCGCACTTCTTAGCTCATTTGCATATGGATGTAACTATGGATCTTTGAAGAAAGAGGGGTCGATGATCAAATGGTGCTTATAGTGCAAAATTCATTTTTTTAAATATGGACAAGTTTGAGAACTAATGTGATTGTTCGGAAAATGATACTTTTTACCACACATCCCCTCTCCCATGTCTACACCACTAATTATGAATAAACAACTGTATTTGTAACAAATAAACAAATAAATACTTTAAATTCGAAAGTATTAAATTCTACCCCAAAATAAATTAATATACTAAATTTGGATTTTCTATCTGTTCCAGTTTTCGAGTTATTCTAAAAAAATGAGTATATTCCTATGGCGGGCCCAGTAGAGGCTAGCTGAATAAAGTTCAAAATTGAAAAAATTAAATATTCCATAAAACACAATAGCATGCTAAACTTGGAATTTTTAGCTACTTCGATTCGCGAGTTATTCATCAAAAACGAGTGCAATTCTAAGGCGGACTCAAGATGGGCTAGCCCGATGAGGTTCAAAATATAAATTATGATAAACCCCAAAAGAAAATGTTATACTAAATTTAGATTTTTTAGCTGCTCTGATTTATGAGTTATTCTCGAAAAACGAATACATTATTACTATGTCGGGCCCAAGCCGGGCTAGCCCAATAAGGTTCAAAATCCAAAGAAATAAAATATACCCTAAAAGACAATGATATACTAAATTTAGACATTCTAGAGAGAGAGAGAGAGAGAGAGAGCTGCTACAGTTTTCGAGTTATTTTTTAAAAACGAGTATATTCTTTCTGTTGGGCCCAGGACAGGCTAGCCCGATAAGGTTTTAAATCCAATGAGTTAAGATATACCGCAATTGAGAACTACATTCTAAACTTGGAACTTTTAGATACTCCATTTCGAGAGTTATTCCCCCCCAAAAGTGAGTTTCTTAAGTGGGCCCAAAACGGGTTCGCCCGATACGGTTCAAAATTGATTGAATTAAAATATTCCACAAAAGATAAGGATGTACTTAATTTATATTTTTTAGTTGCTCCGATTTTCCAGTTATTCCAAAAAAGCAGTCCATTCCTATATCGGGCTAGCCCGATAAAGTTCAAATCTGAAGAAACTTAAATATACCACAAAAGCCAATAACATGTTAAACTTGGAATTTTTAGCTACTTTTGTTCTCGAATTATTCTTCAAAAACGAATGCATTCTTCAGCGGACCCAAGACGGGCTAGACCGATGAGGTTCAAAATCTAAAAATCTATCCAAATGGAAATTATATATTAAATTTACATCTTTTTTAGCTACTCCGATTTTAGAGTTATGCTTGAAAAGCGAGTAAATTTCTATGGCGGGCCTGAGATGAACTAGCCCAATTAGGTTCGAAATATGATAAAATGTTATATACCCCAAAGGACAATGATATATTAAATTTAGACATTTTAGAGAGAGAGAGAGAGAGATGCTCAGAATTTTGAGTTATTCTCAAAAAACGAGTATATTTCTTTTGTTGGGCTCAGGATGAGCTAGCCCGATAAGGTTTTGAATCCAAAGAGTTAAAATATATTGCAAATGACAAGGATATGCTAAATTTCAAATTTTTAGATGCACCTGTTCTCGAATTATTCCGCAGAAACAGGTGAATTTCTAAGGCGGGCCCATGACGGACTAACCCGATATGGTTCAAAATTGAAAAAAATTAAAATATACCTCAAAAGAAAATGATACATTAAATTTAGATTTCCTACATTCACCGATTTTCGAGTTATTCTCTAAAAACATGTAAAGTCCTATGGCGGGCCCAGGATGGTCTAGCCTGATAAGCTTTAAAATTAAAAAAACTGAAATGTACCACAAGAGAAAATGTCATACCGAATTTCACATTACTGTGATAAATGAACCTGATTATTTTGGACCTCAAAGGTTTGAATGAACACCAGATCAAGTTAAATAAAATTTTAAAAATACAAATATATCCTTTGCTCAATCTCTCTGAAAATCAAACGACTTTTTGTGTATACAACTTGCAATAATCACACAAAATTTCACACAAATTCTTCAGTTATTTCCAAAGTTATTGGACATTTCATTTGCTATAAATTCGCATTGGTTTCAATGTTAATTCCTCAGCTTCTGATCTCTTATTCGAGACCAGAGCCGTCTGGTGGAGGCGGCTTTTCGGGAACAGCTTCCAGCATTGGGAGGTATAGGTGGTCGGCACACTATTACTTCTAGGCACTGTACTAAAGTTAAACACACCTACTCAGGATATCTCATAGGGTGTGTCTTATTATATTGTTCAAAAAATAATCAGAGGGATGTTAGCTTCATTTGGCAGCCAAGAACATGAAATGCTGAAATATTTAATATTTTCAAAATAACTAGCCGAATACCCATTGAAAATCAATGGTCTCGCAATAAGCAACCCCTGAATAATGTAAAATTTTAATAATTCGCCTTTCACATTTATTCGACAAATCGAATATTTTGGTGTGCAGAACCCCCTAAAGAAGAAAATATTGGGAAACTAAATTTCCGCATTTCTTCCTTTCGAATTATTTACCCGTACATCACATTAAAGTCTATCTCATCCCGAGGCACCCCTATATTATTATTTCTCTTTTGGAACTTTTTTCTGTGAAGCACACCCATAAATGAACATTTTTGAAAAATTCTCTTTGTCTTGGGTTTTTTATCAGATGATTGGCCCATATACCAAATATCAAGCCTCTATCACATTTAAAAGGAAACGTGCCTCATTTACTCGGAAAATCGAACATATTAGTGTGCGGCAACCCTTAAAGTGGCAAATAATGGAAATCTGAAATTTCAGGCTTTCTTCCTTTCAAACTATCTACCCGTACACCAAATTTGCTCTATCCAATCGAGAAGCATGTCTTTTCTATCACTTCACCTTTTGAACGTTTTTCTGTGTAGCACTCCGTTAATGAACATTTTTGTCAAATTGTATTTATGTTTGGTTTTTTTGTCAAATGGTTAGCCCAAATACTTAATTTCAAGCCTCTATTACATTGTAAAGGAGGCGTTTTTCATTTGTTCGGCAAATCGAACATTTTAGTGAGCGGAACCCCCTACAATAGCAAATTTTGGAAAACTGAAATTGCACACTTTTTCCTTTTCAACTTTTTACCCGTACACCAAATTTGAAGTCTCTACTCAGCATGCTTTTCTAGTATTTCATCTTTTGAATGTTTTTGTATGGAGTACCCACCCCCTTAACTATACATTTCTATAAGATGATTCGCCCATATACCAAATATCAAGCCTCTATCACGTTTTAAAAGGGGCGTTTCTCCTTTATTCCGAAAATCGAACATTTTGGTGTGCGGCACCCCCTAAAGTAGAAAATATTGGTTAAATGAAATTGTACACTTTCTTCCTTTCAAACTATCTACCCTTACACCAAATTTGATATCTCTATCTCATTCCGAAGTATGGTTTTTTATCAATTCACTTTTCGAACGTTTTACTCTGGAGCACCCCCTTAAACGAACATTTTTGAAAAAGTGTATTTGTCTTGGGTGTTTTCTTCAATTTATTAGCCCATATACCAAATTTTAAGCCTCTATCAAATTTTAAAGGCGCATTTTCTCATTTATTCGGTAAATCGAACGATTTGGTGTGCGACAGCCCCTTAAGTAGAAAATATTGGAAATCTGAAATTGCACACTTTCTTCCTTTCGAACGATTTACCCATACACCAAATTTGAAGTCTATCTCATCGCAAAGCATGCTTTCCTATCATTTCACTTTTCGAATGTTTTAGTGTGCGGCACCCCCTTAAGTAGAAAATATTGGAAATCTGAAATTGCACACTCTCATCCTTTCAAACGATTTATCCATACACCAAATTTGAAGTCTCTATCTCATCGCAAAGCATGCTTTCCCATCATTTCACTTTTTGAACGTTTTGGTGTGGGGTACCCCCTCTAGAGAACGTTTTTGAAAAATTCAATTTTTCCAGGGGGTTTTATCGAACGACCGAGCCGTGTACCAAATTTCAAGTCTCTATCTATTCGGGAAGTGCCTAAAAAAAGCGTGACAGGCAGACAGACGGACACTTGGCAATTAGTATATAAGACTAGCCGAATACCCGCTGAAAATCAACGGTCTCGCAATAAGCAACCCCTGAATAATGTAAATTTTTTAATGATTCGCATTTCACATTTATTCGACAAATCGAATATTTTGGTGTGCAGAACCCCCTAAAGAAGAAAATATTGGGAAACTAAATTTCCGCATTTCTGCCTTTCGAATTATTTGCACGTACACCACATTAAAATCTATCTCATCCCGAGGCACTCCTATATTAGTATTTCTCCTTTGAAACTTTTTTCTGTGAAGCACACCCATAAATGAACATTTTTGAAAAACTCTCTTTGTCTTGGGTTTTTTATGAGATGATTGGCCCATATACCGAATATCAAGCCTCTATCACATTTAAAAAGGAGCTTGCCTCATTTATTCGAAAAATCGAACATAGTAGTGTGCGGCACCCCTTAATGTAGCAAATATTGGAAATTTGAAATTTCAGGCTTTCTTCCTTTCAATCTATCTACCCATACACCAAATTTGAAGTCTCTATCCTATTGAGAAGCATTTTTTTTCTATCACTTCACCTTTCGAACGTTTTTCTGTGTAGCACTCCGTTAATGAAAATTTTTGTCAAGCTGTATTCATGTTTGGTTTTTTTGTCAAATGGTTCGCCCATATACTAAATTTCAAGCTTCTATCACGTTGTAAAGGAGGCGTTTTTCATTTGTTCGGCAAATCGAAAATTTTAGTGAGCGGCACCCCCCTACAATAGCAAATGTTGGAAGACTGAAATTGTACACTTTCTTCCTTTCAAACTATCTACCCTTACACCACATTTGATATCTCTATCTCATTACAAAGCGTGGTTTTTTTTATTAATTGACTTTTCGAACATTTTACTCTGGAGCACCCCTTTAAACGAACATTTTTGAAAACCTGTATTCGTCTTGTATGTTTTCGTCAAATTATTTGCCCATATACCAAATTTTAAGCCTCTATCAAATTTTAAAGGCGCATTTTCTCATTTATTCGGTAAAGCGAACTTTTTGGTGTGCAACACCCCCTTAAGTGGAAAATGTTTTAAATTTGAAATTGTACACTTTCTTCCTTTCGAACGATTTACCCATACACTGAATTTGAAGTCTCTATCTCATCGCAAAGTATGCTTTCCCATCTTTTCACTTTTCGAACGTTTTGGTGTGCGGCACCCCCTTAAGTAGAAAATATTGGAAATCTGAAATTGCACACGAACGACCGAGCTGTGTACCAAATTGCAAGTCTCTATCTATTCGGGAAGTGCCTGAAAAAAGCGTGACAGACAGACGGACGGACAGACGGACACTTGGCAATTAGTATATATAGACTAGCCGAATACCTGTTGAAAATCAACGGTCTCGCAATAAGCAATCCCTGAATAATGTAAATTTTTTAATAATTCGCGTTTCACATTTATTCGACAAATCGAATATTTTGGTGTGCAGAACCCCCTAAAGAAGAAAATATTGGGGAACTAAATTTCCGCATTTCTTCCTTTCGAATTATTTACCCGTACACCGCATTAAAGTCTATCTCATCCCGAGGCACCCCTATATTAGTATTTCTCATTTGGAATGTTTTTCTGTGAAGCACACCCATAAATGAACATTTTTGAAAAACTTTCTTTGTCTTCGGTTTTTTATTAGATGATTGGTCCATATACCGAATATCAAGCCTGTGTAACATTTAAAAAGAAGCTTGCCTCATTTATTCGAAAAATCGAACATATTAGTGTGCGGCACCCCTTAATGTAGCAAATATTGGAAATCTGATATTTCAGGCTTTCTTCCTTTCAAACTATCTACCCGTACACCAAATTTGAAGTCTCTATTCTATCGAGAAGCATGTTTTTTCTATCACTTCACCTTTCGAACGTTTTTCTGTATAGCACCCCGTTAATGAACATTTTTGTCAAACTGTATTCATGTTTGGTTTTTTTGTCAAATGGTTAGCCCATATACTAAATTTCAAGCTTCTATCACATTGCAAAGGAGGCATTTTTCATTTGTTCGGCAAATCTAACATTTTAGTGATCGCCCCCCCCCCCCCCCCCCCCTACAATAGCAAATGTTGGAAGACTGAAATTGCACATTTTCTTCCTTTCCACCTTTTTACCCGTACACCAAATTTGAAGTCTCTATCTCTTCGTGAAGCATGCTTTTCTAGCATTTCATCTTTCGCATGCTTTTGTGTGGAGTACCCACCCCCCTAACTATACATTTTTTAAAAACTCTATTCTTTTTGTGATTTCTATGAGATGATTCGCCCATATACCAAATATAAAGCCTCTATAACGTTTTTAAAGGAGCGTTTCTCCTTTATTCCGAAAATCGAACATTTTGGTGTGCGGCACCCCCTAAAGTAGAAAATATTGGTAAACTGAAATTGTGCACTTTCTTCCTTTCAAACTATCTACCTTTACACCAAATTTGATATCTCTATCTCATTCCAAACCATGGTTTTTTTATCTATTGACTTTTCGAACGTTTTACTCTGGAGCACCCCCTTAAATGAACATTTTTGAAAAACTGTATTCGTCTTGGGTGTTTTCGTCAAATTATTAGCCCATATATCAAATTTTAAGCCTCTATCAAATTTTAAAGGCACCTTTTCCCATTTATTCAGTAAATCGAACGTTTTAGTGTGCGACACCCCCTTAAGTAGAAAATATTGGAAATCTGAAATTGCACACTTTCTTCCTTTTGAACGATTTAATCATTCACCGAATTTGAAGTCTCTATCTCATCGCAAAACTTGCTTTCCTATCATTTCACTTTTCGAACGTTTTGGTGTGCGGCACCCCCTTAAGTAGAAAGTATTGGAAATCTGAAATTGTACATTTTCTTCTTTTCGAACGATTTACCCATACACCGAATTTGAAGTTTCTATCTCTTCGCAAAGCATGCTTTCCTATCATTTCACTTTTCGAACGTTTTGGTGTGCGGCACCCCCCTTAAGTAGAAAATATTGGAATTCTGAAATTGCACACTTTCTTCCTTTCGAATGATTTACCTATACACTAAATTTGAAGTCTCTATCTCATCGCAAAGTATGCTTTCCCATCTTTTCACTGTTCGAACGTTTTGGTGTGGGGCACCCCCTCTATAGAACGTTTTCGGAAAATTCGATTTTTCCAGGGGGTTTTATCGAACAACCGAGCCGTGTACCAAATTGCAAGTCTCTATTTATTCGGGAAGTGCCTGAAAAAAGCGTGACAGACAGACAGACAGACGAACACTTGGCAATTAGTATATATAGATACTAGAAATGAGTAAAATGTTTTGTGCATATGTTCTAACCGAAGCTATTTCTCGAATGTTTCAGTTGGGAAGTTGGGACAAAAACAACTTTAAGTAAGGGCTTTTTGAAGACAAAAACAAAGATAGCAATTGGTTTAGTTGTAGTTTTTTGACAGGCAAAATTGAAATTTACATAAAAAAAAATATCTGATGTGGGCAGCACATGACTTTCTTTATATAATGCAATGAATTTACTTCTTTAACAGTGAATAAATGATGTATGATACTGCGCTTTTAACGTTAAGTTGTACATTTCTCGTTTTCTGGATGATAACAGTAAAAACTATTAAAACTATTTCAAAGTACTCAATTCGCCTATATTTCAAGTAACTCTAAATTAACAATTATCAATATTAATAGCATCCTCAATAAGCAATATAATCCATATTTTAATAATTATTTCATCAATTAAGCATAATTTCCATTAATTTGGGGTGAAATATCGCCAAGTTAGCGATATTTCACTACATTATTTCCAAGTTCACCAAATGTTACAGACAAGTGGAGAGAAGAGCATTTCTTATATACTAGAAGGTATGCCCGCAATATGACGGAATTCAAAAATTGCAAAACATTATCTATCATTTAACATCATTTTTATCAATCTGGTAACATTTTCTCCACTTTGACAATATTTAAAAAGTTGCTGTTGGCAACATCCTACTGAATTTTTTGCCAAGCATCACAGACGAACAAAGAAATGGGTTATTCTTATAGTCGATTCATATATTCTTTCCAAAATATTGAATTTTTATCAGTCATTGTTTATTTTCAGTGATTTAGCATAATTTTTATCAAATTGGTGACATTTTTATCAATTTGTTGACATTTTCATCAATTTGGCAACATTTAAAACAGTTGCCAAAATGGCAATATTCTGCCAAATTTGTTGCTAAAATTTCACCAAGTGTTATGGACAGAGAAATTGGTTATTCCTATAGTACAGCGGTTCCCAACCTATTTTTATTAGTGTACCCCTTTACAGATCATTTCCCTAGATTGTATCTCTCATATAAAAAATTTATTAAGTAACTGTGATGTCAATTTTATGTGTTGTAACTTTAAATCAACAATAAATACAATCTAATTTATAATGTGGATAAAGAGCATGTATTTATGTTCATATCTTAAAAATTAAATACAATTATAATAAAGATAAACATTTCAAACTCCACAAATAAATAATCGAAAGTCTTTTATTTCACATTGAAAGGTATTCAGTGTGATCCTTGTCCTTGTTTTGGGGCACATCATTTTTTTATATTGGGTTCGACTGATGTAAGCAGGGGTGATTGTGTTCTGGAATTTCCGGAAATTTTAACTTGCCAAGTCCGAGATTTTTTTTATGAAATTGACATTTAAATTTTTTTTTCTGCAGTTTTTTTCTTCTAAAATTGCATTTTTTTTTTCTAAAATCGTTTTTTAAAACCTCAAAGGATGTAAAATGTTTAGCTTCCCATCTTCCCTTCCTTTTACATGAATCTTCCCCCTTCCCTCCTAGATCAACGCTGAAGGGGGAGAAATCTATTTTTAGGTACAAAGTCAGGCTCAGGAAGTGATTCGTACGTCACGTCACGTGTATCAAAAAACTGGAACGAGACAGAGCGGCGTCACCCCAACATGGCTCATCGGCGCATTCCCAACATTCTACTGAAACAACAGTGTTACCCGTTCAGCAATTTTCTGGCCCGATTGGGCTACTTTTCGAAAATTGCAGGTTTGGGGCCTGTTTTATTTATTTTTTTCTTGTTGAATATATTTGCGAAATATTTTCCATTTTTTCTTTATTTGCCCGTTTTTATAAGTTTAGCAATACATTTTTTTTAAAATAGTCATGGGTGTAGGCATGTAGAGAAATAAATGCCGTTGAGCTATTTTTTGCAAGAATTAGGGCTAATTTTCAGCAAGTGATCTGGCAACAAGGATCACATCACGATCACATGTTATGAGAAAGAGCACGTTATTATTTGTGTTTACCATGTTGTTTACACAATAAGTTAGAGAGTTGGTGGGGTTTTTTTTTCAAGCAAATGCTTTATTCATGCTTTTTTTTTGTAAAGTTTTTTTTTAAGTCTTAACGCGTCATTGTTTTGGTATTATTTAAAAATGTGTTTCGAATTTAATAGAGTTTTTTTGTAGGATTATTCTTTGTTCCTGCAATTTCAATCATAAGCATCCACCCATTTTCTTTGTGTAACTGGCACTTTGAAAGGAAATTTGTTTCAGTAGTGATAATTTTTTTGACAACGTCGGTTGTTTCGACTAGTCAAGGATACCTCTGTAGAAACTTTAAGGAACGGATTTTAAACGTTTCTTCCTCTCAAGCAAAATATTTCAAACAATTAACCAAAGCCAGGAAGTTCTTTTTAGAACAGAGGCCTATGTTTTGGCTGTAAAATGCCAGAATAGAATATTTGTTTTTTTAATAATTTTACTCTGCTATAATTGAAATGAAGTTCCTAAATGAAGATGACTGTAAAGATATAACTCGTTTGGATAAGGATGTAAAAAATAAATTTTGACTTGATTGGCTGAAAAAAGAGAATTGTAATGGAGATGTAATTGAGAAATGGTGTAAGAAAATAGTGACTCCGGGTGAATGTTTCTGCATCTGGTGTTCAAAAACTTTTCAATATGACAACGATGGTGTGAAAGCCCTCCTGAGCCATGCTACATCCACTAAACATAAATCATGGAAGACTTCAGTTAAGAATTCACTAAATTTATATTCTTATAGTGGAGCAACAACTCCAAACAATGAAGAAGCCAAGACTCTGGATTTGAATACTAGAAAGGTTTGTGTTGAATCTCTTATATGTTCTTTTATAGGGGAACACTCCCTCTCTTTTAGTATCGGGCCAGATTTGATAGACTTGGCTAAGATCTTGAATAAAGATCCAAAAGCTTTGGAGGCTACACATATAAATCGCATGACTGTTGTATATAAGATGAAATATGGTTTGGCAAACACTCTTCAAAACAGGATTGTTGAGACATTAAAGAAGGTAAAATTTTCTTTGAATTTGGATGAAAGTACAAGTAGATCATCCAAAAGTATACTTACTGTGCTTGTTCAATATTTTGTCCTGAACAAAATAATGTAGTTATTCAACATTTAGTTTCTTTTTCTCTTAATGTTGGTACTGCTGCCAACATTTACAACCAATTGGTAGAGTTCATAGAAGCAAATGGGATACCTTGAGTAAACTTGGTCAGCATTCTTATGGATTCTTGCAACACTGCGAGGAACTAAGAAAGGAGTTGAAACTTTGATAAGGACTAAAAAAGCTCCACATCTTTTGGACATAGATGGAGATACATGTCACACTGCAAACAATAGTGCTAAGTGGTTTACTAAGCCATTTAATATGCACATTGAATCTTTATGTGATAATGTGCATTTTGATTTGGAAAGTGTAGATAAACGACACTTGTTTTTGGAGATATGTACTGTTTTAGAAATAGATCAACTAGCTCCCCAATCACAACCTTCACATAGGTGGCTGTATGTTTTATCTGCTATCGATCGGATAGTTTTTTTGTGGGATACACTATTAATTTTTTACTATTCTTTTATGTCCGAAAGTGACCAAGAATTGTATAAAACTGATTTGGAGAACATTTATAAGAAAAATAATCTTACAAAGGGCAAATTATTTAAACTTTCCAAAATAC
Organism: Amaurobius ferox; assembly: GCA_951213105.1. Classification (NCBI taxonomy): domain Eukaryota; kingdom Metazoa; phylum Arthropoda; class Arachnida; order Araneae; family Amaurobiidae; genus Amaurobius; species Amaurobius ferox. The sequence goes on along the minus strand of OX578133.1, from coordinate 66,539,968 downwards.
AAACTGTTTTGAAGGGTAAGAAACTGGCTAAGCAAGAAGCAGAAAGAAAACAGAAAATCATTAAGAGTCTTTTTATATTTATGAAAAAAACATTATTGCAAATTGCTATTTATAAGGACATACTGCCTGTGTTTAATCAATATGTTAAGATGTTTGAGAAGAAGGAACCAATGGTTCATGAAATACATGTTGAATTATTTAGTATGTTCAAAAAGATATTGTCTTTTTTCATAAAGCACAAGTTGATATCAAGCTGCAAAAACCTTAAAGATGTTCTTAAAGTAGATTTGGAAAGCAGTACTAATCAATTACCTGATAAGTTGATTTATGTTGGGCCAGAAGCAACCAAAATAATCACATCATCTAAGAAAAAGGACCATACAGTCCTCGCCTTTATAAAACAGCTTAAGGATGCTTATATTCTATGTTCAAAATATATGATTGAAAAGTTGGCTCTAGATAATTCTACCTTAATATATCTGTCTGATTTAGACCCTTCCCTTAGAGGCCAAACAACAACATACTTGGCACTTATTAAATTGGCCAATAAAGCCAGTTCTGTGCTAACAGATGACGAAAAAGACTCACTTGATTTAGAAGCCAGGATTGATGATAAAATAACTGAAAACATGATTTTTGATATAATTATTGATAATGATAAAAAAATTTTAAAATCTCCTAAACGGATAGATGAATATTGGGCTACTGTTTCACATATGATTTCTGATGGTGTTAAGAAGTATCCTGTTTTAACCAAACTTGTAAAAGCAGTAATTTCATGTTTCCATGGACCTGTCGTAGAAAGTGCATTTAGTTTTATGGGGAACATAGTTACTGAACACACAGGACAAGTTTAAACATACAAAGCCTTAATAGTTATCAAACAATTAAATATGATTTGTTAGCTAAAAAAAGTTCAAGTTTACAAACATTTGATGTTGCATACCCCATTAAAACATCAGTAGAAAAGAACTTACTTAACAGCATGTTGCACAGTTGGAGTACATATGATAAGTCATTAAATAAAGAATTCTCAAGTATTCCTCAACATCAAATGACTGAGAACAACATAAAGTGGCTAAGAAAGTAATTACTCCTACTTGCTTCAGTAAGCAGTTGAGTTCTGGTAGTTTCCTTGCCAACCCCATTATTTCAGAAGAAAGTGCACCTGCTTTTGTATCTAAAGCGTCATCATGTAGTAATTCAATTAGTGATCTGGCCAAGCCTCTAAATCTAAAAACTAATGGTGTCCCAATACCTGCCAAAGAACAGTTGTACAGTAGTGATATGACAATTCACACACCTCATAGCAGTGTTCTGAACTTGCAATCCAGTACTAAGATGGAGAATTGTGGTGGTGCATTAACGAGAACAGCAGTTCAGAAGGGGAAAAAGCGACCTGTATCACAAGGCACTTCCGAAAAGTTGCCAATTAAAAAGCCTAAGTGTTCCACAATTACAAGTTTTGTTTTAAAGAAATGATTCATGTATTTTTTAGGAATGAATTGACCTGTGTAGTGTAAATAGTTTGCTTTTTAATGAATTCATCTATAATGTAAATATTTTTCTTCTATAAACTTAGTTAATTGTAAGAAGCTATTTGTTGATATTACTATAGTTCAACATGCTTAATTTATATTTTGTATCATTATTTATCCCAAAGCAATTTTAAATGCATTATTTTAAAAGTTATTATTTTAAAGAGACTTTTAGGTCAAACATAGTAAAGATTATTTGAAACACCTATTTGGCCATCATCTAGCTTTTGTTAGCATAGCAGAATATTCTAAAAAATATTTGAAACACTTGCTCTTCTGATTATGTAGAACATAAAATGCATGGGCTTTTATTTAGATATAATGCAAGATCAGGTTTTGTTATTTTTTGCATTTGAAACTTTGGGGATTTGTCGAATTTTCAACTGATGTCTACTTGTTACCTACAAGTCTAATATATTGCCAAAAATATTGCATAACTTTTCAGGAAATTTCTTTGTATGTTCAGGAAATTGGACTTAGACTCACAATCACCCCTGTGTAAGGTATAATTTTAAATCTGGAACTGCATTCAGCTCATTGCGATACTTATTTTTGATAAAAATGTATGAAGAGAAAGCTGTTTCCATAAGCTCTGTACTTGTAAATGGCAACAAAAACTGAAGCGCTTTATCAGAAATCAGCTCAAATTCTCTGCTAATGTCTGCCCATAAGTTAAGAAAACATTTTGCTTTAAATTGGAATTTTAAAGTGGTGTCAATTGAAAGTTCAACCAATTTCTCTTTTTCCTTAATTGACAAATTAGCTACCTGAAAGTATTCCTCTTCAAATGGATTTAGAATCCAATAACTAATGTCAGGTTTTGGAAAATACTTCTGGAAATCTGATTTTAATCCTTGTAAATGTTCAATTATTTGTTGGTTTATTTCTGGGGACAGTCATAGTTTATTTTCAGATAAGAAATTATTCAAAGTTTTAAATACTTCAGGTTGACCTTTTTTCAATACAAGACTTCCAAAATTTCTCCATATACTACACATTGTGGTTTAGGACAGTTTTCATCTCCTATATACGAAAATCCATATTTAATGTATTCGTTGCAGAACTTTCTCTTTGAGCAAATAAGGACTGCGACTTTTCAGTGTTTTGATCTGAAGTGCTACTGTCTTGAGAAGTACTTGCCAATTGAACACTTTCCACATTACGTTTTAGCTCTTTTCTTGTTCCGTGTTCCAACCACTTATCCTTATCTAATGATAAATGAATTAAGAAATTAATAAAAATACTAAATAAATAATGAAAAAAAATTACCGATAGTAGAGAAAATCTGTAGAAACTAGTTTTGTTCTTTTGTTTTTGTTTTTAACAACAAAATCTCAAAAACTACTTTCTATAAAATGTTTTTTAATCACACGGGAAGCCTGAGTGGCAATTTTTGTCGGCACGCTGTCTCTGCCCTGACTGTAGGGGGAGAGCGCTGTTGGAGGCGTGTCTCTGATGATATTTGGCTATGCATGGCAGAAAAATGTAAGATCAGTACGTACTTTTAATTTGTAATACATATATTATTTTTTTCCACCATAATAACTTTTTTGTGTACCCCTAAACAACCTATAGTGTACCCCCTGGGGGGTATGCATACCCAGGATTAGGAATTGCTGTTATAGTTGATAAATGACTATTGACATCCAAATACAAAACTATCTCCCAAAGTATCTTTTCTCATGAATGGAATGAGCTGGATCCACAAGAATGATGTTAACAAATTTATCGCATAATATTACATATAAAAAGTGTATATATTTCACATTAGTTAGTATTTTTTGTAATTTTATGTGATTTTTTATATATTTATTTGAAAATGTGCAATATATCAAGAATTTTCATGCTAGCATTCTAAAATTTATGTCAATCATTTTCTAATGAAAAATTAGAAATTATTATTTGTATAACTGTATTAAAGATTTTGATTTTTCTGATGATTTTTTCAAAATTTTATTCAAAAATTTGGGGATCTTCCAAATATTCAATTGCCTTCCATAACAATAGGTTTCCAGTATTCTCTAATTGTAATTTTTGTGCCAAATTTCATTCGAATAGCACCATTCAATCATGAGATATCATTTTCACAGACTCATGGACATACACACAGACATCACTTCAAAAACGTTTGATTCATGTTCAGGTATGCTTGAAAGTGCTCCCTCCCCCCTCAAATTCAAATTTTCAACCCTATTACTTTCCTTATACATTATACTATGTATACACTACCTAACACAGAAAATGCAACACCCTGAAAGAACGAATGGATTGTAATGATAAAGGACATACAGACAGAGATAGCATATATAAATAGTGGTGTTACTTCCAGAAGGATAATGCAATACAATAATGGCATAGACAAGGTGATCAGTAGGCAGTAGAACCACCACTTGCAGTGATACAAACAGCAACCTTTTGAGGAACAGATGCAATGAGCATGCGGATAGTTTCCTGAGGGATGGATGACCATATGCCTTCAACCATCCTTAATAGGTTGTCCTTTGTTTGAGACAGGGACAGGGCAGTCAAATGATGACCAATCATGTCCCATACATATTTGATGGGTGAAAGATCTGGAGACAGCGGAGGCCAAGGAAGCACTTGCATACCTTGCAAGGCTTGTCTGCTGGTGGTTGCCATGTACAATCGCACATTGTCTTGCTGGAAAACAGCATTTTGCAACCACTGATGGTAGGGCAGTACTACTGGCCACATCACCTCATCCACATATCGTCATACTTGGATTGGGTATGCTTTCAGGTACACCTTTGAATGAAACCCGATCAGCTATTGAAACAACTCCTTTAGAACTCCTTTAGAAACAACTCCATGAGAATGATCAGTGCCTATGACATTGTGCAAAATATTTCTTCCAAGTTTTTGCTATATGGACAGTTGAAGGCCCGTGTGGTCTGGGCCTTCAACTGTCCATATAGCAAAAACTTGGAAGAAATATTTTGCACAATGTCATGAGAATGATCAGTGCCTAGCACTTCTCCTTTCTCAAATTCCTGCAAGCGTTTTTCCATCTCATCCTCAGAGATATGGGTGAAACAAGTTGCAGTGTGCTTTTAGAGCTAGAATCAATTTTCAGTTCATCAAGCTTAGGTATGTCAGTATCAACTTGTGATACTTACCTGAGAGGAGGTTGCTTGATTTTCTGGTAGAACTTCCTTCTCCATCTTCCCATGGGGCTTTTCATTTGGATCCCATATCAATGTTATGCAGATTAACCTATACCATAGTTATTCAGCTTCTGCTATTCTTTGCAAGAAGATGACTAGTGATGAGGTTCACATTGCTTTAATTCAAGAACCTTGGACCCGAAACAGTAGGATCTTGGCTCTAGTGGTCAAGGGCTACAATGTCTTTTATGATACATCTTGTACCAGACTAAGAGCCTGTACAGCTGTTAGTAATAAGCTTAATGCCCTGAACTTGATAAACTATTTGAACAGTCATAATGTTGCTGTCAGGGTGAATTATGATATTACTGGACATAAGGATGAATTTATCTTTATGTCAACTTACCTTCCTCATGAAGATAAAGATCCACTCACAAAGGTGGCAAAAGATCTTATTGAGCTGCAGACAAAAAGCTCATCATAGGTTGTGATGCAAATGCTCATCACACTGTGTGAGATAGTAGCGACTGCAACCGATGAGATGATGAACTTTTGGAATATATTTTATACAGTATAACGTCCCAAATCCAGACGTCCAAAATTCAGAAGTATCCAAAATCCGGACACTAGCACAAACTTTTTTTTTCACTTAATTACCCAACCATTCATCTGTAAATTATGAAATATAGCTGAACCCTTTTAACACCTTAAGAACAAGAAGATTAAATAAATTGCCCCTCTGTATAAATGCAAAAGAACTACTATATATACCCTCTTATAAGTCGAGAAATTTGCGAAAGTAAAAAGCTTCAAAGTCGGAAAATGGGGGGGGGGGGGTAGACTTATACGCGAAGTCTAAAAATAAAAAGAAATCATAAGTCTAAAAGTTCATTTTCCGCGAGGCAATCCATCCGAAAATGATGTGGCTGATCCGAAGATCAATTCAGGGTCGACTCAAATAACGGGTAGAAGCCAAATATTGTTTTTGTTGCACGGTGGATCAAGGACTCTTGGGACAGGGATATGATACCTGCAGGAAATAGTCTTAACATTGTTCAAGAAATGTTGCTTTAGTAATGAATTTGAAAGCTTAAATGATGATGAGGTTTTAACGAATGATGATGACAGTGATTTTTATAATATGGGCATAGATGGGATTGCTGATATTTAAGTGACACGCTAATGGTTTTATGAATCGTTTGGCGAGTTTCAATCAGATTATAATGTATTAAAATCAGACTGTAAAGGGTTTTGATGAAGTTTTTGTTATGAAAATTAAATTTATTATTATATATAATATCCATGCCCCCCCCCCCCCCCCCCGTTATGGGTGGCTCTGTTGTAGCAATAGGAAGATAGATATTAACGAAGCAATAGGAAGATGATGATATTAACGAAGAGAAGGTTTCTTTGGAAAATTTATAATGGTTACTGAACAATGTTATAAAAGACTGCAACAGAGGAGGTTGTAACAAAACAACAACTTATATCATTAAAATTTTAAAAAAGTTACTTTGGAAAAACCAAATTATGAGACAATGTATCATTATAGAAATTTTTGCTAAAAAAGTTTAAATTGCTTTAAAGATGTATGATAAATAAGAAATTTTCTTTTTGAGTATTTTTTTTTGTTTGTTTGTTTCATATTTTTACTTAGCTGTTCAAATTTCCATTTTATAGTGGAATTCAGAAGGTTCAAATTATGGAAAGGAGGGGGGGGTGATGGAATCTGTATTTCTTTTCAAAACATCACCCAAAATCCTGAAAAGTCCGAAATTTGGAGTCATTGAGTTCCGGAGGATTCCGGATTTGAGATGTTGTACTGTATTATAATTTATCTATTCTTAATGGAAACAATAAACCCACTTTTGCTACTGAAACAGCAGTGAGGTTATTAATTTAACCATATATAGTAACACTGTGTATGACTGTATAATTAATTGGAATGTATCGGATGATAAAACTTTATCTGATCATCGTCTAATTACGTTTTCTGTTAAAAGTCTCTCAAGACTAGAGACCAAAGGTGGAAACCCAAGTCAGACTAATTGGGGTTCCTGCAAAAAAGACCTCTGTACCAAGACTGCAGGTCAGTTTGGTAAGTTATCTTAGCTGACTTGGATTTGGCTGTTGACCAGTTGCAACAGACCATTATCCTGTCATTCTACCAGAACTGTAAAGCTACTAAAGCGGACTCCCACAAGGTTAGTTCCTTGGTAGTCAAAAGATCTCATCAGGTTACTTAGCAAATGTAGATGGTTCTTTAATAGAGCAAAAAAAAGTGGCGAGTGGCAGATTTACAAAACTGCCCTTACCTTTTACAATAAGACTGTCAGAGAATCCAAGAAGAATGCTTGGAGAAATTACTATGATGTCATAAAAGATATATCTGCCACTGCTAAACTGGTAAAAATTATGTCAAAGAACAAGAATTTTAGTCTAACACCATTAAGTTACCCAATGGTCCATTCTGAATCTGAGGAGGAGACCCTTGCTGAATTGTTTAGGGTTGAATTTCCAGTTTCGCGCGCGCGGGGGAATAGTTACAATACTATTCCTATTGTTTGTTCCACTTCTATTTGTAATAGTAGTAAGTAGGGTATTGTCAATAAAGTTGTTACTCTTGACAGGGTTAATTGGATAATTAATTATTTTAGTACCCTGTAAAACCCCCAGAGAATGATGGCATTGTTCCGGTTCGTCTAAAGGAGGGAATTCAGGTACTTGCTCCCATTTTCTGTAGGATCTACAGGACCTGTATCACTTTTGGGTACATACCGACTGCCTGGAGGCATACCAAGGTCATTTTTATTCCCAAGATTGGGAAAGATAACTATTATGAGACCAAGTCCTTTAGACCTATTAGCCTTGCGTCTTTTCTCTTAAAGACGATTGAAAAAGTTGTTGACAGGTATATTAGGGAAGATATTCTAGCTGTAATGCCATTCTTACTCCCAGCATGCCTATCAACCAGGTAAATCCACAGATACTGCCCTTTATATTCTTTCCTTTATTCTGGAAAGTAACTTGCATGCTAAGGAAATAGCTTTGGCTGTTTTTCTCGATATTGAGGGCACTTTTGACAAAGTGCCCATTGACACCAATGGGCACTTGTCCTTGACAGGAAAAGGTTGATATGACCATCGCACTTGTCCTTGACAGGAAAAGTGCCTATATGACCATCTCTCACTGGATCAAAAATCTTATCTGCTAGGTACATCTGTGCCTCTCTACTTACTGATAACATGATGGTTTACACTCTTGCATGTTGTCCGCGCGGGGGGGGGGGGGGGACCTTTCACCTATCTTATGGTGTCTTGTTGTGGATTCTCTTCTGGAGAACATTACTAGTTCTGGCTTATCCTGTATTAGATATGCTGAGGCAAGTTCAATCATCATTGCTAGAGGCAAGTTTAGTAGTACTGTCTCTGATAGTGTGTCTGGTGCCCTTAGGAGTATTGAGACCTGGTGCAACAATGTGGGTCTCTCTGCTAATTTGCAAAAGACAGTCATGGTTGCATTTACCAGGAAATGAACTCTCAACCTTAGAGACATTTGTTTCTTTGGTCAGAAACTTATCTGTTCTGAAGAGGTAAAATTCTTAGGAATTCATTTTGATATGGGCCTAAATTGGAAGAGGCACTTTGATTACTGTGTGGCTAAAGCCAGGAAAATTTTCTGATCCTGCAGAAGTGCTATTGTTGAATCTGGAGATTGAATCTCAGGGCTATCCATAGGATTAATTCTATGATCATCTGTCCCATCACTACCTATGGCTCTATTGTCTGGTGATCTAGGGTCAGGTGTGATACTGCCAAGTTAGATCTAATTAGGCTTCAAAGGATGGTTTGCATTGCAATTTTTGGGTGCATGAAAACTATTCCCACAGCAACTCCTTTTGAACTCTTGTTCAAATTGCATTCTCTTTACATGCGTATTGAGTCTGAGACTTTCATAAGCCTGAAATGACTTAAATATCTGAGCCACTGGAAAGATTACTTAAAGTATTTGTCTCAGAGTAATCTAAATATAAATATTATAATTCAAACATATTTTTGTGTGCCCTCTGATGTCATGCTTGTCATGTATGCCTTTTACAAACCTTATGAGTTTCAGATCCCTTCAGGGGATGACTGGAGGAAGACTCCTACCTACAACAAGAAGTGCATTGTATGGTACACTGATGGCTCCATGCTAGGTCTTAGCACTGGTGCTGGTGTATGTTGTTCAGATGATGGCTCAAAATTGTTTTACCTACTTGGTAGCTACACTACTATCTTTCAGGCTGAGGTCTTCGCTATTCTAATGTGTTGCAGAATTTGCTCTGACAGAAACTACAGGAGTAACTAACTCTATATCTGCTCTGACAGAAACTACAGGAGTAACTAACTCTATATCTGCTCTGACAGAAACTACAGGAGTAACTAACTCTATATCTGCTCTGACAGCCAGGCTGCTCTTATGGCTTTGGGGAAGTCTGTTATGACCTTTTCCCTTGCCTGAGAGTGCTATACTGCACTTTGCAATCTTGCCGGCAACAATAAGATCACCCTTTACTGGGTGCCTGGGCATTTAGGCATTCTGGGTAATGAAATGGCTGATAAGTTGGCTAAAAATGGTTCAAGTACACCCTTTGTTAGGCCTGGGTCAGCTTTAGACATTTCTGATGAGCTCATCAGAACTATTTATAGCATCTTCAGAGGCTGCAACACAAGAACTGATGCAACATTAAGGGCTAAAGGTAGGCGGAAGAACTGAACTATGGTGTGTACCCTAGTGTGTGTCATGAAGATCTATTCAAGCTCAATAGAACTGGCATTTGAAGGGCTGTTGGGCTCCTTCCTGGGCACTGCACCCTTAAAAGACACCTAAGTATTATGGGCGTTACTAAGGTCCCGATATGTAGAGGTTGTAAGTATAGTGAAGAAACTCTGTGAGTTTATACTCTGTCAGTGTGAGGCATTTTCTGCCCATAGGTTCGAACACTTGGGTCGACATGTGATCGAGCCCTGGGATTTGCAGGATATTCCTATCAAGTGCCTGCTGATCTTTGCCTCGGCTACTAGTTTCTTCTCTTAGGGACTGTACAACTTTTAGGGACAGTACAACAGACCTCTGGTCGCTGTGCTAGGTTCTCTCTTAGCACACCACCTCTAAGTCATAAGTCATAACATGAATATGTACTTCATCCGTATTACGTCGTCTATGGATATGCAGTGGAAGTCAAATCTGGTTCATCCAGAGCATGTAATTTATGGATGTAAATTAGATGAGGAACACAGAATTAGTCCATTTCTCATCCATGTTGGGTGTAGTATGGACTAGATAATTTAAGGTGTCCATATTACATCCACCATGGATGAAAAATAGACTAATACTGTGTTCATCATCCAGAACATGTAATTTTTTGACATAATATAGACAAACTTTGGATGATCCAAATTATGTTACTTATGGATATCTATTTAATGTATCTTTTTATGCATGGAAGTGTTTTGGATCAATGGGATGTAATCTGGATATGACCTGGATATCTGTGCTGTGTGGGAGACAGTAACTACTGTTGGCTTATCTGCCGTTTCTGTCTCTTCTATCCCACACTCTAATCATGTGACCTACTTGCATTTCAGATCATTTGCATACATCGGCCAGCTGTGTTTGTTTTGCAATTTGCATTATTATACAGCCAAAGCTTCATGGTGTTGCATTTTCTGTGTTGGGTAGTATATATAAAGAAAGTAATTAATCTAACAAAATTGAAAATTATGCTATTATAGATATTTTTATGCTTTTGGTGAGTGAAGCATCTCACTGCACACCACTTGTGTAATATAATAATATGTTTATAGCATATAATTTGTAGTATCATCATATTTTTAAAAATTTCTCTAATCTTTGCTAACGCAAATTGTCTTTTCAAATTTTCTTTAAGTTTCTCTTTTGTCTTGCATTCTAAAAATCGCATTTTTAATATAATTTTTAAAAAAATGTGCATGCTATTCTTTGACTTATTTGTTCCCAAAACTTTCTTTCCTTTCAAGTTTAATTCAATTCGCATATTTTTAATCATTGCCATGCTTATAATTAATAGTAGTTCCAAAAGTCACTGATAGGGTAAATGTAGCACTGGGTACTGTAAAAAAGGGTTACAGGACAGACAAGCAAATAACAAAGATGAAGCTAAAGTGAAACATTTTAACTGATCACCTTTTATTTAGCACAATCACTTCTCCCAATTCACACTATCCACTGGTCAGCTTCCCACTGGAAGTGGACCAGGTTCAATGTAGCCACCAGTATGGTGTATCAATGTGGTGTGTGTAGATCAAGAATTATATCCTATGCAATTCAACTTCAATGTGGATCAATCAGGAATTGTCAATCATTCTCTTCAGCCGAATGTAAGATGTCTGGAGGAATGTTCCTTACTGTCAATGATATGTTGCCCGTTCAGGACCATGCCAAGATAGACCTTGGACTTCAAGTTATCCCACTTTATTCATATTTCGCATGGATTTAGATCTGGGGGGCAAGGCAGCCATGCAAGGAAAAAGAAGCAACTGATGATTCTTTCATCTATGAAGTGATGCCATAGTAGCTGCTGTACCAATCGATCAACATATGGTGGGGCTCCATCTTACATAAAATTTATCTTGTCCAGACATTGTCTTCATTGTAGTTGTAGAACTATAAAATTGTTCAGCATATCGTGATATCTCTGTGTAGTAATGGAACAAGTTACTGATCTTGTTGGAGTAATGTTTTCAAAAAAGAATGATTCTACAATGGATCATATGATGAAATCTGCTGTGAAGCCACACCAAATATGTATTTCTGGTGAATGCAATGGAATTTTCTGAAACACATGGGGTGGTTCAGATACCCAAATTAAAAAATTTTAGATGTTGATAGCCCCATCCATATAAAAATGTGTCTTATCTCCACAGAATTCTCCAAGCATTGTCGACTTCCATTCTGGCAAGAAATGTGAGAACAAATGTTAATCACCTATCATGATCATTGTGTTTAAGTTGTTATACACGGCTGATCATTTATGAATAAAAATTGGCTGTACACAAGACTTTCCATACTGTAATATAATTCATATTCAGTTGCTCTACTACTACCAGCATGCCCTCTGTGCTGTCATTGATCAAACTTGCAATGTTTGTATTGCACTGGTTTTCATCCTGTGTTAGGTCAAACTGCTACATATCCTGTTTCTTCAAACTTCTGAATCATTAATTTCAATTTGTTATCTAACACTGGTTCTTTATATAGGTTGTGACAGATTTTAAACTCATGAAGGGAGGTTGCTGTGTTGAACTGGTGAAGCTAAAATAACTTCACAAATAATGCACACTGAGGTGATGTAAGATGCATTTTGAGAAGAACTGGTAATCCGAATGTCTTTCTGAAGTTTTCGCATCCCTTTATAGCCTAAATTACTGGCATTATTGTAACCTACATAGCTGAGAATTTGCATTAAAGGCTTCTACCCATGTTTGATGCAAATTCTCGGCTATGTAGGCTACAACAGTGCAACATTCTCCCTTATCAGAGACTTTTGGAACTACTGTTTTTCTTTTTTTTTCCCGAAATTCGTCTTCCCATGTCTTTATTAGTCTTGTTATCAGATTTAGTTCTGTCCCATGGTTGATACTATAAATATATATACTATTTATATGTGTGTGTTGTTTTCTGGGTCAATAAAAGCTTTTAGAGGATCTAGAAAGACAAAACCATGTTAGACTATTATATAGATTATAGTGGTGTGGTTAATCCTGGTCTACAAAGAAGGTCATACAAAAATGCATTTTACAGGCTTCTGGAAATCGCCCATCCTCGCTAAGTTAAAATTCGGCTAGGACGGCCAATTTTCGGAAGTTTCCATCCTCTCGGACGGCTTTCAGGTTATAAATTCCGTAAAAAAATAAATTGTTGTCATCGTAAAATTATGGCGAAAGCCACCCTTTCCTGTACCATGAATGAAAATTGAAATGTCTTCACCTGCAAATCTCCCCCCCCCCCCCCCAATAAACTTAGCTAGTGTGCATTATCAATGAATGCCTTCTTTCTAGGCGAGCCATCAAATCTGCATTGTAACCACAGGCGCTAGTTATTTACTCTCCCCTCATCCTCCATCCAGAATCCGATGACTGAACGAAAATGCGATAGCTTGCTCACGATCGAAGTGACATGTTCTGCTCTCCTTTTTGAGGTCTACATGTGCCGAAATTTTGGATTTTTACAAGACCGACAATACCAATACTTAAATCCGAACCAAGCCCGAAGAAATCTATAAATGTAGAATAAACTCAGCCTGAAGATAACTGTGTCTCAGCAGGCCCGAAATGATTTGTATTCAAATATCCATGACCCACTTCAAAATAAAGTATGGCATCCATCTTGTGTGAAAATCGTGATTTTTAAAGTTCTTTTTAATTTATATTTAGTGTTGTAACCATCCTAAAACCGCTTTATTTTTATTTAAATTTCTGTGCATCTACATACTGAAACAATGTAATTACAATATATTTGAGTTTAAATGATCATGAAACTTTGATTATTGCTACAACAAAGCCTAATTTTCACTTATGGAGAATGTAAACAAATACAGATATAGGATGAGTTGTATAAGAATTGCTGAATTTCTTTAATGCAAAATTATGTAGCTCTGGCATCAGCAATATACCTGATATGAGTGAAACATTCATTGATTTTACATTGAAAAGCAGAAGAGTTTTTTGATGAAGTTTTAAGCATAAAGTTAAATTACTTGTACCTCCATGGTTTTAAGTTTTTAAATAAAATATGTTATTGTATTATTGTGATGAATGAAAGGAATGGAAAAAAGTTTATGAATGAAATGCTGCTTTTATATAGAGATCCAGGCGATCTATATTTTGATGATGCCATTTGAATAAAGTTCATTTATTTTCGATGAAGTTTTCAAATATAATAAATTATTGCAGTATTATGATAATTTTTAAAATATTACCGAGGAATGTATTACCAGGCAAGTACCAATTAGTACCAGGCAATTTGTATTTCAATGCCGTCATTTGAATAAAGTTCATTTTTTATTTTCGATGAAGTTTTAAGTTTTCAAATATAATAAATTAATGTAGTATTGTGATAATTTTAAAAATATTACCAAGGAATGTATCACATTTTAGAGATGTTTAAATAAAATTGCATTGAAGTTGGAAAGTGTTCCATAATCAATGCTTTATGCATAATTGATCTTTCTTGTTGTATTAATGTGCTTACTCAAATAAATTTATGTTATAGAGTAGAATGCTTCAAGTGCATTAAAATTTAAGATATTGTAATTATAATATTTAAAATCACGAAATATAACAGTTTGTACTATATCTCTTGTTCAAGCATAAAAGAAGTTTATATCAAGTACTGAGAGACAAAACACAAGCACCAAACCTCTCATCCCCATTCTATTAAACATTTTAGTTTTGTTTGAGGTTTTATATTGCAGGTTATGGTATATGTAATATGAGTATTTAAATTATTATCCCAAATTAAGTACATTGTTTTCTTAAAATTCCATACAGTTTTGATGAAATGGCTGAATATGATTTGCCAGCAATGATTGATTTTATTCTTAATACCACTGGACAGAAGCAGCTTTTATATGTTGGGCATTCACAAGGAACTACTTCTATGTTTGCATTACTTTCTCAAAAGCCAGAATACAATGAAAAGGTAAATTATATCAATTTGGGAATATTATACTTTGTTTAAAATTTCTATAAGATGTGTGTACCTTATTGAATTAATCTAAATTTCAAATTATGACACAACTCAAGTTTTCTTCCTACCAGTACAAATAAATATATTCAATGCTAGTAGCAAAGTGTGATAAAATAATTTGTGGAGATCGAAAACTGGGAACCAAAGTTTGCAAGTAAAGTTTCATACTATGTATTTTAGCAAGGTTACAAATAAAATAAAATATACCTTAAATTTTCTATAATTCGGTGCATTCAGAACTTCATCAGTGCGAGATTAATAAATATGCCGTATTATTGAATGTTGACCTAAAATGGTATATAAAAAATGAGAAAAATTAATGTAAAACAAAATAATGGACTATAAATATGATATTTTTGTCTAAAGGTAAATTACAATGTGAACTTCAATGAACATAAATCTGCATATAAAAACATTTAGTCTATTACATACCTGCCAACTTTTATGCATTATGCGTAAAATTTATGCATCATGCATAAAATTTACGCATTTTAACTGCTCTTTATGCTTTTGCGCATATATTACTATATTTTATGCATTTTCGCATTTATTTGAATTTTTTAACATTACTAGGAAATCAATCTAACAGATGGCACCACTAATCATCAGAATGTTAATTTGACAAGGGGAATTCCCCTTCTTGGAAGTGGGAAACAGTGTTGCCAACACTAGCGGTTTGCTTATCTCATCCCTTATCTTATGAGTTCAGTTGGCAACACTAGTGAGAAATACGACTGCAAAGCTTGCAGCATGGATCTCGTTCAGATCTTCGTGATTCATCACCTCGCTAGTTCGCTGATCTAAGTAAATGTCTGTTGGCATACAAGCGCAAGCAGTTGCCATTTTTTTCAACTATTTGTCCAGTTAATTATCGCCTCGCTTGCTCGCCTTGCCTCAGAGAGTTTTTCACATGTGGTTGTGCGCGTTTCATATTGTTTTTGCCTGTGTAAATGAAATTCTTGTTTGGGATGGCTCTTAGTAAAGGTGAAACATATTTTCATTCAAGGAGAGTTATTCTGAAGATTTTCCTTTCATAAAGGTGTCAAGAAAAGGCAAAAAATTTGCCTTTTGTAAATTATGTCGGTGTGGCTTTATGATTTCACATGCTGGAAAGTATGACATTTCTCGCCATGTAAAAGCGGAAATACTTTTAAACTCTGTTAAATGTAGTAACAATAACATCAAACTTGATAATTTTTTCAAAAATGACACTCAGTCTAGCAAGCAGTTGCCATTTTTTTTCAACTATTTGTCCAGTTAATTATCGCCTCGCTTGCTCGCCTTGCCTCAGAGAGTTTTTCACATGTGGTTGTGCGCGTTTCATATTGTTTTTGCCTGTGTAAATGAAATTCTTGTTTGGGATGGCTCTTAGTAAAGGTGAAACATATTTTCATTCAAGGAGAGTTATTCTGAAGATTTTCCTTTCATAAAGGTGTCAAGAAAAGGCAAAAAATTTGCCTTTTGTAAATTATGTCGGTGTGGCTTTATGATTTCACATGCTGGAAAGTATGACATTTCTCGCCATGTAAAAGCGGAAATACTTTTAAACTCTGTTAAATGTAGTAACAATAACATCAAACTTGATAATTTTTTCAAAAATGACACTCAGTCTAGCGTTTGCCGTAAACCCCTGGGTTGGCTGTGTGGTCTGGGCCTTTAACTCAGTCTAGCGTCCGAGGAAGGAGGGTACGGTCCCTGTGGATGCCTCCCCCACTGGGTTCCGGTCTAAATTGGGTGGCACTTCCCGACCGTCCAAACAGTTACCTTACACCTTTCTGGTAGGTCGGACGGTCTGGGTTTCAACAACAACAACTCAGTCTAGCGTCCGGCCGCCCACCTTGCAGGTCCATGTCTTCAGACGAGTCGGACGGCCTGGGCTTTCGACTCAGTCTAACGTCGGGTGCGGTAGCCCGGTGGCTTGTGTGTGGGAATTGCACTCGGTAGGCCCGGGTTCGATTCCCACCACTGCCAAAACTGCCGCCGTGTTCACGTGGAGTACGATCACGTTAAATATGTGGGTCCTTAAGTTCTTCCGCGAGGTTGGTGGTAGGGGAAGGAGGGTACAATCCCTGTGGATGCCTCCCCCACTGGGTTTTGGTCTAAATTGGATGGCACTTCCAGGCCGTCCAAACAGTTACCTTGCACCTTTCTGGTAGATCGGACGGTCTGGGTCTCAACAACAACAACTCAGTTTAACGTTATTCAAGCAGAATTGCTCTTTACTGCTTTTCTAGTGGAACATAACATGCCTCTTGCTGCTGCCGATCATGCCGGTCCACTATTCCGGAAAATGTTTACCAAGTGTGATATTACCAAGCAGTATGGATCCGCAAGAACAAAGATGACTGCTTTAGTCAAAGAAATAACATCAAATCTAATAGAAGGTGTAATAAAGCAGATGCAACTTGGCCCATTTTCTGCAGCCTGTGATAGCGGCAATGATATGGACAATAAGTTATATCCTATTATTGCAAGTTTTGTTAACCCAGTTGAAGATTTACTTAAAAATAATCTCCTCTCAATACCGAATTTAAAAGGAGATGCAAATTTTTGTAAGTAAATTCTTTTATGAATTTAATGTGAAATCTAAAAGTGTTCGAAAGTATAATAATGCAAATTATATTCACGAGTAATGCAAATTATATTCACGATTGAATCCGTTACCATAAGAATTTTTGTCCTTGCTCTTAATATGCAGTCTCGTAAATCTCTGTGCTATAGCTGTGCATTTCTAATTTATATAAAGTAATTGAAGCAAATAGTAAATGAAAATCAAAGAATGTAAGGTGAAATCTGCTAAATTAAAACACCTGGATATTGGAGAGTAATATCTCATATTTTTGAAAAATATTAATTCCATACTTCAAGTTTTTAACTCAGAAAAAATATTGAAACCTATAATATCAAAACCCCTATAATTTAGCAGTTTTCTAAATTAAATTTCCTATTAACTTTTGAAATTTCTCTCCAGGTAACTCAGACAATACACTCTATTTGTGAGGGAAAAAATAAAGAAAAACCATCCCCTTCTTTATAGATTAGACATGTCTATCAAAGAACTCCATTGCCCGGGTAATAGTTGCGTGAGCATTTTCTTTTAGTTTCATTTCCAATGGAATATCTTTTGACATGGATAAAATGCAAGAGTAGATAAAGAGAGATTCCTCTCTCCTGAAAATCCCGACTAATACTTAGAAGAAACAAGATAGGCAGCAGCATTGAGCTCTGTGCCAGATGGGGCAGAAATACTTGTTTATTTATACAGAAAATATTTTAAACATTTTTTTAGATAATATATATAATTAAAATAAAAGTTACTTGGTCATAAATTATTTGGATAGACCCTGCCTCCCTTATCTCACCTAATGCTTAGCCTTTAAAATAAAATAATGGCAACCAAATTTGGTAAATTAAAATGTCTTTAATAAAAACACCATTTATGACTTACTCAAAATTACTGAATCTGTAATTTTGAGTACATCATAAATGATGTTTTAATTAAAGACATTTCAATTTACCAAATTTGGTTGTCTATTTTATTTTAAAGTTTTTTCAAAATTGACTTGTTTCCATACAATTTATTAATGCTTAGCCACTGTTCAATGCTAAAGAGATGTTATACAAGTGAAACAAGCCCACTGATGCTTAAAGAGAAAAAAAAAAACAAAGAATTTTTAACAGTTAATATCTAAAAAGCAACAATGCTTAATGTATTTATAGTTAATGACACATCAACTTCCAACTATAAGTATTTTTTAATGCCATTTATAAAAGTATTATTTTTAAATTATAGCATCAAAACTAAACAATCTGTTACTTACATAAAATTCCTTGTTCACGTAGCATAAGCAATATAACACTTTGAAATTATTTTAAATCAAGCTTTCTGAATTTAAAGCCAATTTGTTCAACATGTCTTCAGCTGACTCTGGAATGTTGTGGTGGATGTACAGCAAAGCTAATCCATTCAGTCTTGTTTCTGCCTTGTGCTTCTCAAGTGATTTTTTAAATAATGCAAAGTTGAAAAAGACCTTTCTGCTGAACAAGTTGTTATAAGCAATATTGCTATAATTTAAAATAATTTTTAAATAAATTGATGCATTTTTTCATCCTTACAATGACATTGCTTTTAAAGCATTTTAAAGTTTTTTGTCAGTCAACTAACTTTTTCATGCCATACCTTAGATTCTCCACAAGCAATGTCTGCTGATACCTGAGCAATGCTTGAAGCATATTTTTCATGTAGCAAATGCACAGCATTCTCATTCTCTTCCAAAGGTATTTCAGATCCTTGAGGCAGAAGAACTTGGAAGAGAATGCAAAATTTCTTTGTGTGACAAATATCTCTTTGTTATTTCCATATTTTTGTAAACATTTCAAAATATTTCCCTTCTCAACTCAATTAGTATACTTGTCTCTGCCAAAATACGATATCAAAACTGTTCACTGGTGTGGAACCATAGGGCAAGAGGGAGAAGCTGCCCCCTCTAAGATTCTGAACTGAGGACAATGCCAAGCTCCCTAAAATTTAATTATATACATAGCTAAAAATTTATAATTTCCCCTCCACACAAAAGATGATAAAAGCACTAAGAAATATTAAGATGTCACATACTTATTTCCACTTTTTTCCTGAGGAAATTGTATGGACGATTAAGAGGAAAACAAAATATTTCTTTCTCTTGTTTTCCAATATCTCTTTGAAGCACATGTTATTCATATAGTAAAGCATCAGATGAGAACCCAAACTAATCATTCTAGATTAAACATCTAAACAATATTACTTGCAGCTGTCGCCAGACCAGGCGTCACTTCAAGCCAAGTGCATAATATAAACCAAAATGTACATCAGAATAAAATCAAAAGTAGGTTGATGTATGCTTAGATTTAGTATAGTTTTCAGGTTGCTAACATGAGGTACGGTTAAAAGTTTAAACGAAATAAAAATCAAAATGGATAAATATGAGGTATAAGTTTGTATAAGACTGTAAAGTAATGCATAAGGTTGAAGAGGCAGATATAGAAATGGTAAGTTAAGAAATGTATTTCTATTTGTGATTATTTAATTATATGTCCGATTTTATTAATACCCTGGTCAGGTACTGCAAATTATGTGAAACAATTTGTTAGTTTTTAAGGAGATTATTAGATTTCTATATTGATAGGAAAGTAGGAAACTTAAATTTCCGTGTCTAACTGAATTTTCTAGATTTATATATTTACGTGATATAATGGTACAATAAACATTATATTTGAAGAGTCAGTATACCCTCAGTGGCATCCTAAGGTTTTTTGAGGTCCTAAGTGACTTTCTACAGAGTCATCCTCTTCTCCTCCTCATCTCCACAGAGTGTGAGCACATTAAAGCTGTAGGTTCGAAAGTCCATCTGAAGAAGGGGGGGGGGGGGGGTGATGGTACGGTTCTTGTGGAAATTTTTCCACTCCCATTGAATTTCAATTTAAATTGGGTAGCACTATTCTGGCAGTTCCAACAGTTGCCAAACTTTTTATTTAAGTCAGATGGCCTGGTTATTTAAATATATTTTTACAAAAAAAAACTTAGTTGACGCCGACTCTGTTTGACAAATTAAGCTTGTCTAGAGTTCCTTTGTTTCATACCGCAAAAACTAAAGCATACAAAAATATAAAATTTGAGCATATATACACTGCTCACAACTGAAATTGCAACACCATGAAGAAATTAATGTATCCTTATGTGAAATTTACAGAATATAATTGTAACATGGAAATGTGCAAATGATCAAAACATCATACCAGGAAAATGAAAGCATGGAACTTTATTGACATTAGATTAATATGGAATAGGCCCACCTTGAGCGGCTATGCAGGATTGAATACAATGAGACATCTCTTCAATGAGATTGTCAATGGTGTGCTGAGAGATGGCATTCCACACAGCATGCAATTGGGCTTGTAACTGAACATGCTTTGCTGGAATTGGGAGTTCACTTAATCGGCAACCCATGATGTCCCAGATATGCTTAATTGGCGACAAATCTGGAATATATGCTGACCAAGGCAGGATATAAAAACCTTGTAGACTATTCATAGTTACCCGTGAAATATGTGGCCTGGCATTATCCTGCTGAAAAATCAGTCCCGGCCTGGTTGACTTATATGGCTGTACCACAGGTCTTACAATGTCAGAGACATATTGTTGTGCTGTGATACTGCCATAAACATGGACCAAAGGTGTTCATCCACCAAATGTTGTACCATCCCAAACCATGGTACCACTTAAGGGGCTGTGTAGTGACTGATAGAAAAAGCTTCCTAGTAGCATTGTTGAAAGTGCTGCCATATGCGAGCATGGCCATCTGGTATACCAAAACAGAATCATGATTCATCCGTGAACAAAATGTTTTGCCATTCTGTCAACTAATTATGTCTCATTTGACGCCACTGGAAGTGACTTAACCAGTGAAGACGTTGAAACGGTAGGTGTCGAAAAGGTCATCTACCCTGGAGTCCTGCATCATGCAAACAGTTTCAAATAGTTTGCATCGAAACTACTTTATCTGTAGTGTGATATAAATGTCATTGTAACACGGTTGTTGTAATAAACGACTCCCACACAATACTTCTCAGAAACATACGATCTTCATATGGTGTGGTACACCTGAAAGCTCCATTACCTAATCTTCATGTTGTTTCTTTGTCTCTCACAAACCGTAAAACACACCATTGAACTGTGCTCACATCACGACCCAATAGTTCAGCTATTCTTCTAAGGCTCATTCCACCCTCATGTAAAACAATGATTTGTTGCCATTCCATTGACAACTGAACATATGCGGTATGTCAACATACTCTTGGCATACTGTGATAATTTTTACAACCTGAAACCAATGACACTACTATTTAGCTGTGATATCGCGCCTTCTTGACCTTATGCGTTTATGCTGCTCTGCAAGGTGTTGCGTTACTATGCATAACGAAACTATGATCATTTGCAGATCTCGCCTTGCTGTTTTCATTGCCTGATTTACTTAAAGCTACACCTACAACTTTATGGTATTGTGATTTCAGTTGTGAGCAGTGTAATATAATGAAATATTAAAGGAACACACTGAAAGAAACCAGTTTTCGATTTAAGCTTTAATGTAAAAGATATTTAATGTCAAAGAAAAGAAGAATATTTGAGCTACAAGTTAGTATCCTGGACAGACTAGCAATAGCAAGATCAAGAATTTTTACAAGCATGAACCTACATAGTTGAATTTTTGTAAGACAGAGCCTTTTTACTTTCCCAATACGTGGTAATAAGGAAAGTATTGGAAGTATAGGGAAAGTTCTGGAATCATACCGAATATTGAAACTCGAGTTTTTGATGGATCTATACATTTTGGGATCTCTAGAATCCGAAAATCTATTTTTAGTGTCATGTCTGGCTGTGCAATGTATGTATCTACTCTAACTCAGAAGGTAATTGACCAAATTTCATAAAATTTTATACGTAAGTCACTTGTATGTTACCCTGGTGTTGATTAGATTTTGGTACAATTTGGGATAAAATAACGCACACTTTTTTGAGAAATAACCCACAAAAATCTCATATATCCACTCTACCTAAAAATACTAATTGACGAAATTTCACAAAATTTGGTAGATATCACTTGTAGGATACTCTAGTGCTGATAGATGGAAAAGAACATGCCTTATTTTAAGTAATGGCCCATAAAAAATCGTCAAAATCTAAAATAGAAGACTACACTTGTTGAAATATATCAATTAAATGCTTGTTTTATACATATTTTTTTACAAGAAAGAGAATAAGAACCCCCCCCCCCCCCTCCCCCACCATTACTCTGGGACTAACCGTTCTCTAGATATTTGAGTTTTTTCACATCATTGTTATGCCTCCTTTGAAAAATATGTCCAGTTACCAAATAAAAACAAAAATTGAATTAAAAGTGCACATTCAGTGTTATTTTGTGCCATTAAAAAACTCTATTTAATGAATTATTAATGAAATAAAGAAAAAATGAATTTGACGCTGCAGGGAAAGTCATATACTGCCCACATCAGATTTTTAAAATTTTGATTTAGTTTGAGTTTATTTTTTATGCACATCTGAGGTGAAAAATGTTCTTTTGTATTGACAAAGATTTAATTGATTGAGCCTATTTTTAACTTCTGTCTGATTGGTTGCTAGCAAAAATGCCATGACTACTTATTTCAAACATGGTAGACTACAAATTTATTTACTACGCTATGAGCAATGTGGACAATGATATAATTTACTGTTGAATCGTACAAACCAACAGAGTATTTTACAACTATTGTTGTCATGAACAAATACGATTAAATTGTAATTATTATTGCAGAACAAATATATGTCTTTTTGTTATAAGTATGTTACTGAAAGTTACATTTTTACATATCGGGACGGGGTGAAAGAGTTCATGAAGCCATATCCGGGGGTTTGAAGAGAGTAAGCGGAGCTCCAACAGCTATAGTAGGCAACACGAAAAAGATTGCAAACTGATCTCTGGCAGTAAGTGAGCGACAGCAAATATGGGACAGAAACCCCCATTTTCCGATGGTTGGCGATTGTCAGTAAGCTGGGCATAAGGTTAGGCAAGTTATAATAACTCATGAAGCAAGTTCCAGGGGTTGGTGAGCGGCAGCAAACATTAGACAGAGCCCTCATGCTCTGGTTGTCAATCATCAGTAAGCTGGGGAATAAGATCATTCAAGTTGAAACAGCTCATAAAGTGAGTTCAAAGGGTTGGTGAGCATAAGTGAACAGTCCCGTGCACACCCGAACAGGGGGATGTGTCCTTCTGCACCCTCCTGCCGTCCTCTTCCTGACACACCTTAAGCCATCGAAAGAAATTATGACAGTGTTTAATTAGCATGTACAAAAAAAATAAATGTTTAAACATTTTTTGTAATGAAATTACTTTTTTTTTCTCTAGTGTGCATTCTAATTTTTGAAAAAGAAAAGTTACTACACTGTTAGAAACAAGAATGTGATGCGCAAAGTTTAATATTTTAAATCATCATCATCATATTTGGCACGACAGCCCAGGATGAGCCATGGCCTTCTGCTGAAGATTCCTCCAGGACTGTCTATTTCTAGACCTGGTCTGCCAGTCTCTTGCTCCAATCACTCTAAAATCCGAATCAGCTGAGTCAAGCCATCTCAGATTTGGTCTTCCTCTTTTTCTACTAGTAAAGGGCCTTGCAGCAAACATCTTCTTTACTGGGTCCCTTTCAGCCATTCTAGCAATATGAGAGGCCCAGTTCATTCGCTTAATTTTAAAATATTTAATAATATCGAAGATCTGTAAATCTCTGAGTTAAAACGCCTCCGCCATAGGCCATTCTCCTTTACTCCACCAAGGATGCCTCTGAGAACCCTACACTTAAAAACAGCAACTCTACCCTCTCCATTTTTTGTTAAAGACCATGTTTCCGAATCATACATTAGGACCGGCTTAATCACAGTTTTATAGATAAGGAACTTTGTTTTTCTAGAGAGGAAACAAGACCTCAAAATAGGGCAAAGTCCAAAACATGCCTTCTTGGCCAGTAAAATACGATTTTGAAGTTCAGGGATAATATCATTTTTTGCATTAACAAAAGATCCCAGGTATTTAAAACCAGAAACAGTTTCAACTTCATGTGGTCCATTTTAATTAATATTTTAAATATCTATTAACTTTGAGGCAGTTTTAACATTAGATTCTGTAGTTTCAAACTCCACCCATATGGGCGACGAGTCTCTGTGATTTCTGAATAGGGGCGACATTGAGTCTACTTTTGCTAGTACCATTCGTTGATATTTTCTGTTCCCCACTGTTGACAGGAAAATATTATCTTAAAGAATATTCGCAACTTTTCATGTTCAGAATGTCCAGAACTTTCTTTGTTCTTAAAATTATTAAAGGTCATTGGATAAATAGTCATTCATTCAGTCTGTGATTCAGCCATTCAGTCTGTGAGTGATTGATTCAGTTAGTTAGTTAGAATCGAAGTCTTGTTAAAGAAGGAGAGAGAGAGAGAGAGATTCAAAATAGTCTCAATTTTGTTATTTGAATTGTTACTGTAACTGTGCTTACTTCTCATGAAGTTCTTATAGTAATTTGAAAACGTCAAGAAGACCGACTTCATGATTGTCAAAAGGGTCTTTAGTGATTCAAGCATTTGCATTTGGATATTTTTCAATATCTTTAGTGCTTTCTTGTGTTGAAATTTGTGCACGATGGATATAGTGGAACTCTTTGACATTATAATTTTTCATTTTCCTTATTTGTGAACGACACCTTAAAAAAAGAAAAGGAAAGAAAATTGTGATCTGACTCTTTTGAGTCAAACATTTCATTTAGATATTTTTCAATATCGTTAGTGACTTTCTTGTGTTAAAATTTGTGCACAATAGATATAGTGGAACTCTTTGACTTTATAATTTTTCATTTTCCTTATTTGTGGACGACACCTTAAAAAAAGTAAAGGAAAGAAAATTATGATCTGACTCTTTTGATTCAAGCGTTTGCGTTTGGATATTTTTCAATATCGTTAGTGACTTTCTTGTATTAAAATTTGTGCACAATGAATATAGTGGAACTTTTTGACGTTATAATTTTTCATTTTCCTTATTTGTGGACGACACCTTAAAAAAAGAAAAGGAAAGAAAATTGTGATCTGACTCTTTTGATTCAAGCGTTTGCGTTTGGATATTTTTCAATATCGTTAGGGACTTTCTTGTGTTAAAATTTGTGCACAATGGATATAGTGGAACTCTTTGACGTAATAATTTTTCATTTTCCTTATTTGTGGACAACACCTTAAAAAAAGAAAAGGAAAGAAAATTGTGATCTGACTCTTTGGCTACTTTAAAGAGGTAAGACTTTTATATTTTAGAAATCACACATTTATTTTTATTCTTAAAAAAGTTTATTTTTAAAATAATTAAGTTTGCAATTATTATCGTAAAGATTATTTATTCAATTTAATTTTTTTAAAAGGGGAATATAGATAAATAAGTTTTATATATATTCTTGTTCAAACCTCTAATATATTTTCAAATCTCTAATATATTTTAAAAATTAATAAAATATTTTTAATTTTTAATTATCGGATTTGCAAAACTTTTGATCATTCGTTTCTAATTTTTTCAAAAAATTTAAAATAAAAATTTGCTCCTTTTCTATATAATAAAAGGCAATGTCTGTCTGTGTGTGTATGTGTCTGTCTTATACACTATACGTTCAGCGATAGCATCGGAGAGCTATGAAATTTGGCAATTGGAGACCCGGGGTGGGTGGGAAGGGGACACGTGAAAACCGATTTTTAAAATTTTAATTATTTTTTTTGTTATTTAATGTTTTATGCGATTTCGACCGTTTTTTGCCCTTTTTTCTCCACAATCCGGACATCGTAGAAAAAAACAAATCACACCACCGGAAAGAACAGACAATTGCGAGTAATAATATATCAATTTTAACTCTCAATTTCGATTTCTAATATTTTTTAAAGATTTTAAAACAAAAGTCACTTTTGGCTCAAAAAAACGATTTTTGGTTTTTAAATTCCCGCATAGTGAAAAGTACTCATAATTTCGACTAATAATTTACATTTTTAGAAAGCTGAAATATCTGGCATTCTTGCAAGTCTAATCTGGTCCAGAAATAATGAAAATTGCTTTCAGGATCGCAATTTTAAAGACGTCATGATTTTAAATTTCTCGGCAATCGGCTCAGTTCTTCAACGGCATTTCCCCTCCATCGGCAGTAGTTTCTTCCCCGTCTCCATGGAGACCTTTCGGTTTTAAATGCATTAAGAGCCTAGCATAAGTGTTTTATACATCGGGCGAAATTATTATATTTATATGATATTTTAAATGGATATTTTAAATGGATATTTTTGAATGGATATTTTAAATAATTTAAATGATTGAATTATGGTGGTTTGAATTGTGGTGATGTATTTGAAATTATTATATTTATGGATTGGTGGAACGATATGAATGATTTTTTGATTTTAAATGGATATTTTAATTTATGGATATTTTAAATGGATATTTTAATTTATAGATATTTTAAATGGATATTTTAATTTTATGGATATTTTAAATGATGGAACGAGGATGGTGGAATTAAGAACTTAACATATGGTTATTATAAAATTTAAATTAGCGCGCGGGAAGTTAGTGCGCGAGAATTGCACTCGGTAGGCCTGGGTTCGATTCCCGCCACTGACGCGGAGTACGATCACGTTAAACATATGGGTCGATAAGTCCTTCCGAGAGGTTGGTGGCAGGGGAAGGAGGGTACGGTCTCTGTGGATGCTTCCCCCACTGGGTTCCGGTCCAAATTGGGTGAATAAAAAGAAAGTTATGGAGATTGTCTCGGAGGGCACGGTAGCCCAGTGGTTAGCGTGCAGGAATTTCACTCGGTAGGCCCGGGTTCAATTCCCTCCACTGCCAAAACTGCTGCCGTGTTCACGCGGAGTACAATCACGTTAAACATGTGGGTCCGTAAGTCCTTCCGAGAGGTTGGTGGTAGAGGAAGGAGGGTACAGACCCTGTGGATGGCTCTCCCACTGGGTTCCGTTCTAAATTGGGTGAATAAAAAGAAGGTTATGGAGATTGTCGCGGAGGGTGCGGTAGCCCAGTGGTTAGCATGCGGGAATTGCACTCGGTAGGCTCGGGTTCGATTACCGCCACTGCCAAAACTGCTGCCGTGTTCACGCGGAGTACGATCACATTAAACATGTGGGTACGTAAGTCCTTCCTGGAGCTTGGTGGTAGAGGAAGGTGGATACAGTCCCTGTGGATGACTCTCCCACTGGGTTCCGGTTTAAATTGGGTGAATAAAAAGAAGGTTATGGAGATTGTCGTGGAGGGCGCGGTAGGTTCGGGTTCGATTCCTGCCACTGCCAAAACTGCCGTTGTGTTCAGGCGGAGTACGATCACGTTAAACATGTGGGACCGTAAGTCCTTCCGAGAGGTTGGTGGTAGGGGCAGGAGGGTACGGTCCCTGTGGATGCCTCCCCCACTGAGTTCTGGTCTAAATTGGGTGGCACTTCCTGGCCATCCAAACAGTTACCTTACACCCTACTGGTAGGTCGCGCCAGTGAGTGTGCCACGGTTAGAATTTGCCACGGTCAGAATTTTCAAGGGTAGTGAACAGGCTGGTCGCCAAAGGCGACTAGTTTAAAATTAGAATAGTCAAAAAAGAATAATTTGTGGCATTTTGTGATTTTATTTTATTTCTATTCTTATTTTTTTTATGAAAGTAGGCGAAACAAATTTTTTCTTGCTGTTATAAACAGTACAGTATACAAAAGGGTTATTGCATTATTGTATTTCTCTCTTTCAGATCTTCATGGAACATGAACATTAAAAAAGGAAAGAAGAGTAGTCATGAATTTAGAAAAGATAAAAGATTTAAGGAATTGCATAAATCAGCAAAAGCTTGTTCTAAAATAATCTCTTTATGTCAAACCACACTCAAGCACTTATCCTAATCCTGAAAATGAAAATGGCCTCCAATTAAGCAGCCATGAAACGGTCACAGATTTAATTTCTTCATTTAATTAATATCAAAAAGAAAATCCCAATTGTAGTGTGCTGCAAACCCAGACCACTCATCTGACCCAAAGGGTTTGTAGCAGCTGTTTGAGTGGCCTGCAATTGTAGCTTACATGAAACTTCAACGATTGATTCTGATTCTAAAACAGAAGAACTTATTACAACAGATCCTATGCCAACATTTGAACCTTTCTTCCAACTAAACCCTTTACCACCACCTCTGCTATCATCAGAAAAAATAGAATCTGTGGAAGAAGAAGTTTCCTCAGCAGAGACAAAAGATTACTTTAAAAGGCCCAGTAGAAATGATTTATCACATTTTTTTTCCATCCACGTCAACCCGAAGAAAAATATTTGCCTTTTACAGAAAAAAAAAGCAATATTTTCCATCAAACAAAGCGATGGTCAATTATTCAATAGACAATGGCTATCTTACAATGAAGCAAATAAAAAATTGTATTGTTTTATATGTTTAGTCTATAGCAGGGGTGCACAACCTTTTAGCACCTGCGGGCCAATTGCACATAGACTAAGCAACGGCGGGCCGCAAGGGGGAGGGGTACCACCCAGCATTTATATTTTTAGTAAATACCGAAACAAAAAATTCAAAGTGAAAATTAAAAACAAATACAGAAATGAACAAAACAACTCACTTGCTTCAGAAACGTACAGACATCGTCAAAATCCTTTTATTTTTTTGTAGAGCTAGTGAGAAATTTGACATTGTTTGATTTTCATTATTCTTTCAATGTCTCGTTCAATGTTGGATAAGCGATTCGTAGGTTTCCCTCCAAGTGTTCATCAGTTAGATGAGAACGACGTTTTGATTTCATTTGTTTCATTAATGAAAATGATTGTTCACATAAGTAGGTGCTCCCGAATAATGTTATCGTATTTTGAGCGTGAATTTTCAATTCTTCCATTTCACAAGGCAAGTAATTTCTGTAAAATTCTAGCAAAGAAACTTCGGAAAATTTAGCTTTCAATTCGGAGTTACTCTGAATTTCGATAAGCTCCAACCGAAAATTGACGAGCACTGGTTCAATATTTGTCGCGAATGGTATTGCAAACACTTCCAAAGATGTCTCAAGCTTGTTGGTTTGTAAACTTATGTTGCAAATCTTTAATTTTATCCTTTCTTATTTGCCCCAGCAACTCCTTGTACTTGTCAGAAACATGTCTTGTCATTGTATTTATTAACAACAGCATATGTCAGACGTATGTCAGAAAATTCTCGCCAGCAGCAAGCCAACGAAGGACTACCATGGCAGTGTAATAATTCAAACATTTCACTTCTCATTGTAAAAATTAGACAATTTTTAATTTAAAGCTGTTTGATTTGCTCTTTTTATTTGTTTTGTAGTTGAAATCTTAAAGAAAATTTGATATAAAAAATAATTTTTTATAAAATTTTATGATACAGTTTTTCTTTTCTTTCTTTCTTTCTTTTTTTTTTTTTTTGCGAAAGTCTTGGAATTTTTTTGTGTTCACCCAGCTGAGGGTGGCGGCGGGCCGCACACGATAAGACCGAGGGCCGCGGGTTGTGCACGACTGGTCTATAGCAATGGAATTTCAACTTTTTGCTCAGGATCTGAAGATTGGATACATGTTCAGCAAAGGATAGAACAGCATGAAATCTCCAAAGCTCACATATATAGAATCAGTTATTTTTTTTATAGAAAAACAGAAGAAATCTACTTATGATCTATTTTTTAATAATCAAATATAAAAGAGGAGGCAAGTGGTTTTGGAAAGAAGACGTATTGTATAAGTCATTGTCAATGTTTTGAAGGTGATAGGAAAACATGGTCTTGCTTTCTGAGCATTTATTGAACAGGCATACACTTTTGATGATGAATCAATATATCACGGTAATTTTCTGGAAATTATATTGTTGCTCCGCAAATATGGTACAACGTTAAAAAACATTTAGACGCTATAACAGCAAAAAGTGAACAACTCCATCAGGCAAGAGAACATAAAGAGAAGGACACTGGAAAGAGCAAAGTAGTAAGAAGAGAAAGTTTTGTTACATTTCTTAATTATAATACACTGTAATGAAAATAATCTAAACCATTCTAGAAGAAATGAAAGAAAAAATATATCAGCAAGTGTAAAGAAAGCAGTGAAGTACTCTATGGACACAACAATAGACATTTCAAGCAACGATCAGTGTGTGTTTGCGGTCTGCTATGTGAAAGGTCATGAAGTATTTGAAAGACTTATCTGAGTGTGTCATATCGACTACAGCTGAGGGATTATTAACTTTATTAAGTAATACTCTGAAAGAA
The DNA here is from genome assembly GCA_951213105.1 of Amaurobius ferox. Lineage (NCBI taxonomy): Eukaryota > Metazoa > Arthropoda > Arachnida > Araneae > Amaurobiidae > Amaurobius > Amaurobius ferox. The sequence continues at coordinate 66,509,682 of OX578133.1, read as the reverse complement.
GTGGAGATACCAATCAAAGACTGCATGGCAAATGCTTTTGATGGTGCTTCAAATATGAGTGAACCCTACTATGGTTTTACTGTCAAACTATCAGACATAATACCAAATCATATCCATATACTGTGCTACGCCCATGTACTAAATTTAGTATTCTCGGATACTGCACAGGTACTGCCTATCACTATATTCTGTTTCAGTCTGCTCCAGGAAACACAAGTTTTCTTAAAGGAATTGTTAAAGAGGCAGCAAAAGTATACAGAAGAAAGTCCAGCTTTACCCGATTGATAGACATGCTGGGAGTAAGAGTGGCATTACAGCTAGAATATCTTCCCTAATGTACCTGTCAATAAGTTTTTCAATCGTCTTCAACCCTTTGCCTGTGTCACCTGAATCCAGTTTGGGCAACCCCTCTGCGCCAAATTTGGAATTTCCGAACTGACTTCTGGCAAGTGAAAAATCAGTGTTTCTATTCCGTTGATCCCGAATTGAGTTCGTTTTATTTTATCAAATGCTTTACAATATAATTCACAGTTTTTCCAATAAATGGTGATACCTGTCCACATTTTTTTTTTGGAAGTAGGCGGGATCAGCTAGCTTGATTAGACGGGATATAAACCGAGTTTATTGTAAAGAGTGTGATATTGGCTTGTGTGCCCTGCCATGTTTTCATATATATCATATTATAAAAGATTTGTGGAATTCTGAAAAATGATTCTGTGAAATGATTTGTGAAATTCAAAAGATTATTTGATTTATTTTGCTATAATTAAACAATTTTGAGTAAAATATGAATATAATTCATTAATTTTCCACATGTATGTCAAAATATTAAATATAGTAGTTATTTCATATAAAAATTTATATTTTTACAAAATAAAATTTTTCTAACCCTTTCGGGACGGCGGCATTCCGAAACTGCCGTGGCCCAAAGGATGGAGCGCTTCGTTTCCGAACTTTTCCCAAAAGACGGCTAATTTTTTGCGCTAAGCCTAACTCTCGAAAAAAATTCACTAAAAATCACCCGTTCAACGCAGCATTCTACTTTTTTCAGGAAAAAAGGAAATACTTATTTTCTATTTGATGTACATTTTTCATACAAATTTTCTTTTATCAAAATATTAAAAATTTTAGTGTATATATGTTTTAAGTACAGATGGATAATTCTTTGGCATGTCCTTCCTATTTTTTAAAACTGTACCACATATATGCGCATTCTTAGACAACAAATACTTTGCGAGTACAGGAGAGGTAAAAAATTTATCCAAATACAAAGTATATTCTTTTCCTAAAAGTTCACTTAGAAGTGTTTTCACAACGCGTTCTCCATACCCACTATCAGAGCTTGATAATTCCGTGTCCTTTCCAGTATACACAAGGAAATTCCATATACAGCCTGATTTCGATTCTGACAATTTATATATTTTTATTCCATATCTGGACCTTTTCGAGGGGATATATTGACAAAATCCCAGCCTTCCTGACCATGAGAACAAAGATTCATCAATGAACATATTTCTTCTAGGAGTGTATATAGATTTAAATTTTGAAACTAATGCATCTAACACAGGTTTCAATTTATTTAGTTTTTGGGCATTACTATCAAGAGTAAAATGAAGGTAACATAATATTCCTATAAATCGATCGCGACTCATAACTGCATTGAAAAAAGGAGTACTGATATTTGGATTCTTAGAAAAATACATTTTGAGACTTGGTTTTCTGACAATGCTCGTCAAAATTACTAGTGCGAGAAACACACGAAATTCGTTTCCTGTCACAGGTGTAAATGTATTTGAAACAGATGGAGTCTTCGATGCGGAAGGAGAGAGGAGATTTTTCTCCCATTTTTTCTTTGCAAACTCATTAGTTGCTTTTACGATAAATTCTACTAGTTCATCATCAAAAAATATACTAAAAAAATCAAGTTCTTTATCTAAATTAGGCGGCATGATATTGTGATTTATTCTAGGTATGTTCAAAAACTCCGAAGAATTTAGATCTTTCAAATCACATGTCCAAACATGATTCGAAAAAACAGCAACTGAAGCTGGCGGCGTTGTAATAATAGTACGCTCAGAATCTGAAGAATCAATTGCATTTTCTGATTCATCATCAGAAATAACACTGTTCCATGAATCTTCACAATCTGCTTTGCTTTCATTACTGTCTGGTTCGTTTACCATACGCGTATATTCTTCCACAGAAAGGGAACATCTCAAACCAGTCATACTTTTATCCGAAATAGCCTAATCATTTCACTGTCGCACATTCCTTCCCCCCCCCCCAAAAAAAAAAAAAACTCTCTTATATTCCTGTAATTCACCAACGAAATCCTTAAAAGCTAAAATCAAAAGGAGACCCGGAACTCAATTATAAAATTGTTGATGCTGCGAGAAGAACTCTGTCTGTTTACTTTACAGAACAATATGTTTCAACACTCCAAATGGAGAAATAATTTATTGGATTCTGCTTGTGCCAAGGTCAAGCATCTGCAAAATACATTTAAGTTGCTTCCACGGGCATTTAATGCCATCTAGTAGATAAATAAATTCAAAGGAAAACGTTTCACGTAGAAACACCGATACGTGCCAATCGGCGTTTAGGGTAAAGTTCTCTCCGGCATGAGTGCGTGCCGTACATCCTTGAATGCAAGCTCGCAGGCGGCACGCGGGCATGCCAACCGTCGCGAAAGGGTTAAATGTTATAATGCACAAAACTGAAGCATAAAAAAATTTTCCGTTTTTGACACATTTTCCTGAAATTTACTCCACAGGTAAGGGGTTAAGAGAAAAGACATAATGCTAATAGGTCTAAAGAACTTGGCCTCATAATTATCTTCATCAATCTTGGGATTGAAAATGACCTTGGTATGCTTCCAGGCAGTCGGTATGTGCCCAAAAGTGATACAGGCCCTGTATGGGATCAGTGGCGCAGCCAGAAATTCGTTCTGGTGGGGGACGGGTCAAACCTCATTGTACATTATTACGCATGTCAAATGACAATATATTGAAATAAATCAATTTATCGCCGAATAGATTTATTTATTTAACATTATGTTTACTAAATAAGGACAGTACTGATAACTTCTATAAATGAAAGTATACAATATTCAAGTGAAGTTTAATATCAAGTCGTCTGGGCTTCTTAGCCATTTCATTTAAAACCTCTTCAGGGTTTACTTCAATGTCCTTGTGGATATATCCCTTTTGCGACGATCGGCATGCCCAAGCACGATCGGCACACCTTGAAGTTTAATATCAAGTCGTCTGGGCTTCTTAGCCATTTCATTTAAAACCTCTTCAGGGTTTACTTCAATGTCCTTGTGGATATATCCCTTTCGCGACGATCAGCACGCCCATGTGCCAGCTGCGAACTTGCATTCAAAGATGAAAGGCACGCACTCGTGACGGAGGAAACTTTACTGTAAGTGGAGAGTGGCACTCATACGTGCCTCCACGAGGAACGTTTTAATTTGTCTACTAGATGGCGTTATATGTCCATGGAACTAACTTCAATGTATTTTGCAGAGGCATGACCTTGGCAGAAGAGGATTGAATGAATTATTTCTTCATTTGGAGCGGTAAACATCATTTTGTAATATAAACAGACAGTACAATTCTCGTAGCATCAACAATTTTATAATTGAGTTTCGGTTTTTATTTTTATTTCAGCGTTATGATTTTGCTGGTGAATCATGGGAATATAAGAGAGTATTTGTTTTGTTTGGGTTTTAGAGGCAATGAAATTATTCGTTTATTTCGGATAAAAGAATGGGTGCAACTAATGAGTATTTTGTATTCAGATTTGTATGAAAAATATACATCAAATAGAAATTAAATATTTCTTTTATTCCTGAATAAAAGTAGATTTCTGTGTTGAATAGGTGATTTTTAGTGAATTTTTTTCGAGAGTTGGGCTTAGCGTATAAAATGTGCCGTCCTTTGGGACCAGTTCGAAAGCGAAGCACTCCCGTCTTTTGGGCTGCGACAGCTCCGGAATGCCGCCATCGCGAAAGGGATATAACATAAACTGTCCATTTAATCTGTGCTCACCTGTTGAATTTCTTAAATAATTTTTTAAATATCGTAAGGTGGAGAAAGATCTCTCTGCGCTACACGTTGTGACTGGAAGTGTAATCATTATCTGCAGAAGTTTTCGTATACTTGGAAACATAATTTCATCACATTCATGAAAAGCTTTCAAAGCATTATCTGGATATTCTGAAGTCGTTCGAGTTTGCTGTGCCATATTTTTAACTCACCATATAAATTTTCACATGTGATATGACCAATATCTTCTGAATACCGGGAACATAGTGTCTTCACTGCTTCACTGTTTTCTTTTGTAAGGTCTTGGTCTTGAGCTGTTTTGCTCGGCAATAGGATTCGAAAAGAAGCTAATATATTTTTATATTTCACAAATCTTTCATCGAGCTGTATTAGAAAATGATCTATAAAAGGTATAAAAGCAGCTCTCCTATAATATACCTCAGGAGTATCATAGGCGACGTTAATTCGTGTAGCTTGATATTTTACAGTTCTTGGTACTGATATGGGGATTTCATAATTTTCACAAAATGTTTCAACATCTTTAACTCTTTGATGGTTATGAACGAGTTCAGCTCGCAATCGAATCGTGCTTCATAATGTGCGCAAACAAGTTCCGCTCGGGAGCAAGATTTCGATCAAAATGGTTAGAAACGAGCACTACTCGTGTAGTGAAATTTTTCCCCAATGTGCGCTGACGAGCTGAGCTCGTTCGCCATTATTATTCTGCATTAATTATGTTACAAACGAATCCTACTCGCGAAACTTAGTTAGTTTTACTGTCTACAGATGGCAGTATGGGTTCCATAAATTTCTTTTCATAATGAAGGGGGAATTTTTTTTTTTACCTTGTTCTTTTTATGCGTATTTTGGCGCGTTTTTAGGGTGTTTGTAAAGTAAAATGGCTCAAAAGCGAAAGTTGGATAATTATGATGATGATTATGATTGTGATACAGAAAGCTTATCAAGTTTGACCTTATTATGAAATTTATTCATTTTGATAGGAATGAAAACACTGATTCTTCTCATCCTCAGCCAAAACTAAAAAAAATATGGACCGTTTTAAATTACTTACAGAAAATTTTTTCGGAAGTTTATACACCCGAACAAGACCCCCCCTAACTCTCCCGAGTTAGGGGAAATGTTATTGAAATCTAAAACTGATTTTTTTGGAACATTAAGACCTAACAGAAAAGATCTACCGAAGGAACTGAAAACAGAAAAGCTTAAAAAGGGAGACTTACTTGCCTATCAAAGAGGTAAGATGATGATCATGCGATGGAGAGATAAAAAAATATGTTCATTTTATAAGCTCAATTCATAATTCTGAAATCGTAAAAGTCCCAAATAAATTGAAAAATGTGGAAATAGGGAAGTCTAAGATTGCTTTAGATTATAATAAAACAATGGGCGGTGTAGATCGCATGGATCAGCAAATTGGATACTATGATGTAACTCGATCTCGTCAAAGGAAATATTACAAGAAAATATTTCGTTATTTATTGGACATAACAATTTTTAATGCTTTTCAGCTGTGGAAAAAAAAAGGGAATAAAAAATCAAATTTGGAATTCAGACTTGAACTAGCTGAAAGAATTGTTGAAAAATATCACACTCACAGACATTTGAAATCAAAACCTGCTGAAACAGTTTCGAATACTTTAAGATTGTCAGCATGCCACTTTCCTGATTATATTCCACCTACAGAGAAAAAGAAAGAAGCTACTAGACGATGTGTGATATGTTGCATCAAAAATGATGCCAATAGAAAAAGAATTCGTTGCGAAACACGTACTTATTGCAAAGACTGCAATGCCCCATTATGTGCAATTCCATGTTTTAAAATATATCACACACAAAAAGATTTTTAGGTAATTACTGTATTTAAATGCTTCATAAAGTTTTACATTAGTTGTATTTATTTAGTCCTTTCAATTTAATATTTGTCTTATATTTATAATTAACTATTATTATTTATATAATTGATTATAATCATTTATAATTTACTCTTTAATAATTATCATTTATTAATTATTTTAAAGTACGTAAAAACTGTTATTTATGTACTACAAATACTTTAAGAAATTTTTAAAATGCGTGAGGCGAGCTATCTACGACATCGCCAGAGAAGGGTGACATTTTCGGAAGAACGGCGGGGGAAAACAGCTGCCACTTTTGACTACTGTTTACTCATAATACTGCGTGAATTAAGTAAACGAAAACTGCTCATTTCCCTAACCGTCAAAGGGTCAAATTATGGGGAACTCGTTTTCAGAATTGTTCCTTAAACTTTGTATAATTGCTCGTGTATCTTCAGCATAACTAATGGCTTTGGAAAGATAAATTTTTTCAGATTGTAAATATTTTGACAAAAGTAAACTATACGAAAATAGTTTTTTAACAATATGTAGGGAAATAACAAATTCACACTTGTTAATTGCATTGTACAAAATACTTACGAGTAGGGTCTGGATTTCTATGCACTTGCATATTTCTACATATTTTCGTGCATATTGTGTAATAATTTTGAGCATATTTGCAAATTATTTGAGCTAAATTTCATGCATGAAAATCCGAGCCTTGCAAATTATATTTACAATCTATTATGACAACGCTCTCCCGGCCACACATTAAGCTACCATAAACCTTCGGGTTGGTCGTGTGGTCAGGGTCTTCATTCAATCAATCTATTATGACAACTATATGAAAACAGCCCTTACCTTTTTTCCTACAAATGACCCAATATCATTGGGATTCACGTCGATTTCAGATGGTGTAAATAATGATATCTCAACGTCTATTGGAGCTTTTCTTTCTGAACTCTCATCTTTAGAGCATTCAACATTTTCAACTTATTTTCATTACATTCACTATCTTCTTTTTTTTTCTCTTTTAAAGAAATTGTATATGCTACTCTCAAATAACTTACCTTTGCTGCTATTCATTATACAATTGCTAATATAAAAGAACAGATTAAAGATCCCTTGATCGAAAAACGTATAGGTTTTAATTTTTAAAGCTTCAACACGTGCTTCCAAAACAAGACCAGACATATGACAGCAGGAAATTCTTTTCGAAAGGAAATTTCCCTATCCGAAGGATTTTTCCCTTTCTGAAGGACTTTTCCGTTCCGAAGGGAATTTCCCTTAAACCAAAAATGAAGTGTTGAGTAAAAACAAAATTTTAGGGAATTAAATTTGTTTGAACGAAGTACGAGAAAAAGTAAAAATATAAATACCAAAAATGAGGAAAAAAAGTAGTTATTTTTACTGTAATCAATACTTTTTTGTTTTTAATTTAAGGCTCTGGGGGGTCCGGTCCCTTTGATCCCCCCCCCTTCCCCGTTGCTGCGCCACTGTATGGGATGGGAGAAGAATCCAAACAATGCCGGGGTTTTATAGGATTTAAAAGAATTAATTGCCCAATTAACCCTGTTAAGAGTGACCACATTCTTAGCAATACCCCACATGCTATTGTCACAAATAGAAGTGGAACAAGCAATAGGAATAGTATTATAGCCATTCATCTCTGAACTAGGAAAGTGAAGCCTAAACAATTCAGCAAGGGTCCCCAGCCCAATTTCAGAGAACTTACCATTAAGTAGCTTAATGGTGTTTAGACTGCAATTTCTGTCCTTTGATATGATTTTTACCAGTTTGGCAGTGGCAGAAATATCCTTTATACCATCACAGTAATTTCTCCAAGAGTTCCTCTTGGATTCTCTAACAGCCTTATTATGGGAGGTAAGGGCAATCTTGTAAATCTGCCACTCACCACTCTTTTTGACTCTATAGAGTCTTCTATATTTGCCACGTAGACAGCTGAGCTCTTTCGACCATCAAGGGACTAACCTTGAGGAGTCAGCTTTGGTGGCCTTACAATTCTGGTAGTATGATAGGATAGTGACCTGTTGCAACTGGTCAACAGCTAAATCCAAGTCAGCTACTGAAGAATACATACCAAATTGTCCTGCAGTCCTGGCATGGAGATCTTCTTTGTAGGACCCCAATTTCTTCATCTTGGGTTCCTACCTGTTGTCACTGATCTTGAGAGACCATTAATATATAGAGAACATAATTAAACAATGATCAGATAAAGTTATATCATCTGAAACAGTCCAATTAATTATGCTGTCATATGCAATGTTGTTGCATATGGTTAAATCAATAATCTCATTTCTATTAACATTAACAAAAGTAGGTTTACTGCCTACTGCCCCACACAGTGTGGTGAGCATTTGCATCACAACCAATGATGAGCCTTTTGCCTATATTGCAATGTTCAATAAGATCCTTTGTCACTTTTGTGAGAGGCTCTTTCTCTTCGTAAGGAAGATAAGCTGACATAAAGATAAATTTATCCTTACATCCATTGAACTCATAATTCACCCTGACAGCAACATTATCACCATCTAGGTAATTTAGAGTTCAGGGCATTGAGCTTGGTGCTGACAGCAATGCAGGCTCTTGGTCTGATACAAGATATATCATAAAAGACATTATAGCCCTTGAACCCTAGACCCACAATCTTACTATTTCGGGTCCAGGGTTATTGAATTAGAGCAATATTAACCTCACCACTAATCATCTTGCCAAGAATATCAGAAGCTGAGCGACTATGGTGCAGTTTAATCTGCACAACATTGATACTGTCCATTATGCAGAAAACAAAAGAGAAGGACAGCTGAGACTAGGAAAGTATATTCTTCCCAGTGTCATGAGAATGGTCAATGCCTAGCACTTCTTTCTCAAATTCCTGCAAATGTCTTTCCAGCTCATCCTCAGACATTGGTGAATTAGAATGCAGCGTGCTTTCAGAGCAAGAATCAATTTCCAACTCATTGAGCTTAGGTAAGTCGGTATCAACAGTAGTGATACTTACTTGAGAGGAGTTTGCTTGGTCTTCTGCAGAACCTCCTTCTCCATCTTCCCTTGGGGCTTTTCATTTGGGTACCAAAGTATCTTGAAGATTCCTCAGTCCAAACCTGTATATGCACTAATGTTGGCCTTTCATATTGCCTCAGCAGCCCCAATTCAACCTCGAATATCCATATTATAGAGTAGGGTTCTGCAAATTTTTGCAGAACGCGCCACTCCTCCGATATCAACTTCAAGTTAAAATGATTAAGTCAATTCAGCAAAACACCCGGCTCTTTGGTTTACACATCTCTTGTCTTAAAGGTCACCTTAACAGGTTTATGTAGTTCATTGGTGCTCAGAACTTTGAGTCCCTCACCTAAAACCTGTTTGTTATTATGGAAGGTTTTCTTTACCCATTCCACAGTCATTGCATAATCGCACTGAAGAACCATGGCTCTTGCATTCAAGCCAGAACCATGGATCTTAGGAAGTTGCTCACCATCTCATCTATTTTGTTGAGTATCACCATCTGGATGAGATCAACTTCTTCCTTGCTCAGCTTTCCAGAGGGGAATGAGTCTTTAACAACAGCCGTCTTTATAAACTGGACTGCATGTGCAAATAACCCAGATTGGATGCCTGTCTTTGGCCTTTTTTTCATGACCAGGTTTTCTGGAGATGGTGTGATGCCTTCTGACCTCAGTCACTTGGCACTTCCAACCTTCTCTGTAGCAGCCCCAACATTCTTCAGCTGCTGGTTTTGCTGCTTTTGGGTGCACCTCCTATTGCACCGTTGTGTCTTGGAAAGTACTCCCTGCACCCCGGCCACGGTTTCAGTGTGCTGATCGTAAAAGCTTGCAACTCCACTTTCGCCCACAGCAAAGTTGCTGGTTTCCTCCTTTTTGCTAAGATCCAACTCGAAAGCAGTTGCTTCAGTGGCTAATCGGGTTTCACCCGAAGGTGTGTCCAATCCTTCAGTTAACTTATCACCATGGAGACAGGAAGAGCTAGACAAAAATGGCACGTCTGAGCTGTTCATGTTGTATCCACTGAAATAAAAAACCATGGATTACTTCCAGTTCGATTGGAGTCCCCCGCAAGACTCCGTCTCCTCACACTTTTCTAATGTGAAAAATGTAAACGCCGGAGTCATTCGCAAAGCTAGATGATGTAGAGTGAGTGGGCCATAACATGCGCCTGGTGCACAAGGCCCAAGGACCAGCAAGGATCCTAGGGGGATTTCTCGATATGAAACACTCTCCACTGTCCAACCAATGCAACCAAGGGGCTCACCTCTGGAACCGTTTACTGCAAAGGTTTCTTAAAAGCAATACTGCAGATGCTCGCAGCTCTGCCCTTTTCGTATCATACCCTCATAAACCCATTTCCAAGCCCAAACGGTATACCTTACAGCAGAGCTGAAGGGTGGTACTAGGGCTCATAGAGCAGATATATATATATAATGTGTACTAAGGGTTCGGCATTGATGACTGCTGCAGCTGAGAAGAAAAAGATAGCTCAGTTTGCTTCATAAACTCTTTCATAAAGCCTGCTATACAGGTGTAATATGCCAGTAGGGGCTTCGCCTCTTGTTCGTTTATGCTCACCAACCCTTTGAATTCTCTTTATGAGCTGTTTCAACTCGAATGACCTTATTCCCCAGCTTACTCACAATCGACAACTAGAGCATGAGGGCTCTGCCCTATATTTATTGACTCTCGCTAACTGCTGAAACTTGCTTCACGAGCTTTCTCAACTCACCTGACCTTATGCTCCAGCTTACTGACAATCACCAACCATTGGAGCATTGGGGTTTCTACCCCATGTTCGCTGCCGCTCACTTGCTGCCAGAGATCAGTTTGCAATCTTTTCGTCGTTTCTACTACGGTCATTAGAGCTGTGCTCCTGGTTCATTATATTCTTCAAACCCCTGGATCTGGCTTCACAAGTTCTTTAAACTCACCCCGATGTGTAAAAATGTAATTTTCAGTCACATATTTACAATAAAAAGACATATTTGTTCTGTAATAATAATTACATTTTAATCGTATTTGTTCATGACAACAGTAGTTGCAAAATGTTATGTTCATTTGTAAGATTTCACAATGAAGCATATCACTGTCCACATTGTTCATAGCGTAGTAAATTAATTTGTAGTTTACCATGTTTGATGTACGTAGTCGCAAGGGTGGAGCAATAGGAGTGATTGCCCCCCCCCCCCTCCCTTGAGCCATGGAAAATGAAATGAAATAGTACCAGACACTTGGTTTAAAAAAAATTGCATTTTTTAATAAATTTTTAAAACATGGAATTTGTGCGAAAAACTCTGTTGCTGACTGTGGAATTACTCTATGTACTAGAAATTCTTCTTCCAGTGTCTATCCAAGTCCAAGGTGTCAAATCCAAGGGGACACACTTTGTGTTATCAGTCATTCACGGGTGATTGCAACTTGAAAGACTGGAAGTTGGACATTTTATAATATTAAACTATCTACTGTCTGTCGACCAGAAGAAGTGCTCCTGCCAATAAGTCTAGTTGGTGGCTGTCGCTATAGAAATGGTGCTCATTTATTTCAAGTAGGGGAGATGCCTCAAGTGAAGTCTCACTTTTTGCGTCGATAAGTTGGCTAATGTGAATGCATTTGTTCAAGCACTCCCTGCTGAAAATGAGTTACGCCTTGTTTCCATAGCAATAGACTTACGGTGTGAGTCCGGGTATATTCCAACGTTTTTCCTAAGTGCATCAATATCTTGCAAAAGCTGTCACAGTTAAAGTTAAGTTTGATTTGAAACCCACGCTAGATTATATATTTAGTTTTTTTAGAATTTTTGCTTTCATATTGTAACAAAAAACTAAGCTATACGCATTTGAAATAAATATAGTCTGATTTTGGAAATTGTTCTTTTTGAGTTATTGAGTGTTTTGACATAAGGTCATTTAACTAATCTGGGATTTGTGACATTTTTCAATTCCTGTTCACCATCTTCATTATAAGCGAAATTATGTCAAAGAGGAAGCAACAAACTCTGTTTGGATTTTTAAAAAGCACGCAAATTTCTGAAGATAATGACTCGAATAATTCTCATACACCAAATGCAAAAGTACCAGGCAGTTGTACTGATATCAAAGGTTTGTTGATTTTTTTCTTTCTTGTATTTTGCTGTCATATTTTTTCTATGCCCTTAATTTGACAATAAAGGATTTCTATGAGTCAGGGGAATTTTTTAAGTTTTGAACCTCGTTCAAATGTCAAATCAAATCTATTTTAGACGAATATAAATACAAATAAGAAATAACAAACAGAAATTACATACTAGTTGATAATAAATATAGTTCGTCTGACAGCCATGGGTAGGTAGGGCATCCAATCCCGGGATCCCGAAGGTTTTTTCAGTCTCGGTCCCAAAAGTACTGGGATTCAAAATCTCAATACCTGTATTTTCGGGATTTAATTTTCTTTATAAAAATGCTGTTATTGTATAAAGATATATACATATTTCACACAAATTCTGCCTTCATTGAAATATATATATATTTTTTATGCATTCGTCTGGATGTGGGGTCACACAAATGCATTCTTCCGAAAAGTGAAGGATGTGGGTTTGATTCCCACTCTGTTCCCTGGCTATCTCTTTTTCTGCTGTTATTATTGTTTTTCACACTTAAAATAGTTCATTTATGATCTTAGTGCAATAAAATAAAATCATCATCATCTTGGGCTGCCTAGGAAAACTTAATTTCTAAAGTATGGGGAAAGGGGACAGTGAATTTCGGCCTAATACGGAAAGTACTCGACCCCGGAATATTCAATTTTTCTGAAAAAAATATGGCTGATTCTACTCATTTAATAATATATAACAATAAAAAAATTAGCTGCCCAATCGTTTTAGGAAGGCCATAAAAAATTCATAAAAATAACGATAATTGCCTATTAAGTGCCATTTGGCAGCGTTCTAAACTTTAAAAAGCAAGCATTTCGACCAGTTTTGATGAAGCAGTCAGCAACCGGAATTATAAAACAATGCATAAAGCATGAAAAACTTGGGGACAGGGTTATTTTTGGCGATCAAAATGTATATTTTTAAAGTTTAGCACATAACTAAATGGCACTTCATCATTAATTATCGTGGACCACAAGACCACAATCTCGAGCACATACCTTCAAATCACAATATCTGAAATTTCCTTTTGATTGGTTGAGCGGATAGGCTGCTAGGGGTTCATATATCGGGGAAATTTTTTTTATGACCACCCTGTATTTCATTCTATGTATGATTATATAACATACACAGTGCATTTATGAATACCAGTCCATAACTTTAAAAATAAGGTTTTGTTTCATGCTTAATAACTTCACAAAATGCTGAATTTTCATGCTCAGATATATACAGGGTGTAACAAAAAGATCGGGACGGTGGAATATCTCGATAAATACACTTGAGATCGAAAAATAAAAAACATGTGTTCAATATGTTCAAAAAAGCTATCTAATGATACCAAAATTGATCCCTCTCTTGTGGGGGGGGGGGGGGGGGGGGGCAACTTTGAAATCTTAAATAGGAACCCCCATTTTTTATTGTAGATTTGGATTCTCCAGAAAAAATTACATAACTTTGACCTACGATTTTTAATTTTTGCTCCCACAAACTCCCACAATTATACCAAAGGCACTGAAAGTAGTTAATTTATTGACTGTTGCTAAGTCAAAAAAGGAACCCCCACTTTTTATTGCAGATTCAGAATCAGCAGAAAAAATGCGTAACTTTTATGTGAAATTTGTTTTTTGCCTCCTTTTTTGACTTAGCAACAGTCAATAAATTAACTACTTTCAGCACTTTTGGTATGATTGTGGGAATTCGTTTGTGGGAGCAAAAATTAAAAATCGTAGGTCAAAGTTACGTATTTTTTCTGCTGATTCTGATTCTGCAATAAAAAGTTGGAGTTCCTTTTCTGACTTAGCAACAGTCAATAAATTAACTACTTTCAGCTCTTTTGGTATAATTGTGGGAGTTCGTTTGTGGGAGCAAAAATTAAAAATCATAGGTCAGAGTTAAGTAATTTTTTCTGGAGAATCCAAATTTGTAATAAAAAATGGGGGGTTCCTATTTAAGATTTCAAAGTTGCCCCACCCCCCAGGAAGGGGGTCAATTTTGGTATCATTGGATAGCTTTTTTGAAAATATTGAACACGTGTTTTTTTATTATTCGATCCGAAGTGTATTTATCGAGATATTCCACCATCCCGATCTTTTTGTGTGTGTGTGTGTGTGTGTGTGTGTGTGTGTGTTACACCCTGTATAATATTCATTTAACATTTTTTATGCTCTTGAAATTTTTCATTTGTCTTGTTAGATGTGTTTCTGTAAATATATTTTTTGTTTAATATATTAATTTAATATCATAATTGAGTGTAATTTTTTTATGCATATGCAAAAATATAATATTACTGCTATAAAAAAATTTTCTTTTAATGGATTGACTTCCATGAAAATTTTGCCTCCTTTCAACATTTTTGACATTCTGCACTTGTCTTCTTTGACTGGTCAGATCATCTGACTCTGATGTCAGAATCCTGGTTTCTTCCTTGTCGTCTTCTGGTCTTTGTGATTTTCTTCCCCTCCCTGAGAAAAACGAGCTTTCTTATGTAGGACGATCTTCTCAATTTGCAATGCACACTATACTACATGTACGTAGTAGTAATTAGTAATACGTAATATCACTACTTTAATTGTTAAACTTTTATTCATAATTCATGCTTTGATAAAGCATGTTAATAGTATATATATGTGTGTGTGTGTGTGTGCTCTTACATGCATGAATATTAAGGGATATATTATCATATTAAACTATACAGTTAAAATCGGAATATCCAATCGCCCCCCCCCCCCCCCCCTGAGAGATTTCTAGATCCGCCAGTGCGTAGTCGTGGCATTTCTGCTAGCAACCAATCAGACAGAAGTTAAAAATAGGCTCGACCAATTAAATCTTTGTCAGTACAAAAAAACATTTTTTCACTCCAGAGAGTGCATAAAAAATAGAGTAACTCATAAACTAATCAAAATTTTAAAAAAAGGCCCTGTCTTATAAAAATTCAACTATGTAGGTACATGCCTGCAAGAATTTTCAGTCTTGCTATTTATAGTCTGTCCAGGATGCTAACTCGCAGCTCAAATATTCTTTCTTTTGCTATTAAATATTTTTTAAACTGAAGTTTAAATTGAAAAACAGTTTATTTCAGTGTGTTCGTATTCCTCTTAACATTTCTTTATACTATATATGTTCCGAATTTCATATTTTTGTATGCTATAGGTTTTATGGTATGAAACAAAGAAACTCTAGACACGCTTAATTTGCCAAACAATGTCGGCGTCAGCTACATTTTATTTATTTTTTTTTTTTTCATATAGAAAAATACCCAGACCATCCGACCTAATTAAAATATTTGGTAACTGTTTGAACTGACGGAATAGTGTCACCCAATTTAGATCGAAATCCAATAGGGGTGGCATCCACAAGAACCGTACCATCCTTCCCTAAACCCACCACTTTCAGAAGGACTTTTGGACCTATAGCTTTAACATGCTCATACCCCACGAGGGAGAAGAAGAGGATGACTCGCCAGAAACTCATTTGGAACCTCAGAAAACCTTGAAACACCACTGTGGGTACACTGGCTCTTCAAATATAATGTTTGTCATACTTTTATATCACGTAATATATAAATCTGGAAAATTCAGTTAGACATGGAAATTTATCTTTCCTATCAATATAGAATCTAATAATCTCCTTAAAAATTAACAAATCGTTTCACATAATTTTCTGTACTTGACCAGGGTATTAATAAAATCGGACATATAATTAAATAATCCTAAATAAAAATACATTTCTTAACTTACCATTTCTATATCTGCCTCTTCAACCATATACATTACTTTAAAGCCTTATACAACCTTATACCTCATACTTATCCATTTTGATTCCTATTTTGTTTAAACTTTGAACTTTTCCTCATGTTAGCAACTTGAACACTATACTAAATCTAAACATACATCTACCTACTTTTGATTTTATTCTGATGTAAGTTTTGATTTGTATTATGTGCTTGACTTGAAGTGACAGCTGGTCTGGCGATGGCTGCAAGTAATATTATTTAGATGTTTAGTCTTGAATGATTAGTTTCAGTTCTCATCTGATGCTTTACCACATGAATAATGTGTGCTTAAAAAAGATACTGGCGAACAACAAGACAAAGAAATATTTTGATTTTCTTCTTAATCGTCCAGTCAGTTTCCTCAGGACAAAAATATATGGCATCTCAATTTTTCTTAGATCTTTTATTGTTTTTTGTGTGGAGGGGAAATTATGAATTTTTAGCAATATATATATAGCAATTAAATTTTAGAAGGGGCTTTGCTCCCAGTTCAGAATCTTTGAGGGGGTAACTGCTCCCCCTCTTGCCTAATGGCTCCACCACCAGTGAACCTGGTCATTTATTCATGCAGTCCAGATTATAAAGATGGCTGTCGTCAAGGGCTCATTCCCCTCTGGAAAGCTGACCAAGGAAGAAGTTGATCTCATCCAAGTTGTGATACTCGAAAAATAGGTGAGATCCCCACTGGTGAGCAACTTCCTAAGATCCATAGTTCTGGCTTGAATGCAAGAGCCTTGGTTCTTCAGTGCAATGATGCAGTGACTGTTGAGACCCAGACCGTCCAACCTACCAGAAAGGTGTAAGGTAACTGTTTAGATGACCGGGATGCAATGACTGTGGAATGGGTTAAGCAAACCCTCCATAATAACAGACAGGTTTTAGGTGAAGCACTCGCCTAAAACTGGGCGTGACTGGGCATTTTGCTGAAGCGGCTTAAGGTACACTGATGGCTCCAAGCCAGGTCTTAGTACTGGTGCTGACATATTCTGTCCAGATGATGGTACAAAACTGATTTACCTACTTGGCAGATACACTACTGTCTTTCAGGCTGAGGTCTTTGCTATTCTAATGTGTTGCAGAATCTGCTGTAACAGAAATTACAGGAGTAACCACATCTATATCTGCTCTGAAAGCCAGGCTGCTCTTATGGCTCTAGGGAAGTCTACTATGACTTCTTCCCTTGTCTGAGAGTTCTATACTGCACTTTGTAATATTGCCAGCAACAATCAAGTCACCCTTTACTACGTGCCTGAACACTCAGGCATTTCGGGTAATGAAATGGGTGATGAGTTGGCTAAAGGCTGGACTTATACCACTGGAGAATTTTCAGATAAAGAAACAGAAAAGAAATGTCAGTTGTAGTGAAAAGTAGACTTATAAAAGCTTTGTATACAATTTCAGTTCAATAATAAATTTTGTGGATGAACCAGCATAAACCCCAATTAAATGATTTTTGAAATTTACTTCCCCCTAAATATTGATCACAGAATCATCCTGCCAACACTTTCCAAGCATTAAACTGCTGTCGACCCATGTTTCATTGATGTAAACGATGTACTAATCATTAGTTCTGTATTTTTTCATTGTGTGTAAATATTTATTTTACCAAAACATAATATCAAGCCTTTCCATAAGAATTTTTCTGTGACTGCTGCATTTCTTCTATTAAAAATTCATTGAATGTAACATTTGTTTTAAGTATTCTCTTTGCCATTTAAAATTGAATTTTTCCTCTTAACCCAGATATTATCTTAATATCTAAATAAAAATATAACCAAGGGTATTTAACATTTAATAAAATTGGATGATACTAAGCACTAATTAATAATAGGAACAAAGAGGAAACTAATGCAAATTCATAAAGAGGATGATTATAGGAGAAAAAATGTCTAGCAATAGCTACAGCATGCAGTGAAATGTCACCTTTCTTGTATCTCCTTGTGTCAGTCACCAATCATTTATCTTCTATGCCTAAAATGATATGAACTCGTCTGCTTCTATATAGCACAACAAAAGCGTTCATCTGTAGCATTTCTCATGATAGCAGTGAAGTACATAAGTTTTTACTTTCCTTATGTACATAGTATAATATATGTACATTATGTATATAGTATGTAAGTATTGTGAAGAATATAAGAATGTACAGGTACTATCAGAATAACCTATTTTTCCTTCCTTAACGTTTGGATAAAATTTTGGTGATAAATTTTTCGGATTATCTCCAACTTAGTGACTTTTTAAATGTTGCCAAATTGATGAAAATATCACTCAATTGATAAAAATTCACCAAATTCATGAAACTGATGATGAAAGTTCAATATCTTGGAAAGAACATAAGAATAGACTATAAGAATAACTCATTTCTCTGTCCGTCCATAACGCTTGGCAAAAAGCGTTGAACGTCACCAACTTGGCAACTTTTTTAATGTTGCCAAAGTGACAGAAATGTCACCAAATAAATAAAAATAATGCCAAATGAGAAGTAATGTTTCGCAAATTCTGATTTCCGTCATATGACAGGCATACATTCTAGTATATAAGAAATGCTCGTCTGTCCATTTTTCTGTAACACTTGGTGATGTATTTGGCAAACTTGGTGAATAATCTAGCAAAGTATCGCCAACTTGTATATATGCAATATTTCTCCAACTGCATATGCAATATGTATCATCAGATTAATGAAAATTTCGTCAAAATTGCAAAAATGATGCTAAATTAATGAAAATGAAGCCTAATTTATGAATTAATTATTAAAACATTTTAATATATGGACCATAGCACTTATTGAAGATGTTATCAATATTAATAATTATTAATTTAGAGTTGTGTGAAATATAAGTTAATTGGGTACTTCGAAATAGTATTATATGCTGTCATACGAAAAATTACCAAATGTGCAATTCAAGGTCACAGTACCGTGGATCTTATACATTATTTTTTTACGATAAAAGGAGTAAATTCATTGCATTATATAAGGAAAGTCATGTGTTACCCGCATCAGATTTTTTTTTGTAAATCACATTAAAACTGCAAATTTCATTTTAATGAATAACAAAATTCAATTAATACCTTTAAAGGATTATTATCTTTAAAATTCATTGTGATGATTGATAAATTTTGGTAGATATATATTTTTTATTACTGATTATTAACAATTTTCAGTATATTTTAAAGATATACCACTCCAAAGAATTGGATTTTGCATTACTTTATGAATTAATTTTAAATTGTTTTTCAAATATCTTGTATAATTTTGTTTTTAAGCATGTTTTATCACATTTTCTAAAAACCATGGTCCTATTACATCTACTTGTATTATTAATTTTGTTTTATTAATAAGAGGAGTTATTAATTTGATATATAATATACCATTCACACTTTGAAAACAGAATCATCTGCTATTTGAATTTAAACAAACAACAATGTTAATACTGTGTAAATTCTACCTTAGTTAATATAAATGACACATGAGTTCCAAGTAAGATTATATGCATCAAAGTTTATCCATTAGAAATTTTGATATTATAATCACCATTTATGTTAAATAAAAACTGTATAAATATATATGCATGTATTCACATTAGCAAGTAACTATAGTTCTATAGAGTTTATATATATATATATATATATATACAAAAAACATGTATTTTTTCTTTCCAGATAAAACTTTATGTTGCTTTGGCTCCTGTAGTTACAGTTGGTTACATGACAAGCGCTATACGTTACTTAGCTCCTTTCACAAATGATCTTGATGTAAGTGTTTTAAGCATTTATGTTTAAATGTTTAAATAGGTGCTATATTATACTTTCATATAGATATTCATACATTATGACCTACCTACTAGTTAAATTAAACTGAAATGCAAAATAGTAAAATTAATAATGCACAAGACATAAAAATTGCAATTTCCCATAATTTACGTCTTTCCTTAAGATGCCATTTTTTAAAAAGTTGCATTTCTATATACGATAAATTGGTATATACGGTCGAATCCGCTTGTAGCGAAGTCATACGGGACACTGAAAATTATTTGTTATATCCGATATAATTAAAAAATGGACTTACCCACATGTTCTAACGCAAAAGAATTTTCACACGAAGGCTAAAACTTTATTATATAAGAAGGAAAAAGTCTGTAACTTTCTTTTGAACAGTTGAGTTTACAATGCATTTGCATAATTCTTTTTCCAGTTCACTTAAATTATCAATGTTACAGAATTTGAAGAACGCACGCAAATTTTGAAGATTGTCCATGGCAGATTTTGATGTCACTAATTGTTTATTTACTTCAATTTCACACACACAACACAATGTCTTCCTCTTTGGAATCATCAGAAGTATTTTGTAACACTGCTGCAATAATATCATCGTCTGTTTCTTGTGCTTCAATTTCTACGCTGCAATCGCTAGCAACATAATCAACAAATGTAACATCTTCACCCCAAATTCCTTTTTCCTGTAATTTTTTCCACAGGGAACTTTCTTCAGGATCAGCCTCAGAAATGTAATCTTAGTCCCCAAGTGCTCCTAAAAATCCTGCATGTTTCCAGCAGTTTGGGATGGTTTTCGATTGAACCAAATGCCAGGCATCATCTAAAAATTGACAAGCAATTTTAATGTTCGCAACAAAATGTAGATCAGTTTCTAGATTTAAAAAAAACATCACTTCTTATCACACAGGTATTTGTAAATGAAGCAACGGTTTACATAAACATTTCACTTATTTCTACAAACTGCCAACAGTGGTCTAATAAGTTACAAAGTTAATTATTAAGGAATGTTAATTAAGTAACAGAATTAAAGAAATAAAATGTAGCAATTTGATTGTTGTTTGATATTTTTTATCTTATCTCGCGTTCGATCGCATTCCTCTCTTGAGCACATCAACCCTCACAACACATGTACATCCTCAGCCTAACACTTGATACTACTGCCGTCCCCTCCGACTATTACACGCCAAACTATAATCTTTCAAAACCTTCCTCTTTTTCATTATACCCAATTTGCCGACATAGCCCCCATACCAGGTGACGACAAAGACGTTATCCTGCATCCAAAGAGTGCAATATTCAGTATCGCTATATATATATAACACTGCCCAAATTTAACTGTATATATTAAGCTTAATGTTTTTTGTACTTTGCTGTAGAACTAAAATGATTATTTTTTTTTAGAAATCTCATTTTTCAGATATTTCTTATGATTTGTCTCCATGGAAGCTGTTTTGAATAAAATATTTTAGCCAAAAATCAAACTTTCTATATTTATTCGTTTTTAGGAAACAATTACGTAAATCAAAACTTTCTTATAACTAGATATTGCTGAAAGTCAATAGGATTTTATTAATACCGATTTGGTATGCTTCCATTATGTAATTCGCTTCATTATTTCGAGATATGTATCTCTTCCTGTAGGAAAGTAAAATTTTCTAATATCTCTAGAAAGACTAGTGATAACTACTAAATGATGTTGTCCATTTCTTTCTAGTTAGAAGTACCTACAAATCATTTACTCTTTTAACAATAGTGAGTATTATATATAATGTTAAAAAGAGTCTATTTTAAATCAAAAACGTTCAGTACCTCAAAACACACATTTTATCATTCTGTAAATGGTGTAATTAAACAATGAAATATTACATATAAAATTAATATTTTTGTAACTAATTTTAATATAATCATTTAAAAAAAAAATTTTAATTATCAATACGAAAATTTCAAGCTCCTGGCCTTCGAACAAATTAAGCTGACAGTTACTGATTGTATACCAAATATATTTTGATTTGCTTAATTTGTTTGATATAGTATATACCACTGAATGTGGAAAAGTAAAATTTTCAATGAGAACTTCTAAACAATGGTATTCATTTATTTCCTGTTTAAAGTAATTGCAAAATGTGTAATAACTTAATAATATTAAGTGCATTTCATTCCCCCCCCCCGTTTCAAATAGAACTTGCAAAATATTTCGAAAACGGTGCATATTAGAGTTCTATATAAATTATGATATTCGCTTTTAAGTGAAAATCCAATTAAAATACCTATTTTTGTAACATTTTTAAACATTTTAATTTTCATGCTCATCTTATTTTTGATTTTAAATGTTCAAAAAATTAATGGCTTTCTTCTGTCCCATTCACCCGAAAATTAATGAGTCTCTGAATTTATTGATTGAAGAAGTGTTACCGAATTGTATTCTATTTTATTGATTTGTTGTAGAGATATCATTGCCAAAGACTCAGTGTTTCTTTCAGAAATACATCCGGGGGGGGGGGGGGGGGGGGGCTAAGCCCTTTCGGAAACATCCTCCATCCCTCACCTCTAGATACATTTTATGTTACCGGATGAAATGATAAATTCAGAAACTTTTCCTTTCCCATGTGTTGCAGGAAAAGAGATTAGATACAAAATAGATATTTTTGTAACTCTTGTTGTGATATTTATTATACTTCCCTCGCTAAATAGAAGTAAGTATTTGCACATATCTTTTTTAAAGATTGATACGTTTTTGAAGGGACTGATTAACACAAAATATATATTCTTTAGTTTTTTGTTGTCGATCGGTTTGTCAGTCATAACGTTAAATCGAGGTACTCTGCTGTTCTCCGAAACTACTGAACCAAATGAATTCAGATTTTGAACATAGTTAGGCTCTTGTTACTTGGTCCAGTGAATAACGACACAATTTATTATTATTATTATTTTATTTTTCACTAGTCATTCGCAATTTGAGCAAATGTCATTTTCGCAACATTACAATACTACTACTCAACCAACTGAAATAAAATTTCGTACGAATATGGCTTTAGTTATATGCTTGAAAAAATATTCTAAGAGGTCATATCTGTGCACCACTCTGCAAGTATAATATAAAAAAATATAAGGAAAGTACATGTACTTTCCTTATGCTTAAATTGCAAAATTTAAAAGTTCCAATTAAATAGTAACATAATTTCAATTATACTTAAAATTTGAAATAATTTAGAAAGTTTAAGAAATTTACTGTATTTTTTTTTTTTTACTTTTTATTTACCAGAAAGAACAAAAGTCATTTGAGGTTCATCATATTTTTTCTGATGACTTAAAATAAAAAAAAAATAATAATAAAGTTTGGAGCTCTACATGTGAGACAGTTGGGTTAGAAAATAAATTTTGATTTCTAATTAATTTTAAAAACTAAATTCTTTCTTATTAACTTTCGTTGTAAATACTCAAATGCCAAAGAATGCTATATTTTATTGAATTCTTACTCCATAACTTGCAGAATATAATATATGTAAATGACATTTTTATGATTCGATATAATTCGTTTAAAGAATTCAAGTTTATAAAACAACAAAGGTTTTAAAGTGACGAGATGTGAATATGTTGAATATTGTTTTCGTTTTAAAAATTACCTCAATCAAATTACAGGAGTTACTTTTCAAATTAAACACAGCTTTAGCTGAAATCCTGATAACCAAAAAGTGGCAAATTCTGACCGTGGCAAACTCGCTGGCACGACCTACCAGAAAGGTGTAAGGTAACTGTTTGGACGGCCAGGAAGTGCAACCCAATTTAAACTGGAACCCAGTGGGCGAGGCATCCATAGGGACCGTACACTTCTTCCCCTACCACCAACCTCTCGGAAGGACTTACGGACCCACATGTTTAACGTGATCGTACTCCGCATGAACACTGTAGCAGTTTTGGTAGTGGCAGCAATCGAACCCAGGCCTACCGAGTGCAATTCCCGTACGCTAACCACTGGGCTACCGTACCCTCCGCGACAATCTCCATAACTTTCTTTTTATTCACCCAATTTAGACCGGAACCCAGTGGGAGAGGCATCCGCAGGGAACGTACCCTCATTCCCCTACCACCAACCTCTCGGAAGGACTTACGGACCCACATGTTTAACGGGATCGTACTCTGCGTGAACGCAGCAGCAGTTTTGGCAGTACGGGAATTGAACCCCGGGCCTACCGAGTGCAATTCCCACATGCTAACCACTGGCCTACTGCGTCCTCCGCGACAATCTCCATAACTTTCTTTTTATTCACCCAATTTAGACTGAAACCTAGCCGCCTTTGGCGACCAGCCTGTTCGCTACCCTTGAAAATTCTGACTGTGGCAAACTCGCTGGCGCGACCTTCCAAAAAGGTGTAAGGTAACTGTTTGGAAGGCCAGGAAGTGCCATCCAATTTAAACCGGAACCCAGTGGGGGAGGCATCCACAGAAACTGTACCCTCCTTCCCCTACCACTAACCTCTCAGAAGAACTTACGGACCCACATGTTTAACGTGATCGTACTCCGCATGAACACGGCAGCAGTTTTGGCAGTAGCGGGAATCGAACCCAGGCTTACCGAGTGCAATTCCCACATACTAACCACTGAGCTACTGCTTCCTCCACGACAATCTCCATAACTTTCTTTTTATTCACCCAATTTAGACCGGAACCGAGTGGGGGAGGCATCCACAGGGACCGTACCCTCCTTCCCTTACCACTAACCTCTTGCAAGGACTTACGGACCCACATGCTTAACATGATCGTACTCCGTCTGAACACGGCGGCAGTTTAGGCAGTGATGGGAATCGAACCCGGGCCTACCGAGTGCAATTCCCGCATGCTAATTTAAATTTTATAATGACCACATGCTAAGCTAAAATATCCATCGTTCCATCATTTAAAATATCCATAAATTAAAATATCCATTTAAAAAATCCATATCGTTCCACCAATCCATAAATATAATAATTTCAAATACATCACCACAATTCAATCTACCATAATTCAATCATTTAAATTATTTAAAATATCCCTTTAAAATATACACCCTATTTATTTATACAATACATATGCAAAGCTCTTAATTAATTTAAAACCGGAAGCCCGGTCTCCATGGAAACGGGGCAAAAACTTCTGCAAGAGAAAAACGCCGGTGAAGAACTCCTTTAGCGGATTACCAAGAAATTGAAATTAATCCCAATCCTGCGGGCAATTTTCATTATTTCTTGACCAGATTGGATTTATGAGAGTGCCAGATCTTTGAGCTTTCTAAAAATGTAAATTATTAGTCGAAATTCTCAGAACTTTTCCCGATGGAAGGTTTTAAAAATGAAAGTTTGTTTTTTTGAACCGAAAGTGACTTGTTTTAAAATCTTTAAAAAATATTAGAATTTGTCCCTGAGATTTGAAATTGATATATTTTTACTCACAATTGTCTGCTCTTTCCGGTGATGTGATTTGTTTTTTCCTACGACGTCTGGATGGTGGAAAAATAAGGGGAAAAAGCGAAAAAAACTGTTAAAACATTAAATAACAAAAAACGTAATTCAAATTTTGAAAATCGGTTTTTACGTGTCCCCTTCCCACCCACCCCGGGTCTCCGATTGCCAAATTTCGTAGCTCTCCAACCCGCGGTCGCTGAATGTATAGTGTATAAGACACACAGACAGACATTGCCTTTTATTATTTAAGATAACTTATGTAGATTGCATGCATCCACATAGCGATTGGCTACACGGTTAACAACTACTGCATGAAATGTTGCCAGCATATGCATGTAGCATAGGTATGCAGTCAACAGTTACTATAAAAATGCTATTGCAAGTTTTGAGCTTTTACAAAAAAAAAAACCATGTATCTGAAAGCAGTTAGTAAATAATATCAAGAAAAACTTTTCCACTCATTTCATTACAGCTGGTGAAAGTCTGAAGTTACTGCAACACGCTCATCTAGACACAGCTTATTATTTCCTTCCTATCTTCTTATATTTTGATTTTGACTGACTCAACACCATAAACAATCAGGAGCTCCTAAAAATGGTACAAAAGAACCCTTGTCCGGAAAGCTATATTTTTAAATGCTGGTTTTAGGGCAAAAATGTTTATAGAGTTCCAATTTTTATAACCTTTTACCCCCAAATGCATACCAGTCATGGAATACAAACAAAATTTGAGTTTTAATCATGTGAAAAGGGGAATGTATTGGCCTAACAATCTTCCCCTTTCTGCTATTTTTATTTTGTTTCTTTTGATGGAGGAAAGTGGTGGGGGATGTTTTCTTTGACTCTAGATCAGGTCTTATTATTTTTATTTATTTATTGTTAGAAGATAACAGGCAGTGGAAAACATTGCTCTCTTACCAAAGGGCTAAGCAGGGTGCTTTTCTCATCACAAAAGGGCAAGGGGAGCGCTGCTCTAATAACAAAAGGAGCCAAGGCACTGTGCTCTTCTATAATAGCCTTGGGCACTGTTGCCTATACAAATTAGGTGCCCCCTACAAACATTTATTGTAGGTCCTTTCCTTCATATTTGATTTTCACCTTTATGTGATTTTTCCATGTCTTCTCCCACACAAAAACATATTGGAGGTCTGCCCCCCCCTCCCATACACACACACACTTGAATGGTACCTATATCCCTCCCTCCCCCCTCTTATGGGTGGTTCTATCTGAGTGAAACTTTGCAGGGGTGATAGTGGCAATGTTTCATTTTTGTATGTTCTAGTGTTTAAACTCTAATGTTGAGTTACAGGATTTTTACCATTTCTTGTAAAATATTTTAATTAATTTATAGTATAATAATATAAAAGTTGTTTTTCAATGATTCAATGTGCATTGCATTATTATTATTAATAATGTTTAATTAGCCCTTTCATATAAACAGTCATTTATGCGATGCTGTGTCATTCTGGTGATATGAATATTTTCTCTCATAAAGAAAATAGTATATTAAATTATTAGAATTTTAAAAAACTCTGAAAAGATCGACTTTGAATGATGTTATCTATTTGCAAAAATGAGACTAGTAAAATTTGTTTACAGTAAAGCAATGATAAAGTTATCTCTAAAAATTTACACCTAAAGAGGAATTTCATTAAAAAAAATTATGTTTTTGCAGAATAATTGCATAATATCTACACATTATGCCTTAGAAATTATATATTTGCATTGTTTATTTGAGTTGGTGTGCCAAAAAATCTAGTGTTTTGATAATTTGCACATTTTAGACACAGAAAAACTTGTGTCACCGAAATGATGTTTATATCAAGTTTACATAAACTATGCATATTCCATTAAATCATGCTAAACAGCTCAGTCATCTGTTAGAAATTTTAAACAACATGACCAAGAACTTATTCCAAGCAAAAGTGTCTAGAAACTATGAAGTTGAAAAAAAAAATTTTTTTTGCAACCTGAAAATTGACAATTATCAGAAATTCAGCCATATATATATATATATATATATATATATATATATATATATATATATATATATATATATATATATATATATATATATATATATATATATATATATATATATATATATATATATACAGGATGTATATAAACTTATGGTCAGAAATGTAAGGGGTTATAGAACTCACCAAAACAAACAACTTTTACAACACAATGTGGAGTTGGAAAGCAACCGGTGAGCTATGAGAGACCCTCTCATAGTGGATGCAATAGTGGACCTCTGGGAGTGGATGCAACGTCGCGTCAAAATGGAGTAAAGTGAAGACAAATAATGGAAATTTATTGATAATGTTTAGGACAAATGGCCAAATGAATTACCATCAACTGCGAGACAGGTGTCACAGCGGCTACAGAGTGAATCGCTTACACTTTCGAAGATTCCTAGCATTTCACGAACGTCTGCAGCTGTGATGCTAATTCGGGCGACAAGATGATTTGCTGGTACAACATGTAGTAAATCTGGCAGCACCTACTGGAGGAAGGTGAGGTACTTCTGTCCGTCTAGGCGGTCTGGTAACAGATATGAGCCAATTAATTGGTCATGGATAATTCTTGCCCACACATTCAGGGAGAACCTTTGCTGGTAGCATCTGGAACGTCTAGCATGTGGATTTACTGTGTTCTCCATTTTGACGCGACATTTCATCCACTCCAGAGAAAGCGCCCTCTCGCAGCTCGCCGGTTTTCCGACCCCACATTGTATTGTGAAAGTTGTTTGTTTTGGTGAGTTCTATAACCCCTTACATTTCTGACCATCAATTTATATTCACCCTGTATATATATATATATATATATATATATATATATGTGTGTGTGTGTATATATATATATATATATATATATATATTATATATATAATACATATATTTTATATATATATATATATATATATATTATATATATAATACATATATTTTATATATATATATATATAGATTTTTGAATCCTAATATTCTTCTCATCCCCCTTTCCAATGTAGTGATATGTAACCTTCTATCTTTATCCTTAGACTTGGCTTATAGTTACTCATTTGTAACAGATATGCTAGAGATGGGTTTTTTTGTACATACAGTAGTATATGCAAAATTTTCGATTAAAATCATTTAATTTTTATATATATATATATATATATATAGGGGTTCCACAAGGTGGCTGTAGTAGTAATAGTATGTTAGCTAATTTATATCTTTATCATTATGAAAAATCTTTTACTTCAACAGATTATAAAATTTACAGATATGTTGATCATCTGATTTGTTTACTATTTACTGATAACTATGTCATAGATATAGATTTCTATCTGGATAATTTGGAATTAATGCCTAATGAAGCCACTATTAGTAATAATATTAATTTTTTGTGGATTTAAATATAATTATTGAACCTACTAATGGGATACTTACTAATTTATATGATAAAAAAGACTATTTTAAATTTAACATTAATAAAATGTTACCATTTAATACCGGCAACTCGATTCAGTTGTTTAGAAATATTGTACTTAATCGACTTTTTAGAATTTATAGATTATCAGATAAAAAATTTCATGTTATGCACATTAATAACCTAGTAATTACCAGTAAATTATATAAATATCTAGCATATTTTGTAAATGGTAAAGTTAAAAAGTTTGGATTGGCTGAATATTCCTAAATTCTCTCCTTAGTATCTTATATTAGCCAAACATCAACATTCTCTTGAATAAGCATTACAAAGTTTTTATATCCCCTTATACTTTAGCTTCTATGTTTTCTATTATATTACACACCCCTTTATTTTGTAGTTTTTACTGTAGAATATATCACATTTTATTGCCTTTTCGCAATACTGTTATTTATTTCTCATGATTGGCAATAGTATATCTCTACTTTTATCTTTTGCGATTGGCAATATCGGTCTCTTCATTTTTTGCTCGAATGAATTGAACATTTGCAGTGTATTTCACAGGTATTCTTATTTCCTATATAAATTTTCAATCTTTATGCTTGTCATCCAAGTAATAAGAGTTTATAGATATAATCTATCTCTTATTTCAGAAACAAGCATATTTTGTGTTCATTTTAATTAGATACTTGGACTTGAACAATTTTTAGGCCTAGTGCTTATCCACGTGTTTAGCTTTCATGTTTGGATCTTTTTTGTTTTTCTATTTTCAAATCCACACCATTGATATTTGTTGATAATCTTTAGCTTGATGACTAGAAATATGCATTTTATTTTCTTCATGAGTGATAATTCTCTATTTAATACATTTTTTTAATTTGTAGGCATATTTTAAGTTAGGATCTTTTGAGTTACAACTTCTCTATTCTATCATTGGATTTTCATATTATATTTTTATTATATATATATATGTGTGTGTGTATGTAATGTAACCAGATATAATATATGGAGTACTATACTAATCCTTATGTCTAGAAGTCTCAAAATTCTAAAAATTAACAAATTCTTATAGACTTATGGTTCAAAAAATTAATTTTAATTTTTGATGTTATAGGAGATTTTAAATAGTTCCCCAATACTAGGGAGTTAATGTATTCTTAAGCAATGGACCAATTTAACATTTTTCAGGCTGCTGCTTGTGATTATGTCCACATTACAATTTTTTTCTAGTGAATTATCAGCATTTATATCATTGTGGTGTTTCTTACTGGATATTTCAGTAATCAATATTTGATTCATACTAAAAGTAATAATTATCTTACACTAAGTATATTTAATGCTCAAAATTAGTTCTAAATTTTAATGGCCAGTTTTTTCTAAGTATTTTATTTGGAACCAGGAATTTTAAAAGTACCCATCCTCCATTTTCCTTAATAAAAAATTAAAACATGGAAAATAAAATACATTTTATTGGCAAAAGGGTAGCCCAGTAAGTGCGTGTGCATAAAGTTGTTACTATAGGAATTTTTTAAGGAAAATAGTTATAGATTACAACTTAAGTTTTCAGATAAAATTTTTCAGTTTGTTCAGATTTCCATTGTACATGTAATAAACTATTAAGTGTAAATAAAAATAAAATATTTCATTGCATTATATATAAGTGAAATAAAATTACAACATTTTAGTAAGTAGAGTGGAATTACGCCTAAAAATCTACATTACTGTGAAAATTTTAATCATAAGAATGTTCTCTTTCTTATAAATAGCACTTAAAGTTAGCATCAATGTTAATGAATTCTAATAAGTACATTTTATAATTTATTAGATAAACAATTATATGTTTGCAATTTTTGTGCATATGTATACATACTGATTTATCTATTTAGTTCCTGTTTGAACTGCTTGGTGTAAATGAATTTTTACCTAGCAACATAATAATGAAGTATCTAAGTCAATTTGTTTGTGAAACAAAGCTGAAATTTCTGTGTGAAGATATAATTTTCCTACTTTGTGGTTCAGATCATTCTCAGCTTAATCAGGTATTTTCTCTTATTAATTATTTTATTTTATGTGTAAGTGGAGCAATATAAAAAATCATTTGGTATAAATCATATATTTTTATATTTCCCTTAATATGTATTTTTTCTTTTTTCAAATTAAAGACCAGATTGGGTGTATATGTGGCCCATACTCCTGCTGGAGCATCAACACAAAGTATTATTCACTATGCACAGGTACTTATTCTCAGAAGTAGTACTGTAATGTTTTAATTTATTTTATTATCTCTGATTACTTCAATCCAATGCATCTAATTATATCTTGTATTTAAATCCATTGTATCTGTTGTAGTATTTAAAAAGACTATATCTGACTTTATTCTGTTATAGATGATAAACTCAAAAAAATTTCAGAAATATGACTATGGAAAATCAGGAAATTTAAAACATTATAATCAGGTAAATTTTTGCTCTAAGCTGTTGGTCTTTCCTCTATTGCTTGTTTTACATTGAGCAACCAACCAACCTTTCTTATGAATGTTTGAGAAACTTGCCAAAATGCTAATTGAAATATATATAATATATATATGTATGTATATATATATATATATGTATGTATATGTATGTATATATATATATGTGTGTGTGTGTATAATATTAAATGCAAATTTATTTAGTAAAAGGACTATACTTTTATATATGTGCTTTTACATAAAATCACTATTTTTAGGACTTTTGAATAAATCTCAAATTTTAGCACCTTCAAATAAGCACTTTTCAAACACTTCAAATAGCACTTTTACATAAAATTACTAATTTTATGACTTTTAAAATAATTGCAAATAGCACTCTTAAGTAAAATTGCTAATTTTGACAATATTTTATAAAAATAGCTA
This sequence comes from Amaurobius ferox, assembly GCA_951213105.1. NCBI lineage: Eukaryota > Metazoa > Arthropoda > Arachnida > Araneae > Amaurobiidae > Amaurobius > Amaurobius ferox. The sequence goes on along the minus strand of OX578133.1, from coordinate 66,478,322 downwards.
GCTTTTTCTTTCATATAAATAATGATTTTTATCACTTTTTAATCAAGAGCTCAAGTTTTAGCACCCTTCTCTTACTAAAAAATTATGAATTTTAGCACTCTTTTAAATCAAAAATATTGGTACTTTTTTCAAAAATGAGGAATTTTACAGCTCTTTCTCAAAAATCCTAAACAGATATATTTTGTTATATATACGTAATGACAGAGAGAGTATTTTAGTTCAAGTTAAAAATGTTTAATGGCCCTGAATTGCAATTATTTAGCAAATCAGAACTTTGAATTATAATGTACATGTTTTGCTCTTCATTTCATATTTGTAAACTGAGACTAAGAGACACTTCAAACATAAAGTAAAAACCAACTCAATAAAGTGGTACAGGCCTCATAAGACATTTGGACACACCTAACATCAAGGCTTTTGATCCTATGCCTACTGTTGGATGGGGCACAAAGCACAAAATAAAAAAAAAAAATTGCCATTGAGCCTCATAATAAGGAAACTGTTTAAATTACAAATTTTATCAATAAAAAAAAATCTATTTTTGTAAGTCAACAACTCTATAAACCTAATTCAATTTACATTTTCCAAATTGATAGTAAAAAAAGGTGATCCTGAATTCTGAAAAGGTTGACAGGCAAAGTAAATTTTCAAAAAATTTGAAAATCTTGTAGTTTTTGCTTAGTACATTCATAGTGTATATATTAACTGATTTGATAAATATTTAGGATAATTTGTTGTGTACCTCTTTAAAGGTAAGACATTTGCACATGCATATTATTGTGTTAAATATCCGAGTATTTATTTCTATATTGCTGATATGTTTATAATCTTAACGGACCAGTTATGATGGCTGCAGACCAATGTTTTCTTGTACACACTGGTCTCAGGATCAGTGACTTTTATTGTTAATTTCTAGTGCTGCATTTTTTGGACATCACTGTTATATAAAGTTGGCTGACAACTATATTTTACTATACATCTAAGAATTCTTCATCATTTATATTCATATGTTACTAAAAGTATAATGTAAAATTATAGGCAAGGTCATTGAAATTAAGGATGAGATTGGTCTTATTTTCCCAAGCCTTATTTGTCAACCCAAGTTTTGCAAGTAATGTATAAGGACAGTTGAAACTAGAGCAAAGCTCATATTTACTGTAATACCCAATACTGGGTTCTACACCATTTCATCAGATATGGATAATTGCTATGTAATGAATGTAGGGTGGTGCCAGATCTAAATAAAATACCTGGTTCATATATTTTATTGTATATTGGTTCTGCACTGTAGTGTATTGGCAATCTAAAACCTAATCATTAGTCTTAATTAAAGATTAGTTGTTGATTTATAATAACATGTAGCAACTAAAATCTATAGATGTTTTTATAAAATACACATTTTTGTACTTTGTTGAAATGCCACAACATTGTTGCTTTATTTTTCAACATTTTCATTTTTATTACAAGATATTTTGTTTCCTTTATGACTTTTAAACTATAATATGATGTATTGCATTCAAATAAAATTAAAATAATTTTATTTGTAGAGTACTCCTCCTGAATATCATGTAGAAAATGTAACTGCTCCAGTTGTTCTTATGTGGTCCAAGAATGACAAGTTAGCTGATCCAACTGATGTAGGACTTCTTCAAAGAAAATTAAAAAATTTAGTTGCCAGTTACTGTGTAAAATTGGATGCTTTTAATCACTTAGATTTTGTCTGGGCAATAGATGCCAAGACTCTTTTATATGAAGAAATTCTCACATTATTTAAAAAATACTCTTTACATAATTAATTTTCATTTGGCTAATGAATTAAAATTTCAAAATTAATCTTTTTTTCTTCTTCAAGAATAAAATCTAATAATTTTAAATGTGTATAGAAAGTGAATTCATAATCAGTAATAAACCAGATCACAATGTAAAATGCAGCACAAATAACTTTAAACTTATTGACTCTGCATTCTTATCTAGTTCAATTTTAAATGTACTTTTATTTTCATTATTTAATTGAGTTCAGATTTTACTTTTTTATATAAAAATTTACTGGTATTTATTTTTAAATTATGTTTTGCAGGAAGTGTACTGTTGATAGAATGTGTATGAATATTTTTACGTTCTAATTTCTCAACCTATATTCAGTATGTGCTATCTTAGATTTGTCTCATATATCTAGTCACATGTGATATACTACAGAATCTAGTGTGAAACACAGTTTTTTTTCCTTGAAAAGAGGAAGGTGTAATGCTCTCTTTGTTTTTAGGTTTCATGCTTTGAGGTTATCTCTCATTAGTACTAGTCTTTTTTAAAATAAATTTGTAGTCTTTATCTAAAGCTATTTTGTGATAATTTTATTCAGTATATGTGATGATTTATAAAAAAAAAGTTTTAGTTGTCTATAATTGTACTTCTAAGATAATATGTATATAGATATTATATCAACAACTATACCCTTCAGTGGATTTAACTAGCTGTATGCTTCCTCAACTATAAGAAAAATTTTCATTATATTTTGCATGATGCAATTCCTAGAAATTCATTTTTTTTCTATCAACCAAGGTTGGGGGAAAGAAGTATTTTTTAAAAAACCTGAAAATCTTTGCTTTAAACCTTGATCTAAACTATGGTTTAAAAGATAAAAATAAAAATATCATGGTTTTAAACCAATAGGGTTTATACCAGCCAACCATGGTATCAAGAACATTCAAGCTGTTTTTCTCTGTTTTAATGTTTTAGCTTGATGAATAATGAAAAATTTGTAAAATGGGTTGTAATTATCATAAATATATGCAGATTTGTTTTTTAGAATCAGCTGGAGAAGCTGTACTTAACAAGGCCCCAAACTCAATTTTGAAATTTCCAACAACTGGGCCTTTTTCTTGTAAACCTTCACATATAATTATGAAATGATTTATGTAAAACCATAATAACTGTAACATTTCATTTATACAATTTGTTACTTCATGATTTTTCTAAATATTCTTGTGAGATGTGTGGCAGTTTGTTGATATATTTTGTAAAATACTGTTATGAGTTGTGCTGGTGTTAATGAATTTGAGCTCATTGTATATTTTAGTGTAAATATTGTTTTATATGAATCAATTCTCAATTTGTGATATATCTTGTGTGTTATAAAAATAAAATTATTATTTTTGAAGACATTGCTTTATTTTATAAAACCAATAGGGTTTCATTAAACAAGGTTTCAGTAATAAGGTTTCAATAAACAAGCCACTTCCAGTTATATTTCTAATTAAAGTTTTTCTCAATTTGGGGTAACTTTTCACTAGACTAACAAATTTCTCATCCTGATGGGCAGTATACCTGTATGTTAAAATATTTTTATGATTTTGAAAAAATAATAGTATTGCAAGTTGATCATATTCCATATATTGATAAAATAAATGTTTCAGAAAGAACAATATACAATCTGGGTTAAACTTTGGCCGTGAAAGTAATTTTAACTGATTTCTTCCTCAAGTATTTCATATTACTCTAATTTAACCTACAATGAAATCCATCTAAATCAGAAAAGCACATGCATTGAATTCAAAAATCATTCTTGCTTACTCAGAATTTCTACTACACAGATAATGTTTTAGAGCATGCTGCTTTTCGGAATAAGTTTCTTGTTATGCAAAATTCTTAATCTAGGGCAGATTCTGTTTTATGCATATTTCACTTTATTGTGTCAATATTTATAAAATTAATAAATGCAACTATATTTTCTTAGCTCGTTTATTGTACATATAAATATGTTATTTATATATAAAAAAATTGTGACAGCAAGATGTATAATTAGCATAGTTATATCGCTAATATTTGGTTGTTTTGAAAGCAATTATTTGTTATGAGTTATTTAGGTTGACGCTTTGGCAATTTTGCACAATTCATGTTCAAAATTAAGAATAATGTACATAATGATTTGGAGAATATGATTTTTTCATTCTATTGCATAAAAAATTTTTATTATGCAAAATAATCCCAAAGTTTAACTTTTGCATTGCATTTTTATTATTCAATTAGAAAGGACTACTAATAAAATAATATTGATAATATTCTTCTATGCATATAATGTATATAAGTCAGTTTTTGTATTGTAGTAAGTTCTTACTATTGCATAACTGAACATAATAAGAATTGGCATTCATTGAGAGCAAAGACATCAGTAACCTTACCAGTAAAGTATTTTGTTTTTAACCTTACCAGCAAAGTATTTTGTTTTTAACCTTACCAGCAAAGTATTTTGTTTTTTCTCTCTGTTCTTATTAGATAAGCAAATGGGAAAATGTAAATATAATTTTTATAATTCTGCATCTTGCATTTCCTATTCAACTTAAGATATGTACAATACTTCAATGTTGACTGGAAGTAAAATGTACTATGTATTTTGTATCAAATAGCTATTCTACAGACATCTGATTTCGACATACCAATATTAGTTCTATTATGACTTCAGTGGCATATTTTGTTGTTACTCAAATATGGCTGAAGCTATAACTGGAAAAATGCTGCCCTATAACTTTGTAGACCTGGCACTCTTGTTCATGATATGTAAAAGTACATTTTGTTTGGATATTTTGAAACTAATAACTGAAACCAAATATAATCACATTGTTTTATTTCCACCTGAAAGGGCTTTATTTTGCACAATATGATTACTAATCCAAAATGGATGATCCATATCAGCATTTGAAAGCTAAACTGATTTAAAAGTTTAGGTGAATCATCTCAAGAGATTTAGAAATTGTTAGTGGGCAAACAGCTTAGAGATCAGAAGCCGTCAGAACTTTTTAGAAACATAAAGCATCATTCAAAATGATACAATATTCCTGAAGCATTAATATTAGAATTGTTTTTGCAATACCTATCAGGTTCATTTTAGCAACTGTTTCTCCTCTTAAATTAGAGAAATCTGCTGAAATTGCAAACCTTATTATGAAAGTTTCTCCAATCATGGCAAGTGTTTCTTCTTTCATTCCAGTCACTTCTACTGAAAATAAGTTGCTGATAGAGATTGAGAAGCTCCATAAGAGAATTGATAAACTGTCGTTCCTATAGTTTCAGTTACAGCCTCATCTCCACTAGAAACCAGCAAAAATTATCAATTTCAAATAGCATGGTTATATGATGATACGGCCCTCTTTCTAATGTAGTGTTTTTCAAATTTTTTGGTCATGGAACCCTTTTGAAATTTGATTTGATGATGAAACCCCAAATAGTGGAGCATCTAATTGCTGTTTTGTTGTACTTGACAGTTGCTTAGTGATCTTGAAAGATAGTTATAGTGATATTAGCTGTAAATTATTCATGTTTACGCTTATTGGAGCTTTTAAATAAAAATATTAGTTATCCTGAAATTCAGACTCAATTTTATATCTCAAGAGTACACCCCCAATTTGAAAGGATATGTTGTAACAATATATTGATCAGAGAATGACAATATGTCAGAAAAGCACTCGCAATAAAAAAAATGAAAACATTCCAATTAATGGACTAATTTGGAGGTGGAACCTCTTTGGCCCAATTAAGCCTTACCATTGGCCCGATTAAGTTTTACCTAAATTGTTAAAAAATACACATCTCATATCATCTGACCTATTTAACATATCTAAGCATTGTACAACATTGAAATTTGTTACATGGGTACTTCAGCACAATAGATGCACCTCAGCATTATTACTGTTTTTTTATTTCAAATTAGTTATTTTATGTTTTAACATGAATTACAATAATTTGGAGTGATATTCACACATATTTTTTCAATCTTGATAATATCAAAAAATTCTCTTTCAAACAAACTTTGAATGGAGTCCATATAATGAATAGACAATTTTTAAACTATATATACTTTTCGGGAGTTTTAAACTTTTCTGATTTTTATATCCCAATATATTAAAATTAATGCGTCATCCAATGTACTTTTTTTTTTCCAGCAGCTGGTAAAAATATCACAGAATACCCCTGAAAAAAAAATTTCATAAACCTATCCATTGATTAATTATAAATCTTTTAAGCCAATGACTCTTCAATTTTTGTAGTCTCCATAGCAGGTTGAAACTGATTCTTCATACCCTTCGACTTTTGAGAGCTAATGTCATCTGTTGGCTTTATTGCGTATTTTTCCAGGTTTTCTAACATAAGGGAATTTAAAAGATGTTGTCCAAATATTTTTAATTTGGTATTATATTATCATTGAGTACTGTTCTAAAATTTGACGGAAATTGGATGGAAATTCACTTAAATAGCAATAGATTTCGAGTTTAAAGGAACTTTTTATGCGATTTCAAGTGTTTTCATTTATTTGTGTCTCGAGAATGATTACATCTTTAGATTTTAAAGTAGAATGGGATGTATCCAGAAGAGATGGGTTTCGATTTTATGTTTTTTTGGGGGGGAGGGGGGGGGCTCATTTCACGCTCTTTGTGATGGATTTTTATTTTGTTATTTTATATAACTACCTTGCTTTAATTAATTCCTGGGTAACGATGATATTTTCTAGTACTTAATAAAGGGAAATGTCTATAGTATCTGTAGTATGAAATCTAAATGTCGTACAATCATGAAATTTGATAACAGGTGCACCTTGGCATTATTTTTTTTATTTGGAATTAGTTTTTAGTTATTATATATTTTACCATGATTTAGGCCAATATTTACACAAATTGATCCCTTAATGATCCAAAATATTATAACAGATTTTCTATCTGCACACCATTGGAATTATCGAAGAACATTCTTTCCAACAATGTTTGAGTCAAATCTGCGGAACAATTTCTTCTCTCTTTTTTTAAATATATCGAAATTTGCACTTTTTTACATGATCTGATATATACATTGTCGCATCCGAAAAACTAAGATTAGCACAATTCTATAATTTTGCTAAACTTCCCTATACAGGATGGCCCAAAAAGATTGAAACACACTTTAATTCATTACCTGTTAGAGATAAGTGAGCAATGTAGATTGCAAAAATGTTGAAAGTAAGGTAGGAAATAAGACTACATTAATGAAATAGTCCTCCCATTAATTTTCAAAAGATTACACTTTTTTAATTTTTATACGATGCCCTTAGATAAATTTGGTCAATCAGAAACATTTTTATTTTTAATGCAACAAGATCATTAAAAATACCCGCATATCTGTATCTTTAAAATTGAGTGAGTTATATTTAATTGAACATTGTGAATGGGGACCATATATCAAATTAGAAATATAAATTTGTGACATAAAAAAGATAAAACTGGATGATAATACATAGGATACCCAACCGCATAGTACCACTGCTTTCTATGATCTCTGTCTGTGTAATGCTTTATTAAGATGCATTTGTGATGAAAAATTTTGCCACATATTAACATATTTTTGATTTAAATAATTTCCATCGTCAATTTGTTTATGATCCCTATTTTCACTGATGAAGCAGCCTTTCACATGGTACGGAAAAGTGGCATGAGTCAGATTTTTTCCTTTATCATAATTCAGTTGATTTTAAAGATACAGATATGCAGTTTTTTTTAATGATCTTTTTGCATTAAACATAAAAATTTTCTGATTGACCAAATTTATCTAAGTGGGTCGTACAAACATTTTAAAAGTGTAACATTTTGAAAATTAATAGGAAGACTATTTCATTAACGTAGTCTTATTTCCTACCTTACTTTCAACATTTTTGCAATTTACATTACCCACTTATCTCCATCAAGTAAAGAATTAAAGCGCATTTCAATCCTTTTAGGACACCCTGTATAGTATATTCCCCAGCATTCTAACAAAAAAAAATTTGATTTCATAAGTAATTTTAATTTTCATAATATTTTAAATGAATGCATCCAAATCTTATCGCACGTTGAATGGATATCTAATATCAAAGTAGCTTATGTAGTTGCGGCAGCAAAGACATCTGATCAAAGATGCTTGGAACCTGTACCCAAATTATAAGAATGGAGGAGAAGCTAGCTTTTGCTCAGTGATTATAATGTCGGTCTACGAAGCAAAGGGTCCCTGGTTCGGGGGCCCGGCGACTCCCAATCGCCACAATGATGACTGGACGTTTGAAACACGCAACTTTCCTCTCCAACGATCTCGCCTCTCAACACGAGATGGCAGCATCACACGGAGTCAGAGGCCTTGCCACTCCCTTCCTGGTTGACAACGACTGACGTCTCACGCCTGAGGCAACACTCCTCCCGGCCTTCAGCCCCTCAACTGCATTTCGGGGGGACATGCAGGGGTTTTCTCAGCGACCCCCCTCCTTGCCGAAATTAGACTGGGGCCTTCTCATCAGGTGAGGGAGTGTGCGGTAGCAAAGACATCTGATCAAAGATGCTTGGAACCTGTACCCGAATTATAAGAACGGAGGAGAAGCTAGCTTTTGCTCAGTGGTTATAATGTCGGTCTACAAAGCAAAGGGTCCCTGGTTCTGGGCCCGGCGACTCCCAATCACCACATAGTAAAACAAATGAGCTTATATAGGATGCACCAAGATGTGCGCCCACACAGAGGGTAAAAGGCATATTTAGGATAAATCAAAAGAGCTTATTATTTAAGGCGTATCAAAAGAACTTATTTAGGGTGTATCAAGAGAACTTATTTAGAGCATATGAAAAAAGCTTTTTTTAGTGTGTATGTTACGGGTAAAGCCCGAAATGAGGATAAACCTACTTTTATAGTGAAATTGTATTAATTTCAGGTTTTATCTGAGTATTGCACAAATTATCCAGATGATTCGAGGTAAAGCTGTGTATTACTTCACTCAAAAGGTTCTGAGCATGTGCTGTACGTTTTTATAATTCCTGGTGCATTTTCATGGAACCTGGCTATTCGACTCACAACTGATTAATTGTTAACAATGGTTGCTGAGAAATAATCGTGTGTCATCTAAAAAACATTTTAATAAAAGTTTTAAAGAGTTAATTGTTTTTATAGATTCCAACAGCTTTTATGTAAGTGATTAAATATATACTGGGAGTATTTTAGCCCCAGTACAGTGCCTAGAATACCTAGTGTCAAATTTGTGAGAAAGAATTATTGAAAAACTGGTTCCAATAATTCAGGAAACATTGGATAAAATGGGGAGCAAAAGAGTGTAGTGCCATCTGTTGTCATCAATGGAAGTTATCGATTAGACTGTGCTTTTAGTTAAATTTTGCTAGATCGTAATTTGATTAATCAGGTAATCAATGAATCTATTTAATTTTATTAAAAACTATTTAATTTTAGTGCAAATTTACAATGTGTTTCTCTATAGATTTACTTCACAAAGATAATATAATTAACTTATTTGACACTTTGTCAAACTCCACATTAAGCTTTATAGGATGTTGTTGTTGAGACCCAGACTGTCTGACCTACCAGAAAGGTGTAAGGTAACCGTTAGGCTTTATAGGATGTGAAAGCCAGCAAAGTAAAATTTTCAAAGATGAGTAAATGGAATTAATACATTTGAATAAATGAAATGCATATAAGATATTAAAATAATAATGTTACTGTTTGTTATTAAGATATTTTCTATTTTTAAATTTAGTTTTTGTCTCCTCTAAAGTAGATAATATTCTGTAAACATTTATTTTTCTGTAAGGATATATATATCTATATTATACTTTTGTTTTTTTATTAGACATTGTATAATATTAAACTTATTATGTAATATAAAGTAAGAAATAATACCTTATCTGTAAGTATTTCATTCAATTTATACCTATCATTTTTTTCAAGTGGTGCAAATTTATTGTTGAAATCATAATTAATTCAATGAAATTTGAATTCTAACATGAAGAATAAATTTATTTAAAAGTTCTCAATATGATGCCAAATTGATTGATGCAAAATTGATTTAATAAATGCGTATAGTTATGATAGGCTGGATATGGTTGATACAGCATGTAAATTACTATAAAGTAACTTATAACAGTGATGTGTCTTTGCATTTAAAAACTAGAAATAAATCTTGATATTGACCAATTGGACTAATGCATATTAGATACATTTAAATAAATAAATTAAAAAAACATTGTAATGAAAAGATAATCGAGATAGAATAATTTTATCTTAATAGTGCTATATATAGATGTTAGGTATATGTCGTCAGGGATTTACAGTAATAGGCTAAAAAGATGAGCTGCCAGGTAAGTTTTATTATTTGTTTAGTTATACTAAGATAAATGTGACTATATCTTTACCAAAATTCAAATCACAAAATGATTTATTTACAAAAAAAAATTCTGAACTATTTTAATTTTTCATATAAAAGAAAATTTTTATGCCTTATTTTTTTACAAATTTAGTGTAAATTTACATTCATTTTGTACCCCTCCCCAAGTTATAAGATGAATTTGTATAATTTTATATATTCTATATAATTATAAAAATAAACATTTGCTTATTAAATAATAATGAAATGTTTTACAAAACAATACTGGGGGGCGCGGTAGCCCATTGGTTAGCGCGCTGGAGTTGCACTCGGTAGGCCCGGGTTCGATTCCAGCCACTACCAAAAACTGCCGCCGTGTTCACGTGGAGTACGATCACGTTAAACATGTGGGTCCGTAAGTCCTTCCGAGAGGTTGGTGGTAGGGGAAGGAGGGTACGGTCCCTGTGGGTGACACTTCCCGTCCGTCCAAGCAGTTACCTTACACCTTTCTGGTAGGTCGGACGGTCTGGGTCTCAACAACAACAAAACAATACTGAAAATAAAAAGAAAAATTCAACACATCACAGACCGATGAAACAGTCTGTTTAATTGAAGAAACAAATTTTAAAACATATAGTTTGCATTAATATCTCCCAATTAACTATAAAAGGAATTGTTCTTGAGGAAAAATATTTCTCCTGAAACCCTATTTTGAAGCCAAAACTTTTTTTAAACAGTTAGTTTATTTAAATTTTAATTTAAAATGATGTCCTTTTTGCATGGAAAAGTATAGAGTTGTCTGCTATGAGTGGGTGAGTTTTTACTACAACGCCATCTGTTGCATTTCCTGAATAATTCTCCCGATTTTTTTTCTTTGAATGCGACACTAGGTATTCCAGTCTCTATCGCCCCAGTAACCACCACAAACTTCTTAATTTTTAACATTTTAGTATTTTATGATTATTATATAATATTTTATTACTTTTTAAATTTACATAATTAATAAATGAAATGTAATACTCTTAGTTAATTTTATCCATACAAAATTTGATTGAATTATCTGAGTAAAGTTGAAAAAATAAAATAAAAATAGCTGCAATGGCTGCAGCTCATTGCTGGTTATACAAAAAAAGTTGATTAAAAATACCTGACACATTCCCGGTTCTCACTAGCAATGTGGGCAAATCACCGTGAATGATAGAAACCGAAATTGCTGATATTCTACTGATCTAACATAAAGTAGTCCAGCATTTAGTATGTTTTAGTATTGGGTTAATCATTAAATTGTTTGATTATAGAGGAGTTTCTGTAAGCTAAGAAACCGCCCAGAGATGACTACTTCTAAAACAACCTACACAAGCTGACGAATTCAAGATGAAATAATTGCTTCAATGAAATCTATCATATCATATTGAAAAAGTTTGTAAATCAGGTAAATATTGCAAAGTGTTTCTCAATTATTGCAAACAGGTGTGGGTGGAAAACAGCAAATGTCATTTTGTGTGAAGTTTTTGTTAATGAAAAGAATGTTTAGATCAAATAATTTCTATATTTAGTTCATTCATGTAGGAAATGCCACAGGAGATGGTTTGGCAGAAATTATTCTGAAAGATATAGCTAATTTTGGACTCAATTGTCAAAATCTAGTGGCCTAATTGTTTCATGGGTCAACTGGAATGAGCGGGGTTTTTATTGGTGCCCAAGCAAAAATAGGCAACAAATTTTCAACAATTTTGTATATCCATTGCAGTGCCTAAATCAGTTGTGGAATACTATCAATAAGCAACTGTATGGGAACTATTGACAAGTTTTTCTCTTTCCCTGCAATACGTGGTAAGTATTGGAATCATGTCGAAAATTGCAATTCGAGTTTTCGACGTATCTACATGTTTTGGGACCTCTAGAACATAAGAAAAACTATTTTTAGCGTGACGTTTGTATGTATCTGTTTGTCTGTGCAGTGTATGTATCTACTGTAACTCAAAAACTAATGGACCAAATTTGATTAGATTTTGGTACAATTCTGTATAAAAGAACCTGCCTTTTTATTTTATAAATGGCCCACAAAAATTGCATGTATCCACTTTAATTAAAAATCTAATTGACCACATTTCACAAAATTTGGTAGATAAGTCACTTATAGGTTACCTTAGTGCTGATAAGATTTTGGTATGATTTCGGGGAAAAGAACTTTTTTTTTTTACACAAAATGGCCCAGCAAAAATCTAAAATAGAATACTACGTATGCCCAAATGTATCAGTTAAATACTTGTTTTAAACGTAATTTTTGACGATCAAAAGAATAAGACAAACCCCATTATTCTAGGACTAGCCGTTCTCGAAATATTTAAGTTTTTTCGCATTTTTACTACGCAGGTTTTGAAAATACTTCCAGTTACCAAATGAAAACGGAAACTGAATAATTATGCGTGTTATTTAGAGCAATTAAGCTCAATTTAATGAATTATTAATGAAATAAAGAGAAAATGAATTTGAGTTTGTAGGGAGAGTCATGTGTTACTCACATCGATTTTTTATTTTCCGAAAAGGCAAAAGCCACGAAATGGCTTCGTCAAATATAACCAACATACACACGATGACGAATTTAAAATGAAGAGAAATTTATGAAGGAACCTTGATGCTGTGGCAAATAGTGTATACATATAATTTTTTACTCAACTTTTAAGCATTTTTATTCTCTTTTGTATGTTTATTTCGTGCAGTTATACGAATTTTCGGGAAAAAATAAAACGCAAGTGTCATCTCTAGAATTGTAAATGGATATCCTTAATGAACACCTCAAACCCCCCTCTGGAATTCTATTCTGGGTGCACATCAATCATCTATAACCAATTCTGAGAAATACATGTTTCAAGGAAATTTTTTGAACAGTTCAAGTGGAAATCTTCAGTGAAGACTCTCCAGAATTTAATGCTGAATCCATATCAGGTCATCATCTAAGCTCTATAAATTACAGATCGCAAGAAATTGTTGCTTCAAGGAAAATATACATTTTAGAACGAAAGTGGTATCGTCAGAACCGGAAGTTCAAATCCCTTGTGAGTCTTGTAAGAAAACCCCAGAAAACAGTTTTTAGATTTTGTATGACTCTTAAGAAGTCATAGACCTCCGATCCGAGTAGAGGCAAAGCAGCTGAGAATTCAAAAACAAAGCTATTAAAACTGTCGTCGCCGGTGGAAAGGCTCGGGGAGTCAGAAATAAAGGCATTAAGTTGTCATCAAAGGCGAGGGTTCTAAGATTTCTGAGAATTAAGTTCGCACGGTAGAGTACCACCACGGAGGTCTGGACGTCATGAATTCCCAGACCAACTTCGAAGAAATACGTTAGGGCAGTGTTTCTTTCAGACATATCTCCGGGAGGGGCGGGGGCTTCGCCTATATATATATATATATATATGAGATACGATAGAGCAGTCGCATTGTAGGGAGCTCGCTAAGCAAGTACATTGAGGAGACCTGTAGATGATACGGACATAGGCGCCGAGTTTTCAAAATTTCAGGGGGGGGGGGGGGCACAATCCGGTAAAGTTATATATAAAAGACTCAAAAAGTCGATAAAGATATAACAACTTACAAGATCGCCTTGAAGAAAGAAAGCATATATCAGTTAGGTGACTACAATTGGTTCAGGGTCATTCTAAGCCTCTACTTCAGTCCAAAAGAACAGTGTGCGTCCTTAACAACCGCCAAGAACGAACTGCCCAACGAACGACAGTAATTGTTGTTAAGAGCGCATACTGTTATTTTGGCCTGAAAAGGGGAGATTATAATGCCATCGAAGCAACTGTAGTCACCTAACTGACATATATATGCTTTCCTCAAGGAAGTTTTATAAGTTATTGTCTTACAAGCAGCAGTTTTGGAGTGAGATAACCGAGTGGTTAAGTCACGGGAATTGTACTCGGAGGACCCGAGTTCGATTTCCAGCTTTGCCTAAACTGTCCCCGTGTATGAGCACGGTGGGTTTGAAAGTCATTCCGGGCGGTTGTTAGCAAGGGAAGGAGGGTCGGCCCCTGTGGATTTTGCCCCCACTGGGTTCAAGTCTAAATTAGATGGCATTGTCTCGGCGGTCTAAACAGATATCTTACACCTTCGGGTAGGTCGGACGGGCTGGGTCGAAAGAAAGATATCAGCAGTTTAATTTATTGTACGATAAATATTTTTAATCTTTTTAAGCCTATTTATATTTGTAAGCTACGAGTTGATTAGGAAAATCCATATAGTTACTGTTCATCAATATTATAATATATAATAATTACAATGGATTTTAATATAAGAATTAACTAGTAGCAAAGCTGTTAATTAATAAAAAAAAAATCTGAAAGTTAATACACGTTAACGCTTAATATCAACTCTTAACTACAACAAAGCAATTTATAAAAAAAACATAATATTTTTATGTAAAATTTGGATGACATGTTGGTTGACATTTCTTATCACAACTAAAACTTTAATATTTTTATCAGGGGGGGGGGGGGGCTGAGTATACCTAATTTGTGTGTGTTTGGTGGGGGGAGCTTAGCTCCCTCTGGCCCTTCCATAACTACGGTGCTGCACCCAAACGTCCGGTGCTCACAGAGGAATAAAGCTACCCGCGGGGTTTGCATGTAACTTCAAACGGAATGGATACCACATACCACCCGCAGGGTTTGCAGTTTCAAACGGAATGGACCACCAGTAAAGATAGCACTGGTATATAGAATCCAGGAGTAATTACAGGTAAGATCTCTTTAGGTAGGCAAAATAAGTCATCTCTACTTCGTGGTAATCATTTATGGTCATTACTGGAGGGAAACAGTTATTTTTTGGAAATGCTAATAACATGGCTGTAAATATTCCATTTCTCTTTGAATTAGGTGGTCAGTCGAAAACGTTCTGGTAACCAGGTGTTTTTGTCATTAGCGTAAACATATTTCCTGGGCGTAAAGAGGAGCTTGGTGTGTGTGCAAGATAGTTTAAGGAGCTATGGTAAGGAAGATGTGAACAAGACCGAACAGAAATGCGACATTTACGTTGATAGGATTTTCTTTCAATTATTTTTATGTTTAAAAAATTTCATTTTTTATTATTTAGTAAAACATGAAGTTAGAAAAAAATCTTGAAATTTCCCAGAGGGGGCTTTGCCCCCTCTGGAAAAGTTCAGCGGGGGCTCGTGCCCCTCTGCCCCCCCCCCCCCCCCCGTGGATACGGAGTCATATATCTCTCTCCAACCCAGGAATATTGACAGCTGTTTGGCGAAGAATAAAAATCATTCGCACGATTCTAAACCTGAGTTTATTGCATTTTGCTACTCCTTTCTAGCGCATCCATGAGATACGAATATTCACACTATTTCCGAAGAAAAGGCCCTTTTCCATAAGTGACTCCTATGACTTCGGGACACCCAAACAACGGGTCACAGTCGTCATATTACTCCGACTCGTATCAGATTTCACAAGACTCTTAACCGCTTGCAGATTTAATGCTGAATCCATATCATTGATTATCTAAGCTGTATTTATAACCAATCCTGAGAAATGGATGTTTCAAGTAAAATTAAGCCGGAAGGGGAAAAAACTGAAAATGAAAATTCTTAGTGAACAATCGCCTTCAGAATTTGATGCTGAATCCATATCAGCTCAGAGGTCGACAACTGGTGACCCACCACTTTGTGTTTGGCGGCCAGCGACTTCTCCCCATTTTTACATTACACGTGGCCCACGCACTATAAAAATATTAAAAATTTGATTTTAAAATAAAATTTATTTTGTAGTATTTATGGTATGTTCTAATGATTTTCCAAACAAACTATTTATCGAAATAAAAGAGATAACGGTTTGTACTTTTCGTTCGCGGATCTATTTCAGAGGATTTTGTATACACACTGTTTGTTATTCGATTGCCACGCAATAACTCGTAGATCCATCTCGTTCGTTTTTATAGTTAATACTAGCAATATACCCGTTCTTCGTGCGGAATATATAATATAAAACAACTTAGAATTCACAATCCTGTGCAAATTCCTATACTATCTTAAATGACATTATTATTCAAACCATTCTATTAAAATATTTAAATTAATGCTCCTAAAAAAAAGTTTAAGAATCTCTGTTCTCGCTATACGAAAATTATCTTCATAGGCAGATCTGAAGAATAAAACAGTCTGGTCCCGTTTATAAACGAATTTGCAGAACATATGGAATTGAATCAATATATGCCAAAATAAAAGCGCTAAAATTGTATGGGAAGATATATATATTCTTTAATATTAGTAGATATGCCCGTATATATTAGTAGAAAATTACTCGTAGTACAATATATGAATTTCAAAAATATTTGCTAAAATAAAACAGATGACTTAATAAAGTGAAAATATCAATTATCCCCACGATTTTTAAACTTGAGGACCTTAATTGATTCCAATATATGACAAAAAAATCTGATGTGGGCAGCACATGACTTTCCTTATATAATACAATTTACTACTTTTACAGTAAAATAAAATAGGTTATTCTTATAGTAGATACTTATATTATTTCCAAGATATAGAATTTTCGTCGATTGGTCGTCATTTTCATTGATTTAGGGTCATTTTTATCCATTTAGCGAGATTTTCATTAATTTGGCAACATTTAGAAAAGTCGCTAAGTTGGCGACATTCCTTCAAATTCGTCGCTAAAATCTTGCCAAGCGTTGTGGACAGAGAAATAAGTTATTCTTATAACAGATAAATGATTATTGGGGTTCAAATGCAAAAGTATTACTGAAAGTATCTTTACTCATGAATAGAACGAGCTAGATCCACGAGAATGATGCCACCAAATTTATCGCATAATATTACATATGAAAAGTGAAAATGTTTCTCAACAGCTAATGTGTTTTTATAATTTATGGGATTTTTTGATACATTTATTTGAAAAATGGGCAATATCTCTAGAACGGTTCATGTATTCTAAAGTTTAGGTTAATCGTTTTCTAAGGAAAACTTACATAAGAAATGTCTATTTGTGTAGCTTTATTAAGGGTTTTGATTTTGTGATGATTTTTTCAAAATTTCCCTCGAAAATTTAGGGGTGTTCTTAACATTCGATTGTGTTTAAAAACAATAGGCTTACAGATTGTAATTTTTGTATCAAATTTCATTCGAATCACTCCATTCGTTCGTGAGATATCGTCTCCACAGACTCACTAACACACACAGACATCACACCAAAAATGTTCGATTCCTGCTCATGGATGCTTGAAACGTGCTCTCCCGTCGAAAACTCGAATTCGACTTTTCGACTCCGTCACAATACTTTCCTTATACATTATACTATGTATATAAGAAAAGTAATGAAAGCGCTAACAATGTGTAGAAAGATATAACCGTACTACACTACTTATACTCCTGCAGATTAGAAGATATACCGGTGTACTAATAGAAAGAAGATTACTCGTACTACAATATATGATTTTAACCGTTTTTGCAAAATAAAACAAATAACGTAATAAATTGAAAATATCAATAATCCCAGTAATCTTTAAGTCTGGAGGCCGAAATTGATATAATCCAGTCAAAAATGCAATTGCTGATCCGGTGGTCGAGCGGTCACGGGTAAGCGTTTCCGTCTGATTGTCGGGTTGTGGGTTCATCCCGCCAGCGGGCATGGATGTTGTGTTGTCGAGGCAAAGTCAGACTTCCGCCCTTGAGGTGCCTCAATAAAAAAGTGAAGCTGCAAATTTCTCCCCTTCACCATGAGACCAGGGGTCTAGTGGACGTGGTGCATAGGCGCTCCTTCACCACGGAAAAATAAGTAACAACAACAAAAATACAATTTCGATAAAATTTATTACTTTCCTTATATACATAGTATAATTTACAAGGAAAGTATTGTGACGGCGTCGAAAATTCAAATTCGAATTTTCGACAGCACGTTTCAAGCATCTCTGAACATGAATCGAACGTTTTTGAGATGATGTCTGTGGAGACGATATCTCACGAACGAATAGAGCGATTCGAACGAAATTTGGTACAAAAATTACAATCCGTGAATACTGGAAGCCTATTGTTTTTATACGCAATCGAATTTTTAGAACCCCCCTAGATTGTCGAGTGAAATTTTGAAAAAATTCAAAACCATTAATAAAGTTGCGTAAATAGACATTTCTTATGTAATTTTTCATTAGAAAACAATTGACATAAATTTTAGAATTCTGGCATGAACAGTTATTGAAATATTTCACATTTTTCAAAAATAACTATCAAAAAGTCATATAAAATAAAAAAAATATATTAACTATTGTGAAATATGTTCACTTTTCATATATCATATAGTAATATGCTATGAATTTAGTGACATCATTCTCGTGGATCTAGCTCGTTCCATTCTTGAGAAATGATACTTTGGGTAATACTGTTGTGAATGGACGCCAAGAGTCATTTATATGCTATAAGATAAGGTGACCAATCGTCCTCCTTTAGGGAGGACAGTCCGGGGCCGGCGGGATTAGTTCTGTTTCTTATAAGAAGAAGAAATAGATAAGAAGAAGAAATCCCGCCGGCCCCGGACAGTCCTTCTTTTGTAGGTTCTGTTCTTCCTCGAAAAGTGTCCTCCTACCTGTCCTCCTTTTCGATATTTTAAAACTAATCTGTTAATCTCTGTATTCAGAGACGCCGCGCCGAACTGTTAGGCGTCATGTGACGGTACAGTTCGGAAAGACGCGATTATGAAACACATGCGCAGTGCATAGGAGAACTTCACGTGTCTCGCACCATTGCGCATTTCACTTTGTTTACTTTATCTCTATATTATACTTCGTGTAATCAAAATTGAATGTTGATACTAAGCTGCAACACTTACCGTAAAATTCAATATGAAGGATATTTCTTGCTCCGAAATTTTCAATATATTGTTACTGTTAGAAAATGATATATTGACAAAAAATATTCATTCAATGGAAAAATACTCGTTTAAGTAAATAATTAAAAGGGATGTAAGCATAATTAGTGTACTTTTGTTTGAATTAATAAAATGTTTCATTTATTTACGTTGTACTTTTTTCTTAAATTTTTCCGTCCTCCTTTTCATTGTAAAAAAATTGGTCACCTTATATAAGAATAACTTATTTCTTTCCATAACGCTTGGCGAGATTTTGTCGGAGTGTCGCCAACTTGGCGGCGTTTTTAAATATTGCCAAATGAACGAAAATGTCTCCAAATTGATGAAAATGACGACTAATTGATATAAGTTCAATATCTTGGAAAGAACATAAGAGTAGATTATAAGAATAACCCATTTCTCCGTCCGTAACGCTTGGCGAAAAATTTAGCGGGACGTCGCCAACTTGGCATATGGGAAGTAATGTTTCGCAAATTCTGATTTCCGTCATATGACGTTCATACCTTCTAGTGTATAAGAAATGCTCTTCTCTCCGTTTATCTTGGTGATATATTTGGCGAGTAATTTAGCAAAGTATCGCCAACTTGGCGATATTTTACTCCAGATTGACAGCAGTATCGACAAAATTGTAAAAATGAAGCCTAATTGATGAATTAATTATTTAAATATTTTAATATATGGACTATATCGCTTATTGAGGATGCTATCAATATTGATAATTGTTTATTTAGAGTTGCGCAAAATATAAATTAATTAGGTATATTGAAATAGTTTTACATGTTGCCATCTGGAAAATCGCCAAATGTACAATTCAACTTTAAAATCACAGTACCGTGGATCTTATACATTATTTTTTGACTGTAAAAGTAGTAAGTTCATTGCATTATATAAGGAAAGTCATGTGCTGTCCACATCAGATTTTTTTATATACATACATGTCTTTATAACTTAAATCGGAAAAGATTTAATAAAAATTGTCTGCCGCATAAACATATTGGATTTAAAACCTTTGCTAGACATGATATCATTTTCTTTAAATAAATTTACGGGAAAAAATATCGTCTGCATAATGTTATGTCCATGGAAAGTTTAACTGTACGTTTTTAATTAATTTCTAGACAACCCCTGGTCCTAGAAAGTCGAAACATGAACTAAATTTTAAGTGGGGCTATTACAAGGCTACCTACAAAATTCTATGAAATTCGGTTCAACCGTTCTCCCGTGAGGATGAGACAGACAGACAGATTTTCAATTTTGTTTATATAGATTATAGTTATGTTTTAATAATGCCGAAATTATAATAATTTTTCTAAAGTTGTATTATCATTTCCTTGTATCAATTTGCTTATACCGTGTCTCTAATTTATGTTAGCTCCTCAAATCTTTTAATTATATGTATATTGGACACACACACACAGTCGTTTCTAAATTTTGTAAATGTTTCTGTATTTGAGGGTGTAACGGGCATACCTTTCAGGCATACCTCCGCTCCCCCCCCCCCCCCCCCCTCCCCGGAGGTATGCCTGAAAGAAACGCTGATTCCAACAATTTCTAATAGTGTTGGGAAAAGAATTCGGCGACCTTTTATATTTCTCAAATGTGAGATAGATGACTAAGCAGAGAAGCTATGTTGAGCAGATATTTTCATGGCAGCATTTTTAAATAAGCATTTTTATGGCAGAAAAGTGTAACACTGTTCCTCAATTATCGAATGAAAATTGGATCATGTCTCGTAACTAAATAAACTTATTGTCAAACTACAAAGGAAAAAGGAAAGATAAACTTATTACTGATATGTTTTCAATTTTCAGCCAGAAAAACATTTGAAGCAGAAAGAACTACGTCGTCTACGTCTAAAACGCATGAAAGAAGGAGTTTTGCACCATTTTGTAACATGCCGTTCTTTCGAAATTTCAATAGACCAATGGATGTCTTCGCCAAAAGGTCGGATTTGTTGAAACTACGTATTTAAGCTGTTCGAAATGAATTTTCAAAGATATTTATAGATTCTCGCGAAAAAAATTGTGACCTGTGATTATTCTGTTCCGCTTTCAATCCAAATGGAAGTTTTGGAAATCCAGAATAATGATATCCTGAAACGTTCTTTTCAGGTGAAAACTCGTACATATGCTAGCAAACCTATTCTGTGACGAATCGCTAATAAATAAATAATAATAATGATAATAATAATAATAATAATAATAAATAATAAATAATAATTTTTGTAATCTACTAACTGATGAGTATCTTCACAGTATCATGCGAAGTTACACGTGATAAATGAAATCAAACGTAGAAAAAATATAGAAGCCTGTACAACAACAAAAATCTCACTACTTTAAAGAAATTAAAAATTTATGTTGTTTTATATTAAATTAAATTTGTTAAACACTCATTACTTTATCAAGATATTTTTTCATGTAGCGAAGCTTATTTTAAGAGAAAGATTTTTGTGTTCTATCATGTTTTATATTTTATTATTTGTGTGCCATTATCTTTGTCGATAGAATTTTATTATTTTATTATATAGTATTTAATATTATTGAATATATATGTTTGTAATTAAATGGCATTAATATGTTAAATATAAATAATAATATTAATAATAATATAAATATTAATATGTTAATAATATAAATATAAATATTAATATGTTAATAATATAAATATAAATATTAATATGTTAAATATAAAGATTTCACAGATGAAAAGTTATGTATATATATATATATATATATATATATATATATATAATAAATAAATAAATAAGATAAAATTAAAAATAAAATTAAAATAGTTATACTAATTTAAAACATGATCAGTGTCATACCCTGGTTCAAATACAATACGGAGGAAAATTAATTAATTAATTAATTATATATATATATATATATATATATATATATTATTTTGCCAATATTAATTTATTAAATGAACTTCTTTAATTTTAGATTTCAGTATCTAGAAATCGTGTTTATAATTACAAACCTCATCTTAAATTAAAACATGTTTTTAATTTTCTCAAAAAATTGTTATTAGTATTCTGAAAATAAAAAGTTGATTCAGGTAACCATTATATTTTTTTAAATATTCCAGTATTATACTTTATTAGTCGTTATATATTTTTATATCGGCCATATTTATCAGTTAGAATAAATTGATTCATTGTTTTACACTCTTCTTGAGCCTGTTAAATAAAATGTTTCATATCATCTTTCGCTCAACAATTTATCTCATTATTCAATGACGCGAGCTGTGAATTTAACCTCTGGATGAAATTCTGATTATCTAAAAATTCCACACGGCCTGTTAAAAATAGCATATTTTGTTTACTTTTGACTCAGATATCAATTGCATTCTCAATTTTGACAGTGGCATGATTAAGAAACGTGCTGTTCATGTACCATGCACACACGATAGCAGCAAAAGTTGCCATTTTCAATTTTATTTTATTGGATACCTCTTTCTTACAAGAATCGCGTGATAATGATTCCAAAGCTTTCTACTGGTGTTAGGTTTCATAAAAATCACGGACGTTGCTGTATACACTTCAATTACTTACTTCAGGAAAGGGAAATGGTGTAACGTTTTTTGCTCTTGCTTTTCTGTTATTGGAATTCAACGGATTAGTATTTGAAAAAGGATTTTACTTGTATACACTCTACCTACAAAATGGTTCTTAGAAAAGGTCAGTTAATTTTTTTTTTCACTTTAAGATATAAAATTTAATTATACAATTGTTTTATTTTTCATGTTCTATTTCAAAAGTTATTTTTTTAACACGAAATCATTTATATTTTCTAATATATTACATCGCTGGGGTATACTCAGTGGCACGGATAGGCTAATGCAATAGCATTTTAAAAGGCTTAATTTCAGAAAAATATACAATAGACTTTTATGCAAATCATGCATGCTTAAATGGAAAATGTTGAAAATATCTTTTAAAAATATGTTTCAGCTGAGCGTAAAAGTTGTATTTCTTAATATTTTAAGAATTGCACACAATCATCAATATGTCTGTAACAAATTGAGCAAATCGCTCGAAATTTGGAATAATTTTTCCAATCAATATA
The DNA here is from genome assembly GCA_951213105.1 of Amaurobius ferox. Taxonomy (NCBI): domain Eukaryota; kingdom Metazoa; phylum Arthropoda; class Arachnida; order Araneae; family Amaurobiidae; genus Amaurobius; species Amaurobius ferox. The sequence continues at coordinate 66,455,233 of OX578133.1, read as the reverse complement.
TGTCAAATGATTATCGAGGAGCTCAAACTAAGGGAACACTTTAACTTTTTCGAACATTCTTTTCGAAAATCGAAGAAAATTATAAAAATATAATTACATTAAAATTTTTGCAGAAATAACCATTTTGTATGTAATGTAATGTTTTACTTTAAAACGAAAGACATAACTTATAGAACGATAATATGCGCTGCTTCTGAGATATTGTATCATTTTAATCAAAAATGCAGAAAGTCTTTAAAAATTTAAATGTGTTCACTATTTTTAAATGAGTGATTGCTTTGTAAATGTTTTTATCCGAAAATAGATGAACACTATTGTTTAGTAATTATTAGAGACAGGAACTTTAGGCACTAAAAATTCACAAAATAGGCAGGCAAAAACAAAAGGATACTAAAATAATTAAAATATGCACCTAAAAAGGCATTAAAAATCTGGAAAATAGGCACTAAAATTCTGATTATACATATGTTCTAAGAAAATGTAGTTCCAATAATAACCATAAAAAATCTTCAAACATTTCATCGGTAAGAATTTCTACTTATGAGACAAGCATCAAAATGTTTATTTAATGTTTGAAATGTTAAGCCGTACTTACAAGAATAGTAATTATTCACATAATCAATTCCTATTACACATCACAATTAAACTTTTTTTTTAATTTAATTTTCATAATGCAAACTCTGACGTCTATCTATGTTAATATTGTTTTACATAGAGATAATGATTTTTCCAGAACAACTGAAGTTATGGGAAGTAGTCCGTCATGGCTGCAGCTATTGAGGTTTCAACAGAACTTTCCCCATGTCCTTAACATGCTCGAAATAATGATTTGTCGGAAGAACTTTTTCCCATTTCTTCCTAATCATATCACCTGCTGTACCAGGAATATAATTGAAGTCTTTCACAATATCGCGGTTACAATCTGCAATGGTTCCAACAACATGAATATATATATATATATATATTTTAAATTATCACGAGCCGCTCCTGAGATGTTAGAAATTTTACTTTTCCACAGAGAGCACGATATCAAAATAATCAAGTGAATTACATGAAATTTTGTATGCTTATTTTAACCCATAACAGCAATGAGCCGATTGATTTTCATCGAGATCTGGTAATATAAACGCCTTAATGTGAGATATTGCTGCCCCAATATATAGAAATTTGTTGACTTGTAGGAGAAAGTCATATGCTCGACACATCGATTTTTTAATGTCTTTGGGTAAAACTTCATCAAAAGAACAGGAACTATTGCTGAAAAATATTCAGTTAAGTTTCATCACATTATCCCCCATCTGTATAACGTCAAGTTTTTCCTGGTCTATTTTTCAGTAGCGTTCCTACACAACTGCGTTTGTCGACCTTTCCTTTAAGTTTCCTTGATTAACAGTTGCAGAAGCCGGAAAATGTAGAACGTTTTCGTAATTCTGGTTTTTGTAAACGGTTCTCTGATAAATCGAAGCCTATCACCTAGTTCGAGGCCTGGGGCAGTCAATTTTTCAAGGACGCATTTCATTTCATAACAAGCATTGTTGTATGTTTGCGCTCACAAGTCTCATTCATCCAGATTTCAAGATATTCCGTATGAAAATTGTCGGTCTTTCCTCTTTCTGTTTGAAGAAATAGAAATGGATTTCATATAAAGTAATCGGCGATAACTTGTATTTTCACGAAAATAAAAAAAATGTCATATTGATTATATAGGGTTCCTATGACAGCCCTGAAGCACCCTAACAGCTTTGTAAGGAAAGGACCACGAGTGCAGGGCGTGATTACAGCATAGGCCTGCGGTCCTTGCCCCCCAAATTTCAAGGGGGCCCCCTAAATTTTATATGTGATAAAAAATTTAAGTAGACATAATTTTTTAATTAATTTACAATTGGTAATATCAGGTTTTATTTTAAATTATAAAATATGGTTATAGTTTTAAATATTATATATCCTTTAAAATCATATGTTACTCTGAAATAAAATGTTTCGAAATTTTCTAATGTACAAAATTTGGGGTTGTGATCCTGAGTCCTCAAATTTGTTATGTATTGATGTTTTGCATGTATTTTGTATGCGTATGGGGGCCCCGAAATAACACCAAGCCCTGTGCCCCACTTTGTCTTGATCAGGCTCTGCATGAGTGTACACGCTAGGTACATTATTCTATAGTAAAGTGACTATGCCCAATCCAATAAAAGTGATTTCTACACTCCTAGCGGAGAATTTAGAACTCGGAAACAAAGCGAGGAAGACGAAAAAAGCCAATTACAAAGTTATAGAGCATTATCTCAGTAGTAGGAATTGACAATAAAACTATTACAGAAGTCAACCTTACACCTTTCTGGTAGGTCGGACAGTCTGGGTCTCAACAACAACAACATAGTTATTGGCTAATTGCTGTTTCAGTACTGCTAAAATAAAGAACACTTACATGCACAAAAATCTAATGCATACAGTTTGTTCAAAATGTTCTTCATTAGCAACAGTGCACATTTGAATCCCAGAAAGAATATTTACTAATTAAAGAATATTATAAGGTACGAAAGAATATTATAAGGTACTTAGACAATCATTGCAGATGTCACCCTATTACAGTCCCTGATGATACGACATTTTGACAGGTATTTATTGTTGTCTTCATACGCACGCATTTCGAGTGTTTTTGACGTCGATTCCTATTAATTAATCAATGCTCTACAACTCTGGAATTTGCTCTGTTTCGTCTATCTTGCTTTGTTACTAAGTTCGTTATCCTAACTTTTTAAATTTTTTGCTAGTGGCGCTGGAATACTTTTCATTCGATCGAGCATGGTCACTTTACTTAAGACACTTAAAGGACCTTTTCTTAAAAACTTATTGGGCTGCTTTAGAACTTTCCCCAGGAACCCTGTTTTTATATAGTGTTGTTCAAATTTGGTGACATAAGTTTGGTAAAATTTGGTGGATCTAGCACGTTCCATTCATGAGAAAAGATACTTTGGGTAATACTTTTGCATTTTAACGTCAATAGTCATTTATCTGCTATAAGAATAACTTATTTCTCCGTCCATAACGCTTGGCGAGATTTTGGTGACGAAGTTGGCGGAATGTCGCCAACGTGGCAACTTTTCTAAATATTGCCAAATTAACGAAAATGTCGCCAAATTAATTAAAGTGACGCTAAATCAATGAAAATGACGACTGACGAAAATTCAATATCTTGGAAAGAATATAAGAATCTACAGTAAGAAAAATCCATCTTTCCGTCCGTAATGTTTGGCAAACTTTTGGTGACGAATTTGTCGGAATATCTCCAACTTGCTGGCTTTTTAAATGTTGCCAAATTGACGAAAATATCGTCAAAATTTCAAAATTGATTCTAAATTAATGAAAATGACACTTAATTGATGTATTAATTATTAAAATACTTATGGACTATATCGCTTATTGAGGATGTAATCAATATTGAGAATTGTTTATATAGAGTTAAGCGAAATATAAGTTTATTGGGTACTTTGAAATAGTTTTACATGTTGTCATTCAGAAAATCGCCAAATGTACAATTCAACGTTAAAAATACAGTACTGTGGATCTTATACATTATTTTTTTTTTACTATAAAAGGGGTAAATTCATTGCATTATATAAAGAAAGTCATGTGCTGCCCACATCAAATTTTTTTTTTAATTGAGCCCGAAACCATCTTAAAGTAATCTGGTTCAATCTGGCTCGAAATTTTTAAAACTCAGCTCAAGCCGGCCTGGCTCGTCTAGGTCTCACGCTGAATTTGACAGAGATGTATGTGGTCGAGCTAGTCAGTGAATCATCTCCGAGTTCATGTAAACTTTTACTCATAGATCTGTTTACATAATAAACAATAAAACTATAATTTAACTTCAAGGCTCCTGTCTAACGTATTGCATTTTTTAAAAATTATGATTAAAGTTTTTTTTAATTATGATTACAGATTTCACATTTTTTAACAGTCTTTCATTCTCTTTGAGCACATTATAGAATTCGCTGCAATCCAAATCACTTTTTATTTTCATCTGCAGGAAAGCAGCAGTTTTAAAGTTCAAATTTCTCATTTCCAATCAGGGCTGCCTATACAAATTGTGGGCCCATCTACAAATATTTATCATGTCCTCCCTCCATATCTGATTTTTCCTCTTATGAGTTTTTTCATGTTTTCTTTTTCCTTCAAAAAATATTAAGGTTTCAGGCCCCCCTCTGCAGATCACTCTTCACTCGAGTGATGTCCCTCTCCCATGGGCGGCCCTGTTCCAATCACCAGACATTAATCATGATCACAAATATCCTTTCTACAGTTGCCAAAGTTTCAGACATGCAGTACAGATACTCAGGAAATTTTATAATACTTTTTGCACTGAGCGTGCGTTGATTTTAAGATTCAGAAAAATATTACTCTTTTTTTTTTTAAAGCAAGTTATTAAAATATATATAAATATAATTTTAGTCATTTTAGAATGGAAATTTGAATTTTGGAATTGTTTTGTATTAATTTTTTAAATACAAACGTTTTATAAATTTTGTTAATTACAGACTCCAAAAATGCGTATTGTTTGTAGATAATATGGTCGTATGGTAACCCTACATGCATATTCACAAATCAGTTTTAACTGATGATATTCTAATTCCCCGAAAACATTTTTTTTTTAAATCTAGCATGAAACAAGACCGGCATAGTATTTCGGAAAGACTGATATTCATATTTCCCATCGGAAGATACGTTGCGATGACGTCACATCGCGCCACTGATTCAGAAATTGCCTGATTCGCTGCCAAGGTCGAGTACCTTGCTGAGAACGAACGATGAGGGAAGATAATCTTACTATATCGGGTAATCGCGCTATTTCTTGTTCGATAGCGGTTTGTGCTCTTTTATGAAAGATTGTAGAATTTTTTTGTGTCATGATATATACTTATTTCTTTGCCTCATTTATACATTAGGGGGAATATTTCCATTAACATTTAATGAATTTATTCCATTCACTGTTGCATTTACAGTTGGAAAACAAAAGAGCTTGACTAGGGTTTAAACCGTTTCCAGAAGCAACATTTTAGAAGGTGGGTTATCATTAAGGTATCCCAGGTATCATTAAGATAGACCTGGGTAAATTATTTTAGATATAGATGCTTAGTTCCGGACCCCTTCCAAAATCTCCATGTTGTTGTTATTGTTGTTGAGACCCAGACCGTCCGACCTACCAAAAAGCAAAATCTCCATGTGTCAAATGTGTCTATTAGGAAGAGTCCACCTATGGTTATATTCTCCAACTACACAACGGTTTTTTTGTTAGCGGCGTAACGGAATCGGCTTGGGTCCTCCAGCAAGATTTAATTTTGAGCCCCTTTCCTACTCTTTCTATGATCTTCATAATAATTTCTTGTTCCTTTTCGTACCGGCCCCTGCATTGCAGGCTCTGCAGGTCCGGATATTACACCACTGGGTTTCGTTTCTCAACATATTCTCATCATCCCAAAATTGCAATTACGTATGACACATTGAAGTATTAATGTACAAGAATATTTATTATACTTTCCTGTGATAAACGGAAATAAAGTACTGAATTTTGAAATTGTTTCACAAAAATTGGAAAATCATATTCATTAGGTGGCTTTCCCCGGTAACTTGGCCTGTAACCCGGTAACACCTGTGGTATGAAAACTAATAAGTATAGCGGCATCGCCAATCAGTATTTATTTCAGGCATACCTCCGAATATTCGCCCCACCCCCCTTTCCCGCGCGGAGACATTTAGGTTAACCTAGTTTCTACTATAACCTAGTATGTATGTGACACAGCATTAAGGTATATTTATAAAGGCAAATAGAAAACTCCCCCTCCCCTAAAATTCCATCCCCCCCAGTCAAAAAGTCAAAGAAACACTGCCTTCAAGGGGAAGAAGATTGGGTACAATAATCTCCCCCTCCTTCAGGGACCCATAGGATTCAGAACCCGAAGAAATGGGAAACAACATATTTCGTACAGACACATGTTACTAGGTATATATGTGGGTCTAGCCAGAACAAGTTTGCAACACTAATGTTTATAAAATTTTGTCATTTTGCAAGTTAAAATTTGCAAGTTTTAATTCATATATTTTACGATTTGTATATATGATATAAGGAGGATTTTCTATAACTTTGAACACTTTTCGAATACATCTTTTGCACGGTGTGTTCAACTGTTCTCAAAATTCATTAAAACATTTTTTTATTTATATATAAAATAGGTGGAAAATTGAGAGAATAAAATAATAAGACCGTGAATTATTATAATATAATTTGCGTAAGAAAAAAAGCAGGGATTATTCAACAAAGGTACCCTCATACAGAATTCTTTAGGAACAAAACTCAGTTGTCACACATAGGTATATTGAACAATATTAAAAAATTATTAAAAAACATAAAAGGGAGCCAACAAATTACATATACTGATACTAAGGTGACCTGATTTTTGAAACAGGATTTAGGGACAAAACAGCTTGGTGTCCCAAAATCCAGGAGTCACTTTGGGACACAAATTTGAGGACATTTGGGGACATTAATTTCAGCAGTACACATATTTTCATCTAACATTCCTTACCTTAATGCATAGTTTAAACTAGACAAGATTATTTTTTTTAAATTGTAATAACATCAAGTTGGCATGCATTCAACCTACAAATGTAATTTTACATACCATAATGAATAATAAGTAAATTGTCTAAAAATAATTTACAGCTAAACTTTAGTAAATGAGGTTAATCAAGGGAGAATATGGCTGCCCCCCCCCCCCCCCCGCAAAATTATATGTTACCAGGGGCATGCGGGCAGCTGTCCCGGTCCCCCACATTAGAGGAGCCCCAAATTAAACATTGTGACATCGAAAAATTAACGGCTGCTTCTTTAAAAAAAATATATGTCATCGGAATAAGTTTGCCCAGCGGTTAGATTCATTTTGGGGATATATATAGGGATTAACCGTTGGCTATGTAAAGAAAGTTGCTAATAATTTAAGCTCCTATAGAATATGTAAGAACCACATCTTCTATATCTTTTTCTAGACCGTAATTATATTTAAAAACAAATATTTTTGTTCATTTCATATATATCAAGAGGTGAAGGGGGGGCCTGGGTGTTTTTCCCCGGACCACAGTTAGTCTAAGTCTACATATTACTGATATGCTCGTTTGTGCAGTGCGGAATTTCCGTAGAAAAAAACCTGCCTCCCTCCACACGAAGATGTTCTCCTTTATTGTAAGCATAAGCTATGTATGACCGTAAAAGAGAAAGGAACAATGTAATCTAGAATAATAACTTTTAGACACTGTAAAGTACCTAAAATAATTACTTTTCGGCACTGTAATAATGGGCACGCCAAATCCATACTGAAAATCCATATTGATGCGCATTTCATGTAGGACTTCCTATGAGAAACTGCACCATATTTACGCAACATGCTAGGGAACCCATATATTCCCCGAATGCGTATATTATTGAATAATATTTTAAAACATGTATAAGTTAGTGTTACGTTCTTAAAATTAAAAATATGATCAAATTACAGAATTTGTTCAGATTTTAATAAATGATTTAAACAAGAGATACGAAACATGTCAAACAAAAAAAAGCACATAAAACATATTTTCTTCTGGATTTATTGTTTTCATATATTCTTGATGGTGATCTATCTCATCGCAACATTAAATATTGCGATGAGATCATCATTAACTAATTAATTAGTGCAAATATTTAATAATCTGAAATGGGAATGGGAAGCGTTAAAAATATTGATTTTTTTAATCTCGAAAATTCTCTATAAAAATAATTTATTTTCTTAGAAATGGATTCAGTTCAGTATGTAGCGTAAATTCATTTAGATTATTCAGTCCTTCAATTGATAAGGCTGTCGGTTACAGTTAATGAAATATATTAAAACATGCATTTAAATGCTTAGTGTCGCCCTCTAGTGATCTTAAATAACACATTCTTTGTTCATGAATCACGAAAAGTTTTGATACCTATATTGGAAAAAGAATGAAATTTTAAGTGAAAATCATGTACAAAAACATGAATGTTTCCATACAGGTAAAAATATCGTTTTGATCCAGCTGGGACACACACAAACTCTGGTGAAAATTTTCGAACAAAAACCAGAGAAATTTCAAGTTGAAATTCAAGTCAGTGGGTGAAAATGCAAAGTTCTTAGAATCGTATGAAGATAATCAATCGTTGACATGACTTAATAGTTGCATCTTAATACATGATGCAATGACGTCATACAAAAGTTTCATAATTGTGGTTTTGAACTTTGAAATTCACGAGATATCATAGGCATTAGGCATGGGGAGGGGACTGTCGACGATCAAATGGGGGGGGGGGGGGGTGTTACAGTGCTAGATGTTGATTTTGCGAACGTGGACTCAAAGGGAAAACTAACATGATTATTTAGCCAATGGGGCATTCCCAGGTAGCACAAATACGTAATTCTTACGTATCAAGCAATACGTAATCTTTACGTGTCAGGCCATACGTAATTATTACGCAAAAATGGTACGTTAGAATACGGTATACCAACCGTTATAAAAAAGGTTATTATTACGTATCCTTATACATTATTATTACGTATCCTTATACGTTAATATTACGTATATTCACATACGTTATTATTACGTATATGCACATACGTGTTTATTACGTATCCATATACGTTATTATTACGTATATCCACATACGTTATTATTACGTATACCCACATACATTATTATTACGTATCTACATACGTGTATATTACGTATCCACATACGTTATTATTATGTATATCCACATGTGTTATTATTACGTATCCAGATACATGTTAATTACGTATCACATACGTGTATATTACGTATCCAGATACATGTTTATTACATATCATATACGTGTATATTACGTATATTCACATACGTGTTTCTTACGTATATCCACATACATGTTTATAACGTGTTCCCATATGTATTTATGCGTTCCCATACGCATTTATAATGTATTCCCATACATATTTATATTGTGTTTCTACATGTATTTATTACATGTTTATATTGTGTTTCTACACGTATTTATTACGTGTTTATATTGTGTTTCTACACGTATTTATTACGTGTTTATATACATATTTATCACACATTGGACAACTCTACAGAATAGTGCATGTTGCAGACATGATATTTACAAAGTTTTATGCATCTTTGTAAAACAAACATATTGAGTCAGGTGAATATATTTTTATAATAGATGTCAAATTTTCAGATTGTGTTGATTTCAATAATGTACTTGAATTTATAAATTTGAAATCAACACAATCTGAAACAGTATCTTTAAAATTTAAAATACATTCATCTAAATCATATTTTTACAAAGATACGATATATCAAATGTGTCATATATGCAAAATTCACAATACTATAGAATCACTCTGTTCATATGTAATAAAATTTTTATTTTAATTTATATTATATATTGTTAATACAATAATTTTAATGCAAAAATGTTTTTTTCCTTTATTTTCAGTTTATATTTAAATATATTTTTAATTCTAATTATTTCTAAATATTGCAAAAATTATAATCTACTACATTATGAAATATAATTTTAAATCTAAAAGATAAGCTATTTTAAATTGAAAATAACTTAAAAATACAGAATAAAATTTTGGGATATATTAAAACACATAATACTTAAAACATTTTTGCAATTTTTAAAGAGTTAATTTTTTAAAAGTAAACTTCAATACTAAAAATATATAAAAAAAACAATATTAATAATATTGTAATTAAGTTTATAGGCTATTTTAAATTACAATTATAGGCTATTTTAAATTTTAATTTAGCATGCTAAAACTACACATCTCTGATCAATGGTGGTATCATGCAACTGTGATGATTTTTAAGAGTGAAAACAGTGAGTAAGGGCACAGAGCCCAAGTAGAACATGTTTCTAGATACACAGAACACAAACTGTTTCACAATTATTTCTAAAAATTGCAAAAATTATAATCTACTACATTATGAAATATAATATTGTGTTTAATGTTTTTAAAATAATTCCCAGAATTGTGTTTTTATTTCTTGTACGTATCATGTTTATTTTCTTTTAAGTATAAGGCTTTTTTAACTTCTTCCAGGTATTTTTTTTTATTTTCTTAAAAGTATCAAATTATTTTAATTTAGTATTGTGTTTTTTAACATTTCACCCCAGTATCAACTTTTTTTTTAAAATTTGTCCTAAGTAGCATATTATTTTAAAATTTCTTCCTAGTATATATTTTTTTTTAATTCTTCCAAATCATGTATTTAAAGAAATTATACCGAAATATCGTTTTTTAAATGCTTATAAATGAGACTTACTATTTAACCTAGAGAGCTTAAATTAGTGTTATTTTCTTTTGCTTTTAATGAGTCTTAATTTGATATATAACATGACTATGCTATTTCAAATTTGAATTTTTTGAAAAGCTTCAAATTTTTTTTTTAAATCTCAAAAACACCCCTTTTAATTTTTTTGAAAAAAAAAATATATGCTTTATGGACTACTTGTATGCCAAGTTTCATAATGGGAAGCCAATGGGTTCCTATGAAAATTATTTTTTTTTTTGTATTAAACTATAAGTGAAATTAGCTAAATTACAAAACATTTAATTTCCATAGGAACCCCTTAACGACCGACTATGAAATTTGGCACACAAATAGTCCCTTAATGTCTTTAATAAAAGTAAATAACTGAAAATCTAAAAGCCCCCCAAATCTGAAATTTTACAGTTTTTGTAAACTTTACGGGTACTATCACTGTACTAAAAATGATCGATTTCTGAGGTATCAAGGTTCAAACCATTAATTGATTTGACACGGAATAACATATACTTAGTACATAACTCATTAACCAGTTGTTTCAAACATTCAGCCCACATATGTTCTTTTCAATTTTAACAATTTTCTACACACTTAATATTTCACATATGTCACTCAAAATTTAATTTTGTATTTACAATCAGTTACAAAACGTTACTTTTCAAGAACTTTTAAAATAAGTACTTCTCCAAACAAGTGAAGACAATTTCATCTCTTCCTTGCTCAAGAGTACAAACTCTCCCAGTTGCAGTATCAGGCTCTACTTTTTGCGAAATGGTCTCACCTAGCACATTCAAATATTCAATACGTCACTTGGTTGAGGATAAAAGAAAGAAGAAGGTCCTTTAGGATGTAGGAAGCTAACTATATAGTCGCTCGTCTTTTCAAGAATACATGCAAGCTACCAAGATCCTTTATAGAGTATAGTGACAAATCCAGATTCAATTTTTGCTTAATTAGTTGGTGTAATATAGTCTAATGCTGTCACACGTTCAGTAAATTGGTGTTCACTACAGTAATTATGCTTAACATGAAGTATATTTTCAGAAATTGGGTAGAAAGAATGAAGTTTTTGAGTACCCATGATTGCCTTAAAGTCATTCAACTGTGGCGACAGTATTTCTTTAACTTCTTCATACTCATCAACTGTGCTGTACTCAAAAACTTCATTCTTTTTACCCAATTTCTGAAAATTGGCTTCTTGTTAAGCATTATTACTGTAGTGAACACCGGTTTACTGAACGTGTGACAGCATTCGACTATATTACACAAACTAATTTAGTAAAAATTGAATCTGGATTTGGCACTATATAGTCTATAAAGGATCTTTGTGGCTTGCATGTATTCTTGAGAAGAATAATGTTACGAGCGACTATAAAGTAAGCTTCCTACATCCTAAGGGACCTTTTCTTACTTTCATCCTCAACCGAGTGACGTATTGAATGTGCCAGGTGAGACCATTTTGCAAAAAGTAGAGCCTGTTACTGCAACTGGGAGAGTTTGTACTCTTGAGCAAGGAAGAAATGAAATTATCTTCACTCAGTTTGGAGAAGAACTTATTTTAAAAGTTCTTGAACGTTTTGTAATTATAATTGTAAATATAAAATTATATTGAGTGGCATGTGAAATATCAGGGTGGCCACTCTTCAGACACATTGAAATTCCCTGACTTTTCCAGGTGAATTGAAAAGAAATTCCAGACCAGTAATTTTAAATGCGTGCACATCCCTTTTTAGTTACAAATTTGATTAAAGAATCTTAACAATTACTCCACTATTAAAAAAAAAGTTATATTAAATCAGGAGAAAAAAATACACATTTTTTGTTTTTACAAATAAATTTTGACATTTTTAATAAAAAATACATGTAAATGCAGCAAAATTGAACTACTGAAATATTTAAAAGAATTTAATGTTTTTTTTCCCTGAAGAAATAAAAAGAAATAGTCTAAACTGATGTCCTTAAATATGGGCATTGCAAATTGTTCACAATGACAGACATTAAAGATATGCAAAAACTACACTGTAACAAGCTACAGCCATTGAATAATTAATGTCAATTCAGCAATGTCAAAAGAATGTCATTAAAATAGAAAAAATATTGTAAAATGTATATAATATTCTTGGCAACAGTTGTCCAAAATGGAGTACAAACTCTGCATTTTTGTTTTTATACGGAATCAAATGGACACATGGCAGCCTTTATTTAGAAGTTACGAGTACAGCATAATACTTGGCGAAATTTTTCGAAAATGGCATACAAACTGGGCAGTCCTGTTTTTATAAGGACAACTAGAATTAAAAAAAAAAAAAAAAAAAAAAAAAAAAAAAAAACAGAATTTTCACAAAATTCCCTGACTTTTCCCGGTTGAGTGGCCATCCTGAATATTAAGTGTGTAGCAAATTGTAAAAATTGAGAACATATGTGGGCTGAATGTATGAAAAAACTGGCTAATGAGTTATGTACTAAATGTATGTCATTTTGTGTCAAATCACTTAATGGTTTGAACCTTGATATCTAAAAAATTGATCATTTTTGGTACAGTGATAGTACCAGTAAAGTTTAAAAACACCGTAAAATTTCATATTTTTTGCGCTTTTAGATTCAGTTATTCACTTTTTTAAAAAAGCCAAATCTGGTAAAGTTTTGAAATCTTTAAACAGTGGTAGATCAAAAACTATTTGACCAAGAGAGTTCAAATTAGTGCAGTCTTTTGTTTTCGATGGACCTTAATTTGATATACAACATGATTATGGTATTTAACTCTTTTTTAAAATTGGAGTTTCTAAAATAATTACAAACTAAAAGAGAAATTGTTTTTAGAGAATAGCATAGTCATATCAAATTAAGACCCATTAAAAGAAAAAAAAAATGACACCAATTTGAGATCTCTAGGTCAAATACTTTTTTTTTTTTGCCAAATTTCGCTTTTAAGAAAGTCAATAACTGAAAACTAAGAGCCCAAAAAATCTAATATTTACAGTTTTTGTCAGCTTCACTGGTACTACTATTGTACCAAAAATTATCATTTTCCATGATGTCAAGGTTCAGATCATTGGTTGATTTGACACGGAATGACCCTTGGATGAATATTCAATTTGGCAGTATTTTAATTTCTTAAGTTTTACACCATATATGAAATATTGTTTAAAAACAAACTAATTATTCTTTGTAATCAAAGTTAGAGGTAAGTTACGGTACAGGAAAATTAAGCGTTCTGCATTTTCAGGTTGCAGCCTATTACCATCTTTAAGTTTAAAATCTAAGTTAAGTTTAAAATTTAAGTTATACCATCTTTAAGTTTAAAATACATAAAAACATGTAAAAGAATAATTTCTGATTTTACAATATTTGAAATAAACATGCATGCATGACAACAAATGCAATCTCGGACCACGTTTTCATTTAATCTCCGCTTAGATAGTATTAAATGCGAGCATGGATGCACATACCACGATGCATGCACTTTTCCCGTTTGCTTTTAAAGCAATATGTACATACATACAACAAAGCTAGGAAGATATATAAAATAAAATAAAAGTTAAAGCTAAATATAATTAAATAAGTTATATAAATTAAGCAACATGTTAACCTAACACTAACCTAACACGGGAAAATAAAGTTCAAGATACAAACCTTTCTGTGCTACAAACCATGGCGGGAAACGTAAAGAATGATTACTGCACTCAGTGTTGCCAGATGCACAAAGCTTATGGCTTCGTCCCCTGAGGTAGAAATGAGTCCGTTCTGGAAGCTTCCAGAACTGCGTGACGTCACGGCGGGGTTAGAGCTTGGGAGGGTGAAAATAAACAAGAAGGGATACATGAAAATGCCTTGGGGAAAAGGGTTCGAGAACAAAGCTGAAAGAGGATTTGAGCAAGGGGGAGCGTTAATGGTTATTTTTACGTATGAAAAATGGTAATTTTAATGTAATATAAACGGTATTTATAACGTATGATAAACGGTATTTATAATGTATTTTAAACGGTAATACATAAAAATGCCTTTGGGAAAAGGGTTCGAGAACAAAGCTGAAAGAGGATTTGAGCGAGAGGGGAGCGTTAATGGTTATTTTTACGTATGATAAATTGGTATTTTTAACGTAATAAAAACGGTTATTTTAATGTAAAATAAACAGTAATACATACGTATTTAAAACGGTATTTCTACATACGGTATGTTCATACACGGTAATTCATACGTATGATATACGGTATTTTTATATACCGTTTACTCATAACGGTATTATAACCGATGTATTACCGTTTATCGTATAACACATACGAAAATATAACGTATAAACGGTTTATCAACGGTTATAATACCGTATGTGTGTTACCTGGGTTATCTTTAACTCCCATGTCTGTCCCCATGGATTAATTCAAATTATTCAGAGTCTTACTGTTCGTTCTATCCTTAATGCACTTCGTTATGCCAAACTCGAGGCCGTTCATAATGATCTTCAATTTTAGGCCCTTTTCGAAAATCACTCAAAAATTCTCGCATAAATTTTGAGAGATCTTGGGAGAGATCTTGTTTCAAATGCTACAATCGATAGCAAAACTGCATATTCGGTAGAGTATTGAGGTCGGCAGATACTCAATACTGTATCACGTCAACAACCCAACTGAACGATGGCGAGTTTCTATACTTTCTGTGGAAAGTTCTGGAAAAGGCACGTTACTCTCGAAGTTCTTAGCCAATCTACAAAATTCGAGAAGTTTCTAGAACTTACAAAAATTCACAAAATTATAACTATGATTTTTATGTTGGGTTTTCGTAACAATATGATGCCACTTCCGTCTCACCCTCTTTATTTTGTGTGTGTGTGTGTGTGAGTTGTTAAGTACCTTGTGCCCTAAGATGTTTTACATAAAAAAAAATCGAATGTGCCAATCCATCAGCGACTCGAGTGGTATCCGTCCCCTACCCCCGTAGGCGTCCTCTCACCATTTGTAACTACGGTTTCGCGGTCAGTGCTACTCATTTACAGAGTACAGTCGATGAGATAGATGATCAGGGAGCACAAAAGGAAATATTTTATAATTTTTTCTGGTGAAACTATTCACTTTGAACCCAGTAACGATGTAAGATATCATTTAGGCCCCCTCCCGCCAATGACAAAATTCGAAGCATTTAGGATTACAATTGAGCGATAGAAGTCACTTCACTGTAGTTCTTTTTCTTTTATTATTGTAAGAAAAGTGAAAGATGGCTTTGGTTGGAGAAAGCAGAACACGCTTACAAAATAAACTGACAATGTTAACATTGTCAGTTTATTTTGTAAATGTGTTTTGCTTTCTTAGAGAAAGAATATAATTAATATGTTCTCTCATCAACTTCAACTCTGTAGATCAATTTGGTGTTACGGAAATGGCCCACCACTCATTTCCGAACTCTTATTTTTTGGATGAAAAAGATTCAATACTTCTTTGTCGAAATCGATGTCAAGGCTCATTTGCTGTCCATCACATTTCATTTTCTTACGGAATAAGATGCTATTGAAATCCGTAACAGTTTAAATACAGTAGTAACAATTCCCGTAAAATACCGGGAAATATTTGTTGGTGGTGAGGGGAGGGAGGGGGGCAAAATATACTATTAAATATTATTAATTGCTATTTATTAATTAGTTATAGTTAATATCTAACAGCAATATGTCGTGTGTTTAAAGGGTTCATCGGAAAGTTCTTAACTACCCCAAATCCTTTGTAAGTAAAGGTCCGCACATGTTAAGTCTTTCTATGGTAAAGTGACCATGCCAGACCGAAAATAAGCAAATGCAACGCCTCTAGCGGAGAATTTAAAAAGTTAGAATAACAGACTCGGCAAAAAAGCGAGATTGAAGAAAAATATCAAATACAAAGTTGTAGAGCATTTTCCAATTAGTAGGAATTGACAATAAAAAGACATTTATTTGACACAATAATCCTGGATAGGATAGCGAATTGCTGTCCTATCCAGAATTGATACGATAACCAACAATAAACAGAAAGCAAATGTAGAGCCTGTATAAAATGTCCTCCGGCGAGACAATGCACATTTGAGTTCCAGAAAGAATACCGCGTACTTTGATAGACATTGCAGGTATCACCGTGCTAAAGATTCTGATGATATGACTTTTAACAGGTGTTTATTGCCCTACGCGTTTCATTCTTTCCTCATGTCGATTCTTGCTCATTAGAAAATGCCCTACAACTTTAAAATTGGTTTTTTCCGCTTTGTTGCCGAGTTCGTTAAAGTAACTATCTCAGTTCTCCGCTAGAGGCGTTGCAATCACTTTTATTCGATCAGGCATGGTCACTTGACTTTAGATAGATTTTACTTGTACACTCATGGACTTTCCTCACAAAGTCATTGGGATGATTAACTTTCCTATGAACCCTGAATATTGACATTATTTAGTAATCAACGATTAATGAATAGTGTCAACTAGAGCAATTATCGTAAAAGGGTACTTAAATACAAATTTTGTTCTATTAAATAATTTTGACTTTTATTTCAAAATAATCTCTGACTTTTTAATGAGAATTTGGTAGTACTCTGATTACATAGGAAATATGGGAATCAAACTCATTTATTTTATTAATATATATATATATATGTGTGTGTGTGTGTGTGTGTGTGTGTAATATATGTATATATATATATATATATATATATATATATATATATATATATATATATATTGCTACACTATGTTCTGATTTGCACTGTTCCATCTTTTAACTTCTGTATTTACACATTGTATGCTTATGTAGGGTACCCGGGGAATAGTACTTTAGGTAACTACATTAGATATGAGTTAAATTTCTTTCTTACATGCTCTCATACATGATACAACAGCTTGTTGTATAGTCTTTTTGTAAAGCACATCCGTCCTATTTAATTTCACTTTTTTATAAACAGCATTTTTCTAATGGTAATTCTCGGGTATATATTACAAGTAAAAATCAATATCTTTAATTATATATATATATATTACTAGAACACATATTTAGAGCTAAAAATAAAAAAAGTTTCCCGCTTCTGTATTTACCATTGGGGTACGCGATGTAAAAAGTAGTTCTCAGGAGTACACGTTGTAAAAAAAGTAAGGTATACGTAAAAAAGTAGGGTACGCGATCAAGACAGTTTGGCGACCACTGCTCTAGACAACGCTTAAAATCCATGGCTCTGTATAAATAAAATCATTATGCTAGCGGAATATAGAAATCAAAAGAAATTAATATAATATGAAATGATTCAAGTACTAGATGAATCGGAAATACATTTAAAAAGGGGAGAAATTGAAATTAAAATGTATGATTGCAATTCGGCACACAACATCAGTTACGCTCTGGTCATGCAGTGTATACGAAAGATTTGGAATTTTCTAGTAACACCCCCTCAATCAATGCTTGCAAAAATTATTATCTCTTCTGATCTTCTGACTTTCTAATATTCATATGAGAATTAGGCGACTATGAAAAGCAGCATATGAAAATTGTGTCATCTGATTTTCATATGCCAGCATTCCATCGGAAATATTAGAAAGTTAAGTTTAATTAAGCTAAGTTTAAGCAGTTTTATTTACTGTGATTATCTCTCCTGCCGTTCCGGACTACCGTATAATTATAAGGCTATTTTAGCTATATTTATGTTCCTTTTTCTCAAAGACTGTCAAACTATACATTTGAAATTTTTGCAGCATATTAAATGGAACTTTAGATACTCACCCAAGTAAAATTGAATAATTCCAGTTATTATTTCTTTAATTTTTTTTAAATCACACTCATAAAAATATAGTAACGTTGAACATATTACAGTATTTTAAATAGCTTAATTTCAAAATATTCTTACCCTTTTGATACACCATTTCTGAAATTCTCAAAGAAATATGTTTGCCTAAAACCGAAGAAAAGTCCATATATTCCAAAAAAATTGCATTTTGAGAAAAACCTAAAAACAAACACGCTCTCTGGTAAGAAGTGTCACGCTTCGAAACTTTGAAGCTATTTTAAAGTATGCTGTAATTGATTTGTAAGCAAAAATTTATATCATAAAAAAATCTAATTTACACATTTTAACTAAAAGCAGCTAATCTATTTTTTTTTTATCTTCGTGAAATTTCGATTCCAGGTGCCTTTAATATTTTCAAAAACTTTTTATTGTATAAGTTATGCGTCAACAAAACAACTCCGAAGTCATAAATTCATAAAGTGTATTATATTGTAAATGAAACTTTTTTATTTTTAATATATTCTTTATATTATATTAATTATTTAGATGTTATTTCTGTATTTAGACATAGTTTATTTAATTATTTATTAGTTTATTTAATTTAAATAATATTTTTAACACTTTACTTTACAACATAGTTGAAAAGTGTTTATGACTTCGTTCATTCTGTCTGTCTGTCCGTTAGCACGATAACTGCCTTAAAAATTACTTTATCAAAATGAAATTTTAGTATGTTGTTCAGACGGTCTGTGGGACCTATGGGAATATATATGAATAATATCACCCAATTAGTTTTGGATTGAACCCGGGTTCAAAAAAATGAAACACATTGAACCCTATGGGACCTAATTTTTCAAACATTTTTTAAGCGGATTTGAAATTAACAAATTGCTTCGAAAGTTTTAGGAAATATTCAAATTATCCCATAAAATATATAAAAAAAAATTTCAGCAAAATATATTCAGTAGTTTTTTAAATAAAAATTAAAATAATAATAACATCTCTTATATGAAGCGATCACGTGACCATGATATGAAAAGATCACATGACCCACTTCAAAATGATATATGGCATCCATCTTGTCTCAAAATCATGATTTTTTAAGTTCTTTTTAATTCATGTTGGGTGTTGTATCCGTCCTAAAACCACTTTATTTTCGCTTAAATTCTGTGCATCTACATACTGAAAGAACGCAATTACAATATATTTGAGTTTAAATGATCATCAAACTTTGATTATTTCTACAACGAAGCCTAATTTTCACTTATGGAAAATGTATACACCAAAATATGTAGAATGAGTTGTATAAGAATTGCTGCATTTCTTTAACGCAAAATTATTTAGCTCATGGAGTCTATAATATAACTGATATTTATAAAACATTCATTGATTTTATACAAAGAAGACGATTTTTTCGATGACGTTTCAAGCATAGAGTTAAATTACTTGTACCTCCATGGTTTTAAGTTTTTAAATAAAATAAACTATTATAGTATTATGATGAATGAAGGGAATTTAAAAAAATTATGAATGAAATGCTGCTTTTATATAGAGGCGATTTATCTTTCGATGACGTCATTTGAATAAAGTTCCTTTGTTTTCGATAAAGTTTTCAAATATAATAAATTATTGTAGTATCATGATAATTTTAAAAATATTACCGAGGAATGTATCGCATTTTATAGATGTTTAAACCAGACAATGTATATTTCAATGCCGTCATTTGAATGAAGTTCCTTTTTTTTTCGATAAAGTTTTAAGTTTTCAAATATAATAAATTAATGTTGTATTGTGATAATTTTTAAAATATTACCGAGAAATGTACCGCATTTTAGAGATGTTTATATAAAATTGCATTGAAGTTGGAAAGTGTTTCATAATCAATGCTTTATGCATGATTGATCTTTCTTGTTTAAATTTAAAATGCATATCTTATTGGAATATGCTAAGCCCTCGGCGGTCCTTTATGAATGAGCCTGTTAAAATATTTCACATTTATTACCACGTTAATTTTATTTCAGTATAATCACGGGTAACGTGGGGGTATTTCTGCTAGCAATAAGTCTGATTTTAGAAAAACCCGTTCTTGTATCAGGTTTACTTACTTAACTCATTTCACAAAAACCTTATCTAATCGTGACAGTCTGGTCACAGGGTTAGTCACCAGCATTAGCTAGCTATATGTATAGTTAGTAGTATATGTGAAGTAGAGATATTAGTATCATGTTGAACTGAAATAGAGAATTCATAAATCGAATTCAGTTATATATTGTTAGATTATCAGCGTGACTTTGTGTTTGTCAGCATAGCTCAAGTTTAGTTCTATATTTTACCTAACCCGTTGTTGCACCTTGCATTAAATAAGAAGTCTTCTACGTTATATTTTGTCTCTTTTTGGAATTAAATACTTGTTGGTCACTGTTACTTACGCCTCGTATTGAACAGCAGCTATGGCCTATTATCCTTTGATGAAAAGGTAAGTAAAACTATTTTAGTGTATTTTGAATTTTATCGAAACCGACTCACTAACAAACAGGCCCGTGGAGCGTGATCACGAGCCATGTGGCTCTCCGGGCTACCCCGCGTCCCTTCTGGCTGGACCTAAGGTTCACTCTTGTTTTTTAATAATAGGTATTAATTACCTACTAATAATTTTTCTTTCTACCAGAAACATTGGATAGTTATCGTATCCAACTTAATTCTAAATTGTTAATAGTTCTAACTGATGTAGAATGTAGATTGTAGGCCCTAAAGTTTAATTTCGAGTAACGGCTGAAAATGTATTCGTAACAAAAAGTAGGAAATTTACTTAATTAATTCATACGATAACAACCATAGTTAATTAATGGTACTAAAAAAATTATTACAATATGATGTGTAGGAAAATGGAGTGATAACAATTTAAACCAAATTAAACTAAATTCAACAACAGTGATAACAATTTACAGCAAAATAATTGAACAATTACATGGGTTGTATACATTTTAATTTTAATTAAAATATTTTAATTTATATTAAAATATTTTAATAATTAATTCATCGATTTGGCGTCATTTCCTTTAATGTAGCGTCTTTTTTGTAATTTCGACTATATTTTCATCAATCTGGGGAGACGTATCACCTAGTTGACCATATTCTGTTAAATTAGCCGCCAAGCGTTACACACAGACTAAAAGAAGAGCTTTTTTTGTACATAAATGACATTGGCGAATTGTTGGTCGTATAGATACAAAACCACTACACAAGTATCTTCTTTCGTGAATGGAAATGAACTAGATCCACGAGAGTGATGCTAACAAATTTGTCGCATAATATTACATGAAAAGTGAACCTACTTCACGATAGTTAATATTTTTCATTTTTATTTTGTGTAATATTTTTGATGCATTTATTAGAAAAATGTGCAATACCTTGTGAACGGGTCATGCTTTCCTTCTAAAGTTTGTATCATTTGTTTTCTAATGAAATATTACACAAGGAATGATAATTTACGTGACGTGATTAAAAGTTCTGATTTTTTAATGGCTTTTTAAAATTTCATTCTAAAATTTGGGAGTCTACTGAACATCAGATTGCGTTTAAAATCCATAGGCCTCCAGTATTCATCGATTATAATATTTGTACCAAATGTCGTTCCAAATGCTCCATTCGTTTGTGAGATATCGCTTTCACATACTCACGAACACACACACAGAGACATCACCTCAAAAACGTAAATAAACATAATTATCTCATTCCTTAGGAAAAGGCAATTAATTTACGACAATGTAGTCTCTCTAACAAAACGCATTTTTCTCAGGAAGGGAGTCACTATATTTTGAATCATGAATATTAAACTAATAATTTTTTGAGATATTAAACTTTTGTCAATCTGACGGCATTTTCCAAAAGTTGACATGTTTACATGTATTGAGTTTAAATTATCGCCAAGTTCTCGATAAATTTTGTTTTTAACTGGTAAGAATAGGCACTAACAAGGGTTTTCTTATATAGTATGGCATCCACAGGTCTTATTTATATGCAATATCCAATACAATGTATTAAATAACAGGTATAATGGTGGCCATACGTGCAGCCAAGATCTCGGACGGAGTGTGTGTGTGGGGGGGGAGTGACTAAATTAGCGGGATTTCATGTGTTAAATTTCGTTTTTCAATATGCACCCTGTAGAGAAAAGGTGTAATTTGTATGCCAGTGGGAGAGACCCCCTCCCCCCTGCTTTCGACACTGGTAATAACGAAGTGTCAATATGTATCGACTGATTCATGTTCTAGTCATAGTATTGCTGTTGATATTGACCATTTACACGTGTCATCACTAATGGTAAATGATAAAACTACTTCCTGTCAGTCTCATTGGACGGAAAGTTCGCATTAGAATATGTCCCATGTTAGAACATGCTGCTTTTCTTGCTGTTCTAGATTTTTTTGCTGCTTCTTGTTTCTAGCAAATCTGGAAATATATCCAAACCTTCTACACGCATTATCTCAATATGCCTTATATTAGATGCTAATTATTTAAATATGAATGAATTTATTATTCTATTATTATATTTAGCATTTAAGTTGTTTTTACTGTTTGAATAATTTTACATTTGCTCTTTTCATATATATATATATATATATATATATATATTATATAATAAAAATAGTGTATGATAATCCAGAAATAAATTGTAACACCTAGTTAAAGCCAATAATTAATTAGTTAAGAAAGTAGCAAATAAAATAAGAATGAAATATAATTCCAGGAGACTATTTAATTCTTCCTACGTTGTACTTTCTAATTGCATACAGTAATAGAATAACAAATCTCTTTACAATAAAATTGAATATAATT
Source organism: Amaurobius ferox (assembly GCA_951213105.1). NCBI lineage: Eukaryota > Metazoa > Arthropoda > Arachnida > Araneae > Amaurobiidae > Amaurobius > Amaurobius ferox. The sequence continues at coordinate 66,432,310 of OX578133.1, read as the reverse complement.
ACTGTCCAAACCATCAAGAAAGTGAGTGAAACTGTCGGTCATTCATTCTAATGCGACAAGGACGCAAATGAAGAACAACGCTTTTGAAGAGACGAAAAAATCTTGAAGAGTGAGGAACAAATTTTCCCGGCTCTTGTCAATCAACAGTGATTTCTTAAAAAATTCTTTCCCCAAGGAAAAGACAGTAGAAAATACGCGAGAAGATTTTTGCAATAGAGCAGGTTGTGGGGAGGGAGGAAAGGAAAAGGAGGATTTGACGTCACGCCAGTAAGAGGAAAGGGTACGCAAGCAGACGAAAAACTATCCCAGTCAGACCGTGGCAAGAGCTCATGTGAGGATATTACTTTTCGTAAAAGTGGCACTTTGAAAAAGCCGCTCTATTTCTTGGGAATACAATGGCACGGCGAGGAGTCAATATGACAAAACAAGGTAAGAGAATTTGAAAAATTCTCGTATTCTCTTCCCGACAGGGAGAATTGAAAAGGTGTATTTGAAAAGCGGATGGAGTGCGAAAACGCGATCTTCTGTTTTCATTTTACATGCTAGCGACGTTGGCTCCGCCTAGCGAGTTGCGGTGTAACTGAAAAACACCGCGGATTCTTGAAACGTTTTTTAGTGCTGTGACAGTGAATGACTGGTTTATATGGGGTAGTTTTTCTACTCGGACTTTGTCCCACAATACCCTTATTTTTTATTTTAATGAAAATAATAATTACTCACATACATACCATTTTTTAAAAACTGTTTGGATGGCCGTGACAGTGCCGCGCAATTTAGACAGGAGCCCACTTTGGATGGCAATAACCATTAGCGTTGCTTAAAAAAAAAAAAAAAAAAATCTGGGGTTTTGTAACCAAATATTTTGTTTTCTATTTCTCCATATATCACTTTTTTGAAATTCAATGGTTTCGATGGGCTCCTGGGGGCAGGGTCCCCAAATCCTCTCCCCCTTAGCGGCGGCAGTAGCAACAACAGGGACTGTACTATTCTTCCCCTAACCCATCACCTCTCGGATGGACGGCGCCCATACTCCGTCGAAAACCCAGACCACTCGGCTCACCCTAGGGTACGAACAACAGTTTGAGTGGCCCCGGAAATGTTTTATGACTATGTTTTAAATAGTCTGCACCAAGCTCGGATCTTGACCATGCCATGGACTAAAGTCCGACCCGTGTGCCGTGTCGGGTAAGTCCGCCCATACAAATTGTGGGCCAACATTTATGACACCCTCCTCGATATTTGATTTTCCCCTTCATCTTTCATGTTTTCCCCCTCTCTAAAAAAATTAGGCGGCTTAGCGCCCCACTCCCACCCCATCGCAATCAAGGGGTATCCACATCCCCATTAAAGCTCAATAAACTACTTTTTACACAATTCTGAACATTCATTTTAGAGGGCTCCGATTTATTATTTAAGAAAATGAAAAATGAAAAGAAAAGAACGGCAATTCTGGTCGAGACTCAAACAATTTCGGATCAGGTCATGCCCGGACTTTAGATTGCAGCATGTTTACGGTCTCAGGCTGGGACAGGTGGAAGTCCTTAATTTCGTTCCGTGCAGCTCTCTACTGTGTTTTATGAGTTTAAAGAGAAATAATTTGATTATATAGGACGACGTTTAATAAATAATTAATTTTTTACACGTGAAGAGGTGATTACTCTTTATGTTTATCATTTTAGAAAGTTTTATGCCGTACTTGTTTTTAGTTGCAGTTTGAATATTCTCAGTTAATCATACGTCCCATTATAAACTTGAATTTCGTCAATATAACCGACACTTTTCATACAAATGTTTACTATAATTTACATTTCTTATATGTATCGTGTGTGACATTGTTATACAACTTTCCTATTTGCAATACTTATTCAGCATAAATATTAAATTATTTATACTTTTTTTTTTCTGTCTCACATTCGTTTTTATTGTGTTTTCTAAGTTTTGGAAAAAAAAATTATACTTATGTAAATTATTACTATTTAATTATAAAATTAACAAAATATCTAACGTGTGTGACTCCTTTAAACATGCAATGTTACATGTTTTGTTCCTTTTATAATTAATTTGTAATAATTTACAAAAGTTTAACTGTTTTTCTAAACTTAGAATACACAATAAAAACGTCTATGATGCTTTAAGCATGCAAAACTACATGCTTTGTAATTTTTTTAAATTAATTAATAACAATGTATAAAGGTGTAATTTTTTTAACGCGGAAAATGCAATAAAAATGTGAGAGAACAAGTATAAATAATTTAATATTTTTCCTGAATAAGTAACATAAAAAGCAAAATTTATGTAAAAATGTCAAACACGTTACAGTGGAATCTCCGAATACATAAATATCTATAAAATATGTAAATATAAATGATGCAAATAGATGGCACGTAAATATGTACTCATTAGGAGTTTTGAAACACTTCACATCCAAACATAAATAAAAATATAATTTCTATGTAGCATGCTTCTATAAATTACAAGAAAGAAAATAAAAATATTAAATAACATAGTATCTTCACAAGTAACTAGAAAAACTTGCTTTAATGTAGTTTATCTTCAGTAACAGATTAATGATGCTTCACTAATGAATTATCAAATCAGTTTTCCTTGTCCGGTAAGGAAACAAGATGCGATCCATCTCTACCGTAGCAGTTCTCTAGAAAATTTTAGTTTCGTATACGATCACAGAAGTATTTTATACCGAAGAAAATTATTTTTTCGTGGTACCCACCCCCCCAGATTTTTAATTTCTTCAAAATTTACTAATTTATTTTTAAAAAAATCTTTTTTCGACGCTATGAACATAAATATCACTAGTCTGCATCAATTTCCTTCCCACAATAATTTTAATATATTTTTTTTCGGGAATATGTCCTCTAATGTAATAAATGGAGTGTTCATATGATCCACAGTTTGAATGATTGATCTCGGTTGAACTAACATAGCTATGTTGCAATTTTTCTGTGGAACGGTTGTTCCGAATTTTATAAAATATTGATGGATAGCCTTGTTATATTCCCACTTTAAATTTAGGAGTCCGTCTGCCCCCCTGTCTATCTATCTCCATATCCTTCTAACTCAAGGGTGCACAACCTTTTAGCACCTGCGGGCCAATTTCACATAGACTAAGCAACGGCGGGCCGCAAGGGGGGGGGGGTTACCACCCAGCATTATATTTTTAGTAAATACCGAAACAAAAAATTCAAAGTGAAAATTAAAAACAAATACAGAAATGAATAAAACAACTCACTTGCTTCAAACACGTACAGACATTGTCAAAATCCTTTTATTTTTTTGTAGAGCTAGTGGGAAATTTGACATTGTTTGATTTTCATTATCCTTTCAATGTCTGGGTCAATGTTGGATACAGCGATCCGTAGGTTTCCCTCCAAGGGTTCATCAGTTAGACGAGAACGACCTTTTGATTTCACTTGTTTCATTAATGAAAATGATTGTTCACATAAATAGGTGCTCCCGAATAATGTTATCGTATTTTGAGCGTAAATTTTCAATTTTTCCATTTCACAAGGCAAGTAATTTCTGTAAAAATCTAGCAAAGAAACTTTGTTACTCTGAATTTCGATAAGCTCCATCTGAAAATTGACGGGCACTGGTTCAATATTTGTCGCGAATGATATTGCAAACACTTCCAAAGATTTCTCAAGTTTGTTGGTTTGTAAACTTATGTTGCAAATCTTTAATTTTATCCTTTCTCATTTGTCCCAACAACTCCTTGTATTTGTCAGAAGCATGTCATACCATAAAAATATATTTTTATTTCCATTTATTTTTGTTCTTTTACCTTATTTCTAAGGGACAATAAGAAATTAATTTATTTAGTTCACATTCCCATTTATACAATGTTACTTCAATTTTAGAGGGGAAGGGGGGGGGGAGTCATTCTATTAGGTCCTAATATATATACCGCCAGGTTCGCCCATACAAAAATATTGGGCGCCCTTCATATTTGATTTTCCCCTCTGTGAATTTTTCAGTCTTAAAATCCTTTACCAGCCTAAAAAAAGAAGGAGGGTCCTGGACACTCTGAAGTCTATTCCCACTCGAGTAGTCTGTCTCCTTTCCTCTTTTGGGGCGCTCAATATATGTGTTGGCCCTTAATATATGCATTATCTCTTTCTCCTGAAAAAATATATTTGCCCGCCTCCAATATATTTAATATCACATTTCCCTGAGAAACATTTACATTTATGTGCCGTGACTCGAAATGCTAGTTTATTTGTTCTAGAATTATGAATCTGTTTCTTTTGTATAAATGCTTTGGGAGCCACATCTGAATACACTAAATCAAACAGTATGAAGATTTTCGTTTATACTTAAACGTTAAATTTATAGAAATTTTAGTTTTAACATGGTATACAATACGTGAAGTTCTAATAAGAAATTCTTACACGATAGTATTTATAGTATTTTGTGTTTTTAAACAATTTTAAATTAATGTCTCATATTTTACACTAACAGAAATAACCGGCATAATACTGAAATGAAATTAACATGGTATAAAATGTGAAACATTTTAACCACATATATTTTCTAATGTGAAGAATCGTATAAAATTCCAGACCTCTGGTTGAATACTGACCTTTGAATTTCCATGATGCTCTAGATTTTAATACGACAGAAGTTGATTGCGAAGATGGATTCACAACCGATTTCAACGCTATCAACGCAAATCTAGATAGGCATCGTAACTGATGTCTGGCAGAGTATCTATCAGCACTGCCATGAAATTGCTGAATTTTCATTCACTTTTCTTTTGATATTTCATGAATTGCGGTTGAGTGAAATGAGTGACGCGTTATGCGTCAGCGTTAGAGCATGAATGAGTAACGATAAAATTATTCCCGCTGTTGTTCATTTGTGAAACAGCAGATAAAATGATATAAAACCCATTTAAATAGTCCTCAGTTTTTATTTTTATTATTCCAAGCGCTCATACACGTAACATCATGCCTAGAGCCAACGGCCGTACCGTGCTGAAAACACAGGTTTTCGTTAGATCACCGAAGTCAAGCAGCATCGGGCGCGGTTAGTACTTGGGTGGGTGACCACCTGGGAACACCGCGTGCTGCTGGCACATTTCGGGCGCGGTAGCCCGGTGGTTTGCGCGCTGGATTTGCACGCTGCCACAACTGCCGCTGTGTTCATGCGGAGTACGATCACGTTAAACATGTGGGTCCGAAAGTCCTTCCGAGAGGTTGGTGGTAGAGGAAGGAGGGTACGGTCCCTGTGGATGCTTCCCCCACTAGGTTCCTGTCTAAATTGAGTGGCACTTCCCGGCCGTCCAAACGGTTACCTTACACCTTTCTGGTAGGTCGGACGGTCTGGGTCTCAACAACGTAACATCATGCCTACATTCTTCATGAGAAATATGTCCCGACTCAGCGCTAGATTACCTAACAAACACTCTAAGCACATGTTTAGAGCATCAGCCAACGAGCTCTTAGATTACTCCTCGAAGGCATCAGCAAATTAGGGGGCGACCCGACTAGTGATCGAACGTTCTGATTAATCGTCAACCAACCGTGGCTTCGCAGCAGGATCGTGGAAAGCAATGTCAGGCTATGGAGCTAGGCGTTGTTGTTGATACCCAGACCGTCCGACCTACCAGGAAAGATGGAGCTAGGCGTAGATATTTTAAAGAATATAGGTTATTTACGGGGTCTAGGCCCATGGGGGCCCATAGGGAGGGGCAAGGGGAGACAACAACCCCTGCACATTCAAGGTCACAAAGGCGGACATCAAGCTAGACGTTGTACGTTTTATTCTTGATTTTGCCCTCTCCTGAAAAAATTCTATGGGCGTTCATGGACAAGGCCTCTACGCTTCTCCCACCCCTCATGGTTGTACCAAAGTTCCACTCTTGTAGTTTAATAATAATTGATAATTATTTACTAATTATTGATACATTTCTACCAAAAGCATTTGGTAGTTAATTCTAAATTGTAATATAGTTCTAATTGATGTAGGATGTAGGCCCTAAGTCTACTATAAACGTATTCGTAACAAACAATAAGAAATTAATTAATTCATACGACAGCAACCATAGTCAATTAATTGTATAAATAAATTGTGGCAATAAAGTGTCTGGGAAAACGAAATAATAATGATTAGTGATTCTAAACGGATTGTTTTTATTTTACAAAATAATTGAATAAATGTAGGGGAAGTGAAGGACCATTATACTTTATGTCTGAAAAAGTATAATAAAAATGACACACCTATAATATACATAGTTTCTAGTAATGACCTTAAGCACCCCGATAACTTTGTAAGGAAAAGTAAATGCCAGGTCTATCTAAGTAAAGTGATCCTGCCCGATCGAATAAAATTGATTGCAGCACCCCTAGCGGAAACTTAGTTAAGTTAGAATAACGACCTCGGCAACAAATCGAAATAGGCGAGTCAAACCAATTACAAAGTTGTAGAGTGTAGAGTTGTAGAACTGTCTAATGAGTAGTAATCGATCATAAACCTGTCACAGAAGGCATTTATTATTTCACACAATAGGATTATTGGCGAATTGCTGTCATATTTAGGAATGCTAAAGTAAACAACACTTACATGCGCAGGAATCTAATGTACAGCCATAAAAAAAACTGACCGCAATTGCACAATTTATATCGCAGAACAAAACGTATTGTTGTTGTTGAGACCCAGACCGTCCGACCTACCAGAAAGGTGTAAGGTAACCGTTTGGACGACCGGAGAGTGCCATCCAATTTAGACCGGAACCCAGTGGGGGAGGCATCCACAGGGCACGTACCCTTCTTCCCCTACCACCAACCTCTCGGAAGGACTTACGGACCCACGTGTTTAACGTGATCGTACTATTCATGAACACGGCGGCAATTGTGGCAGCGTGCAAATCCAGCGCGCAAACCACCGGGCTACCGCACCCGAAATGTGCCAACAGCACGCGGTGTTCCCAGGTGGTCACCCACCCAAGTACTAACCGCGCCCGATGCTGCTTGACTTCGGTGATCTAACGAGAACCGGTGTTTTCAGCACGGTAAGGCCGTTGGCTCAGAACAAAACGTGTTGAAGACCCAGACCGTCCGACTCGTCCGGAGGACTAAGAGCAACAGAACAAAACGTGTGAAGAATTTTGCTGCCCCAACAAGAAATCGAACCACAAATGTTCGTACTGGCCAGCCGACGCTCTACCGTTGAGCTACTGGGACGGAATTGTAAGCTTTTATCGTCGAAGTGGATTCTGCATTCTCCACTCTCTAATGTCAGATTGAAGTGAAACTGACAATCTGACTGACCACCTGCTGCGATTTTTACCTCAGGTTAGCCTGAGATCTCACAGATCTTTATAAAATTTGTAATCAGATCTTATAACTTTGTAAAATATTTTGCCTAACTTTTTAATTTGTTTTAAAGTCTTCACAACTTATTATTTCCCCCCCCCCCCTGCCATCCTATTGGGTGGACCCGCTATTTCTTAACTGATCAATTTTATATCCCCCTCCCCCGTACGGTGTAAAACCAAAGAACTAGAACAGTCAGATGAATACCAAACATACAAATCGTAGATAAGAGCTCCACGAAGATGCCTACTGAAAAAGGATCTCATGCATCTATATTTGATTTTGTTTGATATTAAAAGTGAGCAAAGATTCGGCCTTCTAGGTATGCTTCTGGAAGATTTAGAAAAATACCTTATACTTTTTAAATACCCCCCCCCCCCCCATCCATTTTCCCATTTATTATAAGTGGACAAAGAATCAGACTTCTAAGTCACCGACTAGGTTCCTGGAAGGACTGGAAATACTTTACTTTTTCCCTCGCCCTGCCCCCCCCCCCCCCCCCCTCCCTGCCGATTGGGAAAATCGAAAAACAAGCTCCATTTCTGTGCCGTAGTCGATACTGCAAGCGTACAAAGATCAATCTTCTATGTCACCGGGTGAGCTCCTGAAGGATCTGGAAAGACAAAAATATCTTTAAACAATTATTAGATCTCTCTATATTAGCCGCTGTTTGACAAATTTCTCATTTCTCGAAATTCTTTGCTTCGTACTGCAAAAACTATTACTTATAAAAGCATGAAATTTGGTACTGTAAACTTTTTTATTATATATATATATATATATATATATATATATATATATATATATTGTAGTTTAAGAAATATTTAATGTCAATATTAAAAACAAAATATATGAGCTGCGAGTTCGCGTCCTGGATAGACAAATTTTTGCAGACAGGTACCTACATGGGTGAATTTTTGCAGGACGGAGCCCCACTTTTTAATTTTGATGTAATTTTGAGATATTTTACTTTTTATGCACTTTTGAAGTAAATTTTTTTCTTCGTATCGTTACGTTTGGCTATTTCTCTGTCTCTTACCGCAAAAACTATAGCATACAAAAATATGGAATTTCGTACATTTATAGAGAAATAGTAGGTTACTGGCACCGGTATATAAATATTTTGAATACGTATATGTAGTGCAATACTTACGTAGTGCCTACTATATATGTTGTTGTTGTTGTTGACCCAGACCGTCCGACCTACCAGAAAGGTGTAAGGTAACAGTTTGGACGGCCGGGAAGAGCCACCCAATTTAGACCGGAACCCAGTGGGGGAGGCATCCACAGGGACCGTACCCTCCTTCCCCTACCACCAACCTCTCGGAAGGACTTACGGACCCACATGTTTAACGCGATCGTACTCCGCATGAACACGGCGGCAGTTGTGGCAGCGTGCAAATCTAGCGCGCAAACCACCGGGCTCCCGCACCTGAAATGTGCCAACAGCACGCGGTGTTCCCAGGTGGTCATCCACCCAAGGCCTACTATACATGTGTACATCTTAAATTAATTGCATAGTATGTGTGGCAAACCGGCTCTCGAGCTATTTCTACAACAATCGATTGTGCTAAGAAGCACATCCCGGATTCATAGGCGCCGAGTTTTCAAAATCTCAGGGGGGGCACAATCCGATAAATTATATAAAAATTCACAAAGTCGATAAAGATATAACAACTTACAAGGCCGCCTTGAAGAAAGAAAGCATATGTCAGTTAGGTGACTACAATTGGTTCGTGGTCATTTTAAGCCCCTTCTTCAGGCCAAAAGAACAGTATCCGCACTTAACAACCGCCAAGAACGAACTGTCCAACGAACGGCAGTAGTGGTTGTTAAGTGCTCATACGGTTATTTTGTTCTGAAAAAGAGGGATTATAATGCCATCGAAGCAACTGTAGTCACCTAACTGACATATATATGCTTTCCTCAAGGAAGTTTTGTAAGTTATTGTTTTACAAGCAGGTGTTTTGGAGTGAGATAACCGAGTGGTTAAGTAACAGGATTGTACTCGGAAGACCCGAGTTCAGTTTTTGGCTTTGCCTAAACTGTTCTCGTGTACGAGCACGTTAAATTTGTGGGTTTGAAAGTCCTTCCAAGCGATTAGATGGCATTGTCTCGGCGGTCTAAACAGATATCTTACACCTTCGGGTAGGTCGGACGGGCTAGGTTGAAAGAAAGGTATCAGCAGTTTTATTTATTATACGATAAATATTTTTAATCTTTTTAGGCCTATTTTTATTTGTAAGCTAAGAGTTGATTAGGAAAATCCATATTTACTATGCATCAATATTAAAATATATAATAATTACAATGGATTTTACTATATAAGAATTAACTAGTAGCAAAGCTGTTAATTAATTAAAAAAGTCTGAAAGTTAATACACGTTAACGCTTAATATCAGCTCTTAACTACCTATCAGGTGATTTTGACACAAATTAAAACAATGAACCCAGCAATAATACAAAAGTATCCAAATACTATTGTCTATATTTAAATATTTTTAAATTAAATATGTGAATAAATTGATCATCACTATAACCACACATTCAGCTAAATTAAAAAAATCTTTAAAACAAAGCAATTTCTAAAAAATCTCATAAATAATATTTTTATGCAAAATTTGGATGACATGTTGGTTGACATTTCTTATCACAACTAAAACTTTAATATTTATATCAGGGGGATGGGCTGAGTATACCTAGCGTGTGTGTGTGTGTGTGGGGGGGGGGGGGGCTTAGCTCCCTCTGGCCCTTGCCTGACTACGGTGCTGCGTCAAACGTCCGGTGTTCACCAGGAATTTACCCGCGGGGTTTGCAGCTTCAAACGGAATGGATGCCACCTGTAAAGACAGCACTGATATATAGAATCCAGGAGTAATTACAGATAAGATCTCTTTAGGTAGACAAAATAAGTCATCCCTACTTCGTGGTAATCATTTATAGTTATTACTGGAGGGAAACAGCTATTTTTTGGAAATGCCAATAACATGGCTGCAAATATTCAATTTCTCTTTGAATTAGGTGGTCAGTCGAAAAAGTTCTGGTAACCAGGTGTTTTTGTCATTAGCGTAAACATGTTTCCTGGGAGTAAAGATCAGCTTGGTTAGTGTGCGAGATAGTTAAAGGAGCTATGGTAAGGAAGATGTGAACAAGACTGAGATGTGACATTTACGTTGATAGGATTTTCTTTCAAATATTTTTATGTTTAAAAAACTTCATTTTTTGGTATTTAGTAAAATATGAAGTTAGAAAAAAATCTTGAAATTTCCCAGAGGGGGCTTTGCCCCCTCTGGAAAAGTTCAGCGGGGGCTCGTGCCCCTCTGCCCCCCCGTAGTCGGCGCCTATGCCCGGATTATAAGCTCGGGCTGGAAGACATCTTTTGACTTAACTTTATAGCATTGGGCTACTATACTCGAGGTTCAGGGTTCAAACCTGACCGGGAGCCAGCAGGTCTCCTCATATGTATTCGAACAAGTTTTAATGTTTGAAAAAATTCAACAGGACAATTTGTTACCTGGTTTTTGGCTCTCTCGCATTGAATAACAATTTTCACGTGGGCAATTGCTTGGAGAGTTTTAAAAGTCATATCCAGTTCGGATTCGATAAATATTCACACAATTTTCGTTAAGATTGTATTTCTTTAGACTGTACTGGAGATGGTAAGAAAACGTTGGCTTCATCTGCAGCAAAATTTATGATTATTCATCATTACCTTTTCATACAACTTGAAGTACTACTTTAAAGCCTTGTATAAATCTGGTACTAAAGGGGAAATTTTGATATCATGTTCTAAGGCAAGAACTCAACTTTAACTGGCTTCAATTTTGGCACTCAACAATGGGCAGTGACAATTGTCGATGAAAAGAACAATCTTGCTCTTTTGGCAAGTCATTTTTCGGTCAACTCCTTAAAATTTTCAAAAATGTCCAGTCATCTCAAAATAATTCGAGTTATCGAGATTCGAGAGTAGACAAGCAAAAAATTCGACGTAATGAGATCGTTTTTATATTATTTGAACAGTAAAGTGCGGGGGAAGGAAAAATTTTCGAAATATTGAGAAATTCGTGGTATTTAAGTTCCAGATACCGAGTGCCAACTGTATTAGATATTCCCTGTTCAGGAGCTTCGATCTCATGCATCAGTAACCATTCCTCAGCATTGAAAAAATAAAATCAAAGCAAAACAATTGTCTGGCAATGTAATCTTCTAAAACGTCAAATAATCCCGGAAATGGACATTTCACGTGGGATGAGTTTAAAATAATTTTTAACTAATTTGAATTTAAATTTATATGAATATTAAATTGATATTAAATAATTAATATTGATATTAAATAATATTGATATTAAATAATAATGATAATTGAATATTAAATTAATATTGAATTATTTAAACTAATTTGAATTTAAATTTAAATAATTTTTAACTGCTTTTGAATGCGTCATATTTATCAAGTAATCAGCGAGTTTAATGTGTCGAGTATTTTAGCGAATAATAGATGAAGAAAACAATGTCCAACAATTAATGTTGAAGTTAACAATTTGAATCAAGCACTCACTGAAAATAACAGGGTCGGTTTCGCACTTTTTACACGTTCTTCAGTATACAAGAGTTGATATCTACAATGGCAGCAAGAAAACTTCTTATATGTCACAATTTTGAGAACGTCTATGAAGACCGGCGAATTCAGGTTCTTTACATGTATTCTAATCTTTAAACAAAATAATGGAAAATTATTTTTTACCTTTCTCCTAAATCCTTATACAGGGTTCCTGGGAAAGCCCTTAAACACCCCAATAACTTTGTAAGGAAAGCCGACGCGGTGGCTGAACGGTCAAGTCAAGCGTTTCCTCGTGCTCGTTCGGCTGCCAGGTTCGAGTTCCACCTGAGAGCATGGATGTTGTGTTGTTGAGCGTAGTGTGTTCTAGGTGCGCTGGGGCAACGTCACGTAACGGCTAAAGGGTTCACGATACTGCAGGTTGATTGGTGAATGATCATTGTATTAAGTGCCAGTGCTAGAAATAAAAAAAACTTTGTAAAGAAAAGTCTACGAGTGTACACATTATGTCTATCTATCGTAAAGTGAGTGACCATGCACAATCGAATAAAAGTGATTGCAGCGACTCCTAACGGATAATTAAAATCGTTAGGATAACGAACTCAGCATCAAGGCGAGATACGCGAATAAAGGTGAATTACACAGGTGTAGAGCATTATCAAATTAGTCGAAATCGACCCCAAAAACGCAAAAAACACATATATGGAAGACAATAAATACCTATCAAAATACCGTAGGGGACTGTAACACGATGACATCTGCAATGCTTCTTCTTCTTCGACCCAGACTGTCCGACCTACCAGAAAGGTATAAGGTATCAGTATGAACGGCTGGGAAGTGCCACCCAATTTAGACCGGAACCCAGTGGGAGAGGCATACACAGGGACCGTACCCTCCTTCTCCTACCACCAACCACTCGAAAGGACTCACAGACTCACATGTTTAACGTAATCGTCGGCAGTTTTGGCAGTGGCGGAAATCGAACTCGGACCGACCGAGGGCAATTCCCGCGCTAACCACTGGGCTGTCGCGCCCCATCTGCAATGCTTGTCAAAGTACGCGATAATATTCTTTCTCGAATTCAAATGTGCATTTTTGCTGACGAAAGGCATTTTGAACAGACTGTACATTCGATTCCTGTACATGTAAGTATTTTCTATTTCAGCATTCCTAAATAGGACAGCCATTCGTCAATAACCATATTGTGGCAAATTTATGCCTTCTCTAATAGTTTTACTGTCAGTTCCTACTCATTATAAAAATGTTCTACAATTTTAATTAGCTTTTTTTCGTCTATTTCGCTTTGTTGCCGAGTCCGTTATCCTAACATTTTAAACTCTCTATGGGCATGGTCGATTTATTATAAATATATCTAGAGCGTACACTCATGGACCTTTCTGTACAAAGTTATTGGGATTCTTAAGGACTATCCTAGGAACCCTGTGTATGCGGGAAAAATAAGCATTACTCCAAGATAGTTGATGCATTTTTAAGTGGATAAACAAACATATTTCGAAAATTCGCATTAGAGGTGACGATGCAAAGGAATAATTAAAAAAAATTAAAAACCACTTTTCAAAATGCTCGAGCACTTCCACTTTAGCCAGAATTTCGATTTTGGTCTCATTCAATCCATCTTAGCTTCCAGATCAATGACATAATCGAAAATTTTAAAAATTCGAATTAGGAGGGACGACACAAAGGGATTTTCAAAAAACTTACAGCACTTTGCCTCTCAAAAATATGCGTCATTCCATTTTTATGCTTAAATCAGAAACGGTTTTTTTGATGTTCGGAACTTCTATTAAGTGTGTAGGTGTCATATTTAGTGATCACTAGCCATTGAGAACGCACGAAGCGCGAGTGAAATGACTAGTTGTCTATAAATATCATTCTCTGGCAGCTGCCACGTTTTCGAACAAAGACGCTTTTAAATAATTTGTGTTTTGATTAATACCGAAAATTTTCTTTATTCCTAATGAGGCCCATTTTTGTTAAATATAAATGTGGATTTTGTAGAGTTTAAAGGAGTTTGTTTTACCCAGAAAGTCGCCAAAAGAGTCAAATTTTATTTTATTAGTTCTCCATGGGATCCATATTGGCAAACGAAATCCTGCACTATAACCCCACCCCCTCATTCGATTCTTGACCGTCCCTCCCTCATCTCCGTGATCGTAGCTGCACTTATGACATGCCCTTGTAGGGAAAATTTTAGGAATCAATTTATTTAACACTACTGTGGTTTAGAAAACAATTAGTTATAGTATTATTCTTATTCAAATCTAGTAAAACGTCTCTTAACGGACACTTCTGATCAGGAAATGTTGTATAAAAGATTATATGTCATAATATTAGATGCCAATTCCCGATGCATTTTGAGTTATAAATATTCTCAACAATGGGTGCTTCTTCGGCTCGGCTTTTTCCTGGTCCTAACGAATGTCGGCTAGTAAGTTCCATTACACCATGTTAATAAGATAAGATCCAATTCTTACCAAGTAAAGTATTTCCTTCCGTCTTAGACAAACAAACCTTGGAGTAACACCTGAAATGCGGTCGGTCCATACCAGAATAAATCCTTTGTATCTTTCTTAACGCTTGTTCATGTCCCATTTACGCTACTACTACGCTACATAATTTGAATAAATGCCTAAGGCTTTCCCCTAAGGCAGAGAACAGCTGAGATTACCTGATAACCAGTCACATGTGACTGTAGAAACATTTATGCCTCAGCTACTTAACAGTTGATCACTCTTTTATAGGTGAGATTCTTCAATACCGATGCAGTCGCAAGATGTCGCAGGATCAGTTGTAGAATTCGATACTAAATAAGAATATTTAACATGCTAATACATACCGATAAGTGTAATTTTAGTTTCGAAATAGGGGTAAATACATTTTGATTTATAAGTTACAATTTCTTGGTGAAGGTTTGGTTTAGTTTATTTGCATATTTTGATACCACTTTTATTTTATTACGTCTAATTTCTTGATTTATCTTTTTTTTTTATTGCGAGCGGTTAGTGTCTTGGTTCATCTTTTATTCTCTATTACGGCTAGTTTCTACTTTCTTGGATCATCTTCTAATCTTTTACGGCTAGTTTCTTGATTCATAATATACGAGTATAAACTTAGAACTGAATATTCACTTATTTCAATAAGTGAATAAAAATAAAGACTATAACTTGAGTTTCATCTTCGGAAAATACTCTAAAAAATCCATTCATTTGACCAGCTCGTTCCAAAGACTCATATTTTACGTCTGAAAATTGGAAGGCGCCGCCAAATATTTGTACTATTCTTGTCATTAATTGTCATTAAATCTAAAAGACATTTTCCTCTTACCGGTTTCCATTGTAATTCTCCCTCCTCCACACTCATTTAACCTATTTGTGGACCGATCGGTCAATTCATTGTTGATTATTTCTGCCATAGTGCATTTTCCTATTTACAGCGGCAGATTTACAATGAGGCCACGAGACTGTACAAACTTCAGACTAGGGGGAAAGTCATATTTCCGAGCAAAGCCATCTATGGCAGTGACGTAGACAAAGAATACCCCCCCCCCCCCCCCTCTTCTCCACTATCGGAAAATAGCATTAATTTTGGATACGATTCATATTGCAAAATAAAATCCAACACTATAAACCCCTCCATTTGGTCGTACCCCCCCCCCCCCCCACCTCCTTCCTCCTTCTTCGAGGAGGATTGGTACCTGTCTATACCTATGTCATTGACGAAGCCAAAATTTTCTCTCACTACAATGTATAGTAATGTATAGAGTCGAAAACTGGAGTTCGAGTTTTCATGGATTTACGTGCCTGGGACACTGAAAAACATAAAACAACTATTTTCAACATGTCGTTTCAGTATGTGTGTGTGCGCGTGTATGTGTGTGTGTCCACTCTAGCTCACATTTTATCAGATCCGTTAGTAGTTAAGTCACTTATGTGTTATCCTGCTACTGATTAGATTTTAGGACAAGAAAATATAAAACTGAACTGAGGAAAAATACAATTGGTCCTTTATTTATTTAATTATTTTTTTCGAAATGACTCATAATAATCCACAAAAACTGAAATAAAAGACAATAAATATGCTTAAATTTATGATATAAATGCCTGTTTTATATGTTATTTATTGTGACAAAACAAATATTAATCCACCCCACTACTCTCAGATAAACTTTTTTTTTTTTAATATTTCAGATTTTTTGGGAATTTTTGCTTGCCGCCATTTTTACTTTTCTTTACTTAGCGCCACTTTAAAATGAGTCAAGTCTTCGAGTGAAAAATTATTTTAAAACTGCAAATTTGATGTAATTGCAATTTATATGCTATAGTATATGAATCGCTAATTGTAAAATTGGCACAAATCATTTTTTTTTTCTATTTTTGCATTTGTCATAATAATATTTTGTCATATTATAAGCGCATCATATTATGATAAAAGGGAACATGTCAAACAAGCCGAAAGAGAAAAAAAATCCGAAGGTCAATATTATGTTAAATGTGAAAAGGGAACATACATATCACTGGCTTGTGTCCTTGTTACAATTAAATTATTATTTTGCTCATGTCAGAGTAGAATAGAATACTGAGACGTGATCCTACAAACAGACTTTAAAATTAAAGATAAGCTCAAGGTCTAAAGGGTTAAAGCTGAGGAAATCCCAGACTTCAAATATTGGTGGTTAGAGCTTTATAAGAAGGTCCTAGTACAGACAAGCATAGTAATAATGTGCCTAAGGAGAAAAATATTTAATTTTCAGTCTTCAAAGTTCATTAATTTGAAATCAAAAGGGATACGTCTCATCAGGTACAGTGTTCACCTTATATCAATGGAATTGTTGCTAAAACTTTCAATTTCAGAAAGATACATGTCCCCCACCCCCCACCCTCACCAACAGCCACATAAAAAGCTTATGACGAGAAATTGCCAATTTTCTGAAGGAAAATGGAGGATTTTGCCCAAAGATTGCAAAATATACTCCAGATAACAGGGAAAGTTTTGAGACATTTTTTCTCTCTTCCTCCCGCAGATGCTATAAGAGAAAGCGAGTAGTCTGTTTTCTCATGTTTATAAATTTGGAATTTTAATCTTTTTACGTTCCTGTATATGTATAAAATATTGTATTTCTTTTATTGAAGCGAAGCGAATTCAGAGCATAGCTTCATTAATACCGACTCAAATCTGATTGTGTGCAAAAGTTTCGTTGACATAGTAAAACTTAACCGATTAGGATAAGATTCTTGTACCAGGCTTGAACAAATAACGTTTTGAGTCATGACAAAGCCCGAATTTTAAATTTGGATACATGTACTGAGATATCTGAGAATTGAGATCAAATGTCAGATAATGTTAAGTCTATAAAAAAAAAATAAGTGTAAAAAATTTCGCGCTCCAAACAGAATTTTCTATTTGTTTGTTATAACTTGTACAATTGTACAACTTATAAACTGTCTTGTACATTAATTATTTAATATTAAATATTTTGAGTTTTTTACCACTTTCATCAAATAAGCATCTCAATTATTAAACATATAGCTACATACTTTGCTTTTAGCTTCTGTTTTGGGTCGCGAGAGACAGCCTAGTTGTACAGTAAAATATTCAATTGAGATAATTGTTATCAGTCAAAACTTAAATTTTAAAATAACAACGAAAAAATAGTGAATTAAGTGTAAAAAGGAAACATGTCAATTTCAAATTTAACCAAAATTTAAGAAGAAAGGCCATTAATTTAGGGTGATTAACCTATGAATGTGATGGTAATGATTGTGACAGATTTTATTTTAATTATGTGAGCATTAATGTGATTCTGAAACGTTTTTGAATCTTCTGAAAGTTTTAGAAAACCTGACTTGTGTTCTTTTTAGAATTAGCTATCCATATATAATTATAAAGGGCAAATTTCTCTTCCAAATTCCTTCCGGTGAGACCCCTAATGTTTATCCACATCTAGAAGGGGTAGAATCTGAGAATTTGGTACACGGATGACTCTAGTAGTGTAATTGACCAGAAAATTCCCCAAACCCGAAATTTCTCCATAAGCGGTTGGGGGAGGCCATTTTATCCCCCATGTTATCACTATGGCAATAGAAAATATCTGATTCATATTTGAATAAGACTGATTATTGCATCGCATATGAATAACTCCTGTTGTACGAAAGTTAAAAAATTGTCCAATATTTAGCCTCTCTATCCTACTTTTTTTATTTTACTTACATTCTAAATCTTCAATTTATCACACAGTAAGTCCAATTGTCCTCTTCCTGAGTACTGATCGGGTATATATAATATATTACAATAAATATTAAATATAATGAAAAAGCCGACGCGGTGACTGAGCGGTCAAGGCAAGCGTTTCTTCGTGCTCGCTCGGTAGGTTTGAGTCCCACTTACGGGCATAGATGTTATGTTGTTGGGCGTAGTGTGTTCCACCTCTACTACTGCGTCGGGACAACGTCATGTGACGGCTAAATGGTTCACGATACTGCAGGTTGGTTGGCGAATGATCATTTTATTAAGTGCTACTGCTAGAAATAAAAATATATATATAATGTAAAAAAATTAATATGATCTTTTTAAGTACTCGAAAATGTATCAGGACACGGCGGCTGAGTAGTTCGGGCGACATATTTCTCCATTTTCAGTTCTATAAGTCGGATTTGGACAATCGTAGTGTTGTATATCATTAGCCGTGAAATAGCAGCGTATGGTGCGGGCACAAAGCATGTACTGGGACGCACTGGGTGAATAGTCCATGCTCCATATTTCTGTATTTTCTGTTCTATCGGTACGATTTCAGAAATGTTTGTGTGTGTCGTTCGCTGTGAGGCGGGTATGCAGGTTCGTTTGGAGGAGGAGTAGTCTAACCGCTCGCTCTAAACCCACGGGTGAGCGGGCTGGCGTGAGTTACATTAGAAATAATTGTTTTTAAAAGCGACCGAAGATATGAAGAGCGAATTTCTGGACTAAATACAATATACACCGTCATAATGCTAAAACTACTATACGTTAAGCAATAAACAACATTATTAAAACCCTTAGCCTAAGAAACAATTACACATTCATCAAGAATTTTTGAAACCACAGATACATTTTCTATTAATAATCAATTATCACCATACATCACCAATTTTCCATCCCTAACATTAGCCGTTGGCACATTTTTAACAGGGAGGAAGAGCAAGAACATTAACTCGATTATCAATTCTTAACATCTGATAAACTATTTTATTTTACTTAAATTCATTTCATCTATGAAAATTCGTTTTATGGCATTCAGTGCCTAGCAAACAGTTAAACAGAGTTTCAAGATCAAGTTTAAAAAAAAATGCTTATAAATGTAAAGCCTAAATCTAAAGTGCAAATTTAAGTGCAGAGAAAATTAAGTTAAACATTAAACAAGTCATCCTACGATCAACTGATGCCTACATCACATTTAACGTTTAAATGATACATTCAAATAAAGTCAACCGGAAGAAACAGGAAACCGTTACAGGACAAATTTTTCATCATTGAGAAAAACAAGCTCACTAAGTACTGTAACACTATTTAATTACATATCTTCCTCACATAGCCAACCCCCTGTACGATTCATTGTAAAACTAAACCATACCGAAACCAGTTAATCCCGCCTAGTTTCATCCATAGATATCTTATATAATAGATGGATAACAGAGGCCTCAAAAACAGTCCAAAGATGTTTCTTAGGTGGATTGGGTCTAGAGGTCGGATGACCCCTATTGCTTCGAAGTAATTAAAAAAAAGTATCGACACTTATGATCGCACCGGTGGTGAACGTTCAAATCATATTAGCGTAGGAAAAGAAAACGTGGACATAAAGTGATTAACAGTTGACGAACAGAATGTCAAGAGAAAGTAGCTAATCAGAGATGATTTTTGACACGTTCTCGTCAAACCCACGAAGTCAAAGCGATAATTCAGAGTGAGATGTTACCCCCGGATTTCTAGTATTGTGAAGGATAGGAAGACTTCATCTACTCTTTAGGATATCTACGGTTCCATCCATAGATATCCTAGTAGAGTAGATGGATCCTTCCGATCTTTCACAATATTAGAAATCTGGAGGTAACATGTAACTCTTAACTCTGACCCAGTGCATGGGTTTGACGAGACGCTGTCAAACATTTATCTTTGAATAGCTATTTCTGCTTCACATTCTGATCGTCAACTGTTAATCAGTTTATGTTCACGCCTTCTCGTCCTGCGATAATTGGCCCTTGTGTGTCTGATATATATAGGAGGTCACCAAACGTGTCATCAATTTAAGCGAAAATGACTTTTATACTTCTTTAAATGTGTCAATTTATTTTATTCTTAATACTAATTTATTAGTATTGGCTACTCAAAAGATTTGATCCTCGACCGCCATGCAAATCATAAGTGCCCATCCTACTCTCTCCTCTTAATTACTTCCCAGAATTAGGGATCATAACCCCCCTACTGTTTAGGTCCAACCCACTTAAAAACATAGACCGAAAAATCGAATTATGTTATCTATCTATCCTACTGGGATATCTACGGTGTTCCATCATCTCCCGGAGTTCTCAGCAGACTCATGCAGCTCCCAAATCATAACTACTTGCATCTGTTCTAATCGCAAAAGGTTTGGTGAAATCAGCTTGCTTCAGAATAGGCGAGGACACCAAGCATTGTTTTAGAGAGTCGAAGCGCTCTGTTCACTTTTAGACCAACTCCAGGGAGTTTTCTTTTTTGTTAGATTGCTTAGAGATCGAGAAATCTCAGAGAAGTTCGGTATAAACTTTCTATACCAGGAAGATGTCATTAAGAAAGATAGCAGTTGCTTCATATTTTTAGGGGAAGGAATTTCCAAGATGGAAGATACCTTTTCAGGATCCAACTCTATTCTACGAGGGGTAATCCAGAGTTCAAGATATTTAATTCGAGAACAATAAAAGTTGCATTTCTCTCTGTTAGCACGAAGTTTTATTTGAGTAGTCTGTCGAAAACCATTTCAAGACCTTTAAGATGTTGACAAGGCTATGAGGTCATCCAGATAGGCAAGAGCTGGCAAGCCTGAACGAAACGTGTCCATTAGTTTCTGAAATGTAGCAGGGGCATTTCGAAGACCAAGAGGTATCAATGCTTATAAATCTATAGGTCCCAAACGGGCAGACGAATGTTGTTTTAACTCGATCAGCTGGATTAGCATTTACTTTGTGGTAACTAGATTTCAGATCAATGGTTGACATAAAAGAAGTACATTTAGCGTTTTGCATTAAATCGTCCATCCTTGGAAGTGGGTAAGTGTCAGGAACAGTCACTTCATTAAGTTGCCGGTAGTCTACGCACAGTCGAACTTTACCATCTGGGTGGTCGAACTTTACCGCCAAGGTGGCTCTTCACTTTAAATTCTCAAAAACATGGTTATACTAATTAAAAGAGTACTTATCTAATTTTCGCTGACTCGAGATGAAGATAGAATGTTCCAAGGAAAACACTCACTCGCCATTTAAGACTTCACAAAACATCACAACATTTAATAATACATAAAAATTACACATATTTTACAAAACATAGCTAGGATTAGCCATATCTTACAGCACGTTAGCTACGTGCTTCGAACGCCATTTCGAACTCGACTCATTTGTAAACAAAATTGATGTTCTTAAGTCTGATTGAGTGCTGCCATCTAGTGACCTTTTCGGAAACTACAGAATGTCTCTTACACCATTTAATATTTTTACCCGGTGAATTCGTAAGGATTTGTTTCTCAGTATAAGTAATTTTCCTTTAATTAAGGAACTTGGTGTTTTATGATTATTTTGGTTATTACTTTCCTTATATACATAGTATAATGTATAAGGAAAGTATTGTGACGGGGTCGAAAATTCGAATTCGAGTTTTCGACGGGAGAGCACGTTTCAAGAGTTCCCTGAATACGAATCAAACGTTCTGAAGTGATGCCTGTGTGTGTGTGTGTGAGCGTGAGCCTGTGAAGACGATATCTCATGAATGAATGGAGCGATTGGAACGAAATTTGGTACACAAATTACAATCCGTTAATACTGGAACCCTATTGTTTTTAAACGCACTCAAATGCTCAGAACCCCCTAAATTTTCTAGTGAAATTTTGAAAAAAATAAAAAACTTTAATGAAGTTGCGCAAATAGTCATTTCTTATATAATTTTCTTTGAAAAATGATGGACATAAACTTTAGAAAGCTAGTATGAACCGTTCTCGAGATATTGCACATTTTTCAAATAAATGTATCAAAAAATCACATAAAAAACAAAAATATTAACTATTGTGAAATATGTTCACTTTTCATATGTAATATCATGTGATAAATTTGGTGATATCATTCTCGTATATCTAGCTCGTTCCATTTATAAGAAAATATACTTTGGGTAATACTTTTGTATCTTAGCGCCAATAGCCATTTATCTGATATAAGAATAACTTATTTCTTCGTCCATAACGCTTGGCGAGAATTTGGCGAAATGTTGCCAACTTGGCGACTTTTTTAAATGTTGGCAAATTGACAAAAATGTCGCCAAATTGATAAAAATGACACTAAATCAATGAAAATTAGACTAATTGACGAAAATTCAATATCTTGGAAATAATATAAGTATCTACTATAAGAATAACCTATTGTTTCGTCCGTAGTGTTTAGCAAAATTTTGGTAACGAATTTGTCGGAATATCTCCAACTTGCTGACTTTTTAAATGTTGCCAAATTGACGAAAATGTCTCCCAATTGATAAAAATTCGCTGATAATGATGAAACCGATGCTAAATCAATGAAATGACGAATAATTGAGTTCAATATTTTAGAAAGAACATAAGAGTTGACTATAAGAACAACCCATTTTTCCATCCGTCCGTAACGCTTGGCGAGAAATTTAACTGGATTTCGCCAACTTGATGACTATTCTAAATTTGGCCAAATTGATAAAAATCACGCCAAATGGGAAATAATATTTCGCAAATTCTGATTTCCGTCATATAATGGGCATACCGTCTAGTATATAAGAAATGATTTTCTCTCCGTTTGTCTGTAGCACTTGTTGATGCATTTGGCGAACTTTGCGAATAATCTAGCGACGTATCGTCAATTTGGCGATATTTCACTATAGATTGATGAAAATATCGTCAAAATTGCAAAAATGACCCTAAATTAATGAAAATGTCGCCTAATTAATGAATTAATTATTAAAATATTTCAATATATATGGCCTATATCGCTTATTGAGGATGCTATAAGTGCGACTCCAACGAGAAGGCATTTGAGTCACGTGACTTTGGACGAATCCATTAGTTAATTTCAATGACAGGTAGAAACGTACTAGGAAGAGCGGGTTTCCAGAATTGGCGCCTTTAGTGCGAATTAATACTAATGCACAATTTGTGCAGTACGAAAATGATTTATGCAGAACGATAAAGAGCTTTATATGTATAAGTACATTCAGTGTTACTGTTGGGATGTGGTGGAAATGTTTTCTTCATAATAATTAAAATTATATTATAATAAAACAATAATGGTCGTAAATGTTTTGTTAACATTGAAGAGTTCGGTTGTAATACTTTTCTTGTAACTTAAACTATTTCATTTAGGAGAAATGCACAATGCGTTTCGTGCGTATGAATGAATGATTCATCTCCTAAAAGGAAAAATCTGATGTGAACAGCACATGCCTTCCCTACAGATTCATATTTATTTTCTTTATTTCTTTTATAATTCATTAATTTGAGTTATATGCACAAACTAGCACGAATAATTATTTGAAATTACACTGAAATTGCAGTTTTAATTCAATTTTTTTCCTGGAAACTTTGTAAAATTACTGAAAAGCTGTGTTTAAAAGTTCCAAAAATTTGTTCGCTGAGATTACCCCCCCCCCCCCCCCCCCCCGTAATTTATGGGTTGCTCGCTTGTGTAATAAGACATTTTCTTTAGGAAAGATCCTCGATCCATCTATAAAAGGGGAAAAAATACCTTGACATACACACATCTTTATATTTTTATCATTGTGTATTTTACTCTTTATATAACGTTGTTTAATTTCTATAAAATACAAAGAAAACGCTTCAATCTAAATACTTTTGCTGCCATTGAAAATCATTTCAGTAAGTTCTATGAATCACATTTTATACAGTTACATATTTCATAAAGTATTAATATTTGTTAATTCTAAAATAAATTTCAGTAATTTAATTAATTTTAAATATGTTATCTAACCATTTTCCTTGCTTGTGGGCCACTATTCGGACAGTCAGTTCATCATTAGAGATTACATTGCATGGCCATGTCATCTAAGGAATCTATCACCCCCCCCCCCCCCCCCGAGTTACAAAATTTGGAAAATGTAAAAATATATAAAAAAATATCTGTTTTATATTTTTATATATATATTTGTTATTATTTTATAATATTTTTATATATAAAATATTTAAAAAATTGTACCGCTGTCGCCCTTCTCGAAATCTGATTCTATACTTTCAGTTGACTCTTGAGTCATGTTCTGAAGAGGAGTCGGCACCTACCACAAAACTGATTTCTTCTATGGTTTCTTCCACTAAATTGTCAATTTCCCAATATTTATTTTCAACTTTTACTGCATGCTCACAATATTTAATCCACTGCTCCTTTGTAATGCTGGCAAGGGCTGTCGGATGGGGGTGCATAACTTTTCTGAATTTGCTTCAGCCTAAAAAAAAATCGAGTACTTTGTGGACCACATTTCGTTCCTTGGAACGAATTACTTTTACTTCTACAGACATTTTGTCGATAAAAGCACGGTTCACAAATATCAGATTCTAATTAATTAAATAAACAGACGTTAGAAGTTGGAACAGATGTTAGACATTTTCTTAGTCGCAAGCGCAATGCTAGTAAAGCATTCCAACTATTCTAAATTTCAAACAATTGGCGAAATACGCGCAGCAAATGCGATCGCCAAACAGGTTTCTGCGTTTAGCAACCCTTTCACTGTAGTGCACAGATCGTCTGTTTTGCCAGCTTTCTTCCCTATAACGAAATGGACTCATCCAAGGTCATCTGCCAACTCATGGGAGCCGGTATATCAATATTGATACTTGTTTATTTAGAGTTGCGCAAAATATAAGCTAATAGGGTACTTTGAAATAATTTTACATCTTGTCATCCGGAAAATCGCCAACTGTACAATTCAACGTTAAAAACACAGTATCAGTAGTTATCAATAAAATAACAGCTGAAACTACCAAAACTTATCAATAAAAGAACAGCTAAAACTACTAACAGTTATTAATAAAATGACAAGCATCAGTTACAAAAACTGGCAGCAGTTATTAGTAAAATGACAGCTGAAACTACAAGCAGTGATTAATAAAATGACAGCTGAAACTACAAGCAGTGATTAATAAAATGACAGCTAAAACCTCTCCTTCTTTCAAAACTAATTTAATATGTTTGATCAGGGTTAAAACAAATATCTATCAATCGAAGGTCTTTTTTAGGGTTGCGTAATTAACAAATCCTATAAACGAGTTGTTTGTGTCCCTTCATTTTTAACACTTTACAACATAGTTGAAAAGAGTTTATGACTTTTTAACACTTTACAGCATAGTTGAAAAATGCCAACAGTCCTACCGTACTGAAAACACCGGTTCTCGTTAGATCACCGAAGTCAAGCAGCATCTGGCGCGGTTAGTACTTGGATGGGCAACCACCTGGGGAACACCGCGTGCTGTTGGCACATTTCGGACGCGGTAGCCCGGTGGTTTACGCGCTGGATTTGCACGCTGCCACAACTGCCGCCGTGTTCATGCGGAGTACGATCACGTTAAACAGGTGGGTCCGTAAGTCCTTCCGAGAGGTTGGTGATAGGGGAAGGAGGGTACGGTCCGTGTGGATGCCTCCCCCACTGGGTTCTGGTCTAAATTGGGTGACACTTCCCGGCCGTTCAAACAGTTATCTTACACCTTTCTGGTAGGTCGGACGGTCTGGGTCTCAACAACAACATAGTTGAAAAGTGTTTATGACTTTGTTGATTCTGTCTGTCTGTCCGTTAGTACGATAACTGCCACAAAAATAACTTTATCAAAATGAAACTTTAGTATGTTGTGCAGACGGTCTGTGGGACCTATGGGAATATAAATGAATAATATCACCCAATTAGTTTTGGACTGAACACGGGTTGAAAAATGTAATACATTGAACCCTATGGGACTTAATTTTCGAAACATTTTTTAAGCGAATTTAAAATACATAAATTGCTTCGAAAGTTTAAGGAAATATTCAAATTATCCCATAAAAAAATATGAAAAATTTCAGCAAAATATATTCGGTAGTTTTTTAAATAAAAATTAAAATAATAATTACACCCATATTATATGAAGAGATTACGTGACCTACTTCAAAATAAAATATGGCATCCATCTTGTGTCAAAATCGCGATTTTTAAAGTTCTTTTTAATTTATATTAGTGTTGTATCGGTCCTAAAACCGCTTTATTTTTGCTTAATTTCTGTGCATCCACATTCTAAAACAACGCAATTACAATATATTTGAGAGTTTAAATGACCATCAAACCTTGATTATTCCTACAACGAAGCCTAATTTTCACTTATGGAGAATGTAAACATATAAAAATGTAGGATGAGTTGTATAAGAATTGCTGAATTTCTTTAACACAAAATTATTTAGCTCTTTGAGTCTGAAATATAATATGAATGAAACATTCATTGATTTTACATAGAGAACAGACTATTTTATAGCAGACTTTTTCGATGAAGTTTTAAGCATAGAGTTAAATTACGTTTACCTTCATGGTTTTAAGTTTTTAAATAAATTAAATTATTGTAGTATTGTGATATTTACAGCTTTTACATAGAGAGCCAGGCGATTTATATTTCAATGACTTCATTTGAATAAAGTTCATTTTTTTCGATAAAGTTTTAAGTTTTCAAATGTAATAAATTACTGTATTATTGTGATAATTTTAAAATAGTACCACTGAATGTATCGCATTTTAGAGATGTTTAAACCAGGTGACATATATTTCAATGACGTCATTTGAATAAAGTTCATTTTTTTCAATGAAGTTTTAAGTTTACAAATATACTAAATTAATGTAGTATTGTGATAATTTTAAAAATATTACAGCTGAATGTATCACATTTTAGAGATATTTAAATAAAATTGTATTGCAGTAAGAAGTGTTTCATAATCAATGCTTTACGCATGATGGATCTTTCTTGTTAATTTTGACCTATTTAACTGATATCCTCGAAATTTGGAATGCACGTGTGGATTCGTGATCTAATAATAATAGACACAAAAATTTTTAATTCAGGTGAAATGGGGTGTGGGTGGGGTGAAAATTTGTCGAGAAAAAAAAATATATTTAAACAAATGGAATAGTGTGCGTATACCAAACGAAATAGAGCAAATACCAAAACATGGCGAAAAATACCAAATTTTTCATTGTTGGATTCACTGAATGAAAAAATATAAAAATTTTGTCTTTCGTAGTTTTGGAAAAGTTGTGATCGATAAAATAACAAATTTAAATAAAACATTTTCTTCCGTCCTTGCATAAATTAACAACGTTTAAGTGTGGTGTGACTTTTAATATGGGTAATTTTTAATTATAATTCTTATTTTTAAAATGTTATTCTTATCAAATGTTCAACATTTTATTTAAAAAAATTCTCCTAATTCGTATTTCAAATATGTTTTAAACATTCATTTAAAAATGATTTATATTTAATGTTTTTTTTTAATTTTAAACATGCTTTTAATATTTATAAACTATTAACGTTTTCATTGACGGCATCCTGAAAATTTAACATTTTTCTTTTATTCTGAAATAATCTACCTCCCATAGCGTTAAGTGCAAATCATCGTACGTCTAGAAATACATAGTCACATACATAGTCACATTATAAATACATAGTCACATCACAAATACATAGTCACATACATGGTCACGGTTCCCCATAGACTTAGAATCAACTTATGTGGGTTAACGGTCATGCAAGTCTTGTGAAAGAATTGGAATATTTGGAAGCACTAGCGCTCACTAACTTGAATTTAATGTCCCTCAAAGAAGAAAAGAATTATGCTTCCGAGCCCTTAAAATGACATTTAAAAAATGTTCCTCAAATTTTATTTTTAATTAAAATGTAATCTATGCGAACACCCTTTGTGTTGAGAACCCTAAAATTCTTTGCAAGATGTTTAGACAAAAACAAGTTTAGATTTCTGTTTAGCCATGTTCTTTACTGTTTAGTCTAAGTATGAAAATCACCACTCAGATTCAGAAATATTTTTACATCTGCCGTAAATCTCTAAGTTTTTCTCATCAGTTTAATATAATTCATGTAATGTTCGAAAGAAATTAACAGAATCTGTCATGAATTTCCTTTTCTTTCTTCTTAATTTGCTCTTGCAATATTGAATTTAAAGAGTGCAGCGTACAAAAATGATTTCGGGAATAAATTCAATAAATTTGATAATATCACTTGCAATTTCTGCAGAACAATGCTATATTTCTTACATATTTGAAATTCTTAATTTTGTGCCAAGTTACTGAAACTCTACAACACGAGTTTTAAGTTTATGTGATATACTGCAAAATGTGTATAAAAATAAATCCTGTTACATGATCATAATTATTAATATTAGATTGAAAAAACGTTTTAAAACATTATCAGTCAACGAAACAATGTTTATTTCTTTTCTTACATTAAAGCCTATGGATGTCGTGCGATTCCTATGATTTTATCATGAATATAAATTTATTTTTTAAAGATATCAATTAGCTAAAAGCTCGTAATTTATCTACTTAAAAATATTAGAATATAAACGAACTTTTCATAAACAAAATCTCGAAATTGACCAAGCTTGTCTTCATAAACACAATTTTATATCAAGAGAGCACCAAGGTAAGACACGTGAGCACCAAGTTAGGACACGCGAGCACCAAGTTAAGACACGCGAGCACTGTGGTTTTCGCGAGCGTTGTTGCGCGAGATTGTTTGTTAACGGGTTTAATTTTATACGAGTTACATTAAACTACTATCAAATTAAACTAAATGGGATAAAGTGCCAAATCTGACATACCTCTTTATTTTAGCAAAAGCCGAAATTATGGAATAGCGCAACTGTATCAAAGCTGTGCAGAGACGCAAGTGTGAGTTAAACATTTCCAAGCCAGATTTGTCTACTGCGCAGTGCGCAAGGATATATATTCCGAGTAGTGTGCCTGAGAGTGTGCAAGAGTTTCCTTTTAAACTTTTTCGCAATTAACATTTTCGCGATAAATATATATATGACAAATTTTTGTTTGTTTTTGTTGCCTCGCTGTTCTAAACCTGTGTTCTTAAGACAGCTTATGAACATTTTATTGTCAAAATTTCATTCA
Organism: Amaurobius ferox; assembly: GCA_951213105.1. Lineage (NCBI taxonomy): Eukaryota > Metazoa > Arthropoda > Arachnida > Araneae > Amaurobiidae > Amaurobius > Amaurobius ferox. The sequence goes on along the minus strand of OX578133.1, from coordinate 66,403,015 downwards.
AATTTAAAGCATGGAATCTACTGTTTCCAAAAGCGATGTGAGTAAACAAATATCTGTTTACTGTGTATGCCGTACCACGATAGATGAAGGCTTTATGATACAGTGCGACAACTGCAAAGTATGGTATCATGGAAAATGCATTGGAATTACTTCTGAACAGTCAAAGAAAATTGATTGGTATTGTTGCATTGAATGTGACGTTACATATCCCACACTAAAAACTGTATACAAGGACAATAAAAACGAAAGTAAAATAGAACGTTTCAAGCGTAAAGAAAATCAGAACAATTCTACTGATTCTAAAGAACTTGATGTCCATTCAGCACATTTTAATCGTTCCGAAAGCGCGGCATGTTTTAATTCTCGTAGTACTAAGAGACGAGAAAAAATGGAAAATAATAATACATTCTGTTTGACCAATATTTTATCACATTCCGATGAAAAGAACGAGAATGAATCCAGAGGGAAAAAATATTTTAAAAGTGAAAAACGTCAGAACGTTTCCAGTGATTCCCCAGAATTCGTTTGCAAACCAATCTATTCTATTTGTTCAGAAAATAGTGCACGTTCTACTATGAACGATACTTCACATTTAGATTCTTGTGGTGTTGCACAGCGACGTGCAAAAATCAATGCCAAAAGCAAAATTTATTTGATCTGTATGTTGACAAATTTCGCCGAAAATGTTGAGAGGAAATCCAAAACGAAAAAAGTTCATATCCAACCTGTGCAGCTTAGGCCGAATTGTCAATCACTTCGCAACAAACTGTCAATCTTACATGAGCAGCTGGAAAAAATAACAAATTCATTAGAAGAAATTGATATAAAAATTACTTCATTAACGAATGAAATTACCAAAGCCAAACGCCTGGATTATGTGCTTGAAGGAATTCATCTTAAAAATCTTTGTAAAATAAATTGTGCGTTTTGTGGACAAAAATTCGATAACAAAACTATCGCAGTACACTTGGAAATTTGTTACGTAAAATTTGAAAACAAAAGCTTCATGACCAAATATGGCGTGAAGCCAGACAATGAGCGATTGAATTTATTTTGCAATAAAAAAATGCAAAATAAGTCTTATTGTAAAAAATTGAAAGTTCTGTGCCCAATGCACTGCAAAATTCTTGCCAAAGAAATATGTGGGTACCCACTGATGAATAATAACGCTACTAGTAAAATTTGCACTAACATTGGTAGATGTCAAAAACATGACAGGTGGGATCTAATACTAAAAGCTGAGTTGGATATGGAAAAAATAAAACTAATTGTACAATTTAACAAATTAGGGGAAGAGATAGAGCTTTTTCAATTATAGACTGATTTTATTAGTATATAATATTCCTATAGGGTAATATCTTTTAACTATAGCTGTATTGTTTTATTGCAGGAATGGCAAAATGATTTTGTATACAACAAATGCTAAGTTTTCTATGTCTGTTTATATCAATGTGTTAGCTTGGTTTAAGGTTTTAACTATAATAATTGATGTGGTTTTTATTTTTTACTGCAAAATAATAAAATTTCTGAAAATATATACATAATTACTTATCTGAAATAGCAGTTATAAACTATAATATTTATTTTTAGTGCTTATTTCGTTTTCAAAAGTTATAGTATTAGTACTCATATGTACTTAACTTTGCAAAATCAAAACGGAGACACTTAGCATAAAATAATAATTAATAAATGAAATAATTAAACATTAAAAGCTCTGAAAATCCCCTTGTGAATATGCACAAAAATAATCAGATTACATTAAAAAAATGCATAAATAGAATGTTTATCTTAGTTTCCTTTAATTACAAACTTGTTTAATATGAGAAATGAAGCTAGAATGTTGGTACATGCGAAATGTGCTCTATATAAATTATTTTTAAACGGAGTTAACAAGAATGAGAAACGAAGCTAACTTTTGGCGATAAAATCAAGTTGTGTAAGAGGTAAGTATTGTATAAGAGGTATTGCCTAAAATGTTTGCCTATGTAAGACAGATCTGGGTAGAGTTTTGCAGGCTAAGAGCTATTTCTAATTTTTTCTAAGTGTCGCGGTCACCCATATATTTACTACAGTGTAATAAAAATAATAATGATTACATCATATAACCAAAAAATGTATTTATAAACAAAAATTCACAAAAAACAAAAGTAAATTTAAAGTGAAATCGTACATATTAATTAAATCTTCGATGAAGACTTGCACTGCATACTATCTATTAATTTCAAATATTTCAGAATATAATTACTAACTGGAACTACTAACTTGCACAGAATTCTAAGTAGTCATATGTGAATCACGGAAAGTGGTTGATTAGTTTTCCTCCAGGACGGCTTAAAAGCCAATTTTGTTAACTCGAATTTAATAAAATAATACATAGATAATTTTCTCTTAATTCAGGTACTACTACTACTATAAGAATTCTTTTCGTGCCATTTAATTAATTTTTCGTGCCTCTTAATTCAGGTAATCACCTCAAAGTTTTTTTACAGTTCACCGGTGTTCTTTTCCAGACCTATTATAAGATATATTCATCGTCATTTAGCCAGAATGATATTTAGTGTACTGCAGGGTCTACTTCAAATGTAGAAGTAAAAATGTTCGTTTTCAGTAGTAGCTCAATTCACAAACCGTAATCTGGTCAACAGGGAGATCGGTGGTCCGATTCCTTACCGATATAATAGTTATTTACAGTACACCAGTAAAAAGGAAATTCAGATATTTGCACTTAATAGTTTAACGAAATTATACTGGAAATTAATTATGATCATATTTTTAAAATGCCTTACTGACAGTCGCAAAAGTAAGTTCTTCATATATATACATATTTTTTCTTTATTAGATTTTCTCTAAAAAAATATATCTGATCTATTTAAAAATACAAATTTATCATTTCGGTAACTGTCCTATAATAATATGTTGAGTATTCATCCCTTAATTATATTAAAGCATAAAAAATGAAAATATTGGTATATTTTAAGAAATTGCGATTTCAGTTTGTAAAACAATATCTTTATTTATAAGAATATTAACGATATTTTATGGCGAAACTACTCATAACTTAGGCTCACTTTGTCTAGCTCAAATGACTATATATATATATATATATATATATATATATATATATATATATATATTTGAAATGTAATAATAAGAATTATGTAAAAATAAAAATAAAATAAAAATACAATTCAAGTAATATTAACATCACCATAGAAGCAAATTCACGGCCATAATGCCGATAGGAGAAAAGAACAGAACCTTCCCAAATTCGATGATTAATCAGAATAAAATTCATCTTCAGGTCTGAGTATTTAATTCTAATTAACCCAAACAAATGCCTGTTTCAGATTAAGCAATAGTACATTACTATAAATGCTTAAACTCAGACTACAGGCATCAAAAAATGAAAAAATGAAAAAAGGATACATTAAGAAAATTGTATTACCATGCGGCATGAACCCTTCCTCTTCCACCACGTGTATACACGATCAACCTCAACAGCTTAATCTAGAAGCACCGGAATGAACAAGTCGAAATTCTACCAGGGAGGCAGTACGAACGTTCACGGAAATACTCCCAAACCCGTCCAGTGAGTCTAAGCTGGAGACTGGATAAGCAATTCAGAATACAACTTCCCAAACATGCAGAACTGAATATGAATATGAATCAAAGATGAAAATTCCTACTAAACAAGTAATTCATAGGAAAACTGGATAATCGAGAATGCCACTATTCACCATTATAAGGGCGCTCAAAACGTAGTTTCAATACTGACAAAAGTTACATTTTTTTGCGAAAATAAAATTCAAAACATTAATGTTAATGCATCTTATTTTCCGATTTTTTTATTTTTCTAATGTTTTTGACTTAGTTTATTATTTTTCATTTTTATTTATTTATATAATTAATAATTATATATAATATACACATATACATACATATATACATACATATATATATATATACACACACACACATACATATATTTATATATATATATATATTTTTTTTTTCTCTCTCTCCTGTATGTTAGTCACTATAATTGGGAATGTTTTCTAGGATGTTATCGAGTGAAATTTGATACACTGAGTTGATAATTTTAATAACAAAATTGGGGGGATATGCATTATTAGTCGCTGTACTCAATAATTCCATAAAGTGCGCTAATTTATAATATTCATCACAAATTTTATTGATTCTAAGAGTCTGGTTTATTATAATATTTCTAAATACAGATATATGCAGACAAGAGTCAAAATGTTGAATTTTTGATGTATTAAATTTAAAATCCTGTCTTTTATCATACAAGTTTATAACCATATTACAATTTTGTAAATTTAAATTTAAGTCTAAAAAGTTTGCAACATTTGTGTCATTATTACTTGCATTTAATTATTGTAAATTTTTTGGATAAAAGTTTAATACTATAGGGATATTATTATTTGGGGATACACATAAAATATATATATATATATATATATATATATATATATATATATATATATATATATATATATAAGCGGCCTTTTGCGGGATCAGGAGATTGATGTTCCATTCAGATAGACTCCTGGTCAAACTGGGAGGGTTGGTAATCCTAGCTGTTAGTCCCCAAGAATTGATATCAGTGATGAATGACATCCGAAAACATTTCATTTTTTCCATTGTGTTGCGACCGTGGGCGTATTGAGCGGGGGGAGGGGGATGCACCCCATTGGGAAATTGTTAATTTAATTAAAATCCAATATGACAGAGGGAAAAAAAATGCTTTTTGGAATTAGAACATTCCATCTTCAACCACAACTGTGTGTTTTCTCTCATGTGTATATTAATAAAAACAATGTAAATTTATACCTAAATGGAAAACTTAGGATTATTGCATTTGGTATGTTTATGAATGTCCATTTGTGAGTTTAGTTTCTCTGTCTCCAGGAAGGTTAGAATTAATTATCTTATGAAAGGAGGAATATTTTTTAAAGGTGGTAACACTAATTCTTAAAATATGATGCGCCTGCCATCCATTCAAATTTACTTTGTAACAATACACATTTAAAGGTTGATAGTAATCTCTACATTTTGAATGAAATCGATTTTAGCACCCTGGAAAAAATCCTGTATATGCCCATGGTTGCAACAATGGTGATTTTAAGCCTGGTAGGAGAATAAACAAATTAGAATTTGGGTCCGTGTCATCGGGTCCAAGTTTGCGATTAACACGTGAGTAAAACGCACAATTCGTTCTATTCGATGTATCCATCATGGTACTGGTAGTTACCCATTAAAATTTTATCACTTTTGTACATGGGTGATAAAGCTATTCAACCAAATACGACGTACAGCTACAGCTGATGGTGCTTTAGTTTAAGAATGTTTCGTGCAGGCACGAAATACTTACAAGATATACCGATTGTTTTGAATAGTAGGCCAATAGTAAAGTGAATGTTAAGTACTGGCCTGGCATTGTTAAATGTTGTTGTTATTTCGTTTTGCTGACGATATGACTGAGAATCGTCGAGTTGTAGGATCTGATTCTTCTATTTGCCCATAGATGGCAGCACCTAATTATCAATTTCGACTGAAAAAAAAAAAGCACTAAATTGTCGGTTAGAAGAAACGATACAATTATTAAATGTGTCGGAATTAGTTAAATAAATGTTTGTATCTGTTTAAAATATTGCTTTACGATGTTTAATTAGATGCAAACTGGGAAGTTTCCCTACATATATATTCAATTTGGGTTAATGCCCAATAAATTTCGTACTGGATCGGGATGTAATTTACTGCGTGAGAATTTCTAAAAATAAAAATACCTATGGCCTACGAATACTGCCTTGTAAACAATTGCATAGGTCACTCGGTCGCGTGACCTATGCAATAGTTGCTATGTTATCGGACATCGCTTAGCTTGATGTCCGATGCTACTTGGCGTAGAAGTTACCCGGTGGACGCTACGCGGGTAAAGGCTCATGACTCCAGAAATAGGTGAAGCAGGTTCAGCGGCGGATTTCTCTTTCCTCCTCGACAACGAGATCATCAAGATAAGATACATCACGCTACTGGCATAAGTGTTGTAAAATATTATCTAAAAATAGATAAAAGAGTCTAAAAAATTCGCCAAATAATAGTAACCTATTCAGCTGATAATTTTAAGTGAAGCTACGCTTATCCTGCGTCACCTGCTTCACCTCACGAGCATCCACTAAGATAATGATACATCAAAACATACATATCTTTCCTTTTAAACAGATTTTAATTTCATACGTTCAAAATCTGATTGCAAGGAAATCTTAAAAATTATAAATCACATAGAGAAAAAACTTGCATTCCACAAGGCAGTGCTATAAAGGAATGTATATATATATATATTCAAACTATTATATATATATAATATATATAATAGTTTGAAAATCCAATGATAAAATAGAGAGAAATAGCAACTCAAAAATCCTAACTTTAAAGAATGCCTACATAAAAAAAAGAAGTATTAATAGAGAACCAACAATCATATGGGGGGGAAATGCAATTTGCTAGTCATCAAGCTAAAGGTAATCGACAAATATCAATAGAATTGAATCGATAATTGGAAAACAAATAAAATCCAAGCATTAAAGCTATACACGTGGATAAGCCCTAGGCCTAAATAAAATGAATTGTTCATTTTGAAAAAACTCTTCGTCAGGTCCAAGTATTTAATCAAAATAAACACAAAATGTGTGTTTCTGATTTTTGAGATAGATAATATCTATAAACTCTAAAACCTTGGACTACGCATATAAAGATAGAAAAATAATAAAGGAAACAAGAATACGTGGAATAAAAAAACTGCAAGTATGCTAACTATTGGAGTCCAAAATGAAGAGACCAGTGTTGCCAATCGCGAAATTTAAAAGTAGAGATCCACTGTTGGCGATCATGTGAAACAAATAACAGTAATGCGAAAAGGCAATAAAAGATAATATTCTACAGTAAGAGCTACAAAATAATGGGGCGTATAATCGAAAACAGTGAGGCTAATATATAAGGGAATGTAAATACAATGTAATGTTAAATCAAAAGAATGTTGATGTCTGGCTAATATAAGATACAAAGAAGAAAACTCATGAATGTTCAGCTAATCAAAACATTTTAACAATACCATTTGCTAAATATGCTGGATATTTCTATAAATTGCTGGTAATTTTTAGATTATTTATATGCTTAGCGTGAAATTTTTCATCTGATAATCTATAAATTTCAGAAAATTGATTAAGGATAATATTTCTAAACATTTGAATCGCGTTGCAGGAATTAAATGGTAATATTTTATTAATATTGAAATTAAAATATTCTTTTTTATCATATAAATTAGTAGTAATTCCATGACTAGGTTCAATAATTAGATTTAAATCTAAAAAATTAATATTATTACTAATAGTAGCTTCATTAGGAATTAATTCCAAATTGTCTGGATAGGAATCTATATCTATGACATAATTTTTAGTATATACTAAACAAATCAGATCATCAACATATCTGTAAATTTTATAATCTATTGAAGTAAAAGACTGTTCATAAAGATATAAATTAGCTAACATACTGTTAGTGCTGGTCAAATATAATTGTATTTAAAATATTATATTTATTTTATATCTGGCAATAGCATTATTAACAAAATGTTTATGGCAACCTTCTCTCGTGTTTACGAGATGGAATGATGTTTATATAAAAATGTAATGTTTGCAGCTTGTTCTCTTCTTAAAAGTAAAATCACTATTAAAATAAAAACTTCGTAATGTATCTTTAAAGTATCCTTCTTCACATTTAAATATCTACATAAAATAACAACTGTAACCACCTTGTGGAACCCCTGAGACTTGTAAGTATAATTTATTTCCTTGAAAAATATAATTATTGAAAAGAACAAACATTCCGACCGTCCCAGACCGTCCGACCTACCAGAAAGGTGTAAGGTAACTGTTTGGACGGCCGGGAAGTGCCACCCAATTTAGACCGGAACCCAGTGGGGGAGGCATCCACAGGGACCGTACCCTCCTTCCCCTACCACCAACCTCTCGGAACGACTTACGGACCCACATGCTTAACGTGATCGTACTCCGCGTGAACACGGCGGCAGTTTTGGCAGCGGCTGGAATCGAACCCGGGCCTACCGAGTGCAACTCCAGCACGCTAACCAATGGGCTACCGCGCCCGAAAAGAACAAAGTGAAGAAGTTTAGGGAAATTGATAAAAATTATTTGAGTAGTTTGATTAGTAATATAATCATTATATAGAGCTAAAATTACAATATATAAATCAGAGATCTTAATATTATTGAAAAGATTTTTAAAGTCAAAAGTTTGAAATCCAATTAGTTTATCTAGTGAAGTTAATTTAGTTTTTAATTCCTTACTATTATATAGAATAAGGTAATTATTGCTAGAATAACTTAAAGTATCTTTTATTAGATTTAAATAATTTAGTAGTAATTTACTCGCTGTAGTAGAGTAGGTATTATGACCACTAGTAACTGTTCTAAATTTAAGAAGATTTTTATGAAATTTAGGAATAGGCATTATATATGGAAATTTAAGAAATTTATAATTGATATTTATATATATATATAATTGAAGAATTTTAATTTACTTGTATTTTATACCTGAGATTAATCATTTATTGAAAAGTTCTGTATAGCAAAAAAAAAAAAAAATTATATATATATATATATATATATATATAATTCATATATTATATACACATATATATATGTGTGTGTGTGTGTTTTATGTATTTTTATCGGGTCTTGTTTATTCGGCAATTGCTTTGGTCTAGAGGACTTTTGATGAATAGTACCGGTTTTCCGGGAGTGTTGCCGCGGCTCTAAACACATAATCGGGGAGTGGGGGGTCACAACCCCTCCGCAACCACTTTTTGGTTCTGTTCTTTTATTCTTTTTGGATTTTATATACATATATAAGTTTGAGTTGCAACTTCTCTCTATTCTATCATTGAATTTTGAAATATATATATATATATATATATATATATATATATATATATTAAAAAATACATAGTTAGCAAAATAGTTTCTTCACCGTGGTTGCAACATAAGCAAATCATCAAGTAAAACTGAAATATAATAATAATTATAATGAAAGAAGGAAACAATGCAGTTGCAGACCATTTAATCCTAGTAAAAATTTCCTTTTTAAATTATCAACTTAAATTTCCTAAAATTATGAGAAATCTAATGTGTTGGGCCGATGTATCTAAAGGACTTATGAGCCCCAAAATTTTATGGGTGTCTTAATCGACCATTGCTAATAGTACATTATCATAGTTGCCAACTCTCCCTAATTTTTCCTCTTTCTCTCGATTTCCTGAAAAATACGAAAATCTTCCGATTTTTAGACGATTCCGACCAAAATCCTTTATGTAGGAAAGTTTAAAAAAAATCTCTACAATTTGTGAAAAAATCACAAATGAAATATTTTTGAAGAAGCAAAGTTATCATACAGGTATGAGATGCTTCAGAGAATTTCCGCTTTTCTTGTTTTTCAGAGTACTATTTCATTTTTTGCCCGAGGAAATTTTCTTCTTTACTTGGTCGAAAATATTTTGAGATCGGAGTTTTCCCGTTCTTTCTCTACGAATACGGCGCTCGCAAGTAACGATCTTTCGAGCAGCATTGCGAAAAACTCCATTTGTATGCGATCATCGGTATATTTCGTTTAATCGTGAAAATATTTTCTACTTTTGTAATCTGTTTGCATCAATTAAATTTATGGAAATTGTTTCGCGTTTTAAACATAGAAACTATTTTCCAAATGTATAATTATTGAAATGAAGGGCTATTTTACCGCAGAATCGAGAAAACTGCATTTGTATGCGATTATTGCTATATTCCGTTTAATCGTGAAAATATTTTCCACTTTTGTAATCTGTTTGCATCAATTAAATTTACGGAAGTTGTTTCGCGTTTTAAACGTAGAAACTATTTTCCAAATGTATAATTATTGAAACGAAGGGCTATTTTACCGCAGAATCGAGAAAAACTGCATTTGTATGCGATTATTGGTATATTCCGTTTAATCATGAAAATATTTTCCACTTTTGTAATCTGTTTGCATCAACTAAATTTTTTGTAATTGTTTCGTGTTTTAAACATAAAAACTATTTTCCAAATGTCTAATTATTGAAATGAAGGGCTATTTTGCCGTAGTATCGAGAAAATCTGTATTTGTATGCGATTATTGGTATATTTCGTTTAATCGTGGAAATATTTTCCACTTTTGTAATCTGTTTGCATCAACTAATTTTTTTGTAATGTTTTAAATATAAAAACTATTTCCAAATGTATAATTATTGAAATTAAGAGCTATTTTATCGCAGTATCGAGGAACTGGGGCCCAAGCAGGCACCTAGTATTTATGCAATTTGTTTGCATCGACTAAATTTTTTGTAATTGTTTCGTGTTTTAACGTAAAAACTATTTTCCAGCCGTATAATTAGTGAAATAAAGGACTATTTTGCTACAGCATCGCAAAAAACTGCATTTGTACGCAATCCTCGGTATATTTTGTTTAATTGTGAAAATATTTTTCACTTCTGTTTGCATCGGCTAAAATTTTTGTAATTGTTTCGTGTTTTAATGTAAAAGCTATTTTCCAAACGTATAATTAGTGAAATGAAGGGCTATTTTGCCGCAGTATCGAGAAAAACTGCATTTGTATGCGATTATTGGTATATTTCGTTTAATCGTGAAAGTATTTGCCACTTTTGTAATCTGTTTGCATCAACTAAATTTTTTGTAATTATTTCGTGTTTTAAACATAAAAACTATTTCCAAATGTATAATTATTAAAATGAAGGGCTATTTTGTCACAGTATTGAGAAAAACTGCATTTGTACGCGATTATTGGTATATTTTGTTTAATCGTGAAAATATTTTCCACTTTCATATCTGTTTGCATCAACTAAATTTTTTGTAATTGTTTCGTATTTTAAACATATAAACTATTTTCCAAATGTACAATTATTGAAATGAAGGAATATTTTATTACAGTATTGCGAAAAACTGCATTTGTACGCGATCTTCAGTATATTGCGTTTAATTGTGAAAATATTTTTCACTTTTGTAATCTCAAGGACGGGGATAGAAAAGTGCCCAGGCGATGACCTCCCCCCACCCCCCTTAAACTTCTAGCTAAGAGAAAAAGGAGTTTCATAATTGGAAGAGAATTTACATCGAAGTTGTGCTTGAAGGGAGGGGTGAAGATGACCGAAGTCATACCCTTCTCCAAGTCTTCAGAATGGAAAAAACTGGGGCCCAAGCAGGCACCTAGTATTTGTGCAATTTGTTTGCATCGATTAAATTTTTTGTAATTGTTTCGTGTTTTAACGTAAAAACTATTTTTCAAAAGTATAATTAGTGAAATAAAGGACACTTACTATATGCTACGACATCGGAAAAACTGCATTTGTACGCTATCCTCGGTATATTTCTTTTAATTGCGATAATAATTTTCACCTTTGAAATCTGTTTGCATCGGTTACAATTTCTGTAATTGTTTCGTGTTTTAACGTAAAAACTATTTTCCAGACGTATAATTAATGAAATAAAGGACTATTTTGCTACAGCATCGCAAAAAATTGCATTTGCATGCAATTCTCGGTATATTTCGTTTAATTGTGAAAATATTTTTCATTTTGCATGAGGCTTCAGTTTCTGCAAAATACAGACACCCCAATAAAATAGAAGTAGCAGATACTATTAATGAACATCCTGTATCCAATATAAATGTACTTTTACCCTTAAACAAATGTTAGCACAATATAATACAAGTATAAAAGTGGTTATAAGCAGTTCTATATATTAAAAAAATCAGAGTAAACAAGATAACAAAAGTAAATTTTGAATATCATATCAAGCATTTAGTTTTTCAGTATTATCAGTGCCTGAAAATTTTAATGTAATATTTTGTACAGATGCGTTAAGGTCTGTAACTGATCTATATCTTAATATTTGTAAGGTATTTTAATTTGGTAGAAGAGAATAATTAAAATTTTATACAATATGTATTTCAATTTGGGTCTTTTAATTTTAACAGATTTAATTATTATATTTTTAATAGAGCTGATGCATTTTTAATTTCATTTTCTAATTTTAAATTTATTGTTTACAATTAACAAGATTTAAAATAAACAGGTGTCATCGCAGAGTTTATTAATTGAATTCAAAAGTTCCTCTTTTTTGATCTTTTTGCAATTTCATGCTTGTTTGTTATCACTAAAATATTAAAACATTTTGAAAGTGCAAATGTGCTGCTATTACTATTACGGATGTATTTAACATTATTTTTTTACTGTCATATTAATTTTTATTTAATTATTGAGATTAGATTTGGGATTATTCCTGTATCTAGTTACCATATTTTACTAGAGAAAAGTAAAAATCCCTAATCAAAAAATAAAAAAAACTTTTCCCCCTTCAGTCCTTACAAAATTCATGCGCTACAGGAATTATGGCGCGATGTGAAATCTTCCTAATTTCTATTCTCTGAGGTGGGCAGCTATGCATTATAATCATATTATAATCATTATAATGCAATCATTATAATCAATAAAGATTAGGCAAAAGATTTTAGACCGAATCTCATTAGGCTCTATGGTACTCCTGTAATCACAAAATACAGAAAAGTGAAGTGATGAAAACTAATAAAAAATGCTACCTTTTAATATCTTCAAACCATATTCAGATCATAAGTACTGAAGCCCGAATCACTTAAGGTAAAATTCAGAATAACACATAATAATAAAGGAAAATATAGGAAGGGCTAATTAGTGGTAAGATGGTAGGTTAAAATAAGGGGGAAAAAATTAAGAATGGCTTAGAATGAAAAAAAAAATCTTTTCCAATTTTGAGGCCCTTTCCAAATATGAAGCCTCAAGCAGTCGCCTGGATTACTTGGCCCTCGGGGTTATTATGTTTAGTAAACATTAGCCTTTTTAATTATTCGGATAGCTGTTATTAATACCTCAATGAATATCGGAAAATTCGTCTTTCCAATATCATTTCACTGCTCTAATTTTGCTGAGCATTAATTTATTTTATGTAACTGCCATTGAAAACCCTACAAGGATGCTATCTCTTTATTTCCATTTGCTATCTAACATAATCAAGATATCATTCCTATGTAAGCACACTCGCAGATATCTTCAAACGTGGTGTATCTATTTTAGGTATTTTAATTAGCGAAGTTTCCTTGAACTGAACCATCATCTGAAGTCAAAGTTTCTTGACCTGTTTCAAAATTGGAGGAACTCATATCTATTTTATGGTCTCGTGGCTAGAATATTGCACTCTTCTTATGTCACGGCCTTGGAGTTTATTCTTTTCTTATTTGGGATTATTTACAAGATTGTGGAGCATTGAGTGTGCAACATACAACTCTGTTATGGAGAAATTTGTCATATTGTTTCTATGTTTTCTGTTTGCCTTAATATTCAATACCAATTGAGGCTCAACAAAATATGTAAATAAGATTGATAAAAAAAAACATTGGAGAAAATGTGCAGGAGCAAATAATAAGGCAAATACAAAATGATTCTCTAACCAATCTTATGAGAATATCATTAAAAGTTTCAGAAGAAATTCCCTTTTTCTAAAACTCGTAAGTAACAATTAAAAAAGTACGAGGTTAACAAAGCATTTTCATGAATCTGGATCTGTTGCAGACAAAGCGAAAACAGGTAGCCCTCCCATTTAAACTCCGAATAAACTGTTTGAAATAGAAACTACGTTGCTGAAACTCTTCAAAGAATTCTTCTGAAGCTCTTCAATGACACCCTCATAAGAATGGCTAGGGAAATATTGCTCTGAAATAAAGTTTCGTTCACGCTGTGAAAACGTCATGTTCTTCAATTGATAAAAATGAAGTGTGTAATTATCGTCTAACGTATTAAAGATAACAGGCGATATTTCCGATATGTTTTTAAGGGTATATCAATTCTCCATAACTTAAAATAATAAAAAGAATCTGCGATTTCAATTTTTCGATACATTATTTGATTTTAAAATCTGATGTGCGTGACTGACATTTCGATCACCCTGTATAGTAATTATTTTTAATGAAAATGATTGACTGAAAATGAGTGATGGTGCACTCATTGATGAACAGGCAGAACCTGTTCCAATTTATACTTACTGATCTTTTGCACGTTTCAATACTTCATTATGTTTTTAATTAATGTCACAATCATTGAAACATCTATTGTTTTGTAAACATAATAGATTTTCTAAAATATTTTCACTGTATGTTGTAAATCGCACAGCGATTTGACATCAGGTACGTGACTAGTTTATAATAAGCTACAAATATAAAAAAATGCGAAAGTTATCAATGTAGAAGACGGTATGCTGGAAGATAAAGAAATATAAGTAGTGGATAAACAGTTTCGCGGGCAGGGCCCAACGCAATACATTATTCGACGACCCTTATGACGTCATCAGTTATAGATTCTTTATTCAATAGTGACGTTATGTAGTTCAGTGAAGCAATCGGCAGATTATTAGGTTGTATTTTAAACGAAGGGTTTCGGACATTTGTACTCAGAGCCTGGTTAATAGTGTCCATGGGCGCCCATCCCATAGAATTTTTCCCAGGAGGAAGCAAACCGTTGATATATCAGTGGGGCAAACTTAAGAATAAGATGTACAGCATCGACTAGATTGATGCTCACCTTTGTGACCTTGGACTTTCAAAGGGAGGGCAAGTGCCCCTGTTTACCCTCCCCTATGAGCGCCCATGACAGTGTCTCGGGTCCTATGCACAGTGGCGTCATCAAAGAGGGGTTTTGATATCCCCCCAGGAAGCCCTCGGAACCCATCAAGTTCGGAAAAATGCTCTTTGGGGAAATGGAAAACATAATATTTGGTTATAACCCCCCCCCCCCCCCACACACACACACACACACTATTTTTTTCTGGTTTGTACGCCTAGTCACAAAGATGAAATCGGGTCACAATTGTTCTTCATTTGAAAAATTGTATAGTCAAATATATCGTGTTTCGAATTAACAAAATATTCAATTAACAAATATATTTCTTTTTCAATATTAACTCCTTCAATTCCAAAATGGAATCTTACTAAAAGTTTTAAAATTCTTCTTTTTATTGATTTTATCCCCAATAAATTTGAAAGACTTTTTTATATGAAATATGAATAAACGTTGTTTTCAAAATGTATAAAATTTTTTAACTTGATTATAGTTTATGGCACTATGTCCAAACATTTGTTTTCATTTGAGTGTTAAGTTTTATAGTTGTTTTCTTATGACATGTTATCAATTTGAAAATAATATTAACCTAGGAATTTTCGAAATATTTTTTAAAATAATAGTGAATTTTTCATCCGCTATACCGGAATGTAGCTTACTCATAAGAGTAACTGCGAAATTCAATTTATTATATAAATCCACTTTGTGTGTGACTTCATCATTTGCAATACATCCTCAATCTTATGCACTCTAATCATAATTCTGTGTAGCACTCCAGTTTCCCTCTATTTCTACTTATCTCCGTTTTACCAACGTTTCCCTGATTACCAATCGTAGTTGCACATTGTAGGTGTAGCACTCAAGTCTTAATAATGCTATTTACGCTTTAATGTTATTTACGCCTTAATAACGTTATTATGATTTTTACTTCACGAAACTCTAAGTTAAGACAAATTTCCTTGTGATCAAGCCTCTAGAAAATATGACACTTTCCTCCATTATAAGAACGAACTAAGTTACGTCTTATGCAAGTACTCATATGTATTGCAAGTTTGCGTTAATTCACGAAGACATTAATTAAAACAATGTTAAGTGAAATTTATGTATATAATATTTCAATATTGCAACATTTTCTATGGATTGCCAGTTCAATTATTTCCGGGAAAGACGCAAATATTTAAATAAGAAATTCTGCCAAACTACAATATGCCAAACAAATACTCTAGCAAAATATACCTATAACATCGTCTTATATGCACTTCCATATATCACATCAAATCTTCAAATGCAGTCTCCAAAACTTTGAAAGTCAATTGCCCAGAATCCTCTATGTGCCTCAAGTTAAGGTATAAACAGTATACATAAACAGCATCAGAAAAAGCAACGCGTTTATTTATTTTTTTCAACTTAACTTCCTTATTTCTGAAATAATTTTTTTATTCCTCAAAAAGAAGCCTTTAGCAAACATTAGAACAAAATACAAGTTTCATAATTGGCACAAATGCCCGTTTTAAGTCTCTTCGAAATCATAATTTATTTTATTTTTTTTTTTTTATTAGAAGTTATTTAAAAATAAACACGGCAATAATATTTTCGAAGTGCTAACTAACCATTTTGTGCGAAGCCAAACCGAAAATTTCTATGTATTTAAAATAAATAAACAAATAAATAAAGTTTGTCGTTCTTTCCGATGGTGAGCGCATAAATTCTAACTTTAAAGAAATCTCGCTGAAGCCCTCTGTACCGAATTTCGTCGATCTTCTTTACCTGTCAGTTAATAAATGTATTCGGCCGTTTGTGTCCGGCAGCTTGAACTTTGCAGTTTTATTTTTAATTGCAGGCTGGTGTTTAATTACTTCCGATACCACTAATAAAATGTTGTCTAGAGAAGGAGTCGAATCTCCTCTGGATCTCGAGACAGGGCTGCCCATACAAATTGTGGGCTCCTAAAATATGTTCACGCCCCCCCCCCCCCCTATATATGATTTTTCTGTCCTGGAAAATTTAAGTCTTCCCTTTCCTCAAAATAAATAAATAAATAAATAGTAATATATAGAATGCCAACTTATCACTCGAGTAGTATCCACCTCCCCTGTGAGCAGTGTTTCTTTCAGGCATACATCCGAGGGAGGGGGCGAAGCTCCCCCAGACACATTTTATATTAACTTAGTTTCTATTTATGTGACAGCATTTAAATATATTTATATAGGGCAAATAGAAACTTGTCTTCCCCGCCTCCGGCCAAAAAATCCTGAAAGACTGCCTTCCTATGGGCGACTCTGCTCGAGACAAAAGTTCTACCAGCTGAGCTATCTGGGCTGTGGGGTATCACATTATGTGGATTTACAGTTCATGTAATCACATTGTTCTTCACAGAAAACTCAGTATGAAATAAAGTAACAATAAAGCGCAAGCAAAACTCATTGAACCATACACATGGGTACCGTCACTGGTCGTATAAGGAGGACAAGATATATGAGTGGATAGTCGATATATTTTGGTGCAAGGGTGCCAGGACCGATCGTAAAGAAATTTCTTGGGTGGAGGATATGAAAACCAGTAGTTTGCCGACTTACGAAGAAAACATATAAAACTAAATTCGGCTCCTTTGGTTTAAAGATAAGAACATGTCGTTTAACCATACGTAAAAAAAGAGCACAGAACTTTCTTTCCCTCTTAGAAACCTGTTGATGCATACCAAAGGATAGAAAAAAAATATATCATTTCAGTTATTGGGTATAATTTTCTCAAATTTACCGACATTTTTAAATCCATGAGTGTGAGAGCCTCCACGACCCGGCTCATGCCACTCATCCGAAGGTTTAGAGCAGAGGTTCCCAACGGGGGCGGTACCGCCCCCCAGTGGGCGCTGGAGTCTTCCATGGGGGCGGTAGCGGACCCAGAGGCAAATGAGGGGCGTTAAGGCAGTCAAGGGGGCGGCCGTGAATAAAATACTTCGAAAATACTGTTTTCATGAAAAAATATTTTACCTATCTCTAAAATTTTCATCTTATTGTTATCGCGTAAATAAGCATTAAAAAAATTAAATTAGCATTATGTATATGTACACCTAATTCGGTTTTAGTATTGTCGGTGACAAGTCTAAAGTTGGTAAGTAACAGAAGCCTCTACCCATAGTGAAAGTGTCCTAAAATTTCAAGACATTTTATTGGATATTCGTGTGTTTTCAAAGACCCATTCTGATTGGTCACGATCTGAATCGACGCTACATGCTTTTTCATCTGGATCTCGATTTTGCGGTTGTCTTGTATTGATGGTTGTCTTAAGTAATTATTATTATTGAATAGATTCTAATTTTATATCGTATAATTGTTAGTAAATAGCATTCATAACAATCCTGTTGATGCTCTTTGTATGATTAGATGTAAAATGGATAATTTATTCATTAGAAGTGTATTTGCTGGTACAAATGAAGACTAATGAACATTACTTGAAACAATATATGTTTTATGTACGTATAACTGTGCATAAATTTAGTTTTTATAATTGTATATTGTATAATTGTTAGTATAAGAGCATTCATAACAGCCATAAAGAGCATTCATAAGCCTTCTAGGCTACAAGAGCAATTGAATAAAACGCATGCTGATAAAAAGGACAAAGAATTATCCTATTTTCAAGGACTGGAAAAGAAATATTTAAAACAGACAAGACAACTATATTAAATAAACCTTTTTGCGTCGTCTTCTAAACAACAAGATGATGGACTGAGCTTCATATAATATTTCATTGTTAATCGCAAAATCGGGAAAACCACACACAATTGGCGAGGAATTAATCTTGCCGGCAGTCAAAGAAGTATAATAAAAACTGTTCTTCATCATAAGACACCATCAGATATCATTAGGAAAATACTTTTGAGTAATAATTCAGTGCAAAGAAGAATAGATGAAATGGCTAAAGACGTTGAAATATCATTATGCGATTACTTGAAGACTTGAAAATTTTCCATTCAACTCGATGAATCAACTCTACCAAATAACGAGGCACTACTCTTATCATACGTTCGACTCATAAAAGAAGAAAAAATTTGTCAAGAGTTATTATTTGCCAAAAAACTGGAAACCGATACAAAGGGAGAATTGGTATTTAATACCATGAATAAGTTTTTTCAAGAGAAAGAAATTCCTTTTCGTAATATTTTATCAGTTGCTACTGATGGTGCTCCATCAATGACGGGGCGTCAATGCGTCATAAGGGTTTCATAGCGCATGTAAAATAAGCAGTACCAAATGTACTAGCTGTACACTCTGTTATTCATCGTCCGCATTTGGTTACAAAAAGGTGCTTGTCTGAATCGTCTTTACAATCTATTTGACTCAGTACTAGATTTCCTTGAAAGCAGAGACGTAAACCTGATTACATCCAAATATGGCATCGCTTATTTGACAGACCTGTTTAAAATATTT
Organism: Amaurobius ferox; assembly: GCA_951213105.1. Taxonomy (NCBI): domain Eukaryota; kingdom Metazoa; phylum Arthropoda; class Arachnida; order Araneae; family Amaurobiidae; genus Amaurobius; species Amaurobius ferox. Next base: position 66,383,834 of record OX578133.1, on the reverse strand, counting down.
AATGAAGTAAATTTACAATTAAAAGGTGATGAGTTGAATTTAATTAAAACAAAGACGTCACAGCTGCTTTTGTGGGGAAATTTCTTCTGTTCAAACGAAATTTAGGTAGAGGTGAATACAGCCACTTTCCCACATTATCAGCAGTCTCTGCGAAACAGGAAGATTTATTTACTGCCAACACTTGATCTTTCTTTATACTGATTTTAAGGAGAGATTCCAGGATATTTTAGGCATGAATGTACCGAACTGGGTTTTAGGTCCTTTCGCAAATGCAGATACAACAGAATCATCATATTTAGAAGAGGAACTCATAGAACTCACAACAAACGAAGAACTAAAAGTAAAATTCAGAAATGGATACCAAGAGTTCTGGCTTCAAAAATCAATACCAGCACTCTACCCTGAATTGTAGGAAATAGTACAGAAAGTTTTAATTGAATTTCCTTCATCGTATTTGGTTGAGAATGGGTTCAGTGCAGTAGCAAATTTACTTTCTAAGAAAAGAAATAGACTGCAGATCACTGAGCGTGGCGATTTGCAAGTGATGTTGACAAAATTGGAACCCGACATTAACAAATTGATAAAACTCCACCAGCCTCAACCATCTCATTAATTTTTTATTACTATTTTTGTGTTAATTTTTAAATTTTTAATAAACAATTTTCTACTTTTGATGGTCTTTTTAATTTCTACTTTGTGATTCTTAATAGATAGAAAATGTGCAACAATATTTTAATATTTGGTATAACTATTATGGGAGAGGGGGGGCATTGAAAATTTTTTTCTTGTAAAGGGGGCGGTGGTCCAGAAAATGTTGGGAACCTCTGGTTTAGAGTGTGTGAACGAATGGGCGGGAAAAGAACTCCGCAACACGAGGTAGGCCCAACGGGCAATCCGCGCCCCTCCGACAGGCAAAGCACACACTGACTGTACGACACGTCCCCGGACATCCAAAGGTCAGCGCCCCGCCTCACGATCAGATGCCACAACCTTCCCACAAAGCAAGGTCCGCACTCACGGGTTCTTTCTGTGGGTACTCTGCGATACTCACGGACCTGTGCAAACTACTCGGAATGGACAAAACTCAAACTACTCATCTTCGCCCCCAATCGAACGGTATGGTAGAGATATTTAACAGAATGCTCTTTAATCATCTTTCTATAGTCGTATCCAGAAACCAGCAAGATTGGGACTGTCACCTACCTTTATTTCTTCTGGCTAATAGAAGTGCTGTCCACGAATCGACCGGACATTCAATTGAAAAGACTGTTTGGTCGGGATCCACCACTACCGTGTGATCTGATGTTTGAACGATCAGATGCGATGCTCCTTCATCGCCTGATGAATATGTTCAAGATCTACAGGCACGGAGCGCGACAGCCCAATGGTTAGCAGTGGTTCGATTCCCGCCACTGCTAAAACTGCCGCCGTGTTCACGCAGAGTACGATTAAGAACGTCAGTAAATCTTCTGCCCTATCCGCGCTTTGTTAACTTTCACGGAACACATTTTTCGTCAAAATTCTGCTCAAGCAGTTGCGAAATATTTTCTGAAAGATAAAATACAACGCTTAGATAATATTAAAACTAAATTTAATACCTAATAAAACGTAGAATATATTTGTTATGTTAATTTAAAATATTTTTGGTGCTGCCATCTGTTGTAATTTAATTCATACCGATTATTTTTATTTTTTAATGAACATTTAAAAATATCTATTCCTTCTAATACAGTATTAAATACAATAACAGATCATATATAATAATGCCACAATCACGGTAAAGTAATTTGTCATTCTATAAATTTGATAAGAGGAACTGAATGTACATCACTGAGGACTGAAGTTTTGTCTTCAAGTCAAAGTTCAATTACGTTTCGGTGATTGTGGCATTATTATATATGATCTGTTGTATTTAATAGCGTATCAGAAGAAATAGACATTTAAAAATGTTCATTAAAAAATAAAAATATTCTGTATGAATTAAATTACGACAACAGATGGCAGCACCAAAAATATTTTGAATTAAAATAAAAAATATATTCTATGTTATATTGGGTATTAAATTTAGTTTTAATATAATCTAAGCATTGTATTTTATCTATCAGAAAATATTTCGCAACTGTTTGAGCAGAATTTCGGCGAAAAATGTGTGCCGCGAAAATTAACAAAGCGCGGATAGGGCAGAAGATTTACTGACGCTCACCCTTAAACACGTGGGTCCGTAAGTCCTTTCGAGAAGTTGGTGGTAGGGGAAGGAGGGTACGGTCCCTGTAGATACCTCCCCCACTGGGCCCCGGTCTAAATTGGATGGCACTTCCCGGCCGTCCAAATGATACCTTACACCTTTCTGGTAGGTCGGACGATCTGGGTCGAAGAAGAAGAAGACCTACAGGCACGGTTGGAGGAAGTTCATCGTTGTACTCGTGAAAGGGCCAACATTGCTACCGACGAATGAAAACCCGGTACATGTCAAAGGTGATAAAGAGCGACTCCAAGAAGGCAACAAAGTGTGGCTGTTCAACCTATTGTAAACGTTGTTGAGACCCAGACCGTCCGACCATTGTAGACGTTGTCGAAAGCCCAGACCATCCTACTCATCCTAGGACATAGAGCAATTGAATGGATGGCCGGAGCATTGTAGACGTTGTAACCGAGTTTATTTGATTAGTAAAAAAGTAATGTACAAATTACTGTAGCACTTTTTATTACACATCGTTACAGTATAAGGACGAACACAGCGCACAGCAAATAAACATGTATAAAATAACAACACGGAAACCGGAAGAGTAGAAGTTACTAGCACTAGTGGTTACTCTTAGGCATGGCATACATTGAGGATTCACGACGCATTGTACGTCGTGTACTGCATCTCGTACATAGCTCAAATATGAAATAGAAACGGTTTTTCTAATGTCGTTTTGCTTCTCTATTGCAGCGTGTTGCTATGTGTCTTCAGTGTGTGGACAGTAGGTGGCGACCATTGTTCAAAACGAACCGCATTTTGTCCGATGTCGCATGTTTCCTCAGTGTGTGCCCTCCCTTTTAAATACACAACACACACCTCGACGATGACCAGGATTTTCAACGAAACTGCAGCACAACTTGGAAGAATCCTATGTCACAATGAAAGGGATAAACAGTGTTATTTATCGAATTCAGAAATAATCTTCAACCAAGCCAAAATCGTCTATACCAACAGATTAGCCTCATATTACTGACCACTTGATCAGTTTTAAGGCGGGCTGTGTAACGACTATGTAAAATGTGTGGCTCTTTGATGCCCCAGAAGGAGAAAATACTTTTATAGACAACCATTATTATTACAAAAAAGTTTGCTTAAACTTAGAACTTTTTCATAACCTGGGTGACAGATATGACGAGATATCGGCGACTTTTAGAATCCGATGGAATTTTCTAGGTGCTACTAGTTTCGATGGTACTGCTCTCTTTCTAGAGATTCCTGTAAAGAGTATACAAGGTCATCGTTCATTTGGACAGAGTTGACGTAATACGAGCCACATTGGATTGTTAGATAAGTCAGTGTTTTGAAAACAGCAACAGAATCTCTATTTTGTGAATTAGTTGACCATTTAAGTGCTGTTTTATTATACTTGAGAGTTGTTTAGGGATTTTGTAAGATAGCTATGGTGTTTAAGCTGTGTATTGTTTCTGTTTACGCATATTGTGGCTTTTAAATAAAAGTGATAGTTAACAAGAAATTCGGACTTATTTTCGTACCCTAAGAGGATACAGGGGCGGATCCAGAAATTTTTTTCGGGCGGGGCGCAAAGCTAGAAAACTAATTTACACCTATTTTGTTAAATTTGTGGTCGTGTTTTGTTATGCCCTTGAATGAACTCGCAAAACATTGAGAAGTCAAAGAAAAACCCGAGCATATTCATAGATATATATTTTAAAATATCATTTTTCATATTTTAATATAATTTTATTTCTATCATTTTATATCTCATACATCTTTTAATATCTTTATTTTTTCATATCTCAGCCAATAGTATTTATAAAATGAACTAAATTTCCTTTGTGGCAAATTAATTTATTACGGCATCTACATCAACTCAAATATGGGGATGATCATACATCAGAGCGAGTCCTGTCAACAGGTTTTCGGCCATTTGAGACCTCAACCAAGTTTTAAGTCCCCTCAAAGAAAATAAACCTCGCTCTGCTGTGACAATTGACACTAATTAATAAGGTGCGGGTAAATATCGTCATCTTCTCTCAATTTCTCCAATACGCCGAGCGAAAAAGACTTACTGAAGTTTGGCCTCTGACAAAGGAGTTTTACTTCTGCAACAATTTGTTGTAGGATGTCTTGGTCTGAATAGTTTTGTGCCATGAGGTGGCATGATGCTTTGATGATCCTTATGAAGTATGATTTAACATCTTTAGACTATAATTTTTTAAATGATTTAGAACCATTTGGCGAGCGAAAAATTTCTCAAAATCATAGGATATATTTGACCAACGACCGCAATCAGTTCATTTCCAGTGCACTGTTGATGAGGAGTCTCCTTCCACTAAATTATTAACTTGGTGCTGCTGTCTGCCAGCTAGTCTTGGGATGGTTCGTTCGACTCCCAATTCCCGCTTTCCTCCTCCATCGCTAATTCAGTATAGAACTTCTTAGCGGAGGTATGTCTTTCCTTTAGCACTTTGACCTTCTGCTGAATTTTTACAGTGGCTTCGTGTGCATCCAAGCTCTTCTGTAAACCTATAATTCAATGGTTTGATTATAACCATTAAATTACTCAACGATAATATGGCCATTATGAATTCACAATGCGATATACCTTTGAGATTTGCTTTGGCCGCTGTTCCCATATCAAGGCATTGTGTTCATTTTCACTAAAGATGTTGTGAAGTGAGTAGCAAATCAATTTTTAACTGAAAAATTGAGTCATGGCACCAATCCCAGCGGGTTCAACAGTGTCCGATCAAGGAATAAACCCAAGTGATCTCTCAGTACTACATGATTTTTTACATGGTTTTGAAAAAAGAGATAATTTCTTCTATAGTTCTTAGTGCGTTCCTGTTGGAAAGCGCATCACTGTCACTAGAAATTGCCAAATTAAGATGATGATTTTTGCAACGACAGAGAGAGACGTTCATAAGTTCTCTTTTAATTTCCATATCCTACACAGTTGCGAAACATTTACGGTCCATCTATTACAACAAGTCGCTACTTCAGATCTAGTTCTAGTTCTTTTATAAATTTAAGAATACTTTTCCTAAGAACAGAACTTCTAATTGACCAGTCTTCGTCTTATCTCAAATGTCTCCTTGAAGTTCCACGAAACATACAAATTTTTTTTTCCAATGCCATTTGAGCAATACCGCACTGATAAACAGAGTTGTAACTTGGGAGATTCATCAGTGATTTTATGAAATATTATACTGTAATATTTTTTCCTGTACCTGTGTCAGAATTACTTTGAGAATCTCGACACAAATGCAGATTATCAACTCATTGCAAGTCATTAGAATGTTGCGTTTGTAGAGGATTTTTCTGATTGATTTTATACAATATTGTCTCCACTGTCAATTTAAAAGCGAAAGACTTTGAGGATTCCTTGGTTCCTGGTAGGTTCGCGATTGGTGTCTAGCTCTGATGACTTCCCTCTGTGAAATATTTTGGCGGCCAAACATCAGAATAGTTTTTATTATTGGATGCAGCCTTTCCATGCTCTCTTTAACTTATGTCTGTCAGAAAAAGTTCTTCTGGTTCGGGTTATCTACATTTGGTAGAACTAACGTTTTTATAAATATATGAGCTCGTCCTATTGTGTTATTCAGTGTTATTTTATTTTTTCTAAAAAAACATATTTTTCATGTGAATTTTAAATACTTTTTAAGAGGCTTTCTATTTCCCAACATAACGTGTGCCCACAAACATGCAGAAATATTCCAGTTTTGATGGTACACACACAAAGTCAATGTTATTTTTTGAAATGCACTACTTGAACTTTCCTTTGTTCTTCACGACCACAGTTTGGTTGATAAATGAAGGATACGTGTAAGCTGAATCACCATTCCAGTGTTATTTTAGCAGTTCCTATTTTATCAGCTCACCAAACTGATGCTCCGTATGCATATATGGGCAAATGTAAAAAATTGAAACCATTTATTATTATTTGAATTACTCATTTGAGAAAAAGTACATGTGCACACAAACAGTACATACAAGAAAGACAAAATTAATCAATAGTGAATAGTGATTTACATACCTTTCAGAGTTTCAAACGACGTGATGTCGAAACAGCATTAATAAGCACTTTAATTAGAGAAGAAATTCAAAATAATATCTGCTGAACATATAGCTTTAAGAATACACCGTTAATTGTGACTCTTTAAAAAAGTACGAAAACACAAAAATGATTTGATTATTGAGCTGAGCATAACAAAGCTCTTTAGAATCCGCCCAAATGTTATCTTTGTCACCGTTTTTCACAAGAACGCATGACTTTAAAAAGCTTAAAATAATTGCACAGTGGGCACAACTAAAATTTTGCACAGGGTCTAAACTAACGCGGACTAGGTTTTTGGCTATGGAAATCGAAAATAGTGTGAAAAGTATAAAAAACGAAATAATTTTCCTCAAAAACGACTTTTACGATTGTGATGAAATTTTCTTTGTAGTTAGTTCGTATAAATACAAATGAAACCATATTAGTCACTTTTACGTGAAAAATCTTGCTCCCACCCCCTTCAACCAAGTCTCACCGTCTCCGATGCAACCACAGAGACAAATCATTAAACTAGTTCCCCTTAAAATTCTTTCTAATTTGATGCCTCTATTTCTGATTTTGGTTAAAAATTGTGTCTGTTCCATAGTTTTTCATTATTTTCGTACGATGTTCATTGCATATTCTGACATTCTATTGCATGTGCAATCAACGCCCACCTAAGTTAAGTCATAACTCTAGAACACTGTATTGTATCATATGCAATCTCACATATGCAATTCTCCGAAGTCAAGACATAACCCAAGATCAGTGCGTTGTAGAAATTGACAAATCCCAATTTTCGATTGGCTTTACTTATGTTGCAATGTCTCGAGTTCACACATTTGAGGAATTATTGATCGAGGCATTCCCAGAATCACGACTGCTTGGTATCAACCACCAATTAAAAAAGTCGAAGTTGCGCGATTATAAACATTGTAAGATAGAAATTCTTATCGCACTCGAATGATCAGAATCTGCAATGCATGCAGGTTTCAGTACTCTATAATCTTTGAGTTGCAGTTTCATGTTCACGGTAATTTCCTTTTCGTATATTAAACTCTGAAAACCTTTTACTTTCCTACTATATTTAACTTTTGGTACAAAGTTCGTCCCGGCTACAAAATACCGAAAAATAAGGCATAATGGCATAATTCAATGAAATTTTACTTTTCATTAGCTTTCTCAACTCAATTAGCTATTACCGCTCTGAAAGCACACCTAGCAAACTATCTTAGAAAATTTGAAGAAAGTCTTACCCAGTATTTCTTTCGGGGCATTTTGGTCGGGGGGGGGGGGGGGCGAATGAGATTTTATGGGGAGCAAGTTTTCTATTTGCCGAGTATACATATATTTAAGTGCTGTGTTATAAATAGAAACTAGGTTAACATAAAATGCCGTCTGGGGGGCGCGAATACTCGTCTCTCCGGGGGAGGGGGGTTCGCCCCCCAGAGGTATGCCTGAAAGAAACACTGGACTCTGTGTGAAAACATCGCTAGGCTATCATCGAATGTTTCAGAATTTTCTTTTTATTATTCAACAAAATGTATTTCATTTGTGAAAATAAATAACCCCTACCGTGCTATGACCAAGCCACGACCTCCTCCACCGATTTTTTTTTAATTTCTCGATACTTCCTTGAGTTCAGCTTATATTTTCTATTTTGGATTGTGTTGTCGGATTTTTTAAGCATATTTCGTTCCTGTAAATTCTTTTATTTATTTCCTATATTTTTATTTTTCTAATAATTTTATATTTTGATTTTTTTTTCTGGCTTAAAATCCTATTCTCGGACAGGGTGCGCGCCCCATGCGCCCTCCCCCTGAATCCGCCCTTGAGAGGATACGTCGTGATAATATACATTATCGATTAGGGAGGAGAAAGTCCAACGGGCCCTGGCTCACAGTAAAATCTCTAGAGATCCTACCTACTGTATTCGGGTCTGGAGGGGAGGCAGCACTTAACCCGACTCATCTTTGTGAACAGAGCATTGAACTTTTGTAGAATGGAAGAACATACTGTATACACATCAATATTCCTACCTTTCCAAAAGCAATGAAATTTCAAAAGGGATAAACTTATTTTAGTTTTACAAGACTTGCCAGTTTTCTCCAATCAAATATTAAGAGCTCTAAGATTTTAACAATGTATAGGTCTGATAGCCCGTTTTTCCTTCTCTCTCGTAATTACCTATAATTAGTCTTTAATCCCATAAAATCACTTCTTTTTCATTTGGCAGCTCATGCAAAACCCAGTGTTGAAACCACTGGCCGGGTTTACCTAAAAATCGGAATTTTCCATCTATTACAAATGTATACACTTAGCGCCCATCGATTCTAAAACCTTAAATAATTTAAATTACACAAATTAAATGAAAATGCAATTACTAACAAGAAAGATCAATCATGCTTAAAGCATTGATTATGAAACACTTTCCAACTTCAATGCAATTTTATTTAAAAAAGTCGAAAATGCAATACATTCCTCGGTAATATTTTAAAACGTATCACAATACTACATTGATTTATTATATTTGAAAACTTAAACCTTCATTGAAAAAAATGAACTTCATTCAAATGACGGCATTGAAATATAAATTGCCTGGTTTAAATATCTCTAAAATGCAATACATTCCACGGTAATACTTTTAAAACTATCATAATACTACGATAATTTATTATATTTGAAAACTTGATCCTAAACAACTGAAATAAATTCAAATAACGTCATAGAATAAATAACACGCCTGGATCTCTCTATAAAAGCAGGATTTCATTCATAATTTTCTCCATTTCATTCATCACAATACTATAATAATTTATTTTATTTAAAAATTAAGACCATGGAGCTACAAATAATTAAACTCTATGCGTAAAACTTCATCGAAAAAAAAAATCGTTCTTCTCTTTATAAAATCAATTAATATTTCATTCATATCAGCCATGCAGACTCCATGGACTGAATTATTTTGTGTTAAAGAAATACAGTAATTCTAATACAACTCATTCTACATATTTTGCTGTTTACATTTTACATAGGTGAAAAATAGGCTTAGTTGTAGAAATAATCAAATTTGAATGAGAATTTAAACTCAAATATATTGTCATTGTGTTGTTTTAGTATGTCGATGCACAGAATGTAAGCAAAAATAAAATAGTTTTAGGACGGATACAACACTCAATATGAATTAAAAAGAACTTTAAAAAATCACGATTTTGAAACAAGATGGATGCCATATATCATTTTGAAGTGGGTCATGTGATCTTTTCATATCATGGTCACGTGATCGCTTCATATAAGATGTGTAATTATTATTTTAATTTTTATTTAAAAAACTACTGAATATATTTCGCTGAATTTTTTTTTATATATTTTATGGAACAATTTAACTATTACCTAAAATTTTCGAAGCAATTTGTGAATTTTATATCCGCTTAAAAAATGTTTGAAAAATTAGGTCCCATAGGGCTCAATGTATTTCATTTTTTCAACTCGGGTTCAATCAAAAACTAATTGGATGATATTATTCATTTATATTCCCATAGGTCCTACAGACCGTCTGAACAACATACTAAAATTTCATTTTGATTAAGTCATTTTTACGGCAGTTATCGTGCTAACGGACAGACAGACAGACAGACAGAATGAACAAAGTCATAAACACTTTTCAACTTTGTTGTAAAGTGTTAAAAATAGACTTAAACTAAGAATTTTTTTTGCATGTTTTGAAAACTTTTGTGCTTGATATTTCTTACACGACTGTAGTAGAGTATAGGGTACAGCGATTATGAAGATTAAGAGTACAAATGTTTTTGTGACAGGCACTTTTAAAAATTCCAAGAAGATGGTGTATAAATATCTTGATAATTCGAACGTTTCCTTATATGTCCCTAAAATACAATTTCGGGCCATTGGTCGATAAATTACACAGTTCTCTATAGGGTCCATAATGGAAAACAAAATCCAGCACTGTAATCCCCCCACTCCCTCCCATTTCGAAATCCTGGCTGCGCCTATGCTTCATGAAAATTGTATAGCATTGAGTTTCTCACCGCACCCTCCCACCCGATTCTTCATACTGTGAGGGAAGGCATTGGCTGGGTGCTCATAGGGGAGGGCAAAGAGCGAGCGCACTTGCCCCCTGGATGTCAAGGTCACAAAGTCAGACATCAAGCTAGTTGATGTTGAACGTCTTATCTTTAAGTTTGCCCCACTTATATCAGTAGTATATTCTTTGAGTAGTTTACCCATCCATCTCTTGGAAAAAGTTTTATGGGCGCTCATGAATGAGAGACCTAATTCTAGGAGGATGAAATATGTAGACGCAAATTCATAATTCAAGCTCTTTTGCGTGATGCATATTGCCACGTGACTACACCTAGGGAGGTAGACTAGATGACTCTGTATGAAATTAATTATCTCCTGTGGAGGGAAGGAGCTCAAGCCGGCAATCTTTCATGTTGTCACATAACTAGAAACAAAGTATAATATAAAATGCCGCCGGATGTATGCCCGAAAGAAACAGGAAGAGGAAGGCCAGGTTCTTACGCCTTCTCCAGCACTTAGCATCGAATACCAAGTCTATTCTGTTTAAAGTCTATGCTTTCGACTGTCTGGCAGTGGCGAGCGGGATAATATAATATGTGGAGACAGAAATCCGGGAACAAAAGATTTGCAAATGAAGTTTCATGCTCTATATTTTAGCTAGATTCCAAATGAAGTAAAATATGCAGTAAACTTCCTATAATCCGGCACGTTCCGTATTTCAGCGGTGCCGAATTATCAAATTTGCTGCATTATTGGATGTTGAACTAAAATAGGGTAAATAAATGAGAAAAACGAATAAAATGTGTATTTTTTGTCTAAAGCCTTACACAGACTGAATTACACTGTATAGTACATAAAAAAAATTTACATTAATTAAAAATTTATAAGGCAAACTTCAATGAACATAAATCAAAATCTGCATATAAAAGTATTTAGTCTATTACAGTAGCCGTCGACAGAAGTTTAGGACCTCTATGCAACAAATGGACGCCCCTAGTTTACAAATTATTGACATTTTTTCGTGAACAGTTTATGCGACACGGAGACCCAAACCTTCGGGGGGTCGCTATGCAAAGCATCCTTTTGCCCCTACCTGTCGGCAGTTCTGGACCCGAATGCGGTTCGAGAAACCTACCGAATGTTCTGAAGCATTGGATGCCGGATAAACAACTGTTTATCCGGTATCCAATATAGAATATAAACCACTGTTTATCCGGCAAGTTTATTAATAACTGAATTACAATGAAAATAAATTAATGACATTGTGCAATTTTATTATAGGGGGACCCTGGTTTTGTGTTTCTCTGTGGAACCGATTAAACTATATACGGGAAAACACAATGCACGGAAAACTCCATTTTATTTAGAATATAAAAATCAAGGAAAACATGCCAGAAAATAAATAGATCACTCATCAAGCTTTCCTTTTCACTTGTGAAGATTTTAATTTCTGATTCACTTAAAAAAATTCCAAACGTATTAAATATGATGTGTATTCATTCTTTATTTATTCGGTTTTCATAAGAATTTTCAGGTACTTTCACTTTCTTTGCTATAGATAGCTATGTCACTTCTAATTTATATAAAACAAATGCAAATAATGAAAGGAAATCAAAGAAAGTAATGTGAAATCTGTTATATATATAATCTGCTAAGGTGAAATCTGCATTTGGATATTTGAGATGAATGTCTCATATTTTTTAAAAATATCAATGCCATACGTCCTCTATATACGTCCTAATATCGAAACTCCTATAATATTACCCCCCCCCCCCCTTTTAATTTAGCGATTTTTTAAATCAAATTTCATATTAACTTTTAAAATCACTCTCCAATTGACTCAGATAATAAACACTATATTTGCGGGGGGGGGGGGGGGAATAAAGACTATTAAGAAAAGTCATTTTGTTACTTAGACATACGTGTCTATCATAGAACTGCCGTAGCTCGAGTAGAAGTTGCGCGCACATTTTCTTTCAATTCATGGAATATTCATGAAGGTAAAAGTTTCTAACTCCTTGGACTTTCTTTCTGTCACCATAGGAATATCTTTTGACGTGGGTAACCGGAGAGAGCTCTCCTGAAAAAAATTTCGCCTGGCGCCTAGAGGAAACAAAAATGTCACCTGCATTACGCTTTTCTGCGCCAGGCAGAACAAAAATACTTTGTTTAGAACAAATTTAACCTTTTATTTCGGATAGTCTATATAAATAAATAAAATGTACTCGCTTGTAAATTATTTGGATAGACGCTTGGATGCTCTTCACGCTTCTATACTGCTGTTAGGAGTGGTTAGATATATTCATTCGCCTAAAACAGAGTAAAAATGCTGATTTACAATATCATCTAAGGAGGAACTGAATTCCTCACCCTTTAAATGCGTCTCTGTAATAAGTAATTATAAAGGACGGTTTATTTATCTTTGAAGTTGGATTTTAATATTAATAAGGAACTGTTACTTGGAATCGTTCACTATGAATTAAATAATTGATTTATTATTATGCTCGTACTAAACTGAAATTATATTTTTGCAAACATAAATTTAAGCATTTGAAAGTGAAAATAAAACTAAAGATTATCGTATTTTAAGATATTTAATTCTCAGCTGTATTACTTGGATTAGTTTTATTTCGCTCTAATAGATGGTAGCACCATACAGTAAAAATGCCGATCAAACGTGATAATTTAACTAGCTGAGGAATGTTCTAAATAAGAAAAAAATATTAAACCAATTTTTTATGACAGTTACCTAAGGCAGTAGGGCATTGACGTAGATGACCTGAGCAATTTGATGATGTTCTGTGGATATTATTTCACTTGACCATGAACTCTATATAAATTGATATCACGTGCATTAAATGTATATAAAGGATGAGAAATGGGTACAGAAAATACCATCAATTAAATTATTGAAACATGGTTGGGTATACACTATAATGTAATTGTGTTAAAGATTTAAAATGAGAGGGAGGTGCTAAATTATGATGCGTGTTTAAAGTATTGTAAATTTTTAACTGCAATCAATTACGATTGTTTCGTCATGGCAACAAATAGTACTCAAACCGCGGCATGTTTCAAATCGCTGAAGTGCGCAGGTGTGTAAATTTTTACCTTTAATTTTAAAATACATTTGTTTACAATATAGTTTGGTTTCTTAGTGCTCATATATATACATACATACATACACACACGCATATATATATATATATACACACACACACATTATATATATATATATATATATACACATACACACACACACATATATATATATATATATACATATATATACATTATATATATATATTTATATATATATATACACACACACACATATATATATAGTTGAATGTATATTTGATTTATATTTTGTGTTTGCTTTCATTTTATTTGTGTACATGCTAATTGTGATTTTTTATTTATTTACCTTTATATTTGCCAAAATGTCAGAATGAATTTATATATTTCATATTTGATTATTTTCATCTGTGTTATATTATTAATTTTATAAATGTATTCATATTAAGAAAGTCTTGAAAATTGAATCAACTATTCTAAGTATAATTTTTTATTTGTGCTTAAGATTCATTCTCAGTTTTATAAACGTTAAGTACAGTTTACTTTATAATAATTCTCATGTAAAGGGGGTGTCTGTCAAATATTTTTTCATATTCTATTTTTGTGAAAACAGTTAGATGTTATCAAAATAAATATAATTCAATGAAAAATCAAATACTTTTGTGAGAAATTCAAAAGAATCTGAGAATTTCTTGAAATCTTAATATTTTTGCCTTGTATATAGCTAAATTTTGTGGATGTTTTGATGTTCATTTTTTGTGCACTACTATTTTTGAAGGTTGATTGAGCAGTGTCTTACTAGAAAGTCACATGCAAAAGCGAATTTTTAAAAAGCCTATGAATTTTATGAAATACTCTTTTTAAATTTTTGTTAAAGTTCCTATTTTTTTAAATCAGGATTCTTGTAAAGGATTTATGACCTGTAATCAATTGTCCTAAAGATACTAAGTAGTATGTTGTAGTGTTCTTTTAATTGACATCCTAAGTGATTGCTTATACTCTAAAACAGAAGACTTTTTTTTTATAGGTTGAGCTAGGATTTTGAATTTATGTACCAAAGACCCACTAGGATTGAATCTTTTTAACCCTTAATGATTGTAGTTGCAATGTAGACAATTAACATACATTTTTAAAGTTGCTGGGGATCCACGAAGCTCCCCTCAAGCTCTGCCAGTGTTTTCTTTTAAATACATTTTTTAAGGGTCTCTGATTTTAATCGACAGAAACTTAGTATGCATTAAAAATGTTACTTAATTTTTTTAAATACATATAGATATGTATATTAAAATTATCCATTCGATTTAAAAAATTTTTTATGAAATTGTAAGAAAAGCAAAATGTTATTTTAAAATTTGTTTATTAATTTCAGTTCTACAATCGCCTGTATTAAATGGAGAAGTCCACAATGAACAGACAGATTCTCCATCTGGAAATTCTATTGATTTAGAAGATAATTCCAGCGAAAACAATTTTGTTCATGAAGAAAACCATATTGATTCAAATTGTGATGAAAGCCATTCCAAGTAAGAATTTTTGCATTGTATAAAGTGTTAGAAATACTTCAAGTCATAATCCTGAGTTTTATTTTGACTGAATTTCGGAAGTAGTGCAACTTTCAGATTAATCTTGGATATTTTGTTAAATAGTTTGTTTTAAACTTGAAAAATATAATATAATTTTTTTTCTTCTTGCATTCTTAAACTGCATTTGTTGACATTATTTCTAGGCAGTTCCCCACCCCCACCTTTCATATAGTAGGGCTACCTCTGGTCTGACTAGGGGCGTATTTAAGGGGGAATAGCCCCCCCCTTCCCCGAAATTGAAAAGTTCCAGTAATGCTTCCCAAACACACATGTGATAAAAAAAATCTACTGAATCCTCATTCAGTTTGTCATTTGAAATCCTTGAACCAGAAAAATAACCTGTTTTAACTTTCAGTAAATAAATTAAAAATAATACTAATAAGAAGATGGAATAAGAGTTCAGATTATAGAAACTAAGAATTCTAAAAGATGTGCTTCGGCTACTGCATCACTGTAATAGGAGTTGAAATTCTCCTACTTCAGTAAAACCCAAATTCTGCAAATTTGGAAAAATTCTGAAGCTGGCAGAAGAAGCGCTAAAGCCAAAGGCCAGTTATTTAGTGACCAGAAGTTTGCATGGGTCTAATTTAAAATTTTACCTGGCGATTTGACTCAATATTAAGATTTGACTTGGGCAGAACCCAAGAATATTTTAAAATATTTCACCTGAGCCTAATCCGTCCTGAAAGCTATCCCCAACGCTGACTGGCCCAGATTATTTTGTAATACATTGAAGCCTGTTGCCTGATATGATGATCCAAATTTGCATTTAAGACATTAAACACGAGTTATATTACATAAAATAATAAATTAAAAAGAACCCAAATTTAAAAAATCTGTACAAGTATCAAGAATGAGCATTTCTGTAAAGTGTGTTTTTATTTATCATTTTGGTTTGATAATATTAGAAATTAAATGAGAAAATGGCTCTTAATGAGATTATGTTTAAAAAAAAATGCATTATTCACCTATTTAATTTATCAGTCAACAATGCAATGCAATGCCCTTTTGTTAGAGCTCATCAACTCCAAATATTCTTGACTGCAGTGGTTGTAAAATAAATGTCATATGCCACAATCGTTAGTATTTTTAAAACTATTTCAATGCAATTAAAATTTTGTATTATTTTCTTTAATTATGACACAGTTATGAATATTTTTAAAATTTAATAATTTTAAATTAAAAGTGGTAGATATTTAGAATACAAATATAAATAAATAATCTGGCAGGCCAAGCCCAAGCCTGTGTGCCAGGTTGGACCCAAGGCCGTGGGCTAGATCCGAGCCTTTGTAGACTTCTAATTTGGACTTTTTGAGATTGATATTTAAAACAAACCCCCAGATTTGACTCAATATTAAGATTTGACTTGGGCAGAATCCAAGAATATTTTAAAATATATCACCTGAGCCTAACTTGTCCTAAAATCACTCGTAGCTATCCCCAACATGGACCGGCCCAAATTATTTTGTAATACATTGAAGCCAGGCCCGGTTTAAGGCGTGGGCGGCGTGGGCAATTGCCCACAGCGGCCGAATCAGGGGCGGCCATTTGGAAGTGAAATTAGGTGTAGTAAGAATGACTTTTGTGATCGTGTTTAAAAAAAAAATTTGAAAATGAAGCAATTTTGTGCCACTTTAATATAAATTAATTTACTTTTTTAGATAGTATTAAAATATAAAAGGATAAAATCGTTTTTCTCCCATAATTATATCTTTTTTGAAGCAATGTACAGTTCTGATTGAAAGTACGTACGCTCAAACACTTGGGAGATTTTAAACAACTTGCAGCTGAGTCCAATCCCTTAGGGGACTTTGTACCCCAAATACTGGGAAAAACTCAAGGAGCGATTCTCAGAATTTTTTCCTGGTTTCAAATTCAAATTGCAAACACATGGATGCCGTCTCTATGATCCCACTTCTGAAAGGACGGGAGGGAGGAGATTAGTCCAGATGGTCATTCTTCTGGTCGTCTACGTTTTAGCTCATTTAGGCATTGAGACTAGCTGGAGGCCATGCAGATAACAAACATAGTGACTAGAAGTAAAAAGCTACTTCAGTGTTCAAAGCAATGTGTTGTGTTATGCTGCTGTGCGAGATTCACAAATCCATCGACAAATATGGCTGTCTTTTAAATTCTAACTATTCGGGTAACTTTTTCTTTTAATTATTTAAAATATTTTTGTGAAATTTCTTAATTGACTATATTTTTTGTCGATTTTTAATGTGTTTCAACACATAAAATTAATTTGGTGCTGAATTTAGTCTATGGCATTAGCCACAGAATAATACTGATAAAAGAATAATTTTTTCATATTTTTATCTAAAATAATATGCCCCGTGGCTGTTCTATAAGGAATTTCAGAGGTAAATAATTAAGCAATGGTGTAAAATGATCTTAATTTTGTAATTTTTCCATTTTCACTGCAAAACGAAAAAACAAAAAATGATACAAAATATTTTTACGAAGTAAAATATTCCTTTATGAATATTTGTATGAAAGTGCAAAAGTTGTTTATAAATTGTTAGAGCTGTTTTATAAATTAATAAATTTATTCTATAGACTCAATCTGGGAATTATACATATTCTTTTGCTCATGCACACAAATTTCTGTCTGTATATACGTTCAATAATCTGTAAATACTATTTTATTTTTGCATAATTACACTTTTAGTTATAATTATAATTTAATACACTTTTAAGTAAAATGTTAATTAAACAATCTTAAAATTTGTAATATACATTTTGATATTGTGATTTTTTTTATTTCTACTCAAACAATTCATTTAATATCCCTATGTTCCAGTCAACATTCGATTCATTATTATTCTTATATAAAGTTGTATTGTATGATATGTGGTATTTTTTTGTCCATTTTTTTTTTCAAAACTGAGAAAAAATGAAACATTGACGGTCCTTTTTTCCAACGAATGGATTTTTTTTATTCTTAATACACCCTATTTTTATTACCCCACTCAAAAGTTCATATTTTTAAATTTCTAACCCTCCCCCCCCCCCCTTCCCGTCCTTTTTAAAATGAATTTGGAAGCATTTGGATATTTCCCTGTGTTTCTGTTGAGCCCAAGTATCTCTAAATTCTTTTCAGATGTTTTCGTTTATTATTTTTTTCAAAATTACGAAAACAAATATTGCGTTTTTTACCACCTTGTTCTCTAATGATTGCAAATATGATTTTTTCCCCTCTCTTAGTTTTGTTATGCACTTTATCTTTCGGCAGAAAATTAGAATGTTTTTAATTTTTACCCCCCTCCACCTTTCTTTCTTAATTGTTGTCCCCTTTTCTATTCTATATATTTTTCCTGCTTTTGGATTAGGTTTTGTACCTTCGAACATTTTTTTATATATTTTCATTCACTTGTCACAAACTCAGGGACATTTTAAACATTACATATCAATCGTCTTCACCCCCCAGTGAATATTCGATTATTTTACTAACTTGATTTGCAGTATAAAAATTAAACTTACTGACCAAATTTTACATTATAGTTAATCTATAAACTTGTCTGGCGGCACATAAATACGTAATTGAATACGTATATTTTTACCTGTTCTCTCCAACCCTCACTAATCAATAAACATCTTTAGAATCCCCATATACATTTGACTTCCTAGTTCTTTTTAAACAAAGCATAATATCTCGTGCTTGTGTACCAATATTTCGCAAAAGAGTAAGTAACCAGACTGATTTGCAACAATCGTGGCAATTCAAATATTACAGCTTTCCCACCTATTGGAAAACTTGGTTTATGAAGTATAGTGGTTATAATTTCGATATGTTAAAATATCGAAATTATAACCATTATATTTCAAAAACGAAGAGCAATAAATTCATACTAATTGTTTACAGTTATCACTTTTAGTTTTTGAGATATAAGCATTACAAACTTGAAATACTTCAAATTTTCAAACTTCTTCCACTTGACAAGATGATTACTCGAAAACTATAGAAGCTTTTTTAAATATACATATAAATTTAGAAACTAAATTTCCTCATACATATTTTTATCACTTAACAATTCTATCGATCTTTTATACTTTCAAAGATATTTCGAGTGAAAGTATGAAACAAGGAATAAAACTAATTTTTATGTTTCAAAGTTTAACCCCCCCCCCCCCAAAGAAAAATATAGTTCGATCCAAAATCCAATTATATACACTTGTAGGGCTTTCACAGAGCTACAAATTCATGCTTATTGTTCAAAGTTAGTTCTTTTAATTTTTGAGATGTTACTAAGTTGAAAAATGGAAAAATTTCAATCTTCTTCAATTTGGCAAGACGATTACTCGAGAATTATAAAAGCTTTTCTTAATAATAAATATAGATTTTGATACTAAATTTCCCAGTACGTATTTTTGTCGTTTACTATTTATATCTTTATTTTATAGTTTAAAATGAAAACAAGAATAATAAAAACACTCGCTCGGACAGACACTTTTTTGCTGTCTAAAAAAAAGTTCTGAATATTAAAATATTGAAATTATTATTATAAGCGCCCAAAAGGTTTACATTTTTCGTAACGCTTCGTTTCCCCTATACAGAAATCCCAAACATAGATGTTATTCACGTAAACTTACATATAATATGATTGTTTATTTAATATTTTTGAATGCCGTTTTCTTTTTATGATTTAAAAGAAGTTTGAAAACTTGCGACCTTCAGAGTGTTCATTTCCCTTTAAAATCATAAATTTTGTTCACTTCACTTCATTCGTTCTAGAAATTTTTGTCTCTTTAGACTCCTATACACATCCATATATACATTATACTCGCGCACAGACATCCCTTTAAAAATACATCATTTGTGTGCAGGGAAATTACAAATAAAGTCCAAAATTCAGCTATGTATTATAAATTACTGCTGCATTATGCATGTAGAAAGAAATGTGAAGCATTACATTTTCTAAACCTCTAAATTTAGATGAGAATAAAATTTGATAGATCAATGAAATAAAATAATTTTCGTAAGGTGATGGTGATCCTGCTCCTAAGGGAGATTATTCCCTCCTGCTCTTGCCTATCTAAGATACTTTGCCCTTAATAGCTTTCTCGTATAATCACGAAAAAAGTCCAGTCCTCATCCGCACACCTATGCGTCGATCATCAGTACTGACGAAGCGGAATTTGTCTCTAAACGTGCCTCCAATCAGACACTGTCTAGTACACTAACTAGCTAAACAACAATTCAGACGCCTCTGCCTATGTTGAAGGGGTCAGTGGTAGGCGCTTTAATGGACGTCGACACTTAATTCCATCAGTTGTCCGAATAATATACATTGATACAGGATGCACGGGCGATGTCTGATAAGATTCGAACCACGCCATTGGTGTAGATGTGACTCCTCTCCTGACTACACGATCCACTCGAGCAGTTGTCTGTCTGGAGCGTTCTAAGCCTCTGCGACGGTTACATGGGTCTTCTTTGATCCACTGTTCCATCACCGAGCAACAACCATATCGTTC
This sequence comes from Amaurobius ferox, assembly GCA_951213105.1. Lineage (NCBI taxonomy): Eukaryota > Metazoa > Arthropoda > Arachnida > Araneae > Amaurobiidae > Amaurobius > Amaurobius ferox. Next base: position 66,363,406 of record OX578133.1, on the reverse strand, counting down.
CGACCAAGATGGCGACTGGTATGACTGTTCGAACAACCAGTTTCCATTGGGCCATTGATGCGACTTCTCTCTAAATCCGACAATTGTTCGTAGTGCTGTCGAGGATGTCTCAAAGGCATCTTTGTACACAATTTTCAGTATCAAAGTAGAAAATCCAGTTTCAATTGCTCGTAAGTAAGAACATCAGACATTTTAAATGCTGCACGATATGTCGTTCCCATGCGCGTTGCATGAGCCCTATAACGTCATTGGCGTTGACAGTTTGATCATTTGCGTAACTCTTAAAACGAAATTTGCATGCTCAGTTTCGTGGCTGTAGCTCAATATATATATATATATATATATATATATATATATATATATATGAAGGGCGGAAGGGCGGCCTCAAACTGTCTTGCCCACACACGAAAATATCTTTGAGCCGGCCCTGATTGAAGCCTGTTGCCTGATATGATGATCCAAATTTGCATTTAAGGCATTAAACACGAGTTATATTACATAAAATAATAAATTAAAAAGAACCCAAATTTAAAAAATCTGTCAAATATCAAGAATGAGCATTACTGTAAAGTGTGTTTTTATTTATCATTTTGGTTTGATAATATCAGAAATTAAATGAGAAAATGGCTCGTACTGAGATTATGTTTAAAAAAAATGCATTATTCACCTATTTAATTTATCAGTGAACAATGCAATGCCCTTTTGTTAGAGCTCATCAACTCCAAATATTCTTGACTGCAGTGGTTGTAAAATAAATGTCATATGCCACAATCGTTAGTATTTTTAAAACTATTTCAATGCAATTAAAATTTGGTATTGTTTTTTTTAATTATGACACAGTTATGAATATTTTTAAAATTTAATAATTTTAAATTAAAAGTGATAGATATTTAGAATACAAATATAAATAAATAATCTGCAGGCCAAGCCCAAGCCTGTGTGCCAGGTTGGACCCAAGCCCGTGGGCTAGACCCGAGCCTTTGTAGACCTCTAATTTGGACTCCTTGAGATTGATATTTAAAACAGACCCCTCCCCCCCCCCCCCCCCCCCCCAAGTGAATTCCAAAATACATCACTGCCTCTGACTCTGGTCTATTAAAAGTGCCTCCTCAAAGATTGGGGAATTGCTGTATGAAACCACTAATTTAGAAGATATTCATGCAAAATTCTGTGAATAATGGAATCGTATTATGAATATATGTAAATATCATAAATTACAGACATTTATATTTGTATTAAAATGTTGCTGATATCTATTATTTAGGCTTGTCTTTTTTAATGAAAAACAAGAGAGATCAATCAATCATGCATAAAGCAATGATTATGAAATTTTATTTAAACATCTCTAAAATGTGATACATTCGGTGGTAATATTTTTAAAATTATCACAATACTACATTAATTTATTATATTTGAAAACTTATAACTTCATCGAAAAAAATAAACTTTATTCAAATGACGTCATTGAAATATAAATCGCCTGACTTTCTATGTAAAAGCTGTAAATATTTCATTCATACACTTTTATTCCATTCTTTTCATTCATCACAATACTACAATAATTTATTTTATTTAAAAACTTAAAACCATGGAGGTAAAAGTAATTTAACTCTATGCTTAAAACTTCATTGAAAAAATCTGCTTTAAAATCGTCTGCTTCTCTATGTAAAATCAATGAATGTTTCATTCGTATCAGCTATATTGCAGACTCTAGAGCTAAATAATTTTGCATTAAAGTAATTCAGGAATTCTTATATAACTCATCCTACATCTTTATGTGTTTACATTCTCCATAAGTGAAAATTAGGCTTCGTTGTAGAAATAATCAAAGTTCGATGATCATTTAAACTGAAATATATTGTAATTGCATTGTGTCAAAATGTAGATGCACAGAAATTAAGCAAAAATAAAGCAGTTTTAGGACGGGTACAACACTAAATATAAATTAAAAAGAACTTTAAAAATCACGATGTAACAAGATGGATGGCATTGATCATTTAAACTCAAATATATTGTAATTGCGTTGTTTCAGAATATAGATGCACAGAAATTAAGCAAAAATAAAGTGGTTTTAGGACGGATACAGCACTAAATATAAATTAAAAAGAATAAAAATCACGATTTTGACACAAGATGGATGCCATATTTTATTTTGAAATGGGTCATGTGATCTCTTCATATACAGAAGCTGTTCGCACATTTTTTAGATGATTTTGGTAAGCGGTAATAAAAAATCGTTTGCTGCAAAAGAAATAATTCCAATTGTACTATGTTTTTAAAAGTCAAAATTATCGTCTGCGGCTTGAAAGTTTTGTTTTTATTCAAAAATGGCGTTTTTAACAAAACAGTGGTTCGAAGGCTACACTTATGCTCTTTCCGAAGAGAAATATGCATACTCTGTTATCCAAAAACGATGTGAGAGTCATGGTTTTGTGATATCTAAAGCGTCGATAGGTAATATCGTCAACAGGAAAGGAAAAAAACGTCAAATTGGAGCCTCAAGTGGGACAAAAATTCCAAACAAGTATCCAAGGAAAAAACGGACATCTTCGACTATTGCAAAGGTACGTTGTTTAATGTTAATAGAAAATCCCCCTAGTCAAAGGACAGTTGCAAAATCATTAAAATGCTCGGTGTCCACTGTAAACAAAATGATAAACGTTGATTTAAATCTTAAGAAAGCGAAAAAACGCAATGTGCATCGTCTTCTTCCAAATCATATCGCTGAACGCAGGACACGCTGCAGAATTCTATATGAGAAACACTTATCCAAAGAAAAATGGAAAACAATTGTCACAATAGATGAATCATGGGTGTATTTAAATGATTGCAACAAAAAAAGAGCCATTTATTATCATAAAAGGGGAGAAAAAAATTTAAGTACATGGTTCAAAGAATCGAAAGAAAGTTTTTCTAAGGGATTCATGATTGTTGCTGGTTTTTCTTATAATGGCAAGTTAAAAATAAAGAGAGTGGGAAAAAATGTCAAGATTAACTCCAAATACTATCAGGAACATATTTTATCGCCAATTTTTCTGAATGAAATACCATCGCTTTACCCACAGTGCCATCAATCTGTGAGACTCCATCAGGACAAAGCTAGCAGTCATACATCAAAATCCACTGTAAATTTCCTAAAAGAAATGGAACAAAAAACTGGTATCAAGGCCATACCCTTCACTGATATCCCTACTAAATCTCCCGATGTATCACCTATGGATTTTTGTGCTTTCGGACTTTTAAAATCTGCATTATCCAAACGTCGTCCCAAAACTCTTACAGGACTCTGGAAAGCTGTTCAGGAGGAATGGGATAGAATACCTCTTCTGACACTTCAAAAGGCATTATTATCCTGGAAATTGCGGTGTCGAAAGATAGTTCAGAATAAGGGATGTCAAATAGAACATTTAAAACACAAGAATTTTATGTAATTTAGTTTTGTGAATACAATATACATCGTCTAAAAAATGTGTGAACAGCCTCTGTAATATGTGTGTAATTATTATTTTAATTTTTATTTAAAATACCGAATATATTTTGCTGAAATTTTTTTCGTATTTTTTATGGGATAATTTGAATATTTCCTAAAACTTTTGAAGCAATTTGTGAATTTTAAATTTGCTTAAAAAATGTTTGAAAAATTAGGTCCCATAGGGTTCAATCTATTTCATTTTTTCAACCCAGGTTCAGTCCAAAACTAATTGGGTGATATTATTCATTTATATTCCCATAGGTCCCACAGACCGTCTAACAACATACTAAAATTTCATTTTGATAAAATCATTTTTACGGCAGTTATCGTGCGAACAGACAGACAGACAGAATGAATGAAGTCATAAACACTTTTCAACTATGTTGTAAAGTGTTAAAAATGATGTACTAGTTTTCATATTATAAAGGTAACTTATTTGTTAAAAGGCATTTGTAATCTGCATTCGTCATAAATTGTAAATAATTCTTTCAAATTAAAGTTTGCTGTCTGAATAGTCAAGTACTATAAAATCTAGAAAAGTTGATCTCCTGTTGCAAATTGCTGATATTAAATGAGACTTTTATGACCAGGCAACTTTTCATATCAAGCAGTTTAGTTTGAATATATTTTTCCTATTTGCGGTTATGTAAATGACACGGATATAGTGATGCATATTTTTAAGTGAAAAGTGAAACTTTGCACTTGAAAATTGTGTTTATTTACCACAACAATAATACTTGTTTCCGTGATATGCACAAGGGAAGAAGTCTCATGGAGATTTGACTCTTTCCAAACACAAATTTTCTTTAAAAAAATCATTTGATTAAAAGTAACTGAGGTTTAATTGGGTCAAATATAGGATTTCAACCTCCTGCAAGAGTTAATAAACCCCATATAAAATCTTTGTGTCTATGTCTCTGTTTTTTGGGGAAAATTTAGAGCACTTAATTGTACTTATGAACAAGTGTAAGGCACATTCATGGTGATGGTTTGAACCAAATCCAGCGAAGTACTTGTAAATTCTTATAAGATATAAAAGGAAATTGAATGTTGTTTATCATGTGATTAGAACAGGTGTTTACTAGGAATTGCACTTTGATAGGGGGTTCAACCCCCCTCCCCCCCAAATTTTTTTTTAATATATCGCAGGAAAAAATGTTATTGACAATTTAAATTACTTGGAACAAAGTTGTCTGGAAATCAAAAATTAGTAAATATATTTTCCCATGAAAAATCATTAAGGATAAACTCATTTCCCCAATTGTATGATTCTCAATGAATGTGCGCTTTTTTCATCTTGTTCACTTGCATGTATGATAGAGAGACCCTACATTCTTAAGTACCTAGTGACCCTTCATGGTCACTAGATACCTAAGCCTGTCAAGCCAGAAAGGAAATTAAATCCCACCCAAAGAGATTTAAATCCTGACTCCACCCCTTCATGAATATCAGTACCGTGACTATATTTGATGAACACCTAATTTGCAGAAGATACGAGATTTACTTTTCCACAAAAAAGAATAATCTGCCGTAAAAGTTGATAAAAAATAATTTTAAAACTAGAATTTTATTAAGATTTCAACTGCAAAACGAATAGAAAAACTAAATACAATAGATTTAAAGTAAAATTTAAATATTTTGTAATAATATATATTGGGAAATGGAATATTTTATTCATTCTCTTCCATGATAGAATTAGTCTTGGCGAGAAATCGCAGTGTAGAAGACCCAGACCACACGATTGACCCGAAGGCCGGAAATGGAAATTCTTAGTGAATCTCCGAATCACCTTTCCATTATGTGATAATAACTCTAAATCAGTCATCATCTGAGTTTTATCCATTGCAGATTACGAGAAATACATATTTTAAAGAAACAAATTATATCGTAAATTTTTTTCCACCAATAAAATTTATTACATAATATTGTGCAATCATGATTGAACGAAAACTGAGGGACTATAAAAAATATTCGTTAAATTGATGTACTACTGCACAAAATTAAAATCTCACCTTTAGATGCTTTTAAAATTTTGATCAATTTATAACCGCACATTTTGTTTTACATGATTAACATTCCGGCTTAACTTTTCTATTGTGATATCTGTATAAAACATTTTCAATCTAATACTGCACACCATGCACATCATAATCCATTAATTTCCTTGATACATTTTAATCACAACCAGAATCATCTTCCATCTTTCCTCATGTCTGGCAATAACTAACTGCATTGCTACTCTTTAATTTACTTTAAAAAAATTTGAATGCATAGCAGAACTCAGATTGCCTATGTTTCTGTTTATACAAAGAATGCAATTTCAAGCTCTCTAACCCTTTCCTTTACAAACATAGACAGAAAAGAGCCATCTACCAAACAGCACCAGTATTGGCAGGGGCATCCTGAGGGCCATGCGACTGCTTAGGGCCTCAAAATTGGAAAGGATATTTTCTTTTTTAATCCTAAGCATTTCTTAACTTTTGGCTAATTATTTCAATATAGCATCCGTCTTATCACTAATTAATTAACCCCTACGTTTTTCTTTATTTTGTGTTATTCTGAAATTTACTTTCATTCATATTTCAGTAGTTGTAATCTGAATAGAGTTTGAAACTGGTAAGGCAGAATCAATAGCATCTTTTATTTATTTTAGTCTATTCGCTTTTGCTTATTTTGTGGTTACAGGGATCCCATAGAGCCTACTAGGCCTTGGTCTAAAAACTTTTGCCCAATCTGTATTTATTCTTTGCTCTATCTGAACTATAACTATTGGTCTTTCAGTAATAAAGGGTTAATTAGCAAAATTATGGTTATTATGCTACAAACAGTGGCATAGTTATAATTGTAGGGCAACATTTTTAGACGGCCCTGTGCACGATATTTTCCTTTTCAATATGAGGCCCTCTACGCTATATTTTTAATTCGGTGTGAGCCCCCCCCCCCCCCCCATGATATTTGACATTAGATGTGAGGCTTCCGTATAGCTATATATGGGAGCCTCACATCGAATGCACATCGTCTGACATCTTTTCAAAAGGTCCTAAGCTTTAGGGCCCCAAAGTATCTTTTATTCTTGATTTGTCACTGCAAAAATGTATATTTATGCTACCATTAAAATGGGCCCTAGAAAAGAAAACATTTGACTATGGGCCAACAAAAATAATAAAATGTCATAAATAAATATTAATAATTTACAGTCCTTGAAAAAGAAAAACTGCTATGGGGTGGGGAGTTCCCTTTTTGTTCCAGGGTCAGATTACTTTTAAGTTTTTTCTATATATTACGATTTCTGAACAAAGATTGTCAGCTGTTTCTTTGTGAAACAGTCTTTTACAGCATTTCATATAATGAAATTGCTTGAAGCAGAATTTTAAACAGGGGCTTATTTGGAAATTTAGGGTACTTTGGGTAGAATAATTTATTGGAGAGGGAAATTTTAATTAGTGAATTCTTTCACCGGACTGTTGTGACTCATGGACAGAGGTGAATTTATTATGAAACTAATAAAACTAAAGCTGCAAGCCTAAAAACAAAACGGTGACATCCTAGAAACCCTGATTATGAATGTTTCATCTGCACTTTACACAAATATATTTTCTTTCATAAATTTGCACTCATTTTTTTTCTTCTTTTTTTAAAATCATAAATTAGATTAATAGGTTTTAAATTTCCATATTATTTTAGGAAAGCATTTTGTTTCATGTCTGAGGAAAAATGTTTGAATTTGCTCGTAAATAATTTCTTTAGACTACCGTTCCCACTGACGCCAGTTGCAATAATTTTCTGTGATACAGCCATAACAAACTGAATCAGCTTCTTAATAAAGGACATTGAAAACGGTAAAGCACATGAAAAATAATAAGGCATAGGCTTGTGATTTAGCTAGCTACGCAACTGCTTACTTAGTACACTAAAAGTGAAAGGAAAGGAGGTAAGTATTTAATTTACTTATTCAATAATACAATGTATACAGGGTGTCCCAAAAAGATTGAAACACGCTTTAATTCTTTACCTGTTAGTGATGACTTATGACTTAGAGGTGAGTGGCTGAAAGAGAGCCTAGCACATCGACCAGAGGTCTATTGTATTTTCTCCAAAAGATGAAACAGTCCCTAAGAGAAGAGACCAGTAGTCGAAGCAAAGATCAACAGGCACTTGACAGGAATATCCTGTAATTCCCAGGGCTCGATCACATGTCGACCCAAATGCTTGAACCTATGGGCAGAAAACACTTCACACTCACAGAGTATGTGTGTGGCAGTTTCTTCGCTGTATTTACAGCCTCTACAGATCAGGTCCTTAGTGACACCCATATTGCTTAGGTGTCATTTAAGGGTGCAGTGCCCAGTAAGGAGCCCAACAGCCCTTCTAATGCCAGTTCTATTGAGCTTGATTAGCTCCCTATGATGCACACTAGGGCACTTACAGTTCAGCTCTTTTGCCAGCCTTTGGCCCTTGATGTTGCACCTGTTCTCGCACTTCTGCTTTCTAAAGATATCATAAATAGTTCTTCTGATCAGTTCATTAGAGATACCCAAAGCTGGCTCTGGACCAACAAAGGGTGTGTTCGAACCTTTTCTAGCCAACTCATCAACCAATTCATTACCTGAAATGCCTGAATACCCAGGCACCCAGTAAAGTGTGACTTGATTGTTTTTGGCTATATTACAAAGTGCAGTGTAGCACTCCCAAACAAGGGAAGAGGTTATAGTAGACTTCCCTAGAGCCATAAGAGCAGCCTGGCTATCAGAGCATATATATATGTGGCTACTCCTGTAATTTCTGTCAGAGCAAATTCTACAACACATTAGAATAGCAAAGACCTCAGCCTGAAAAACGGTATTGTAGCTAGCTGTCAAGTGGGTAAAACAGTGTTGTACCATCATCTGGACAGCATACTCCTGCACCAGTGCTACTGTCTAGCTTGGAGCCATCAGTGCACTTCTTATTGTAGGTAATAGTTTTCCTCCAGTCATTCCGTGAAGGGACCTGAATCCCATAAGGCTTGTCAAAGATATACCTGACAAGAATGCCATCAGATGGCATAAAGAGATATGGATGATTCATAATATTACTATTAAGATTACTCCAAGACAAATATTTTGAGTAATCTTTCCAGTGACCCAAATATGTGAGTCTTTTCAGGCTTATGAGAGCCTCAGCCTCAATATGCATGTATAGAGGATGCAGTCAGCAAAAATTCAAGAGTTGCAGCGGGAGTAGTTTTCATGCACTCAGAGATTGCAATACAAACCATCTTTTGGAGCCTAATTAAATCTAACTTGGCAGTTTCACACCTGACTCTAGACCAACAGACAAATAGAGCCATAGGTAATGATTGGACAGATCACCATAGAATAAATCCGATGAATAGCCTGGGATCCAATCCCCAGGTTTTTCCAATAGCACTTCTGCATGACCAGATAATTCTTCTAGCTTTCGTCACACAGTAATCAAAGTGTCTCTTCCAATTGAGGCCCATATCAAAATAAATTCCTAAGAATTTTACTTCTTTAGAACAGATAAGCTTCTGACCAAAGAAACAGATGTCTCTGAGGTTGAGAATGTGACTTCTAGTAAACGCAATCATTGCTGTCTTTTGAGGATTAACAGAGAGACCCGCATTATTGCACCATGACTCAACGCTCCTAAGGGCACCGGACATAATATCAGAGACAGTATTACCAAACTTGCCTTTAGCAACGATTACATCATCATCAGCATATCCAATGCAGTATAAGCCAGAACTAGTAATGTTCTCCAAAGGAGCGTCCACAGCAAGACACCATAAAATTGGTGAAAGAACACCTCCCTGTGGACAACCTGCAAAAGCATGAACAGTCATGTTATCACCAAGTAACGAAGCACAGATATACCTGGTAGATAACAGATTCTTGATTCAATGAGAGATGGTCATATCAACACCTTTCCTGTCAAGAGCATAAAGGATGGTGTCAATGGGTATTTTATCAAAAGCGCCCTCAATGTCAAGAAAAACAGCTAGAGCATGTTGCTAGAGTTATTATGAAAATTATCTGCAATACATTTTTACTTTTCTTATATACATAATATAATATATAAGGAAAGCATTGTGACGGGGTCGAAAATTCGAATTCGAGTTTCGACGGCAGAGCAAATTTCAAGCATTTCTGAACATGAATTGAACATTTTTGAGGTGTTGTCTGTATGTGTATGCCAGTGAGTCTGTGGAGACGATATCTCATGAAAGAATAAAGTGATTTGAACGAAATTTATTATATATTTTCGTAACATGGTAGTGTACGACAAAATATGACATAATCATGCATGAAAGGGGTTATTTATGGCTCAATGAACATGAAACCTAATATTTTCAATTATTGTAGGGAAAAAATACCCGAGATACAATTTTTGTATTCGTGACGTAGTTAGCCTCTCAGGGGCAAATTACTGCTCCGCCCTCAAGGGGGTACATTGCCAAGCTTGGTATCAATTGAAAGATATTTTCAGGCCTTTCAAAATGAAGGGTAATATTCTATAATTGTAATCATTTGAAACAATGATACAAATTTTTCAAAATTTTTCTTGTGATATTTAAAAAAAAAAAAAAAAATCACAAGCTGCCAAAATAATTATTTTGATAGAAATTCGAGTTGAGTCACATTCCAGTTAATTTTTACTTTCTCATATTGCGGAATATAATATAGAGAAAGTATTGTTTTCACGAAAATTTTCGAATTCCAGATTTGATGCGAATATATGTTTTAAGACACCCCTGAACACATTGTGACTATTTTTGGAGTGATGCCCGTCTATCTGTATGTGGTCGATTTCTTGGGTACATGATAGCTGCCACAAATATATATGGATTTTCCTGGTAGCATAGGAAAAAAATTGACATAATCGTGCACAAAAATGTTATTTATAGCTCAATGATCACGACAATAGTTTCAATTGTTGTAAAAAAAATAGCTGCGATACATTTTTTGTGTTCGTGACATCATCAGCCACCATGGGTGCTTATGAGGGAGAGCAGGCGGGGGGGGGGGGGGCATGTTCCCCACCTGGACGTTACAGCCAGAAAAGCAGACATCATGCTAGTCGATGTTGTACGTCTTATCCTTAAGTTTGCATCCTCCTCCTAGAAAAAGTTCTATGGGTGTACATGCTCCTCGGGGTCCAGTTAGCCTTGTGGGTACATTTTCGAGTTTGGTATCAATCGAAAGATGTTTTCAAGTCCTTTAAAGTAAAAGGTTAGAGGCTATAATTGTAGCCATTTGGATCTACGATACCAAATTTTTCTTGTATTTTTCCTTGTAAAATTGAAAAAAATAAAACACACAAGCTACTTAAAAATGGATTTTGGTATGAGAAAGTCGAATGCAACCACACTCCAACTAATTTTATTTTAATTGTGAAAAAAATCAATATTCTCACTATTATTTAGTGTTAATGATTTGTAATTACTTTTTTACTAGAAATGAATCAACACTATTGTTGTCGATTATTTAGAATTGTTCTCGAAATATCAGAAAATTTATTTTCTACATAGCTTAATATCTCTAGAAGTAATAAAGTGATTTATATGAAATTTTGTATGCATATTGTAACATCATATTATACAGTATGGAACGTGTTATGTGATCAACGAAAGAAATGGAATTGTAACGTGGTTTAAAAATCAATTTAACTACTGGATGTACAAAAAAATGTGATTATGTTATACATGAAGGATGGCTTTGAAAAATAGTCAAGCTTCGTTCTACAAATGTTTTATAAACTCATGTTTGTAAAAATTGCAACACCATGAAGGAATCACATGATTGAGTTAAAACTTACAGAAAATGCAAATTAGGATGTGCTATGCAAATGATTAAAATTGCAGAGTCACTGCGCATGCATGGGATGAGCATCGCCCTCTAAACTGCTATTTTAGTCATATGAATAGAGATTTATAGTGGGACTTTGAAAATAGTCTATGGTTGTCTGCCAGCGGTAAACGTTTCATGAGAAGTCACTATACCTCTACAATGACAGGGGCATGATATGAGCAAGTTACGGAGTTTGAATGGGGACAAATGATCGGCTTTTGTAAAAAGGTTTTTTTTCTTATCATGCAATAGTAGATCGTAGCTGTGAATGCCATCTTCCGGAGAGCGTTATCCAATGTCACACTGGATGAAAGACCAGCGTGGTTGTCTGGGGGTTCCATTGGGTATCTTGGATGATCTCAGCTGCTAAGAATTGTGCATAATCTCAACAGAAACCGGTAGGTACATCAGGGAAGTTCTGGAGCCCGAAGTTGTACCCTTCATTCAATGCATTCTTGGAGCTGTATTTCAACAGGACAATGTCGGTCCATATGTTGCTAGGAATGACTTCTTTTCAGCACAACAGATACAGCTTCTTTCTGGGTTTGCCTATTCACCGGATATGTCACCTATTGAACATGTCTGGGATTTCGTCGGTTGGCATCTTGCTCATGACGCTCGTCCCGAAGCTAATACAGCTGAACTTTGGGTTCAGATAGACATAATCTAGAATGCCCTTCCTCAGGTACAAATTCAAAATATGCTTGATTCGAAGCCACGTCATATGGAAGCACGTATTGCAGCGTGTGGTGGCATCACCAAATACTGATTTTTGACATGTAATATTTGTAATATTGTTATTTTGCATTGTAAATTTAATCGTTTATTTGTATCAATACAGGTCGCTTGTGAAATACATTTCATTCAATTCAGACGATCCCTTCATGGTGTTGCAATTTTTACAAACAGGAGTATATTTATTTCTTTTCTTGTATACGAAGTATGAAAATCTCGGCGTAAACAAGCCATAAAAATTCAAAAAGAGTCGATTTTTCATTTTTACTCCTTGAACAAAATAAATAATAAAACAAATATAATCATAGTTCGAATTACACAAAATTCGGATTTAATTAATATTCGGATTTAATTGCTCATTTAATTTTTGATATTATCATACCAAAGTGATAAATAAAAACTCACTTTATTGTAATGCTCATTCTTTATTTGTACATATTGATGACATATGAGGCAACAGGCTTCAATATATAGGCTCAGGTTGAGACCCAGACTGTCCGACCTACCAGAAAGGTGTAAGGTAACAGTTTGGACTGCCGGGAAGCTACCACCAACCTCTCGGAAGGATTTATGGATCCACATGTTTAACGTCTCTCTCTCTCTCTCTCTCTCTCTCTTGCAGCAACCATAGCTCGGTATGACCAGCCAGCTTCACGCATCCCGACTATACGACCACGTGTGAACTTGTTTAATTGCTTGTAAGGTCTTCGGTATCGTCGGTATCGTCATGCGAAATTTCGAGATGATCGGATTGTTTTTTAGGGGTGCTTTGTTTCTTTTTGTTTTTGTTTTTTGCAAAAGAGTGTATATCTTACAATCTCACAATTCTATAGTAAGAGAAAAATAGGTGAGGGATTAATCACAAATTAAAATGTAAATGTTTACAACAAGAGTGCAAATGATGCAATGCAGAACTGTATCATAGGCAAATAATATCTGCTTCTTATCTATATTGGATCTTTGGCATGGATGGAAAATATTTTGAACAAGCTTTGTAATCTTTGTGCAAAGTTATTATTTCTGTACAATGTAGATACTTTTGTACCAATAAATAGCAAAATTATTATTTATTTATATATTTATGTAATCATTGTTTTCTTTCGTAATTTGTGTATGACCCCTGAAATGTGATCTGCCGACATGATTTTTCCGCTCTGAGAACCCATGTGGATGCATCAAAAAGTGGTTTAAGTCAGCATTTTTGTCTTTTCATATCTCTGGGACTATGATAAAATGCTGAAATTTTGTACATCACCTTATTATTGTATGGGGCACATTTTATTCATTAGAAATGTTTTTGTATGAGGGCCGTATAAAAATTAAAATTTTGTATTTCTTAAAATTTAATTCCCTTAAAAATTTTAATCGATTTCATAAAATTGTGTACCTTTTCTTGCACAACTTTGTAATTTATTATATATGTCTAAGATCAATATTTAAGGAATAAAAGTCGAGGCCAATGTTTTTGGGACACCCTGTATATACTATATATATTGCAGTTTGGACTACATACATCCACAAAACCCCATTCACACACCGACAAGAGCTTTTTTTTGTTCAATTTGCCCCTGTTCTGTTCTTAATCTATAGCACTAAAAGAAGCAAAACTTTTTTTTCCATTATAGCCTGAATTAATTTACATTCAGCTGGGTAACATAAAATATTTATGGGGAGGGGGGGGGGCGAAGCCCCCTGGATTTGTGCCTGAAAAAAAAAAAACACATGGCCTTCAGGACTGCTGAGACACCCCCCCCCCCCTTTGAATTTAATGCGCTCTTCACAAAACAGAAAAAAAGATTCGAAACTTCTAGGAGACCTCCGGAAGTTTCCTGCTGAATGCCAAGAAGTCATCTATTATCCGCATGCGCCAGTGGACCTGATAAGGAAGAAGGTAGAAACGATGGTACAGGAATAATTAATAGTTCTTAAATTTAAAATTAATGAGCGGGTGGATTCACGAAATTATGTTTTGCTTAGGAGCAGTGTGTGAAATTTGCAGTAGATGCTGTTAAATAATAAGCGTCCGATAGCACATCTATTTTTTTTATATATGCAAATCGTGGAATTATAAAACGCATGAAAAGTATATGTTTTTTAAAAAATTCACCATAATTCGTCTATTAATCATATGGATTATAATTAAAGTTTGTTTGAAAGAGAATTTTTCAATTTTTCTGATAGTTTAAGGATGGAAACTCTGTGATAATATTTTCGGTCGTTAAGGAACCGATATGTGTGAATATTGCCCAAAATTGTTGTAAATCGGGCTGTTACATAAAGTAACTATAAAAATTTATTCGAAATTAAAAATAATAACTCTGAGGTGCAGAGAAAATAGGACCTTTCTGCGAAAAGAACAATTGAGGTAGCATTTTATTTAATATGAACATAACTTAACTTCTCTAAATGAGCAATTGCCATAATCTTAGGGATTTAGGCATCACCTTTGGTTCTGTTCTATTGCTTGTTAATTGGGAGATATTAGGAATGTATAATTTTTGCTAAGGACACTATAAATTTTAAAAACGTTTTGTTTTTCAGTGAAAAGATAAAGTTTATTGTTTCTGAAGAAGATGACGAATTCACAGATGAAATAGAATCATCAGACTGTGGACTTTCACAAGGAAAGGATTCCTTAGAAATAAAATTTAGCAAGCAGCCTAGTCAAATAAGGTAAGAACTTAAAACAAAACCCTTGACAAAATTTTTAACAGTTCCCTTTCTATTCTGTAGTATGTTTTACTTGTTCTTTGTCTTTGCTAATAGTAGGAAAAAAGAAATTAAATTCCTTATTCTTCCAAAGAAAACCATGCCTTGTATGCATGCATTTCAATTTAGATATAGGATATACCAAACAATAAGATACATCAACTATCAACCATTGTTTAAACCCTTTTATTACCAGTGCCCAAAGGGACAAGCTTAAAGTTATTATTTTAATTTCCGTTCATAATATACAGGGTGTCCCAAAAAGATGGAAACATGCTTTAATTCTTTACCTGTTAGAGATAAGTGGGCAATGTAAATTGCAAAAATGTTGAAAGTAAGGTGGGAAATAAGACTATTTTAATGAACTAGTCCTCCCATTAATTTTCAAAAAGTTACGCTTTTTAATTTTTATACGACCCCCAGACAAATTTGGTCAATCAGAAAATTTTTATTTTTAATGCAACAAGATCATTAAAAAAACCCGCATATCTGTATCTTTAAAATTGAGCTAGTTATATTTAATTGAAAATTGAACATTGTGAATGGGGACCATATATCGAATTAGAAATGTAAATTTGTGACATATCACAAAAAAGATAAAACTGGATGATAATACATAGGATACCCAACCGCGTAGTGAGTACTACTGCTTTATATGATCTCTGTCTGTGTAATGCTTTATTTAGATGTATTTGGGATAAAAAAATTTGTCACATGTTAGCGTATTTTTGATCTAAACAATTTCCATTGTCAATTTGTTTATGATCCCTATTTTCACTGATGCAACAGCCTTTCACATGGTACAGAAAAGTGGCATACGTTAGATTTTTTCCTTTACCAGAATTCAGTTGATTTTAAAGATACAGATATGCAGAGTTTTTTTAATGATTTTGGGACACTCTGTATAAGGTTCATAGGAAAATCCTTGAGCACCGAAAAAAAATCATGGTCCATGAGTGTACACGTTTATCTATACTAGTGTCCATACTCGATCGAATAAAAGTTATTCCAGCGCCCCTGGCAGAAAATTGAAAACGTTATAATTACGTATATGGTAACAAAGCGAGATAAAAGATAAATTTCAATTACAAACTTGTAGAGGATTATTAAGAATCGACATCATCGAAATGCATATATGGAAGGCAATAAATAAATATCAAAAGTTGTATCATCAGGGACTGTAATATATACTGCTTTGTAAGCGTAAATCAAAAACTCTGTAAATGGGGGGAGGGAGAACTATTTGTCCCCTCTAAAAAGTTAGGGGGCTGGTTTGTCAAATAAATGCTGTCTGTAACAGTTTCATGGTCGATTCCTACTAATTAGACAATACTATATAACTTCGTAAATAGCATTTTTCGTCTATCTCACTTTGTTGCCGAGTTTGTTATCCTAATTGTTTTAATTTTCTGCTAGAGGTGCTGCAATTGCTTTTATTCGATCAGACATGGTCACTTTTCTATAGATAGACCTAGTGTGTACACTCATGGACATGGATGCACATAGAACTATTTCGAGAAGTCGGCAAACTCAAGGATAGGACATACAACGACTTAGCTGGATACCGGTTTTTGTGACCTTGCACTTTCAGGGAGCTCAATTCCCTTCTTTTCCCTCCCCTATGGGCACCCATGCTCATGGATCTTTCTTTACAAAGATATAGCTGTAGTTTAGAACTTTCATAGAAAACTTAAAAAGGGAAAGTATTGGGACAGGATAAAAAAATTCGATCCTCGGAATTTGATGGATATACATGTTTTGAGCATCTATGAGTACGAATCAGCCATTTTTTTCAATGTCGATCTGTATAGTCTACGACAACAAAAACTCTAAAAAAAAATTACATAAAATTTGGTACGATTATTTCAATCAATAAATGTTACAGGCTTATTGATTTTCATAATTGTCTGACAAGGGGAAGGCCATCAAATTTTCGAAAAAATTATTTAATCGAAATTCAAAAAATATTTATAAAACAATATTTTAAAACTTATACGAAAATAGTTACTTTTATGTACTTTTTATTTAAAAGCAAAGAGCATCATTTACAGAACGTGGATATGCACGTGCTGTAAAAGATCAAAGATTTTCATCATTTTATAAATATTTGTAAGCAGAAACACGTGGATACAATTGTTTAAGAATTATCACGAGCCTTTCTCATGATATTTAAAAATATACTTTTCTACATAGCATGCTATGTCGTGCATATTTGTGTGAGATATACACTCCCAGACAAAAAAATCGACGCACCCTGCAAAATTAACCAATAGTAATGAAACTGTGCATGCAAACACCTGTTGACTGAATATGCAGATGATCAAAAATTCGCATCCAATCAAGGGCGGATGCAGCGAGGGGCGGAGGGGGCGATCTCCCCCCCCCCCCCTCGTCTGGGTTATAAATAGGAAAAAAATAAAGATGATGAAGAATAATTTTTGTGTTGTTCGTTATATATGGCTGCCTGTAATTAACGAAAGTCTAATGTGAAAAATGCTTTGACATTTCTCTTAAAACAAACTTTGAAAGGTAGGCTACACTCCCTATGTGAAACACGATGGGTGGAGAGACATGATGCGATTTTACAGTTTCAAGATGGATTTCTTCCTATTGTGGAGGCTCTAAGTTTAATTTCAGGGTGGGAAAACATTAGTTCGTCATCAAAAGCAAAGTCCCTGTGTGATTCTATATGCACCACAGAGTTCATTTTGTCTATGTACACTGCAGATGACATTTTCTCCGTTAAGCTACCATTAAGTACCAAGTTCCAGACAGAAATTCGTGACAAGCGCTCTGCATCATCACTCATTAAAAGCACTGTAGAAGTTTTGCAAAAGAAGCTAGTGGAGAGTGGCACTGTCTTTAATCTTCTTTTCAATAGAGCAACTGAAATGATGAGTGACTTGGACATCGAGACAAC
The DNA here is from genome assembly GCA_951213105.1 of Amaurobius ferox. Taxonomy (NCBI): domain Eukaryota; kingdom Metazoa; phylum Arthropoda; class Arachnida; order Araneae; family Amaurobiidae; genus Amaurobius; species Amaurobius ferox. The sequence continues at coordinate 66,345,720 of OX578133.1, read as the reverse complement.
CCGACCGTAGAGAGTGTCGAAAACTATTATCGAGTAGTCATCTACAACAAGGCTTTGGATGAAGTTGATCAAGATTTGAACTCAAGGTTTGACGAATCCATACTGAACATCTTTGATATTAATGTTCTCATCCCAAAAAATGCAGATGAAAAAGCCGAGGTCAAAGCAAGAAAGCAAAGTGCTCTGCAAAATATATCACTCAAATTTGGCTTAATTCTGGATGATCGTGGAAGTAAAAGTCTGTTCGAAAGTGTACTTCAAGGAGAATATGAAGTTTGGTATGAGTTTTGGAAGAATGCTTCTGAAAAAAAACCCACAGAAGTCTTGGAATTTTTGGAGAAATGTGCTCCAGATGTTTTTCCACGAATCTACAAGCTTCTCGCCCTTCAAGCTACGTTCCCAGTAAGTGTTGCTTCAGCAGAACGTAGTTTTTTGTCATTGAAGCGCCTTAAAACTTTGCTTCGAACGCGGATGACAGAAGAGAGACTTTCAGGACTAGCATTAATACACATTCATAGAGACATTCATATTGATGTAAATAAAGTGATTGACAAATTTTGAAAGAAACCAAGGCGGCTTGACTTTTCACTATAAACTTTTTTTTAGAAAGTTACTTGTTATAAAAAAAGTTAAATAATTACAACGTTTTTGTAATTTAGATTTAAACTTGTTCTATTAAATACATTGTAAATTATCGTTTTGGTTGTTGTATAAATGTATATGTATTGTATTCTTTATTAGCTTATCCTTTCTGTCATACTTAACTATAACTTTCCTTAAACCATATTTCTATATAGTTTAATGATAAGCTCAACTTTAATTATTAAGTATATTAATATGACTTAACAACAAAATTTATCTAAACTATTCAACAGCCCCAAATTAAAAATCCCCCCCCCCCCCGTAATAAAACTCTGGATCTTCCCTTGCATCCAATGTCCAATGAATGAATAGTCGGAACTACAGAACAATGAAATTGAGCACCATGGTGGTGTATATAAGGAGCGAACCTCACTTTCAGGAACAAAACATGCAGTGAATTTCGGTTGCGTTTACATACCTTGATTGTAACAATGCCTCGCCGGCGAATTCGTGGCCACTACGAGCATATGAAAGAGTTTAAAAAAGGGCATGCAGTCAGACTACATCAGGCTAGATGGGCACACTGCTGAATTGCTCGGTATTTGGGTAGGAGCGATGCAGCAATCAGACGATGTTGGCAGGAATGGGTCCGGAATGGCAGATTTCAGCACAAGCATCTAGCCGGCAAGGCAAAATTTTCACACACTCAACGCACATTCTTGTGTGCATACGTCGACATCACACTTCGGCTTTGGCCAAGAGCCTGATTTAGTCACTTTAAAATATGACGGCTGAGCAAGATGCATGCATGTTTTTTTTTACGGAATAAATCAATCTCAATGTGTGTTACTACAGGCGTGAGGATTTTGATCGAAAAGACAAATTTAGATACCTACTTAGTTTCAAAAAGTAAATATGGGATAATTTTGGTCCCTTTGACAACACATTTTGCATTTGGTAAATATGTATTTTTCAATATATTTTGTTTTCTTTAACAAAAAGCCGATTATTTAGGTGCTTATTTTCATTGTAATTCTTTATTTAAAAGCTACGTAAACATAATTTAGAATCGGCTCATTTTCAGTGCATTACAGTTATTAACAAACTAGTGTACTAAGGCCGGAAATAATATTTAATTTTTCAGTCTTTTGAGTGCACTTGCTTGTGAACTTTTGCATCCTTTATATTTTCTAATCAGCAGAGTATTTATTTTTACATATTACACGTTTTAAATGTTTATATATTCTATACTTAACATGAGTCCAGATATTTTTTTAATATATTATATTAAATTGTTTCACAGTGTGGAAAATACTAATAAGTAAGCATGCAGCATATGTATAAGTATTAAACAGTATAAGTATGTTTCTTCCGTGTGTGTTAAAGTTATGACATATGAATTATTTTTAACTTTTTCTGTTTCCAAACATTTTTCATTACTCAGTAATCAGTTCATACCCTATAAAGGTTTTTAATGTTGCTTGAATCGATTCTATTTCCCATCTGATATTGCCTGCAAGTTACAACATTTTATATATTAAAGAATATTCATTACAGAAAAGAAATATACATTATATAGAATACCTATTTATGTTATGAATCAGTTTACTTACTGATCAAACCCTGCTTTACTAATATTATCCAATTATGAATTAAAATTATTTTTCCAATGTAGACTGATTTTCCTTGAGTTTCTCTACACATTATGGTAAATTTACTTTCCATTAGTTTAAAAGATATTAATTAGCATTCCTAGCTCAATTGGTTTATTTTAATAGTTGAATACATTTACTTAGTATACAGCACATTTATTGAAGATGTATTGTATAAGTATTTTTCCTTGAGTCAAATTTCATGACCAGTCAATGAAATTTGACTGGTTTCAAAACCGACATTTGTACGCAATATGTCATATCATTTGAGGTTTAAGAATCTCTGTTCTTGCTTCTGGCTATATAAAATTCTCTTCAGAGGTAGATCTAATAAGTAAAACATTGTGATCCTTTTTCTAAACAAATTCACTGAAAATATTAAATTGAATCAATATATATGCCAAAATAAAAGCGTGCTAAAATTTTATTAAAATATATACCTGTACTATGTTATGTTCTCGTGGATTAGAAGATTTACCTGTAATATTTATATTTTCATCTGTGTATTAGAAGACATACCCATACTCTTTATATTCCCACCTGTGTATTAGAAAACATATCCATACAATATATGGCATTTGAAAAATGTTTCACCAATAAAACAGATGGCATCATAGTTTGAAAAATATCATTAATCCCCGTCATCTTTAAACCCACGGGACATACATGATGGATATAATCCAATCAAAAATGCAATTTTGATAAAAATTTATTTATATACATTTCTATATTATTTAAAACAAAACAGATTTACCTCTGTTTTAACTCATTGGGTTTAATCCCATTGCTTAGCAATATATATATATATATATACGTATATATATATATATATATAATTGTTTTTTCAAATATAAACTCATTAGGTTTAATACTGTTTCCTAGCAACTTATCATTTCTTTTTTCCCAAATAACTTTGCAGAGCAAATATCATCTGTATAATGCTATCTCAATGGGAGGTTTAATTATGTATTTTTTTTTATTTATTTCTCCCCCTATCCTATAAACTCGAAACATGGACTAAATTTTAAGTGCTATTCCAAGTCTACCCCAAAAATTTTATCAAATTCGGTGCAGCCATTCGTTCCCTTGTGATGGTGAAAGAAAGAAATTGTCAGATTTTCACTTTTATTTATATAGATATATTTTTCCTGTTACATATTACCAAATAGTAGAAATCTACAAAATTTATTAAACTACATTTGAATAGGTTTTGGCATTTAGCTAATATTTTATAGCATCTAAACTTGTGTCGCAATTTTAACAAGTATTGGATACTACAATATATCAAAATATAGTTTGTTGCATGGTGAGACTGATTATGCTCACAGAATGAAAATATAGTGGTTTATAGCTAGTATCCATGTTAATAGTCCAGACATCAGCTATTCCATACTAAAGAGTGCTAAGAAACTCAAAATAAGTTTACAGATGCTGGTAACTGCACTAATGATGGATTCCTATCTTTTGGAAACTCGCCCTTTGTAGTAATTTCTGTGAGGGTGAACTTAGCTATTGTGCCATTCGAACTTCATGAATTTTAAAGTTAGCTGTGAGGTAAGGCTTACTTTTTCAGTACTTACAGAATTTGTATACTGTTGTATTGCATATATATTTGTATACTGTTGTATTGCATATATATTTGTATACTGCTGTATTGCATTATTTTAAATTTATTCTGTGTTTTCTGTTGAATTGCTGGTCGATTTGGACTTACGGTGTAATACAAGTGATAATGCTGTGTTGGGGTTTTTGCTGACTGCATTAATGGCAGTGATGGAGGGTACAAAAGATTTATATCCTTTTTGCGTAAAGTCAACACTTTCAGGATTAATGAATGACTTGATTAAATTTGAATATTTTATTTTTGGGCATTCTTTTTGTCTTCAAGTGTTACAGATTGTGACTCGTGGCTTTTTAAAAGATTTTTAATTATAACTTCAGGCTCATTTATTGTGTCAATATGCAAAGGATAATCATCTGATTCAGGTGTTACAGTTCTATGAACATTTGATGATTTTAATGGTTGGCATTGGCAAAGATGGAGAATATGTTTACACTCACGAGCGTAGCCAGGGTTTAATTTAATTTCGGAGAGGAGGGGGAGGGAGGGGCATTTTTTTGGTTGCCTGAAAATTAAAATTTTCAGCAGTGAAAATTAATTATATGCTGTCAATAGCTCCCATTTTTGCTGCCCAGTAGCTGAAAAAAAAATATATATAATTATTACTTGTTGTAGTTTAATTGGGAAAAATTGATTGGGATTGATTTCGGAGGGGACAGTCCCTAAGGTCCCCTCTCTGCTTACACCCTTGTTTACACTTGTTCCATTTAATGAAAGGATCTATACATGTACATGTGTATTTATGTATACATATTTTATAATTTAAACACACTAGCTGGCAGCTACAATCATTACCAGTTTTTTGAATTTCATATAATTCTGTGAAGCAATAGCAGAACTAGATACAACATATTGTTGAGAAACACTATTAAAATACATTTGGCTCTGAAAAGAGTCTTTTTTTTTGGATTTCATTAGCCATATTCAAGTTGGAATAAACTAGATCAAGCATCGAATATAAGCAAAGTAAGAGCAACGAGACTGACTATGATTCTGTAATTCTCCAACGCATATATTGAAATGGAGTGTCCAAATTACTACTTACTACGGCTCCGCCTCTGTCCCGCCATATTGGGCACGTCTAAAGGTGGAGCTAATGTCATGTAACACATATACGTAGCGAGATATGTCAATCAATAAAGGTGCCTTCCCACTCACCGCAACGCAATGCACCACAGCAGAAAGTTGAGTTCACGCATGCTCTGTACGATGAAAAAGTGGGGGAAAGTTCTCCTCCGCGGTGAATGCAGGCCGCAATACTAAATTCGAAATGAAACCGAATCTATTTTATTTTACCAATCTTTTATTTTAAAAATCACAACAAATGATTCATAACAGTAAAAAAAGAATCTTTCCGTATACGTTCATAGCTCCTGCAATATTTATGGTTTTTTTTCTTTCATATTTCAAATCCGTCATCTCGATATGTTTATAGGTACATTTTTTAAGAACTAGTGAAATAATAGTTGTGAACTGCAAATCAAAATATCGATACTGCTATAGAAATGAAATTTTGATTAGCAGTTTGCTAATCAAAAATATTCCTTTATTTTGCACCTTTCTTCCTCTTCAACGCAGACCATCCGACCTACCAATAAGGTATAAGATATCTATTTGGGCGACCAGAAAGTGCCACCCAATTTAGATCGGAACCCATTGGGGGAGGCATCCACAGGAAACGTACCCTCTTTCCTCTACCACCAACCTCTCAGATGGACTTACGAACCCATTTGTTGAACATGGTCGTACTCTGCATGAACACAGCGACAGTTTTGGCAGTGACAGGAATCGAACTCTGGCTGTCCAAGTGCAATCCCCACAAGCTAATCACTGGACTGTTGCGCCCCTTATTTTGCACCCTGAATGAGAGCCTGATTCAAACTTTGGGAATATTTTTATAGACACAGTTCTCTCAAGAGTTCAATTTTTAATTAATTAGAAGCCGACTGCATGGTAGCACTTAATATATCAGTCCCCATAGAAATTCACAGTATTGTGGCATATAGCAAAGCATGTTTTCTTGCTGCCATTGCAGGTATTAATTTAATTATTCTATGTTGATAACATGCTTCTTTAAAACAAAATATAAATATCCCTTACTTCATATTACTTTAAACAAATGAGTACTTAGAATGTTAACGATATTGTACACAAATATTTGTTCAGAAACTATTTAAAAATTGTGCTTTGTGTACAGGGTCTAAAATGTGTAAATCGATGAAAGTAAGAATGTCAAATGTTTTTTTTTTTAAACTACACTAAAAATTTACGTGCACAATGATTTAAAAAAAAATTAATTATATGCATCCTGAGATTGTTATTTAGAAACATCATATCAATTTCATACCAAATTTTTCAGACATAGTTAGAGATGTGTATCAGTAAATTTTCCATTTCTATTTCATTTTAATAGTTAGAAAATTAATTATTTTTACACTGCTTTTTAAAAAGCAAGTAACTTTACAAGTCTTTGATTATTTAGTTTTTTAATTTTGAGGAAGATGGTTCAGTCATGATAACAGGCATGTAAAAATAATTTGCGGAGACTGGAAAACTGAGTCCAAAATTTGCAAATATGAAGTTTCATGATATATATTTTAGTTAGGTTACATTTAAGACTGCCGGATTATCAGCTGTCGAAATGAGGTAAGAAATAAAAAAATTAATTTAAAACAAAGTATTGGGCAATAAATATATTTTTTTCCAAAAGCATTAGACAAAATGGTCACTGTACAGTACTTGAAAAACATTTAAATTAATTTATATATTATAAAGTAAACTTCTATAAACAGAAATTTGCATACAAAAGCATTTTGTCTATTACAATAAATATACCTTAGTACAGCTGAATGGATCTGAACATAGATCCGCCGTCAGATATTTTGGGCATATACAACATATTTTGCAAGTTATTGATCTATTTTTACAAACGGTTTAGGCAAAAAGGGGTCTGGTTTGTGGGACAGTACAGTTGTTAGTGCACGGGGATTGCACTCAGATCACCCAAGTTTGATTCCCAGCTCTGCCCAAACTGTCTATGTTTTCATGCAGAGTATAGGAATGTTAAATATGTGGGCCTGTAAGTTCTTCCGAAAGATACAGTCCCTGTGGATGCTGCCCCCACTGATTTCTGGTCTAAATTGGATGACACTTCCCGGTTATTTAAACAGATACCTTACACCTTCGGGTAGGTCAGACGATGTAGGTAAAATGAAGCCTCCTGAGCCCCTATGCAAAGAATTCTTATGCCTTACCTATCAGTGCCTCTGTACTAGGCTGCGGTTTGAGAGGTATGGAATACTATTTTAAGTAATGTTTTAGTAATAGCTGAATTACAATTAAAATAAATTAATGACATTAACAAATTTATTGAAGTGAATCTCCGGTTTTGAAATGCAAACATTATATGCAGGAAAACAAAATATAAGGAAAACTCTATTTTAATTAGAATATAAAAATGAAGGAAAATATATAAGAAAATAAATAGACCACTTATCAAGTTTTACTTTTTCATTTGATAAAAATTTAATCAAGAACAATTCCAAATATATATTTATATATTTCATTCAAGATTGATTTGGTTTCCATAAGAATTTTTTTTCCTTGACCTTAATACATAGACTTGTAAATTTCTTTATTGTAAACAACTATGCTACTTCTAATTTATACAAAAAAATTGAAGCAAATAATCAATAAATATCAATGAATGTAAGGTGAAATTGAATAAATTAAAACATCAGGATATTTGAAGTCAAATTGCCTATTAACTATTAAGAAAACAGCCACTTCCTTATAGCTTAGACATGTCTATCAAAGACTTGCTGTAGCTCGAGTATAAATTGTGTGCATATTTTCTTTAAGTTCCATTTCCAATGGAATATCGTCTGATGTGGGTAGATGGAGAGAGATTCGTCACTCCTGAAAATCCTGCTTGACGCTTAGCTTTACTAGACAAAGTAAACATACTTTGTTTATTTACAAATTATTTGGATAGGTGCTATCTCCATTGTCAAGGTGCATTCAACTTACTTGTATGTTCAACTTACTTGTATATGTTCAACTTATAATTACAGTATATAGAAATAATCAAGCAAATAGCATGACATTTTGTATGCTTATTTTAGTCGACAACAGCAATTTTCGGTGAGATTTAATCATAAAAACGCACTCACTAAGGATTTTTACTTCCGGTTTTGGAAAATGACACTTCCTATTCAAATCTTTGCATTTTCTTTGAAACAACTATTTCTCGGGATCTGCTATCATATAGTCCAGATTAGTGTTTATCAAAGTCTTTTGGTCATAAAATCCTTTTGAAATTCAATTTGATAGCGGAATTCCAAAATGAGGAAAAATTCATTGTGGTTCAATTTATGCATTAAAAATTCTACACGGTTTTTATTTTTAAGAAAATTTACGCGAAACTATCACGTCGCGGAATCTCTGAAATATAGTCACGGACTTTGGAAACGCTGGTTTAGATGATGACTGATATGCATTCAGCATTAAATTCTGGAGGAGGGGTTTACTAAAGCTTTCCTTTTCTGATTCTTTTTCCATTTCCGGGTTTTGGTAGAGGAGCACTAAATATTTCCACTTTCCTTTCTTTTTCATTTCCGGTTCAAAACATTTCCTTACATATATTTCTCAGGATTGTGGCTATAGTCTAGTTTAGAATGCTGATATGGCTGTAGCATCAAATTCTGGAGGGTTGAGGTTGGGGATTCACTAAGAATTTCCGGTTCTAGAGATGCCATTTCCAGTTTTCCCGAAAATGTGTATAACTGTATGAAATAAGCATGGAGGGGGGGAAAATGCTTGTTAGTTGTGTCAGAAATAAAGTATATACACCATTCGTCACCATATGAAGGCTCCTTTATAAATCTTGATCATTGCAGTATGTTATGAAAGTTATGAAATGAAGGCATCTACATCTTGTTTTCATTCGTTTTTGGTGTGATAGATATTTTGGGTGTTATCTTAAGTTTTTAATTCTTTTTCAAATTTTAGTGATACACACAGAAAACTCGTCGAAAGACTGCAATACATTATAACAATTTTTACTTTTCCTACATACATAGTATAATGTATAGGCAGGGGCGGCATTTCATTTGGGGGTGCGAGATTTGTATGTATGAAAATCCACAATATAGAATAAATAAAATGTTTGTTAACGGCGGGGGGGGGGGGGGGGGGGGTTCATAAAATTGAATTGATGTTGAGAAAAATAATTGTTGTTAACATAATTTTTGTACATAATTGTGTTAACATAATTTTTCTAAATACAAATATCTATATTTATTTACCTTTTATTGAAGTTTTAAACGCCGGTTCTTAGAGTCTGGAAGAAGAGAACATTTTGTTACAATATCACCATAATCCAGTGGTGTATCTTGTTCTATAGCTAAAACAGCTAAAGATGAAGGTCTTTCTTGTCCCATTGTACTGTGAAAATAATTTTTCAGCCTCCTGAGATACGAAAAAGACCTTTCACAACTGTCTAAGCTGATTGGCACAGTCAAAAACAATTCAACTAATAATGTTAGACAGGAAACACATTTTTTAAATTCCGCTCTATAAAATAATCCAGGCGACATTTAAAATTGGTATGGTCTATGCTTCATTTTTCACCATTAAATAAAACAGTCGCAATTCACATAACAATTCCTCTTTCTGGAAGTTATATACTTTGGATATGGTTGAAACATTTTCTTTTTCGACATCTGAGCCGGATAATACTGGACTAAGGGCAAATAAAACAGATATATTGTTCTCATTAAATATTGTCTCAATTTCATTAGATACTGAATCTATAATTTCATATTGAATATTGATTTTGTGATATGATTTAACATCATCATGGGGATTTTTTTACCGCCTCCGAATTCACTTGGAACTTTTTTACGTCTTTTCAGTTTTGGTCCAGAATAAGAATTTTTTTCGCAAAGTTCTGTCACAAAACTCCACACTTGATTGAAATATGCATCAGTGCGAAAATAACTAACAGTTTCAATAGTAGCTTTAGCCAAAGCTTGCACAGTCTGAAAATTAGGATCAGATGACTGAAAATGCTTTGAGAGAGTATTGCATTCATCAAAAACACTGGGCAATACAACCAAAGTGAATAAAAATTCGAACGATGTCATGCATGCTAAAATTGCTTCGGCTCTTCTACCATTGAGAGAATCGTTTTCAGATAATTCTTCCAATGTTAAAATCGCCACTTCAAAATTATCCAGTAGTGCTTTTATGGCCTTAACTCTGGAGGACCACCTCGCATCACTTAGTGATTGTAGAGTTGAAGAGCCTCCAGAAAAAGAATTTGTTGATGAGCGAATCTTTTCTAAAATAGCATGTCTTTTATAGGATGTTTCTATGAAAAAATATAATGCATTGAGCTGCTGAAAAGCATTTTTAGCAGAAGGAATGGATGAGCATGCACTAACTACACATAAATTTAATCGGGCACTTGAAATTTTCAAGTGAAAAGGATAACATCACCCCAATCTTTTCAAGTTCAAAAATGTATTCGTTCCAGCCGGAAGAGGGAAGCTTCACTGTGAAGGTCTGTGCTTTTTTTTAAGTTCCATAGCGTGAGAAAACTGACCAGTGGACGAATAAAAAAGGGAGAAGCTGATAAAAAAAGTCGATAAAAAAGGGAGAAGCCGATAGACGACGAGGAAAAATTTGTCGAAAATTCGAATTGAAGTTTTCGACGGAAGAGCACATTTCAAGCATCCCTGAACTCGAATTTGATTGTTTTTGAGGTGATGTGTTTGTGTGTGTGGAGACGGTAACTCACGAACGAATGAAGCGTTTTGAACGAAATTTGGTATAAAAATTGCAATCGGTTAATATTGGAGGCCTATTGATTTTAAACGCGATTGAATGTTCGGAAAACGTCCCAAATTTTCGAATGAAATTTTGAAAAAATCAGAATCTTCAATAATGTTACGAATATAATCATTTCTTATGTAATTTTCCAAAAGAAAACGATTAACACAAATTTTAGGACACTAGCATGAACCGTTCTCGAGATATTGCACTTTAAATAAATTTATAAAAAGAAATTCGCATAAAATTAAAAAAAAATATTAACTATTGTGACGGCCGGGAAGTGCCACCCAATTTAGACCGGAACCCAGTGGGGGAGGCATCCACAGGGACCGTACCCTCCTTCCCCTACCACCAACCTCTCGGAAGGACTTACGGACCCACATGTTTAACGTGATCGTACTCCGCATGAACACGGCAGCATTTGTGGTAGCGTGCAAATCTAGCGCGCAAACCACGGGGATACCGCACCCGAGATGGCCAACAGCACGCGGTGTTCCGAGGTGGTCACCCACCAAGTACTAACCTCGCCCGATGCTGCTTGACTTCGGTGATCTAACGAGAACCGGTGTTTTCAGAAAGGTACGGCCGTTGGCCCCGAAGATACTTTGTTGAAGAAGACCCAGACCGACCGGCTCGTCAGGGAAGATACTTTGTGTAATAGTTTTGTATTTTAACGCCTGACAATGGACAATTCCGGCGTCTTTTTTTTATTTTTTTATTCGATTCGAAATGTTTCAAAACGGACAACGATATAAAAATTTTTATTCTCCGAGCTGTATTTCATGTTTAATCAGCAGTCAAAGTTCGCCTTTCTGACTGTGGCGGGAAAACGGTCCATTTTGGCGCGCACGGAATGTGACATTACAATGTTCTTCCGCGGCTCCCGTCATTGGAGAATTGATGCATAAGTTTGGAGAATTGATGCATAATTCGGAAAGTTCCGATAATTATTATTGTTTCTTCAGTCCCAAACTTCCGAATAGTTATAAGTATTGTTATCGCTCCAATGTGCCCTACTGCTAGTTTTACATCCTCAGATAAAATATTTATATCTGTGCCAAAAAATGTTTTTCATGAAAAATTATGCGAAGCGCAGGAAGCCAGATTGTAAACAAAATTCACCACTGTCATTAAAGAGTGTTCGTTACGTATGCTATTATGTTTGTATTGTTTTAGTAAAATACTTTTGTAGTTAATACTGTGAATGCAGAACATGAGAAAGGAGAGAGTAAATAACAATAAAATGACTAACTGACTTTGGTTTAAACAGTCATGACTATTAAACAACTAATTCTTTTACTTCAGTTAATTTTTAACAAAGTCTGAGTAATAATACGAATTTTGCTATCTATCAGAACAATAGTAATTTGAAGATACAAAATATATTAATTACTATATAATATAAATATTAAAAAAGAAGTATAGCTCATATTAAATTATAACTTTAATTATGAAAAGAATTATACATAAAATAATTAAATTTCATCAAAATTCAATTGAATTTCCTACATCAGAGCATATATTTTGTTTTTTCAACATTGCATAGCAATAAACAAGTTTTGAAACACTATCTATTTCCAACCTGTTTCGAATCTTTGAATGCACAAATGAAAAATTAGAGAATATTCTCTCTATTGCAGCTTTGCTTGAAGGGCATGTTTAGAGATATGCAAGTAACCAAGTAACTTGCAAAAGTCTTTAGAAATATCACATGCTCTTGCTATACTTCTCCACCATTTATTAGCATCAATAGTCTTAATCACTTTATCTGGTCCATATGTTTATATATATATATATATATATATATATATATATTATACAAAAAAAAAAACGTTCGTGTTTGCGCGAAAACAAACAAAAATGTTTTCGCGCAAACACGAACATGAAATTAGCAAGAGGGTGAAAGATTTAATACTTAACTTTCATATTAAATTTAATATCGAAAAAAAAGTCTATTGATGATATTTTTATCATTTTACAATTATTTTTCTCACCTCGTTTAAATATCTAAACATTTCTGAGCCTGTTCTGGCACTCATTTCAATTTCTCTCTCCCTTTAAACGCATGCGCGTGTCTATTGTTGTTTTTAATGGATTTCCCCCTCTCCCAACTGCTGTTCTGAAGAAGAGCTCTGAATATTTGCAACTCGGCGTGCGGAGTCATGGCGTGTGTGACTTTGGCGATAGATGGCAGACATGTTGGCTGTTATTTTTTTTTTAAAAAGAGCCATCTGATCGGATGTTGAATACGATATTGCTCTGAAATAGCGGCATTCTCATAAAATACCATCATGGCCGAGCTCACTCAGGAGCGTCGGCGTGTAAGAAGGTAACATTCACTTTATCCTTAAGTTCACATTGGAAACATGCTATTTACAATGATGAAAATAGCTCTTAATATGGGGAGGGGGATTTTTATAGCAATAATTGTACGCTTGAGGATTCTATAGCTTTGCTAAAATCGCAGTATTTAGTCGGTACATAAATTCATTCGATGTTATTTGGCTTATTTAAGCCTTTTCTCATCTTCTCATGAAATATAATATTTGGAGCCAATGGCGAGATAAATTGCACTTTCTGGGAATAAAAAAAGCCGCAATCATTTATAACCCTAGATAGAGCCAATTTTAAAATTAAACTTACGAAAAGTCAAAGTCGTTCGCATTTGAACGTTAAATAATTTTTTCAAATTGACAGCTATGATTAGATGTATTAAAATTATTTGGATTTTACTTTTCCATTAAATTTTTTCATGATTACTTAATTAGTAATTTCAAAGTTATTGTCTTACGAAATTAACTTTTTTTTTCTGTTTATTTTTACTTTCTTGCTATAAATTTAATTTAGTATTTTGGCCTTCATAAATGTCAAATATCTATTTTCATAATCTATTTTTTGTTGAATGTAAACATTCATATTTTCATAAATTAGATTTTTAGTATCTTTATTTTGTTCTTACACTTATGCTTGTTATATTTAAAACTGTGAAATTGTTGTTGCCCTTATAATAGTTAATTTTAAGATTTTCAAACTATATGAGAAATTCATGAAGCAGTTTCGGTTTTGCGCGAAGGAAAAGAAAACAAAAATTATTTTCATTACGTCAAGGAATTGGAAACTAGTTTGTTGGGGGGGGGGGGGGGGGGGTCATCTGACGACTCGCTGGTCTGTAGAGTGCCTATACTCTAGCTGTCTGCGAATGATTAGGTAAACGTGGAATTTTGGGTACTGTGCTTCTACAACTTAGTATTTATCTCGTTTTTCATGAGTCATACGCAACGTTTTTAACATTCGATTTCTTTCAAAAGCAATTATTTTTTATTTAATCTCAAAATTTAATTGATATCGATTTACGTAACAAAAGTTTGGTTTAAAAATGCAGTTTATGCTGGCATTAAAATTAATAAACAAATATTTGTTGAACGTATACTCCAAGCCTATGTTACGTAAACAGACGTTATCGCAATCTAATTGCAGTGTAATTTCCATCATATGGAGTCTGTTGAAGATGAATGCTGCATAATACGGAAATTCTTGTAATTCTAAAAATCATACAGAAACAAAATCTTAAAAGAAAAAAAAATGTGACAATTTTTAGATCCCATGCAATTTTGTCTTAGGCACATTTTATTGTATTAATATTTATGTATTTTATTAATAAGAACTAAACGTTGTGCTTTTTATTATAACCTTAATTTTCATCTAGCGATAAACTTAATTTCCATCTACGACTTCCTTAAATCTATTTTTAAAATATGTGATAACTCTGAAACATTTCAGTAACAACAAAATTAATATTATATTATCGAAAAAGTAAATTTAACTGTTTGGGAAACTGGTAACTTAAGCATTTTTTCTTGTCTTATATAACGAATATACAAACCCTAAAAAAAAAAATATTTTGGAATATGATAAAAATGTTAAAAAGTAGTTATACATTGAGTAGCCTAAAACGCTTTAAATCCACAAAAATATAGCTAACTATTTGCTCTTTTTTGCCTTTCTATTTTACTATTTTTTAATTGAATCCAAAATGTACAGTTAACATTTATGCTCTATCCTGAAATTTCAATAGCTTTGTGAAGTTTAAAATGTTGCAGTAAATTGAAGAATATTTTGAAGTCTGGAGTTATGTCAAGAGTCGGCACGTTTCGGAAGTACAGCAATCCCCGAATAGCGCGATTAATTGATGCGTGAATTGTATTTAGTAATCAATATAAAATACATCGAATGAACTCGCTTGCACTTTTCACTCACGAGGTAACAATTTCACCCGGGAACAGATTCAATTTCACTAATTACATCATTTAATAACATCACGGTATTCACTAATGTTTCGTTTTTTTGTTTTGTTTTTTTGTTTTAATTGAAGAAGTAATTATTAATATCAAGCAACTTTGAGAAGTGTGCTTGAATAAAAGCTAAATCCTAACGAATTGAATCTTTAGAAAGTATTTGTTTAGAAATTGGATTCTTCGTTGTCTAAACTCTTAACAAGGGCTTAAAACTGTAAATTTCATGAACTGGAATGCCACTTCAAAATTAATGGGCAACTAAAAAAATAAATAAATAAAAATCAATATAACAAAACAATAAACAGGATAGAATAATTTTAGAAATTGGAACGCCGTTTCGGTTTGTTCCGGTACATCCCTAGTTCTGCTCTTAACAATACAAGAGAACAACTCATTCATGGGGAGAGGGGGGATCCATTTTTTGTGTGAATGTTTATGTTACACAGTTTAACTACATTTTTTTTTCTTTACATGGTTCGCACGGTCCTTAAAACTCCTTAAATTCGCATTTTGTTAAGATCCCTTAAAACTCGTTATTTTTGCCAAAATCTACTTAAAAACTCCTTAAAATTTTGTGGTTCCAATTCCGAAATTCAAAAGGAAACCGAACAAACGAAAAACCATCCGAAATCGGCAATATGAAGAATATTATCAAAATATTAGCGATTACTATTGTTTTTGTTTGGTCTTTAATTTTATTTTTTTGCCCCCAAATTTGAACTTTATTAGTGGAATCAAAAGTATGAAAAATAAGAAGAAAGGGAAACATTCCCTTTCACCTCTCCTGAATAAAAAAATAAATGAAATAAGTAGAAAGGGACTGGAAGTCTGTTGATTAGTGTAGTGTATTTCCCTGATAAATTACTACAAGCTTCTTTTACTTTACAAAGGTAAACTTTTGCTCAAATTTGAACTCTTTAAGAATTTTTGCTTTAAAACCAATATTGCTAAATATAATTATTCGGACTAGGAATCCCTTAAGATACCTCATTAGTGAAAACGTGAGAGTGTTTTTCTATTTATGAGTCAGTCAAGTCAAAACACAGAAAGGGAGAGAACCATTGGGAGTTATGTCTTTGGTTAGTGATCTCTGCTAGAATTAATGGGATTAAAGATGTCAAGCATCTTAATGAGATTAAAATATATAAATATTTTTTTAATATAATGTTTATTTTTAAACATTTGCCTGACATTGTTTAAATTTTAACATACAACTTTCAATCACTATCTCTTTTCATCCAGTTCAATTTTTCTCTAATCATGTCAGACCCAATAAAAAATGTATTAAAAAACAAGTCTAACTTTAAAGATACGTATTTCTTTCACAAAAAATTTGATGTGTGCAGTTCATGACTTTCTCTCCAAACAGAATTTTTTTTTTTGTCTTCAGGATTCCTTCTTATGTGCACTATATGCATACATTACCCCAATATTATTAAAGTCACTCATTTCAGATATTATCATCAGGTTATTTTTATAGTGCACCAGTATAAATGAATAAACTTTTTATTAAACTAAACAATTTATCATCCCATAGGCATCCTATATCATCCCCTAAATGGCAAGATTGCTCAATTCATTTTGTATCATGGTGCATTACAGAATAGTTCACAAGCATCTTTTCCCATCCACCTCCATCCTTTACTTATCACACAGTAGCAGGAGCGTATTTAGCCCCCCCTCCCCCCCCCCCCCACCAAATTGATATGTTTCAAAATGCTTCCTAAACACACATGTGATAAAAAAAAAAATCTAGTCAATCCCCATTCAGTTTGTCATTCTGAAATCCTTGAACTAGAAAAACAACCTGTTTTAACCTCAAATAAATAAAAAAAATGAAATAAGTACTTAAATTTTAGATACCAAGAATTTAAAAAGAAGTGCTTCAGCTACTGCGTCATCATAATAGGAAGAAAATTCTACTGCAGTAAAACCTGAAAGCTGCAAATTTGGAACAATTCCAGTTCCTGAAGCTGGCAAATGAAGCTAAAACCAAAAGCCAGTTATTTAGTGATTAGAGGTCTGCACAGGTCTAATTTAAAATTTTACCCCTCCTGAAAATAAAAAGATTTAACTCGGACAAGGACCAAGAATTTTTTTAAATATTTCACTCTAGCCTAACCCATCCCGAAAGTACTCAAAGCCAGCTACAGCATGGACTGGCCCGAATTTTTTCGTAGTACATTGAAGCCTGTTACCTCTTATGATCCAAATTTGCATTCAAGAAATTAAGCACAAGTTATATTGCATATATTAATGAATTAAAAAGAATCCAAATTTGAAAAATCTGTGCAAATCAAGAATGAGCATTTTTGTAAAGTGTGTTTTACAACATAGTTGGAAAGTGTTTATGACTTTGTTCATTCTATCTGTCCATTCGCATGATAACTGCTGTAAAAATGACTTTATCAAAATGAAATGTTTGTTGTTGGGATGGTCTGTTGGACATATGGGAATGTAAATGAATAATATCACCCAATTAGTTTTGGATTGAAACAGGGTTAAAAAAATGAAATACATTAAACCCTATGGGACCTAATTTTTCAAACATTTTTCAAGCAAATTTAAAATTTACAAATTGCTTCGAAAGTTTTAGGAAATATTCAAATTATCCCCCCAAAAATATGAAAAAAATTTCAGCAAAATATATTCAGTAGTTTTTAAAATAAAAATTAAAATAATAATTACACCCATATTATATGAAGAGATCACGTGACCCATTTCAAAATAAAATATGGTATCCATCTTTTTTCCCAGAGTAAAAATTATGATTTTTAAAGTAATTTTTATATTTTGTGTTGCATCTATCCTAAAACCATTTTATTTTTGCATAATTTCTGGGCATCTATATTCTGTGACAACGCAATTACAATATTTGAGTTTAAATGATCATCAAACATTGATTATTTCTACAAAGCCTAATTTTAACAAATGCAGAATGTAAACACATCAAGTTCTAAGATAAGTTTTATAAGAATTGCTGAATTTTTTTAACATAAAATTATTTAGCTCTGGAGTCTGGATTATAGGTGATATGAATGAAATATTAATTGATTTTACATACAGAAGCAGATGATTTTATAGAATTGCCTTTTTCGATGAAGTTTTAATTTTAAGCATGGAGTTAGAAAGTATATCAGAATCTGTTTCAGTTTTAAACAAAAAAATATGGATTGGTGCACATTTTATAGGTAAAATGATGCAATTTTTTTAAAAATCCTTTTGTATCAACACACCTAATTGAAATTTTCAATTTTTCAAAATTTTCAAAATTTTTTTTTCATTGATCTGGACAGGGCCGGCTTAAGGCACCAGCAAAGTAAGCACTTGCTTGGGGCGGCACATTTTAAGGGCAGCATTTCAGTCAACTTAAATAAAATATCTTAAATTAAAAAAAAATCTTAATAAACAAAAAAATCTCTTAAATAAAAAAAAGTTCTAGGTCTTAAATAAAAAAAGTTCTGGGACGCAAGCAATCGAATTTATAAGGGCAGTTGTATGCGTTAAAAAGTAAAACAGAAACACTGAATAAATGTTAAACATTTGTTCCCAGATAAAAGAGTGAAAATGGCTATCATTCATTCTCCCCTTGAAAAAAGAGGACCAGAGGGCTAAATATGATCGCTTCCAGTATGTCGCCCCAATTTGTATCTTGCAACATAAGTAACAATTAGTTACTTTAGCGCACCGGGTGTCAGTACAGCCATCAACAGTACGCCTAGGGGTGGCATATTGATCATTATCTGTAAACTACAAAAGCTTTCAAGTGAAACTGGTTTTTGTTAACTATTCCATGAAAAAATCCAATGAGAGAGGGCACTTTGCTTGAAACGATGGGGTTCCATCCAGAATTGCTGTGCCAGGATACCCATCCTTTGTTAATTATTCTCCTATGCTCTAAATCCGGAAATCATCTCCCCCCAATCACCCAAACACATAAATAAAGGACTTGTTTCACATCTATGCCGAAACAGGTGTCCTCATTGAATGTAATTAGGAAACTAGACGATGACAGGTCTCAAAAGACATCTTGAGACATCGGTGGACCATTGTAGAATTTATGGTCATACAAACCCCGTCGGCTGTAAAGCATGTGTTTACCAATCATTTTGTTCAGCACGAAATTTGTTTTGAGGGGAGTTTGTGATGGGATCCAGTCATACGTTTCAGTGAGAAATGTAAAACATCATTTTTCTTGCGGCAAAGAATAGTTTATCGTTTTTCTTTCTAAATGTTATAAAGTTGAATTTGATGAATATTATCTAAAATATTCATCTAGCATTTTGCATAAAATTTAAGGTAAGCAAGATATAATTATTTTATGATTGTTAGAAATTGTTTCTATTAACATATAACATATTATACCCTCCCCACCCCCACCCCCATCAAGGGATTCAGAATATTCTAAATTCCAGGTGTAAAATCGGTATATTCTTTAAAGATAATGATAGTTTTCGTTATAACGACTTATATACAGCATCTGTCGAGTCACTTTTTAGCTAAAAAACATTTTAAATTTTACACACGGATCAGTGTTTGTTTGCTCCTAGGACGTTATATTAAATTTAGCTCCTTGAAAGTTCTTAGAAATTGTTTCTCGTTTTGCTCAATTTTTAGATTCCTTTTCTGTGTGCATTTTTCCTACCTAATACTGTATTTATTTTTTCTTAAATTAAAAGTATGTAATATTACTTACGCTATTTACGGACAATTTCTACTTTTTCGAATTATTCAAATTTTTGGTTATCAGGATTTCAGCTAAAGCTTCGTTTAATTTGAAAAGTAACTACTGTAATTTGAATGAGGTAATTTTTAAAACGAAGACAATATTCAACATATTCACATCGCACCGCTTTAAAACCCCTGTTATTTTATTAACTTGAATCCTTTAAACAAATTATATCGGATCATAAAAATTTCTATATTCTGCATTTAAGTTATGGAGTAAGAATTCAATAGAATATGACATTCTTTGGCATTTGAGTATTTACAACAAAAGTTAATAGGAAATAATTTAGTTTTTAAAATTATTGGAAATAATCAAAATTTATTTTCTAAATCAACTAACTGTCTCACCTGTAGAGCTCCAAACTTTCCTATTTTTATTTTTTTATTTCAAGTCATCAGAAAAAATATGATGAACCTCAAAGAGTTTTTGTTCTTTCTGGTAAATAAAAAGTAAAAAAATAAATACTGTAAATTTCTTAAACTTTCTAAATTATTTCAACTTTTGAGTATAATTGAAATTATGTTACTACTTAGTTGGAATTTTAAAATGTTGCATTTTAAGCATAAGGAAAGTGCATGTGCTTTCCTTATATTTTTTTTTATATTATGCTTACAGTGTGGTGCACAGAAATGACATCTTAGAATATTTTTTCAAGCATATAACTAAAGCCATATTCGTACAAAATTTTATTTCAGTCGGTTGAGTAGTCGTATTGTAATGTTACGAAAACGACATTTGCTCAAATTGCGACTGACTAGTGAAAAATAAATAATAATAATAATAAAGCATGCTGTTAACAGCAGGGTACCTCGTTTTAACGATATGGCCAACAGACCGATCGACAACAAAATACTAAAAACTATTTATTTTGTGTTAATCAGTCCCTTCAAAAATGTATAGATACCTTTAAAAAAGGTATATGCGAATACTTACTTCTATTTTACGAGGGAAGTATAATAAATATCATAACAAGAGTTACAAAAATATCCTTTTTATAATCTCTTTTCCTGCAACACATAGGAAAGGAAAAGTATTGTGATGGGGGGGGGGGGGGGGGGGGGGTCAAAAACCGGACACTTGGATTTTGATAAATGTACCAGAGAATAATACTATCATCCTTAAATACTAATCAACCATATTTTCAATGATGTCTGTCTATTTGTGCAATGTTTCTTTTAGGACTTTTTGTCTGGGGGGGAGAGGTAGAAAATGGAACCTTAAAGGGGCAAATTATCTAATGTAATCTTAACTACTATATAGAAGTAATTACTATATATATACATATATAGAAGTAATGACTATATATATATAGCAAATACTTATTCAAACATTGCGAGAAGAACTTGCTCCGGCTAAATAAGGGGATGAAAAAATTTTAATATAATGTAAATTGAATTATAGTTACAAAATTTCATTCTGAAAACAGTCAATAGCGAAATAAAATTTTAATAATAATCTAAATGCTGACACATAAGAAGTGGAAACTAGGTTAAAATTCACAAAAGTATTTTGTGAGTTTCTGAATTTATTAGCATTTGGTCTGGTAACATAAAATGTATCCTTGGCATGTGGGTGGAGTATGTTTTCGGTAGGGGCTTCACCCCCCCCCCCCCTCCAGATTTATTTCTGGAAGAAACATCGAGTCTTTGGCAATGATATGTCTATAGCAAATCAATAAAGTAGAATACAGTTCGGTAATACTTCTTCAATCAATAAATATCAGAGACTCATTAATTTTCGGGTGAATGGGACAGAAGAAAGCCATTAACTTTTCGAACATTTAAAATCAAAAATAAAATGAACATGAAAAGTAAAATGTTTAAAAATGTTACAAAAATAAATGTTTTAATTGCATTTTTCACTTAAAAGCGAATATCATGATTTATATAGAATGCTAATATGTACCGTTTTCGAGATATTTTGCAAGTTTTATTTGAAACAGGTAAAATAAAAAATAAATAAAAATGCACTTAATATTATTAAGTTATTACACATTTTGCAATTACTTTTAACAGGAAATAAATGAATACCATTGTTTAGAAGTTCTCATTGAAAATTTTACTTTTCCCCATGCAGCGGTATATATATCAAACAAATTAAGCAAATCAAAATATATTTGGTATACAATCAATAACTGTCAGCTTCTTAATTTTCTCGAAGGCCAGGATCTTTAAATTTTCTTATTAAAATTCTGATATTATTAAAATTCTGATATTATTAAAATTCTGATATTAAAATTTGTTACAAAAATATTAATTTTATATATAATATTTCATTTTTTAAATTACACCACTTACAGAACGATAAAATGTGTGTTTTTACGTATTGCACGTTGCTGATGTAAAATAGACTCTTTCATACATTATATACACTGCTCACTATTGTTAAGGGAGTAAATGATTTGTAGGTACTTCTAACCAGAAAGAGATGGACAACATCGTTTAGTAGTTATCACTAGTCGTTCTAGAGATAATAAAAAATTTTACTTTCCTACAGGAAGAAATACATATCTCGAAATAATGAAGCGAATTACATAATAGAAGCATACCAAATCGGTATTAATAAAATCCTATTGACTTTCAGCCATATCTAGTTATAAGAAAGCTTTAATTTACGCAATTGTTTTCTAAAAGCGAATAAATATAGAAACTTTGACTTTTGGCTAAAATATTTTATTCATAACAGCTTCAATGGAGGCAAATCATAAAAAATATCTGAAAAATGAGAATTCTAAATAAAAAAAAATCATTTTAGTTCTACGGCAATGTACAAAAAACTTTGAGCTTAATATATACAGTTAAACTTGGCAGTGTTATATATATATATATATATATATAGCGATGCTGAATATCGCTCTCTTTTGATGCAGGATAACGTCTTTGTCGCCACCTGGTATGAGGGCTATGTCGGCAAATCGGGTATGACGAAAAAGAGTGAGATTTTGAAAGATTATAGCTTGGCGTGTAATAGTCTGAGGGAGACGGAAGTGATACCAAGTGTTAATCCAAGGATGTACGCATGTTGTGAGGGCTATAATAGCCTTTATAGATATAATAGCTGATAGATATAATAGCTATAGATATAATTGCCTTGTTGTGAGGGTGGACGTGCTCAAGAGGGGAATGCGATCGAATGCGAGATAAGATAAAATTTATCAAGCAATAATCAAATTGCTACATTTTATTTCTTTAATTCTGGTACTTAATTAACATTTCATAATAATTAACTTTGTAACTTATTAGACTACTGTTGGCAGTTTATAGAAATAAATGAAATGTTTATGTAAATCGTTGCTTCATTTACAAACACTGTGATAAGACATATTCTATGTTGCGAAGGCATCTTCGGTACAGCCCCTCAAGTCTTTTTTTAACTATCTTACAACAATGACATTTTGTAGGCCATTTCGTAGAAAAAAAATCTGATGTGAGCAGCACATGACTTTTCTTATATAATGCAATGGATTTACTACTTTTACAGTTAAAAAAATGTTATTCTTATAGTAGATACTTATATTCTTTCCAAGATATTGCATTTTCTTCAATTAGTCGTCATTTTCATTGATTTAGCGTCATTTTTATCCATTTGGCAACATTTAAAATAAGTCGCCAAGTTGGCAACATGCCGCCAAACTCGTCGCCAAAATCTCGCCAAGCGTTATGGACGGAGAAATAAGTTATTCTTATAGCTGATTGCCGTTCAAATACAAAAGTATTACTCAAAGTATATTTTCTCGTGAATGGAATGAACTAAATCCACGAGAATGATGTCACCCAATTTATCGCATGATATTACATATGAAAAGTGAACATGTTTCTCAACAGTTAATATTTTTTTTAATTTATGGGATTTTTTTTATAAATTTATTTGAAAAATGTGCTATATCTCGAGAACGGTTCATGCTAGCGTTCTAAAGTTTATGTCAATCGTTTTCTAAGGAAAAGATACATAAGAAATGTCTATTTGCGGAACTTTAATAAAGGTTTTGATTTTTTGATGATTTTTTCAGAATTTCACTCGAACATTTAGGGGGGGGGGATTCTAAACATTCGTTTGTATTTTAAAACAATAGGCTTCCAGTATTTATGGATTGTGATTTTTGTACCAAATTTCATTTGAATCGCTCCATTCGTTCATGAGATATCGTCTCCTCAGACACACTGACACACACAGACATCACTTCAGAAATGTTCGATTCGTGATCAGGGATGCTTGAAACGTACTCTCCCGTCGAAAACTCTAATTTGAATTTTCGACCCCGTCACAATACTTTCCTTATATATTATGTATAAGGGGTAGTCAAATGAAAATGAGACAGACTATATAAGGGGCCTGGCGCAGAAGTTGGTAATGTAGGTAGGGTTGTGTATAGAAGCGCCCCTCTATTGGGTATCAGGAAGGAACAGCGCGAACGTTAAGAGCCGTGTCATTCATCTGTTAGACGTGCTAGAAGTGAGGTCAGCGAGTCGTGTGTGCATCCGACAACACTATGGAGGCCGGGAAAGAGGAACAGCGTGCTGTAGAGCGTTTTTTGACTGCGGAAGGAGTGTCCGGAAGTGAAATTCATGCCCGAATGTCTGCTGTGTATAGCGAATACAGTATGTCACGTGCGCGTGTGTTTGAGTGGACTAAACGATATCGAGACGGTCAGGTGTCATTGAAAGACAACAGTTGGCCAGGACAGGCTCATCCTGTCATTACCCCTTCTGTCATTGCTGCGGTGGATGCTGCCATTAGAAATGGCCGACAGTGGACAGTGGAAGACATTCGAACCTGCAATTCCTGTAGAAAGACATTAGTGGCCGTCGATTTGCCTCGGACGAAGAGGTGCATGCCTGGGTACAATCATGATTCCGTAGGCAACCAAAAACATTCTTCCATAAAGGCATTGACCGTCTTGTCTCACAGTAGGACAAATGCTTTAACAGTTATGGCGATTACTTTTGAAAGAATAAACAGTTTACGTACTTTTTTTCCATCTGTCCCGTTTTCATTTGACTGCCCCTTATATATAAGGAAAGTAAAAATGCCGGTTCTATATTTTGAGGATGTAACAAACTTTAAAAGATTAAAATGTTCTACTAGGCCACTAGATGTGTCTGTGTGTACAAAATTTCAGCTCTCTAGAACGTAGGAAAGTATATTGAAATGTCAAAGAAGTTGGAACAGACACAGACACATCAATCATGATCAGTTAAATAAAAGCTTTTAATAATAAAATTTATTAATATATATGGCATGTATTAGACAACAGATTTTTTTAAATCTAAAATTGAATAGCATCATTTATGTGATGCTAACATTTTTCATTCTTGAGATATTGCACATTTTTTTTTATTTAAAATGGAAAAAATCAAAATATTTAATCCCACGACAGATCCATTCATTCACTTGAGAAACATTTCGAACAAAATTGACAAAAAAGTGGCAATTTAGCAGTGTTTCTCTATTCTATTGCATTTATAAAGGTTAAGAGAAAAATGAATTTCAGGGAGGGGGCGGCAACATTGCTTTCTGCTTGGGGCGGCAAAAAACCTAGAGCTGGATCTGGAAGCTGAGATGGATAGAATGAGCCCAAAGCCAAGATTTTGGCTCAAATGAAAGTACTAAATCATTTTGAAAAGTTGTTGTGAATTGCTTAATTATTACTTTGCATTGTCGCTCCTAATTCGAAATTTTTGAAATATTGCATTTTCCCTTTGACCTAGTAGATGAGACCAAAGCCAAGATTCTAACTAGAGTAGCAGGGCTCGATAATTAGACAAAGAGGTTTTAAGTTTTTTTTATTATTCATTTGCATCATCCCTAATTTTAAATGTTGAAATTTTACCCTTTTCCCTTAGTCTTGAAGCTCAGACAAATTGGATCATATCAAAACTAAGATACTAGCTATAGTGGAAGTGCTTGATAATTTTGATACCTCATCCACGTACTCAGTCAGTTCATTGCATACTATATAGATATAGTTTTTTAATTGATAACATGTTAAACAATAAGTAAAGAAGTAAAAATTAATAAATAAAAATTTTGTGAGCATTTGTTTATTCTTGTGCAGAATTTTTATATATGTAAATTTGTGATAAAAAAAGACTTGAATGAATTTCCACTGCTACAAATCATTCCGATTGTGCATTTGTCTGCTATAAAACTGATACTAAACTTAGATTTACCTGCAACAAAACGGATGCAAATCTTAGTTTTACCTGATACTTATTATGTATGTTAGTGATATATAGCACTTGATTGTACATTGGAATTATTTAAATAAATATACAATTTAAGCAGCTGCACAGGTATTAAATAATTGTTTTGGAGCCTATTTTTCTCTGGAAAATAATGCTGATATAAAGTAGAGGGTTTGAACTAGTAATCTATAAGTGCCTTAAAAATCTTTGATATGCCATTAATTGAATCTTTGATATGCCACTCCTTAATTTTTGTTTTCAAAATTGAGTACGAACCTTGCCAGAGTTCACACGGTCCTTAAAAACTCCTTAAGAACTCCTTAAATTCACATTTTGTTTTTAGAGGCCCTTAAAACTCCTTAATTTTGCTAAATTCTTAAAAACTCCTTAAAATTTTTGCTGTTCTTATTCCGAAATGGAATAGGAAACCTGGCAAATGACTGATGGTTCGAAATCGGCACTGTGAAGAATATTATCAAAATAGATATTATGATTCTTTTTGTTTGTTTTTTAATTTCTTTTGTCCTAATATCCAAACTTTGTTAGCGGGATCAGAAGTAGAATAAAAGCGAAGTGAAACACCCCTTTCATCTCTCCCCAAAAAAAATGAATAAAATAAAGTAGAAAGACTGGATAATTGTTGATTAGTGTAGTGCACTTTCCTTTTTATCTGATAAATTACTTAAGTTTTGCTTTCTTTACAAAGCCAAAATTTTACTCAATTATTCTCTGTTTGGTATGATTTTGGGATAAAGAGTTCTGAAAATTTGAACTGTTTAAGAATTTTTGCTCTAAAACCAATATTTCTAAATATATTTATTGAGATTAGGATTCCATTATGCTCCTCATTAGGGAGAAATATATTTTCATCAAAGTGTCCACTGTTTACGTTAAGTCAGTGAAGTCAAAACAGGGAAGGGTAGCCAGTGGGAATTATGTCTTTAGTTAGTGATATTGGCTAAGAGTGAATGGGATCAAAGGGGGTCAAGCATCTTAATGAGATTGAAATATATAAATATTTTTCGAATATAATGTTTATTTTTAAACATTTGCCTGGTATCATTTAAATTTTAATATACAACTTTCAATCGTTATCTCTTTTCATCCAGTTCAATTTTTCTCTAAGCATGTCAGAGCCAATAAGAAATGAATTCAAAAACAAGTCTAACTTTAAAGATAAGTATGTGTTTCACAAAAAATCTGATGTGAGCAGTTCATGATTTTCTCTCCAAACACAAATATTTAAGCTTTCAGGGCTCTTGCATGTGTGTACTATATGCATGAATTATCCCAGTATTATTAAAGTGTCACATTTCA
This sequence comes from Amaurobius ferox, assembly GCA_951213105.1. Classification (NCBI taxonomy): domain Eukaryota; kingdom Metazoa; phylum Arthropoda; class Arachnida; order Araneae; family Amaurobiidae; genus Amaurobius; species Amaurobius ferox. The sequence continues at coordinate 66,318,502 of OX578133.1, read as the reverse complement.
AATATTATCATCAGTTGCACCAGTATAAATGAATAAATATTTTACTACATGAAATAATTTTTCATATAAATGGTGGGATTGTGCAATTCATTTTGTATCATGAGGCATTACTGAGCTTCCACAAACATCTTTTTCCATCCATCCTTATCCTATATTTATTTCACGATAGGTAAACTAAACTTGGTTATTTTCATATTTTGGTTTCTTTTAGAGAATTATTGTGCTTAATTAACCAAATATTATGAGAGTTAATAATGTTGGAAGTAAAGATGATTCTTAGAGTTAACATTCTCCAGCAATGTTTTGAATCTCAAGGCTTTTTTTTTTTTTTTTAATATTTCAGGTTTTTAAATAATTATTATGCTGAGTATATTTTAAAACTAATACAGATGATGATGCAAAACAGTTTTACCCACTTTGCAGCTGAGGTCTTTGCTATTTTAATGTGTTGCAGAATTTGCTCTGACAGAAATTACAGGAGTAACCACATCTATATCTGCTCTGATAGCCAGGCTGCTCTTATGGCTCCAGGGAAGTCTACTATGATCTCTTCCCTTGTTTAGGAGTGCTATACCGCACTTTGTAATATTGCCAGCAACAATCAAGTCACACTTTACTAGGTGCCTGGACACTCAGGCATTTTGGGTAATGAAATGGCTGATGAGTTGGCCAGAAGAGGTTTAAGTACATCCTTTGTTGGTCCAGAGCCAGCTTTGGGTGTCTCTGATGAACTGATCAGAAGAACTGTTTATGGCATCTTTAGAAAGCTGCAGTGCAAAAACTGGTGCAACATCAAGGGCCAAAGGCAGGTGAAAGAACTGAACTGTAAGTGCCCTAGTGTGAGTCATAAGGAGCTATTCAAGCACAATAGAACTGGCATTAGCTGGCTGTTGAGGTCCTTACTGGGCACTGCACCCTTAAAAGACACCTAAGCATTATGGGTGTCACTAAGAACCTGATCTGATGAGGCTGTAAGTACAGTGAAAAAACTGCCACACACATACTCTGTGAGTGTGAAGCATTTTCTGCCCATAGGTTCGAGCATTTGGGTCGACATGTGATCGAGCTCTGGGAGTTACAGAATATTCCTGTCACATGCTTACTGATCTTTGTCTCGATTACTGGTCTTTTTTTTTTAGAGACTGCTTCATCTTTTGGGAACAGTACAATAGACCTCTGGTCGCTGTGCTAGACTCTCTATGAGCCACCCACCTATAAGTCATGTCATATTTTAAAACTAGCTATTTCACTCGCACTTTGTCCATTCTTAATGGCTAGTGGCCACTGAATGTGACATCTATGCACTTAATAAAAGTCCAGATTATCAAAAACTGTTTCAATTTAAAAAAAAAAAGAGAATTTGTGCACATTTTGAGAGCCAAAATGATGCAAGTTTTTTAAAAATCCCTTTGTATTGTTACACCTAATTGGAATTGAATTTTTGATTTTTTTTTCATTGATCTTGAAGCTGAGATTTATCGAATAAGATCAAATGCAAGATTCTCGCTCAAGTGCAAGTACTTCATCATTTTGAAAAGTTGTTCATCACCCTTAATTCAAAATTTTTTAAATATTAGACTTTTCCGTTGACCTAGAGGATGAGACCAAGCCAAGATTCCAACTAGAGTGGAAGCACTTGATAATTAGGCAGAGAAGTTTAGAGTTTTTCTGTTATTCCTTTGTTTCCACCCCTAATTCAAAATTTTAGGTTTATCCCTTAGTCTTAAAGCTGAGACGGATTTGAATGACATTAAAATTAATATTCTAGCTATAGTGGAAGTGCTTGATAATTTTGATGCATCATCCACACACCCAGTCAGTCAGTTCAGTGCATATTATATAGATATATATTTTTAATTAATAACATGCTAAACAATAAATAAAAAAGTAAAAATAAGTTAAAAAATATTTTGTGAGCATTTGATTATTCTTGTACAGAATTTTTATATGTGTAAACTTGTGATAAAAACGACTTTGAATGAATTTCTACTGCTACAAATCATACGAATTGTGCATTCGTCTGCTATCAAACTGACACACAGGGCTCTCGCTGCCGATCGCCATTGTACTAAATATGAAAAAATGTTTCATTTGGCAAGTAAACAAGCTATTCAATTTGCCAAATTGTGAGTGGTCTAATTATTGATATTTTTTTCAAACCCTCTGCCTCCTAAGTATTTTATTTTTTAAGATGCCGAAATGAAAAGCTAACAGAAATAGTTTTCAATCATAACTGTGAGGAATATAATCAAAATTTAGCGATTGCAAACGTTCTTTAAGTTTCTTTTCTTCCAAAATCGGCACTTCATAAGTGGAATCAAAAGTGAAAAAGAAGCAAAACATTTTTGTTACCCTTTCCTGGAAAAAAAAAAAAAAAAGAAGACAGGGAGACTGGAAAATTGTTGAATATTGCTCTCTTCTTTCTACCCCTTAAATTACTATACATTTTGTTTTCTTTATTTACAAAGTTCAAAATTTTCTCAATTATATTTGGTTTGGTGTAAATTTGGGATAAAAAGTTCTGAAAATCTGAATTCTATGAATTTTTCCCTAAAACCAATATTTACAAATATAGTTATTCAGAAAGAAGTTCCTTTTCCCTCTTTTGCATGAATGATGTTTTCATTAATATATCAAAACAACTTAAACACTTCAATGTTTACATTGTCAGTCAAATCAGAACACAGGAGGGGAGCACGAGCTCTGTTTGTGATTAACAAGGGGTTTACTATCTTTTTTTTTTACCTTAATGCTGAACATTATTTCCATTTTTTTAAAAATAAAACTTTCTAGCGAAATGAAGGCATGAGTTTTCGTCTTGCCACGAATCCTACAGATTGTAATCTATTAGCATCCATGTTTTTTCGGTTATATTGATATTTTTATGAAATATTGTATTATTCACTGTCATAATGAGATTGAAATATATTAATAGTTATCAAAATCAATGTTTATTTTTAGACATTTATCTTATATCGTTTAAATATTAATATGAAGCTTTCAATCGCGATCTCTTTTCATCCAGTATAATTTCATTCTATGCATGTCGGAATCAATAAAAATGAACTCAAAAATATAAATATAACTTTGAAGAAGTATTTGTTTCACCTGATGTAGCCAGTTCATGGCTTTCCCTACAAACTTCAATTTATTCGTGAAATAATTTTTCCTCAAAGAGTGTGATTGTGCAATTCATTTTGTAGTGCTGTGCATTGCTGAAAGCCCACAACCATCTTTTTTCATCCATCTCCATCCTCCAATTATTGCACAATAGGAAAACTAAACTTGCTTATTTAATTGGCAGCATATTAAATAATAAATAAAATAAAAATAAATTGATAAAAATTTTGTGAACATTTATTTATTCTTATGCAGAAAAAATTAAGTAATGTTTTGATAACCGCAATTAAGGAAAAAATTCTCAAATTGTTTTAAGTTTCAAATTTCCTCATCTTATTTTTGCCTCTAAAGAATAATATCATTAAAATCTACAGTTTATTCCTTTAAGGTTAGTAGGCATGCTGACCTAGTTTTCTCTTATGAGTCCCAGTTGTAAGTTCCTGGTATCCAGAATTTTCTATACCCAGTGCCTGCACATCATAGAATATATTTAAAAATTTATTGACATTTAACAAGTTATTTTGTCATATATAACTAATACATTTGAAATTCCACATTGAAAAATTAGAATATGCAGAACTTACATATATGTAAATTTGTGATAAAAGAACCTTTGAATAAATTTGCATTGTTACAAATGATATAATTTATGCATTGGTTTGCTACAAAGCTGATGCGAATCTTAGATGAACGACACTAGAGTGAGTGTGATCCCTGCTATTGTAAAATATATCTATCGGAAGTTAATTCTGACTGCCTCTATCACAATTCAAACAAAAAAAGCAAATAGTATATACAATTAAAATTGAGAAAATCTGAAGAATTTTGATTAGTAACTTATGATTTGACTTTTTTCATATCTCTCTCTCTCTCACTTTCTCTTTTTTAAATAATGATTTAGGAATCCCTGCTTTATGACAAGTCTGTTTTGATAGTCTTTTTTATTTCATTTGGCTACAATTTTTTGTTTGCTAATTAGCTAAATTGCTAAAGTTATTTCAAAGCCAGTGAGAACCCTGCTGATACTAAACTTAGCTTTACCTGCTACAAAACGGATATGAATCTTAATTGTACCTGATACTTATTTATGTTATTAATATATGGGTCATTTTCTCTAAATGGACTTTTCATCTTTCTTGTTACAATATATTTTTTTTCTATTTTTCAACCTGTTTTCTGCATTATATTTTAACATGGGTGGTTTAAACTAAAAAAAACACAGTAGCAGTGATCATTTTTTTAAAATTAAATAGAAAATGCAAATTTTTATTTTCAAGACAAGTAAATACAGCATGACAGGGGAATGACGCTTAATATAGGCAACTGCTTTGTTAGCATATATATATATATATCATTAGAAAAATAAAAAAATTGGTTTGCTTTTATTGCAATCTTATATTTAGAGCTAACTGTTTATTTGTTTCATCTTTAAAAAAAAAAATCTAGTTTTAAATGTAATTCATCTGTTCTAATGTCATTTCCTTGTCTACCAAGAAGACAGGTGAATGTATGTTACTTAGATTTTACACTCTACACTGCCAACAGACAGATTATCTTTTATTATTAAGGATTTCATTTTTAAGTAAATGACTCTATATGATGCAAATACATGTTCTGTTCTGAAGATATTACAGGTTTTTGTTGTAAAGCATATAGAAAATAAAATAAAATGAAAACAAACATATTTGTTCACAATTGCCAAATAAGTGGATGCTTTTTAAGTACTTTTAAGTAGCATCTTAGACAAAAATAGCAGGTGAACTGTGTAATGATTTAGAGTTTAATACAAAACAAAAATTTAGGGTGAACGCTTTCAAAACTCTGTTTAATAAATTAAAAATTACTGTATAAATTATACTGATAAATTAAAAATTACTGTAATTAAAACAAAACAAAAATTTAGGGTGAACACTTTCAAAACTGTGTTTGATAAATTAAAAATTACTGTATCGGAGAGATTTTATCAAAAATGATCTTTTTTTACATGTCATTATTGATCCTAAAGAATTTAAAAAAAAAAAAAAGTGAAATTGTTAAATTGTTTTTTCAAAAGTGAAATTGTGTAAAGAAAATATTAGGTATGTCGCCGAACTAAAGAAAGTAGAGCATAACAATATCATAGATGAATTATTGCAATTTGCAGCAATTTATAATGATATAGCAGTTGTTGTAGAAATCAGAGTGAATTGTGATGAATGTATATATATTTGACAGAAGATATAGAAGATACTTGTTGCAGAGAAGGTACAGGATAATTATGCCATATGTGCATACCCTGCACTTTTAAAATTTTGTACAAATACAATTTTCACACTGCCACTTTCAGCAATTTATACATCATGTATAAATTTATTCTCATGCTTGCATGCACTCAAGTGCAGTGTGAGAAAATATTTTAAAAATTTTAAATTATCAAATATTGTCTGAGATCCAGCATTTCTGAGGAATTATTAGAAAAATTTGTTTTAATAAATACTGAAACTGACTCTGCCAAACACCAATATAATTATAAAACAATTTGCCAATTCATCTTATGAACTAAAAAAAATTCTTGAATATTTTTACTTAGCCATTAAGTTTCTAATGTTTTATTGTTTTTGTTTCTTATCTCTAACTTATCTTTATTTATGTATTTTTGTTCCATAGAAAATATCTTGCAAATAGCGAATTTGACTTTGAATATTAATTAAAATCATTTAAAGCATTAATACATATTTAAATTGTTTGAAATATGAATTTCTTTGTTTGAAATCAAGTTTAGCAAAGTTAACAAATTGCAAAACATAAATGTTTGAAATATATCAAGCAGTGTTTCTTTCAAGCATACATCCTGCTTGAAATAGCCCCAGGAACATTCTTCTCTATGACTCAGTTTTTATTGACCTCCATCGTGATTCTATTTGTCAGAGCCATTCAGTTCAAAATCTTAGTTTTGCTTGGTATTTAATACTCTATTTCATAAACATAAAGCACATGCCTAACTATTTAAAATATTTTCTTTTCCTTATACAGAGGCTGTTTATACATTTTTAGAACAAATTTAGGGCCAATCCCACCAACGTCTGTTAAAATAGTGCTATTGTCTGATTAACTAATCAGTCACTAAATTTTTAACGGCCCACTAAAGGTTGCTTAAAAACCACCTCGTCCCATCAAGCTATTCGACTTTTAAAAACGTTCCGGTTAGTTAATCAATGATTAAACCGATTTCTAGATGATACGAGCTCTCTGATTGGTCCGTTATTTCTATCTCGAAAATACAACTTCAACTTCTACATGTTTACGTTCTTACTTCTCGTAAGGAAGCAATTTATTTATTTTCGTGTTATATCAAATTTGTTCTACAGGAATAATATAAATATCATTCACGTTTACAAAAATATATATACATTATGAGAAAAGATTTTGTTATAATTTAGCAGGAATTCTTTCCTTTTTAAGGAAATACATATTTGAAATTAATGCATATATTTCTAATTTAAAAAGTTACCCGATTAAAAAAACTCTCTCTTTTTAATTGTATTACGATCAGTATATATAGTTTCTTTAATTCACACTATAAATACTATTTCAATGTGGTAGATTTGTATGAATGGTACTGCCAAAAATGTAGAGAAATGTGTGTGTGTGGAATGGAAACAACCATAAATGTAATTTCATAACTTGGGTTGGGAACCAGTGGTTAGTATGCTCTGCTATGTGACACAATGGTGCTATTAGATCATGATGCAAATTCATAAAAAAGTAATGCACAAAATTGAAAGAAAAATATATTCCTAATAACAAACTTAAAAGTATATTATGCTTTTGTTTCATGTATAACCCTACAATAGGATAGATATGAATTAAATAAGCCCTATCCAAGAGCCAGGTGGTGCGTCAGTTAATTTGGCTGAGCAAAATACATACTAGCAGGGTTGTGAAGTCAGTAACTCAAACTGTGGACTTCAACTCCTCTTTTTTTTTCTACTGTCTGACATAGACTCCTCCTATTTTCTAATATCTGACTCCAATACTGATATAAATAGCAGTTAGTTTTCTATTTTTTATATCAATAGTTTTTTAATTGTTAAACTTTGGATGTTTTCTTAATTTATTGCCTAAAAATCTCTCTATATAAAAAAAAAAGTAGCTGACGTCACCACTGTTTGACAAATTTCTCATTTCTCGAGATTCTTTGCTTCGTACTGCAAAAACTATTGCATATAAAAATATGAAATTTGGTACACTTGTTGAAAAAACTTTGGGAAATACGCTGAAATAAATTGTTTTTTGATATGCATTGTAGTTTAAGAAATATTTAATATCGAAGTCAAAGACAAAATATTTGAGCTGCGAGTTCACGTCCTGGATAGACTAACAAGACCACAAATTTTTGCAGGCAGGTACCTACATGGGTGAATTTTTCCCCTTCTTTTAATTTTGATGTAGTTTTTGAAATATGTTACTTTTTATTCACTTCTGAAGTGAACTTTTTTTTTCGTATCGGCACGTCTAGTAATTTCTCTGTCTCGTACCATAAAAATTATAGTATACCAAAATATGAAATTTGAATTTGTATGCCAAAATTTGAAAAATATGAATTAATTTAACATACCATCTAAAGTTTAGATTTGAAATTTATGTACACACAAGTTTTCCGTTTGACTTAACGTACAGGGTTTTAAAAAAAGAAAAGAGGGGTTGGGAGCAGGAGTTCGATGCTCAAATAGTTTTAAAATGTTTTATTAAATTGATTTCAATTGGATTTTAAGAACAGGTGTCATATTATCCTTTTTTCTGCGATTTTTACCTTGGTGACATAGAAATGCCACCAAGTCTGTCAGACAGCATGTCTGCCATAACCGAAATGCATAAAAATATAAAATTAATATTGATTTAATACAATTATAGAAATTTTGATTAAATAAAAGAAGAGCAGCCATATTGGTTATTTTATATAGGAATGGTCATTCTCTGTCGAAAGCCGCAATGTTGTAACAGTCGTTTGTACAACAATTGATTTGTAGCAATTTGAACATGAACCTATGCCTGCTATGCGAGTTTCACTCGCCCACTAAAAAAACATCACAGAAAGCAGTTCTACTGGCTGTCGGAGATTGAACGTAGCAACAGGGTATTCCGTGGCACATAAAGTACAGTTAGGTCTATACAGTGGATGTAACATGAAAATTAGAAAATTTTAAAAACATTAAACTGACAAATATACAAAAGAAAGCAAATGTCAACTTAATTTTTTAAATACAATGTAAACCCATTAAAGTGATATTTTGAATTCATTCCTCACAATGTATACAAAATATAAAATTAAATGCAAAATTGAAAAATAAAAATCCTATTAGCCTCCTCCATTGTGCTCAAAGTCAGCCTACCGCACACTAGCTATAATAAATATTTTTTTTATTAAAAGATTTAATTTAACTTATTGGGCATCTACTGTTATTTGAAATATGTATTTTCAAAAATACGTATATAAATAAAAATATTTAAAGGTATGTATAAAAATACGTATTTTATATGTATTTTTAAAAATACGTATAAAAATTGTAAAATAAAATACTCCTTGCACAGCGTAGTTAATTTCCAGTATGAACTATAACTTAGAATTTAATATTCTAAACTATCTAATAATGCGAATTACTAGACGAGATCGTATTCTAAACTAACATCTCTGTGCACAGGCGCAGGTCTCTGAAACCCCTATTGGTTCTCTGAAGCTCCTTAGCAATCACTTAAAGATCAGGGCACTACACTATCTGAGGAATTATACAGTGCATTGAAAATTCGCATAGAGGAAAGGCATAGTGAACTAGAAAATATTTTAAGATATTTACATAGTTATAACAACTTTAAAAAAGAAAATGAAAATAAGAAGCTAACAAAGTCAAATTTAATTAAGTTCGTCATAAATTTCCACAAAAACATTTATGAAAAGTAAACACAAACCTATCCAGAGGAATTCGTTGAAGATGATGTTGATGTTAATATCAGAAAAGAATTGTCTCTCGAGAATAAATTACAATTAGCTATAAATAAAAAAATTGCCACAAACAATAATACAAAAGTAATACAAAAAATAGATTTATCCAAAACCTTCAGACGACAGACTGAATTGTTAGAAGGTGAAGGACTTCGAGGCGAATATTTAGAGAAAGTATATTGCTCATTATTAACAGTACCACTAACCAGCTTGGATGCAGAAAGAACATTTTCAACTGCAGGCAATTTGTGCAAAAAAATACGTTCCAGGTTTAATAACAGTTCAATAGATGCATTATGTTTTTTACGATCACATTTCAAAAATATGCAGTTAATAAATTAGTTATTTTTATTAATAAATATTATATAATAGACTACACAAGATTTTTATGTGATATTTACTGTTCTTAACCCTTTTGCGACGAACGGCACGCCCACGTGCCAGCTGCGAACATGCATTCAAGGACGAACGGCACGCCGCCGGGCCGGAGGAAATTTTACCCTAAAGGACGACTGGCACGTATTGATGTTTCTACATGGAACGTTTTAATTTGAATGTATTTGTATACTAGATGGCGTTAAATGCCCGTGGAAGCAACTTAAATGTATTTTGTAGATGTTTGACCTTGGCACAAGGAGAATCTAATGAATTATTTCTCCATTTGGAGGGATGAAGCATGGTTCTGTAGCGTAAGCAGACAGCTCACTTCTCGCAACATAAACAATTTTATAATTGAGTTCCGGGTCGTCTTTTATTGATTTCGTTGTTGAATTAGAGGAATATAAGAGAGTTTTTTTTTTTTTTTGAGTGGGTGGGGGAGGGGGGGGGGGGGTAAAGGAATGTGCGGCAATGAAATGATTAGGTTATTTATGTTCTCATGGAAAGGAAGGCTGGGATTTCGTTAATATATCCCATCGAAAAGGTCCAGATATGGAATAAAAATATATAAATCGTCAGAATTGGAATGAGGCTATAAATGGAATTTCCTTGTGTATACTGGAAAGGACACGGGATTATCAAGCTCTGATGGTGGGTATGGAGAACGCGTTGTGAAAACATTTCTAAGTGAACTTTTAGGAAAAGGATATACTTTGTATTTGGATAAATTTTTTACCTCTCCTGTACTTGCAAAGTATTTGTTGTCTAAGAATACACATGTATGTGGTACAGTTTTAAAAAATCGGAAGGACATGCCAAAGAATTATCCATCTGTACCTAAAACATATATACACTAAAATTTTTAATATTTTGATAAAAGAAAATTTGTATAAAAAATATACATCAAATAGAAAATAAGTATTTCCTTTCTTCCTGAAAAAAGTAGAATGCTGTGTTGAACGGGTGATTTTTAGTGAATTTTTTTTTAGAGTCAGGCTTAGCGCAAAAAAATAGCTGTCTTTTGGGCACATTTCGGAAACGAAGCGCTTCGTCCTTTGGGCCACGGTAGTTTTGGAATGCCGCCGTCCCGAAAGGGTTAATAGTAATACTATATATTTTGTTCCTTTAATATATTATAATACTGTAAATATTTTCTGTTACTAATGTTATAAATTATTATTTTACTGCTCTTATAAATAATATTTAATTATAACATTTGTTTCTTTATTTTATATTTGTACATAACAAAATTGTTTATATTTTTATAGTTTATGCATTTTTATGCACTTAGTATGAACTGTTTTGTATAAAATGAGCAACAGTACATTGAAATGTATATATATACAGTATTCACTCTGTATAAATAATTCTGTTTACAGTTAAATCTTGCTATACGACTAGACTCAAAATCAATAATTTACAGGTTACAATTATGTCCTAACCTTTTACATAATATGTAACTTCCCAATCACAATCTGTCATGCATTTCAAAAGGCTGGTATTGCAGCATTTCTATAACAAACATTTATATTCATCATAGAAAAAGTTTCTGAAAATTCTATACATAGCAGGATTAGAAATTTTAGCTCAGAATTTACTCGCCAAAAGATTCTTTTACTTATCAGTACCATATAAATAACATTGTATAATGTTTGCCATTTCTTATACACTGAAGAAATAAACCCATATGTAGATATTTTGCTATTCAGATGAAAACGTCTACTTCTCATTTACAAATGAAATTTTTGTACCCTGTACATTGTGTAATCAAACTTCATTTGAAGCGAACTCATGTATAAGAAAACTTCACGATAAAATACTATGAACTAAATTTTTATGTATCACATTTTAAAATGTTTCCAAATAACAAAATATGAAAAAATTATTTAAAAATTATGAGTTCAATGTAATTTTAAATAAATATCCATTTTTGGTGGTGATAAAACTAATAGAAATGTATATGAATTAAGAAATTATTTAAGTTAAAACAATATGCTATAGTAAAACTGTAAAGTAAAACTGTCACTAAAATTACAATATGTAAAAAATTTGTAATGGTATCAACCAGTTTGGAACAAGCACCTTCTTTAAAATAAAAAAAAAACAAAGCATCTATGTCAAGAAAAGCAAAGAGACAGACATAAAAATCTTCTTGCCCTTGGTGTAATTGCTATGTCTTTTTATCCTGAAAAATTAGATGTTTCTTGTTTCCGAAACCGGTTGATACTGATACTATTTGTTATATGCTGTAATTGTAAAGAAGCTTTTACTTTAAGGATAAAAGCATATGTGATTTGTAGACTATCCGGCAAGTTATGCCTAATCATAAATAAAGAAAATAATATTCTAATTATTATTAAGGCCACATTTGATATTATGCGACTGCTTCTGCATATCATGTGACCACATAATCAAGGTAACCGGGGAAAGTTTTTGGTCAATCTGGTTATAATCGTACTGTCACTGAAGTGAATTTTCAAACGGCAGTGGTTATAAACAAGATCCCCAAAACTTGTGTTATCTTACCAATAAAATAAACTATCCTTTTGCTGCCATGAAAAAGTTTGAATTGTGGTAACATTCAAATATAATTATTCAAATTAATCAGATTTTACTGTATTAAAACATGAGCTTGGCATCCAGGGGGAAGTCAGTAGAATGCAAATTTGTAAAACAAAAAGAAGAGTTTCATTTAACCAATATTATGAACTATTTATTACCAGTTATAAATCACCTTTGCACAAGTACTGCTATAAACAAAATCAAATTTTTATGTTGTTTTATAATATTGTGTTTAGGCGAACAATCATTGTTCATTGTTCAAACTATTGAAGTACATGGTATAAATAAATCAAACTATTGCTACATCAATACTGTTGTGCATCAATTAAAAGATAAAATATTGGGGCAAATATCTGGTGTATATAACAGAAAACAAAGTACTTCAAAAATCACTTCACATTTGTTATATATCCATTAAAGCATTTTAATGTATAACACTTACCAAACTTGACAGCAAAAAAAAAAATTCATTTATTTTATGACATAAAAACCGAGCTGAAGGTATATACACAACAATTTTACAAATTGTCTAGGGAGCAAAGTTGATCAAAATCCAACAAAAATATTTAACATACGGTACAGTGATGAATTCTAGTCTAGAAAGCAGGTCATGCAAAAGTGCATATTACATTCCAATCCCTGTGTTCCCAATTGCAGGACAATACTCAAGGTATATAATGACAATAATAGTAATGATAATAATGTTACTGCTATTGTGTTATATATTTTAACCTAGAGAAGGGTTTTTGTCTATAAATTTGGTATAGTAGTGCCATACCAAATTCAACGACAGTATTCGCTACTGATAAGATAACATCATTTATTGACTTATATAGGTAAATAAAGTTATTTTTAAAACAATTGTAGTGTGCTGAAATTTGAAAGTGAATTTTGATCACTTATTTTTGATATTAGTTATTAATTTGTGAAGACACATTTCACTTTATTTCCTATATAACATAGAAATTAAGTAAAGAATATGACTTTCCGCACAATCAATATAATAAACTAGAACACAATATAAAATGCAAGGTAAATAAATATACGTATGTTCTTTTTTTTTTTGCTGCATTTTATATTGCTATCCATTTTATTATTAACATAGAAATTATCCTATCCTATTTTCAAAGATTTCTTTTGCTAGTGTTGTCATTAGAATCATTCATAAAAAAATTAACATTTCGTGGAATAAGAGAGACTTTTGCAAGAACAATTTTAAATATGTTAAACTTTTAATATATAAAGTATGTGTGATCCAAAATGTCTTGCTCAAAAGAGCGAACTCAATAAAAGTCAATTCAGGAGAAATTATCACAGCATACAATGGCAAGATACTTTAGAATGCTACATTGAAATTTGAAAAAGGTCCTTTCTATAAGGTACCAACTAAACATAGAAGCAAGTCCATGGAAGCATTCCAATTCCGACAGGAAATATTAAAAAGAAACATCAGACATTTAATAGAAATGCAATTTTTATCTTTGGGAAATACAATAGGGATTACCATTCACACCATGCTGAATACATATAAATTTAAATCTAATAACTAACTATTGATAAATTCATTTATATCCATACATAAATTATGTTTGTTACAGACAATGCTTATTTTTCAGTTTGGCTTTGTAAATAAACAGTACAGCATGCATAACTTCCAAGTAAATTGAAGTTTTGAAAATATAATTTCTGAGATTATATGCAAATAAATGTAAAAATGTTATTCTAAACAAGAAAAAATTACGGACAACATATGAAATTTTTAAATCAGACCATATAGGACAATTTCTATAACTGGTTCAACAATAAAACAGCCTATCTAATATAATAAACAGATCAGCTGAAATATTGCAGTACAAGTTTAATTCTCTTCCAAGACTTGAAATTCTGTAATTTTAGCATAATTCAAAAGCGTACATTATGGTTTAAGAAGTTAAGAAACTTGTAGCATAATATAAACGAAATATATGCATTACATACCTGAGTAGTGTGTTGTAAATTCTCCTAAGTGTCTTTCAAACTTTCACTGACTTCGATATATAAGCGAAATCAGCTTTATTTTCCCCTATGTTGTAAAAACTTTCAAATACTCTTCTTTCAGAAAAGAAATATAAAAGAATTCCATCTTAAATAAAATTTCATCTGGAAATATCGAACGATACAGAAATTGCTGCCATCTTGTTCGACTTTTAATCAACTGTTAAATATTTAAGTGGCCAAAATCGGCCACTTAAATTAACAGCACTTTAGTGAGCTCTTTAATACCATAAAAGTGTTGGTGGGATGCAAAACAGTGCTAATCAACCGTTAAACCTCTGCTATATTTTAACGGTTGTTGGTGGGATCGGTCCTTAAAGTAATATAATTAAGGTTTGAAGTAGCAATATTTATTTCTTAAATGTTTTATCTCATTTCTCTTTTTCTTTACTATTAATCTACATCTTGATTTCTAAGATAAGAGAGCTTTTCTTAAAGTCATGAGTGGTATTTTATTCTACTCCTCTTTCACAGTTCTCCAAAGTTCATCCATTGTTTTAGGCCTGTGTTTAGAAAGTTATCTTTTTAACTATCAACGTTTTAGCTATAATCCATTGGTATCACATCAGGAGATTTTAAAAGAATATGAGCGAATGGGATAGCTTTAATACCCTGTATCTTTTATAATTTTTTTTTTTTTCAAGAAATTTAGCGGTAGGTTTTGATAGGTGACCAGTAGCTTTATTCTGATGAAATTCTATTCTATTAGACTCTGTGGATAAAGGCATGGTATTTCTTCCTTAAATAAGGGAGTTAAAATATTATCGTTGTATTGATTTTGACATTTATATTTACTTTTCTTAACTTTAATTTACCATTGTAAAAAAAGCCAGCAACAATCAAGAATCATTGACGGAAACTTTCTTTTGATTCTTGAAACCAAGTTTTTAAGTATTTTTCTCCTCTTTTGCGATAGTAAATTTTTTTTTTTTTTTTTTTTTTTTTTTTTTTTTTGTTGTTACAGTCATTTACAGCAATCCATGCTTCATTAATTACTACAATATATTTCCATCTGTCACAGGCTAAATGATTTTCATAAGAAATTCTACAGCATGTTTTATGCTCTGTCATATGTTTAGGCAAAAATCGGTGAACTGATTTTTAAAGTTTTAAATCTATATTTATTATCTTATTTACAGTCACTACAGAGGTATTTGAAGACATCAATTGTTCTTTGAGTTGGTGAATTCTCTCTTGAGACAAGAGACTTTATTTTTCAAATAGTTGTAAATATACATAGGATAAGTACATACGATAAGTTTTAGGATAAGTAAAAATACATACCTCCCTCCTACTCACTTATGGGACTGGTATTCATAAAATTTCTAGACACATGTGGACGCACCTCTCCAGATGAAATTAATTGCTATATAATAACCGAACAAAATGTTCCATAGCAAAAATTACATAGGCCTAATTTACAGTAAAAGAGCTCAGAACTAATTAAAGTTCATTACTTATCATCATTGACTGACATTGCTTTGAAACCACCAGATACTTTCATTATACTTTTAAACTGCCAGTCCACATGAATAAAAATATTCCAATACAACACATGCTATCATTAATATTTATCCACGACTTAGGTATATGGGTCATTTTCTGTAAACAGTAGTTTTACATGTCCCAGGTGTTTCAATAAAAGTTTGCATGACTTGGGATTGATTTTGGACACTGATCAGTTTTACTATATTGTAGTTCATATTTATAACCCATTTGCTAAAGAAATAATTTATATTTTTAATATTTAAAAATTTAGTTTTTTTTATTAAATGTCATTCCCCTCTTTGTTCCAACAGACAAATAATGAAATCACAACTTTATTTATAAGCCTTTATTTTCAAGTTTTCTCTTAATTTGATGTTTTATATTAAATTAGACAATTTAAAATACAAACAGTAATAAAAAATCCATTATGCATTAGAGCAATATTCGAATTTAATTTTTTACAACTGTCCCCTAGATTTTTTGTCATTCACCTGTCGTTAAATTTTAACACCTTTCTGTACATAGATGACAATAAAATGTAATTAAAAGTATTATTCTTTTTTACTAAAGTCCATATTCACCATTTCAAGAGTTTGACTATGTTCTAGCTATCATTCTGTGCAGGGAAATATTATAAAACTGAACAATTTTAGGTAAGTATTTTTATTCCTGTCATTCACCTGTCTTTAATTATTCTCAGAATAAAAAAGTAAATAATTTTTTTTAACATATATATGTGCCTAGTTAGTGTAGCAAACTAAATGCCAAGTTAGGCCTAAATGCAAATAAAACTCATGTGCTCAGAAAGTAAAATCACATGATTTGTCCTTCCCCTGTCATCATTCAACTGTCTTTTTGGTAGACAAGGAAATGAACTTAGACCAGGTGAATTACATTTAAAAACTAGATTTTTTTTTTTAGAAGATAAAATAAACAAGAAGTTAGTTCTAAATATAAGATTGCAATTAAAGTAAAACAATTTTTTTATTTTTCTAATGACACACATATATATATATATATATATATACACATACTAACAAAGCAGTTGCCTATATTAAGTGTAATTCCCCTGTCATGCTGTATTTACTTGTTTTGAAAATAAAAATTTGCATTTTCTATTTAATTTCCCAAAAATGATCACTGCTACTGAGTTTTTTTTAGTTTAAACCACCCTTGTTAAAATATAATGCAGAAAACAGGTTAAAAAATAGAAAAAAAAATGTACAAGAAAAAGCCCGTTTAGAGAAAATGATCTATATATATCCCTCAGTTTCTTATAATTTGTGCCTATTTTGTCTTTTTGACTTCAGGTTCATTGGTTCTATAGCACTGACAAAGGGAATCCAGCATATCCTGGAAACAGCTGTATGCTGAATTATTATTTTACTTGTGCTTAAATACATTGCACATGTTTCCTTAAAATAAATAAGAGTCCATTGCAATGATGAAATTTATTTAAAGAAGTTAATAAATATTTTTTTTTCAAATTTATAAAAATAAGATACCTTCAGTTGTATGCATGTGTAGTATGTTTTTTTATGATTATTGCAAAAGTCTTTTAACCCAAAATGCACATGATTCTTCTCATATGCACTCTGTGACCAACAGTTTTGTGCTTGAGCCCAAACAGTAAAAAAATTAGAGAGCAAAAACGAGTAAATCTGTGGCTATTAATATGTAGATATAAAAGAGCTATTCCAATACAAGTTTAAGAATTAATTTTAAATTTACAGAAAATTCTCATGCTTTATGCTTATTTCTATTCGATGTTTAAATAGATTCTATCAAGCTCTACCTGCTAGTGGTTACTAAATATAGCAGCTAGTTTTAGCAATAAGTATTTTAACAAGTTCTGTACTCGCACAATGGGTACAACCGTAAAGCAACAAAAGAGAGTCAAAGTTTAGTATGAGCAGGTCAAGTGGGTTGATTGCAGAGTAGAAAATACAATGTGAAAATTGCATCAAAATAAGAGTAAGAGTCATTAAAATAAATGAAAATGAAAATATTTTGATGTGATCTTAGAACTGAAAGCCAGTTTAGGAAAGTAAATGCTTACTAATAAAGACTGATCTCAAACATTTCATTGATCGAATAATCTTGCAGCAAGAAATAATTTTTTGAGAGAAAGAGTCAAGATAAAACTGCACTTGTGACCGAAATTTCAAATAATTAATTTTTCATGGATGGACCATGATGTGTTTTTAGGGAATGTTTTAGTCCTTATCTATCTCCTACCTTTTGTCCAATCAAATAAAGGAGAGTTCTAATACTTAACACTTAAAAATGTCTTTAACTTTTGAAAATTGTGAAATTAAATTAATTTTTAAATACTCTAAATATGTTCAACTTATAGCGAATAATTTGAGCATATTACAATGAATTGCAAAGCAATTCTGAATTTAAAGCTTCTAATTTATGGAATTTGTTATATGTGTGAATGTCTTCACAGTAAGTACTTTTTTAGTTTTTCAATATAATCCTATTTTAAACACTAACAAAAGTTTATGGATGCTATATTTATAATAAAAGTTTTATCTTTTTGCAAATGTTTTTAATGATCTGAATATTTATGTAGGCAGTCAATGTCTGGTGCCCATCTTCTTCAATTAGAAAAAGATCCTTCTCATCCTGAAGGTAGGGATTTAACAGTAGCTACACCTGAAGAATATGTGAAGCGTTTTGGAGGAAGTCATGTAATCAACAAAGTATGTAATAATTTATTAGCTGCAGTAGAGTAAGAATTATGTCCACTAGTGACAGTTCTAAATTTGATGGGGTTCTTATGAAATTTTGGAATTAAAATAATATAAGGAAACTTTAAAAATTTAGAGTGTAATTGTAAATCACCATAAATATAAATAACTTTTTGTTTGATACCATTAAGAAAATGTGAGTCTATTTTGAAAATATTATTATTCTTTGAATATTGTATATACATTTTTTTACAAATAATTGCATAAGTATTTGAGGCTTTGTCTACATAAGTAATTACAAAAGACTTTGTAAATTTATGA
The DNA here is from genome assembly GCA_951213105.1 of Amaurobius ferox. Taxonomy (NCBI): domain Eukaryota; kingdom Metazoa; phylum Arthropoda; class Arachnida; order Araneae; family Amaurobiidae; genus Amaurobius; species Amaurobius ferox. The sequence goes on along the minus strand of OX578133.1, from coordinate 66,299,923 downwards.
TAGAATTTTTCAATTTACCAGAGATTTTCAATTAAGATAGTTTTTTAATTAGGATATAGTGATTTAGAAATTTTCACACTATTAACCCTTTACGGACGGTCGATGCGCCTACACATCGATTGATGATGTGTTTTTAAGACTGCCATCCGGAAAGGGTTAATAGTATTTTGAATGATTGTTACGATGGTATATTTCTACATATTAAATGCTTCTAATGACTGTGCATATTTACATGCTATTTTATAAATATATTTTTTTATGTCTAAGTTAATAGATTTTAATATAAAGGAGGGGTTACTACAGGACATAGCCTAAATTTTGTTCCGAAGGACATTCTGAATTTTAAGGATTTATCATGAACAATATTTAAATATCCAGTGACAATATGACCTAGCATTGGGTTAATATACCCTTCATATTTAACATCCCTACACACACAATTATTATCTACATTAGCATCTGTATCACTATGAAAAGAATGATTGAGAAATTTCATTATAATTAAATATCGATCTACCCAATGGTTTGTTATATTTGAATGCTTTAACAACTTTTAAATCTTTGATTGACAGTAAATGGTAGTGATTATTAAATAAACCATTAAAATTGATGCAATTATAAATAGTATGTTTAAATGAAATAACACAATATGAATTAGAAGATAAATTTTTATTGTAACATTTGTTGAGGTGTATGTTCGACTTTTGGAATAAGTAAATCATGAAAAATATGATATTAAAGTAATCATTGGACATATTTAATTTTAAAAAGGTGGCATAAGAATAATTAATTTTTATTTTTTTTTAGTAGCAAAAACATATGGTTTTATAATTTTCCAATTAAAAGAACTTTTGAAGTTATGATATAAGGTTTTAATATCTGATTTAAAGTCTAAATGTTTATTTTTAATTTCGTCTTTATCGTGTTTTGATCTTTTTGCATTGAAAATGTTTTTTATATCTTTTTGCTATTGGGGTTTAAAGTATTCATAAATAGAATATTGACATTCTTCAAAGTTATTTTTTGCAATATTACTATTTAGATACATCTGATTTAGCCCATATGGAAGGAGAGTAGAAAGATATTATGTAGAAATCTTCAAAGAATATTCTGTCAGCTAAATCAGTTTTTACATCTAAAATCTGAATAGCAATATATTTTCAAATCCAATTTAGGGTCAAATATGTCATAAATCTGACAGGAAGGATTGTCATAAATACCAATGTGGTACAAGTGTGCAGCAAGGTAGTTGTATCCTGTTGTTAAGCAAAAAGTTGCCATTGCTTCCTGCCTTAGCCTATCAGATACATCTAAAAGTCATTCATTCTAGCATTTAACATGTATTCTACTTTGCAGTTTGTATTAGTGGATTATAATCATGGAACACTTTAAGAATTGTTTCGTCATGAGGAAGGACATTTGGGTAACTTGTGCATTGTATGAATCTAGCACCCTTTTTGGTGAGAAAATAAAATCCATTTAGACAAACTCATTTTTTATATAAACTTCATGAATTCAATAATTTAGCCGTAAATGAAGGTAGTTGCTGCAAAAGAGCAAAAAAAAATGAAACACTATGTATCTTGTGTTTTAATCACTTAATAATCATTATTAAAATTGCGTTTTATGCATTAAAGTGATAAGCTTTGTCAGCTGTAGTGTCATTTTAAATGTATCTTCTTTTTTATTTCGATAAAAAATTTGACATCTCCATCCAATTTTATGCATAAATCTTTTTCACTTCAAATTTCTCAGTTTTGTGTTTCTAATGTAAAAAGTTTAACTGCTAACAACAAAGTTTGATTACCTTTATCATTGAGAGGGTTATTTTTATCAGTGATCTTCATTATATAGACTTTGATCTTTTAATATATCCTAAAAGGTAAAAATTTGAGGAAGAAATTTTTTTGAGATGCCATCTACTTTGCAACTTTTCTCCAGTCTATCGCGGATTCAGTCAGGTATAGACATAATCCATAATGGGCTAGTAACCCTATCTTGATCAAATTTTTAAAAAAATTCAGAAACTCACCATAGTAATCCAGAACTCTTTACAATTTTGTAATATGGAGGAGAAAATTTGTACTTCCAAATTTTTTACACCTGTTTCACTATGCATTGATTTATGACAACTTTTCTTTCTTTCTCTGAGGTATTTTGGTGTAGATAAACAGTACAGCTTAATATTGATTTAAATTCTATCCGTTGTATTTTTATTTAGCATGTCTATTATCTATGTAAAAATATAAATTTGAAATTAACTCTAAGATAGAGATAGTAGAGATTAACCCTGGATAGAGGTGGTGTTTTAGGTCTGATTTATTAATTTGCTGAAATAGACTTTAGTTGAAATTTATCTATTTTAACATTATTGATAATGTGCTTCACTCTGCATGGAGTTTTATGTCTGATCTTTATTTAAAGAGATAAAAAATATTTTTAGGTGCTGATTGCTAATAATGGCATAGCTGCTGTTAAATGCATGCGGTCTATCAGAAGATGGGCTTACGAAATATTCAGAAATGAAAGGGCCATTAGGTTTGTTGTCATGGTCACACCAGAAGATTTAAAAGCCAATGCAGGTAATATATTTTACCTATTTGTTTTTCTTTTATTGTGTTTACATTTTACATATTTATATTAATATTCTGTTTTTATAGAATACATCAAACTTGCTGATCATTATGTACCTGTTCCTGGTGGCACCAATAATAATAATTATGCTAATGTTGAGCTGATTTTAGATATTGCAAAGAGAATGAATGTTCAAGTAAGTGCTGTTTTATGTCAATCTGCTTGTTTTCAAAATGATTTTTATGATTTCAATTTTGCATAAGCATGAATTTTTTTCCAGAAGATTTAAATTAAAAAAATATTGTAATTCCAAAGTAGTTAACTATGGGCTTCAAACGTTTAATGGATGACATTGAAAATAGTTCCCTTCATCAGCTCTCGAATGCAACACCCATGTCATTAATTTCTGATTCTTCAAAATTCAACTTCCATTTAGTTAAAGCTTAGTCCATTAGAATTATTTTGCTTTATTACTGGTTTATACAGTCTGTACCTCTTATATGGTCACCCGCATATATGGTCACCCTGTTTATAGGGTCTGTTTTTTAATGTCCCATCTAACTCAATAGGGGATTCTGTGTTAAGCAACACCACCTATATAGTAATTTTATTTTTTCAGTATCTGATATATGGTCGGTTTTTTGAGGTCAACCGATCGATCCAAAAAGCACTTCTTATCTTATCTGCTGTCTTATCTTCTGGCCGGAAACAGGCGTGAAAACAAAAAGTGTTAGAATGTGACCAATAAGAAGCGTTACACTAACGCCCCCTATTGGTATTCTTCACATGTGTAGAGTAAAAGAGAAAATCTTGTGTTTCATTTCGTTCATACTTGACCACCCTGTTTATAGGGTCTGTTTTTTAAAGTCCCATCTAACTCAATAGGGGATTCTGTGTTAAGCAACACCACCTATATAGTAATTTTATTTTTTCAGTATCTGATATATGGTCGGTTTTTTGAGGTCAACCGATCGATCCAAAAAGCACTTCTTATCTTATCTGCTGTCTTATCTTTTGGCCGGAAACAGGCATGAAAACAAAAAGTGTTAGAATGTGACCAATAAGAAGCGTTACACTAATGCCCCCTACTGGTATTCTTCACATGTGGAGAGTAAAAGAGAAAATCTTGTGTTTCATTTCGTTCATATTTGACCACCCTGTTTATAGGGTCTGTTTTTTAAAGTCCCATCTAACTCAATAGGGGATTCTGTGTTAAGCAACACCACCTATATAGTAATTTTATTTTTTCAGTATCTGATATATGGTCGGTTTTTTTAGGTCAACCGATCGATCCAAAAAGCACTTCTTATCTTATCTGCTGTCTTATCTTCTGGCCGGAAACAGCCGTGAAAACAAAAAGTGTTAGAATGTGACCAATAAGAAGCGATACACTAACGCCCCCTACTGGTATTCTTCACATGTGGAGAGTAAAAGAGAAAATCTTGTGTTTCATTTCGTTCATACTTGACCAAAAAGAACTTGCATTTTTTTTTTTATATGTCTTCTAAAAAAAAAAAAAATTAATTGAAAAGTTTAAAACATCCAATCTTTCAAAAGCAGCTTTCGCAAAAGCTCATTTGATACCCCGAATGATTTTGAACAATATCTTAGCAGCAAAGTCATGTTTCTCAGATGTTAATGTCATCGATCAGAAAAGAAAACGTCAACGCCTGTCACCTTATGAAAGTGTGGAAAAGGCTCTTCTCACTTGGATAAAATATGCAAGATCGCAAAATGTTCCCATATCCTGGATTGTTTTGAAGGAAAAGTCTTTGGAAATTGCTACTGAACTTAGCGAGTCAAACTTCATCCCTAGCAATGGCTGGCTACAAAGATTCAATTTATGGCATAATCTATTTTTTAAAAAACTGTTTGAGGAAGCTGCTGAGTTTCATGATAGTCTCTTAAAAAATATGGAAAGAATCAGTGTAACATGATGTTATCAACAGATATGAACCTGTCAATGTTTACGATGTTGATGAATGTGGACTGTTTTATCGTGTCTTGCTGGACAAAACTCTCTGTTTCAAGAATGAAAAATGTGTAGGTGGTAAGAAAAGTAAAGAGCGGTTAACCGTGCTCTTAGGTGTAAATATGGATGAGTCAGAGAAATTGAATCCCTTAGTGATTGGAAAATTTCTCAAGCCTTGTTGCTTTAAAAATTGCATATATTTGTCTGTCATCTATGATGCAAATAAAAAAGCATGGATGAGGACGGATATATGGGATAAAACAGTTAGGCAATGGGATTGAACATTTTCAAAACAGAACAGGAAAGTTGTAGTTGCAGACAACTGTACTGCTCACTGTACTATTGATGGCTTAAAATCAATTTAACTGGTTTTCTTGCCTCCAAACAGTACATGCGTATCACAGCCTTTGGACCAAAGCGTAATCCTTTCTTAACTTTCTTAAAAAAGTTTAATTTCTTGGTGAAATTTGTATTTTCCCGCATATATGGTCACCCCGTTTATATGATCATATTTTCACGGACTGCTGGGCTGACCATATAACAGATACAGGCTGTATTTGCTGTGTTTAGACATATATAGAGTTTTCTTTTAGAAGGGCACATCTTAGAGTTTAAGATTAAGAGTGAATACCCAGATCAATGAATCCTCCAGTTTTATATTTTATTTTTATTTATAAAGGTATCAAAGCCTTATAGCTTACCTCCTTATATATTCTTTTATATTGTATACTTATTATGCACTAGAAAATGTACCCAACGTTGCCCAGGAGTTAAAGCAGGGTAGTTATATAGAATAGCAAAATAAATAAATTTTATTCATATAAATAATAGTGAAAGTTGCATGCCACAATTTAAATTTGACTTTCAACAATCTGAGCACAATTAAACCAATTTATATATTAGCTACTGCAAAATAAGTGCCCATTACATAAATAATACAGATAATGCCATACTCCAAATCTCGAAACTGTACTCATAACACCATACTCAAAACTTTAAAGAATCTCAAATAGGATATCTTTAAAGTCCAGAAGGGAGAAGGTTAACACCCCACTTTCTCCTCAACAAAATGAGTCTGTCCTTTCTACCATGCATATTAGGGGTAATACCTTCAACCCGATATCTCATCTCTATAGATTGAGGGGTCCGCTGATTGCTATGTTCATTAAAAAAAAAAAATCAAAGACATGGCTGGGTTAAAAAATATATAATTAATCAATGGATGGGTTTATAATTTTTTTTCTGGAGTAGTTTGGGATATATTTAGGAGCTGCTATTAAAATATGAACGTGGGATGGCATGTCAAATTTTGTGTAATTTTAAAATCAGGAAGGTTTAAAATGCACAAAAAGTATATATATTTCAAAAATTCATTAAAATTTGTCTATTCATCATGGTCTCCTTTCTTCTCTATGGTCTCCTTTCAAAGTTTGTTTGAAAGAGATCTTTCTGATTGTATCAAGATGTAAACTCCATGATTATATTTTAGGTTGCTAAGGAATTGATTTGTGTAAATATCGACCTAAAACATAAAATAACTTAAAAAACTAATTTAAAAAAATAACGCTGAAGTACACCTATTTGAGTTTTGAAATACCTGTGTATCAAATTTCATGGTCGTACTCTGCTTAGATTTCTCACAGACAAAAAGAAAGACTCACAGACATCTTCCTTTAAGATTTCATGTATCGCATATAATGTATCACATACAACAGATCACATGTAAGATTTTTTCTAAGCATCAAGGGTGGATTGGCCTGTTCTGCGCAATCTTCGGTCCAGACTGACTGAGGTCCTATTGAAACATGACTTTGAAATAATTTATTCAAAATATAAAGCAACAGTTAAGTTATAAAATAGGTTTGAGAAATTTTATTTTAAGAATATCTTGTAAGTGAAAACTCAATAGAAATAGACAACTTTTTACTTTCTCATTACTACGTTAGAAAATTAATTGTTTTCTCACAAATTTTTACATTTGAAACTTCGTAAACACTTGCAAAGATGTTCATCTGCAAGGTTTGGACACAATAACTAAAGAACAAACATACTATCACCATGGAATGTATGTGGAAGACCCAGACCACTCAGGTCACCCTAGGGTATGAGCAGCTGATTGAGTGGCCGGCATGGAATGTATGTGGAGGTACACTTATGTAAAATACAGAAGCTAGATATGCACACACACATATACATACTTACATATATATATATATATATAATTGTAATTTGCAGGATTATGACACTATACAAATTATTAAAAATTTATGATCTTGATGTTATTCTATAAAGAGAAACAATAATCCCCAGAACAAGGATAGTAGAATATTCTATATAGGTAAAAATATGAACTATTCAATGCATATAAAGAGTATTAACATAATATGCATTCACACAAATATCAAAATCATCAGTTTGACTGACCTGCTGCCATCATGAAAAAAATTATTTCAAAATATATTTAAAGAATTTTTTTAATGAAAAACTTAGTATTAAAAACCCACAAAGACACAATTGTTTTTTATTGATGCAAGTGGACCAGAAACAATGTGAAATATGAATGTATTGCACACAAGTACCGACTATCATTTAGGAATAAAATAATGGTTTGATAAAAAATACTGTTTTGAGCTGCTAGAAATGGTTAACTATACTGTTGCAAAATAATATATAAATCCATAAAAAATTGAGCTACAATCGAGAAACTCGACATGTATGTGTCATTTGAAGAGATATGCAAATGATTAGAATTTGGGACCAAAAAATGTTTTATTAAGAAATGGTGGCAACAAGAATGACATTTTAATAAGTGGTAAATCCTCCCCTGGCTGCTATATAAGCCAATATTCAGTGTGGCATAGAGTCAGTTATGTTGCTTATGTCCTTCAGCAGAAGATTCTGCCACAATTATTGCAACTGGTCAGTTAAGTCAGTGGTATTCTGAGAAGGCTGCAATTGCCATTCAGTATATCCCAGGCGTGTTCTATTGGTGATAGGTCCTACTACATCATGCAATGTTGGAGACCTGGATGGCCATGGGAGGGTATTAAATCCTTGAAAACATTATTGAGAAAAAGTTGTTTAGTTTGTAGTCGAGCGTTGTCTTATATTAAATACCTGGGTAGCTTGGCAGCATAGGCAAAACAATAAGCTACAGAATATCATCGACATGCAAGCGAGTCACCAGTTTGGTTTGCAGCACAACTAGATCAGTTCTCCTACAAGATGGCTCCTCTGACTGACACACCATGTGTGATGGCTATGCATCACTCAACAACAAATGCAGGATTGGAATGCTGGCCAGTCCTCTTTTACACACATATGCGGTACCGGGGCGCGGTAGCCCATTGGTTAGCGCGCTGGAGTTGCACTCGGTAGGCCCGGGTTCGATTCCAGCCACTGCCAAAACTGCCGCCGTGTTCATGCTGAGTACGATCACGTTAAACATGTGGGTCCGAAAGTCCTTCCGAGAGGTTGGTGGTAGGGGAAGGAGGGTACGGTCCCTGTGGATGCCTCCCCCACTGGGTTCCGGTCTAAATTGGGTGGCACTTCCCGACCGTCCAAACAGTTACCTTACACCTTTCTGGTAGGTCGGACGGTCTGGGTTTCAACAACAACACATATGCGGTACCGGCCATCCATCTTGTTACTCTACATCTTTGGATGAGTCGGTTGGCCTGGGCTTTCGACACATATGCGGTAGTCATCAACACTGAGAGAGAAGCAGTATTTGTCACTAAAGACAACATGCCTCCAATTGGGCACTGTCCAAACTGATGAAGCTTGGCACCAATCTATGTGGCTTTGCCTATTAGGCACATTAATGGATGTTGATACCTAATTCCACCTCCTGTCAGGTGTCTCCTGTCAGGTTGTCCTGTCAAGTATTATCTCTCGATACAGGATGTATGGAGGATGGCAAATGCTTTCGAATGGCTGATAGTTGCACCATTGGTGTGAAAATGGCTCCTCATCTGACTGCACTGTCCTCTCGATCAGTTATCCGTCTGAGGTGTCTTGATCCTCTGCGACAATTACATGTGCCTTTTCCGATCCACTATTGCCAACACTGAGCAACTATCATATCACTCCGATCAAGATGGCGACTGATACGTCTGTTGGACCAACCAATTTCTCTTAGGCCTATGATGCGACCTCTTTCTAAATCCGACAATTGTTCGTAGTGCTGTCGAGTACATTTCAAAGGCATCTTTATACACAACTTGCAGTATCAAAGCAGAAAATCTGGTTCCAATAGCTCATGAGTGATAACACCGGTCAGTTTGCATGCTGCATGATGTGTATTTCTCATGCATGTTGCACGAGTCCTATAACATCATTGGTGCTGACAGTTTGATCATTTGCATAGCTCTTAAAGCAACGTTTGCATGCAGAATTTAGTGGTTGTAGCTCAATTTTTTATGGGTGCATATATTTTTTTTGCAACAGAGTGTATATATATTTTTGAGCCAAAACTTAATAAATTATAATCCACCATTTGGGCAATCCTGTACTAATATTAAGATAAAAAGATCAGGGCTGGTAATAAATTCAGTATTTAAGTTTTTAGAAAATAATACACAAAATATTTTTGTATCAAAATAAATGGTTTTATTTCTTTTCAAAATATTTGCCATTAGCATCAATACATTTTTTCATTCAAATAAACTAGTTTTCAAAACAGTTATGCCATTCAAAAGTTGGTATAGCAGAAACATGTAATTTAATAAGCTTCAACTGCTTCTTCTGGGTTGTCAAATTGTTGACCACACACTTTGCTTCAAATAATCGATAATTTGAAATGCAGTGTGTGTTTGCATTGCATGATGGAGAACATTTCTTCTGATTTGAGTGACCATTTCTAGCAAACAAATTGTCTTATACCAATCAGCATTAACTGTTCAATGGTTGCAACATGGCCAGAAGTACTAAAAAACAAAGCAATCATTTTCTTGAAACACTTTGTACATGAACATTTTTTATAGTATTTGGCTCATTTTAAAACATCCAAACAGTATATTGTTGTTTTGTTTCAGGTTTGTAGGAATAAATCCACATTCATTACCTGTTACAATGTCAAAGACATGTTTTGAGACACCGAGTTAGATCTTTTAAGATTTACCTTGGACCATTTGACAGGAGCATCCTTTTGAGCTTGAGTTAATTTCTATGGAATTCAATGCACACATACCTTTTTGACTTTTAAATGAGCATGTAAAATTGAATTCACTCAGGTCCTTGAAATGTTCAAAGATGCCTCAATTTCATCATATGTCACATGATGATCTAAAGTGATCATTTGTTGTACAGCATCAATGTTCAATGTTTTGTGGTGTCACAGCAGTTCTTGGTCAACATTCATAAAATTTATTACTGAGATTCCTATGTCCAAGATGGAATTCTTTAAACCAGTTGTAAATTGTTGCTGTGGATGGTGCTTCATCAATAAAAGCCGAATTCATTCAATCGACACACTGTTGCTGTGTCAACCTTTGACGAAAGTCATAATAAATCATAGCTCAAAAATCCCTTCGACTTAAATCCATGTTTTGTCACTACCTTATTAACTTAACTATACCATAAAAACAATGCTGTAAAAAAATTTTATAGCATTTTTTGTTCTTTAACAGCTAATGTTCACATAAAAGTTCAAAATTGAAAAAAAAATGTATACATTGAAAGCTGTTCTTTTTATATTGCCATATTCTAAAAACTTAAGTACTGGCCCTTGTAATCCACCAATTAGACAGTCCTGTACTAATATTAAAATAGAAAGATCAGGGCTGGTAATGAAAAAAAATGTCTACATTGAAAGCTGTTCTTTTTATATTGCCATATTCTAAAAACTTAAGTACTGGCCCTTGTAATCCACCAATTAGACAGTCCTGTACTAATATTAAAATAGAAAGATCAGGGCTGGTAATGAATTCAAACTGTACCAGATTGATAATCATAATTTGACCCTGTTAGGTATCTAATTGTTGCATAAAGTGGATTTTCTGAAATCTGTTTATAATTAAATTTCTTGTTACACTGCCACATTGCAGGTTTTCATGTGCTTGACAAAATGCAAATCAATATCACCCAGACCACAAAAAAAAAGTTCTAGTTATAGGATCATATCTAATGAAGGATGAAAATATTATGATAAACAGTAGTTTAACTTTCTGGTTTTACATAGAAGTGAATATCGAGAAAATATATTGAAGTATTGTAAAACCATTATATGTTTTAAAATTTCTCATTTTCATTTTTCATCTAAGTGGTTATGCCATTATATACACTTTAAATAGTATGTACTACTAATAAATATACAGTTTCCATTCCAGTCACATTATTATGACCAACTACCTAGTGCTCATCAGTAATTATTGTCATCTGAAAATCATTGCAAATCATTGAGACAAACCATTGCCAAGTAGACTTTTCATAAATTGCTCAATTTTACTTAATTTGGTTAAAATTACTTTGTGTAAAAATTGCTATACTTTTCATTTTTATGTTGTAGGTTGTCTGGGCTGGCTGGGGGCATGCTTCAGAAAATCCAAAACTACCTGAACTTTTAAATAAAAATGGAATAGCTTTCATGGGTATTTAAATTTTATAAAATAACTACATGCAATTGATTCTATGGTACTTAACAAATTAAAATCTGTAATTGGGATATTTTATTTCAGGACCACCTGAAAAAGCAATGTGGTCTCTTGGTGATAAAATTGCTTCCTCTATTGTTGCTCAAACAGCTGGGATCCCTACTTTACCATGGAGTGGATCAGGTATGTTTCAGATTATTATTATTAATGATTTTGTATATTGTGTATATATACCAGGCTCAAAACCTGGTTGCTGGCTTGTGACTGACAAGTTAACTTTTCCACTGAGCAATGAAAAGCTATAGGCTAGTACAAAATCTGGTAACTGGTAAAAGACATTTTTGGCAAATTGTTACTCCAAATTTTAACTTCTGTTGTATGTATTATAATATAAACATGGAGATGTCAAAACTTTATTTTAAGTTGTTCTCTTTATTTTCATATTTTTTTTTTATTTTGAAACTATTCATGACAAAATATGCTATGCCTGAAGATGCCTTTATCACTAGATTCACAACCTATTTTGTCAGATAGATTTTTGCTCTTTGAGTGGTTATAGCTGAACTGTTTATTACTTCAAAGATTAAATGTGATGACTTGTAGTGCTTTTTATTATAGATTCTTTCCAATCTTACTTTCTTTACATTGAGAAAGAATATTGTGAGACTATTAGAGAATTGAAGATTGCAGAATATTGATTAATTTTTCTTTTGTGAAAAATTTCAAAGATTTTAAGTGATCATTTTAATATTATACTTGTATAAACATGTATATAGTAACAGCTACTTAAAATAGAGCCTTTATAGAAAGAGATTAAAAGTTAAGACTGTAAAAAGATACAAAGATTGCTTTTATTCACTTTTTCATTTCAAAAAAATATCTATTTGAAAAGAATTTGTTAAAAGTAACCCTTTCCTATCTGAAAAGTGTATTAGTGTTCACATATGTGGTATTAATATATTTATATTTTAGAGAGGTAAAAATTTGAATGGTGTCATGCATCTATTTTATACACATACACATTATTATTTTTAGTATTAAAGGATTTAAAAAAAATTATCAATTTATAAACAATTTAAAGCACTGAATGCATTAAATCATATACTGAAAAATATGTTCTACAGAAGGCTACCTGCCAACTACTATGGAATGTCCGTAGTTTCTATGGATTGGGGTGTATTACTGTGAAATATGGAAGTCATCATTAAAATTATAGATTTCATGAACTTTTATCTTGTTTTGCAGAATTAGTATTTTTGTAATTTCTAAAAAAATATTCATAATTTCTCCATAAGTGTTTATGCTTAGTCTGTCATAAGTAGAGAGGGAAACAGAGTTATGTCTAAGGTTAGTGATTTTGATCTTTAAAGCATTGAAAAAGAGTCTGCTTAATATATTTTTACTACAATGCAGGGCTGTCCAGTTAATAATATTAATTAACTAATTGAGGAAGATATGCATTATCAGTTGCAATATTTAATAATTCTTTAAAATGTACTAATGTATATTTATCATCACAAATTTTACTTATTCTAAGAGCCTGATTTTAATGCTGTATTCATTTAGTGTGAAATTATAATTTATTAATATTCATTATTATTATTATTCATTTAGTGATTATTAATATTCATTTAATGTGAAATTAAGTAATTTTTTAAAAAGGTATGATAAATATTTCATGGAAATATTATACTATTGAAACATGTATTTCTAAAATAATTTTTAAGAGATTATTAATAACTATATTATTTAACAAGTCTTTAAAATCAAAAGTATAAATACTATAAATATTAACAAGAGTATATGAGTGCATATTAGTTACTGATTTATATGATAAAAAAGACTATTTTAACTTTAACATTAATAAAATATTACCTTTTAATTCCTGTAACTTGATTCAATTGTTTAGAAATATTATACTTAATCAGCTTTTTAGAATTTATTTATTATCTGATAAAAAATTTCATGCTATGCATATTAATAAACTTAAAATTACTAGCAAATTATATAAATATTCAGCTCATTTAGTGCATAGTATAGTTAAAAAGTTTGGTATGGTAGATTATACTTAAATTCTTTCCTTAGTATCTTATTTTAGCCAGACACATCCACTTTCCCTTGAATAAGCATTACCATGTATTTACATGTTCTTACTGTTGCATAACACCTTTTATTGTCATTTCGCATTACTGTTATTTCTTTCTCACGATTGGCAACAACAGTTCTCAACTTTTTATTTTTTGAGATTGGCAACATTGGTCTCTTTATTCAAGGCTCCAATGGATCAGACGTATGCAGTGTTTCTTCAAGTATTCTTGTTTCCTTTTATTTTTCAATCTTTATGCATGTTGTCCAAGTTGTCAGTGTTTATAGATATAATCTATCGCTGATATCAGAAACATGCATTTTGTGTTCATTTTTATAAAATACTTGGACTTGATAAAGAGTTTTATTGAAATGAACAATTCATTATTAGGCCTAGGGCTTGTCCATGTATACAGCTTTCATGCTTGGATTTTATTTGATATTATTTTATCGATTCCTTTCCAGTGATGTTTTTTGTTTGTCTTCAGTTTAACTAGAGGTTTGCATTTTTATTTTCCACTTGATTGATGATTCTCTGTTTGTTACTTTTATTTGTAAGGCATTTTGTAATGTTGGGGTTTTTTGAGTTAAAACTTCTCTCTATTCTTTCATTGGATTTTCAAACTTTTATTATATATATATATATCATGCAGTATATTATCTTGGTGCAGGACATAACAGTTTCATATATCATATAGCACTACTGACAAGGCTCCTGCTAATGTTGGCAGGTATGCTGAAGGGGGATGTTGCTGTAGCAGGAATTCTTATCTCTCTATATTAAAAAATGTAGTTGACACCACCACCATTCTTTTATACATTTCACATTCCTCGAGTTTCTCAGTCACATACCACAACATCTATAGTATATAAAAATATGAAATTTGGTTGAGAAATGTTAGGGGTACACTGATATAAACGTTTTTCAATTTTAAATTTAGTTTAGGAAATATTTAATGTCAAAGTCAAAGGAAGAGTATTTGAGCTGTGAGTTCATGTCCTGGACAGACTAGCCATAGCAAGACCCCAAATTTTTGTTAGCATGTACCTACATAATTGAATTTTTGCATAACGTAGTCCCTTTTTTAAAATTTTTATTTAATTGAGTTATTCAATTATTTATGCACCTCTGAAAAGAAAATTTTTCTTCTAATTGATCAAGCCGATTGCCAACTTCTCTTTGATTGGTTTCTGGCAGAAATGTTACAAAATGGCCGAAGACTGAGTTATTGAAGCATTAAAACATAAGTATAGATATTTAATTCTAAACATGCCACCAACATTAGTTAGTGCACTTAAGACAATGTGAAATGTTGACAATCATATGCCTTATCATTTATTCTTACAAACAACCAGAGCATTTCACAGCTATTGATGTCATGAACATTATGACTAACATATATTTTTATATTGCATAACAATTATATGTTTTATTGTAAATCTTTTTATACTGAAAACATAACATGATATTATGCCACTGTATTATGAACAAATGGTAAAATGTATAGCTATGAAATTTTGCCATTTGTTTGTAATATATTAAGCAATCATTCTTAATAGCAGGCGGCATGAAATAATTCTTAATGTAGGCTCAGAAAACAGCAGAAAGTAGGAGACAAAGCTTCTTAACTCACAGTGCGAATTTTGAACTTGTCGAGCATAGCAAGCTGGATGCTGAGCTTGGTGAAATTGTTTGCAAAGTGAGTTAATTTAGTTGATGTTAGCTAATAATAAGGTGGCGAAGCACCAACAAGTGCATCATGCCTGCGGCGAACTCCGGTTAATGAGTGGCAGCAAATCTAGGGTGGAGCCATGGAGTTTTGTGAGTGTCAGCGAGCATAGGACATATAGGTGGTCATGTGTGCCAGCCAGATTGAAAGAATTCACAAAGCAAGCTCCAGGGCTGGTGAATGTCCTTTAATAATGAACGGTCTCCAATGGGCATATTACACTTCCTTAGCAGTGACACTAAAGTGCTTGTGAAGCAAGCTCAGAGAGTTGGAGGTGAAGCAAGTTATGGGTGTGGGGTGGGGTGGGGGTGGGGGTGGCAAGCATGGAGAGAAAGGGGCGAAGCTCCCTAGTCTGTAAAAAAATATAGGTCTTAAGTTGGTAAAAGGAAAACAGCTGTTTTACTGAAATAATTTTTTGTATGACTTTCAATTATTTTAAAAGGCAGTAAATTTCATTATATTTTTATCAATAAAAAGTGCTGCTAAACGTTTCATTTCTAGAAAATCATTTATTATTATTATTCTTAGGTAGAAGACAGATATAATTTTATTTTATAAAAAAAAATGTATGCCACATTTTTTTAATGACTTTAAAATACAGTCCTTTAAACTATGGCAATACCATATATTTTAATCAGATAAAAATATATCTTATAAAGATATAATTTTTTATTATAATCAGAGAAAGCTTTAAAAATAAAATTGTATGCCTATGATTATTTGCAACAAGCTGGAAAAAGCAATTTTAAATTATTTAATCAAATACTTTTTACTCATTTAAATCAACTAATTCTTTAAAAAAATGTTGATTTTGGACATTATTTAAATGTAAGTAAAACCAGATTGATTTAAATAAGACTTTAGATTATATCTATAATAATAAAGGTACATGTTTGTCTATTTGGGTCATTTGTAGCAGAAAATCTAAGCAATGTATGGCCATTCAATTTAGTATGCAGGCACTTTAGGACCAAGGAAAGTGCATCTTTGCATTATTTTTTTTTTCTAATTTGAATTAGTTTTATATTTATTTTATGTTTTAGTATAATTTTCACACAAATGCTTTCCTTAGAGACCAAAACTATTATTTCAGAGCTTCCATCTTGACACCATCGGAAAGATTGCAAAAATTTTCATTCAGACAAATTTGTAATGGAATCCAACCAAGTAATAGTCAAATTTTTATGAATTTTAAAAATATATATGCTTTTTGCTTGTTGAAGACGGAATCTATCTTCTATTTAAATAATAAGGGAAGATGTTTGTCTGTGTCATCTGTAGCAGAAAATCTAGGTAATATATGGCCATGAAATTTGGTGCACAGGTATTTAAAACCTGAGAAGGTGCACCTTTGTGATATTTTTTAAAACTTTGAATTAGTTTTTTAGTTATTTTATGTTTTAGTATGATTTTCGCACACATGCTTAGACTAAAAATATTATTTTAGTGTTCCCATCTTGATACCATCAGAAAAATAGAAAAATTCTCTTTTAAACAAGCTTTTAATGGAATCCATATACGAGTAATCATATTTTCATGAATTTTTACAATATGTATACTTTTCATGTATTGAGGATTCAGATATATTATACTCTCAAGATGTTCTCTCAAAGTTTGCATTTTAACACCATCTGCATAGTATTTTTTTTTTTTTTTTGTAATTGTTGTTATAAGCGGACATATTGTTAAAGATTTCTTTGGCTCTTGAGAATTCTCTGTGGGTTCTGATGTGATTGTAATCATAGGTTTGCATCCTAAATCCCTGTCAATGCTATGTGCATTTTCTAGAACATTCAGGCTTTGCCTGGATGCAAATATCTGATAGAAACTACACTGGAGCTCACATTGAATTCCCGAAAACTAAAGAGTGTTTTTACAATAAGTTCATTTATAACAAAAATAAAATTTAACAAGAAAGATTAATCATGCATAAAGCATTGATTATGCAACATTTTCCAACTGAAATGCAATTTTAGTTAAACATCTCTAAAATGCGATATATTCAGCGATGGTATTTTAAAAATTATCATAGTACAATAATTGGAAACTTAAAACTTCATCAAAAAAGGCAATGCTATAAAATTACTTGCTTCTCTGTCTAAGTAAAATTAATGAATATTCCATTCATATCATTCCAGACTCCAGAGCTAAATAATTTTGCATTAAAAATAAATTCAGCAATTCTCATACAACTCATCTTACAATCGCTTGTTTTGTTTACATTTTGCTAAAGTTAAAATTAGGCTACGTTGTAGAAATAATCAAAGTTCAGAGATCATTTAAAATAAAAAATATTGTAATTATGCAAGCACAGAATTTAGAAACACAGGTAATATGTAAAAATAAAGCGGTTTTAGGATGGATGCAACACTAAATATAAATACAAGAAAGATCAATCATGTATAAAGCATTGATTATAAAACACTATCCAACTATAATTTTATTTAAACATCTCTAAAATACGATACATTCAGCGGTGATATTATTTTAATTATCATAGAACTACAATAATTTATTTTACTTTTAAAATTAAAACAATGGAGGTAAAAGTACTTTCTCACTCCATGCTTAAAACTTCATTCAAATTTTATTCAAATGATGTCATCAAAATATAAATCATCTGGCTCTCTATGTAAAAGTAGTGAGTATTTCATTCATACACTTTTATCCCAGACTCCAGAGTTAAATAATTTTTCATGAAAAAAATTCAGCAATTCTTATACAACTCATCTTACAATCACTTGTTTACATTTTACATTCGTTAAAGTTAGGCTTCATTGTAGAAATAATCAAAGTTTGATGATCATTTAAACTAAAAAGTATTGTAACGGCATTGGCACAGAATATGGATGTACAGAAAAAATGCAAAAATAAAGGTTTTAGGATGGATGCAGCATTAAATATAAATTAAAAAGAACTTTAAAAACCATGATTTTCACACAAGATGGATGACATATTTAATTTTGAAGTGGGTTACATGACCTCCTTATATTATATGGGTGTCATTATTATTTTAATTTTTATTTAAAAAACTACCAAACATATTTTGCTGAAATTTTTTTTATATATTTTATGGGATAATTTGAATATTTCCTAAAATTTTTGAAATAATTTGTGAATTTTAACTTTGCTTAAAATTTTTTTGAAAAATTAGGTCCCATAGGGTTCAATGTATTTAATTTTTTTAAGCCGGGTTCAATGCAAACCTAATTGCATGATATTATTCATTTATATTCCCATATGTCCCACAGACCATCTCAACAACATATTAAAATTTCATTTTGATAAAGTCATTTTTATGGTAATTATCATGCGAACTGACAGATAGACGGACAGAATGAACAAAGTCATAAACACTTTTCAGCTATGTTGTAAAGTGTTAAAAAACTGTTGTGTTGGTGAATACACGGCTGCGACACGTTTTCTCAACTTAAACCCTGGGCAAATCTAGGTATGTTTTCTAGTATATACAGGTGAACCTCGATATGTTGAACCTCGGTATCTCGAAATTTTCGATATCTCAAAATATTTTCATTTCCCTTCACCCACGGTATAAAACAAATGTAAAACAAACTCTTTAACTTAAAATTTTTTTTAATCAAACTCTCGATATCTCGAATTTTTTCATCTTACCATTTGGATCATCTTACCATTTTTATCTTTTCATTTGGAAAAATACGATCCAAAAAATGTGTTTAATGCAGATGAAACAGGACTATTTTTTAAGTGTATGCCTGTTAAAACTATGGCCATTAAAGGTGAAGTATGTCATGGAAGGAAAAGGATCAAAGAAAGATTAACTGTGCTATTTTGCACTAATATGGATGGTTCAGGAAGGCTCAAACTCAAACCTCTTATGATAGGTAAATCTGCTAAACCCTGATGTTTTTCAGGAATGAAATCTGTTCCAATGACTTATTTTGCAAACAATAAGGCTTGGATGACTGCCGAAATTTTCATTAATTGGTTGAAAGAACTAGACAGAAAAATGTCCCTTGAAAATCGCGATATTGTTCTCTTCTTGGACAACTGTATAGCGCATAATAGCGTGCCGAAATTAAAACCCGTGAAAGTTCATTTCATGCCACCAAACACAACTTCTAAGTTACAGCCTTTGGACCAAGGTATTATTCAGAGTTTTAAAGTAAACTATAGCCACAAAATTAAGCTTATTTGGATCCGCCTGGCTCATTTGGAAAATGTGATAGATATTGAAGGATTCAGTACCTGTAACCAATCTGTCATAGATGACTATTTTGCAAGTAAAGCAATGCAAGATTAAATTTTAATAATGTATGTACGTACATAGTATTACATTAAATGTGTATCCAATCATTTCAAGCTTCACTTTATTTGTTGTCAGCATTGTTATGGGTAATACCCAATTCTCTGTCTATAAGATAAAGTAAGTGATTTTTTTAAAAATGTGTAAAGTATGGGACTAGTATGTATATATTCTTTTATGAATTCCTTAAAATTTTTCAAATTTTCGATATCTCGAATTTTTGATATCTCGAATTTTTTTTCTACTCCCTTCAAATTCGACATATCAAGGTTCGACTGTATATATATATATATATATATATATATATATAGAGAGAGAGAGAGATAGAGAGATTTTACACATTATTCCAAAAGAAAAAAGTAATGCTAAAAATTGAGTAAGATGTACAATAATGTGCCTAATGTACAATATAGAAATATGCAGTGTATTGAATGCCTACTCTTCTTCAGAATTTAAAACTCCATCTTAATTTTGTTTTTTCTGAGATCCTTATATTATTATTGTGTTATATTATGCAGTACACTCCTGATTATCCATCAATCATGAGACTGGAGGTGTAATGGAAAAGCAAAATAGATGGATAAGTGAAAGACAAACAAACTGTTATTTTTAAAATCATACATATTTGCATATATATATATATATATATATATATTTATATTAAAATACACTTAACAGATAACAGTACAAGAACACTTTAATGAGGCAATTTGAACATGTTATAAAAACAAAAACAGAAAAAAACATTTCATAAACGTTTAATTCTCTTTGACCATCACCAAATCTTCATCATAATCACCAATTTTTCTTTCATATTAAGAACAACTTCTTTTTTTTTCACATTTATTCTGTCTGATTAAAAATAAGAAATGAAATGAACCTCCCAACGATGGTGTGATATACGCTACAGTGGAGAATGCCCAATCATGCACCTCCTTACCTAGATTACTTTATCTGCCCCGAAACAGGATAGAAAATCATTCAGGAAGAATTATAAATACCTTGATATACTGAAAAATATATTTAAAAAATATATACTTATACTCAGAAAATACACTTAATATAATCTCTAAATACCTTGGGAAGAAACCATCTGTTTGGAGGGAAGTAGGATAGGAAAATACAAGAAAGGAAAGGACTGACACTTGCCATGTAATGGGAAATAAATGGAGCAAACGGTGTGTGTGTGTGTTAACCAAGTGTGTAGTGTGATAGAGTGGTGGATAAATAGAAGTTCATTGTATTAAGTAACATGCTTATTTTCAGCTATTTATATTATTTTAAAACTATAAAAATATGATAATTTTCAAACCTACATGATTGTATACAAATGTTGTTATTGTTGCTAATCCCACCTGGATTAGCCAACAATCTTGGATTAGCCAGATCTAGAAGACCTAAAATGTTTATCTGTTCTAGGACTAAAGGCTGAGTGGAATGAAGGTCAAAACAGTAAAATAAAAATTCGTTCTGAACTATACAAGAAGGGATGTGTAGTAGATGTTGACGAAGGCCTCAAAGTGAGATAGCATTTTTATTACTTGATTATATAATGAACACTATTATGTTAAAAATCTTGCATTTGGAAAACGTAAAATGCATTACTAAGAAAAAAATTCAATAATTCATTCTCTTGTACAAAGTGTTGAACATATAAACTGTAGCAATATGTTTGTTTAAAAAAGTTTTACATAATATATTTTACCCAATTTAAGTTTTAAATTTTTTTTAGATTGCTCAAGAAATTGGATTTCCAGTAATGATTAAAGCCTCTGAAGGAGGGGGTGGTAAAGGAATTAGAAAAGCTGCCAATACTGAAGATTTTCCTACTCAGTTTCGTCAGGTAACTTTTGTTTGTCTTCATATATATGTAATACAATTTGGTGTGAAATAACTAGCTAAAATGTAGGAAGAAATGCTATTTAATTTTTCTTCCAATAATACATTGTTACTAATATTTTTAATTTGATTATAAATCAACTGTGATACAAATGAGTCTGGATCATTCTTTCTCCTCTCATTCTACTTAATTTTTCACTTGTTAAATTTGTGTGCATGATTGAATTTTCTTTGCATGTCTCATTGTTATATTTAGGATTTATATATTTTATAGTATTCACTTAAAGCTGATAATATTTTTATATCATTTTATTTTTCAAATCAATTATGATATTTATTTTAAGGTTCAAACTGAAGTGCCTGGATCACCAGTTTTCATTATGAAAATGGCTACTTGTGCTAGACATTTGGAAGTTCAACTTCTGGCTGATTCATATGGCAATGCAATATCGCTTTTTGGAAGAGATTGTTCCATCCAAAGAAGGCATCAAAAGATCATAGAAGAAGCCCCTTGTGTGATTGCCAAACCAGATGTTTTTGAACAAATGGAAAAGGTGTTGTATTTTTAAATTCTAATATGGAAATTTTTGTACTATACATGAATAGTGTGTTTTATTTAAACCATATTATGCACATTTAGGCAGCTGTGCGTCTTGCCAAAATGGTTGGTTATGTTAGCACTGGAACTGTTGAATATCTCTATGAAGATGATGGAAGTTTTTATTTCTTAGAACTTAACCCAAGGCTTCAGGTAAAAAGTTAATAACTTTTCACTTTTCTAATTTTATTTCCATATGGCTAGGGTCAAGTCAATATTAGGCAAGTCAATAATAGGTTTTTGTTTTATAGTTGCTACTCTTTTTCTTGTCGCTTTGACAAAATATAAATCATACCCTTGAAACTCATCTACACCCTCTAGGTTCTTTCTCGGCCACTCAAATACCTGCTGTAAGCCTTAGAGCCAGCCGAGTGGTCTGGGCCTTCAACACCCTTTAGTTTGAGCTAGACAGCCTGGGTAATAATAAAAAAAGTATGAATCACATTAATTTCAGGGATTGATATAAAAAATGCATAGATGCCAACCTGCCAGAAAGAAAGATAGGAACATATTGCATGAGGAAAAATCACACATTAATACCGTTTTTCCCCATACTGCTGCAAAATAGCCTTCTATTTCATTAATAATACATTTGAAAATAGTTTTTCTATATAATATACAAAATAATTACAAATGTTTTAAACGATGCAAACAAATTGTAACAGTGGAAAAATACTTTCAAAATAAAATGAAATATAGAGGATCGCACACAAATGCAGTTTATCATGATACTGCTGCAAAATAGCTTTTCATGTCATTAAAAATACTCTTGAAAAATAGTTTTTCTGTACAATATAGTATATACAAAATAATTACAAATGATTTAGACGATGCAAACAGATTGCAGAAGTGGAAAAGTATTTTCACAATAAAACGAAATATAAAGAAGATCACGGACAAATGCCATTTATCGCAGTACTCGTGCAATATAGATCTTCATTTCTTTAATAATACGTCTGAAAAATAGTTTTCTTGTATATAACATGAAATAATCACAAAAATTTTAGTCGACGCAAATGTGTTTCTCCCACATTAATTAGAAACAGACGCAATCACGTGGAAATGGATTTTTAGATGAAAAAACGGGAAAACCTTGATCTTAAAATTTCTGGCTTTGTTTCTCATTTCTTGACCTACTTCCGATTTCATGACTTGTAGATACTCTTATGCAAATTTGTATACAATAAAATATAAATGTTATGGAAAAAAAAATCGGACTACTGTATATCCAAATCGGATTCCCGGAACAAGACTGATAAAACAGAACAAGTACATAAAAATTGGAACACTTGGCAGCTAAAAAAATGTCATTTTCAATGTCTGATAGCAAAATAGTAGCTAACCAAATTTGCAAGACGCTGGAATGATTTAATCTGGATCACAGTGTGTTCTATAATAGTAAGCAATTAGAATGTAAAGATTCTGCAGGATCACTCCCTTTTCTTCCAAGTGGGATACGTAGATCTACAAGGGGATAAAGGGGAGGGAAGCAATAGAAACTCGTTAAATACCCAGAGTCTCGGACATCAGAATGTCTGAGGATAAAGCAAACAAATTCTTCAGAAGTGCAACTTCAGGTCTTGAAGGGTGGGGGTGAGATGAAGTACAATAAAGATCCCAATGTTTCCTTCCCTGAATAGACAGAGGGAGATTTTACTGTCTGTGTACCACCTGCAGATTTATCACTGCTGGTGTGTATAAAATGCCGCTTTTTTTTCGACCACTGTTCAGTCTTCTACCAGGGATCGTAATTTAGTCAAAGGGAAGACTGATATTTAACAATAGCATTGTTAGGCGTCAAATTTGATGACCAGATTGAAGAATCTGGTCATCAAATTGAAATTTCTAGTTGCAAATTATGACTAACGACCGCTAATTTCGAACACTGAGTACATGGTTGTTTACTGCAATAAAATTTCTAAAGTATGTACATGTTCCTGTATATATTTATTGTGTTTATATTACAATATGAAATGTTTTGATTTATAATCATAATTTCACTTGGAATTCATAAAATTAAAAAATAACTCATTTTTAAATACTTTTAGATGAATGATGAAAAAAATTAATTAAAACCATAGATACTTGTTTTATTTCTTAAGGGCATATTCATAAATTTTATGCTTTGCATAACCAGGAAAGGAAGTGTTGGGGGGGGGGGAGGAGAAGCTCATAACCCTCTATTGTCAGAACAATTACTTTAGTTCTCCTTAGGGTCTATATTTGAAAATAAAATTTAGCACTCTGAACCCTCATTTAAATTGATACTGGACCCTCCCCCGATTTTGGGTGCATATTTTCATACATATTTTGCAACTGTTTTAGTGCATTTATTTGATCTCTAGTAAGCATATTCAGTTTTTATCTAATATCCTCCCTCTTCCTTAATTATTTCAGTATGATCAGTTATAGTTATTCAATTCAATAAATTCAAAGTTTAAATTCTATAGAGTTTGGTAGTGACCTCTCTGCATGTTTTGATATGATCATAAATTTATATCAGACTGAGAAGCTGAACAAGCTTCTCTATTTTGAATCATGCATATAGTGTAGTAACCCATTTCAGTCGCCTGATTTCACTTTTTCTAGAGACCTACCAATCATCAGCACCAGATAATTGCCACCTACAACAAATTTATTTGCAATAAGCTGTGATTTTGCAATCCTTTGTATATCAGCCAGTTAACAATGAGTTTATTAAAGATCAAGTAGAAACTACAAGAAATTTTAAGGCCGAGTTAATAACCTCAAAACCCTCGGCTAAGAGGCATTCTAGAAAAATTATTCGTTTCTTTATAAATTTGATGTTAGTGTATTTTTTGGTTTTTACCACAAAATCTCAAAAAGTTTCAGCTTATATCAAGTTTTCTGCTGGTACAATGACTGATTATGAGTTTGCTGATGAGCTCTAACAAAGCAAAACCATTTCACTGATGCTAGTTACTGCACTGGGCACAGCAAAGCATAACTTGGAAGGTTACATAAGATATTTCATATCATTATTTTACCCTCTGGAATCTGAAATGTCTCCTATTGACAAGTTTTGTGGCTATGAATTATTTAATTGAATCATAGTTGATGTTACTTTCAGTCAACTTTGTATTCTTTAATGCTAATCAAAATGTTGAAAATATGGCTGTCTTTATTTTTATACATATTGAATTTTATTTAAAATGCAGCCCTGCTTAAAGGTGATGTGAGCCATAGAACTGACCACCAATCATCAGTCTGAGCTGATTGTGAAGACCAAACTTTTATATTTTAGCCTTATCACTCAATCTGCTTTGGTCCATCATAGTGAATCTGACTTTCTAAATGTTGAAAAACATTTTTAAATCTTGTACACGTAATTTCGGCATTATTAGCAAACCTGTCAACTTTTGTACCTTATATGCAGTGGCATAGCGTCCATTGAGGATCAGAAGCTGAGCCTCCCTTGTTTAAAATTTAATTCAAAGATACTTTTATTTATTATATTTTTAAAAATAACTTTGCAAATATATATATATGTCTTTTTATAGAAAACTGTTACACTTACTTAAAATGAGACGTTTTAAAGTATTTTTCCCATTAAAACGCATATCTAGAAGCTGAAATCATCTAGCCTTCATGGTACATTGAAAGAATCATGGTATTAGGACCACCCACCTGTTAAACTCCACTCTGGCTGATAAACTAGAACTATAAGCTAGCTTCCTGAAAGGTGTGGCTATTTCTTCCCCCATTTTCAATTCTTTATAAACAGTGCAACTTAAGACAATGATTGGATATGGGACATGACTATTCATGAATGAAAATTTCTTGGGCAAGGCTAATGGATCCGCCATTTTGGGTTAAACATGGTTCTATTAATTATTTTCACAGAAAAAATTCATATGTAATACTAAAAAATATGAGGTATTTTCCAAGAATAACATGACATTCACCTAAATTTAAACAAATATCAAGATGAAGAAACACACTAAAATTGAGTACCATTAAACGGGGTTCGTACGCCTCCTGGAAATCCTTGAAAACTCCTGGATTTAAGATTTTTCTTATAAGGACCCTTGAAAACTCCTTATTTTATTCATTTTAGCGCTAAACTCCTAAAAATCGGAAAATACTCCTGGAAAAATCGACATCGCGATCTTTTATCTCATACTATGATCGATAGGTGGCGCCACCAAACTAATGATAATGCACAAATACTGATATTGGAAGTACAGAGATGCTAATGATTACAGATTTTTAATAATTATTATGGATTTCGAAACAAAATTACGGACTACGGGAAAGGCCCGTAAAATTACAGATTTTTTTTTTTTTTTCCCCATTCATCTTGTAATTATTGCACATTAAATTGACAAAACTTGCATATTTCACTATGTTGGTTTCTTATTCATGTAAATATTTTAATTTTGACACATTTAGTATGAATGCGCAATTCGGGAATGGTAGTGTAGTCCTGGACATCCACAAGTATACTTTTCCATCCATCCCCATCCTCTAAATATTGGTCATTAGATGAACTGAGCTAGCTTATTTTCATATTTGGTTAAAGACTAATTTTTTAATTATTTTCTTAAAAATAGAGGGATTGCTTAATTCAGATAGTATCGCGTACATTGCCGAGTGTTGACTAGTATCTTTTCCCATCCATTTCCATTCTGTAATTATGGCACATTAAATTAACAAAATTTGTTTATTTTTATGTTTTGGTTTATTATTCATGCTAATTTTATAATTATTTTGCTATATTCAATACGATTACGCAATTATGGGATTTCTCGTGTAGTCCTGTGAGTCCTCAAGTATCTTTTTCTATCCATCTCCATCCTCTATATATTAATCATTAGATTGACAAAACTAGCTTATTTTCACATTTTGGTTATTTGTTAAGGCTTATTTTTTAATTATTTTTACATAAATAGTGCAATTGCACAATTCAATTTGCCCAGAGAAATTTTAACTGTTTATCTAGAAGAATTTAATATTTTCTGGTGATGAAAGCAATATTATTTGTTCCCCATAATAATGTTGTGTCAAAATGTATATTCTGTATTGTTAGAAAATATGGTGCTGATTTTAGGCTAAATTTGAGTGCAGACACAATACATGTTTTTATTTTAAAAAATAAGGACCATGTCAAATGTTCTTTATTTTTCATGTTTTAGGAAGAAATTATTGAAATGTGAGCTAGAGCAGGCTAAAAATAAATAAATAAACAACTACATTTAATTTAAGCTAGGCACATTCTGTTTTCTACTTATTTTTTAGTTTAAGCTAAGCATTAAACTACAATAAGGATTTTGAAATTTCTTTTCGCTTAGTAATGAAGACTAATAAATATTCATATTTGGTTTGTTTAGTTTATTTGAACATTTCATATAAAAATATATATAAAACATTTGAACATTTGATCAAATATTTTTCTGATTATCATTGAAAACAATTTTTTTATTGCAAATTTAACCACTCTAGTCATTACTGAAAATTTCCTGTCTAGATTACTGAAACTATAAGCAGCCATTATTCATATAAATATTGTGAAAATACAAAGCAACAATATACAGCAATATAAAGCAAATGTGAGCAGTGACATTGCTGAGGGAGGAGGATTTGGGGGTCATATCCCCCTCCCCAAGAACCTATTGAGTTTCAAAGAAGTTATATATGCAAAAATGGAAAACAAAATATTTGGTTATCAACCATGCCAGCCAAGTTGATGTTGGATTCATTTAAAAAATTATAAAAGACTTGGTTAAGAAGAAATTTGCTAACGAACCCTGTTTCATTACTGATATTTAATAAATTATGGAGTGTAAATTGGCAAACTTTTCCTTTATTGGTGCATTATAATGTAATTCAAGACAAATTTTGGTATGATCAAAATGGTGTAGTTGGTATAAAACCAAGTGACGTGGCTGAAAGAGAAACATCTATAGAATCTTAGTTTTGGTTCTACATTTAATGTTTAGAAAAACTCCTGGAATAATGTTCAAACCCTCCTGGAAAACTCCTTGAAAACTCCTGGAAATGGGTTCTTGCAAAAGAGTATGAACCCTGATTAAACATAAATAGTTTGTGAAGTAGATTTAGTCACAGCAACAATATGGTGAAGCATTTGTTTGCATATTTAGGAATTTTAGAAAGAATAAATCTGATTTCTCTTTAAAAATCACATTACACGAAAATCTCAGTTAAACAGAAGCCATTCATAATTTTCTAACAGATTTTTAACATATTATGGTTAAGATATTTTTAAGTTTTCAAAGTATAGTATTTCTAAATAATTAATATACGAAAAATTTTAAGGGCATTGTTGACTACAGTGTTCTCCATTTTCTGTGCACTCCTTTGAATCGCTTTATTTTGTTAGTTCTAGCTGTTTATATTTACAAAACTGATATATTTTTTCTATCACTTGCTAATAATAATCTAATATATTTCTACTTCATACATAAGCGCCTGTAAAACTTTTTTTGGGAGGGGGGGGGGGGGAGTGCAAACTCAAGCACATGACGTACAACATCGAGTGTGACTCCCTTTTACCTCCCCTATGGGCACCCATGACTTCATATTTAATAAAATGATTGGGAAAGTTCATCTAATTTAGAAATAAGAAAATATTTAAAATGTTATATCTTGTATGCATTCATCTTACATAGGTAACATTTTAAAGTCTCGTGTATTTCATCCACTCTTTGAATTTTTATGTAAAATTATTTTATTCTATTCACAAATAAATAAAACTTATGAAAATGTGAATTCCAATATAAGTTTCACTTGTAATACCAATTTTTTTGCCAACTTTTTATTGCTGAAATTTTGAGGGGAGGGGGTGGGGGCATCGAATAGAAATGTTACTGATGTATATTTTTTCAAGTTGGCAGGTATGGGTCAGGAATACTTAAAATACAGAATAATGGTCAAATATAGGTTCATATAACTTTTTAGGTAACAGCTTTGATTTTGCACAGCTGTGTTAACCATAAAACACTGAGGTCTACTAAGATATCTCAATCTAACATTCTACATTTTTTTAATAAAAAATATAAAAGAATGATCACCACCTCCTATATTTTGCTGACCATACATTGTCATAAAGGCTAAACCATAATAACTACCACTAATGAAACCATAATAAGTTATTGATATATAAAAGTAATTTGCTATTTGTTATTTTTACATAATTGTAAATGTGTTTATGGATTTTATATGGTTAGGTAGAACATCCTTGTACTGAAATGGTGGCTGATGTCAACCTACCAGCTTGTCAGTTACAAGTAAGTAAAATTAATTAATTTTATTCAAAATTATTTATATCATTTTTATTAGACATTTTATCTTATATTGCATTATTTTGAAAAATTGTAAAATACATATTTTTAGCAAATTATAATAGCATAACTTATAAATAGTATTATCTTTGATTTTCATAAGTAGATATCAGTAATTATAATTTGAAAATTTATACATGTCATAAATTTGTAAATTGTCAAACTAGATTTAAATTCAGAATGGAATAATGAAAAAGCTATCAGTTCGGCAAAAATAAATCAAATCTTCTACTATATTCCTTTTTTAACTGAATAAGTAACATGTTTAAAAATAGTTTACTAAATTTGAAAGGATTGGCTATAGCCACACTCAAACTTTCAAACTATTAATATTTAGAAAAACACTGCAAAAATCTAATTTGAGAGAATCTCACACTTTTCTTCTAATTTGAAGCTTAGGAGCCTTGTATAGCCTCAATAAAATTGCCATAGTTTTCTTCACAATCTCATGAATATTTTACTTTGTCAATATCCAGGAAATAAATATCAGTTGGTTGCTATTGGAAAAGGAGTTCCTTGAGCACTCCTTTCAATGGCGCCCAATTTGAATCCCTAATGTCTTGATTATAAAAATTAAACTATCTCATTTGTGAGAGAATATTACAAAATCATCGAATGCTGCCATTTTTAATGACAGAATAAGAAACATGAAAATTTTATCAGATATAAAATCAGAATTGTGTATATATATATATATCTACTTATAATAAAACAGAGTGTGTGTTTGACGGGGAACGCTTCCGGGGTGATCCACTCGGGAATGCTTCCGGGACAATTCACTCCTCAAACCCGTATGTGATGGGAGAATCAAAACAGAAACATTTTATATTTGTCGCCATCTATCGGCCAAAAATATAACTAAAGTTCTCGCAAGTTGAATCGATTAGAAACTGCCTCAATAATATTATCAAAAAAAACTTCTTTTTGATATGTGATGCTCTTTGAAGCAATTGAAGTAGCTTTCATTTTTTTTTCAAGTTCATCCTTACAGATATCTGCCCTACCAGAGCGGAGAAAGATTGTAAACAAACCCTGGATGTGATTCATTCACAGTGTTAATTGAAGATTCTTTACAGTAACGTTTTTTGATATTCTTATATATTAAGATAAAGACAAACAGAATTGATTTAATTATAATTTATTTATTTTTGTATATTTAAATATAATTTATTTTCGTATATTTAAATATTTTTGTCAAAAATAAAATATTCAATACTCAAAACGATATGAGTTAAGGAAATGTTTAATTTTGCTGTTGGCAATTGACAACTATAGTTTGTATTTTTATTTTTAAACAGTTTTTTTAATTATTTTTTCGGTAACGTTTCTTTAACAGTAACGATTCTTTAGCAGTAATGATTTTTCTTACAGTAATGATTCTTTACAGTAGCCTTTTTTTGATATTCTTATATATTAAGATAAAGACAAACACAATTGATTTAATTACTTTGTGTGTTCACGGGTTGGAAGTAAGGGTAATCTTCATATCTTAGTTCAAAATGTTAGAACAGCTAATATTGTGTATCCAGAAGCTCTTCAATATTAATATTAATAACAGAGTATTAAATGATAACATAAATGATACTTAACATAAATGATTTTTATTATAATTTGTTTGATATTTTACAGAAGTTTTTGCATACTTTCTAATTTTAATTTAGCCATTTCCACAAATATTATGTCGAAAAGGCCCATATTATACTTGATATAATTTATAAATTTTGGCTGCAAAGAACTATGTAATTTTTTGGAGGAAAAAACCACTGAAAGAGGAAATATGCCTATAACAGAACCTCCTCATTTAGCCATGTATAACAAAAGGGGTAACACATCCATGTACTCTACCTCAAAAAAGGTGGATGTACAAAGGAGTAGCATTTTCTTTATTTTTACACTTCAAAACATGTGCTCACAATTACAAGATTTAAATGCATGATATAAATTTTATTTGTATTTTTATTTTTCATGTTTTATTTCTTTCCCAATTATGTTCTTATGTTCATCAAAGATTTTTGATGTTTTTTTTTATTTGACTGTGCCCATTTTGCCTAACTACGCCGACCAACCATCGTCTGGTACAGCTATCGATTCTTACCCTACCACCCAACTGGTTGACCTGCAGGGTCCAACCACTTCCATTAACATGCTGAGAGATAGTTTTTAAACGAGCAGCATCCCGTTAGGCACCCAGGGCCCACTCACAACTTTGGTAAAAAATCGTTATTTGCACATTTTCTGGTAGCTGTACCAGACGAAGGCTAGTCACCGTAGGTGGCTAGTATATGTATATATATATAATAATAATAGTTTGAAATTCCAATGATAGAATAGAGAGAAGTTGCAACTCAAAAATCCTAACTTTAAATAAAACCTACATAATAAAAAGAAGTATTAAATAGCGAATTATCAGGCAAATGGAAAAAAATGCAAATTTAGAGTCATCAAACTAAAGATAATCAACAAATATCAAAGTTATGGAATTGATAATAGAAAAACAAATAAATTATATATATATATATATATATATATGTGTGTATTTATATATATATATATATATATGTATATATATATATATTATATATATATAATATATATATAATATGTATATATATAATTATATATATATATATATATACATGGTGTCCAGTGCTATCAGTGCCCAATGGCTATTTCCTCAACCGTTAGTCATAGAGATATACTTCCAATTGCAAAAATGTTTTAAATTTTAAAATCTATTATCTTAGAAACAGTTTAAATCAATAAATACATTTCTGAAAGAAATATGAAATATAAATTTTTATACTGTCCCCCGGTCCTACCAATTATATTTAGGAAAGCCATCCGCATACAATTTCATGCATAATAAAAAAAATCTTCCTTTACGACCAAAATTCACTGAGTTATGAAGCATTAAAATTTATGACTTAAGTCGCTTTTCTATGCATAAAAATGTCCCGTTTCAGGCAACCAACCAATCAGGGACCGTATTGACCATTTCTCAGCACAAAAAGCTCTCCAACTTTAAACAGCTATAAGTCGGTCAATTTTGGTTGTAAAAGGATGATTTTTTTTTTTTTTTTTTTTTTTTTTTGCATAAAATTGTATGAGGATGATTTTCCTAAATATAATAGGTAGGACCGGGGGACTGTATAAAAATTTATATTTTGTATTTCTTTCAGTTGATTTAAACTGTTTCTAAGATAATAGATTTTAAAATTTAAAATATTTTTGCAGTTGGAAATGTATCTCTGTAACTAGCGGTTGAGGAAATAGCCATTGGGCACTGATAGGACTGGACACCCTGTATATATATATATATGTATGTGTTGCTGTTCATATTAGTTTAGCTATTTAACCTAGACTTCTGTAAACTGCTCTAATACTGCACCCTGGCATGGTTCAATTCTAGAGTTCTTTTACATCTCAGATATGTTCCAATTTTTAGAACATATCTGCTTTTAAATTATATATACTATATATATATATATATATATATATACATATAAGGCCCATAAATTATGCAGCATTGATACGGCAATTTATTGAAATTATGTGGACAATATGCAGATTAGAAATGAATTATTCGGCTAGTCTATACTAGTATAGACTAGCTGAATACCTGTTGAAAATTATCGGTCTCACAATAAGCAACCTGCTCACTTTCTTCCTTTCCAACAATCTACCTGTACACCAAATTTGAAGTCTCTATCTCATTGTGAAGTATGCTCTTACTATCATTTTGCCTTTTGAATGTTTTTGTGTGGACTGTGGAGTACCAATCCCCTTAAATGAGCATTTTTGAAAATCTCCATTATTCTTTAGATTTCTATCAGATGATTTGGCCATATATAAAATATCAAGCCTCTATCACGTTTAAAAAGGGGCGTTTCTCCTTTATTCTGAAAATCGAATATTTTGGTGTACGGCACCCCCTAAAGTATAGAATATTGGAAAACTGCAATAGTACACTTTCTTCCTTCCAAATTATCTACCAGTACACCAAATTTGAAATCTTTATCTCATCCCAAAGCATATCATTTTTATCATTTCACATTTTGAACGTTTTTCTCTGGAGCACCCCTTTCTTTAATGCGAACATTTCTGAGAATTTTTATTCGTTTTGGGTGTTTTCTTTAAATGATTATCCCATATACTAAATTTCAAGTCTCTATCAAAATTTAATGGATGCGTTTCTCATTTATTTGGGAAATCGAACATTTGGGTTTGCGGCACCCCCTAAATTAGAAAATATTGGAAAACTGAAACTGCACATTCTCATTCTTTCGATCTACCCGTTCACCAAATTTAAAGTATCAATTCCATCCCAAAGCATAGTTTTTCATCATTTCACCTTTGGAACATTTTTCTCTGGTGCACCCTCTTAAACGAACATTTTTGAAAAACTTTTTTGTCTTGGGTGTTTTCATCAAATAATTAGCCCATTTACCAAATTTAAAGTCTCTATCAAAATTTAAAGCAGGTGTTTCTCATTTGTTCGGAGAATCGAACATTTTGGTGTGCGGCACCCCCTAAAGTAGCAAATATTGAAAATCTGAAATTGCATACTTTTTCCCTTTTGAACGGTTTACCCATACACCAAATTTGAAATCTCTATCTCATTGCAAAGCATGCTTTTCTATCATTTCACTTTTCGGACGTTTTGGTGTTGGGCATAG
Organism: Amaurobius ferox; assembly: GCA_951213105.1. Lineage (NCBI taxonomy): Eukaryota > Metazoa > Arthropoda > Arachnida > Araneae > Amaurobiidae > Amaurobius > Amaurobius ferox. The sequence goes on along the minus strand of OX578133.1, from coordinate 66,266,249 downwards.
GGTGGCCAACTTTCGACTATGAATATCGCTGCAATAATCACCATAATCTTTTACTTTATGAATCCCTTTTTATTAACACTGTACAACATAGTTGAAAAGTATTTATGACTTTGTTCATTCATTCTATTGAACGATCGACCTGTGTACCGAATTGCAAGTCTCTGTCTATTCAGGAGGTGTCTAAAAGAAACATGACAGACAGATAGAAGGACACTTGACAATTAGTATATATAGATGTATAACAAAATTATTTAACTTTGATTGGAATATTCATTGACAAACTCTTTATTTGCTTTCTTGTTATGCTTTCAATAACAAATACACTCCATAATCATAATTATCCATACCACTGCAATTACAGTTTGTAATCACAGTGGTAAAATAAAGATATGTTAATCCAGCAGTCAAAAATTCCTACAAACTCTGTTTTTGTTTACTAAATACATGGATGTAACACAAGACCACTGTTTTGCAATCTACAGAATTATATAACATCAAAAGTACTGTCCTACCGCCACGAGAAAGTCTCTGAACAGGGTTGCCGCAAGTAGACGAGTCGAAGAAAGGAGGGAGAAAGGTTTAAAATCGACTGCAACATTTGGCAAATCAAGCGCACTTCGTTAAGCGAAGAATCCGTTTCGTTTATTATGATGTACTAAAAGAAAATAGTAGATGTTTTTTATCCGACAGTTAAACAAAATTTTCGTATTAAATGACATTACATTATAAATTAAAAATTTCTCGTCATTTAAACTCAGAAAATAATTTGTTATTATAGGCGACAGCGGTTACGGGAAGCCGTCAATCTATTAGAACAAAGTAGTTTTAGATATTTTCTTTTAGGTTCGGGCGTTTTTGGGAGAGAAAAGCTTACAATTTAAAGCTAGAATTTATATCATTTTGTTTAAAACTAAATTTCGAATTAAATGAAAATTATTACAGTTTTCAATCAGCAAGTTACACAATTATTAGCCAGCAAAAAGGAAAAAATAAATGATAAATAAGCAAAATTATGACTTTAAAATATTCATTCTTTTCATATTTTTCAATCAATTATAAAATATTCATTCACATTCATTGGAATAACTATTATCTACTATGTCCGAATCACTTGAAATGTTTTTACTTGAAGAAGAGTCTGACTCGCTATCCAACAGATTTATCATTAATTTCTTCACAATATCGTCTATCAGTCCATCTTTCTTCCAATAAATATTCTCTATTTTTGCAATGTGTTTGTTCACAGTGTTTTTTTCCATTCATTTTGTGTTACTTTTAAAATAGCTTCTTTAAGCAATAATTATAAATTGTTCAAATAGATAAAATACTTATTTCAGTTTCATTAAGCGATTTCCCCTCACATTTTATCGTTTTAACTGATGACGCTGAAATCTCTGTCGCTTCCGCAGTTCTCTTCATTGCATTTGAAATTGGTATTTTTAGAAAATTTGCGGTTTTTCCTCTTCAAAAAATGCCGTAACATTGTGGACTATTGCACATGCTTGCGAATACAAAATCTTTCCACTTTTAAATGTAGTCATTTTTCAACTAGACAAAATCCACAAAGTGTGCAACACAATACAAGTTACTTGACAGCTTTAAAAATCACAGAATGCAAGCGTTTAGCATTGAGCCCAGTACAAAGCGAAATGCAATTTTCGTTGGTTCTATCTGCGCCAAATCGAAAGAAGCGCTTTCCGTCACACCTAAAATGCAGTGGAATAACCTGTTTCCATAGCGACCGCCACTAAACCGTCTGCTGTCTGGGGACTTTCTCGTGGCGGTAGGACAGTACTTCCTTTTTTTTTTCGTGTTAGTCCTAGAAATCTCTATAACTGAGGAAAACTTGAGCAATGTATTTAAGTATAAATAAAACAAAATGCAGTATACAGCTGCTTCAAGGATATGCTGGATCCTCTTTATCAGTGCAAAAGAACCAACAAACCCAAAGTCAAAAGACAAAAAAAATTTCACCTTTTCGACTTCAGGTTTGTTTGTTCTTTTGCACTGACGAAGGGGATCTAGCATATACTGCACTTTGTCTTATTTGTGCTTAAATACTTTAGTCAAGTTTTCCTTATCCTTTACACAAAATATTTTTACTTATTGACTCTCTAAAACTTCTTTCTGAATTCCAGAATTTGATTTCATCATAAATTGTACTAATGGGTCATTAATTCCTGGAATACTTTTGAATACTATGTCGTCATCAATATCTTTGCTGGTCATTTGATGCAGATGAAACAGTCAAACAGCTTTCATGAAACTGAAGCTAGGTTGGCAAAATTTGTGTCCTTGAATTTTGAAGATGAACAGTTAGTTCTAGGCAATAATACATATTTAACTTTGTTACAGTTTTGTGAAACACTTCTGGAAGAAATGAATTACGTGCAGATTTTCAAAAATAGATTATTCTGATTTATGCTGTAATATATATAACTGATCATGTACCTTGTTGTATGCCTTTAGAATAGGCTGTCCACATGTTTTGCAGAAGAGTGGCATGTTCATCAGGATCTGGGCGTGTTCTGCAATGAACTGAAAGTTTTTACAGATATATTTACTTTCTATCAGGGATTTATTTGCACACATTTAGACTATTCGTGTCAGGAGTATTTTCTATTTCACTATCAGAGAAGTCTATATAAACATCATACTATGTAGCATGATACTGCACTGATTTGAACCAAGAATTTCAACATCAAGGATACTAGGCATAGATTATCTTGTTTTTTGTTTTTTCTGTCAAAAAGTATAGATAGCACCACTTCCTAGCATTCCAATGCTGGAACAACTTCTTGAAGCATCTGGTAAACTTACCCACTTCAACAAAATGCAGATGCCATTGGTCGGAGACTAGGTTTATAATATGAGTATTGTAAGTGGTGTGCATCGAATTAGGCAAGTAGAGTATGCTGAACTTCATAAGCTTGAGTCATATAGGCTGCAATGTTAGTTAAGATTGTAAATACTTTGTTAAAACCAATTGTTTTATCCTATTGGTAAAGTATTGCACGATGGCCTGAGCAATTGTCAAATGGACAGTTTCAAGATAAGCAATGTTCAGTAGATAAGGATGTATTTTTGTAAAATCTGTAGATTGTGGAACAGGGAGAATGTGTAAAACCAGGTTATGACTTTTCCTATGGTAAAAGGTTAAAGCCAATGGAAGCATGCGGGAAAAAACACATAGAAGTAAAATTATGCTGCAGTTGCAACATTATGTGGAGAATAGCAGATTATGTGGAATTCCACATTTTTCATATTTTTGCATAATTTTTAGGGCCCTATATATATATATGTGTGTGTGTTTTCAGTACATATGTATGTATATGTGGATACTATTTCTTCCCTTATTTAGATTGCAATGGGAATACCTCTACACCGAATAAAGGATATCAGAATGCTTTATAAAGAAAATCCTTGGAGTGATACACCAATTGATTTTGATAATCCCTCTCACAAACCTCGTCCATATGGACATGTTATAGCTGCTAGAATAACAAGTGAGAATCCTGATGAAGGATTTAAACCAAGTGCTGGAACAGTGCAAGAGCTAAATTTCAGAAGTAATAAAAATGTATGGGGTTACTTTAGTGTTACTGCATCTGGAGGTTTGCATGAATTTGCTGATTCACAATTTGGACACTGCTTTTCTTGGGGTGAAAATCGAGAAGAGGCTCGTGAGTAAGTTGCAATTTTATTTGGTTTTGCAGCCAATTTAGTTTAGTACTTTATAAATCCTCTTATATGTGTAACATACTTGTAAGTCTTCTGAGCTGAGAACTTTCACTTTCATTTTAGAAATCTAGTTGTTGCTTTAAAGGAGTTATCCATAAGAGGTGATTTCAGAACAACTGTTGAATATTTGATTACTTTGTTAGAAACTAAAGATTTCCAAAGGAATAATATTAACACTAGTTGGCTTGACCATCTTATTTCTGAAAAAGTGAAGGTCAGTAAACTTTTTTTACATAACATATAAAATTTTATTAGATGTAATGTACATGTGTTCATTTTTGCCGATTTATACCACATTAGTTTTTTCATCTTTATAAATAGTTGTAGAATATATCAGGCATGAATTTGAAAATAATATTTAATGTGAATTTTATTTTATGTGCCACTAGTAAATGTATCCAACATTGTTTTTGATAGCAGGTATTTATTGAATTCATTCATTCAAGTTTTTAAATTGCACAGTCACCCACTGCATAAGCACATGTGCATCTGTATGCTGTCCATTAAGTGATCTTAATATGCTGTAAATAAGCTTAAACACATCTTAGTCCACTGAGTGGCTGCATAATATGCCTTAGGCCTGGTGCTGGGTACATCAACCGCGACGCCTTAATACGACTGCATATTATGCCCTGACTATGTCTTTCACCCTCTGCACGAGTGTACTTTTGATATGCTCTATGTAAGCTCTTTTGATATTCCCTATATAATCTGTTTTGATATGCTGTACAAGCTTATTTATATACCCTTAAATTCACCTTTCAACTTCTGTAGGCTAGGAATACACTCTAAATAAGATATCTTGGTACTCTATAAATAGTCTCTTTTAATACATCTTAAATACACCTTTCTACCTCTGTGTGGACATAATATGTTCTGATTAATCCTCTTTGATATGCCCTGAATAAACTCTTTTGATACACCCTAAATAAATACACAGGCTGCATTCAAATGAGGGGTTGTTAAACTTACTTCAAATTTTACTTGTTAAACTTACTTAAAAGGTATGTTTTCTAAATTAAACTACTCACTATCAAAAAATCCTTTGGGATATCATATTTGTCCAGTTATATCATCATATCATCCAGTTTGTTTCTTACTATGTTCCGGGAACACAGCCTTTTAAAGCTGTGTTTAGCTGTGTCTGAGAATGCAAGTGACATCACCTGGCATTTCATGCCAAATTCCAAGAAAGAGAGTTGCCACATCAAAATCACCATCTGTCAGTGTTAATGCACTTGTGTGAAGGAGAGAATTTTTGACCTGATCTTTTGGGGAATTCCAAAGTTTGTTAAAAATTAGTGAAAAATGTATACCTTATAAAAAATCATAATTAATAAATGAGTTGGGCCAAACTTTAGTGAGTTGGGCCAACTTTAGGTGAGTTGGGCCAAACTTTAAGGGGTGATAAATCTCATTTAAACAAGCAATTTTTGTCATAAAAAGCAGGGTCGTAACACAAGAGGTAAACCGCTAGACATCGCTGACATTGAATGCAGTGACGAGTGTTGTTGTTGTTGAGACCCAGACCGTCCGACCTACCAGAAAGGTGTAAGGTAACTGTATGGACGGCCAGGAAGTGCCACCCAATTTAGACCGGAACCCAGTGGGGGAGGCATCCACAGGGACCGTACCCTCCTTCCCCTACCACCAACCTCTCGGAAGGACTTACGGACCCACATGTTTAACGTGATCGTACTCCGCATGAACACGGCGGCATTTGTGGTAGCGTGCAAATCTAGCGCGCAAACCACGGGGATACTGCACCCGAGATGGCCAACAGCACGCGGTGTTCCGAGGTGGTCACCCACCAAGTACTAACCGCGCCCGATGCTGCTTGACTTCGGTGATCTAACGAGAACCGGTGTTTTCAGCACGGTACGGCTGTTGGCCTGCAGTGACGAGAGTGTCAGAACTAGCCAGGGTTTAAGCTTAGTTTAAAATTTCTTTAGCAAAAAAGCTAAAACCTCTTGTTTAATTTTCGCATTTTGGATAGTCTATTAGCATTTTGTGAAAAATGCTATCGTAGCGGAAACATTGGAACTAGTGAAAGAACCTCGACTTGCAGTGCCACTGTTATTCTCTTGTTCGACTGTAAAGTAATTGAAAATAATTATTTTCTAACATGACAGAGCACCACTCCATTTCAGCGTGGATGTACGGCACACCTTAGATGCTACCTTCCCAGGGCAATGGATTGGTCAGGGTAGTCCCATAGCTTGACCGGCACGATCGCCTGATCTCTCCTGTCTCGACTTTTTCTTATGGGGCCATATGAAAAGTCTCATCTACGATAGCCCCATCGACTCTGACGAGGACCTTGTTGCTAGGATTGCTGTGGCTGCCGGCATTGTCCAAGATATGCCGAGTGTTTTTGCTACCATGAGCTGCTCGCTACGTCGCAGGTGTGAAGCCTGTATTACTGCTGGTGGTTGCACTTTTGAGCAGTTTCTGTAACTTTGTCCATGCATTCTGCAATTTCTGTCGGTAAAACGTACTCCGTGCCTACTTTGTCATTTTTGTGTTTTCTCTTTTCATGAGAGAGTCATCATTTCCTCATTTCATGAGCTACCACCTAGCAGTTCACCTCTTGCGTTACGACCCTGCTTTGTATGACAGAAATTGCTTGTTTAGATGTGATTTATCACCCCTTAAAGTTTGGCCCAAGTGTTTTGACTCACCCTTACAGCTCTGTTATATGTATAAAAGTATAAAACAAAGGTTTTCGTAATTTACAACTAACTGATATAGTTATGTTTAAAATTGGTACTATGACAAATCCAACAAAAATTTCACTCAGCTTGTAAATAATTTTTATCCATAATTTACTCTGTTATTGCTGACAACTTTTTCCATAATATAAATTTTTCTGCTTGACATATTCTATGCAAACATACTTGCCAATAGTAATCAACAACCTCTTTTTAATATTTATATATTGCTTATCTTTTTACAGGTTAAATGTCTTAATATGTGATAAGCTTGTGATTATTTGATAATGTTCAATGCATGAAAAGTTTTTATAAATGTAGACAATTTTAAGCAAAGTTATACAAATAGTTGCATTATATCACCAACACAGGTATTTGTTTTAGGAACTACGTGTGCATTATTTCAGTTCACCTCTATACTGAATCAGAATTTTCATTTTAGTTCATGACTACAGCAGAAAGCTTAGTTTCTAAGTGATAAATTTGTTTCAAGTTTTCACATGGAATTTAAAGAGGATTACAATCTGTTTATTAATATTTTATTTGACTCAATGACCTTATAAGAAGCTACTGGCCCACATATAAAGTATTTTTCCTTTATTAATTTCCGTACAATACAAAATATATACAAAATATTATGATGTGATAAACATTCTGGCTCTTAAATTTAGTTTGATTTGTATCTTTTTCAATCCCTGAATATTAATCGATCATTTTTCAATGTTGGTTGGTGGATTTTGACATAATGCTTCTCATATGTATTGAGCAATTAAGGTGAAATTTACAATATTATTAGGAGGAGGAGGAGACATAAAAAGCCTAATAATTTTCAAACCAGGCATGATCCTCGGGTAATCGAACAATTAAAAAATAAATAAATAAAAACATAATCATGTTAAAATTTAAATCTTATATATTATATGGTTGAATATATGTAATTAATTTCAGACATAATTCATCCTTTCGGATATTTTTTCATTTAAAATTTCTCCATAAAAAGCATTTTTCTGTTAGTGGTATAGGCATATCTGATCTTAGCCAAAACAAAAAAAAATGTCTTTATCCCATTGTGTTGTACAGTGTAAGGAAATTCTTTCCATGAGTAGTTACACTAGGAGAGGCATCACCATTTTCAAGGCTAATGAGGCTTTGCCCCACTTTATGAAAGGCAGGTTAATCCATATAATGATGATTTTATAATGATGAATTAATTACCTGGGTATCCCATACGTGTGTTCAATATACCACATGTGAAGAAGTGGTGGTGTGAGCCTGGTTTTGTAATAAGTGCCTAAAGCCGTTAGTGACTGGAGTCTTTGCTTGGCAGGTTTTCTTCAGATCCTGTCTTGTGAATTGTTCCATCAATCATATTTCCTGGATGGGCCGTTGCTGGAAAAGAAAAATTTGGCATTGAAGCCCATAATTTAGTTGGCATGAACCTTGTTGGTTGCTACAGTGGAACCTTTTCTTCTGTAAGTAATTATATGGAACTAGCTAACCCATCATACTCCTTAGAATTTCTTAGAAAGAAAGCTATTATGAAGTTGAACACAAAAGATATGTTAAAAGAGTTAAAAATTTCTATTTAAATTGATATTATAAATTTTATAAAATTGTTCTTTGAAATTTGCTATCAGCTAATTTAGCTTTTAAAAAGTTCTTCAATTAGTGTAAATGTGCCCCTGTGTAAATGTGATAGAAGTAGTAACATACATATGTTAATGTTTAATATATACACTTACCGAAATCTTATTTTATTCTTACCATATTTGCCTGCAAGTTTTATTCCTTTTTAATTAATAATTTAGTTTATCAGTTACATTTATGTTTCTAGGCTGAAAAACCAGACACCACACTTGCTGTTATTTGTGGTTCTTTGCATGTTGCTGACAGAACTATCTTAAATAATTTCCATAATTTCCAAACATCACTTGAAAAGTAAGTGTTTCTGCAATTTTTGGTTTAATTACTTTTTTTTTTATTTGATTCTAATTTATTAACATCATTTGTATCTGTAGACATATGTAATGGATATCTGTCTAGCACTAGATATAGCTTGTTGAATGGAGAATAATCCTTATTAAAATTAAGCTATGGGCTTCAAAGTTTCTTGATATAATTTGAGTGAATATGAGCATAGATGAGTAATAGCCTCATTAGTTTTCTCCCAAATTTCAATTGTAATAGGTGTAGAAAAATGTATCATTTCTTGTTTGAAGAGAAATCCACCTAATCCAAAGAAGTAGCTAGGTGTATTCATGATATAGGTAGAGGAACGATCAAAATATCCATTATAATAAGAGAGAACTTTATATACATAGTAAACATCTAAACCTTGTGCATGCAAAAGGCATTCATGTTCCTAACAAAATGTTCTTTGACTAAAATTAGTCAGGGTATATGTTTATACAGGGTATATATTTATATTAAGTTATATTTATTTTAATGTCATCCTGTTCTTGTAGTGACATATTGATATAGTTTTAAGAGCATCAAGACTGAGATTATAACATTTGATCCCAGTTGATGCTTTCCAATGAATCTTGGTTTAGTCTATGCAGTCTGGACATAGTTGGTGCAGAGAAAAATGCTAAGTTTGTTATCAAGATATTCATGAACAGGAGTTCAAATATCATGAGATAAATTTCAAACTCCACTGTATACATTCATAAGAGGACTAATTTAAGAAAAAATCATAGTAATTGCATTCTGTAATAGTAAATAATAAAGTGAATACTGTTAATAGGAGAAAAATATACTGTGAAATACTTACATTACATACAGATTATTATATTTTTTTCTGTAGGATAGTAGATCTAGACCTTGTATATGTGAATCATAATGCATAGCTAAAAAATAGCAGGTGATGGTGGTATTTACAAGTAAGGATAAACTGCTTACATGAATTATAGTCTGCAAACTTCCCAGATTTGAATCAATATACTGTTGGAAGTCATGTTGCACAGAGCAATCCTCCAGAACTTAGTATGTACAGGAGCTTTAAACAGTGATAGGCAAAAATCTCTATTGAACTTCACAACAGTGTAATTGAAAGTATGACAAATAGGTTTAAAGATGTACATAACTATGTAAAGTATTCCATACACTCTACTAATTCTATCATCCTTCTTCACTGAGAATGCATTTATTACCATAATTTTGCTCAATATGTAGATTTTTTATTATTTGTTACTCTGTCCTGATTCACGACTAAATATCTCAGCTATTTATTGCAAATAATAAACTCATATTTATGTGCATTCCTTTTCCTGTGGGAAATAAACTAGGGCCGTGTCCGTTAGTGTTTATGCTTCATAATGCATGTTCCTTAGCATTTGTCAGCTAATATACTTTTGCACCTTTTGATCACTTTTCGGCTGTAGCTGAATGCTGTGAACTCTTGTTTTTATTCTGTAGGTGCTTTATTTGAATCTTATGTTTGATATAGATTTTTTTTATGGTACAGAATTCTTAATAGGCTATAGTTATTAATTCTTGTATAGTCAATCTGACCAGCCTGGTCTTCATCACTCATTACCAAAATAAGACAAATGTAAAATTATATTTAAAATTTATGATGAAAACTCAGTTATAATTTGTTTTTCTTGTAATGTTTCTGCACATGTTTCCTGTTTATATATGACCCAAAATATTTTCATCACATTTCAAAATTAAGTACAATTACTTTGTAAAATAGTTGGTTTTTTGATGCCTCAGATTTTAGTTGCCTTTAGTCTGTTTCTAAATTGTTAGTTATAGTTGGCCCATATTATTTCATTTTTTTTATTGTTTTCTCTTAACACACTTAACCCAATGACTATTGCCACCTGACAGTATGACTGATGTATTCATAACAACTTCATTATATTTTCTAATGATCCACCACTGAGTCATATTGTCAATAAGAAATTTATCATGATCATGCTATGGAACATGTTATGTTGAACCTAGACTTATAAAGCAGTTAACGTCCCAGTAACAGCTTAATTAAGCGTATTTTTTATTTTGATTAAATAGTTTATCGGCTAATCAGTAGGTGATCTTTTGTATAAATAGGAAAACATCACATTTCTTGGACGGGGTTTGTGTTTAATATCCAAAAAACACAACTGGAATAATAATTTTACTGCTGCAAAAGAAGTTATACCTATATTGGTACTTTTATAAACATTTTAAATGTATATGAATATGTTTCTAATACTATATTTTTTTCATTTTATCTATAATTTAGTTAGTTTTAAATATATTTTTGTATTTTTAACACAGATTTTCACATGACAGGATATGCAATAATTATGGTTGATTGAAATTGAAATTGTGAAATCATTGGTTCCAGTTAGAAGCTAATTTTCATATAGTCAGATTAAATGGACATTTAGGTCCCTGAATAGTACAACAGAAAAAAACATTTCAAGGGATCTCATGACATAGCAATGCATAGGACCACTAAGACTGTAAATCCCCTTTGGTTAAAGTCATTATATTACAAGTCATATTTGGAAGTGATGTTAGAATTTTATTATTTTTAGTATTGTGAACTAGAATAGGGTTATATATTTTATGAAAACCCAAACTCTAAATATAGGGATAAAAGTACTATTAAGTTTTGCAACAAACAAACAACTATATATTTTTAACTGTTGCACACTCTATACTGATCCTCCCGGACGCCCAATTTGCTGCTCATGTCTTCGGATGAGCCGGTCGTTCTGGGTTTTCGACACTCTATACTGAAAGGACTATATATTTTTTATTTTAGCAGGCTATTCTAAAAGCTATTGAAAAATATGATATGTTATTTGGTATTTTTGGGTTCCATTTCAGTGAAATATTTTGATTGAAAATTAAATATTTATCCAAAGTAATCTTGTTCTCTATTTTTCTAGAGGACAGATTTTGCCAGCTAATATTCTTAGCAACACTGTAGATGTTGAATTGATTTATGATGGAACAAAGTATAAAGTTCAAGTAATTATTTATATATATTTTCATGATATATAAAAATAAAATATTTTTTTATAAAATAATTCTGTACAAAATAATATACTGTTCATAAACTATTCTCTAGGTAACAAAATCTGGACCAAATCGTTACTTTTTAGCCATGAATCTGTCATATAAAGAAATTGAAGCTCATAGACTCAGTGATGGTGGACTTCTATTGTCAGTGGATGGTGCTAGTTATACTACTTATGTCAAAGAAGAGATTGACCATTATCGAGTTGTCATTGGTAATCAAACATGTGTGTTTGAAAAAGAAAATGATCCAACCATTCTAAGGCAAATATCTGCTTATTTCTGCAAATCATTCATAGTATTTGTGAAAACATTGACGTTAGAATTTCATTTTTGTTACCTTATTTTCTTAATAGATCACCTTCAACAGGCAAGCTAATTCAATTTCTTGTTGAAGATGGAACTCATGTGTTTCCAAATCAAATTTATTGTGAAATTGAAGTAATGAAAATGGTTATGACATTAACAACTGGTGAAAGTGGTTGGTAGGTTATTTATAATTATATGATTGTGACCTGAAACTATTTAATTATATAGCTATTTTCATATATTTTTTGCAAAATAGTTTATATTTTTAAATATATTGACTTATATAGTAAAAAAATTTTAGCATTCACTTTGTAAAGCGACCTGGAGCTGTTTTAGAAGCAGGATCCATATTAGCACGCCTAGAATTAGATGACCCATCTCAAATGAAAAGGGTAATTATCTTTGTACTAATGTTAAAACTTGTTATGTACTAATATTTTAATTTTAATGTTGAGTTTTTTATGTTTTCAGGCACAGCTCTTTACTGGAGTTTTTCCTAGTGATAATTTTCCCAGCTGGCATGGAGATAAACTTAATCAAATATTTCATACAGCTCGTCAAGAACTTGAATACATATTGTCTGGTTATGCTCTTCCTGATCCATATTTCACAACTAAAATGATGCAAGCTGTTGACACCTTCATGAGAACTCTCAGAGATCCTAGCTTACCTTTGCTTGAACTACAAGTAAGTTTTCTGATTTCTTCATTATCATCTATTTAAAAAGCATAATTCATTTATTTAATTCATTTCTGGTTTACCATAAAAATTACGACTATAAAGTGTATCTATTTTAATAAAAGGAAGAAACTGTCCATTTGTCCATAATGTTGTGCTATATCTACCACACTTACAGGTCTGAGATTTCTCACACAGCAACATCTATATCTGAACTGGTGCACCTCGCTCTTTTCCCTTATTTTTAATTAGATTTTTTTAAATTAAATTTTAGAACTTTTTATCAAATTGTTCATTGGACAAAATTGTCTTTCCCTGATGCAAGTCCTTTTAACATACGACCACATAAAAGAGTAATAACCATTGTTGTAAGATAGATAAAGATGAATCCAGTATCCAAGTTAACAATGCAAAATGAGATATTTTGGGGTATTTGACTCCCATGCATTTGGACTTATTTTTTGTAACCAACGGCTTATTTTTGTGGATATATATAATGAAGCTGATAGATGGGCAATGGAAATATTGAAATAAGTCTCAACCAAACAAGAAATGCAAAACTTTAATCCAATTAAATTGTTATTTTCAGAGTCCTATCGTTAAAATTTTCAGAGATGCTTAAAGTCCAGATGCTCTGTGTAGGGCGTGACAACCCAGTGGTTAGTGCATGAGAATTGCACTCGGTTGGCCCGGGTTCGATTCCCACCACTGCCAAAACTGCTGCCGTGTTCATGCGGAGTACGATCACATTAAACATTTGAGTCTGTAAGTCCTTCTGAGAGGTTGGTGGTAGGAGAAGGAGGGTACTGTCCCTGTGGATACCTCCCCTACTGGGTTCCAGTCTAGATTGGGTGGCACTAATGGGGGCACTTCCTGGGTTTGGGTGGCACTTCCTGACCATCCAAACAGATATCTTATACCTTTCTGGTAGGTCGGAAGGTCTGGGTTGAAGAAGATGCTCTGTGTGGGTTCAGTTATACATAATAAAATATGTTTATCTGTGTATGTGCAGTCTGCCTCTGAATGTTGCTGACCTTCTTCAAGATGCCTTATTACCCCCCCCCCCCCCATTGCATAGCATCACTCAGATGATGTCATCTACTCATTTTTCAAAATTTGGCTATATCAATTTTCCTTCTGGAATCTGTAACACTGAGATATAGACTCTGCACAAAACAGGCCATTTTTATACTTAATATGTTTCCTTGTTAAAAAATGTTGGTATGCAAAATGTTTTCTGTGGGCTAGTTTTCACATGTGTGCACCTGTCATGTATTCAAATTTCGTGTCTAAACATTTCTTTCGCCAAATATGCTAATTTTTCTGTTTGTTGCTTAACTTTTGGACATGCGTGTAGATTTACCAGTTGTAACATCATGTACAAATGGTCAATAGTATTTAATTTCTTTATATTACCAAGTTCATAGCTACCTTTTAGTATAATAGATAATCATTTACTTATGGAGTCATAAATAACATTAAAAATTGAGATGTGATCTACATACTTTTTAAATTTTACTGATTCACATTCATTTTTTTTTAACTTTATTATAATCTATAAATCTACTGAGAGATATATTATATTTGCATGTCTTTATAATATTATATGACTTTATTTATTTGAAAATTACCCTGTTACTGTAAAAGATGTTGTTGAAATTTATATAAACCTTATTAATAAATTAAATAATATAAAAATATGTTGAGATCTCTGCTGAATGGCATTCATATGAAAAGAAAAAAGTAATTTACTTCTGAAACAAGTCATTTATATAGTTTGCAAAATGGGCACAATCAAACTTTTGTTTAATAAACATATTATATAACTTGTTTCCCCCATGTAGGGGTGGGTTGTAGAAGGCGAAAAATGGGGCCCAAGTGCCTGGGGGGATAGCCAGGTACCCTGCCCCTGGGGATTATATCAGGGGACTGGTCCTCCAGGTTAGGGGTTGGGCATGGGGCTAACAACTCCACCCCGGAAAAAAAATCTTATTACAAAGCCTTAAAGGAGGTCTTGGCCCTACAAGGACTGTAGTACCATAATGATGATATAACTTGTTTACAAGATTTTATCTTTATGCCCTCCCCCTCAAATTATATTGTAGTGTAATATTTAATTTATATAGTTTATTTTCTTCTAGGAAATAATTTCCTCTATATCTGGAAGAATTCCACCTAATGTTGAGAAAAACATTAAAAAATTAATGTCCTCGTATTCTAGCAATATTACATCTGTCTTGGCACAGTTTCCTAGTCAACAAGTGAGTTATTTTTTTTCTTGTTCAAATTTGGTGTATTTTGCATGGTATTTATTTTTTCTATAACTACTTTTTATATCTATTTATTATTCAGATTGCAAGTGTTATTGATTCATATGCTGCTACTCTTCAGAAAAGGTCAGACCGTGATGTGTTTTTTATGACTACTCAGGGTATAGTACAATTAGTACAAAGATACCGCAATGGTATAAGAGGTCGTATGAAGGCTGTGGTTCAAGATCTCCTCAAACAGTATTTATCAGTAGAAACAGAGTTTCAAAATGGTTTGTGTATATATATATATATATTCTAAAATGTTACATAATTTTTTCTAAGTGTTTTAAAGCAACAGATGTATAGGACATTTTTATTCTGCTTGCCTTCCATTTTTATCCCCCATCCTTGCTGAAAATAACTACTGTACTAATTATGTTCTATTCAGATTTCTTTTACTTCTTCTAGTTATGAAAGCAAAATTGAGGCCACAAGCAAAATTTTTATAATAAAAGAATAAATTCTCTATATTATACTTTAATGCATAGACAACTTTATGCCAATTATTGAAACCTCTACAATTTTTAAATTTAGAAAATTATTAATACAATTTTTGTATATTTAATAAAAATGAAAAAGTTTTAAACTGCTCTTAATGAAGTAAAAAAGCAGTGTATGTTTAATGCCTTCTTGGTTTACCATTTTCTTCAATAACTTTAAACAATCATTGTAGCATTGAGTTAATGCATCACTGATTGAGTGACTGATTTCATTACATTTACAGAATGTTGCAGATTTGAGATTTGAAATTTATTTTTTTCCCATTAGCATAAATTATATTTATTAAAAGCCTCCAGTTTGTGATCAGATTCAGATCAAATACTACTGTATTGCCAGTCTAAAACTGTGTCTTAAGTATTTGATAAATATTCTGAAATAGATTTCTCTATTAATTTATCAAAATATCAAGTCTAGACCCGCTAGTTTATCACAAAATGACATAAGAAAGTTTTCAAGCTTATCCTATGGTATTTTATTTTCATTTATATAAACAATATTCATTTTGCTTTTCTTTCCTTAGATCATGTCAGTAACATTAGCTATAAGGTCCATTATATCATTTGAAAATATTTTGCTGCCAGTTCCTGTATATACTTTAACATTTCTTAGGATGTAATCAACATAGTATATATATAGTAGGTCAGATATAATCAACATTCTCTTTTTTCTTCAATACTTCTAAATGTGGTGAAAGTTATTTTAAGTATATTTACCTTTTTAACACCATCTTGTGAAAAGACTGCTAGTAAAAAAACCAACTTTTTTTTTTATTATTATTGTTGTAGAAGGAGCTGGAATATACTTCATTTACAATGTTTGAATTTTGTCAAATATTTTAGGGGAAAAAAATCATTTCTATGCAGACTGGTTCATGGTTCATTATTGAATAAAAAAGACAAAATAGCCTACAATTGTCTTATATGTTTGATTTTTATTATAAATCGTATTTTGTCTGTGATGTACAGACATATATATATAACTCACTAAATTTAAAACTTAATACAAGCCAATAGGACATATAAGTTTCTTATAAATTTTTAAATATTATGTTGAGCTTTACTGAAAGTTACAATTCTCATTAATTAGATGTCACTGATTCTATATAAAAAAAGAAAGAATATATATTTATAGCGTTAGTAGTTTTATCGCATCTCATGAAGGATTAATTAACATGCATAATATATATTTTGTATTGGCATGTGTATTTTGATAATGGAAGTTACAAATGATCTCAAACTTTTTCCAGGGTATTAGTGTCTCTGGTAATCAATAGCATATATTTTATATTAGAGTATTTTTTCATTCATTTTTCTTACATCAAAATAGATTATTCTTGTTGATTTTAATTTTAGGTCATTATGATAAATGTGTAACACTTTTGAGAGAGAAACATAAAGAAGACATGGCAACGGTTGTTGGCAAAATATTTTCTCATTTGCAAGTCAGCAAGAAAAATCAACTTATTATAAAGTTAATAGTAAGTTTAAACATATTTCTTAATGATTTATTACCTTTAAAAGCTTAAAAGTTCTTCCTTGAAAATAAACATAGTTTAATTAAAGTACTTAAGTCATGTGACTTGCTTTGGTTCTTTTTCACATGTAAATTTTCTGATAAATGGAGTAGGAGAAGGGATTAGAATAGACAAAAAATCACTGCCACCTAGATTGAAGCTAATGAAGTAACATGTTTTGGTAGAAAGGGAACCAAGCATTTACTTTGACTAGGCTTACTTTGGTGTTAATTTAATTCTTAAAATTGCATGTGCTACCTATAATTGTTTAATAATTGCTGTATACTATGATAAATTCAAAGTTTAATAATGCCTAATAAAAAGTACTTTCATATTTTTAGAGACACATATTCTAAAGAATTTGAATTTATTTTGAAAATGTCTTTAAGATAATGAATATGCCTTTTGCTTGATTTGTTCAATAAACTTCAAAATTTTCCACAGTGGCAAAGGGGATATTATTGCTCATGTCCAAATTGAAAATCATGTTGACAAATTTTGACTGAAGACTTATAAACACAGTTTCTTTGCTGTTGAAAATAGTAGTGTGATACACACTGAATGTTTAATTACGGCTTTTATCATAGAACATAATCTATCCCTAACTTGCTCAGACTATAGTACCCCTTACTTTGGAAGATGTTTCCCAATAACAGAGCTGTAAAGGTCTATTGAAGAAGTAACCACTTGAACTATTTTAATCTATGCAGCCTAGTTGCTTTTGAAAACTTTAATACCTTAACTGTTAACTGATATAAACAAATATATATTTAGTTTTGTTTTAAATCTGTTAATTATAATCATGAGTATTCAGTTTTATTTATTAAAAAATTGTACTTAATTTATTAAGATTGTGTATAGCAGTCAAAAAAATTCTCCTAGTTTTTTATATTAGGAAGTTAACAACTAAGAGATACTTTTCCTCTGGATATTTATGACAAAAGTGTGTTTATATAAAAATTCACTTTATACTTATGGTATCAGAATCAATTTAAGTAGAAAAAATTAATACTGAATTTTTTTTTTTAACTTGGGATATTTAGATAAGGTGTATAATTAAAATATCAGTTGAAAAAAAATTCAAAATCATATACTTTAATGTTTGGTTTTTCCTTTACTATAATGTACTATTGTTGATTCATGTCAATGATGACAAAACCTGACTAGTATTATATATACAAGTAACAGCATTTTTGTATTTATTTATATTTTTTTAGGATCATCTTTGTGGGCATGAACCAGGCTTAACTGATGAATTAGCATCTATACTAAATGATCTTACTACTCTTAATAAATCAGAAAATTCGAAAGTTGCTTTGCGAGCTCGTCAGGTAAGAGTTCATGCTTATTACTTAAATTGTAAATGCACATCCAGGAGCTCTTCATTGTTAAATTTATAAACTACTTGGATGTTTATAAATAATTATTAAAATGTTACTTTGGGGGACACCCTTCTCTCTTCCCCCCATACTGCCTTCTAAAAGATAGTACTGGGTTCAGATTAATAAAAAATGACAAATTCACTATAGCAGAAAATTTAAAAATAATATTTTGCATGCATGACAGAAAGGCTATATATTTTTATTATACAGTGTACTACTTTCAAAATTGTAATGGTTTAAAAAAATGAGTGAATTGGATAGTACTGAATCTGTTGAACTGAAAGATCTTGAATGTAGGCAAAATTTGAAGAAACTAGCAATATTTTTATGATTTTTTGGTTATCATTACTCTTATGTTCACATAAATGTCTTAAGTATATGTATTAGGTTATAACTGTTCAATTTTACCTTCTTACATAATATTGTTGTATCAATTTTTTTTTTCCTCATCCATTTTCAATTAATTTCACTCATGTCCAAAGGTTAAGTAACAAAGTGAAAAAGCGGATAAAAAGGAAAGTATGCATTCAAATTCATTAAAACTTTCACAGATTATATATTGGGGTATAACAAAAAACACTAGTATAGGGAATGGCAAATAAAATTATCAATAAATAATTACATAATAGAGATGAACAAAAGCATAGGATTTTGGGTTGCAAAAACAGTTTATTGGTGGAGGTCTGTCAATACAGAAAGTGATGACCTCTGCTGGAAACACATACCTGACAGTATCGATTCCTGCCAAGAATAAGATCATCTATGGCAATTTGGGGTATTTGTGCCCATTCATGAAACAGATATGTTCTTAGCTCATAAAGGTTCCCAGGAGGATCATGGAGAGAACTTAAATGTTTCCTAAGCATGTCCCATACATTCTTTATGTTTTTCAAGATGGATGATTTCAATGGCTATTCCATATGAAGCACTGTTTCCAATTTTAAGTACTGGTTGATAATGTGATCCCTGTGAACTCGCATGTTATCGTCCATAAAAATGGCACCACGACCCATGGCCACAAGAAATGGCGGAACATATTAGGCAAGGATGTCATTTCTATATCGCATTGCAGTCACAATACTGCAAAGGAAGATTTGACAATCAGTTCAGATGCTAACTGCAATCTCTGCCAGAACAATCAACCACCACCTCTATATGCATGTAAGTCGCAGATGTTACGGGTGTGATAGTGTTCCAGGCATTCTGCAGACCAATAATCGCTGGGAATCACTCTATACACCAAACTGTGACTCATCCGTAAAGAGCATGGTACCCCATTGTTGTGGAGTCCAGTTGAGGTGATCTTGATCCCAGTTTAAGTGCTGTGCAAATGCAGCAGTGGGATGCAAACTATTGGCCATTTTGCATACAGCAGCCCTGCATGTATCCATCTATAAGCAGTTTGCTGAGATGCCACTCTTTTTGCCGAAGCGGCAAGGTTAGCAGCAAGCTGATAAGCAGTGGCCTTTGGCATCATTCTTGCAGCAATAGAAAACTGTCATCCTTAGCAGTTGTAACCCTTGGACATCCGCTCGCTGGTCTGAGTAATTCTGTTCCTTCACTTTGATACCGGTTCCACAGATGGAAAATGATGAAATGATTGACATTTAGGCTACTTCCAATGACCCCCTTCAAGACACTATTCAATGACCCCCTTCGAGACACTATTCAATGACCCCCTTCGAGACACTATTCAATGACCCCCTTCGAGACACTATTCAATGACCCCCTTCGAGACACTATTACCTCCCATCACTTGGCGTCACTCAGATGATGTCACCTATTCATTTCTCAAAATTTGACTATTTCAATTTTCCTTCTGGAATTCATAACACAGAGATACAGGTTCTGTACAAAATAGGCCGTTTTTATACTTAATGCATAAGCAATGTTGGTATGCAAAATGTTTTCTGCGGGCTAGTTTTCTTGTCCGTGTGCCTGACATGTATGCAGATTTTGTGGCTACACATTTCTTTCGCCGAGTATTCTAGTTTTTCCATTTGCTTAACTTTTGGACATTGTAGTCTGGCTTACCGAGGTTTCTCTCTAATTGCATAAAGATATAAAAATTTCTTAATTTCTAATTTACTTAATGTTTATCATTCTCAAGTTTAGCAACTCATCATGAGCAACTCATCATGAAAATGCCTCTCCTAGGTTTAACTTATATACTTTCCAAGGCAATTGTTAATAGTATTTGATGAAACTTGTAAAAATTAAGGAACAACTTGAACTGTAACTAATTAAACTGTTAAATATAAACCATTTCCCTAAAACCATAACATTTGTAAATCTTGCAATGTGTTTAACTATATAAGCAAGAGATAGAATTTATTTTGTCACCAGCTAAACAAACATTTGCTCAAGTTGTAAAATAGTTATGTGGATTTTGCAAGTATTGCAATTAAACAAAATGAAACTGAATTGATAATGGACTAAATTGCTATTTGCACTAAATATGTTCATTTGAAGATTTTTTTTACATTGAACCTATAATTTGTGCGATAAAGATGGATAGTTTTCACTGGATATTTCTTTGAATGAATGAATGATATAAAGGTGGGTGGCTCCAGAAGAGCCCAGCACATCGACCAGAGGTCTATTGTACTACCCCAAAAAGTGAAGGTCCCTAAGAGAAGAGACCAGTAGCCGATGCAAACATAAGCAGGCACTTGACAGGAATGTCGTTCAGCTCCCAGGGTTCAATCACATGACGACCAATGTGTTCGAATCTGTGAGCAGAGTAGGCCTCACATTCACACAGAATGTGAGCTGCAGTTTCTTCGCTGTAATTGCAGCCTCTGCAAAGCGAATCTTTGGAGACACCCATAATATTAAGATGTCTCTTGAGAGTGCAGTGCCCAGTAAGGAGCCCAACAGCTCTCCTGATGCCAGTTCTACTGAGCCTGAAAAGTTCCTTTTGACGTGCACTAGGACAATTACAATTGAGAATTTTCGCTTGCCTTTGCCCTTTAGTGTCACGCCAGTTCTTGCATTGAAGCTTCCTGAAGATGTCAAAGACAATTCTTCTGATAAGATCATTGGGTATACCCAAGGCTGGCTCAGGGCCCACAAAAGGAGTATTAGAGCCTTTCCTAGCAAGTTCATCCGCCAATTCATTGCCAGGAATGCCCGAATGACCAGGCACCCAGTACAGAATGACACTATTATTACTAGCAATTTTACAGAGAGCTTTATAGCATTCCCAAACAAGGGAAGACGTCACAGTGAATTTCCCCAGAGCCATAAGAGCAGCCTGACTGTCAGAACAAATGAAAATCTGGCTATTCTCGTACTTTCTGTCATAGCAAATTCTACAACACATAAGAATGGCAAATACTTCAGCCTGAAAGACAGTAGCAAAATTGCCAAGCGGATAAGATAGCTTAGTGCCATCATCAGGGCAGCAGACTCCCGCACCAGTACTAGTGCCAATCTTCGAGCCATCAGTATACCATACAAAACAATTATGTTTATTGTAGGTTGGAGTCCTCTTCCAATCATCCCGCGAGGGGACAAGAATTTCATAAGGCTTATCAAACGTAAATTTGACGTGTATGCCATCAGGTGGCATACAGAAATAAGGATGCCTAGCAACATTACTGTTAAGTTCGCCCCAAGATAGATACCTTGAGTAATCTTTCCAGTGTTTCAGATATTTGAGTCTGTTCATGCAGATAAGTGCCTCTGCTTCAATACGCATATAAAGCGGATGCAAACCAAGTAAAAGTTCAAGAGATGCAGTAGGAGTGGTTTTCATGCATCCAGAGATTGCAATGCACACCATCCTTTGAAGCTTAACTAAATCAAGTTTAGCAGTTTCATTTCTAATTCTGGACCACCAAACAATGGATCCATAAGAAATGATAGGACAGACTATCATCGAGTAAATCCAATGAATAGCTCTGGGATTAAGGCCCCAGGTTTTCCCAATAGCATTCCTACAAGACCAGAAGATTCTTCTGGCTTTAGTTGTGCAGTAGTCCAAGTGTCTCTTCCAATTAAGTTCCTTGTCAAAGTAAATTCCCAAGAATTTAACCTCCTTGGAGCAAATAAGCTTCTGCCCAAATAAGCAAATATTTCCAAGATTAAGTATGCGTTTCCTTGTAAACGCAACTAAAGCAGTCTTCTGCGGATTAACCGTAAGACCTGCATTTTTACACCATGCTTCAACCCTCCTAAGAGCAGTAGACATCATGTCAGAGACAGTGTTGCCAAATTTGCCCCTGGCAACGATGACAACATCATCAGCATATCCAATGCAAGAAACACCAGAGACATCAATGCTATCCAGAAGAGAATCCACAACAAGACACCAAAGAATTGGTGAGAGCACACCCCCTTGTGGACAGCCCGAAAGTGCATGCACAGTCATACTTTCTCCAAGTAAAGATGCACAGATATACCTGTTAGATAGCAGGTTCTTAATCCAATAAGATATCGTGGTATCAACACCTCTTCTGTTGAGAGCAACAAGAATGGTGTCAATGGGTACTTTATCGAAGGCACCTTCAATGTCAAGAAAGGTAGCAAGAGCAATTTCCTTGGCATTGAGATTTCTCTCTAAAATAAAGGAGAGACTGTAAAGAGCAGTGTCCGTAGATTTGCCCGGTTGATAGGCATGTTGAGAACTAGACAAGGGCTTAGAGGCCAGAATCACTTCCCTTAAATACCTATCGATAAGTTTTTCAATAGTCTTAAGCAGAAAAGACGTAAGGCTGATAGGCCTAAAAGATTTGGCCTCATAGTAATTGTCCTTTCCAATTTTTGGAATGAAGATTACCCTAGTATGCCTCCACACATTTGGTATATAACCAAGGGCAATACAAGCACTGTAGATGTTGCAGAGAATAGGAGCAAGCATCTCTATTCCCTCCTGGAGAAGAATAGGAATGATGCCATCAGTTCCCGGAGTTTTATAGGGTTTATGGGAATTAATTGCCCATTTAACCCTATCAAGAGTAACAATGCTCCTAGCAATACCCCAGCTATTGTCGTCAGACAAGGTGGAGCAAGCAATTCCACTGTCATTCTGAACAACAGGATGAGAAACCGGAAAGTGAACTCTGAAGAGCTCACTAAGAGTCTCCTCACCAGTGACAGTAAAGTCACCATTGGGCTTCTTAACAGTGTTAAGTTTACAATTTCTGTCTCTAGCCATCAACTTAACAAGTTTTGCAACGGCAGGAGTATCATTAATACCTTCGCAGTATGTTCTCCAAGAATTTTTCTTGGCATCCCTAACTGCTTTATTATAAGTGGTGAGGGCAGATTTATAAGTCTGCCAATCACCATTCTTCTTGGCTCTATTAAAGAGCTTTCTGCATTTCCCACGCAACCGGCTGAGCTCACTAGTCCACCAAGGAACAGTCCTTGGGGAGTCAGCTATGGTGGTTCTGCAGTTTTTATAAAAGGCGCCGATGATGGCCTGTTGCACAAAGTCAACAGCCAGATCCACGCTTTCAGTAGAGGAATACTCACCAATGTGTTTCACCAAATTGGCCCTAAGGTCTTCTTTGTAGGAACCCCAATTCGTCTTCCTAGGGTTCCTACCTTTGTCCTCTAAAACAGTTACAGGACCTTTAACAAAAAAAGAAATTAATTGATGGTCAGACAAAGATATATCATCTGAAACCCTCCAATCAATTACGGACTCAAAAGCAGAACTATTACACAGGGTAATATCCCCGGCCATCCAAATAGATGCTCTTAGTCCTCTGGATGAGTCGGACGGTCTGGGTCTTCAACAGGGTAATATCCAAAACCTCGCGACGTTTTAAGGTCACAAAGGTAGGAGTATTACCCTTATTAAGTAAATAGAGCTTATGAAGAAGGATCTGATCCAAAAGATCATCACCCCTGCGGTTACAATTACTACTACCCCAAATAGTATTATGGGCATTTGCATCGCAACCAATGATCATTTTTTTACCATTGCAGTACTCAGTAAGATTAATAATGACCTTAGAGAGAGTTTCCTTATCTTCATAAGGAAGATAGGCAGAAGCAAAGATGTAATCCATCATATGTTCGTCCGTTTTAAGTTTCACATTGATAGCAACATTGTCACCATCAAGGAATTTAATCAGATGAACAGCATTGAGCTTGTTGCTAACAGCAATACAGGCTCTGGGTCTGGTACAGGATGTGTCATAAAAGACACTAAATCCTTTGATCCCTAGACCCAAAATCTTTCCATTACAGGTCCAGGGTTCTTGGATAAGAGCAATATCAGCTCTACCATTGAAAAGCCTTTTGCTAAGAATAGCAGAGGCAGATCGACTGTGATGCAGATTAATTTGCACAACCTTAAGACAGCCCATAAACAAAAAGAAGAAAAGGGCACCGAAAGACTAGGAGAAAGAAATTCACCTAGTATCATGACAATGATCAGCATCCAGCATGATATCATTGTCAAAATCCTTCATGCGTTTTTCCAACTCATCATCCGAGATCGGAGGGTTAGCATGAAGTGTAACATCTGAACCAGAAGCAATTTCTAGTTCGTTAAGTCTAGGTATCATAGTCTCAAGACTACCAATACTTACCTGAGAGGAGGTCGCCCGTTCTGCTGGCTGTTCCTCCATCTCCATCTTCCCCTTAGGCTTTTCGTTTGGATCACGAAGAATCTTAAAGACTCCACGGTCCAAACCGGTGAATGCACCAAGGTCAGCTTTGCGAATCGCATCCGCAGCCTCCGAATCCACCTCGAAGATCCATCTTACAGAGTGGGGTTCCACAAAGTTTTGCAGAACACGCCACTCCTCAGACTTCAACTCCGGGTTGAAACGGTTCAGCCGTTTCAGCAAGACGCTCGGCTCCTTTGTGTACACATCCCTGGTTTTAAATGCCACCTTGACAGGTTTGGGAAGGTCATTAGCACTCAAGACCATAAGTGCCTCTCCCAGAACCTGACTGTTGTTATGGAAGGTTCTCTTGACCCATTCCACAGTATTTGCATCATTGCAATGAAGAATCACAGCTCCAGCGTTTGAGCTGAAGAGATGAATCTTCGGAAGTTGCTCACCAGTTGGGATCTCATCTATTTTACCGAGAGTCACCAACTGGATGTTATCAACCTCCTCCTTGCTCAGCTTGCTAGAAGGGAAGGACTTTTTGACGATGGCCATCTTAATAACCTGGACCGCTTGGGCGTATGTTCCAGGTTTGATGTCCGTCCTCGATCTCTTCTTGTCGATAAGATCTCTTGGAGAAGGTGTGGCTCCTGTCGACCTAGGTCGTTTGGTGCCTCCAACTTTCTCTGCGGCAGTGCCGGCCTTAACAGGCTCCTGGTTCAACTGCCTAGGCGTGCGCCTCCTCCTGCGCCTCTGTGCTTTGGTGAGTATACCCTGCGTCACAGCCGTGGTTTCAGTGTGTCGGTCACCAAAGTTCGCGACTCCACTTCCTTCCACAGCCGGACTGCAGGCTTCCTCCTTTTTTCCATGATCCAACCCCAGAGGGGTTGTTTCAATGGTTGATTGGGAAACATCCGAAGATGTGCCCAATCCTTTCAACACTTCCTCATCTACATCGTCGCAACACGGAGAATCAGGAAAACTCGAAAGAGCCCAATCTGATTTCTCCATGCTGTAACCATAAGATAGGAAAAGGAACCACGGATTACTTCCAGTTCGACCGAGGCCCCCCGCTAGGCCTCGTCTCCCCACACTTTTCTAACGTGAAAAGTGTAACCGCCTGAGTCATTTGCAAAGCTAGATGATAAGGAGCGGGTCATAACGTGCACCAGGTACACAGGGCCCAGGGATCAGCAAGGATCCAAGGGGGATTTCTCGATATGAAACGCTCCCCACCATCCAACCAACGCAACCAAGGGACTCGACCTCTGGAACCGTTTACTGCAAACGTTTCTTGAAAGCAATACTACAGATGCACGCCGCTTCGCCCTTTTCGCCACACAACCACCTGGTCCCGTTCCCGAGCCCAAACGGTATACCTTACAGCAGAGGCCGAAGAGTGGTACTAAGGCCCATAAGGTAGAAGTGAAGTTTACTAGGGGCTTGGCATTGATGCAATCTGCAGCTAGAAGAAAAAGTTTGCTCGGGTACCTCGGGATAGCAACACCCGTGTCCACAAAAGAAATGGATCCCTGAGGATTTTACAGAGTGGGACTGGTGTCTCACTTCCAACCCCCAACCTGGAGGACCAGGATGTCTTATTTAGTCGGGAGCCTCACCTTTGACCTGTCCGGCATGGGAGACCCTACCAGTAGCAAAAAGCTACCGCCGGCATAGCTCTCAGGATCATTGGAA
This sequence comes from Amaurobius ferox, assembly GCA_951213105.1. Taxonomy (NCBI): domain Eukaryota; kingdom Metazoa; phylum Arthropoda; class Arachnida; order Araneae; family Amaurobiidae; genus Amaurobius; species Amaurobius ferox. The sequence goes on along the minus strand of OX578133.1, from coordinate 66,239,816 downwards.
CACACAAGCCCCACCACCGCGACAAGGCATAGACATCATTCAGTGGGGCAAGGTTTTTTAATTAGATGTAATTGCAATGCTTATAATTTAAAATAAAAAATAAGAAATTGGTTGAAGTTATAAAAATCATTAACATGGTTGTGTAATATATCACAAGGCATCACATATCTTTATCTTAAACTGCATCATTTTCTTTATTTCAGCGCTGTTGACTAAATTAGTTAAAAGATTGGCAAATGTTTTATTTTAAAATCGGTATACACAAAAACCTAATTCCAAATGAGGTTGCAAAATTTCAGTGATCCTTATATGTGTGGAAAACAAAAGAATTGTTTTAATATGAAGGATTGGGTTTGAACTGTGATAATTTGACTTGTGATGACTTTTATTATAATCTACAATTTTTTATATCTTTTATATAATTAATTAAAACCAAGTTGTATTATGTGTAATTTTTATGTGTATCTATGTCGAAAGCCCAGACTGTCCGACTCATCCTAGGACATGAGTAGAAATTTGGATGGCCGTTGTGTATCTATGTTGTTGTTGAGACCTATACTGTCTGACCTACCAGAAAGGTGTTGAAGACCCAGACCGTCCGGCTCGTCCTGAGGACTTGAGCATCTATTTGGATGGCCGGGTACCAGAAAGGTGTTGAAGACCCTGACCGTCCGGCTCGTCAGCAAGGACTTGAGCAACCGATTGGACGGCCGGACGGGTACCAGAAAGGTGTAAAGTAACTGTTTGGATGGCCGGGAAGTGCCACCCAATTTAGACTGGAACCCAGTGGGGAGGCATCCACAGGGACCATACCCTCCTTCCCCTACCACCAACCTCTCAGAAGGGTTGTGTATCTATGTGTAATTTTAATGTGAAAAATGTATAGCCTGTATCTCCTCGTCTTTTATAATGCAGTTGAACCTATATTTATTGAAATTGCAAATTCCTGTTAAAAATGTTGCCAATTATACAATTTCTTAGATAGATATAGTCACTTATAATTTTCTAGTTTTTAGTTACTTTTTCCATCTTTTTATAAATTTCTCGAGTCAATAAATTGCAGTTAAACACTTTTTCTTAATTCCAGTACAATAATCTCCGGATGATTGTGGCTAGTAAATTATCACTGTTTATAAATTTCCACCAAAAATTCGAATGGAACATCTTAAATTTAAATATTGTGGTATTTTAAACATTGCATATGAATTTTACTACATTGAGTGTTTTTGCTGATTTGCCTGAAATTAATTCTGTCATTAAACGAAGTGCCAACATTGGAAAAAGTCTATGCTTTAACAAAACAAGTAGAGGTAGTGAATTACATGAATCTAGAACAATTAAGTGATAATGAGCTCTTCAACAGAGATAAACAGTGTACTCATGAAATTTGTAAAGGCAATGCAAATGCACAAGCAAAGGATATGACAGTATAGTGTCTCAGTGTTCCTATGGACTTTGAAAGTCCTTAAGGAAGTACTTGATTTAAATTTTTGTTTTCAAAGGCTGCAGAAGATGTACTGGCAAAAAGCCAAAATTCCTTTAAAGTCCTTAAATTTTCATTTTTAAATATTCTGTTTAGGTTCCTGCATAAACCACATATGAACACATATTTTGCTTCTTCATCCTATGTTTTCAAATAAAACTGTGCCATATGATCTCTTGCTTTCTCTCATTCAGTGAGATTGGATTCTTTATCTTCACTAGTTAAGAACTTGGTTTTATGAATAAGTTAATTTCTTTTCTTTTTTTTTACATTTTGAACAAAGTTTTTTTTATAAGGATTAATGTGTGTTATGAGCTGTGAAAGACTGTGATATATATATATTAAAAATGTATGAAATGTTAAAAAAATATTGTAATACTTTCAAGAGAATGCAAAATATATTTATTTATTGCACAAATGCAGCTTATAAATAAAATGATTTCAATAATAAAAATAGTTTATGAAATTCCAAAGATACAATAGAGATAAATTGTAACACCTATTTAAAACCATAAGTAAAAAATTAAGAGAACTGCCAACAAAACCAAATTGAAATACTTTCCAATCAATTACTACTATGGAAAATAAAAACTGGGCAAGTAAGCACTGACTTTCTATTACGTAAAAAATAAAGATTCAACAATCAAGAGGAAGTATAAGAAGAATTGAATATAATAATATGTAAATCATTATATTCACTTCTTAAACTCTTAACTCCATGTCTTTACTTTTTTCTCCTTGAATTTATAGGGGTATTTCCTACTTTTTCTACCTATTGGCAACATTGATATTTATCTCTCACGAGTGCCAACAGTTGATATGCGCTTTTATTTTTCTTATGTGTACAGGGGTTATGCTGCCGAACACTATTATCACATTTTGTAAAAAAAAAAAATCAATTTGGAGATTGATAAAAAAGATTTAGTAAAAATTTTTTTGATGTTAAAATAAACTATATTGTGGCATACTAATCGTAATGTATAATACTGTGTATCTTTTTCAAATAATGGGCTATGGAATTTGAGAATTTATAAATCAAATCAAATTTTTCTAATGTTAAGTCAAAATAAAATTTGGCGAATAATAATGCTATATAAAAGTAATCCAAAATCCAAGTACAGTCAAACCTCCCAATAGCGAGCAGCATTAGAACCAGAGCTTTTGTCCGCTAATGGAGAGGTATCTTTAAACTAATTTTTCATTAGTCAACTAACCTAATAAAAATTTAACTTAGTGGAAGTAATATATTTAAGTAAAACAATACAAAGGGCTTTACAATAGCACGAAAAGAGACCTGCATATTTACTTTAGATTCAATTCAATTTTATGTACATAGTATAGTGCTTTAAAATGAAAGACAACCAAACAATAGACTTAGTCTTTTATTAAAATCTCTTTTTTATGATGTACAAAAATCACACAGCCATAGCGCTTTCAGGCACTATTATACCCTTCATCAGTGGCGAAGGGAAAATAAGTGGCTATCATGTGCTTAAATATAGGCCATAACCACCATACAAAATTTACATATTAATCAATTTACATTTTTAAATACGAGGCATTTAAAATATATAATTATAAAATACAAATTACAATTAAAAGAAAAGGTTCAAAAATTAAATGGTAACCAATAGGAATGTATTCAAAAAATGAAATAAAGTAGCTACTAAATTTTCAGAAAATCATAAAGGTTTGACATGTAGTGAGTCGAGAACAAGACACCAAGCATAACTAAGGGTTTGAACAGGTTCAAAATTACAGATTGACTCACGGTAAAGATAAACAAGAAAGATCAATCATGCAGAAAACATTAATTAGAAAACACTTTCCAACTGCAATACAATTTTATTTCAACATCTCTAGACTGCGATACACTCAGCAGTAATATTTTAAAAATTATCATAATACTACATTAATTTATTATATTTGAAAACTTAAACCTTCATAAAAAAAAATGAACTTTATACAAATGACGTCAGTGAAATATAAATCGCCTGGTTTAAACATCTCTAAAATGCAATACATTCAGTGGTAATATTTTTAAAATTTTCACAATACTGCAATAATTTATTGTATTTGAAAACTTGAAACTTCATCGAGAAAAATAAACTTTATTCAAATGACATCATTGAAATATAAATTGCCTGTCTCTCTATGTAAAAGCAGTAGATATTTGATTCATACACTTTTATTCCATTCCTTTCATTCATCACAGTACTACAATAATTTATTTTTCTTAAAAACTTAAAACCATGGAGGTAAAAGTAATTTAATTCTATACTTAAAATTTCATCAAAAAAGTCTGCTATAAAATTGCCTGCTTCTCTATGTAAGATTAATTAATGTTTCATTCATATCAGCTGTATTGCAGATTCCAGAGCTAAATAATTTTGTGTTAAATAAATTCAGTAATTCTTATACAACTCCTTCTACATCTTGATGTGTTTACATTCTCCATAAGTGAAAATTAGGCTTCGTTGTAGAAATGATCAAAGTTTGATGATCGTAAACTCAAATATATTGTAATTGTGTTGTTTCAGAATATAGATGCATAGAAATTAAGCAAAAATAAGGCGATTATAGGACGGATACAACACTAAATATAAATTAACAAGAGCTTTAAAAATTATGATTTTGACACAAGATGGATGACATTGATCATTTAAACTCAAATATATTGTAATTGCTTTGTTTCAGAATATAGATGCACAGAAATTAAGCAAAAATAAAGCGGTTTTAGGATGGATACAACACTAAATGTAAATTAAAAAGAACTTTAAAACTCATGATTTTGACACAATATGGATACCATATTTTATTTTGAAGTGGGTCACGTGATCTCTTCATATAATATGGGTGTAATTATTATTTTAATTTTTATTTAAAGAACTATAAAGAAAATTCTTTCATATTTTTATGGGATAATTTGATTATTTCCTAAAACTTTCAATGCAATTTGTGAATTTTAAATTTGCTTAAAAAATGTTTGAAAAATTAGATCCCATAGGGTTCAATGTATTTCATTTTTTCAACCTGGATTTAGTCTAAAACTAATTGGGTGATATTTATTTATATTCCCATAGGTCCTACAGATCGCCAGAATAGGGTGAACAACCCTCTCATATTTGCCAGGAACTCCCGTATTTGAGATTTTTTTTTTTTTTGGATCCTCTCACTTCCCGTATTGACCTTCTGTTTCTCCAGTATATTTCTTTAAAAATGAAGAACTCAAAATTTGAATTATATATTATTCCTGCGAAATACATTCCTGTATAAATTGTAGGATTGGGATTTATTTTTGCTTTGTTTATCATCGGAGACGTGAGCTTAACTATGTGTAAATAATTTGCCCTTTTTATTTCTCTGGCTCCGGGTGGCATCACGTCGTTTTAGCTCATGCATTGTTTACCTGTTTGATTTTGGCTGAAGCTGAAAACGTGGATTTTGTTATTGCAGCTGAAACGTTTTTAAACATTCAGATTAAGTTGTGAATAAAAGAAGTAAAGATCGTGGTTTTATTGAAGTTCACAAACAAGTGTATAGAAAGTGGAATTTTGTGTGCCTGCTGTGTTCATCCTCATGCTTTCAAATAAATAGGCTGATTTAAACTTACCAAATTGAATCTGTATTCACAATGAGTAGTGAAAGTGAAAGCAATAATGCAAAAACTCTACCTAAGAAGAAAACTAAATATATGTGTGTTTACTTGAGAAAATGGGAAGAACAATATTCATGGTTAAAGTCCATGTCCTCCAACATTTACAAAGCTTATTGCATACTTTGTAAACGTGTATTTAGCATCGCTTACGGAAGTAATACTGACTGCAAACAGCATGCTTGCACAGAAGATCATAAACGAAAGGAGGCCGATGTGAAAACGTCTTCAAATTTACACCTTTTTTTCAGGAACAGCCACAAAGACTTTAAAAACTTTGCAGAAGAGCTAGCATTAGTTTTCCATACTGTAAAACACAATATCAGCTACAGGAGCATGGATTGCGCAAATAAGTTATCGAAGGATATTTTCCATGACTCTAAATTGGCTAAGAAAATATCCTGTGGCCGATCAAAGGCAGAGGCTATTGTGAAAAATGTTCTAGCACCAAAAAGTGTGCAAGACTTCATTTGATGTGTTGAAGGATCCAGAAAAATCAAACAACTTTTCTCTATTGCAACTGATGCCTCCAACCACAAGAACAGAAAGATATTCCCACTGGTTGTGAGGTATTTTGACCCTCTTAGTGGTGTTAAAATCAGGCTTCTAGACTTCATTGAACAAGCTGATGAAACACTAATGCTATCCATAATTTGCTAATGTCTTCACTTGATACGCACAAGTTAGATATAAAAAATGTAGCTTCATATTGTGCAGATAATGCAAATGTGAATTATGGAAAGCATAATTCTGTGTTCAAACTACTTCAAGAAGACAACAAAAATATTCTTAAAGCAAATTGCTCAAATCATATGTTGCATAATGCTATAAAACATGCCTCTGATGGGCTAGATGTGGATATTGAAATGCTCATCTTAAAAATATATGGACACTTTTCAGTATCAGCAAAAAGGAGAGAAGAGTTGAAGTCGTTCTTTGATTTTGTTGATGCTGAGTGGTTGGAGATTGTTCGTCATGTACCCACTCGTTGGCTTTCTCTAACATCAGCTGTGGATAGAGTAATACAAAACTGGTTACCTATTAAGAGTTATTTCAAAAGCACAAATGACTGTCCAAAAATATTAAAAAAAACATTTCAGTGATGAAGATCCAGAAGAGGCAGTAGCGGCTCGTCAATAAGTGCTGCAGAGCTGCAGCACTCCCTGTAATTTATTTCAAAATATATATTTTTATTTATTCATCGCATTTGTATAATTTTACCACCACTTGGCACTGAATGAATGCAGATCAAAGTTCTAAACAAATTTTTTACGGCCGCAACGTAAGTGGGAAGATTAATTTCCGTATGCATGTTCTCAAAGCATGTGGGAAAAGTATCTGTCGAGCTGCAAAACTCGCAGCTCAGTTTCTCTTCTAAAATGTTTAGTACGCATGCTCAGAGTGATGCGTAGGGGGCAGAGGTTGCCTTTCGTAATCATCGTAGCGTGCTGCAGCCAATGCAGATCCATCTAGAGCTTTACTTGAATGGAACGTGTTCGGGTTCGGGTTTTTGAGTCAGAAACTGTTCGTTTATGTCGCTTATTTGTTTCTTTTGGAATAAATGACTGTTTAATTAATGTCTGCGTGTTTGGAAGTTAATTAAACGATGAGTGTGTGATCTTTGCAGGAAGTTGATTTTTCAGGATTATCTTTGATTGAGAAAAATTGCTTTAAAAGTAATGGTCGCCCTCTGTTGAACTTCAAATTATTCAGACATCATCAAGCAGTAAGAGTGCATACCAAAAAAATTTAAATAGGAAATTTAAGTTAAATATGACTGGTTATGCAGTTGTGAAACGAGAAATACACGGTTTTGGTAGCAAAATTGTTGGCGTCCGGACAATTTTCTCATTTTTGCAAAGAATTTCCTTCAAAGGAATTAGATGAAACAGTATTACTATATCCTATGCTGAAAAAAGAGGAAGTGAGAACAGGGCCTTCTGTTCTGTATGACCGAAAATAATTTTTAAGTTCTGCAAAATTAAATATTCACAAATTGATTGTAAGCAGCGAACTTCAGAATTCAGTTGGTGAATTGAGCTGTTTTCTAAAAATTATCCTGTCAACACCAATGACAACATCGGAACCAGAATGATGTTTCTCTACGCTGAAGAGAATAACGACCATTTTAAGAAACACAATGTCTGAAGATCATCTATCAGCGCTAGCTATGCTCAGTGCAGGGAAGAGTTTAATGGACAAAATTAAAAATTTCAATGAAAAAGTTATTGATGTGTTCGTTTAGGAGAATGTCCCTTATATATAAATAAATAAAACATTTATCAGTATACTGTTATGTAAACTATTTTATATTTCTGTGTTAAAAATCTAATTTAGTTTAAGATACAATTTATTTGCAGCCCTACCACAACCCCAACCCACGAGCCGCTACTGAGAAGAGGAGTGTGTTGTTGAGGCATATCTTAATTTTTTTTCCAACGTTGGTGCATTACTTGTTCCAACTGCTAAAACCCTTGAAACTGCTATTCTTAGTATCATGGAATACTACAGTGTAATGCAATGTTTAGGTAATAAAATTCAGTAGAGGATAAAAGACAGGTTTCTTGGTACTGTCACTGAAAAAATTTTGGACTCTTTGAACCTACCCCTGCAAAAATGTGCTAGAGATGACTTTGTTAATTTTTACTGTCACTTGCACAAGTACATTTCGAAGAACTTTGAGTTGTCAAATGCAAATCCTGTCCATTGTCTTTTGCCAATAAATTTAACCATTGAACTTTCTTTCGGACATTTGCAAACCATTGTAAAAGAATTCAATCTTGATTTTGAAAATGAGGACTACCTGTATGAAGAGTTTTCTAATACAAAATGTGCTGTGAATTTGGCAAAAACAGGAACCATACAACAAAGTTGGGTCACATTTTCACTGATTTAAAGAATAAACAAATAAATGTGTCAAACCTTAATAAGATTTTTAGGCTTTGTTTTAATGATCCCAGGCTCAAATGCCCATACTGAAAGAGTTTTTTCGCTGATGAACAACAAATGGACTGATCAGAGAAATCAAAGCAGCTTACAACTGATTAAGTCAGTGCTAATGATAACAATTAATTATGACTATAGCTGTAAAGAGTTTTTAAAATTTGCACAAGAAAATAACAAAATGCTTAGTTCTGCAGCATCAGTGGACAAATACGTATAAGTTAGTACTAAGAAACATGCAAATTTGTACATTTGTATTTCATATTGTGTCCTGTATATAATATACAATGTAAATTAATTGTTTTGCTTATTATTAACCATTCTATTAACATTTTCTGGAGCTCTGGTTTGTTGCGCCGCACTGCTAAAAATTTGTTAAGACTAAATCTCCCTTAAATTCATGGCCGAAAGTTGGTCACCCTACGTTTGAACAACATACTAAAATTTCATTTTGGTATGTTGTTCAGACCAGTCGTTTTTTCGGCAGTTATCGTGCAAATGGATAGACAGACAGAATGAATGAACAAAGTCATAAATACTTTTCAACTATGTTGTACAGTGTTAATAAAAAGGGATTCATAAAGTAAAAGATTATGGTGATTATTGCAGCTAATTGAAAGAAAAGTTTTATCGGACATAGGATGAAAATTATCGTTAATAACATACTGGGCAAAAGCCATGGACAGTTTACCATTTTTAGCATCGCGAGCATGTTCAGCTAAATGAATACCAACAGTATGTTTAGTACTACCAATGGAAAATTTAAAGTTATTTTTGGGAGATAAAAGGAGGACAACGTACACCCCAGCCTGACACTTAGTTATTTTTATCCTTAAATTTATCTGAACAAATACGATTAAATAACATAGTAATGGTAGAATGGGCTGGCTTAAACTTAAATTCATGACAAAAATGAACAAGAAGATGAAAAATCATAGGGTGATACTGAAGACTTGATTTATACGGCATAAAATCAGAAACAAGAACAAGGTTTAGGATGAATAAAATTATAGCAAATATGGGAAAAGATTTTATAAATAAACTCAAAAGATAAACGGCCTCATGGCCAAGGTTAAAGAAAAGGTCAATTTCAGTAGCTAAAGCTGAAATAGATAAACAAGCATTGAAGGCACGATTAAAATAAGCATTAAAAGAGTCTTTTTTAGAAGAAATTGGGTGAAAAGAGTTAGGGGATGCAAGAATTAGTTATTACGGGAATGCAAAAATTAGTGGAAGTAGGTTTACAAAAAATAGAAGTATGGAAACCAAGAGAGTTACGGGAAACATGAGCATCCAAACACGGGAAAGAAATATTATACTCATGTTCAATGGTAAAATTAATAGAGGGGTAAAAATCATTAACATTATCCAAAAGATTAAGGAGGTCATTCAAACTATGGTTCCAAATAATAAACAAATCATCCACATAATGACACCTAAGAATAGGTTTAAGGGATAAATAAGGCAAAATCTCATTCTTGAGCTCCTGTAGCACAGCCTCAGCTAAATTGCCAGATAAGGGGCTACCTATAGGGGCACCCGTAGTTTGCAAAAATATATTATCACGAAAACCAAAGTAATTTGTCTCTGCAACAATGATCAATGCAGAAATTATTTCATCGATAGTACAATTTTGACATAAAGCTTTTTGGCAATAATATTAATATCAGTAGAAACAGGAACATTAGGAAACAGGGGCACAACTTCAAAACTATGAAAAGTGCAATTTGGAACAAAATTAGTATTAAAGAGATGTTGAATGAAATTTTCAGTAGAGCTAATAGAATATACATGGTTATTAAAAAATGGTTTAAGAAAATTAGGTAACGCATTTTAAAAAAAAATTGGTAGGACCATTATATTTATACACAATAGGACACATGGGATGGTTAACTTTATGGAGTTTAATTTGTCCGAAAATATGATGATCCAATTGATGAGAAGTATAAAAAGCAGCAGATTTAATAGTGGGGTGGGGGGGGGGGGGAATTGGAAGATTTTATAAGTTTAGCCATCCTAGAGTTAATAGTAGCAATAGGGAATTTTTAAATATGAATGTAAGCCATCTCGGCAATCAATACACTTCTGCATGGAATCAACATAATCATCACTATTGGCGAGAAAAAGCTGTTTAGTTTATCAGTAGATAAAATACTTAATCAGAACAATATTTAAGCTTATTAAACTCAACAATTTCAACATGAAAAAATAAAGTTTGTTTTAAAATTTATTATCATTATGAAAATTAGAAATTGAACGATACATAATAAGTCTACCTCTTTCTTTATGGGCTTGAGTCACATGAATCAAAGCATCTTCTACAGGGGGAATTAAATTAACAGAAATGAAGTTAGCAGGGGAATAAGCAAACTTAAGGCCTCTCTCAAGGGCAGTATGCTGAATAGGGGAAATAACATGGGAAGTGCAACTAACAAACGGAAAAGGTTTAGGAGATTTAAGCTGAGATAATGGAATAGGTTAAAGGGCAAGAAGGTCATGGCAAGAATATTTAAAAATGGGATGGCAAGATGAAACTGGAACACTATCAAAGGCAACACCATCAAGGTTCCAAAGCATGTATTAACAATAGGGAACACATCATAATTAGAATTATTGGAAATAAAAATATATTAATAAATATATATACCCATTATAAACTAATAATAATACAAACTGTAAATTTTCAAAAGATATACATTGTATTCTGGCAAAATGTACAATGAAATTTTGCATATGACAAATAGTTGATAAAATACTTATCCGAAATTAAAAAAAGTAGAAAAATGTACAAAAGGTAATAGGCCGTGATGCAGAAACTACAGTGATAATAATATAATTAGATATGGATAATTCTGAATTAAAGTATGTATATATGTTTAGTTATTTTAAACTTTTTTATAATACTATTGACTAAATATTCTGGGTAAAAATAATTTACTTATACAGTCGAGTCTCTATTTAATGAAGTCTCATCGTTCCACTTAAAAACTTTGTTATAAAGAAAATTTGTTAAATAGAAATTTGTAAATTAAGTTATAAAAATGAAAAAAAAACAGAGACTGAAACTTATATATCCATTTTAATGATTTTAACACATATCCTAAGCTGTAAAAAAGTCTGTAATCTTGCTTTGTACAGGCTTATTAGAAAGAACACATTTTTCATAAAAATCTTCACACTTTTTAAAGATTGAAACACATCATCTGTTATATTTTTTTGAAACTGTAATCCCCTTTGTGTTATATCAAATGCTATTAGCATTTCTTGTTGTGAAGGTTTTTTAATAACCTCTTCATTATCATCTTCATCATGTACTGTAGTGTCTTCATTACATTTCCTAACACTTGTAAATATCCCAAGGAGCATGGCATATTGCAAATCACAATGTCTTCATCAATGTGTAGAAAATTAGACAGCTCTATACCTTCTCAAACAACTCCCATATCTTTCAGATGCTGCCATTTTTCTTTCAAAACTGCCAAGCACTTGGATTCATGATCATCATCATATTCAGCATCACTTTTGAAACCGACGTTAACAAAACAGTTCTTTATAGTAGATGCAGTCACATCACACTGCCAAGCTTTCGTCATCTCTGATATGGAGATTCTTAAATTAATACAATTGTCTATGCAGTGGCTGCTCTCTAAGGCAAGAATAACTTTTTGTGGAATTCTTTTTCGATAATGAACTTTAAGATTTTTTATAATGCTTTGATCCAATGGCTAAAGTTTTGAAGTTGTATTGGCTGGAAGAAAAAAAAACTTTTATGTTCTTCAATTTGCATTTTGAAGCACAGTCTGGTGGATGTGCAGAACAGTTGACGACTATAAGTAATGCAATTTTGTGACACTGTTTTTCCAATTGTTTATTCCATTTTGACAGTCACTCTTCAAAAATTGTAGAAGTCATCCATGACTTTTTATTGAAATGATAGTCCACCTAAATTTTATTCCTTTGAAACATCTGGGTTTTTTACTTTTACCGATTACTAACGGTTTTAATTTTTCTTCCAGTCATATTCGCACATAACAAAACAGTTATTCTCCTTTTGCAATTTTTCCCTCTTAAGCACTTGTTGTCTTTAAATGTTTCAGTTTATTTGGTAGACATTTAAGAAACAATCCCATTTCATCAGCAGTAAAGATGTTGTTTGTACCATATTCGTCCAAAAGTTTTACATCTTTTTTCCACTTTTCACACACCTCTTCAGAAACATCTGTGCTTTTACAATGCAACACAATACGTTTACAATTCATTCATAGCATTTGTTCCAGTTGTCTGACAACTGAAGTTAAGCTTTGAAACATCTATTCAGTCCAAGAGGATTTTAATCTTGATTCAATCACATTTACTAGAAATTAAGAGTGTCAATGAGGTTTAAAACTGCTTAGAGACAAGAGGATTTATATGATTATTTATTTACCACTCCTTCAAGTTACTAAACATTAGAAAGAGGGGAGATGCCTTACATCTCTTATTCCTCTGTGTCTGGTCCTTTATCAGAGACTCCACTTTGGTGAGTTTGACAGCTGCAGTTAAGCACTGTGAAGGTGATGTATGTATACGCAGGTATTGCACTTCATCGTTAGGAAGTTGATTCTTTTCTTTATTGTTGTGCGATGTATTTAAGCACATATATTAATGAATATATTGTGAAAAAAAAATCTTAGGAGGATGGGTAAAAAATTCCAATAGCTGTCTTCACGAATGGGCTAGATTTTACCGGTTTCCTGAAGCCTGATATATATATATATACAAATATATATGTACAAATTTCTTAAATTACCACCTACTCCATTCACCAAATCCACATACTAAAATAGCTTACTGTGTAATTTCTTTTAAACACCCTATTCTTAATTCTCTTAACTTCAATAATTTATTTGCAAAACATCAGCACTTGTTACCAGTAAATGATATCAAAATACAAAAATCATTCAAATATAATATACCAATTGGTAGAACTATTTACAATTACAATGAAGTTTCCAGGACATTAAACTCCGATGACCTTGCATCATGTGTATGCAGCGATAAAAATCTAACCCCTTATGTCAACTTCTCTCATGAACACATTATTACTGGGGATCTCTATAGTTCAGGATGATATACTTAGGGAAATTATGAATAAAGAGTCTAAATTTCGCATTGCATTCTGCCATCACCCTAAACAACTTCTTCAGTCTATATCTTTTGATTTTGATAAATTCATATATCAACTTGCTTGTTCACATTCCATTCCTATTGAAGCATTCCATCTATGGAAGTATACTACCTTACATCTACTTAAAAATGTTATAATAAACATTAAATTAACGAAGCCTAGGTATCCTTATAAACAACTCCTATCCGCTATTAAAGAATTACAACAACATTTTGTCATAACTTATGTAGATAAAACTTCTAATAATTATGCCATCATTTGTAAAAAATATTATGTTTCTCTGTCACAGAATTACTTAAAAAATAATCAAATTTTTAAACCCATTAATAATCAGTCTATCAAAATCAAAACTAAAATGCTAAAATTATATACACAATTAAATATTAATTGTAAGTTTTTTAAATTTCCTTATGTTACGTTGGTTCCTAAATTCCACAAATCACCTCTCAGTTTTAGAACGGTCACTTGTGGACATAATACCTTTAACACTACAGCTAGTAAGAACTTGCTTAACTGTTTAAATAGAATTAATGAATCTCTTAAATTTAGGAATTCAGGATATGTCATTTTGAACAATAGTTTTGATTTAGTTAATCACCTTAGCAAGCTTCCACAAATTCTTGGTTTCCAAACCTTTGATTTTAAAGACCTTTTTAATAATATTGACATTAAAGATTTATATAAAGTTATTATCTCTCTTTATCATGACTATATATCTTCCAATCATGTTGCATTTAATGTCAAAAATTTTCCTATGCTCTTGCACTTTGTGTTATATAACAATTATATTATCCAAGGTGATAACATTTATTTACAAACAACTGGTGTACCACAAGGTGGCTGTAGTAGTAGTATTCTCGCTAACTTATATCTTTATTATTATGAATGTCATTTTAACTCTAATTCATATATTATGTATAGATATGTTGACGACTTAATTTGTATTATCATTGATGATTCCAATCTCATTAATATTGATTTTTACCCATCTAACCTTGAATTAATTCCTAATGAGCCTAGCGTTAGTCAAACTGTAAATTTTTTAGACCTAAATTTAGATATCCTCCATAATCATGTTATCACCAATCTATATGATAAAAAAGATTCTTACAACTTCACTATCATAAAGCTGCTATCATATCAATCTTGTAATTCTATTCAATTGTTTAGAAACATCATTTTGAACCAGCTATTTCGAATGCATCGACTTTCTGATCCTCGGTTTCACTTTCTCCACATCAATAATCTTAAACGCATATGTCAAAATTACCAATATCCAGAAGTATTTGTAAATAATATTATTAATAATTTCAAATATACCACATAATAATATTGCACATGCATTATTTATCTTTGATTGGATAACTCATTTTTGAGAATTCACCCATTCCTATCACCTAACTTACCACATGGCCTGAGTCTAATACTGTTTACTATTTTCGAATGACTTTTTTCCACTTGTCCTGAGTCCTATACTGATTACTATTTTTGAAAGTCTCCATACATATTATGTATCATTCAAATGTATTCATTCTGGTGCCCACTTGCATTGACGAAGTGAGGAGTAATGCTCAGTCGCTTGTTCAACCTACACGTGGTTGCAATGCTTGTGAGTTAATATTTCAGTTCGAGGAGGTATTATTTTTCTGATTAGTAATTCAATTGATTTATTTTTCTCCTTCCACTAGCCAGTAGACAGTTCCAATGGTGTCTATAGTTAAATACTATCGCCATTGTCAGAAACTGGTTATTCTATCGGTTTTAATTCGAATTGTATGGCTGTCTTGATGAGAATGCAATTTCGAACTATCCGCCATTTTTTGTGTAGTTTCAATTGATTGTTCTCTATGTCTTATTCTTTTATCTTGAGCTAATTATTATTGCCTTTTCTCATTTTTGCCGTGTTTTCTTTTTCATTTTTATTTATATTTATATATATATATATATATACTTTGTAATTGTGATTTTTGTATTCTAATATTCTTCTCATTCCCCTTTCCATTGTAGTGATATGTTACCTTCTATCTTTATCCTTAGTCTTGGTCTATAGTTACTCATTTGTAACAGATATGCTAAAGATGGGGTTTTTTGTATATACAGTAGTTTATGCATAGTTTTCGATTAAAATCTTTCAATTTTTATTTATTTATTTATATATATATATATATATATATTATATATATATATTTATATATATATATATATATAAATATATATATATATATATAAATATATATATATAAATATATATATATATATATATTTATATATATATATTTATATATATAAATAAAAATTGAAGGATTTTAATCGAAAATTATGCATAAACTACTGTATGTACAAAAAAACCCATCTCTAGCATATCTGTTACAAATGAGTAACTATAAGCCAAGACTAAGGTTAAAGATAGAAGGTAACATATCACTACAATGGAAAGGGGGATGAGAAGAATATTAGGATTCAAAAATCACAATTAAAAGTATATAAAAGTAAATAAAAATAAAACTCGGCAAAAATGAGAATAGGCAATAATAATCAGCTCAAGATAAGAGATTAAGAATAGAGAACAATCAATTGAAACTACACAAAAAATGGCGGTTAGTTCGAAATTGCATTCTCATCAGGACAGCCATACAATTCGAATTAAAACCGATAGAATAGCCAGTTTCTGACAATGGCGATAGTATTTAACTATAGACACCATTGGAACTGTCTACTGGCTAGTGGAAGGAGAAAAATAAATCAATTGAATTATACAAAGCTGAAAAACAATACGTCCTCGAACTGTAATATGAAATCACAAGAATAGCACCACGTGTAAGATAAACTAGTGACTGTGCATTTCACCTCACTTCGTCAAAGCGAGTGGGCGAGCATTTCACCTCACTTCGTCAATGCCAGTGGGAATGAATACAATTGAACGATACATAATATGTATGGAGACTTTCGAAAATAGTAAACAGTATAGGACTCAGGACAAGCGGAAAATAGTCATTCGAAAATAGTAAACAGTATTAGACTCAGGCCAAGTGGTAAGTGAGGTGATAAGAATGGGTGAATTTTCAAAAATGAGTTAACCAATCAAAGATAAATAATGCATGTGTAAAATTATTACGTGGTATATTTGAAATTATTAATAATATTATTTACAAATACTTCCGGATATAGGTAGTTTTGACAAATGCGTTTAAGATTATTGATGTGGAGAAAGTGAAACTGAGGATCAGAAAGTCGATGTATTCGAAATAGCTGGTTTAAAATGATGTTTCTAAACAATTGAATAGAATTACAAGAATGATATGATAGCAGCTTTATGATAGTGAAGTTGTAAGAATCTTTTTTATCATATAGATTGGTGATTACATGATTATTGAGGGTATCTAAATTTAGGTCTAAAAAATTAACAGTTTGACTAATGCAAGGCTCATTAGGAATTAATTCTAGGTTAGACGGGTAAAAATCAATATTAATGGGATAGGAATCATCAATGATAATACAAATTATGTCGTCAACATATCTATATATAATATATGAATTAGAGTTAAAATGACATTCATAATAATAAAGATATAAGTTAGCGAGTATACTACTACTACAGCCACCTTGTGGTACACCAGATGTTTGTAAATAAATGTTATCACCTTGGATAATATAATTGTTGTATAACACAAAGTGCAAGAGCATAGGAAAATTTTTGACATTAAAAGCATCATGATTGGAAGATATATAGTCATGATAAAGAGAGATAATAACTTTATGTAAATCTTTAATGACAATATTATTAAATAGGTCTTTAAAATCAAAGGTTTGGAAAGCAAGAATTTGTGGTAACTTGCTAAGGTGATTAACTAAATCAAAACTATTGTTCAAAATGAAATATCCTGAATTCCTGAATTTAAGAGATTCATTAATTCGATTTAAACAGTTAAGCAAGTACTTACTAGCTGTAGTGGTAAAGGTATCATGTCCACAAGTGACTGTTCTAAAACTGAGAGGTGATTTGTGGAATTTAGGAACCAAAGTAACATAAGGAAATTTAAAAAACTTACAATTAATATTTAATTGTGTATATAATTTTAGCATTTTAGTTTTGATTTGGATAGACTGATTATGAATGGGTTTAAAAATTTGATTATCTTTTAAGTAATTCTGTAACAGAGAAACATAATATTTTTTACAAATGATGGCATAATTATTAGAAGCTTTATCTACATAAGTTATTACAAAATGTTGTTGTAGTTCTTTGATAGCAGATAGGAGTTGTTTATAAGGATACCTAGGTTTCGTTAATTTAGTGTTTATAATAACATTTTTAAGTAGATGTAAGGTCGTATACTTCTATAGATTGAATGCTTCAATAGGAATAGAATGTGAACAAGCAAGTTGATATATGAATTTATCAAAATCAAATGATAGAGACTGAAGAAGTTGTTTAGGGTGATGGCAGAATGGAATGCGAAATTTAGACCCTTTATTCATAATATCCCTAAGTATATCATCCTGAACTATACTGAGATCCCCAGTAATAATGTGACCATGAGTGGAGTTGACAAAAGGGGCAAGATTTTGATTGCTGCATACACATGATGTAAGATCATCGGAGTTTAATGTCCTAGAAACTTCATTGTAATTGTAAATAGTTCTACCAATTGGTAAATTATATTTGAATGATTTTTGTATTTTGATATCATTTACTGGTAACAAGTGCTGATGTTTTGCATATATATATATATATATATATATATATATATATATATATATATATATAATGCATGTATGCTATGTGCTGGTGAAGATATTTATATATCCCCCCACCCCCAGCTGTTCTGTGTCTTACAATTGAATAGGTCTTGAGAATTTCTTGTTTTGCTTTTTTAACTCAAGTGAAAATTCTTGTGTCTTATTTTCCTTTTCTGAAAGTCGGTTTAAAAATATGTAGTTTATGGCATGATATGTATTAGAATTTTTTCTACACAAACTAAGATTGAATTCCTCTTGACAATTTTCATCTTTCTTTCCATATTTGATCTTGGTGTGTGCTTCTTGAATATATAAATTAATGTATTAAATAGAAGCAAGGAGAACTGTAGAATTCCTGATATCCTCCTTTCACCAATACAGTCAGTGATTCATTTAATTTTGTATTTGCAGTTTATTAAATAAAAATCATTTATATATCATGCCAAAAATTGGGCTACTTAATGACATCCCACTAATAAATTTTGCTTCAAAGTTTTTTTAAATAGAGGATTTTATTAAATAGAGGTTTAACTGTATACTATGTTTATTGTAAGATTTTTCAAGTAAATGATAATGCTCTTTAAAATTCTAATGCAAAATTGTTTGTGAAAATTTGTCTAGTTAAATGGTTTATCAAATAAAATTTATATCGTAGTTTCAAGAAATGTAAGCATGTATCAAGAAATATAAGTATGATGACTATAATTAAAGAAAAGTGTGTATATAATAAAATGTAGATAAAGCAAGCAAGCTTCTTATGTGAACAATTGAAAAGGATTATAGAATCAAAAGTCTGGACAATGCAATAACCAGATTATCACCTATGGTTGCCAACGTTTTATTAAACAATTTATTAGGAGCACATAAAATTCCCAGAAAATTGCTATATCCATTATGGTGACACAGGGGCATATTATGACCAATAGAAAATGTGTAAATCACTGTGTATAGATGATAAAGCAGACCAATGAAACAAGCGGACTAAGAAGCCATCTTACCTGGAGCAAAAGGAGTAGCTATGCAGTCCACTGAGAGATTTTGAACCTGAGGAGCAGTAAAAATTTGTGAATATCTCCTTTGAAAAGATTCAGAGGTAAAGATGACTCCTACAACAACACTGACTTAAAATAACATCTGAAGAACAGTGAGAGCTTTGTTGATTGTCTATTACTAAAGTTCTTTATGAAAGTGAGTTAAGAGTGGAAGATCCAACATAATATTGATCAATAATTTGTGCCTAAGTTACAACCAATGCCATTTAAGACTACAGAATGGTATTTTCATATTATAATTATGGGGGTCGATATTTTGAGAACTAATTTATTTCATTGTATTCCAAATTAATAAAGTTGGGTATGCTTGGGTCATCTTACTTTTCCATCATCTCACAGCAATTTGAACTTCATTAATATTCCAATTATCAATTAAGTTCTAATTGTTGAAGAATCATAACAAGATCCCTTAGTTAAAATAGATAGTTATGTTTAGTTAAAATGGATAGTTTAGTTTAGTTATAATGGATAGTCAGCATGACATGAAATTTACTTTTGCAGTATCCAAATTAGAAGGTATACAGCCACAACCTTTAAGAGTGCAATGTCAAATTTGGATACTTCTTAATCCAATTGATCTCCATAATCAGTCGCTAAAATTCTTCAAATTAATCCGTCAACCACAGGGAGGCTTTTATAAAGGGGTCTTTTATAAAGTGAATCCACAATTTTGAAAACATTCCCCAGCAAATCATGCCTAATTACCCCAATATGATAACAAAATTGTGCATATAATTTATTGAGAAAAAAGGTTGGTAAGCTTTTGTAAATAAATTTCATTCAACCCCTTGACTGTTAGAATATAAACATTCCTAAATCATTGAAGCACTATTTTATCCACTATGTAATGATACCCTGAAGTTCAGCCAAGGAAAACATATTGGTTGATGAAGATCTTTGAATTCTCCAGAATAATTATCACTATCTCAGTGTAAAGTAAATATTATATTTAAATGACTTTTGTTATAGAAACATCTGAATTTTTTTTTCACTAAAACTATCTGTTAGCAGGTATTACAAAATTATTATGATTGTATAGAAATAATTACGATTTTGTATCTTTTAGGTTTTGATTGCTGCACATCAGCCTCCATATGAGTTACGTCATAACCAAATGGAATCTATCTTTCTATCTGCCATTGACATGTATGGTCATGATTTTTGTCCAGAAAATCTTCAGAAATTAATAATGTCTGAAACATCTATATTTGATGTTTTGCAAGACTTTTTCTTTCATAGCAATTGTGTTGTTAGACGAGCTGCATTAGAGGTTCATTTTCCTTATATTCTTATTCATTATTTCTTAATTTAAAATTTCTTGTTATAATGTGCTTTATTTCTTGAGGTATTTTTTTTTTTTAAGTTGTGTGATATTTTTATTGTAAAATGGGAATGCTGTTGTTGCAATCCACTTTTGCATTGTATTTTTCAAAATATTTAAATGTTGTGCCAAAATTGACACATTAAGAGCAATGTAAACCTGTCAAAACTATTTTATGTATGAAACCTAAACTACAAAAACTATTTTCAGACAAATACAAAAAGAAATTGCAAGTTTTGTACCAAGTTGTAATTTATATATGAGTTTTTACAATCTAATTTATAACACGCTATTGCTGCAATTTTTTTAAATAAAAAGATATTTCGAATTATTTATGCAGGGTGTCCCGTCAAGACTGCATAAACTCTGCAGAGTGAGAATCCTCACTCGGAATACATTAAAAATGACTCAAGAACCATGAACCATACCTGTACAACCCATAGTTGTCGAGCAAAATGCAAAAGAAATGGTATGATGTTACATCCTGTGCATGGGAAATAAGCTTTATTAGAAACATAAACATCGGTACTAAGATGTTCAAAATGACTACCGCACATGTCAAGGCATGCATGTGCGCACCGTAAAATAGCTGATTGCACACAATCCAGCATCATGTTGTCCACAAAACTGAACACAGCATGAAGACTTGTGGACAGCCATTCTATGGTGCGGTCATGCATGCCTCGATATACACGGTAGACATTTTGAGTATCTTCCTATGTAAACATAATGTTATATGTAAATACCGATATTCTTGTTTCCAATAAAGCTTATTTTTCCATGCACCGGATGTGACGTCATACTTTTTCTTTTGCATTTTTTTAGAAAGTTATGTGTAATAGAGGTATAATTCCTTGGGTCATTTTTTATGTACTTCGAGCAAGGATTTTCACTCTGCAGAGTTTATGCAGTCTTGATGGGACATCCTGTATATTTTGTAAATGATTTCATTTGCTATTAAATGCTGCTTTTATGGTTGTTGTTTTGTAAATAATAAAATGTAACATTCTGCCATCTAGAATCTTATAGTGAAATTTTGTGTGTGTGTGTGTGTGTTATCATTGAAAATTTAGATAGTGCTGAGAAATTAAGTAAAATGTTTTATATTAATTAAATGTATATTTATTTGTGTGTTATTATAACTCCAATGATATAATACTTTGGATTTTAGTTGAAAATAAATTAATGACTGTTTGAATATTTTATTCTTGCTTATACCAATTTCTGTTACATTCCATATATTTTTTTATAATAAATACATTTTTAATGTTAATTCATAATCTTTATTATTCCTTCTGCAATTTAGTTATTTTTTTCTCTAGGTCTATGTGAGGAGAGCTTACATATCATATGAGCTAACATGCTTAAAACATCTGACATTGACTTCTGGTACTTGTGCTGCACTTTTTCAATTCTTGTTACCTTCATCTCATCCAAATAGGTAAGAACATTTTATTGTTGTGTCTATGTATGAATAAAATAAAGAATATATAGGGCGTATTTCCACATTAGAGTTATTAGACTAGATATATTACCTAGATTAAAATCTTTGAAATATCACAGCAGATATCATTAATATATAACTCAATCTGTTTTAGTTGCAAAATAAGCTTCATTTTTCACATTCAGGCAAACATAACAAAGGCAAAACTGACTATTGTTTTTCACTTTTGTATGCAAATGAGTTCTTATTTTGAAGAGGAAAAATCATTTGTACTTTAACCAGTGTTGATTTTGACTCTGTGTATTAGTGCTCAATATTTTCCTATTTTGAAAAGGGAAAATTAATTTGCTTCTGTAACAATTGATATGGTTATACTTTTGCAATAATTGATGTTACATTAGTTAAAGTGATTATTTTGCAATAGAGATATTGTTCGTTTTCTTCAGTATGTCAGTGGCATATAAAAGATGTTGTTTAAATACTTTGTATGTCACAAAATTATTAAAGAATTTTATGATGCATGTTTTACTTAGAACTATGTTAATTATGTTTTGTTTCATGCAATGAAAATGCAAAAGGTAATACTGCATTATGAAATGTGTGTTGAGTTTGTAAATGCATTTATTTACCGATGGAGTTGTGAAAATATTCTTATAATTTTGAAAAATTAGTGTAACTTCAAATTCAAATCAAAGTAGCATCTCTATAGAGTTATTTAGAATTACATACGGGCATATATATTTTAAATTAACTTAGAAAAAAATGTTATATTCTATATAAACAGGTATGTACAGTGTATTTCTCATATTTTTGTTATATCTTTTTACATATATAAATCATATATTTAGAGCTCTACACTATACTTCTTGTAATATGAAGAATGAAGACTCATCTGCTATATCCAGTTGGGATATCAGAGAAGCTTATGAAAATTGTCATCGCCTGGGAGTTTTAGCAGCTTACTCTAATTTTGAAACATTCAAAAGGTACATCTGTTTCCAAAATAAATTTTTGGATTTAGTATATCTCACTGAAATTATTATAAGATTCTAAATTCATTATTAGTTTGAAATTTTTAAATGTTGTTAACTACCTTGTCTATTTAGAAAGCATTTTAGTCTGAATAGATAACTTTATTTTATAATTATTTTCTTTTAATATATTGAAACATTCCTATTCAATGTAAAATGAAGATATCTTATAAACGTTTTTTTTTTTTTTTTGGTTCATTGTCTTTTTTTTTTTGAAGCATTGTTTTAAATAATAAAAGTGATTTTTATATACATTTTCTGTTACATTTTTACATTTATAATATTTCTGTGGTGGCATAAATTATAAAGAAATATGTGTTAAAATGTTAAATTATTTTTTTACAATACATTTGTATAACATTTGTATGTTTAAATACTAAAAGAAATTAAATGACTGAATGGTTTGTAATTTGTGTGTACTTAAATATTAACTAGAAACTATACAATGTACTTGACAGTAATATATGAAAAACATTTTTAACTGATATATTTATATTATAATTAAGTTCATTGATACAGACTTTAAATGCAATACAACTTTGAAAATCTGAAATTGCATGGATTTTAGAATTTTTCAGATTATAGAGACTTTGAATAAAATTTAAACTTAGTATTAACTAAATACACTATTTTTGATAAAAATAATTTTAAAAATATTTTATTGGTAGCCAAAAGGAAAATTTACAGGTCCAACATTGGAAAGCAGCATTTCACATTGCTGTTATATACATAGATAAGAGTTGATTCGAAGCGTCGAAGCCCAAACTGGCAGCTTTTCACACAGCTAAAGCCCAAAATGGCGGCTCTTCACATAGCCCCGGATGCGCGAAAGAGAACACAGGAAACGCCCAAAACGGCGGCTGTACACATAGCCAAAAACACAAAAGTTATATATATACAAAAAGAGGAAGCAAATTAGGTATTCCTCGTTGGCCCATTGGCAGCGGGGACCGGGGGACGACCTGCCTTTTCCCAGATACGTGTTCCACGTAAATGTCACGAGCAACTCTGATAGCATCGCTCACAATGATCTTCTTCATGACTTTGGCGTACTTATAGGAGCATATACGACGAAGGAGCCTGTCGTTCGCCCGATCCCAGCAGCCAAGGGAACCAACAACAAATGCTTCCACACGAACATCAGAAAAACGCTTCTTATAAAAGTCGATGAAAGGAGCGTACTTAGTACTTTCTCCTGACGAGCATCAGAAAAGGCCGAAGGGCTGTCCTCGAAGGCGAACGTGACGTCAATGATGAGAATCGAGTCACCCTTCTGCAAAACAATGTCCGGCCTGAGAGCAGAGCCAGAGCCAGTAATACACTATTAACACCTTAACTAAATACATACTATAACACCTTAACTAAATACACTATTTTTGATAAAAATAATAATTAAAAGTTAAGTTAGCCAAATATTGTTTAATACAGTTGCGGACTGATTATCCAGAATCCTTTAGACCAATGGTTTTTCAGTTTTTAAAATTTCCTAAATATCTAATCTGTAGGCAAAATGGTCCCCAAACAGAGCAGATTACTTTGATATAGCGCCTTCTAATCGATGCATTACGACAACCAATTGAATTCTTTCAAGTACCAATCCTGAAAATAGGCAATGAAGATTTTGTCTGGTTTGTAATCAATCATTTGTTTACAATGTTTGTAAATCAAAATTTTGCTGCTAGTACTTTATTTAAATACATAAACTTCTAATTCCAGAAATAGGCAATGATTAGTTTGTCCGGTAGATTGTTTTTGTTATTAGTGCTGTGGCGATGCTCACAACACAGAGTTCAGCCCATGCGCCGATCCAGATATAAAAAGGCAGATCTGCCAGCTGGATGACAGACCTTTCCACATTTTAGTCCAGATTCAGACTTTTCTAAAGATTCCTGAATCAACAGGTCTGCAGAATGTCAGTTTCGCATAACGATCTGACTTATCATGTTTGTATTCCAAGTTGACATGTACTTCTTTTGATTTCTTCTGTTTTTAATGTTTACCATTGTTAAAATAAAATATAGGTCCTGAATTGTGTGGTGTGTTTCATGAGTCTAAATCCTTCTGAGTAAATTACTTACCGGGGGTATTTTAGACCCTGGCTGTGGAGTTTCTGGAGAATAAGTTAGTATCACATCTACAAGTGTATCAAACATCCACAGTGCTATGGATTCATATTATGTGATTGATGAATATTTATGTTAGGAATGCATTTTTGAAGCTTGGAGATGTTTTTAAACCAAAATTTTACCTTTGACATGTTGTTTAAATACACAAAATTCTGATTCCAATTCCTGAAATAGAGGATCATAATTTTGACTAGTAGATTGTTTTTGTTTATATTGCTAACTTTACTGATTCATATTATGTGTTTGACAAATGTTTATATCAGCAATGAGTGTTCTAAAGTTTGACGATGTTTGTAAACTGAAATTTTATGTTTGATTCTTTGAATAAATAGACAAACTTAAATTATTTTAATTTAAGTGGGTGAATTAGTGACATCTATGGAAAACATTAAAAAAAATCAGAAAAGTAGAATAACGTCCAGATTTTCAAAGTTATACTGTAGCATGATATTGAAATATACTACAACTCTATTGTTGTTGTTGAGACCCAGACCATCCAACCTACAAGAAAGGTGTAAGGTAACTGTTTGGATGGCCGGGAAGTGCCACCCAATTTAGATCGGAACCCAGTGGGGGAGGCATCCACAGGGATCGTACCCTCCTTCCCCTACCACCAACCTCTCGGAAGGATTTACGGACCCACATGTTTAATGTGATCGTACTCCACATGAACACGGCGGCAGTTGTGGCAGCGTGCAAATCCAGCGTGCAAACCACCGGGCTGCTGCACCCGAAATGTGCCAACAGCACGCGGTGTTCCCAGGTGGTCACCAACCCAAGTACTAACCACGCCCGATGCTGCTTGACTTCGGTGATCTAACGAGAACCGGTGTTTTCAGCACGGCAGGGCCGTTGGACTACAACTCTGTTGTTAAACATTCATATTACACTTTACTAATCACTGTTAAGGATGTGATTCTTGGTTCTTCTTATAGCACAATGATGGGCCATCTTGTCTTTTTATATTTTGTACAAATGTAACAAGGAACAGATATGCATTGCTTGATGAATGCATTGGAGGAATATATCCTGTTGACTTTTATATGGAGGGAAATTACTGCTTGAGAAAAATATAACAACTCATAAACTAAAGCAAATTTTTGTAAAAGCACACTATCTTGCAAAATTTTACCTATGTAGGTACATGCCAGCAAAAATTCGTGGTCCTGCTATTGCTAGTGTGTCTAGGACTCGAACTCATAGCTCAAATGCTCTTTCTTTGATTTTGACATTAAATATTCCGTAAACTAAAATTTAAATTTAAAAATGGTTTATATTAGCATGTTCCCCTAACATTTCTCTGCAAATGCTCCAAATTTTATATTTTTTATGTTATAGCTTTTGTGTTATGAGACAGAGAAACATGAGAAATGTGAAATTTGGCAAGTGCTGTCAGCATCATTTTAATATAGAAGTAGTAGTCTAATTATAGAGTCTTAGATTAAAGCTAGGGAACTTAAACAATATTCATCCTTCTATTCTCAAACTGCAATTGGTTTAGCAAACAAAATAAATTATAATTGAACGTGTTTTTGATTTTGCAATGTTCCAACTGAAAATTATGTTCATAATTAATACTAAATAACATAATAAATAAATTTGCATCATGTCTGATTTCAATTAGCAGAAACAACAAACACACAACTATAATAGAAATTCTTTATTTCACTTCCTATAAGACATACAAAATTTAAAAAAGGCCAGAGCGCTTTCGAGCGTAAATATGCTCTTCATCAGTGGCTACATGGAAATAGAAATGGTCGTTCATATATAGACCAGAAAAAGTGACAAATTTGCATACATGCAATTATCAATAAACTTACGTTTATCTAAGGAGAATCCAAAAATACAAAACATTTTGAACAGATTCAAAATCGAGCATAAATCACGAAAAGTACAGTAAAAATTTTGCAATTTTATTACAGAAATTTCAAACTCAAAACTTTTTTTTTAAAAAATAGGGGGGCAGTCAGGCCCAATCCTCGAGAGGAGGACATCAAAGATAACTATGAAGAGACTTGAATTGCATGGAATCGAGAATGAGTCGCCAAGCATAACTTAAAATCTGAACGGGGTCAAAATTACAAATTGACTCGTGGTAAATATAAATAAAGAATGACTCAAAAAGGAGAATATTACGAGGGTTATTACAATGCATAAGAAGGAAAGTTCTTTCAAAAATGGGGCGGAAATTTTCTTTAACAACAAAATGAGCAAGGACCGTAGAAAGTTTACCACCTTTGACATCCCTAGCATGTTCTACCACACGGATACCAATAGTACTTTTTGTACTGCCAATATAAAATTTAAAGTTATCATCGATGGACAACAGGGGAACCACATACACCCCAGCAAAGCTCTTAAAGTCATCCTTAGCACCCAGCTTATCAGACCGAATCCAGTTAAATGAAGAAGAAACATTAGAATGAGCAGGCCTGAAACCAAACTCAGAGCAAAACTGAATAAAGGGGTGGAAAATCCTAGGATGGTACGGGAAACTAGAATTTTGATTCAAATGATCTTTTAAAGTAATAAGTTTAGTATCAATTTGAGAAAATTTAAGGGTGAACATGGGAAAAAACTTTTTGTATAAATTCAAAGGAATAGGCAGCCTCATGGCCAAGATTGAAAATAAAATCAATTTCGTCACTTAAAGTAGAAACAGAAGAACAAATGTTAAAAGCATGATTAAAATAAGCATTAAAAGAAGCTTTTTTAGAGGAAATAGGATGGAAAGAATTAGCAGGAATACAGGAATTAGTAAAAGACTGTGTACAGTAAACAGAAGTGTAAAAACCAACAGCAGAACGGGTAACCAGAACATCAAGAAAAGGCAAGGAACAATTATTTTCATGCTCAACAGTAAAATTAATCGAAGGGTAAAAATCATTAACCTTGGTCAAAAGAGGAAGGAGATCATTTAAATCACTATCCCAAATAATAAAAACATCATCAACAAACTGGCACCAAAGAGAGGGGGGGATGGGCAAAAAAGGCAAAATTTCATTCTTGAGAAAAAACTTGAGAGAGACATTCATAAGAAAAAGACTTTTTCTTAAAACCCTTTTTTGATACCCATAGGTTTTCTATTAATTCCACTGAAAATTTTATTAATGTTTTATTTAAAACTAAATTTAATCCTTATAGTACCCTTCATAGTTTTGATGTTGTTTCTTTATTTCCCAGCATTCCTGTTGACATTGCTATTAGAATTATTGTTAAAAAATTGCAAAATCATAATTTTAAAACCCCTACTATTGATGCAATCACTTCTGCTTTGAACATTGTTACGGAGACCAATTATTTTGTATTTTGTGATAATATTTATTTACAACCTCGTGGTGCCCCTATGGGTAGCCCATTATATGGTATTTTGGCAGAGGCGGTTTTGCAAGAGCTCGAGAATGAAATTTTGCCTTTTTTGCCCATCCCCCCCCCCTCTCTTTGGTGCCAGTTTATTGATGATGTTTTTATTATTTGGGATAGTGATTTAAATGATCTCCTTCTTCTTTTGTCCAAGGTTAATGATTTTTACCCTTCGATTAATTTTACTGTTGAGCACGAAAATAATTGTTCCTTGCCTTTTCTTGATGTTCTGGTTACCCGTTCTGCTGTTGGTTTTCACACTTCTGTTTACCGTAAACTGTCTTTTACTAATTCCTGTATTCCTGCTAATTCTTCCATCCTATTTCCTCTAAAAAAGCTTCTTTTAACGCTTATTTTAATTGCGCTTTTAATGTTTGTTCTTCTGTTTCTACTTTAA
The DNA here is from genome assembly GCA_951213105.1 of Amaurobius ferox. NCBI lineage: Eukaryota > Metazoa > Arthropoda > Arachnida > Araneae > Amaurobiidae > Amaurobius > Amaurobius ferox. The sequence goes on along the minus strand of OX578133.1, from coordinate 66,211,091 downwards.
GTAATGAAATTGATTTTATTTTCAATCTTGGCCATGAGGCTGCCTATTCCTTTGAATTTATACATAAGGTTTTTTCCCATGTCCACTCTTAAATTTTCTTAAATTGAGACTAAACTTATTACTTTAAAAGATCGTTTGAACCATAAATCTAGTTTCCTGTACCATCCTAGGATTTTCCGCCCTTTATTCAGTTCTGCTCTGAGTTTGGTTTCAGGTCTGCTCACTCTAATGTTTCTTCTTTATTTAACCAGATTCGGTTTGATAAGCTGGGTGCTAAGGATGACTTTAAGAGCTTTGCTGGGGTGTATGTGGTTCCTCTGTTGTTCATCGATGGTAACTTTAAATTTTATATTGACAGTACAAAACTTACTATTGGTATCCATTTGGCAGAACATGCTAGGGATGTCAAAGGTGGTAAACTTTGAACGGCCCTTGCTCATTTTATTGTTAAAGAAAATTTCCGGCTCATTTTTTAAAGAATATCCCTTCTTATGCGTTGTTATAACCCTCGTAATATTCTCCTTTTTGAGTCCCTCTTTATTTATATTTACTGCGAGTCATTTTGACATTTGTAATTTTGACCCCATTCAGATTTTAAGTTATGCTTGGCGACTCATTCTCGATTCCATGCAATTCAAGTCTCTTCATAGTTATCTTTGACGTCATCCTCTCAAGGATTGGGCCTGACTGCCCCTCTATTTTTAAAAAAAAGTTTTAAATTTGAAATTTCTGTAATAAAATTGTAAAATTTTTACTGCACTTTTCGTGATTTATGCTGGATTTTGAATCTGTTGAAAATGTTTTGTATTTTTGGATTCTCCTTAGATAAACGTAAGTTTATTGACAATTGTATTTATGCAAATTTGTCACCTTTTCTGGTCTATATATGAACGACCATTTCTATTTCCATGTAGCCACTGATGAAGAGCGTATTTACGCTCGAGAGCACTCTGGCCTCTTTTAAATTTTGTACGTCTTATAGGAAGTGAAATAAAGACCTTCTATTATAGTTGTGTGGTTGTTGTTTCTGCTAACTAAATAACATGTCCACAATGTGAATTGCTGTACTTATGAAATAGCAAAAGCAGACTATTGTTTCAGAAAAACCTGTGTTTCTTTGAGTATGATGTGTGTTTCTTTGAGTATGAGCAAATTAAAAGCAGAGTTCCGAATTTGACATCCAACTCTTGACTGCTTGCATTGAAGAAGGAAAGGTTACATTTTTTCAAGCCTTTACCAATGATTTCCATTATTTAAGTTTAAAAAGCAATGAAAATAGAATAAGGAGCTTAATTTTTTCACAATATTAATAAGAATTGCTCTATAGTTTATTCTTAAAGAAAAGAAATTTGTTAAATCATATTTTTTTGTCCAAAGCAGGAGAAAATCAAGCTTAAAATTGTTTTTTAGTGTATGATAACAATACTTTTTCATAATGTATAAAAATGCAGTTTTCAGTTTTCTCCAGCCAATCAGAATGACGTGAGCCTGTGCTGTGCATACAAAACAATTTGCACAGTAGTAGTATTAATCCCCCTCCTTAAGCGACAAACCAGAATTTTTACTTGCAAGTGCAGGTGATAAGCTTAAGTGTGCATGAAGGATAGAGAATCTCTACTCTTCAAGTGAGAGCAGAAATTAAATCAGCTCGTGCCGAAAAGGATTTTAAAGATTTCAAAATGAAAAAAAAAGTAAATTTTAGAGACAAATAACAGAAAGAAACTAACTCATTTATTACATTAACTTCTTTAGATCATAGTATATGCATTTTTATTACTTTCTCATACTATTATAAAAACATGAAAAGTAAAATCTATATTATGGGTCAGATTTAGATGGTGAAAGTGTTGTTTTCATTGAGAGGTCCTAAAGAAGATCCTCTACAGCTATTTAGGGAGGAGCTTGAGTAGGACATTTTTGTAGATCTTATGGTTGAAAATGTTTAACAGAAGGTTGACAACTGTGTATTTGTACAATTTACCACTAAGAAAACAATAAGACACTGAAAAACAAATATATTCTTTTGGTGAGAATGGAATACCTTTCATTAAGTTTGCTCTGATTCAAAAATGTGACACACCAAAACACTTAGATATCTTCCAGAGATTATTTTAAACCCCCTTCCTCTAATAATAAATCAAATAGGATTATTTTTATTTCAAGTAAAAATTCGTACTATTTATGGCAGCTATCGTGTACACTAGCAATTGACAACAGATGGACATTGCTCTAAAATAGTCAAAATGTGTTCAGCAGGTCCTAAATCATGTATTGGCATCAAAATCTCAAAATAAAAAATATTCATGAAATCAATACTTTATTCTATAGTATGAGAAAGTAAAAATATGAAAGCATTTTGCCAGCAAATTAAGATGTGTGTGTTTGGGGGGGGGGGGGGGGGTGACAGAAAAATACCTATTGATAATCATGTACAAACACTCGATCATGCAATTAAAGGTCTTGAACAAGGAAGCTTTGTAACCAAACCAGGAAATAATGCCCATCTACTTACAGGATAATTCTTAAAATTTCTTTTGTTCCATTTTTTTTGTATTAAATAATATTTTTAATGGGTTAACTTGACCTTTTGTCATTACTTTTCTAAAAACAATGTTTTATAGTGTATTTAGTTGATATTAAGTTTGAATTTCATCTAAACTCTATAATCCAGAAAATTCTTAAATCCAAAATTTTCTAAAGTCCAGATTTTCGAGGTTGTACTGTATATGCCGATAAGATTATATACAAAGATAGAAAATTTTGAGTTATTCTAAATGCTTTTTTTCCCTCACTGTCATGTATTCATGGTAAATATCAGTTAAATCCAAAATTCTTTTTTGGCATTAAAATAGTAGTACAGAGTACCTGGAATTTTGATGAAGACAACAGGGAAAACCTTGAGAACTCAGGGAATTTCATTTTAAAAAATGGGCATGAATCCTGATAACTACTCGCCTCTGATTTAAGGAAGCATGTTATGGCTCCAGAACCATTCAAGCTAAAACAGTAATTTTTACTGTTTTTACTTTCTCATGCGTAGTATTGAGAGAGTATTGTTATCAAGAAAAATTTTAATTTTGAGATTTTGATGCTAATATATTTTTTAAGGCCTCCTGAACATGATTTGACTATTTTTGGAGTGATGCACATCCTGTCTGATGTCTGTGCTTAATTTCTTATGTACACAATAGCAGCCACAAATATTAATGGATTTTCATGAAACTTTATTTCTGGCTTTGTTACCAAAAAATCTGGAGCTGAATGGAATTTTTTTAAATTTGAGCAAAAACATATGCAAAAACAAATATAAAATTGATATGAAATTTTATATTTATTTAACATGGCAGCATAGGATAAAATTTAACATAATCATGCATAAAAGGGTTTATTTGTGGCTCAATGATCATGAGACTTAATAGCTTCAATCATTGTTGTAAAAAATAGCCGCTATACAAATGTTTTTGTTCATGGCATCTTTAGCTCCCCCCTCTCCCTTGCGGGGCAAATTACCTTGGAGGAGGGGTACATTGTCAAGTATGGTATTAATCAAAAGATTTTTTCAAACCCTTTAAAGTAAAAAGTAACACGCTATAGTTGTAACCATTTGGACCCACTATAGACTTTTCAAATTTTTTCTTGTACAGTTTAGAGAAAAAGGAATTCTGATATGAGAGTTGAGTTGAGCTACACTCCAGTTAATTTTTTGAGAGTTATTAGATGTAGATTTAGAGCATATGCAACTTGCTTTTAGTAAGCCTTAACAATTTAAATAACATGCTCAAAATGCACTTACCTCATTTTGCTTGGGGCAAGTGCATACCTCTGTCATTTTTCTGTTTTTTATGTTTTACGTTTTTATTTCAAGGTAAAATTTAATCAAAAAATACTCAAACTAACTAGTATGAATTAGTAACTTTACTATAAGGTGTTCTAGTTACAGTCCTAGGATGCATCATAAAGTTAATCATGTGACTTTCAAAAGGGTTCTTACCCTACCTTACTGTGTACATTTTTATAGCATGACTGTTTTTGTTTTTTTCATAAGATAACTAATTTAAAGTATGCCTATTTACATGTTTAGCAATTTTGAGGATTTAATTGAAGTGCTTGAAACAGCAATTACTCCAAGAAAATTGGATGATATTAACACTGCCAGTGATGAGGAACGTGGAACCTTTTCAGGATCTGATGACTCAATAGATCCTGCTGTAAGCTACTTTTTTATTTTTTTATGTAAATTTTTTTGTTTGCACTTATACTGTTTATATATATATTGTTTTTTCTAAAGCATGCTGACTTTTTGAATATAATGAATATTGCCATTCTGATGCAGACCGTTGAAGATGATGTACATTATAGTAAAATGTTCCTCACTTTTTGCCAAGAAAATGTAACTATATCTAAATTTTTAAACCGAAATTCACTCATTTTTTCTTATTGTATTGTTATTATTATGTTATGTTTCAGAAAGCCATGTTTCTGGATAAAAGACTACGTCGAATTACTTTCATTGTACTTCATAAGGTATGTAATCATAATTCTTTCATACAGTACTTTGTATAACCTTTTGCAGAGTGTTATTTGTTAAATTTTACATGGGGTGGTTAAATTTTATGTCTAGTCAAGGAGCATGATTGCATTATTTTGAAACTGGCAGGGATGTATCTAAGAAATGAAATAGAAGGAATAGTAAAAGAGGTATGGAGGAAGATCCTTATAATTCCTAATGCAAATAGAACACCGACCTATAGTATCTTCTTATTTATTTTATGTATATACACTGCCTGCTGAATGAATTTGGACCAATAAGATATTTTATGAAAGAAGCTTCATTGATGCATTTCTGGTATTTGTAATTTCAATTGATTTCCATTCTTTTCTCTGATATTCCATAGTAGCTTCCATACAATATTTTATTATCTTACTTAATAAATGAAGTTGTCTGTGTGTGTACAGTCTGTAGTAGGAAATCTAAGTGTTGTCTGACCATGAAATTTAGTACACAAGTGCTTCAGGATCTGAATAGGTGCATTTCAGAGTTTTTCTTCTTATTATTATTTTTAATTAGTTTTTAGTTAGCTATTTTGTGTTTTATCCCTATTCACAATGATTTTGGCTGATATTTGTACAAATCGATTCCTTAGTGACCTAAAATATTATCACAGAGTTTCCATATTGATACCATTGAAAAGATAAAAAAAAAAAATTTTTAAGCAAACTGTGAATGGAATCCATATGATTATTAGATGATTTTTAGTGAATTTCAAAAAAATGTATACTTTTCATGCATTTTAAATCTTTCCAATTTTTATATTACGATATACAGAAATTGACTTGCCATCCATCATTAATTTTTTTTCAGCACTTGCTTCAAATATCACAGCTTACTCCCGAAAGTTTCCTTTATAAACCCGTCTATTAATTATAAATTTTTTATCCAAGGCATGTCTTTGCAGGCCTGCTAGCAGGCAAGTGGATCCCATCTATTACTGGAGTGCTTCTGCCAATTGAAGCCTTGCCTCATGCGATGGGGGAATCATGCTCTTTTTCCAGAGCTGTTGTACATATGTAGGCCATTTCCTATGCACAGAAGGCTTATTGAGCATTTTAAACCTCTCTGCTGCTGTTCGATATAATTGAAGTCCGGAGGTCTGGATGACTTTAAGATGTGATTGTACTACTGTTAAAGCCTCTCTTTATTCATTTTTATCCAATTCTTGCTGAGGTTTAAACTAGACGTATATTTAGATGTGAGTTTGTATCATGCATGCTGCTTTTTTCTTTGCATTTCCATGAGGGGTCAAAATGGGTTTCAGTATTCATATTATTTATTAATGGACACTTATTTAGGACCCAGGCAATATCGGGTTAGTATGTATAAGATAAATGTTTTTATTCCTCTATATCCTTGAAGAGATCGGTATGATGTGGATTATTTTTAACTTGATTTGGATTTTTTTTTTTTTTTCATTTGATTGTGTATCATGTTTCTAGTTTGATGAATTGCTTTATAAAAATTTATAACTTCTCATGGTATTAATATTTTTCAAAATGCATTATGGTATATCACTTTTTCAATGGTATGTACATATATTGGATATTGTAAGAGTTATTTTAGTGATACAGTCAAGCTGGCAATAATTATCATGTAACCATCATACTTCCATCTAAAAGTTTTGAAATCATCAACATACAGTGTAAAATTTTCTCTCTGAACTCAATATAGTTTTATTGACTTTTGGATCATTTTTTTACTTAGAACAAAATTGGTTAGTTCACATTCTTATAGAATTTTCTGTGAATGTCAACTACGTGTTTTTAATGTAATTAAAGTGAGACTCATAAAATTGCTGAAAGGTACAAAAGTGAGATATCATTTTGAAGTTCATTCTAGTTTTGAGGCTCATTGTATTGTAAGTTTGTATTTTCAGTAATTTTTGTATACAGTATTTCATAAATATCATAGAAATTTTCGTGAATCAAACATTCATTTTTAGGTTTCATGTTAACCATGTGTGTTAAAATTTGAAATGATTACTTCTAATGATAGTCATCAACTTTTCTGTATTTTTTGAGTAACAATAGATGTAAACCATAATTTTCTTCTTAAAATGTCATGCAATATATGAATATAATTTTATCACAAATTTATTGATTTTTTAAAATTTCATTTTAATAGTGTATCTGAATGAACTCCATAAAAAGGAAGTAACTTTGTATTTTCAGTAATTTTTGTATACAGTATTTCATAAATATCATAGAAATTTTCGTGAATCAAGCATTCATTTTTAGGTTTCATGTTAACCATGTGTGTAAAAATTTGAAATGATTACTTCTAATGATAGTCATCAACTTTTCTGTATTTTTTGAGTAACAATAGATGTAAACCATAATTTTTTTCTTAAAATGCCATGCAATATATGAATATAATTTTATCACAAATTTATTGATTTTTTAAAATTTCATTTTAAAAGTGTATCTGAATGAACTCCATAAAAAGGAAATAACTTTAAAAGTTCCCTTTATGAGGAATATATTTAAGTAAAAGGGAAAGAAAGTGAATTATAAACACTTCTTGATAATCTCTCATCTGTTATATAGATCAATATGTCAATGAATATCAAACTGAACTGATTTCCATGTCATTTTGAATGATATATTTCATATTGGGATAAATGTGTTGTCCCACCTTCGAATTTTTTAAGTTAAATGAAGAAAATTTATTTTAATAGATATTTTTTTTAATATTGCTTTTCTGTATTCATTTTATATGCTCATAACAATTTATTATGTAGTTTTAAATATACAGACACTTGCCAGTGAATTAGAAACCGAGTTTCAATATTTTATTGGATCACCTTTAACCTGAATTACAGCACTTGTGCAGTTAGGCAAGGTGCTACAGTACATGTAAGTCAAGATAATGCCAGACGTTGGATAAGCATATCATATGTTCTGTACAGTTGAAGACAGAGGAGGTTGTTGTCGGATGTGTCTTTCCAATATGTTCTAAACGTTCTCAATAGGGTTTTAATCTGTGGTGGCCAGAGTATATGGTGGAAGTCAGAGTCATGCTTCGTGAACCACTGCTGCATTGTTCCTTCGAGGTCGATAGTAGCTTTATCATCCATGAAAGACCTATTGTATGTGAGGTAAAAATGTAACATTGCAAGGAGGACGTGATTGTCAAGAATGTTATAGTACTCCACGGATGACACCCAACCTTCTGTAAACACCTGGATACCCGTACCAGAACAATAGAACATGCCCCACACCATGATACCCCCACCAGAACCTAGAACTATGTGAACAAGGCAAGATGCTTTCATGACTTCATGGGGCTCTCATCACACTCTCCACCTGCCATCAATACAAAACAAGGTGCAGCATGATTCGTCCAACCACATAACCATCTTCCAATCATTAGATGTCCAGTAATGGCATATCTGGTACCACTGTAAATGCATTTTCAGGTTCTTCACTGAAATGAGAGGTTTCTGCACAGATATGCAACTGGCTACACTGATCCACTGCAATTTCTTGCTCATTGTTTGGGTCAAGATCGGTTTGGCCTTCATTGAAGTCCTCTATAAGTTCCTGCCAGTATTGTGCAATATCCTTTTAAATTTAAACACATTCAAATTCAAAGTCCAAACTAAAAATGTGAACGCAATTCAAAAGTGAACTCAAATTTCCTTTTTTGAAAAAGGAGTGTGCTCAAAAAATCGCTCCTTAACTCGATGTTCATGATTTTATTACTTTCTGAAGAATAAAACATATCGATGTTCTTAAAATTTAAATTAAATTTCCTCTCTGCATTTTTTTTTTTTTAATGTGAAACACAGGTTTTATTTTTTTTTGTTCCACACTGACATAATACTTTTGGTGAATAAGTGATACAGTAAACAATTTTTTATAGACTATATTTTTATTCATTGCATGTATTTCGTTTCGTATATTATTAATACTATTATTTAAAAAAAAACGTATTTAATAGGAGATTAATGGAGATCAAACTTCTGGTTCTGAAAAAATAAACTCCTCTGAGTTTGTCTCAGAGGGATGAGGTTTCTTAGGTTCTTTTTCTAAACATTATATATAAAATAAAAAACATTTTGTTCAAACTGCTGATGAAATTAACATGTGAAACATACTTTGTTAAAAACATATAAAAATTTTATAAAAGTGTCAACTGGTTTCAGAGACAAAAAGGAACTTTCTTCAGGATAGAGAGATATAATAACCACACCAGTAAAAAGCTAACATATGTAGACAGACTTTCTCTTGACCTTTGCTGGCGTAGTGAGTCTGACTTTCTGTCCTAATGAAGAAAGCCATTTTTTTTGCTGGTTAATACTTTTAATCAACTTTTTATGATGTTATTAATGAAGTATTTCTTTTACAAATCATATAAAAAGTTTTACGCTTTAATTATAAATTTGCACACTTCTTCTTTTAACCCTAATATAATGCCAATTTTTCTGCAAATCTATCAGTACAATGAACGAGTTTTTCTTGCATTGCTATTACTATACCATAGGATATAAATAATATTCAGGATTAAAGAACCCACCTTTTTTTGGAAAATGGCCCCTGAAAAATTGCCTATATCCACTTTAGCTCAAAAACTAATGAACCGAATTTCACAAAATTCGGTAGGTAAGTTGCGTGTGGGTCACCCTGGTGCTGATTAGATTTTGGTATGATTTGGAAAAAAATAACCTACCTTTTTTCAAAAATGGCCTGCAAAAATCGTCACAATCTAAAATAAAAACTACATATGCTTAAATATAGCCATTAAATGCTTGTTTTATATGCAATTTTTAACGAAGAAAAGAATAAGACCAATCCCATTACACTAGGACTAGCCGTTCTCGAGATATTTTAGTTTTTTTGTATTTTCTCTACGCCACCTTTGAAAATAAGTCCAGTTACCAAATGAGAACAAAAATTGAATTAAAAGGGAATTAAATTTAATTAAAATAAAGAGAACGTCGATATAAGTTTGCAGGGAAATTCATGTGCTGCCCATATCAGATTTTTACTTCCCTGCAATACATGGTAATGTATAGGGAAAGTATTGGAATTGTGCCGAAAATCGCAACTTGAGTTTTCGACGGATCTACATGTTTCGAGACCTCTAGAATACGAAAAAACTATTTTTAGCGTGATGTCTGTGTGTGTGTGTGTCTGTATGTCTATGTGTCTGTCTGTGCAGATTTTGTATCCGCTCTAACTATAAGATTGAGCGAATTTCATAAAATTTGCTAGGTAAGTCACTTGGGGGGACTCTGGTGCTGATTAGTTTTGTGTACTTTCGGGATAAAAGAACCCGCCTTTTTTTGCGAAATGGTCCACAAAAATTGCCTGTATCCACTCTAGTTCAAGAACTAATGGACCGAATTTCACAAAATTTGGTAGATAAGTTGTGTGTGGGTCACCCTGGTGCTGATTAGATTTTGGTATGTTTCGAAAAAAAATAACCTTCCTTTTTTTGCAAAATGATCCACAAAAATCGTCAAAATCTAAAATAAAAAACTATGTTTGCTCAAATATATCCATTAAATGCTTGTCTTATACGTCATTTTTAATGAAGAAAAGAATAAGACCAACCCGATTACAATAGGACAAGCCGTTCTCAAGATATTTTAGTTTTTTTGTATTTTCTCTACGCCACCTTTGAAAATATGTCTAGTTACCTAATGAGAATGAAAATTGAATTAAAAGTGAATTAAATTTAATTAAAATGAAGAGAACATGGATATAAGTCTGCAGCGAAAGTTATGTGCTTCTCACATTAGATTTTTACTTTCCCTGCAATACATGGTAATGTACAAGGAAAGTATTAGAATCATGCCGAAAATCGCAACTCGAGTTTTCGACGGATCTCCACTTTTCGAGACCTAGAAAATGAAAAAACTATTTTTAGCGTGACGTCTGTGTGTCTATCTGTGTGTCTGTCTGTCTGTGTAATGTATGTATTTACTCTAACTAAAAAACTAATTTACTGAAAAAACTAATGGACCGAATTTCATAAAATTCGGTAGATAAGTCGCGTGTGGGTCACCCTGGTGCTGATTAGATTTTGGCATGATTTGAAAAAAAATAACCTGCCTTTTTTCGTTAAATGGCCCTCAAAAATCATCAAAATATAAAATATAAAACTACATATGCTTAAATATAGCCATAAATTTTTTTTTATGTATAATTTTTAATGAAGAAAAGAATAAGACAAACTTCATTACACTAGGACTAAACGTTCTCGAGATAGTTTAGTTTTTTCGTATTTTCTCTACGCCACCTTTAACCCTTTCGCGACGATCGGCACGCCCACGTGCCAGCTGCGAACTTGCATTCAAGGACGAACAGCACATACTCGTGATGGAGGAAACTTTACCGTAAGCGGAGAGTGGCACTCATACGTGCCTCCTCGTGGAACGTTTTAATTTGTCTACCAAATGGTGTTACCAGGCCCGGTTTAAGGCGTGGGCGGCGTGGGCAATTGCCCACAGCGGACGAATTAGGGGCGGCCATTTGGAAGTGAAATTAGGTGTAGTAATAATGACTTTTGTGGTTAATTTGTTTTAAAAAAATATTTTGAAAATGAACCAATTTTGTGCCACTTTAATATGAATGAATTTACTTTTTTAGATAGTATTAAAATATAAAAAGGATAAAATCGTTTTTCTCCCATAATTATATCTTTTTCGAAGCAATGTACAGTTCTGCTTGAAAGTACGTACGCTCAAACACTTGGGAGATTACCAGATTTTAAAAAACTTGCAGCTGGGTGCAGCCTGCAATCCCTTAGGGGACTTTGTTTTCCCCAAATACTGGGAAAAACCCCAAGATCGATTCTCAGAATTTTTTCCTGGTTTCAAATTCAAATTGCAAACACATGGATGCGGCCTCTATGATTGCACTTCTTTCTAAAAGGACGGGGGGGGGGGGGGGGGGGAGATTAGTCCAGATGGTCATTCTTTTGGTCGTCTACCTTTTTAGCTGATTTAAGCATTGAGCCTAGCTGGAGACCATGTAGATAACAAACACAATGACTACAAGTAAAAAGCTACTTCTTAGTGTTCAAAGTGTTGTGCTATGCTGCCGTGCGAGATTCACAAATCCATCGACAAATATGGCTGTCTTTTAAGTTCTAACTATTCGGGTAACTTTTTCTTTCAATTATTTAAAATATTTTTGCAAAATTTCTTAACTACATTTTTTGTTGATTTTTAATGTGTTTCAACAAATAAAATTAATTTGGTACTGAATTTAGTCTTTGGTATTAGCCCCAGAATAATATTGATAAAAGAATAATTTTTCATGTTTTTATCCAAAATAATATGTCCCGTGACTGTTCTATGAGGAATTTCAGAGGCAAATAACTAAGTAATGGTGTAAAATGATTTTAATTTTGTATTTTTTCTAGTTTCATTGCAAAACGAAAAAAAAAATGGTACAAAATATTTTTGCGAAGTAAAATATTCCTTTATGAATATCTGCATGAAAGTGCAAAAATTGTTTATAAATTGTTAGAGCTGTTTCATAAATTAATAAATTTATTCTATAGACTGAATCTGGGAATTATATATATTCTTTTGCTCGTGCATACAAATTTCTGTCTAGATATACGTTCAATAATCCGTAAATATTATTTTATTTTTTCATAATTACACTTTTAGTTATAATTTAATACACCTTTAAGTAAAATGTTAATTAAACAACCTTAAAATTTGTAATATACATTTTGATATTGTAATTTTTTTTATTTCTACTCAAACAATTCATTTAATATCCCCATGTTCTAGTCAACATTCGATTTATTATTATTCTTATATAAAGGTTGTATAGTATGATATGTAGTATTTTTTTGTGCATTTTTTTTTTCAAAACCAAGAAAAAATGAAACATTGACGTTCCTCTTTTCCAACGAATGGAATTTATTTTTTATTCTTAATACACCCTATTTTTATTACCCAACTCGAAAGTTCATATTTTTTAATTTCTAACCCTCCCCCCCCCCCTTCCCGTCCTTTTTAAAATGAATTTGGAAGCATTTCGATATTTTCCTGTGTTTCTGTTGGACCCAAGTATCTCCAAATTCTTTTCAGATGTTTTCTTTTATTATTTTTTTCAAAATTACGAAAATAAATATTGCGTGTTTTACCACCTGGTTCTCTAATGATTGCAAATATGATTTTCCCCTCTCTCTTAGTTTTGTTATGCACTTATCTTTCGGCAGAAAATTAGAATATTTTTAATTTTTACCCCCTTCACCTTTCTTTCCTAATTGTTGTCCCCTTTTCTATTCTATATATTTTTCCTGCTTTTGGAACAGGTTTTGTATCTTCAAACATTTTTTTATATATTTTCATTCACTTGTCACAAACTCAGGGGCATTTTAAACATTACATTTCAATCGTCTTCACCCCCCAGTGAATCTATAATAATGAAAAGAAAAATCTATCTGTCTGTTTGTCCACAATGCCGACCGATATCTATCTCATTGAATTTTTTCACACAGTCTTATCTCTTTCCTTCCGAGAGGTTGGTGGTAGGGGAAGGAGGGTACGGTCCCTGTGGATGCCTCACCCACTTGGTTCCGGTCTAAATTGGGTGGCACTTCCCGGCTGTCCAAACAGTTACCTTACACCTTTCTGGTAGGTCGGACGGTCTGGGTCTCAACAGCAACAACACAGTCTTATCTCGGCCATCTAAATTACTGCTCTAAGTCTTCGGACGAGTCGAATGGTCTGGGCTTTCGACACAGTCTTATCTATACCTGAACTAATGCATCTCGAAGGCCTTTTACTAAAATTTACATTCGATTTTTAACGAATTTTTAAATTCCAAAATCAGATAATCTCCAGCTACTGATATGACCTAGCAGCTTTATTCTCGATTTAACAGTTACAGAATCTCCAGCCATCGATATTATGTAACAGCTAATCATACGATTTAACAGCTACCGTAACGATCTAATGCCACGTTCATCTCCTAGAGGTTATTAATCTTTCATTCATTTATATTTTGCATCACGGAGAGCGTTTATTTTTTTTTTCGCTTTGCGGATAGCGTACTGGTAATTTGACGTCGGTTTAGGATTTGAAGGAAATTGAGTAGTGTTATTTGTAAATGTAGTAACGGGGGTTTATTTGCATCCCAGTCAATACCGGGTAATTCGTTCCAGTGATACAATAAAGCAAATGTTAAATTAGTCAAAGTGTAAAATTTTGTTGTAATTTGGATAGTATTCCATTATTATGTATATTTCCGTATGTATATTTCCACCTATTCTGTTCAAACCTCACCAATCTTTCAACATCTTTAGAATCCCCAAGTTCATTTAACTTTCTAATTTTTTTTTAAACAAAACAAAATATCTCGTGCTTGTGCACTAATATTTTACAAAAGAATAAGTAACCAGACTGATGTGCAACAATCGTGTCATTTCAAATATTACAGCTTTCTCACCCATTAGAAAACTTGATTTTTGAAGTATAGTTGTTATATTCTATGTCTCTTCTGTATTTTAATCAGATTTTAGAGGGGCTACAATGGACAGTCACAAACTGTTTCGAAATAGAATCCCAGATTTTTAGCTGCGAAATCAAAAACCAACAAATTTAAATATTTTTGCATTTTAAATTTAATATTAAAGATTAGCTTTTTAAATAAATTGCTGATAATAACCGGTAAAATTCTGAATTGTCCTGTTATATTATGTCTTAGCTTCGTAAAGATTGAAATGCTTTTCCTTCATCTCTCCTCTTTCCTAATTTATTCATAAAATCATTTCTTTGATTTGCTTATAATGTTTTACTGCTAAGATATACAAATTATTCATAAGATTTATGCAATTAAAAATTCAAATTTTATTAAAAAATTGATGAGGGCAACTTTCATGACACTACATAATGAGTAAGTTACTTTTGATTCCTGATAAATTCAGAAAAATATAATCGGCGGTGACTGTAGTCCCATGGAGCCGAAATTGCTTTTCGTGAATAATATTTTGTAATATAAAACTCCAGTAAAGTTCAATAAGTTTATTCGATTATTTCAGACTCATTTGTTTCGTTTATAGGCTTTCAAAGCAATACAAATTACTAGCAATACAAATTAACTATTTGTAACTAGCTAGCGCTTTTAATTTTCACCCCGATTTCATCTGAAAACTCCGACCATAGACTCCACTTTAATATATTCGATTATTTTACTAACTTGATTTGCAGTATAAAAATTAAACTTACTGAGGAGATTTTACATTCGAGTTAATCTATAAACGTGTCTGGCGGCACATAAATGCGTAATTGAATACGTATATTTCCACGTATTCTGTTTAAACCTCACCAATCATTAAACATCTTTAGAATCCCCATATTCATTTGACTTCCTAATTTTTTTTAAACAAAGCAAAATATCTCGTACTTGTGCACCAATATTTCACAAAAGAGTAAGTAACCAGACTGATCTGCAACAATCGTGGCATTTCAAATATTACAGCTTTCCCATCCATTGGAAAACTTGGTTTTTAAAGTATAGTGGTTATAATTTCGAAATTATAACCACTGTACTTCAAAAACCAAGAAAGTGACCTAAAATCCAATTATATACATTTGTAGGATTCTGAAAGAGCAATAAATTCATACTAATTGTTTATAGTTATCATTTTTAGTTTTTAAGATATAAGCATTATAAACTTGAAATACTTAAAATTTTCAAACTTCTTCCACTTGACAAGATGATTACTCGAAAACTATAAAAGCTTTTTTAAATATACATATAAATTTAGAAACTAAATTTCCTCATACATATTTTTTATCACTTAATATAATTCCATCGATCTTTTATAATTTCGAAGATATTTCGAGTGAAAGTATGAAACATGGAAAAAAACTCATTTTTATGTTTCAAAGTTTAAGCCACCCCTCCCCCAAAAAATAGAGTTCTATCCAAAATCCAATTATATACCCTTGAAGGGCTTTCACAGAGCTACAAATTTATGTTTATTGTTCAAAGCTAGTTCTTTTAGTTTTTGAGATGTTACTAACTTGAAAAATGGAAAAATTTCAATCTTCTTCAATTTGACAAGACGATTACTCGAGAACTATAAAAGCTTTTCTTAATAATAAATATAGGTTTTGATACTAAATTTCCTAGTACGTATTTTTGTCGTTTACTATTTATATCTTTATTTTATAGTTTAAAATGAAAACAAGAATAATAAAAACACTCGCTGGGACAGACACTTTTTTTTTTCTAGAAAAAAATTTTGAATATTAAAATATTGATATTATTATTATAAGTGTCCAAAAGGTTTACATTTTTCATAACGCTTCGTTTTCCCTACACAGAAACCCCAAACATAGATGTTATTCACGTAAACTTACATATAATATGATTGTTTATTTAATATTTTGAATGCCGTTTTCTTCTTATGATTTAAAAAAAGTTTGAAAATTTGCGACCTTCCGAGTGTTCCTTTCCCTTTAAAATCATATATTTTGTTCACTTCACTCCATTTGTTCTAGAAATTTTGTCTCTCTAGACTCCTATACACACCCATACATACATTACACTCACGCACAAACACCCATTTAAAAATAATTGATATGGGTTAAAGGATGTCCAAAACGTATATTAATCCGTCGAAAATTCGAGTTTTCGACCCCATCATTATTTTCCAATACATCATTTGTGTGCAGGGAAATTACAAATAAAGTCCAAAATTCAGTTATGTATTATAAATTACTGCTGCATTATGTATGCATGTATGCATGTAGAAAGAAATGTAAGGCATTACATTTTCTAAACTGCTAATTAAAACTCTAAATGTAGATGAGAATAAAATTTGATAGTGTGAGACCAGAAATAGATCTCACACTTTGATGAGACAAGTATATATGTGTAATTTACTGTGTACAAAACGGCAAACAATACTGTCAGTCTGGATGGCGCCGAGTTTTACAACACGGGAACACAAAAGATCACAAAATCATAAATTTAGGGGCGCCAAGACAAGGGGGGCCGAACGGACCCTTACGAGGATGTGAATCATGCCATTGGATAAAGATTAACCAATGGAAAATGGACTTGTTGCGTCACATTAAGAAGGAAGGAATTATTAAGGAAACATTAAGAAAATTTTTATTATATATTTGTATTTTATATTTATATACATATATATATATGCATATATATATATATATACATACATATATATATATACATACATATATATATATATATATATATATATATATATATATATATATATATATATATATATATATATATATGAAGGGCGGCCCCAAATTGTCTTGCCCACACACGAAAATATCCTTGAACCGGCCCTGGGTGTTACTTGTCCATGGAACTAACTTCAATGTATTTTGCAGAGGCATGACCATGGCAGAAGAGGATCGAATGAATTATTTCTCCATTTGGAGTGGTAAACATCATTTTGTAACATAAACAGACAGAGCAATTCTCGTAGCATCAACAATTTTATAATTGAGTTTTGTTTTTTATTTTTATTTCAGCGTTATGATTTCATTGGTGAATCATAGGAATATAAGAGAGTATTTTTTTTTTTTTTGGGTTTTAGAGGCAGTGAAATTATTTGTTTATTTCGGATAAAAGAATGGGAGCAACTAACGAGTATTTTGTATTCAGATTTGTATGAAAAATATACATCAAATAGAAAATAAATATCTCTTTTATTCCTGAAAAAAGTAGATTTCTGTGTTGAATAGGTGATTTTTACCGAATTTTTTCCGAGAGTTAGGCTTAGCGCAAAAAATGTGCCATCCTTTGGAACCAGTTCAGAAGCGAAGCGCTCCGTCTTTTGGGCCGCGACAGCTCCGGAATGCTGCCGTCGCGAAAGGGTTAAAAATAAGTCCAGTTACCAAATGAGAATGAAAATTGAATTAAAAGGGAATTGAATTTAATTAAAATAAATAGAACGTCGATATAAGTCTGCAGGGAAAGTTATGTGCTGCCCACGTCAGATTTTTACTTTCCCTGCAATACATGGTAATGTATAGGGAAAGTATTGGAATTGTGCCGAAAATCGCAACTCGAGTTTTTGACGGATCTACACGTTTCAAGACCTCTAGAATACAAAAAAACTATTTTTAGCGTGATGTCTGTCTGTGTGTCTGTCTGTGCAGAATTATCATCCACTCTAACTAAAAAACTAATTGACTGAATTTCATAAAATTTGCCAGGTAAGTCACTTGGGGGGACTTTGGTGCTGATTAGTATGGGGTACTATTCAGGATAAAGGAACCCACCTTTTTTTGCGAAATGGTCTTAAAAAATTGCCTGTATCCACTCTAGCTGAAAAACTAATGGACTGAATTTCACAAAATTCGATAGATAAGTTACTTGTGGGTCACCCTGATGCTAATTAGATTTTGGTACGATTCGAAAAAAAATAACCTTCCGTTTTTTGCAAAATAGTCCACAAAAATCGTTAAAATCTGAAATAAAAAACTACGTTTGCTCAAATATATCCATTAAATGCTTGTTTTATACGTAATTTTTAACGAAGAAAAGAATAAGACCAACCCCATTACACTAGGACAAGCCATTCTCGAGATATTTTATTTTTTTCGTATTTTCTCTATGCCACCTTTGAAAATAAGTCCAGTTACCAAATGAGAATGGAAATTGAATTAAAAGTGAATTAAATTTAATTAAAATAAAGAGAACGTGAATATAAGTCTTCAGGGAAAGTCATTTGCTGCTCACATCAGATTTTTACTTTCCCTGCATTTCCCCATGGTAATTGAATAGGGAAAGTATTGGAATCATGCCAAAAATCGCAACTCAAGTTTTTGATAGATCTACACATTTTGGGACCTCTAGAACACAAAAAAAAACTATTTTTAACGTGACATCTATATGTGTGTTTATCTGTTTGTCTGTCTGTGCAATGTATATATTCACTCTAACTCAAACACTAATGGACCAAATTTCATAAAATTTGGTATGTAAATCACTTGATTATGACCCTGTTGCTGATTAGTTTTTGGTACGATTTGGGAAAAAACAACCCACCTTTTTTTGCAAAATGTCCAGCAAAAATTGCTGGCATCCACTCTAGCTGAAAAACTAATGGACCAAATTTCACAAAATTTGGTAGATAAGTCGCTTGTGGGTTACCCTGGTGCTGATTAGATTTTGGTATGATTCAAAAAAAGTAGCCTTCCTTTTTGCGAAATAGCCCATAAAAATCATCAAAATCTAAAATAAAATACTACGTGTGCTCAAATGTATCAATTAAATGCTTGTTTTATACATAATTTTTAACAATGAAAAGAATAAGACCAACCCCATTACACTGAAGAAATAGAGAATGTGAATATGAGTCTGCAGAGAAAATCATGTGCTGCCCACATCAGATTTTTAGAGTAATAAACACAAACATCTGTGTTTGGGACTTTAAAAATTTCCTTGTTGAGATTTATTGAAGTTTGTGTTTACTAACTGAAAGCTTCGTTTTACTAAAAGAAACTTTTTTCTTTCAACCTCAAAGAAAAAATAAATCAAATGATTTTTAATTATTTACTTATTTTGGGGAAGAGAAAAATAATTAGTGCCATTCAGTTTATACATATGAAAATAGTGACAATTTTGAAAAAAAAATATATCACAACAAAATGGCAAAATCAGAAATGGGGAATACAGTTTGGTTCAGAGATCTGTTTATAAATATAGATGAACCCTAATCTAATCTAGTTTAAAAAAAATCCTGTATTTGAAACATTTTGAAACAAACCAACCGATTTTAATTAGTACACATTTTTCAGGTCCCGACCACTCAAGTTGCTGTTCATGTCTTAGGGCGAGTCGAGTGGTCTAGATTTTCGACATTTTTCAGGTCTTGAGGCTGTGTCCAAAAACTGAATATATATCATTATAAGTTTAATCCCCTATACCTTCTCACAAAATTAATTAAATAAAAAGTGTCTAATTGTCTGTCTATCATGATCGCTTATAACTCGAAAATGTCTCAACCAATTTGCATATGTTTACACAAGTTTGTTAAACATATAAAGGAGCTTTATAGCTGAAATGATTTTGGATACTATAGCGCATTATTAAAAAGTTACAATTTCAAGTTTACATAAAAAATCAATATATAATATCACTATTTATTTTTTGTATGCTTCAATGCTGTGGACTTTTTAAATTGTTAATTTTCATAAGTTTCTACTAAATAATATTCCTAAGAAATGCTCAATAGTCCGATGTGAAGTTTAGCGAACTAAAGCTGAATGGCAATGAAAAAGGAAATAGACTATAGGGAAGGCACTCCCATTGCAGATGCCAACATCCATCATTGGTTTTGTGCTTATTGTGCACTCCTCAGCATGGAAATTTTGATATCTGCAATGACAGCAAGAAACTTGCTATAAGCCACAATTTTTTGGGGCTTTTATGAGAACTAACAATTTCAGACCTTCCATGTGACTGGTATGGATGTGGTATCTGCAATGTGAGTGTCTTCTATCTTTTAAGGAACACTCTTTATAGGCAGATTTTATGTTTTACAAAAACTGATAGTCAATTTAAATTTATACTATACTGGAAACATAGATGTGTAAAAGCTTTGTTTCATCCACAGTGTTATATTAAACACAGAGAAATATGGCAGCTCAGTGAATGTGCAAAGGAAATATGAAGCAAGTTTAGGAAAAACCAGTTCACTTTATTTTGTGAATAAATGAGCACTTAAGACAAATTACACACCTGGTAATATCATGTCAAGTAAAAACAATACTATGTACATTTTCAGTATAAGTCAATCAGTAAGTTTCAGTTTTAAATACTATGTACATTTTCAGAGCTCATAAGCTTGTATTGACTTTTTGAAGTAAGCAGAATGTTCCTGAAGCATTTATCAGTATAATAAATTAACTGCTTACATTACCTAATTTCCTTGAGTTCACTTGAAGCCACCATTGCCAGTGTCACACTTGGCAAAGCAAAGTTCTTTTTGAAGAGATACTTTTTCACCTGTAAAACATTATCTCGACTTCACACATTACAAACAGCCGACATAAAGTTTAAAACAAGTCAGTGTTATTTTACCAACACTTCCGACTTAACTTTCATAACGTACATACTAACTACGTCGTATCACAATGATGACATACGTCTACAACTTGTCAACCAAGACGACAGCTAATACCACAGTATCCATCTACTTCAACTGTTCTGGGATAGTTCTGGGATGAATAGGGTCCAGGATGCTCTCCACTATATCATCCTTGTCAAATCTTACATTGCAGGTTTCAACTACTCGTTTTTCCCTAGACAAAAAAATTCTATAATCTTTGGTGCTTGTGGCATAGCCTACCATGATTCCTTTTTGAGTTCTCATATCCAATTTTTTTCTGAGATGACTAGGTTTGCCCACATAGGCTTTGCAACCAAAAGTCCTAAGGTGATTTACTGCAGGTTTTCAACCATTGTAGAGTTCTTGTGGAGTTTTGTTTTTAAACTTGTGACATATTCAGTTCTTAGTGTATGTAAAACATAGGATAGCTTCAGCCCACATTCTGTCATCAACTTTACTCCCATTCAACATAGCCTTAACACAATCAAGAGCAGTTAGATTAAAGCGTTCTGACACTCCATTCTGTTGTGGCGTATATGTGTTAGTTCGTTCTGCTTTAATGCCAGGATTCTTTAAATAGACTTTGAACTAGTTGTGACAGAACTCCATCCCATTATCTGTTCGGATACTTATAATCTTTGTACTTAATCATCTTTCTTCTCTGGCTTGAAACTCCTTAAACAATTTGGAAACTTCTGATTTCTGTTTCATTAAACAAACAAAAACTTTTCGTCTGTAGTCATCAGTTATGGATAAAAAGTATTTATTCCCACCAAATGATGCTGTAGGTAAGGGACCACAAACATCCATATGAAGTAATTGCAATGGTCTAGTGGACCTTATCCTACCAATAGGCTGATATGATACCCTCCTAGACTTAGCTAACTTACAGTGTTTACAATTTATTCTTCTGTATTTAAGCCTAGAAAGCCCATTCACCGCAGAAACTTTGCTGGTTTGATATAGATAGTCAACTTTTATGGGACAATACCTTTTATGGCATAGATAATTCTCATCATTTAGTTCAGTTGCACTAGGCTTAATTTTCTTTATTGCTCACATTCCTTTTCTGCTTAGTTTTTGTCTTTACCGAATCAGAGTTAAATTAATTTCATTTGATTTAGGTACCCTCTTTATATTATTTGCATTTTTGGAAGAACTATTATTTCTGTCCTTTATGGGTGTCTTATCCCCCTTTCGATCCTCATTTGTATTCTCATGGTTTATAATGTTATTTTGTTCATTAGTACTATATTGTGGTTTTAAGAAATATAACTTATTTTTTCTTTTAGCATACAAAAATTTGTCTCCTTTATGTGTAAAAAACCATAGTACTCCATTAGCTCCTTTAAAACTATAACTTTGTTCTTCAAGTACTGAGGCAGCTAACAGGTTTCACCTAAGCTTAGGTGAATACATGACGTTTTCCAAAACAATAACATTTCTCACGTCCTTGAACTGGACATACATTTCCACCGTCCTGATAACCTCAACTTAACTTTGGATATCTCCTACTACTAGGGACATTGAAGTGCCCTTGCACTCATTAAATTTTGAAATTAACTTAATGTTATTGAAGAAATGTCGCATAGCAGCAGTATCTACTACCCAGTTGAGCCTATCGTTAGGATCGATCACAGTATTAGCTTCTATACTAGAGGATGTATGTATTTCTACAATACTTGTCCCACTAGACTTAAATTTGGGACAATTTACTTATGACCTGGCTGTTTACAGTAAAAACACTTTACTTTACTTTTAAAATCATTCTTAAAATTAACATTACTTTTAGGTAAATTTACATTAGGCATTTTTGACAATTTTGCATTATGCATTTTTACATTACTTCTAGAACATTTGGATGTAAAATATGCAGAATTATTGAAACTTACATTTGTCATGTCGATGTTATGCTGTCTCAGTCTGCCTTCTTCTGCTGAGAATTCAGCCTGAATTTTGTTCAACTTAAAGTCTGCATCACTCCAACGGTATATCAGTTGAACAATTCCACGTAATTCTTCAGGTAAATACCTAATTGCCTGGAATGCAACATATATGTCTTCTACTGGGTGGTTGATGTCTTTAAATTTGGTGACTGCCTTCCGTATCCGGGAACAAAATATATCAACGGGCTCGTCGTGTTCTGGCCTGATTGTGAAAAATTCATCCAATAACAGAACCAGGTTTGTGCGGGTAGGAGCTTCAAAATGCTGTTTTAGTGTCTCCTAAGCTTTGGTTGATTGATCTGAGATACTAATAAGCTCTTTGTACTCTGGCGAGAGACTGGTAAATTATAGCCAATGCCTTGTCCTTTCTTCTGTAAAAATCATCTTAGTCTGGGCGAGACGCGTTTTCGTCAACTGGTTTTACGGTTCCGTCTACATGACCGAAGCATCCTTCTGCCTTAAGAGCGAATGACATCTTTGTGCTCCAGGTGACGTAGTTGATCTGGGATAGCAGCTCTATTCTCCTTGCCTCCATGACTAATAGAGTAATGACGAAGAAGAATTAAAAGTCAGTAGTATCGTTGTTTACTTTTTGCTCAAAATGGTGCCTGCCATGGCTCCCATCTGTATATCTCTACCTTTCACGAAAAGCACAGTTTTTTTCTGCAGCAACGTTTTTCACTTATTGCAAAGCATTTACTGAGGTTTTCAAGTGTTTAACTGGTCCATAATCTGACAGTCAATTTAAATTTATACTGTACTGGAAATATAGATGCGTAAAAGCTTCGTTTCATCCGCAGTGTTATATTAAACGCAGAGAAATATGGCACCTCATTGAATGTGCAAAGGAAATACGAAGCAAGTTTAGGAAAAAACCAGCTCACTTTATTTTGTGAATAAATGAGCACTTGAAGACAAATTACACACTTGTTAATATCATGTCAAGTAGAAACAATACTATGTATATTTTTGTGCTCATAAGCTCGTATTGACTTTTCGAAGTAAGCAGAATGTTCTTGAAGCATTTATCAGTATAATAAATTAAATACTTACATTACCTAATTTCCTTGAGTGCACTTGAACCCACCATTGCCGGTGTCACACTTGGCAAAGCAAAGTTCTTTTTGAAGAGATACTTTTTCACTGGTAAAGCATTATCGCGATTTCACATGTTACAAACAGCCGACATAAAGTTTGAAACAAGTCGGTGTTATTTTACCAACATTTCCGACTTAATTTTCGTAACGTACATACTAACTACGTATCACAACGATGACATACTTCTACAACTTGTCGACCAAGATGACAGCTTATACCACAGTATCCATCTACTTCGACTGCTATGACTACTTCGTCGACTACTACGACAAATACGACTAACTTGCTTCAAGAAAGTTCTGCTATTTATATCCTAAGATGGAATCATTCCGGAATGCCATCTTTACCAAAAACTCCTCCAGATACGCAAATGAACTGCATACACATTGAGAACTAGATTTGCATAAAAAATCATGTGAAAAAAATGTCACGGTTCACGCCCGAGAGCGTAGTGAGTTGTTCACGAAGAATTTTATGAACGCACGTTCACGGGAAACGTGAATCGTGATATTTACTTGCTATACCTGATTTTTATTATTATTACTTCCCTACATATATAGTAAATGGAAGTATTATGAAGAATTACAACAGATTTGCACGTTTAAAGCATCCCTGAATTCAAATCGATTGATACATGCAAATACAAATTATTGTAATTTGATTGCTAAGCATGCAGATTTCCTCATATGCACAGTACATCTGTTGAATACAATATAAAAAAAAAGACTGTAGCTAATTGTATAAGTATTTCAAGTTCAAAATTCAATATACGTCTAAGTCCGGAATCTCCAGTGTCTGAAACAGTAGCTTAGGTGGGAGGGGGGGAGATAATAATTACCACCAATGGCTGAACATTTGCATTAGTTCTCCATAGAGTCCATATTGAAAACTGGAATCCAGCATTTTAACACACACACACACCCTCTTTGATTATCATTCTCTTCAGAGATATTGCTATGTTTATAGCTTAATGTGTGTTAATTAGATAAATAAGAACATTATCCGAATATAAATATAGTACTTAGGTCCTAGTGATTATATGAAGTCTCTTTCAGAATGATAACCATTGTAATACATATACCCAGAGTTTTATTTCAAAGTAATTTGTACATCATCTAGCATGATACAGTCCTATGATAGCTTTAAAAATTTTGACCCATGTCCTAGTTTAAGGTCTGTTTTTTGTGAAAGAAAATACAGAATGAAGATTAAAATAGAATTGCTAAACTTTTTTTATTTTCAAAGGTAAATACATTATTATATTCATTCCTTATCCAATCTTAATTAAAATATTCAAATTGAAGTAAAACTGCTACTAAGTATGTACTAAGTTAATTTGGTGCTCAGCCCTATATGTGCATGCATATTTCAGACTCTGGACCAGATTCGAGGTTAAGTTTGATTTCTGCCTCAACCAATCTCATCTTTATTAATAAAACCTTTAAAATTTTATTAAAACCTTTAAAACATTTCCACAAGATGGAAGGGAAGGGTAGATTTCTTTACGCAGATATCCAAGTAGAATAGATTGTAGGTATCCTAGTAGATAGTACGAGGGTGGTTCAAAAAGTAAGGTAACAAGTCCTGTGATAGAAAAGGTTTATTCACGAAATCAAAGAGATACACAAAGTTAGCAAGGCATTGGTACACATTATTTTTCCATATAGTTACCATGGTTATAGAAGCATTTGTTCCATCGGTAAACCAATCTATCGAAACTGGCATAGAGGAAGTCAGGGTCCAGATCGCGAAGCCACTCAACGATGACTTCCTGAACTTGGCATCGTTTGTGAAATGGCGACCTGCCAGGTGCTTCTTCAACGGTCCGAAGAGATGAAAATCGCTCTGTGCGAGATCCAGGCTGTAAGGTGGGTGTTCCAGTACATTCCATCGAAAACGTTGCACCAAATCACGTGTAACCGAGGTCGTATGCGATCAGGCCTTATTGTGCAGCAACACGACACCTTATCTAGACATGGAATTTTAATTCACATGCCGAATTTGTTCGCCCTTGAGAACTCCTGTTACCTTACTTTTTGAACCACCTACATAGATATGCAATTTTTTACAAATCTTTCTAAGGTTAGTAATGGTTTTAGTTCAAATTAGAACCATATGTTCATCATTGACACAACTGCAGAAGTTACCGCTTTAGGAATTTTTTTACGTGACAGGAGTTAGGAAGGATGGGAGCTTAAACATTTGTAAGCCAGAATGTTTATAGTACCTTAACCCTTTCGCGAGGAATGGCACGCCCAGGTGCCAGATGCGAACATGCATTCAAGGACGAACGGCACTCACTCGGGTCAGAGGAAATTTTTCCGCAAGCGAATAGTGGCACCTATAAGTGCCACTACGCAGAACGTTTTAATTTGTGAACTCCATGGCGTTACTTGTCCATGGAACTAACTTCAATGCATTTTGCAGAGGCATGACCTTGGCAGAAGAGGATCGAATGAATTATTTCTCCATTTGGAGCGGTGAAAATCATTTTGTAACATAAACAAACAGAGCAATTCTCGTAGCATCAACAATTTTATAATTGAGTTTCGGTTTTTATTTTTATTTCAGCGTTATGATTTCGTTGGTGAATCATAGGAATATAAGAGAGTTTTTTTTTTTTGTTTGGGTTTTAGAGGCAGTGAAATTATTCGTTTATTTCGGATAAAAGAATGGGAGCAACTAACGAGCATTTTGTATTCAGATTTGTATGAAAATTATACATCAAATAGAACATAAATATTTCTTTTATTCCTGTAAAAAGTAGATTTCTGTGTTGAATAGGTGATTTTTAGTGAATTTTTTTCGAGAGTTAGGCTTAGCGCAAAAAATGCGCCGTCCTTTTCGACCAGTTCAGAAGCGAAGCGCGTCGTCTTTTGGGCCGCGACAGCTCCGGAATGCCTCCATCCCGAAAGGGCTAATATAGGATAAGCGGTGAAAAAGTGCATCTTTTCATCCACTTATCACTTTAAATCACTGAATCTTTTAAGATGTACATGCTTCAAATTGATGGCCTGGTGTAGTGACTTTATAAAAGACGATTTTGATGTGAATAACATCTATGCTTATGGTATCTGTGATGGTAACTTACAGACATTACAAAAAATGTAAACAATTTACATGCTTATACCTATAAACCAAATAAATAAAAATGTCCCTAATCCCCCCCCCCCCCCCTCCCAATTACATTCATTCTGTTTCACACTATGTGTTTATTCGGCACCAATTCTGCAATTAAACAAATATTTGGATTTCCGAAAGCCCATGTGGTTGAACCACGGTATGAACCCAGGACTCCTGGATTGTATCCCGAAACACTGCAAGTTACACCAATTTGGCTATGCAAGGAATTCATTTGAATAACCTTACATTCTGCTTCTGAAAAAAATAGCGGGAGAGGGTCAACACCCCATACTTAAACCCCCTCCAATCACATTTATTCAGTTTTACACTATGTAGAAAACCCAGGCCACCCGACTCACCCTAGTCTTTTCACATTGTGTTTCTCCTGCACCAATTGTACAGTTAAACACATACTTGAATTTCCAAAAGCACATGCGGCTGGAACCAAGGTACAAACCAGAGTCTGTTGGATTGTATCCTGAAATACTATACAAGCTACACCACTTTGGCTATGCAAAAGATTTATTTGAATTATCTTACATTTTGCTTCTGCAAAAAGAGTTGGAAGGGTCGAACCTTCCCTAATCCCATTCATTCAATATCACACGTTACTCTGGCACTAATTGTTCAGTTATACACAATACACATTTGAATTTCCAAAATCATATGCATTCTTATAGAAGTGTTGCTATCACATATACCTCCCATGACCAATGTGAGTTGCATACATCCACCTGTGACCTACATTTGCTTGCATGTTCCCAAATTTCTATTTCCCTGGCCAGTGTAAGTAGTATGACAGGCAATTTTGATATCAATGACAATTATTTTCATTATATTATAGAATTACAATAACAACCATAAACTTTTTTCAAAGAAGAAATAGGAAAATGCTGAAGGGGATTATAATTAGACTTTTCTCATCAGATATAAACAAAACAATATTGGATTGAAGAAAAACAACAGTAGGATTTAAGCAAAAGATTACAATAAGAAATTTTAAACATAAATAATAAGGGAGGCTACAATAAAAAATTGTTAACATAAATAAAGAGGAAGGCATACAGTTTTGAATTTTGGGATAAACAACAGATTTTCATATTATTGAAAAAAATATACAATTAACATTCTGTAAATTATTAAAAAATAAAAATTACCAGTAAATGGGAGATAAATAAAGGGGGAATTTTTATATATTTTTTTATGTTTCAGTTGTGAAGTGCTTCATGAGCTAAAAGTAACAAAGTTCAATTACAAAAACATGGGCACCCCACAATGCCTAATCCTAGGGAAATCTCTGATTTTATATTGAAAATAGAATCAAAGTTTACCTTATTCTTTGTGTTCTCTATTATTATAATATTTATCTATTAAATTTTTATTGAAGTAAAACTTGTTCTTTATATTTACAGCAACAATTCCCAAAGTATTTCACTTACAGAGCACGTGATAATGTAAGTTGAATTCAAATTTATATCAATTACATTCAAATTTATATCTATTGTATTCAAATTTATATCCATTATATTCAAAAAGTAAAATGACTTTGTGAAACTGATAAGGTTTATTTAAAAAACAAAATTAAGCACAAGTTTTAATTTGTGTTTAAATACGTTGCTCATATTTTTCTTATATCAATTGTGCCTGATTTTTTTTATATCTGTTAACTATGTATAATCTTTTATTTTTAACCTATTGTATTTATTGTAATTATGATTATTTGTCTATTCGTAGTTTGAAGAGGATTGTATATATAGGCATTTAGAACCGGCCTTAGCATTTCAGCTAGAGATAAACCGTTTAAGAAATTATGATTTGGAAGCTATTCCTACTGCTAATCAAAAAATGCATTTATATTTGGGCAAGGCTAAGGTATTTAATTTGATTTAAAATGTTATATATTATTAATATCAAAATTAGCACTTTATTACTTTAAATTAAATTGTGTTTTAGGTTGCAAAAGGACAAGAAGTTACAGATTTCAGATTTTTTATTCGTTCCATAATACGTCATTCAGATTTAATTACCAAGGTGAGACATATATATTTTTTTCTGTATTTCAGTAATTAAATATATTTAATATGTTCTTTATTTTATAAATTTTAATTATATCGAATATGATAAAATTTGAATAAGAGTGCATTTGTTATCTGCTTTTGCTTCTGAAGAATCCTCTAGTTTTCTTTATTTATATGTAGGAAGCTTCTTATGAATATTTACAAAATGAAGGCGAAAGGTTACTTTTAGAAGCAATGGATGAACTGGAAGTAGCTTTCACACACCCACAGGTAAAATCAATATGCATGTTCATTTAGTGAATTTTGGTTAAACTTTTATATATTTTTTTGCTCATTTTTATGTTATTTTTCACTTTTAACATGATTTTTTTGTTATCTTACTGATTGATCAAATTTTAATAGGCTAAAAGAACGGATTGTAATCATATATTCTTAAATTTTGTGCCTAAAGTTACTATGGACCTTTCAAAGGTAAGTTTGTAACTTTTAATTAAAAAATCATTTTTTAGTAACTTAAATGCTTTGTATTTGTTTCTATCTAAAACTGCATCTTTACTTAATTTATTTTATAGTATATATAGAAAAAATAGAATTGTAATTTAAATTTTTTGAGCATTTAAAATTAGAAGTCCATTATTTAATATAAACCATTAATTCTCAATACAAAATGCATTCCACATTGATAGATTTACCAAATTTTAACTATGGTCTTGTCTAGTTTTGAAAATTCAATCACAGACGAATAAGTGTATGTGTATATATATATATATATATATATATATATATATATATATATATATATATATATATGTGTGTGTGTGTGTGTATGCAATGGGTGTATTTAGGGGGTCAGGGGGGTGCCAAAGCACCCTCCTGGAAAATTGTTAATTTAATTTTAATGCCAATATCTCTCTATATAAAAAAAAGTTCGGTGCAGCCACTGTCCAAATCCTTTTTAAATAGAGAGATTTTCTGTCAAGGCTAGTTCTGGACCTATGGCATCAAATGATTTGTAATTTGGCATAATGATTTATAATACATTGCCATGTGTTGCTTCCTATTTTGGTTATAATCGGATATGAATTTCTATTTTTTATATAATTTTAATATGAACATTTTTTCACACTACTTTTGTATAAAAAATTTTATTTTCTTTGTTCTATCTTCAAAATTTAATCTTTCATTGTTGATTCATCTCAAAAAAGTAATTGGATTTTTAACAATTCAAAATACATAAATTATTCAGAGTTTTATTTAAATATTACTTTTTTTGAAATGGCAGCAGCGTATTCAAGAATGAATCATAATTGTTCATGACAATAATGTTTGCGAAGCACTCTGTTTGTTCATAACAACAATGCTTCTGACACTCTGTTTGTAAGAATCAACAATGGACAATTCCGTTCTCTCTTTTTTTTATATTTTTTTATTAGATACAAAATGTTGAAAAATGGACAACAGTATAAAAATTTTTATTCTCCGAGCTGTTTTTCATGTTTTATTAGCAGTCAAAGTTCGCCTTTCTGACTGTGGCTGGAAAACGATTCATTTTGGCGTGCACGGAATGTGATGTCACAAGGTTTGTCCGCGGCTCGCATCTTTGAGAATTGGTGCATAAGTTTGGTTACATTTAGAAAGTTCCAATAATTATAATTGTTTCTTCCGTCCCAAACTGCCGAATAGTTATAAGTATTGTATTGCTCCAATGCATCTGACTACTAGTTTTACATCATCAGATAAAATATTTATATCTGTGCCAATAAATGTTTTTCATAAAAAATAGTGTAAAGTGCAGGAAGCCAGATTGCAAACAAAATTCACCACTGTCATTAAGGAGTGTTCATTACGTATGTTATGATAATAAATTAGTGACTGTATAATCCAATTTTCAAAGCCTTTTTATGAGAAGTTATTTCCTTATAATTTAATAAACTTTGAAAATCCTCGGCATTCTATATTTTTAGTTTTGCTATTACAGATGAATTTAAAGCCAGATTCAAAGTGCATTATTGACTTTATATCCGGTTTAGTGTGTGCTGTTTGCAGTTAATTTAGAAAATATAAAAAATTCTGTGCATAAAAAATTTTATTCCAGTATACTGCAGTGAGCTGTTGCAATTTTGTATTTTCATTAAGTACATATGATTTTTTGAAAAGTTATAAAATATATTTTATCTAAAAAAATAAATCACAAATTTGAAACATTGTACAAAAGAAATAGAAATTAAATGGAAAAAAATTTAAAATTGCTTCACCTATTCAGAATCATAAATGATTTACTGTTTATTATAGGTTTTAAAATATAATATAATATAAGAAACAATTTAAAATTGCTTTTAATTTAAAAATAAATTATTAGATATTATATTTAGAATCCTCACAAATCATATAAATATAATAAAAATATATGCATAAAAATACATATACATATAAACATAAATATTATTTTTAATTCCCAGAAAAAATACACCGCTCAATCTAAACTTTCAGCTTAAATTTACTGTATAACAAACATAACTTTAAAAGGCTATTTGCACTCAAAAAATTATGGAGCACATTACAAAAAAAAAAAAAAAAAAAATCAGAGGTGGGTCGTCCAGTCCGATGGAGCCGAAATGGTTTTGCATAAATAATATTTTGTAAAATAAAACTTCCAGTAAGATTCAATTTGCTCGATTTTTTTTTGGACTCATTTGTTTCATTTACAGGCTTTCAAAGTGTTACAAATTACTTGCTAACTGTGTATAGCTAGCTAGCACTTTTACTTTTCGTCCTGATTTCATCTGGATACTCCAGACTCTAGATATGCAATTTTCGCAAAATATGAAATTTTTTTATTAACTTGCTTTGTGGTATATACACTTAACAATATATCTGACGAGATTTTACATTAAAATTAATTTTAAACTTGTCTGGCAGCACATAATTACGTACTTGATTATGTACAGCCACGGAAAAAAAAAACGCCCCACCCTCTGTTAATCGAGCATTGTTAATCGTAGAGAAAATTGAATGATACCATTCGATTAGGAATAACATCCTCTACAAATTAATGTGCGTAAAATTTTCATAAGGGGCCGTCTTCATATCTAAACGTGCACAAACTTTGAAATTTTCAATGGCAACACCCAATTTTGACGTCACCCACAAATTCTAGACCCCCAAATTAGTCCAAATTCAAATTTTCACTACGTGTCTATCTTTATATCCCAAGATATTCAGTATTCCGGAATGTGCAATTTTTGGGGATCAGCTCCATATTGAAAGCCACAAAGGCAATGTTTCTTTGAAAGGCAATGTTTCTTTGATTGACCACAGCACTGTTGTAAATTATTGAACTATCCTCTTGACATTCAGCATTATGACTTACCTCACAGCCAAAGGGTTGCAGGTTTGATTCCTACATGAGTGGATGAGCATTTTCATGGCTGTGTGTGGTGTTGTCTTGTGTGTGTGTTACAAAGGCAGTGGGCCTGTAATGGGTAGGATTATGTGAGCCTCAAATAGGGCACGATTATTAGGGGTAAAAAGTCTTACTGGGTACATTGCTAAAAACTAATTTGGCATTCGTGCCAGAGTCAATAAAAGGAAGAAATAAAGAAGAATGAAATGTTTATTTTCAAATGTAATTTTATAATGCTGTTTCAAAATCAATTTATGAGACTAACAAATATCTGCAGATGATGCGACAAAACAACTCCGTTGGAACTTGGTGACGAATTTAAAAGTATCAATCCATCATTATCAATCACTATTTGAAGTCTTGTTGGTGTTTAGTATCACATTATTTTATAATTTGTTATTGTTTAATATAAATATTTTTTATTATAAATTATTACATTTTGTGGATGATTTCAACTCGCAGTAGCTCGGGAACTATTAATCGGCAGTAACATAAGTAGATCCCATTTATAACAATACAAGTTTGCACCCTTCAATACAGTAGCAGAATTATGTTAATTAGGTTGCATCTATACAACACTGTTATCTATACAACACTGTTATCTATACAACACTGTTTATACAAAGTTTTTATTAAAACTGGGTAAAAATAAATGCCCGTTTCCTTAAATAAAGATTAACTTACAATTAATATAACTTTTTCAAATTAGTCATTTTTTAAACTAATATACGACCCCTAAAGTCATCGTGATGCTGAATATTTAAATATTTCGAAAGAACTAGTAGGAGGAAACACCTGGAAATTTATATAAACATATAAAAACTCTTTGTGAATCGATTTTTATCAAAACGTGTCCAGGTTTGTATTTATATTTTTTCGATTATTGATTTCATAATTAATATTTCATACAAACAATTTATTCTACAAAAATAAAAGTCACGTAAATGTGCTTGGGTTGTTTAGTAGTAATGTTATACAAATAATCAGCTTGAGCATATAATTATTAGAGAAGATATGAATGGAAGTCTTGGAAACTAATTTAATATTAGAAGCTCAAAATTTTACATAATCACAACTCAGAAACGTTTCACCCAAATGACTTGAAATTTGGTATCACAGGTTGAATTTTGCTCTAGTTTCGAACTATGTTGTCAAACTTGAGTGTTGCCGTTTAAAATTTCAAAGTTTGTGTGCATTTAGATATGAAGACGGCCCCTTATGCAAATTTTACACACATTAATTTGTAGAGAATGTTATTCCTAATCGAATGGTATCATTCAATTTTCTCTTCAATGAACGATGCTCGATTAACAGAGGGTGGGGCATTTTTTTTTCCCACGGCTGTACATTTCCATGCATTATGTTCAAGCCTCACCAATCATTAAACATCTTTAGAATCCCCAAGCTTATTTAACCTTCAATTTCTTTAAACAAAATAAAATATCTCATGCTTATGCACTCATATTACACCTTTCTGGTAGGTCGGACGGTCTGGGTTTCAATAACAACAACTCATATTTCACCCAGGAGTAAGTAAAGACCTTGAGCTGCAACAATCGTGATATTTTAAATATTGCAGCTTTCCCAGCTATTGGAAAATCCAGGTTAAAAACTAAGCTATCGAAATTATAACCATTCGATCCAAAACCCAATTATATACACTTGCAAGACCTTAAAAGAGCTACAAATTATTGCTTATTGTTCATAGTTAGCAGTTTTAGTTTTTGTAAACTTTACAAACTTGTAAAACGAAAATTTTTTAATCTTCTTCAACTTGACAAGACGATTACTTGAAAACTAAGTCAGTAAGGTTTAATAAATTAGCTTCTGTTTTGTCAAAAATTAGATTCAGAAACTAAATTTGCTAATACCTATTTTTGCCGCTTACTATTTATATCTACCTTATGAAGTTTAAGTGCAAGAAAAAAATATGTACTTTTTTATCTATTAAGTTCGGAGAAATTGGCGTCCAAAGTGTTTGCATTTTTTGCAATTCTCCGATTTCCACCACAGATACCCTAAACATAGATGTAATTCACATAATAATAATAATATTAATAAACCTTTAAGAAAAGGGTATCAAGTTTCATCACCATCACAGCAAAATCGATCTTGGGCAAATTGTCTGATTCCCCTACAGAAATTAGGACCAAAACCAGGATCCATGTTTTCAATAAAATAAAATAATCAGCAAATTATCTATACTCAAACAGACCAAATACAAAAGTAAAATTTCAATTGTACACAAAATTAAACCCTTACTACCCTGCAAATATCTCAAGGCAAAAAGCGATAGAATGTTGCATCACAGTTCGAACAGGCCATGTGACGTCACAACCAATCATGGGCCATTTTGTGTTTGAGTAGATTTTGCAGTTTTTCATTTCTTGATATTTAAATAAATAATTATTTTAAGAGATTTTTGCTTGGATATTTGAAATCAGAAAAAAATTCTCTATAAATATCAATTGGTTTTAAGAGCATTTTAAAAAAAATCAGAATTGTCCATTATGAATTCATCATTTACTACAATGCTATACATTTACGAAACATAACTATACATTTTCCTATATTTAGCAGAAGATTGAATTTTGATAGTTAATTAAGTTGTATCTTATATGTATTTTAAATATTCATTAACAATGAAAAGGAAGTCTGCAGCAACAAAGATGAAAGAAAGAAGGTTAATAAAATGTGCTTAAGAAACTGGTGCCTTCAAATATTTTCCATTGAGCCATATTGATTCGGAGCAGCAATTATCAACTGAAAGACAAATAAGTCATAACATTGCTAAAAATAACAAACAAATTAAAGATATACTATCTCATGTAAGTAGATGTCATGTCAACATCCAGTTATGTTTGTGAATACGAAAAAGCACACTGAAAAAATAGAAAAGAAAGGTTTTTTACATGAAGAATATCTATCAAGCTATTTTGATAGAATTGCAGTGAAACCTAAGCATGGAATATTTGATATTTGGAACACTTTGGTATTGATGTTTGGTATGATTTGGTATGATTCGGTTTGATTTGGTATGATTTGGAACACTTTGGCACAATGAAATCACAAGGTTCATCCTAGGTATTTTACGTGGGGGCAGCCCGCCCCACTGCCCTCAGAAATTAGAAAACCTGCCCTGCATGCCCCAGTACTATAATTTTGTGCCCTGATGTCAAAAAATGCCACCACCACCCCCTTTAAAAATAACACCTCTCCATGTATTCTCAAATTATCAAAACAGCGAGAAATGTGCGACGTTTTTTTTAACCCTTTCGGGATGGCGGCATTCCGGAACTGCCATGGCCCAAAAGACGGAGTGCTTCGCTTCCAAACTGTTCCTAAAGGACGGCAAATTTTTTGCGTTAAGCCTAACTTTCGAAAAACATTCACTAAAAATCACCTATTCAACACAGAAATGTACTTTTTTCAGGAATAAAAGAAATATTTATTTTCTATTTGATGTATATTTTTCATACAAATCTGAATACAAAATACTCGTTAGTTGCTCCCATTCTTTTATCCGAAATAAACGAATAATTTCACTGCCTCTAAAAAACCCAACCAAAAAAAAATACGCTCTTATATTCCTATGATTCACCAACAAAATCATAACGCTGAAATAAAAACAGAACCAGAAACTCAATTATGAAATTGTTGATGCTGCGAGAATTGCTCTGTCTGTTTATATTTCAAAATCATGTTTCCCCACTCCTAATGGAGAAATAATTCATTGGATTCTCCTTATGCCAAGGTCATGTATCTGCAAAATACATTGAAGTTAGTTCCACAGCCATTTAACGCCATCTAGTAGACAAATTAAAACGTTCCACATGAAGGCATGCATGCTTGCCACTCTCCGTTTACGGTAAAGTTTCCTCCGTCACAAGTGCATGCCATCCGTCCTTGAATGCAAGTTCGCAGCTGACATGCGGGCGTGCTAATCATCCCGAAGGGGTTAAAGCCACGCAAAAGTCCCAGCAGTATTTACAACCAAATGAGTAGGGAGTGTACCTTCAAGAAGGAATACTGGCACTTTGGAGTGTACCAATATAACTGAACACCACCATTAGTGGCATCCTTCACCCTTTGTTGGCATCCTCTACCCGCAGGGTGAAATCTTATCCCTCTGAACTTGACTACTCAAGATTGACTGCTTAAGATACAAACCATAAAGGTTTTCATTGTATCTCATGCCTGGGGTGAGCATTCATTTCTCAACAGCCCGTCCCTTAAAATTATCACGCTGGCAATTAATTTTGAAAAACTAGCGAAATCCTGACTGGTCAAACTACGTAGATATTTAGTCAAACATATCCGTTTTATCTTTTATATTCGTCTAACTCCGTAGATATTTAGGATATCTACGCTAAACTCTGTTATAGCCTAGAATGACTTTTTTCTTAAACAATCTATCCTATAGAGTGAGAAAAATCTGTCAACAATCATTACTATACTGCTACAGCTCTTTATTGCACTTGCAGCCGAGAGTAAGTGAAATTCACATTCTTCTTCCTCCCCATGATTACCGATGTGTTTTGATACGTGTCCTGATACAGCACATTCTATCAGAGGTAATGATTCTATTCTTTGACCCCACCAGCACCCTGCCAAACTTTACACGCTGTACTAATAGTGCTTTCATCAGTTTTATAACTGCCTCAAATTTTAAAGTGTTTCCAAAAGCGGATGTGTAAATGGAATTAAACTTGCGCATTAAAATTAAAATGATGCACAAAACTCACATCTGCTATTTTTGGCTTGTGAATTTATCTATTGGCTAATTATTGATTATAACATATTTTACACCATGATAAATTAAAAAAAATTAATCTTTAGCAGTAGTTTCAGTTATAAGCTGCAGCTTACAGAGCTGAACTCTAATAAAGGGCATTAACCTTATGAATGGGGGGGGGGGGGGCTTTTCTGAGCAGAATTGCCGATATTGCGACAATGTATTGTTGTACTACTTTAACCTACATATGTACGGTCTATAAATGACTATACGGTAGATATAAATGAGGGTGGCAAAAATAGCACATTTAAAGGCTATTATACCTCCTAGCCATACTTTCTATTAATTTTAAAGTTATAGATTTCAAGAATTTTGCATTTTTTAATGTTTCGATGCATGACAGTTTCTTGCTCAGAGAAATTTCATCAATTGAAAGTTAAATCCATTCGATTTTCAATTTACCCACAGACAACGTTGGTTCATGCTCCCCTCCCACTCCCATTCTGTTGATCGGTAAATTAATCGAGTAAATTAATAAAATGTCATATGTGTTTAGCAGTACAGAGTGATATTTTTTACAATCAGAAATGTTGAAATATTAAGGAATATCAAATTTTTTCAAAAGGATAAAGAATTTAATTGTTATGAAATAAACATATTGGGGAAATTTTACAATAAAAAAGATTGCTAAATTCATAATGTCCAATAATATAATGGGGAAAATGACCAGAACATCAGGATTGAGATGATTTAAAAGTTACAGAGTAAGTGATCAAAAAGTAGAAATAAGAACATAAATTAATTAAAAATCACCAACTCATTTGTAAATCCCCATAATTAAAAAAAAAATAGTAGCCAGTCTTCTTAAAGAAAAAGGAGGGAATAAATAATAGTAAATGGTTCAGTTTGGAAAAGTAAGAAAATAAGATGAGAAAACTTAAAAAACAGGTAGGCATATTCGGATATAATCTGTAATTTTGGTAAAAAATTAAAAGTGAAATAGTCTTGAATAATTAAAGTGTTATATAGATGAGGGACAGATGACTTTAAAATTGCCCCATAAAGCATTTGAATGCTTTGTGGAAAATGTATTTTTTATGAAGACCTTGAAAACAATTGTAAAACACCAAAAAGGACCTATAAGGAAAAACATTAGTGAGATTTAAAACAATGTAAAAAAAAAAAAGAAAATAGTAATAATAAATGTTTAAAATATTCAGAAAAATAAATGAAAAATCTAAATTTTGAAAACTTGCAGTTGATATTAATACATCTATGATTGGCCCATTTTAAAATTTCAGCATTGGTTTTTCTTTCTAGCAGAATTACAAGCTATTTGTTCTTATGCTTTTTCCTTCCCAGATATAATAGGAACTGAACTGTTTCTGCTTTCCAGGACTTTCTAGGATTTGAAAAGGGCAGGGTGCTACATTCCAAAAAAGGGCACATTAAATTATGAAAAGGGTCCAATTATAAATTTTAGCTAAAGGATGCATTGTATAATGTAGCCCACACATAGAATGTAACACAGATAATAATTTATCTATTTTAGATATTTATATAAAAACTAGATTCGAAGCATCATTATGTCTGTTAGCAAGGAAAACTCTCCTTAGCAGATCTACTTTTGTAAGATATATTATTTGGCTGTTGAAGCAGAGGGAGAGGATTTTTAAAAATTAGAGAAAACTTAAGAGATCGGCAAAATAAATTTTTTTTTTTTTTTATTGCACAAATAAATTCCCAGAAAATTCAAAACTTATTTTAGGTGTATTTTCTAAATCTAAGTTTTCTGTAAGTCATTGTCAGTATCTCCATCTTTCCATTTCTTTCTAATTTTTAAAAATTGGTGTATACTAATTTTTAAAAGTTCTATACACACTAAATTTAAAAATGTGATGCTTATATCATCTATTCAAATTTACATTGTAACAATACATATTTCAAGGTTGATAAGAATCTTTAAATTTTGGACACAATTAACTTTAGCACGGGGGAAATCTTGCATGTGCCCATGTATGTGTGTGTGTATTAAATATTGATGTTGTGTTAATCCTCCCAAGTTTTCCATTATTCATGCATGAAGCTCGCTTTATTATAAAATTTTATATACTCTATTAATAGAGTTCATACTATATTTTTAACATACCACAAATTTTACAAATTATAATTCCTAATTATTGTTTGAAATAAAATTTTAGATAGCCGAAAATGTTCGGGGAATGGTTATGAGATATGGTTCCAGGTTATGGAAACTAAGGGTTTTGCAAGCTGAGCTCAAGATGACAATCAGGTAAAAATTCTAAATATGCAAATAAAAAATATGTTATTTGAATATGAAGCTATAGTTTATTTATTAGTTATGTGAATTTCATTCTGATTAATTGTATCATTTTTATTACTTTACTAAATGAATTTTGAGGATTGTTAACACTAGAACAACGGAAGCGGTCATTTTAACCACACAACTACTTTGAGAAATGATTCCTCCAAAACGGCTAATCCCAGCCCATTGAAATTTTA
The DNA here is from genome assembly GCA_951213105.1 of Amaurobius ferox. Classification (NCBI taxonomy): domain Eukaryota; kingdom Metazoa; phylum Arthropoda; class Arachnida; order Araneae; family Amaurobiidae; genus Amaurobius; species Amaurobius ferox. The sequence continues at coordinate 66,171,613 of OX578133.1, read as the reverse complement.
TGAATTTTCTTATTTTCTTAAAATTATTGAAAACACAGAAGAAAATTATTCTAGGTTTTATAATAAGAGAACAAGTCAATGATCTTCCTAGAATGGCAACAGCTGTCAAAATGATCGCTAGAGAGATTTCACATGATGATGCAATCTGACTGCGGCATTGTGCTACTATAAGCCATAAGAATGATTATTATTCGGCGTGTTTCAAGAACGAACGACTGCCCGTGCTGAATGTAAATTATTGCATAAAATTTTGACGCAATGTCTCGTAGGAAGCGACTGACTATTGATGAGTGTCTAGCACTTTTGCAGCAACTTAGCGAGAATTCGGCTGTGATAGTGATGCAGATTTTGTAATTTCTGATGAAAATGAAATTGCAGAGCACAGTGTCAGTTCTTCAGAGGAGAAAACAGACTGATGGTAACGATATGCAGGGGTGCAAAAAATGTTCGAAACCCCAAATTTCCCTGGAGCATACATTTTACTGGAAAAAATTTCCCCCAAATTATAACGCACTAATAGGCCTATACAAAATTGTATGGAAGGATAAAGGAAAATTACTCCAGTTATAAAAATTAATCACACATTTTATGTATTATCTATTTTATCACACTATTTAATTAATTATATAGACCTTATAAAAAATATACTGGTCCCCAAGAAATGGCTGCCTTCCAATTTTCTTATGGAGTTTGTCAATGAGTCTTGTAAATTTTCAAACGAGACATAGAAGAAAATCTCGTGAAGTGATATTTTTCTCCATCAAAATTTTTATTTTTTCTCCATCCAGAAGCATTGTGTACTGGAGGTCCATTCCAAGAAATAAAGACTTCTTGGAAAAGACTGTCATATTTAATATGTCGATTATGAAGATGATTGCCTATAACAAATCCAATAGATTCGCAAACTGCTTCACTGCAAATTTTCAGGCAGTTCTCCAAAACACACAAGATTTTGAGAATGTTTTGGTAAACATTTTCATTTGTAAAGGCTTCTTTTATGATATGGTTATCTCGAATTATCAAATTAGGTTTTTCTTCCATGCCCTCAACGTTTTTGAAAAACTCTGTGCTTAAGATATTTTTTTTTCAAGGTTTTAAATTGTAATTGAATTGCATCAGCATTTAATGTGAGTTTTCTATTTTCATTAACCCAGTCAATAAGTTTTTGTAACAAGTTTTGAATTTCCTCCTCTGAATTTTTTTCGGAATCTGCAGTATTTGCCAAATATTTACTATTGAAACATAGCCGCATATGTTTCACAATTGTAGATTCTTGTATTCTATCTTCTAATTTTTCCAATAGTGTTTTGCATAGTATTTCCAACTTCTTCCTATCATATTTGAAATTGCATTTATCTTCAACAGATGCCTGGTTATCCTGAAGAGTCTGTGAATGGCTTGAACTATGTTCTGAGTTGTCACTAAGCAGTAAACAATTCTGATAAATATTTTTTGTTAATGAATCCAAGTCTTTTACGATGGATGGAAATTTTCCTTTTGACAACATACCACTTTCTAATTCTATGATCATGTCAATAAGAATGCTCTTTACGGAGACAAAATGATCAAAAATTGTCCAAATACAAGCATTTACATTCTGATAAATGCAACTCAATTTTGTTAAAACCTCAATGATGTCAATCGTTCCAAGTACTTGAAATATAAAATTGGGTTTAAAAAATTTGCTCAATGCTGATGAGTATTTTTTGGCATTTGTATTATGACTGTTTTGTATACACTTGATGAGTTTCTTTTGAAGATCAGTAAAAAAAAGCTGAAAATCTCTTTGGAATGTTCTATATAGTCTGACTTGACTTTGCACAAAACGAATATCCTGGAAAGATTTAGAATTCAGAAAGGCTGTTTCATTTTTTTCAGCTAATTCAATTCAATTAATTCTTCATATCCAATGCCCCAATTATAAGTTTTCATTAAATTACCTATAATTTGGGTTTGATTATATATCCACATTAAGGATTGTACTTTACAAACATAACTCCACACACATTCTAACCTGTGGGCTATGTCCCACATAGGAAGTAGAAAATCATGGTTTAAATTTTCACGAAGGCTAGCCAGTTTTTTATCAACACTAAGATCAAAATACTGTCCATCGAATGCCATACCATTCAACTGCTCTTTTACTTGAATATGTGAACTTTTAAGAGCATTTTGCAGTTTTCCAACAAGAACGTCCCCCTTGTGTGAGGTACCACATGGAGAAATGTCAACCAAAATAGTCTGTCAACCAAAAGTCTGAACACCATCTATGAGAGTGATCACGCAAGTTATTTGATACGTTCTGTGTAATTTTGTAATCTTATCTGCTGTAACAGACACAAGAGGAAGATGCTTTGTTACTGGATTGATTATACTTAAAAATTCACATATTTTGCATGGTAAAATATATGTTTTTCTAAAAGCCCTAAAAAATTCTCTGCTGTGATTAAGTTCACCAATATCAGCATCATTTAGGCAGTTCAAACTTAATAAACTTTCAAAAAACTTACCGCCCTTGCCTTCTTTTACAGCACTGTAGGCAGCTCTTGCAACACGGAGTCCCACTTTTTCATGTTCCATTTTCATTATAACATTTTTCTTTTCCATAGCTTCAGAAAAATTAACACACCAGTGGTGTGCCCTTGACTGTAAATGTCTAATAAGATGACCTTTTAAATTTCGAACCTCAACACTTTGATTTGTAGCAATTGCTCTTCACTTGGAAGATCAAAAATACCAAAAGATTTCGTTTTCAGAATGGCTACCTCCTTAGGTATGCTTTTGTAGTTTTCTATACATGGAGACCATTGCACTGTTTCAATTCCCTCTTCTAAACATGGCATAAACTTGCAAATTTCTGGAATTGACTTACTTACTCTAATTAATTTAATTTTAGTTTTAAATTCTTTATCTTCAAAAATACAAGAACCAGTTTAGTCAGGCAACTCGTTAATTTCTTCATTACACTACAGATTTTTAATCTCAGCTTCAGGTTTGTTTATTTTCGACAATTCATCAACTTTGTTGGTTAGTATAGCTATTGCATTATATATGCTCGATAATTGTTCATTAACAGCAGTAGACTTGCTTTTATCAACTTCTACTTCTATGTCCTCCTCCAAAGACAGCAATAATGGAGGGCACTGACCCAATGGTTGATCTGTGTCAATTTCTTTCATTCTTTTCGCAGATTCATCACTACTGCTACAAGGCCCATCATTATCAGAAATAATATCTTCAGTTCTGTTTTTTTCCTCATCGCACATTTTACGTTTAAAAAAACCTGAAATACTCCCTTGATCTTTAGTTCTAGGTTTTTCCATGGGATGTTTACTAGACATGTGGCTTAAGAGTTTGTCGCGTCTACCACGCCATTTGCAATAAGCACAGTTCACTCCTTGCTAACTTTGAAAAGTAGACATTATAAATCAACACGTTTGCATTCACAAGTCAACAAACGTCTCCAAGTTGCATTCCGTAACAAGCTTTCGAAATTGTGGTTTTGGGGAAATTTACGGTTGCGGTTACGAGGTTTGGTCGAAACAGGAAAAAGTCTATGAAATTTGTAAAAAACTTTTAAATTAAAATTTTTAACAGTAAAAATAAAAAAACTGTTGGGGAGCAATGGATCCCATCTCAGATAGCAGTACTCTGTGAAAAACAGTATAATATAGCAAATACACGAAAAAAAAAAAAGGGATGCAGTTTCGGCGGGGACAGAACCTGGGACCACCGGGGACCCCGGAACCCGGGGCGTATGAGCTCAGTGTTCTAGACATCAGACGGATGGCGACTCGGAAACTGGGCTTTTATTTAACTATTTAAAGGTCGTATTTTATTTCAAAATACGGGCGTCAAGTTCTAAAATAGTATCCCGCAACAGATAGCGATTATTTTTGAAGCAACACTATTTTTGTGCTAACAGTAAACATAAAAAGCACTATAAAAAATAAAAAACACACATATTAACGATACAAGTGCCACATTTGGCAATAGTTGCAGTTTTGCTTGAAAATAGTGGAAACACTAGCTTTGCGTGGACATAGCCACTTTGAAAAAAAAAAGTTTTCTGATGGAAATTTCCCCAAACCTGCTCCAATTTCCCGGGATCCTCGATCCCGCGATCCAACATATTTTGCACCCCTGATGATATGGCCAAGTTAACTCACCTTCAATGCAATACCTCTATGTTTGCATCTTGAGTACCCTGCATAGATACGTTGACATTGCTGATAATGCAAAAAAATATCTAGAAACTGTAAAATTGTATAACTCAAAGTATGACGTGAATGTTCTAGACCAAATGAGCTGCCTCTATACAACGTGATCAGTATCAAGAAGATGGCCTATGAACATCCTCTTCAATGTTCTGGATTTCGTGGCCATAAATACCCGGATTTTATTTCGCGCATGCAATTCTTCGCAAATTGCTCAATGATGCTATATTTTGAAACTTGTGAATGAACTGCAATTTGCGTAATGTATAACCAAGTAGTGTCAGCAGCCATCCCTTGTGGAAAGGTAGCAAAAAAAAAACAAATGTTGTCAGTTCTCGTTCTGCCGTAATAAAACACAAGATTTGTGTTCATCATGCAATAAGCCCACCTGTAGAAAATGCCAAGAACGGTGCACCAAGAACACTTATTACAAAAAATGTGTCAAAGAAACATCCTAAATGCTCTAACCATGATGGTTTGGTTTTGAATTAAAGGTACATTGTATTTTTTCTATGGTGGTCTAATTGACCACTGACCATCTTTCTAGGTAGTTCAAAATATCCATTGTTCTAGTGTTAATGAATGTAAATTTTATTCATTCCTTATTGATAAATTTTATTGTTTTCAACAACCTGATTCTTGATACCCTAAATGTCAATTTATGTTCATAAAAAAATCTCTGCATGTAATTAAAATTATGACAAAGTATGAACCAAACCAAAAGGAAAAAAATATACTTAGTTTGAAACTTCATCTTTTTAGAGAGCATAATTTTCAGTGTAATAATTATTTGCTTCTATTTTTATCAAGTATATTAGTAAATATTTGAATTATACTTTAAATATAACAATAAGAAAATTATAAACTGTTTTTCTTCTTAATTATATTTTTTTATCATTTCATATATATACATTGCTATATACTCGTCTACCACTGTCTATAGTGTTTCTTATTCATACTTAATACTTTTTACTGTTTATAACGAATAATTAGAAATCAATTTCTTTTCTCTTACAAGTTTTTTACAAAGTATTAATGATTTTCTTTGAATAGAAAATAAAATATCTTTCCAATATTAAATTAATTTTCGCTTCACATTTTATACAACCAGAATTTAATTATCTAAAGTAATACAATACCAAATTTCTTTGAACCAATCAATCTTTACAACAAAATAATTGTAGGATATATATTGTTTGTATATAAAATTTCTATATAAATGTACATATTATAAGCAACAAATGCCAAAATGTGTGCAAAAGCCATACTAATCTACCCATTGAACCATCTATATTTTCGATCTGTCATGTAATGATGTGAGCAGAGACCATTTTTCATTGTGTTTCTGTTTACATTGACTCAAGGGACTTTTACCTTTGCTGGACAGCTAAACAATGTATCTTAAAAAGGGCTGTAGGTGGGCAGTGTTCTGATAAATGTTTTATAGATATACAGTTTACCTGTTAATTACAAAGTTAAAGATATGAAGTTCATGAATGTATAATTTGCTAGTTTGACTGCTCTGTCTCCAGGAGCACTGGCAGGATGTTATCAAAAGTGGAACACAATACTTTTTAAAGATGGTTCACTCTATTTTTTAAAAGTTATACATATTAATTTTTAAAAGGTGGTATATTTTCATTTTTAACTCTTTCACGACTAGCACCGGTTATATCAGGCATCCACTAAATGTGTCACATTGGCATATTCAGAGAGGATATTTAGTTAGGGGGTTATAGGAATTTTACTGTAGTTTTATTCATTTTCTGAGAAGAAATTTTGCACAATGCCTAAGATCTGCACAATTTCTCTTTTATATCTTACTCTACATAAAAAAGATAACAATTTTTAATCAAATTAAGAAAATTTACATTTCATTCTTGTAACATAGCATTTTTGAAACTGTTATTCATTGTGATATCAGAATAGAGAGCAATCAAATTAAAAAATGCGAATTGATTTAACATGTCTGAAAATTGCTTTAGATGTATTTGTTTATAACTTTTCCTACAAATAATAAAACTAACATTTAATTTTCTCATAACCACCAAAAATTTAAATAGGTCAATTTTCAAATGTATCAGTTCAAATGCATTTCAAAATTTTTTATTTGCTTTCCACAATTGAAAAAAAATTGTCATTTTTGCCACTTCTTTTCTCAACAACAAAAACTAAATATTTGCCATTTTCATTTCAACATTTTAACCCCAATCGAAGATTACAAAATTTTTTTTTACCTTTCTCACAATTTTTTGCCCCTTTTATTTCTAATCAATCTCAAATGAGTGTTCCTCGATGAGCTTTACTTTCCTCGTATTTGAGTTAAGTTTATATATCTCTGAAAATTGTTTCAGATTCTTTGCACATTACTTTTTCCCAAACTGAGGGAAAAAGTAGTTTGTTTTAGCATTCCCTACCCCAGTGACTTCAAAAAAGTTTTTAGTATTTTTCTCTTAGTCTCAATGCATCCTAATTTTTGATAATGCACTCGACTATTTTTATTTTTCACCCCCATTTCATGACCTTATTTTTCGTAATTAACCTGAAGTGTCCATGTTAGTTTTCCTGTGTTTGAATTAAGATTATGTATCTCTACATAAATTATCCAATTCTTTAATCCATTATTTTTTTAAAAACTGATGAAAAAGCTAAAAAATTTTTGTATTTTTATCCCCTCCTTTCCTCATCCAGTAACTGAGAAAATAAAAACTGGCTGTTTTTCTTTTAGTTTTGATGTTCATATTCTCTCCTGTTGTGACTGAGAAAATATGAAATTGGCTGTTTTTTTTTCTTTTAGTTTTGGTTTTCATATTTTACACCCCTATGAATTCAGTGTTTTTGTTTCTGTCTTTACCCCCCCCCCCCCCCCCCCCCAATTATTTCCTTATTCTCTTTTTTTCCAATCAACCTGTAGTGTACCTGTTATATTCCTGTATTTACTTTGGGATGATGTACATCTGAAAACTATTTCAGATTTCGTAGTTCATTACTTCTTTTAAAACTCAGAGAAAACAAAACCTTTATATTTATTTTAAAGCATCCGATGCATTAATAAAAGTTAAAATTGTCAGATTTTTGTGCTTTTTTCTTGATGAACCTGAATTTTTGCCCCCAATTGAATATTTAAATTTTTTTTATTTTTAACCTCCACATTTTATTGCCCCCTTTATTCCTAATCAACCTGAATGAAATAAAATACTTTATTTTTCATATAATTGGTTATTGTATCTCTGAAAATTATTTCAGATGTTTTACACATAACTTTTTTCAAAAATAATCTCTTTTAGTATCTCCTATCACACTGACTGCAAAAAAAAAATTTGAAAGTTTTTCTAGTGAATATCCAGATGTTTTGACACTCCACTCGAATATTTTTGTTTTTTATTTTTTACTTCCATTTTATTATCCTCATTATTTTGTAATTAACTTAAAGTGTTAGTGTTATTTTTCTTGTGTTTGCGTTAAAATGATGTATATATAGATCAATTTTCATATTATTTTTTTTCCAATACATTTTCCCAAAGCCAAGGCAAAAACAAAAATTTTGTCTTTTTCAAAACCTCTTTTTCTTTTCCAGAGACTAAGAAAATAATAATTTTGGTGTTTTTGCTTAGCCTCCATATTCAATCTTTTATATTCTGTTTCATTCTATATTTTTATTAATTCATTTATTTTTACATCTCCTCCCCCCCCCCCCCCCATATTTTCTTACTTCCTTCTTTTTCTTCTGGTACATATCTACTATTTATCCTGTATTTAGGATGGGATTATTTTTAGGATTATTTTTTCTAAAATTATGATTAAATAAAAATTTTGTTTTTATCCCCCCCCCCCCCCAAGTACATGAAAAAGAAAATTTTAGTATTTTCTATGTATTTTGATACACCGTTTTGTTTGCTATCCTACTCCATTTTATTAATGTGTTTTATTTGATGCCCACCACCCAAAAAATTTTATATATTTGTTGTTAATGGTCCACTAATTTGCATCTGCTAGCCAAAATTCAGAGTTGTGGTATAAACAAATCAGGATTAAAATATGAATGGGGGATTACAGATGAATACAGCCTGTAAATAGAATTCCTGTGTTTAACCACAAAACCCTAATAAAAAGTTCTTCTTATTAATCTCTTGAATGCAATCGGCTTTAGCACCCCCTACAAAAAATCCTTATGCCATAGGTATCTCAAAATCATGTACAATCAAAAGTGATTTTATTTCAAATGTTAAGGGAGGGATTTTATTCTGATTTAAAAATGCATTTAAAATCACTATGCATTTAATATGTCTTGTAATTTTTATTGACACACATTCATTTTGAAAGAATGGCATTAAAAGTTAAATTAAAATATGAGTAGTATTTTCAGTGTGAATACGTTATGTTTTTTGGTATTACTATAGCCAATTCTAAGTGACTTAGATTGAAAGTCAGCTCCAAACGTTTGAAGGAAAAACATGAGATATTGACAATGATGAAGCAGATCTTTCCATGTAGGAGAGATCTATTTATTTTTTTACTCTCAGTAACTCAATAATTTTGTTTTATAATTATAATCTTGTGATGTAATTATGTACTGCATTCATTCATGGCAATTTTTCCCAGTGCAGTACAAAACTTTTACTATGTTTTCATATGAAAAACAAAAGCACTTGACTGTCAAAGGTGAAAATATTTAAAATAAATAAACTAGAGACCTTTTTTAAATAAAAGTCACAGCATTTAAGAGTTTATATATTAGTATTTTGCTAAATGTTGCCATATATAACCTATTTCTAGAATTTCCATTTTACTTTAATGTTACTCTGTCCACATCAAGTTCGAAAACCCAGACCACTCCACTGGTCCTAGAGCTTACAGCAGCTGTTTGAGTGGCCGGGTCTAGATCTAAGTAACCTAATTCAGAATTTCCAACTCTGATCTAAGCATACTGATTCAAAATGTTGCCTTGTAAAAGATTTTTTTTTAAAAATTATAAATACTCCTGAATAATATTTCATTTGTAATATAGATCAATATGCTAATGAAAACCAAATTGAATCAATTTCCATAGCATTTTAAATGATGCATATATTTCATATCCAAACTAGTCATGGTCATCGACAAGAAGGGTAAGTGAGACTGTTGTCCCACTTTAAGTTAAATGAAGGGAAATGAAGATAATTTATTTTAATATATATTTTTTAAATATTAATATAAAAATGTATAAAGTATCAGAATATACATTATGTGCATGAAATGAAAAAGGGGTTTAATTTTATAACACTTTTAATGATATGATATACAGTAATCTCTCATTAAGACGGACAGTCAAAGGCCAACATTTATTGTACATATTAGTGAGAGTCCATTATAGCTGGAGTCCATAAATCTGATGTAAAATAGTAATGAAATTGTAAACCAGTAATGAAATTTGTTATCCTCAATTATATAGGTAAATTGTAAAATACAACCATAAAACAAAAGAGACAGAAAATAAATAAATAAATAACAGAAAATTTTAATCAAAAATATTTTTAATATGCATAATGAGGTAAATTGAAAAAATATTAATGTTCAAAGCATAAACAAAATGTAGTTATACATTAATGTTAGTATTTTTAAAATGAAGTAATCTTTATTTTTTTCTTCTGGGTTAACACTATTTTTTTATATCGTTCTCAATTTTAGTTAATTGCTTAAAAGTATGTTCGGAACATCTTCTACTGATTGAAAAACTAAATAAATTCTGTCTATCTTAATGAACGAACGAATGAATGAACATATTAAGCGATGTTTATAACATGCAACATCCATAGACCTTAACCGGAGAATCCTTATTTGGATATAATAACGAGAAATCCATCTTAAACGGGTGCCATCTTAATGAGAGACCACTGTAGTATTCTCACCATAGAGGTTTTCAACTTGATCTTAGCTAATGAATTGTAAGCTGAATTTTGAATGTATTCAAACTTCTATTTTATGCTTTACTGCATTGAGTGATTATTTTAATTGAATATGATCAGTGAAAAGAAATCTTAATATTCACAAACTACATCCTCCCTCACTATTAACAATTTCTTAATTATATTTTTCAGTTATTTATCATTTATTTTTTTCTTATGGGAAGATATGTTGTGAATAAATAAATAAATAAATATACATATATATATATATATAAAGTCACTAACAAATCCTAGATTATTGACATAAAATTAATGGATAAAAGAGTTCTTGAAAACTTCTAGAGAAAATGCCTCATATTTATTATTAGTACTTATGGGGTCAGAGTTTTTAAAATTTTAGTTTCTATGCTCTAGAATATCTTCCATATAAGTTAGAAAACTTTGATGCCCTATGTTTGTTTTCATCATTTATTAAAAATGCACATGTGCAATTTTTCATCCAATATTTTATCAGTTAAGTTCCTTTTAGTATTAAAAATTGCCTCAGAGTGAATAATGTTATAGAAATTATTTATATCCTCTGTTATATTTATTCTGACTTTTATATTTTGACATAGAGCAACAAAATTTTCAATCAAAATATGGTTTGTAATCTATTTAGAATTTGAATATTATTAAAATTCAAGAACAATAAGTAGATGTTTATAAATATGAATTTTTGAAACAAAAATATTATTTTAAACTTATTTTACCCCTATTGAAGCATATTTAATTGCTTTTATTTACTAAGCTTTCACCTAAATTAGTTATGTGCATACCATAGCATTTTAAATTACCTTTTTTTTGTACAAAATTATGTACAGCCATGTATGCAAATAGAAATTTTTAATTTATTTAGAGTGAATCTAGAATCTACTAAGAAGACTAATAGCTACTATACGGTGGCTGACATGTACATAGAAATAGAGCAGCAAAAGGAAGCACTGCTTCTGTGTCCTCAAACATAAGAGGAGTGGTTCAAAGTAAAAAATGAAATGAAGACATTTTTCTTTTTAGATGTGTTATTGTTGCCTTAACTATATGTTAGGCATGTATCACGAAAAGTGTTTACAGGTCTTTTCATAGGGTATTATCTGCAGTTGCAACAACACAATTTTCTATGAATTTACACATGTTTATCATCCTAGCACATAAATGGACCTTATCGAGTTCATGTGTATGTCTGCAATTTATTTCTGCAGTATTCACAATCCGCAGTAGATTTTTATAAAATTTTGTTCTTAAAACTTTTACACATTGAGGGTCTAAAAAGGTATAAAATTATTAATGAGAGAGTATGAACAATATTCATGCAGTCAGAATCTTAATCAAAGACTTTTGAAAGGTCTCTCCTAAGCAGATGAGCATCTAATATACATAAATTTGAATAGGCTCAGAACAATACAGAGATCCTTATAATACTCAAAGACTTAGTGCACTTGTTATGAATGCTCTGTTATAAATGAGTTCTTACATGCAAATTTAAAGCTTCATTGTGAGAAAGGAGGGGCCTTATATAAAACTCGATAACTATCATAAGAAATGAACTGAATATCTCTTATGTTTGATATATTGCTAAGTCACTCGACATCAAATTAAACCCATATTTCTATTCATATTCAATGCTAATAATTCAAACTTAAATATCTTTTGAATATAAAGATAACATAAATCTTGATGTTAATAGTATAAATTGAAATAGGAGTTATATGTGGATATTTCATAGTGACAATACTGAAGCAGTAGTTTAATATTAGGACCTCACAATTTCAAAGGTATATACCTTACTGATTGCTCATACCAAACTAATGAAATTTGGTTATCTAAAATATTGGTTGAAAAACAGAATATATATTTAAATGTTTTTGTTACCATCAGATAAACTAGTTGGTATCAAACTAATAACAAGATGGCTCCTTATGTCAATTAAATTTTGTATGTAGTAGAAAAATTCCAATACTTTTGTGAGTCTACATGTTTATAACGAATGTTGTTCAGTTTCTCTATACATGTAAAAGAAGGGTTGAGATAATTTTATTACTATATGGGATCCTACAGCATATTTTACTTCTGGCCTTCAGATTCTAATTGGTCAAGGGCTTGACTGCCATTCAATTGAGCCATTTGCTCAGAGACTAACAAAATTTTTACTTTGAGCATACAACTTCTTTGCCATAATGCTACTCAGTAAAGAATAGCAGATTTTATATAAGGTAAGACAGTTAAATAATCTGGCCAGCTTTACATCATCAGCCTATTATGTTGTTGTTGAAACCCAGACCGTCCGACCTACCAGAAAGGTGTAAGGTAACTGTTTGGACGGTCAGGAAGTACCACCCAATTTAGACCGGAACCCAGTGGGGGAGGCATCCACAGGGACCGTACCCTCCTTCCCCTACCACCAACCTCTCGGAAGGAGTTTTGGACCCACATGTTTAACGTGATTGTACTCCGCATGAACACGGTGGCAGTTTTGGCAGTGGCTGGAATCGAACCCGGGCCTACCGAGTGCAACTCCAGCGCGCTAACCAATGGGCTACCGCAGCCTATTATGTTGCTGTTGTTGTTGAAACCCAGACCGTCCGACCTACCAGAAAGGTGTAAGGTAACAGTTTGGACGGTCGGGAAGTGCCACCCAATTTAGACCGGAACCCAGTGGGGGAGGCATCCACAGGGACCGTACCCTCCTTCCCCTACCACCAACCTCTCGGAAGGACTTTCGGACCCACATGTTTAATGTGATCGTACTCCGCATGAACATGGCGGCAGTTTTGGCAGCGGCTGGAATCGAACCCGGGCCTACCGAGTGCAACTCCAGCGCGCTAACCAATGGGCTACCGTGCCCCGCAGCCTATTATGTTGTTGTTGTTGAGACCCAGACCGTCCGACCTACCAGAAAGGTGTAAGGTAACTGTATGGACGGCCGGGAAGTGCCACCCAATTTAGACCGGAACCCAGTGGGGGAGGCATCCACAGGGACCTCCTTCCCCTACCACCAACCTCTTGGAAGGACTTACGGACCCACATGTTTAACGTGATCGTACTCCGCATGAACACGGCGGCATTTGTGGTAGCATGCAAATCTAGCGCGCAAACCACGGGGATACCGCACCCGAGATGGCCAACAGCACGCGGTGTTCCGAGGTGGTCACCCACCAAGTACTAACCGCGCCCGATGCTGCTTGACTTCGGTGATCTAACGAGAACCGTTGTTTTCAGCACGGTACGGCCGTTGGCGCAGCCTATTATGTGTAATATATGAAGGAAACTGATGTCTATCACAAACCTTTAGTGTAGCAAGTTCATTATATTTTGGTTTGACTAATAAATGCCAGATTTATTGATTCTACGCATAAAACTTAAAATGTAGAGAAAAATTTTAAGTAAATGCCTGAAGCATTCACAGTCTCAGAAAAGGGATGTCATCTTACTTTGAAAGTTTGATGTAGAAATTCATTAACAGTCAGTTTTTGATGATTTAACCTCTTAACTATGTATCTCAAAAGATCCAGAATATACTGTGAGTGTGACTAATTACCAGGGTGCAGGTAGATATTGAAAATTAGTGTTTGCTATTACTATCCAAAATTGTTACATGATGATTGGTGTTAGAATTAGCTTTGTATATTTACAAAGTACTTATGTTGATATTTTCTGTCTGTAGGCTCTCACCAACAGCAAAATGCATGCCAATAAGATTATATCTTGCTAATGAGAGTAAATATTATCTGGATATGAACTTATACAAAGAAGTGACAGATCCTGCTACTGGATTAACTAAATTTGAAGCTTGGGGACATAAACAAGGTCCTTTGCATGATTTGCCTATATCAACCCCATACATGACAAAAGACTATTTACAATTAAAGCGATTTCAAGCTCAATCCAACGGTACTACTTATGTATATGATTTCCCTGATATGTTCAACCAGGTATGATCAGCCATTTTCTTCAATTTTAACCAATTCTTTTAAATTAATGTGATTGTTATATACTTAACAAGCTTGTTTTATTAGTCTTTGAATCGTTTATGGGAAGAATATATCATTGGTCGACCTGAAGTAGAAGTTCCTTCTCAGCTCTTAAAATATACTGAACTTGTGTTGGATGCTAATCGAAATCTAGTTGAAAGAAAAAGACTGCCTGGAGAAAATGATGTATGTATATTTTAGCATTATATTGAGGCATAATGTAGAATAAGCTGCAATTAAAAGATTTTTAGAACTTTTCACTTTCTTTTGTCATACAGTTTACTTTCTAATTTCCTATAAAATATACATGATCATAGTTTCATTTTCTCTTCTAAATTAATTTTATGTAGTAGAAATCAGTTATAATGAGTCTGTATTTAGCATGATTGTGGTTTTAATGAAGAAATTATGAAGGTTTAATTAATGTAATTTTAAAAGACTATTTACAATTAAAGCAATTTAATTGTCAGATTTTCTCATTAAAAAGTAGAAACATTTTATAGGTCCCTAGAATAAGTTAAAAATAAAGGCAAAACCAAATATTTACTTGTTTATAAATGGAAATAGAAAGCATGAGATGCATTGGAGGTCTCATTAGACGATCTTAGGATCAAACACCCCAGTCTTTCACACAAAATTTGTAAAGCACATAAATAACTGTGGTAGTTGCATAGTTTAAATTAAAATTATTGCATAATCCTTCATATTCCCTGGACTTTTACTCAAATTATATATAGTTTTACTGAAGAAAGGATTTAAGGAGCAAATTAATAGGTTTCAAGCTGTTTGTTATAATTAGGTCCTGCTATATATAATTTGCTCTATTCTTCACTTGTATATGTGTGAACTATTCTGTCATCTAATGAAACCTTTTTTGAAAGATTTTGTGAAATGTTCTCTAAAAGTTGTTTTGAAATATGCTGTCACTTTTTAATTTCTTTTTGAACAATATTTATTTTTTCTGTTATGGAAACCTATAAAATAAAATACATATGATTACATATAAATTCTTTTAGTAAAATTATCATCTTGGATTTTGTAAATGTTTTATTTTTTTAAAATTTAGTCAGTATTAAAGATATATCGATTTGTTTTCCTATTGGTGATACTTAAATATTAAAAATTGTTGTAGATTTGTGTTGAAATTAAAATATATACTTTTATAGTACAATTAGTACTTCCTTAAAGAAAGTAGACATGCAAATTATGTGACAGCTTTGAGGGAGTTTTGATCCCTCTTCATTGGGTAACAAACACCAAGCAAGAGTTGGCGTTTGTTAAGTAAGGGTAAGATTGTAGACCAAAAAACAGTAGAATACATGTATTTGGAATATCAAAAAAATGGATTCATAGCGGGAATAACAGACATTGGAACGAGACCCCAGTCATAATATCAATACAGTGATAAGGTGGATTAACTCTAGTCCATACGTGCCAAGCGAAAAATCTGTAACAGAAAAGCATGGATTGTTATGACATTTAAAATAAAACTGTGGGAGAAAGAAATTAAAACATTTGAATTTTTAACAATAAGGGAATGATGAGAAATTAGAGAAAGGGAGAAATATACCATTCCATATAAAGAGATAAAGATAACAAACTTGTGGAAATAGTAAAAAGAGTGAAATGTAATGAAAGCATGTTAAACATAATAATTGAAATAACCAAATTCAAAATCAGTAGTAAATAACAAAGTGAAGGAAATAAGCTGCTTCAGGGTTAAGCCTGAAACAGCCCCATAACAAGCTGTTTCAAGGAGCTGCCTTCATCCAAACACGAAACTTTAAAAAACAGTTAATTAAGAAATAACTAAAGAAACAACAATAATTAAAGAATTAACAAAAATTAGAAAAAACAACCAATGCTACATTAACTGCAATAATCAAATAACATACAATCAAACTACTTTAAAATTACAAAAGCAGGATACTAAAAATAAGATATAAGAATATGAATAAAAATATAGGAGGTAACTGGTATCTGATTGCATGTGAGCTAAATTTATCAACTAACTTCAAAAGACATGTAATCCAATCTCTTTAAATTTAACAGTGAATGTGATGGGAAATAAGAGGATTATACCAAAAGTAGTGGATGTAACTGGTTGTGGAAGCTGTATAAGCTATATTCAAATATCATGCAAACAAACTACATAAAAAGTACCCAAATAACTGAAATTTTGAAGAATATGAACAAAATAAGAAAGTTACTGTTTCAAAAGCTATATTAGCTAATCTTATCAGTTAAGCTCAAATAACAATTGATCAGTCTACTTAAACTTCATTAAATTAGACTGAATTTAAGAAGGAAATATATAAATTGAATGAAAAACATTTTCAGAAGCTATAAGAACTAACTTTTAAAGTCAATTTTCTCAGACTAAAATCATTGCTCATGCCCCACATCTGAACTAGATTTTTTTGAAAAAGCATTTATTTATTTGATAATCTTGTTAATGATAAAACAGCAGTTCCTTACGTCTCTGTAGCCTGGGAAAATATCCTTCATATCCTTGGCTTTAATAATTAGTTCTTATAGCTTTCAAAAATATTTTTCCTTCAATTTCCTTAATCCCAGTCTCATTCACCAGTGTGTAAGTAGATTGATTATTTGAGCTTAATTGATAATGTTAGCTAATGTTAGCTTCTGAAACTGTAACTTTTTTATTTTGGTCATATTCTTCTAAGTTCCAATTTTATGTTTAAGCACATTTTATGAAGTTTGTTTGCATGCTATTTGAATATACCTTATATAGCTTCCAAAACTGGTTAATTTCATTATTTTCTATAATCTTCTTATTTCCTATCACATTCACTGCTACCTTTAAAGAGATTGCATCATGTCTTTTGAAGTTAGCTGATAAGTTTAGATCACATAGCTTCAGATACTAGTTACCTCCTTAATTTTTTGTTGATCTTCTTATTTCCAGTATCCTACTTTGGTAATTTTAAAGTTGTTTGATTGTATGGTATTTGATTATTTAAGAGTGTCCCGAGGGCCAGGCAATCCATGCGACTGCTTGGGGCCTCATGTTTGGAGAGTGCCTCAAAACTGAAAAGGATGATTTGTTTTTTAATTCTAAGCATTTCTTGACTTTTGGCTAATTATTTCAACATAGCATCTTATCACTAATTAGCCCTTACATTTTATGTTATTTTGTGTTATTTTGAAATTTACCTTCATTCAGATTTCAGTAGCTGTAATCTGAATAGAGTTTGAAGCTGGTAAGGCAGAATCTGTAGCATCTTTTATTTGTTTTAGTTTATTCGCTTTTGTGTATTTTGTGGTTGCAGGGGCACCATAGAGCCTACTAGGCCTCGGTCTAAAAGCTTTTGCCTGATCTATATTCCTTCTTTGCCCTGTCTAAGCTATAACTATTGGTCTTTTAGTAATAAAAGGTCAATTAGCAAAATTATGGCTATTACCATTGCCAAACAGTGGCTTAGTTATAATTGTAGGGTCCAGAAGCAACATTTTTAGATGGCCCCATGTGCGATACTTTCCTTTTCCATATGATACCTTCTACGCTATATTTTAAATTCGGTGTGAGTGGCCCCTACATGATATTTGACATTAGATGTGAGGCTCCCGTATAGCGATATACGGGAGTCTCACATCGAATGGACATCATCTGGACATTTTTTAATAGGGTCCTAAGTTTTAGGGCCCCAAAGTATCTTTTATTCCCTATTTGTCACTGCAAAAATGTATATTTATGCTACCATTAAAATGGGCCCTAGGAAAGAAAACATTTGACTATGGACCAACAAAACTAATAAAATGTCGTAAATAAATAGATCTAATTTATTGCCGGATTTCCAGAACATCTGAGTTCTAGAGCAGGCTTCATAATGCCCATAGCTTATTAAAATTGTATATGTTATGCTCGTCTGCTGAGAACAACAGGCCTATCAAAATAGACTTCTCAAAACTCATTTTTTTAAGTCATCATATAATGTGTGCCAGTCAGGCCATTAATGACTAATATACTATAATGCCCAAGGCTGCTGACTGGGGAGGGGGAGGGCAAACAGATGCATTGCATAGTGTTGCCCGGAAGACTTGTGGGTCAGGACTGCATAAGCAGTGCATGAGAAATAGACCAATAACTTATACCATAGGGAGTAATAGGGGCTGGCACATTTGCTGCATAGAGGTCCAAAAATTATTTCTGCGATACTGTTAATGCTTAAAAAAAAAGACATTAATAATTAAATTAAGTCAATTTATGTTTGTAGGAATCTCATGAGGTGTTGTAGGTGCAGAAAGCCTTCAATGCATTTAGAATTTTCTGACAATTTTATTAAAATCTATTTGATTCAGTATAATATTGCAGGCTAGTATATAAGTTGAATAAGGCAAGTTTACAGAATGATAAAAACGTGTCTAACACTGAAAATTCTGCTGTCTCAATGACTGTGCCTTGACAAAGAGATGCTTCAAAATGTCAGTTTTCATGTAACAAATATTTATGTACTAAATTTATTAAGAACTGAAATTAAGCGTTTGAATTGCATTAAGTACTAATTTTCAAATGACTAAAACAACTCTGATAGTCCTTGAAAAAGAAAAACTGCTATGGGAAGTTCCCTTTTTGTTCGAGGGTCAGATTACTTTTAAGTTTTTTCTATATATTATGATTTCTGAACAAAAATTGCCAGCTGTTTATTTGTGAAACAGTCGCTTATGGCCTTTCATTATAATGAATTTGCTTGATGTAGAATTTTGAACAAGGGTTTATTTGAGAATTTAGGGTAATTTGGGTAACATAATTTATTAGAAAGGAAAAATTTTAATTAGTGAATTCTTTCACCGGACAGTTGTGACTCATGGACAGAGGTGAATTTATTATGAAACTAATAAATCTGAAGCTGTAAGCCTAAAAACAAAAAGGCGACACCCCAGAAACCCAGATTATGAATGTTTCATTTGCACTTTACATAAATATATTTTTCTTTATAAATTTGCACTCCATTTTTTTTCTTCTTTTGTTTTAAATCATAATTTAGACTATTAGGTTTTTTATTTTCATATTATTTTAGGAAGGCATTTTATTTCATGTCTGAGGGAAAATGTTTGAATTTGCTCGTAAATAATTTCTTTAGACTACCATTCCCACTGACACCAGTTGTAATAATTCTCTGTGATACAGCCATAACAAACTGAATCAGCTTCTTAATGAAGGACATTGAAAACGATAAAGCGTGCGAAAAATAATAAAGCATAGGCTTGTGATTTAGCTATCTGCGCAACTGCTTACTTAGTCAACTAAAAGTGAAAGGAAATGAGGCAGGTGTTTAATTTACTTATTCAATAATACAACGTATGTAAACGTAAAGTATTGTAACAGGTTCAAAACTCCTTTTCTTGGAATAGATGGATTCCGAGCTTGGAATGGATTCTGAGCATCCCTGAATAAGAATAAACTATTTTTTCTTCAATTATGTCTATGCTTTTGCCTATTTGTCAGGATGTCTTTTGCACAAATTAAACCATTTAAATGAAATTTTGCACGATTACTTCAGTGTGGAAATGTAAAAGGTCTAATAATCAAGATTGGTATCATGTCTGCAATAGATAAAATCAAGGACAAAGCGTTTTTAAAAACGAAAGGTCTTTTATTTAACACATCCTAAAAGACTTACAAATTTTAATATATGTTTTGTACGTCTTTTAGGATGTGTTAAATAAAAGACCTTTCGTTTTTTAAAATGCTTTGTCCTTGATTTTATCTAGTAAAAGGTCTATTTTCAGGGAGATTGTACCAGAGAAAAGGCCTCATCTTCTCAAACATGCTATTCTCAAATCATAAAATATAAGAAATTAACTATCTTAAAAATGCTACAAAGATATTCTATATGCTAAATTTTTATTTAAAAGGGAATGGCATTTCTATAGGATACTAACTTGCACTTTTCTCGTGATATTACACTTATTTTTACTTACTCATACGTAGTGTTGAGAAAGTATTATTTCTACGAATTTCGAGATTTTGATGTCAATATATGTTTTAGGACCTTCTGAACACTTTTTGACTATTTTTAGAGTGATGTCTATCTGTGATTGATTTCTTGTGTACACGATAGCTATCACAAATATTAATGCACTTTCACGAAACTTTATATTCGAAAAATCTAGAACTAGATAGATTTAATTAAATTCAACCGAAAAATTCTAAATTTATTCAAAATTTTATATTTTATTAGCATGGTAGCGTACAACACAAAATGTGACATAATCATGTATAAAAGCCATTATTTATGGCTCAATGATCACAAAACCTAATCAATAGTTTCAATAATTGTTGTGAAAGAATAGCAGAGATACAATTTTTGTGTTCATGACGTTGTTAGCCCCTCAGGGGGGAAATTATCCCCACCCAGGGCGTACATTGCCAAGCTTGGTATCAATCGAAAGATATTTTCAAGCCTTTCAAAATGAAAGGTAATATTCTATAATTGTGATCATTTGAAACAACGATACAAATTTTTCAAATTTTTTCTTGTAATATTTAAAAAAAATACATTGTGACTATTTTTGGAGTGATGCCCGTCCATCTGTATGTGGTCGATTTCTTGAGTACATGATAGGTGCCATAAATATATATGGATTTTCATCATAGCATTGGAAAAAAATTAACATAATCATGCAAAAAAATGCTATTTATAGCTCAAATCAATTTAACTACTGGATGTACAGAAAAATGTGATTATGTTATACATGAAGGATGGATTTAATAACAGTCGAGCTTCGTTCTACAAATGTTTTATAAACTCATATTTGTAAAAATTGCAACACCATGAAGGAATCACGCGATTGAGTTAAAACTTACAGCAAATACAAATTAGGGTGTGCTATGCAAATGATTAGAATTTCAGAGTCGCTGTGCATGCGTGGGCTGAGCAGCGTCCTCTAAACTGCTGTTTTAGCTGTATAAATAGAGAGTTGTAGTGGGACATTGAAAATAGTCCATGGTTGTCTGCCAGCGGTAAACATTTCATGAGAAGTCACTATGCCTCTATAACAACAGAGGGCCCGATATGAGCAAGTTACGGAGTTTGAATGTAGATGAATGATTGACTTTCATAAAGAGGTTTTTTCTTATCGTGCAATAGCAGATCGTATAGAGCACAATGTCACGATAGTGATGCGAGTGTGGAAGCAGTGGACTGAAAAGAGCCAGACGAGTCGCAAATCCAGCAGTGGATGATGAAATGTTACTTCAACACGGGATGATGGACACCTCATCCGCATGGCAGTGATAGGACCGTATAGCTCCTTCTCGATAATTGGCAGAAGGTTGGAGCACTTCTACAAGTGTGTCATTGTCTGCTCCAACAATTCATCTGCGTCCACTGCATTGTGGATTGCGTGCAAGAAATCCTTTGTACAGGATTCCTCTGACGCAAAACCATCGATGCCTGTGGCTACAATGGACTCATCAACATAAACATTGGCAACAGTCGTCTTTTCCCGATGAATCCCACTTTTATTTACGGTACAGTAATGGCCGCATCCATGTTAGATGCTATAGCAGTTAATGCCACTTTTCGGAAAAAACTTTATCCAACATCATACTGGACAAATGCCAAGCATCATGATGGTCTGGGGCACCATTGGGTATCTTGGACGATCTCAGCTGCTAAGAATTGTATGTAATCTTAACAGAAACCAGTACATCAGAGAAGTTCTGGAGCCCAAAATCGTACCCTTCATTCAGTGCATTCTTGGAGCTGTATTTCAACAGGACAATGTCCGTCCATATGTTGCTAGGAATGACTTCTTTTCAGCACAACAGGTACAGCTTCTTTCTTGGGCTGCCTATTCACCAAATATATCACCTATTGAACATGTCTAGGATTTCATCGGTCGGCATCTCACTCGTGACACTCGTTCTGTAGCTAATACAGCTGAACTTTGGGTTCGGATAGACATAATCTAGAATGCTCTTCCTCAGGTACAAATTCAAAATATGCTTGATTCGAAGCCACCATATAGAAGCACTTATTGCAGCACATGATAGCTTCACCAATTACTGATTTTCGACATGTAATATTGTTTTTTTGCTTTGTAAATTTGATCGTTTATTTGTATCAATACAGATTGTTTGTGGAATACATTTCATTCAATTCAGATGATCCCTTCATGGTGTTGCAATTTTTACAAACAGGAGTATATTTATATCTTTTCTTGTATACGAAGTATGAAAATCTCGGCATAAACAAGCCATAAAAATTTGAAAAAAGTCGATTTTTCATTTTTACTCTGAACAAATTAAATAATAATAAAACAAATATAATCGTAGTTCGAATTACACAAAATTCGGATTAATGGGATTTGGATTATCAAATTGTTGCTATTTTTATTAAAATTTCGGTTAAAGAGAGGAATTCGAGAAGTTATGATGGGGAATTTTTGACATCGCTCCTGGGCGGTGCCTCTCCAGAAAGCTCGCTGGGGGCCTCAAGAAACCTCAAGACGCCACTGTGATTATTGCAACTAATGTAGCACTGGTTGTTTATTCCAATTTTTGTTAATTATTTAATTATTATTGTTTGTTTAGCTATCTCTTAATGGGTTTTTAAAGTTTCGTATTTTGATGAAGGTTGCATATTTAATACCGAAACATCTTGCTTGTTCTGTTATTAATTCCAGACATAACCCTGAAATATCTTGTTTCCATCATTTTGTTATTTTCTACTTATTTCCGTGGATTTCGAATGTGCTTATCCCAATTTTTATGTCTTTGATGTATCATATTTCACTCTTTTAGTTACTATTTTCACAATTTTTCTATTTTTATCTCTTTATGTGGATTGGTCTATATCTTCCTTTCTCTAATTTCTCACCCTCCCCTTATTATTGTTAATAATGCAAAAGTTTTAATTTCTTTCTCTCTCAATTTTATTTTAAATATTATACCAATTTATGCCTTTCTGTTGCATTTCTTTCACTTGGCGCATGTGTAGGTTAGGGTAAGGCCATCTTATCACTCAGTGTTGATATTTTTATGACTGGGGTCATGTTCCAATGTCTGTTACCTTCACTACAAATCAGCTCTTTGTGTGTTCTAAATATATTTATTCTTCTGTTTTTTAGCCTGCCATCTTACAATTCTTTCTTGGCAAGAAGACACTGTTTTGACCTGATGAAGAGAGATCAAAATAACCTTGAAACAATTTTTGTCACATAATTTGCATATGTCAGCTTTCTTTTTAAGGAAGTAATAATTGTGTTATTTCCACAAATAGCAGTTTTATATTTTGTAATATTGTTATGTCGATTTTTGAATAAACTTAATATGCTTAAGTATAAGTCAAAAGTAAATAAATTTAATTCTGCTTAAACTAGGAAATACTATTTAATAATATAATATATATATTATTAAATAGCATTGTTAAATAATAATATAATATATATTAGTTAATATATATTATAATTTTAACATCTTAATTTCAAAACTCTTAGTTAAAAGGTAAACAAACTTAAAAGTAACTCTAATTTAAAGGTAAACAAGTAACTCTTAACTGAAAGATAAATAAACTAAAATAACTCATTTTCTTAATGAATATTAAAACTTTTCAAGTAAAGGTAATTCATAATGAATCTTATGTTTACCTTTAATGTTATTAAAACTGAGCAATCTTTAATTTAATGAAATACATAAAACTCAGTTATTTGTGATAAATACACCTTTTCCCAGTAAATATTAGACTGACTGCAAATCCCCCTCCCCAAGTATGTAAACATGAAATTTGCTTTGCATACAAATATCTAACGATCACAATTGTAAAGCACTGTGTAACTAACAAGAAAATCCATGAATTTTGTAATCATTATGATTTTATTTACACCCAGGGTAAATATAATTCCTTTTAAATGTCATATGTTTAAACAATATTTTAAATGGTGTTGCATATATGTTTGTCTTCAGTACCAATGACGTATGTTGCGTTTTATGCCACAATTCATATCTTTACACCCCTCCATGAACTGTATCTAATCTAACTTCCATCGGAAATTTTCAAGATGGCTATCCAAGCAACTTGATCTGAGCATCACCGAGATTGGAAACAAGGATATCATGTTGCATAATTGAAATAACGCCTGTTGACACATGGTAGATCAATCAACAATTTAGCCAAGAAGATTGTTTCCTGCTATCAGCCTGTCCCTTGGCAACCTAGATTCAAAAATTTTACATACCAAAAAAGGTTGCTATATCAGAATCTCATGCCAAGCAGAGGAGTGCTCTTCAGTAGAACAAAAGTGATCAACATGGATGGTCATGGAAGTTCAACTCTTTAAAATTTAAAAAGAACAATGTAAAGTGCATTTAATTATTGGACTACCAAGAACCATCATCTTTTCTCCCTTATATTTTCATTCTTTCTGTGTAATATATGTTTTAAATTATTACTTGATAATTTTTACAAAGGATTAACATTTTATCTTGTTTTGATTGGTATAAAAATTTTCAAATACCTACATTCATATAAATTAATTATTTTGAATTATCTAGGTTAATCTGAATGTTTTTAATCCTAATTATATATTTTTAGATTGGCATGGTTGCATGGAAAATGACTTTTATCACTCCAGAATATCCTCAAGGGCGAGATGCAATAGTTATATGCAATGACATCACCCATTTGATAGGAACATTTGCACCTCAAGAAGATATCTTATTTTTGGTAAACTCTTTAAGCTCACATTTTTTCATGTATATTAACCCTTTCGCTACGGTGGCATTCTAGAACTGCCACAGCCCAAAGGACGGAGCTCTTCGCTTCCGAACGCGGAGATGGCAATTTTTTTGCGCTAAGCCTAATTCTCGAAAAAAATTCACTAAAAATCACCTATTCAACACAGATATCTACTTTTTTCAGGAATAAAAGAAATATTTATTTTCTATTTGATGTATATTTTTCATACAAATCTGAATACAAAATACTCGTTAGTTGCTCCCATTCTTTTATCCGAAATAAACGAATAATTTCACTGCCTTTAAAATCCAAACAAAAAAAATACTCGCTTATATTCCTATGATTCACCAATGAAATCATAAAGCTAAAATCAAAACAAAACCCGAAACTGAATTATAAAATTGTTGATGCTGCAAGAATTGCTCTGTCTGTTTATATTACAAAATCATGTTTCACCGCTCCAAATGGAGAAATAATTCATTGGATCCTCCTTATGCCAAGGTCATGTATCTGCAAAATACATTGAAGTTGTTTCCACGGGCATCTAACACCATCTAGTAGACAAATTAAAACGTTCCATGTGAAAACACGCATGCATGCCTCTCGCCATTTATGGTAAAGTTTCCTCCGTCACGAGTGCATGCCGTCCGTCCTTGAATGCAAGCGTGCCAATCGTCGCGAAAGGGTTAATGAAAAATATTGTGCTGCTTAATATTTTTGTTTGTGCATGCTTTCATATTGACTTGAACTGGCAAAGCTCTGAAAAATTATAAAAATGAGTAAATTTAAATTAATAAGTAAAAAATATTTTGTGCAAAGGTTGAGTAACATATTTAAGCCCAAATACGATAATAATGCAGTATATAGCTTTTTCGATGATATGCTAGATCCCCTTCGTCATTGCAAGAAAACCAACAAATCCGAAGTCAAAAAGACAAAATGGGTGCAAATAGAAGAAACAGAGGGGTTTATATACGATAATAAGATGTCTGGACCAAGACATAGATTAAGAGTACACCTGAGAGAGCCAATCAGAAAACAGAATTAAAAACAGTCCAGCCAATCTAAAACAAAAAATAACACATAAGATTGGCATGCAACAACACATCACAGAACACTTGACTCTCCTTGTTGGGATATTCTTATTATGTGCTGGTACATGCCAATTTCTCTCTTTATATATATACAGTATAACATCATAAATCCAGACATCTGAAATTCGGAATTATCTGAAATCTGGGCACAAAAAAGCTCCCCTCTATGAAAATGTGAAAGAACTAACTGCCTGTGTGAAGGAGATCTCGGCATCCTCCTGATAATCTATTTTTAGAAGCAATGGGGTTCCCACCTGTACTCATTAAGGAACAATAGCTCTTTGCCTGTACTGTTGTTGGTGCTCAGAAGAAAGGAGGAGGGATGGAAGAAACCCAATGCTTTGGATATTGACTTGAATAAGTAAGTGATAGTGAAAGGTCAAATAAAGGAAGTGTCTCAAAGGAAAAGAAGGGGAATACAGGACAACGAAGGGTTTGTTCTATTGTCTATCTGATTTTTGAACAGTAGCATGTTCTTTCAAATTTTTATTTTTGTGTTCAATTTTATTTCTTGTAAAATATAAATCATATCATTGTCGAAGAGATTCAACGAAACTTGTCTTAAAAGTTCAAAAAATGAAATAAAAACTTGTTTTTCTTTCAATTAAGCAGAATGTGTGCGAAGAGCATGGAGTAAGAAAATTGACGTGTAATAAGATAGATGTGTAGATAGCGATCATGGCAATATTGATGTTAATAAAGAAAAGGTCTCCTTGGAAAAATTGTACAAGGGTTACTGAATAATGTTATTAAAGGACTGGGGCTTTGCAACAGAACAAGAACTGATGTCCGTTATTAAAATTAAAAAAAGAGTTACTTTGGAAAAACAAAATTATGAGACAATACACTATTACAGAAATGTTTGCTGAAAAAGTTTAGATTGTTTTGTTTCATGTTATTACTTAACTGTTCAAATTTCCTTTTTTAGAAGAAATTTTCTTTCCCTTGTGTATTCAAAAAATTCAAATTATGGTAAGGAAAGGGGGAGGTGAAGATCTATATTTTTTTTTTTCAAAAATGACCTAAAATCTGGAAAAGTCAGAAATTTGGAATCACCGAGGTCCAGAGAATTCTGGATTTAAGACGTACTGTATATATATATATATATATATATATATAAACATTTAAAATAATAACTGATGAACCAGAAGATCATAAAATACCATTCAAGACAAATAAAACAATGGATTAAAAGCTGATAAATATGCAATCTTATCAGGGAGTGCATGCAGGTACTGATCTTCTGATGGTCTTTTAATTACCTCGTATCTGTGGGCAAAAATATAATTATGCACCTTGATAATCAAATAAATTGAAACAAACTCATATAGGGTTTATGAAAAATGAATATAAAAGAGATGCTGTACAAAATTGCAGAAGACAAACCATGCCACTTGCCTCATGTAAATTGAAATAAAATGCAATCCCTATTACCACTTGCATAAAGTTTAGTGCTGTCAAAATTTTATGTTTGTTTGAAAAATAATTATTAAGGTACATCACATGAAATATGGTACTACTCGTACATATGTGTACTTGATATAACAGTAATGTTTAAATAACAGCAACAGTAATGTTGTTATAAGCAGTATTATTATGGTTATTAATATTAAGGGTTGATTAATAATATATTATAAGAACTAAAGATATAATAAATGTTTAGATACTTCATTTCTATAAGCACATTCTAAAAATGTTTATGGGATGTTGTTTTAATTTTTATAATGGATGAATTATTTAAGTGATATTTCAGTTTAAAGGCATGTAGTATATGTAAATTTAAATTTTGCTAGTATGTCAAAAATTTATTGCAATACTTTTTACTAAATATGCTGTGTAATTATATAATTTACTTAAATTTTTAAGGTTGTTAATATGAATATTGCAATATTGTTATTAGTTTATTTATGTATTCTAATAAGCTGTTAATAATTATATTTTGAAATGAATGAATAGAATTACGTAAATTTAATAACAATCTATTAAAATGATCTTTTATCATATAAATTTGTGATTATGTTGCCATATGAATCTATGCTTTAAATCCAAATAATTAGCATTATTGCTTTCATTTGGTTTATTAGGTTGTAATTCCAGATTATGTTGGTAGAAATCGATGCGTATTTGATGTAGTTACATGGATCAGATCATCAACATATATATAAATAAGGTGTTCATTATATGTAAATGTATGTTCATAATCGTGGGCACCCATGAACCTATGGTAATAAAGACAATTTTCAAAATGCAAATTGGCTAGTCCCCAAAGGGAGCTAGTAATTAAAAATTTTATCTGAAAAGTGCTCAAAATTCTTCACAGTATAAAACTTCAAAATTAATTCTGCATGTTATTTGGGAATCACTTAAATTCAACTAAAAACCTGGATTCCTTATACCAGTGTTATCTAACTAGCAACCTGCAGACTTCACAGTTAAAATGCACAGTTATATTTTTTTAGGAAAAAGGTGAGTAAACTACACTGTGATAAGAGAGCATGACAAAATATCAATTTAAATAAATTATTTATTTTACTTTGGTTCTTTAATTAAAATGTAATTATTTTTGTTTATTTAAAATTTATATATGAGTTTTCTTCATTCATCAAATCAATTGAAAAAATGAATACAAGTTAAAATTACTGACACCATGCAATAATAAATTACTGTAATCTCTCCTTTATATGTCCTCTCTTTTATAAGTCTCTCTCAGTTATGAATTGATTTTCACTAATCCTGGACAGAAGTATGTGAAATAATGTAACTTGATTTTTGTTTATGTATCTCAGTTTGAAAAGTACCTCTCAGTTAATTGCATCATAAAAATTTTTACTTCATATTTTCCCTGACATTTCTTCCAATTAAATATGTTTTTCCAAACAAGTTCTGTATCAAATTAGAGTCAAGGAATGGATTAACGGCAATCAAACAGGTAAGTTTGTATGAAGCCTCCCATTTTCACATAACATTCCATTGTCGTTAAACTTTTTGTATAAAAATATTTTATATGAAATATAAATGAAAATAATAATATAAATAACATGAAAGGTAATATAGAAAACTTTTATATGAAATGCATAAAGTTTTAAATAAATTAAGCATAAAATGTTTTAATAAAGGTCTGTATAGGCAGTATACCCACATGTACCCAGAAAAAACCCTTAATATGCATAAAACACTATGCCAGTGGGAGATAGTATAACAGTGCACTAATATATAATGTTTTATTTTCAATGACCTGCAAATTTTGACAGTAAATTGCAGCCTAGTGGTGTAAAGGAATTGAACAGCTCTATCCTATATAAATTTTATAGGAACACTAATTTAAATTCTTGATTCCTAAATATAATTTGAAAAAGAAAGATTAATATTCATATTTTCTCTAGTAACATGTCATATAAAGTACATATATTTAAAATTTTTTAAATCTTTTGCAGAAAGCATCTGAAAAAGCTCGCGAGCTGGGTATTCCACGTTTATATATTTCAGCAAACAGTGGTGCTCGGATAGGTTTAGCTGAAGAAATCAAGTATATTTTCAACGTTGCATGGATTGATCCTGAAAACCCTGACAAAGTGAGTTCATTAATTGCTTATAATAGTAATAATGAAGTTTATATAATTCTATTATGGTAAATAAGCACTGAAAGAATATAATGAAAACTTTTGTAAAAATTCTTGTTATTGGTGAAAATATTTCTGTTATATATTTGTTTTTATTTTATTTATTTTGTAGGGATATAAATACTTGTATCTTACACCTGATAACTATAAAAAAGTGAGTGCCATGAATTCAATTCATGCAACTTTGATTGAAGATGAAGGGGAATCAAGATACAAAATAACAGATGTAATAGGTAAGTTATACAGCATGCTTCTAATATATCTTATTTTTCTCCAAATTGCATTGAAGTACTGTAGATTCCCCTCATTACAATATTGTTCATTTTATTCAGATCTTTATAGTAGTTATCTTACTTTATGACCTTTATATCACTATAGCACTGTTTCAACCAGTAACATAGACAGGGGGGTGGGGAGATTTGAAAAGAAATCTAGTAGGATTCTGGCTATGCTCCTTGTTGCAACTCTCGAGCACACTCTAATGGTGTTAAAACACAAATTGTTAAGTTGTAAAAGCTTAATATGGCTTAATTAAGTAAGAATTTGTATTAGATATTTTGGATCTCTCATGAATGTTTCAAAAGACTATGTACCTGTCTGAATTGCAGATATTAGCAACAGGCCAAAAATAATACATGAATGGGAGCAGTTAGCTTCATTCTCTGCAGTAACCAGCATAATGTGTAGTTGTCCAAAAGATAGAAATGGCTGTCTCAAATAACAGTCTTAAGTAATTTCAGCAGACTAAATTGTTCCACAAACAGGAGGCATGTAAAACCTCATTTCTGAATTTAGTGACTTCTTCTCAGCTGCTTCAAAAGACATGGAATGCACCAGACTAACTCAATATAGAATAGATAGTAACCAATTACTGATTAAACAATCTTCCTGAAAGACTTCCACTTACAAAGAAAGAATTAGATAAGCTTTTAAAAAACATGCAAAGGCGACAATTGAACCATCATCAAATCCTTGGGTCTTACCAATTGTTTTAGTGAAGAAGAAAGATGATACTACAAGATTTTGCATCAACTATAAAAAACTAAACTCTGTGACAAAGAAAGACAGCTATCCACCACCAAGAAATGACTATATTTAAGGTACTCTCTCTGGGAGCAGGTGGTTTTCAACTATAGATCTCATGAGTGGCCACTGACAAGTGGAAATCCATCCTAATGATCAAGGAGAAAAAAGAGCATTTAACACCCGACAAGGACTCTGGCAGTTTAATGTGATGCCTTTTGGACTTTGTAATGCACCTGCAACATTTGAACATCTAATGGAGACCGTTCTAAAAGGACTGAATCCTGTCTCATCTATTTAGATGATATAATTGTCATTGGATGTTCATTTAATGAGCATCTACAAAACCTTAGGCGGGTATTTGAAAAATTGCAGAGCACTAATTTAAAGTAACATCCTTTAAAATGCAAACTATTCCAGAAAGAAGTCACATATTTAAGACATCATATCTCTGAAAAGGGTGTTAGGACCAATCCTGACAAAATTAATGCTATCAAACAATGGTACAGACCACAGGATGTTCAACTAGGGAATTTCCTTGGTCTGTATACCTATTACCATCTGTTTATAAAGAATTTCTGAAACTTTTCTATACCTTTACTTCAGTTAATGGGAAGAGACAAGAAATTTGAATGGACCACGGAATGTAAAGACGCCTTCAATTCAGCTCCCATTTTCACATATCCTCAACCAACAGAGAACACATTATACTAAATACCCAGAGATGCTGATTGCTATAGATTCTCCATAGTTTCTATGGGAAATATCCTCATACTACAGATTATGGAATTTGCATAGTTTCTTGCAGAAAATAGTCTTCTGTGATGGCCAATGTAAATTTACGGCCGCATGCATAGTTACGCCAATCAAATCGACATGACAATGGGGATTTGCATCTGCATGCATGTTAATGCCAATCAAATTAACATAACAATGGGTATTTATGGCCACATGCACATTAATGTCAATCAAATTAACATGACAAGTGGATTTACGGCCACATGCACAGTAATGCCAATCAAATTACTGTGACAATGGAGATTTACCGCTGCATGAAATGTAAAAGAACTTTAGCAAATGCTTGTCGAGGCCGAATGAAATTATTGCATAACAGGGAAAGAACTGTTTACAGTTGTTAAATCCATAGATCATTTCCATCATTATTTCTATGGAAGGAAATTCCTGTTGTGGACTGATCACGCTGCTTTGAGATGGCTCCTCAGTTTTAGGAACCCATGTTTTAAGAAGCATGCCGCAAGTTGAATTCAGCAATGATTGAGCACCAGTGTAAAGAATACACTGAATGCGGTATTTTAAAAAGTCCATAGAAGGAAATACATGGGCCTCTTCAGTGTTATGATATCCGAACTCTTTTCAAGAAAACTGCCACTTGATATTTTGAGACCACTATCATTTACATTAGACAATAACAAATACATCCTCCTACACAAAGTGACCAGAAGTTTATGCAATCCCTGACCAAGACTCTACAACCATTAGTGAAGTTCTTACCCGGAACTGGATATGTCATTACAGGCTCCCTCACTCATCCATTCTGACCAGGGAACAAATTTCAACTCTGGCATAATCATGGGACTGTGCAAACTGCCCGGAATTGACAAAAGTAGAACTACTACACCTCTTTATCCCCAATTAGACAGTATGGTAGAGAAGCTCAATAGAACCATCTTAACCACCTTCCTATTTATATCCAGAAACCAGCAAGATTGGGACTGTAGCCTTCCGTTGTTCCTGATGGCTTACAGAAGTGCTGTCTATGAATCAACCAGTCATTTTTCATCAAAAATGCTGTTAGGCTGGAATATATGACTACCATGTAACATGTTATTTGGTTGACCAAGTGATGCCCTTTCATCACCTAATGAATATGTGAAAAATCTCAACATTGTTACCGATAGAATGAAGACCTGGTACGGCATCAAAGCTAATAGAGGACAATTCCAGAAAGGCGACGAAGTGCGGCTGTTCAACCCTTGGCAATGACCTGTATTTTTGCCCAAACTACAATACAACTGGGAAGAACCCTACATCATAATGAAAAGAATTAACAGTATGATTTATGGAATTCAGAAATTATCTTCAAGCAAGCCAAAAGTTGTTCATATCAACAAATTATCCCCATATTTTGGACCGCAGTAGGCTAATACTACCTGGTACACGCAGTCTTATGACTTTAGAGTGGGTGACTCAAAAAGAGCCTAGCACAGTGACCAAAGGTATATTGTACTGTCCCCCCCCCCCTCCAAAAAAAGAAGAGAATTAATAAGCAGAGGGTCCCTAAGAGAATAGACCTATGGTTGAGGTAAAGATCAGCAGGCACACTGAGGTAAAGATGATGGACAGGAATATCCTACAACTCCCAGGGCTTGATCACATGTTGACCCAAGTGGTCGAACCTATAGGGACAGTTTGCTCCCTATACAGATAACCTCTACAAATTGGGTCCCATGATCTCCCAAGAGCTATTGATATTGCCTGCTTTAGAACTTTAACAGGACATGATTATCTTCAGTTTCATTTACAGTATATTAGACTTTCTGAAACCTTGACCTACCTACTTTGTGGGTATGGAAATATGACCAGTGACCACCTTGTGGTTTGCCCTAAATTGGATGGCATTGAATATTCAGCTCTATCCTTTTTTGAGGCATCTTGTCTTCTGTACTGCATTGCTAGGCACCACATGCTTAAAGGAGCAACAGCGTGTATAGGATAAAAAATTTAAACTACTTGAATGCTAAAAATAACTATATTGTGAAAAAACTTCATTATAGTTTGTTTTTTTTTCTAGGGAAAGAGGAAGGATTAGGTATGAAAAATTTAAGATGTGCTGGAATGATAGCAGGCGAATCTTCTCAAGCTTACAGAGATATCATTACTATAAGCATGGTAAATATTACTTTAAATATTAAGTAATTTGTGTACTTTGTTTTAAAAATTTAATTATCAATATTGATGACATCTGCAATAAGCAATTTTTTCCATATAATATTTTAAAAATTAGTTCCCCAATTTGGCATTATTTTCATCAATTTGGTATCATTTTCATCAATTGGGCATCATATTTGCAATTTTGATGGTAATGATGATATTTCCCCAAATTAGTTGTCAAGATAGTCAAGTTTATCACCAAGCATTATAAACAGGCAGAGAGAAAAGCATTCTTATATATAAATGGCTGCTATCGAATTATTAGACTTAAAAATGCAAAACTATTACTCTTCTCTCATAAATGGAATGAACTAGATTCATGAAAATGATGTTAACAAATTTATCGCATATTATTTCATATGAAAACTGAATAATTTCACAACAGTTAATATTTTCTTAATTTTGTGATTTTTTATACATTTATTTGAAAAATGTGCAATATCTCGGTCATTTGTTTTCTAATGAAAAATTACATAAGAAATGATCATTTGCATAGCATTATTGAAGGTTCTGATTTTTTAACAATTTTTCAAAATTTAATTTGAAATTTTTGGGGGTGCTCTGAACATTTAATTGCATTTAAAATCAATAGGGTTTCAGTATTCACTGATTGTAATAGTTGTATCAAATTTCATTCAAAATGATCCATTCATTCATGAGATATCACATTCACAGACTCACGGACATACACACACACACACAAACATCACCTCATAAGCATTCAATTCGATTTCAGGAATGCTTGAAACATACTCTTCTGTTGAAAACTCAAATTCAAATGTTTTACCCCATCACAATACTTTCTTATGCATTATACTATGTATATAGGGAAGGTTATAAGGCTACATCACTGTTTTTCCCTTCCAGAAAATCATTTTTGAAGTCTTTATTAATCATTGAATGGAAAATACCTATGCCTTAAACATACTGTAGCATAAGTAATATTAATTTGCCCTTTATCATTTAATTATTTACTTATTTTGCAACTTTAGAAAACTTATAGAAGCCTACATCCACTACTTTTCTTTTATTTGTATAGCTATAACAGTATTACCGTAAAAATGTATCATTGCTCCATCAATATTATGCCATAAAAACTAATTTATCAATTACTTGAAAATAATTGCAGTTCAATTAATTTCTCCAAGATATTAAAGTTGAGTATTGCTGTATATTCAGTCAAAGTTCTTGGACTAAGGCAGTACTAAAAAAGAACAGAATTGTTTAACAGGATGAAGCTTATTATTACTAGTACAGTAATTTCCATAGAATCCCTATTTTTTTTTTCTTTACTTAACCAGTTGTGATGTAAAAAAAGTAAAGACTCCTCCCATGCCTACTTGTGACTTTCAGGTCTTTGCAGTGGTGGCTGGTTATTTAGGAATGGATGAAGCAAATTCAGTGGCAGGATTCACCTCTCCTCCTCAACAACAAACAAACTCAACATATTGTACGACTGGCACAAGTGTTGTCAAATATTATCTAAAAGTAGCCTGAAAAATTTGCCAAATAATAATAACCCATTCAACCCATAACTTTAGATGAAGCAGCACTTCACCTACATTACCTGAGGAGCAGCCACTGGGCCTTTGATGTCTGCCCCCCCCCTCCCATCCCACCCAGTGGATACTAATTCCCCTGGGTGGATACTAATCCTGTAGTCAGTGGAATTAGACACTAATCCCTCCTCCATGGGAGAAATAAATGTTGTCTGAGGTTACTTACTTATTACTTATACATTTACTACCTTAGTAAATATTCTTTGTCCACTCTTCAAAATTTTCCTCACATGGAGGCTCTTGCACATTTATTCCTTGGGATATATCTTATATTATACTCCTTGGGATATATCTCAAAAAATTTCCAGTGATTTTTCTTGAGCACCCACTAGTTTTATTAATATTTTTCAGTTTTTTTTACATTTCTGACATCTATCTGTTCTGAGAAATTCTAAAGTAAGGATCAAATTGTACATGTTTTTATCATAAATTGATTAAATTATTGTATGATTTTTTAAATTTGAAAATAAATGTTTAATTATAAAGGAAGTGAAAGTTATAACAATTAGAATATGTATTAAATTATAACACATGGGAGGTAGTACACTTGAAAGATACAGTCAGTCAAGGGATACAATTGAAATATGTGGACAGTCAGGTACCCAGGTGGATAAAGGTTGGGACTACTGCTGTATGGAATTTCAGCCACCTTAAACTAAAACTCCTTGCTCCACTTATTATTTTCTTACTTTGAGTTACCTTCAGACTATTTTATTATGCTGTGCTGTAAGAATATATTTTCTGCTAAATTATACTTGATTCTGTTTTAGATTAGATATTTATAGCTTGTATACAATGAAATTCTTGTACAATTAAAATTCAAAATTTTATTTGGACCTAAATGCCCCCTCCATTTTAAGTTTATATTATAATTTCAGTAATATTATAGCTGAAATGTGTTAAACCTATAGATCCATAAGCATAAAAATAAATAAAAAGTAATATTATTGTTTTAAGTACTATTATTTAATGTTTCATCAGTTTTTTTTCTCACTTAGAATAAATGCATGTATATTTTTGAAGAATCATTTGTCTTCAATTTATTCAATAGGTGACTTGCAGAGCTATTGGTATTGGAGCATATCTTGTTCGACTTGGACAGAGAGTTATTCAAATAGAAAACTCTCACATAATTTTAACTGGAGCTGGAGCTCTAAATAAAGTAATTACATTATCCCTTTCTTCAAAATTTGGCAACATAATATTTTGTTAATTACTATTTATTTACAATAAAATTATTTCACAGCTCTTAGGGCGAGAAGTTTACACTTCTAACAATCAGCTTGGTGGAGTTCAAATAATGCATAATAATGGTATTTCTCATGTTACTGCACCTGATGATCTTGAAGGAATATACATCATGCTTAAGTGGCTCTCTTACATGCCAAAGGTAAAAAGAATATCAATTCAAGTGCTTAGTTGAAATTAGTAAATTTATATTTATTCTTCATTTTCATTGTTTTTTAAAATAAATTTTTATGAATCTGCAGTGCACAGGTTGTGAATTGCCTATAATGGAGCCCCTTGATCCTGTAGATAGGGATGTTGTTTTCACTCCCACAAGACTACCATATGATCCCAGATATTTACTGGCTGGAAGAGAAAGTCCAAGTATATATACATATATTTACTTTCATGTTAACATATGATAAAAAAATTGTAGTCTTTCTTATTGTGTCATATTTATTTAACTGTTTACTTTTACGTCATAACCAGTGGTGCAGTGTGAAGGGAATTTGAGGAGACAGTATTTACTTAAACAGCTCACTACAAAACAACTCCCACTTTAATTATACATTTATAAAAATATTTTATGCACCTATTAAAAATGGTAGATAATTGGAAAGAAAGTAACTTTGTAGCAAGTTGTTTATGTGGACAGTCTCCCTAGATTCCCTTAACGCTTTGCTACTGATTATAATTATTTGATTAATTTTTATACTTTTTTAGTTTTGTGTGAAATCATTAAAATTTTAATTTATAAAAAATCATTGAAATAAGTAAAATTATGTAATTGAACTATATATATATATATATATATATAATTTCATATATTCATTGCTTATAATTTTTCAGGAAAGTGATAAAATAATAAAATCACTATATCTTAATAAAAAATTTGCAAACTACTTAAGTTTAATGGAAGTCATTCTTAGTATATTTCTTTGTTTTTATATTGTTTAAAGTTGGGTAAATGCTAGGTTATTCGTGAAAAATAACTCAAATTCTTTAGTATTGCAAATAATGAATATTTTCTGCGAATTTTAATTAATAGAATCGCATTTGATCCGAAATGGAAGATCCATTAGCCTTGCACTACCCACCCTCACCTACATATCATTGATGAAACATTACGTCCCGCATCTAATCGTTGATTGTTAATAAAGAGTTGAAAATCGGGAAGCAATAGTCACGCCTTTCTATAAACTCGCTTATCATGCTAGTTAATCAGCTAAGGAGGAGTTTAACAAATGGGTGGTCTTAATGCCATGTTTCTCCTTATAGACTATGAAGACTGGAGGATATCAATTTCTGAAACATTAAAATATGCATTTTAATGGGAAAAATACTTTGAAACGTGCCACTTTAAATAAATCAAAGCAACAATTTTCTGTATAATACATATATATTTGCAAAGTTATTTAAAAATTATAATAAATAAAAGCATGTTTAAATAATTCTTTAAATTAGATTTTAAACAAGGGAGGCTCAGCTTTTTAGCCTCAATTGACACTACGCCACTGCTTAAGGTCATGTTTTATTTAATCAGTAACAATTAACTACAGATTTTTATAAAATGTCCAAGACATGTTTTCTAGATTCATAAAGAGTTATTTGGATACTTTAATGTAAACAAGGTGTATGTTATGGAAATTAATCATTTGCCATTCAATTATAAAGATCTTTATGAATGGAAATTTTTATTACTTACAAATTTTCAATAAATTAATGTAATGGAAAACTGCTGGGTCAAATAGCATTTCTGAAATCCTGGATCAACAGTTTTCAGTCAAAGATCTCATTCAAAAATAATTAAAATGGTTGCTAATATCAGTCAGTTGGAAATCGCGAACAAATTTCTTTCTATTTATCACTAGATGATCCATTCTCATAAATAAAATAAAATAAAGCACATGATTACATAACAGTAAAAATAACCATACACAAAATCCCATTTATCAACCAGATACACAATTATTAAACACTAATTAAGCAATTGTCACACACATATTCATAATGCATAATTAACGATTCATATGTTTTATATCATTAATTTTAATAAAACAAACTAATAATGTAGCTTGAACTAAAAATGCAAGATATTTTATTATTTGAAGTGAGCAAGAGGAAAAACAGTATGTGCAAGAAATCTATTTTTTCTTATTGTACATATATTTTCGGCTGTTTTTCTTATGTGAAGGGGTATGCTAAAGTCAGAAACATGGTGGCTCATGGTAAATTTTATCTTATATTAAGACACATGATTCTTGTGTCTGTATCTGCCGGTGTGAAGGTGGCTTTATACATTATCTATGGTACATTATCTAATCTCTATCAATAACCAATTCTGAGAAACAAATGTTTCAAATGAAATTTTTGAACTAAAACTGGAAAAGAAACGAGGTGAAAATTTTTAGTGAATGGTGGTTCACTAAGAATTTTCATTTCCGATTCTTATCTCCTCTAGAATTTGATACTGAAACCATACCAATTATGTTATTATCTTAGCTTTATCTATAGCCAATTTTTAGATATAGATGTTTCAAGTAAAATGAAATTTATTTTAACCAGAAAGGGAAAAAGAACCAGAAGTTTAAATCCTTACTGAACTCCCAAACCCCTATGGGATTTAATGATGAATTCACATCAGTCATCATTTAAGCTCTATTTATAGCCAATCTTTATAAATAAATGTTTCAAGAGATACTCTTGAACTAGAAGCTTAAATCCTTAGTGAACTCCAACTCTAACGGAATTTGATTCTGAATCCATATAGTCAATATCTAAGATATATCTATAGCAGATTCAAGGAAATAGATATTTTAACCCTTTCGGGACGGCGGCATTCCGGAGCTGTCGCGGCCCAAAAGACGAAGCGCTTCGCTTCCGAACTGGTCGAAAAGGACGGCGCATTTTTTGCACTAAGCCTAACTCTCGAAAAAAATTCACTAAAAATCACCTATTCAACACAGAAATCTACTTTTTTCAGGAATAAAAGAAATATTTATGTTCTATTTGATGTATAATTTTCATACAAATCTGAATACAAAATACTCGTTAGTTGCTCCCATTCTTTTATCCGAAATAAACGAATAATTTCACTGCCTCTAAAACCCAAACAAAAGAAAAATACTCTCTTATATTCCTATGATTCACCAACAAAATCATAACGCTGAAATAAAAATAAAAACCGAAACTCAATTATAAAATTGTTGATGCTACGAGAATTGCTCTGTTTGTTTATGTTACAAAATGATTTTCACCGCTCCAAATAGAGAAATAATTCATTCGATCCTCTTCTGCCAAGGTCATGCCTCTGCAAAATACATTGAAGTTAGTTCCATGGACAAGTAACGCCATCTAGTACACAAATTAAAATGTTCCGCGTAGTGGCACTTATAGGTGCCACTAACCGCTTGCGGTAAAATTTCCTCTGGCCCGAGTGAGTGCCGTTCGTCCTTGAATGCAAGTTTGCATCTGGCACGTGGGCGTGCTGATCTTCGCTAAAGGGTTAAGGAAAATGTGAGTTTTTAAATCGGAAATAACATCTACTCTAAGAACCTATTGGTGACTGTCTAGTAGATATCTCACTTTGCTCATAGAATTGTACTGATATTGTTGATTTTCATGTATGTAATGCCAAAATGATTACCCCTTCAAATAAAATAAAACTGTCAGTTTTTCAAAATTGGTAAAATGACATTGATCCAAAAAATGTGATTTGTTTAAAAATGGCAGATATTCTTCCAGAGCAGCACAATTCCTTTGATGCCATGGAAATATACTTCAAAAAACCACATAAAAAATAATCAAGCTTGAATTAATAAATGGGTCAATTAACAAAGTCTGTCCTTGTTTTTTTATCCTTTTGCTAGACATTTTAATTTAATTGTTTACTATCTAGAGCAGAGGTTGCAACCTTATACCATTAATCAGAACTCTCATATAAAAAAAATTCTCAAAGAGCACTAGACAAAATAATTAAAGTAGTAGATATGTATTTTTATGCTTATAAGTATTTTTACGCTTGCAAAATGCTGCTCTTGTTTTTCAGAACAGACTATAAACATTCAAGATTACAGTGCCTAGAAGACATAGTGTGCCGACTGAGGTGGAAACGGATTCCCTAAAAGCAGCCACTGCCACAGAGCTCTGGTCTCGAATAAGAGATCAAAAGCCAAGGCATTAACATTGAAACTAATGAGAATTTAATGCAAATTGTATCACCTATATTTGTGGAAATATTGAAGAATTGGTGTGAAATTTGGTGTGATTATTGCAAGTGGTATGCACAAAAGTCATTTGATTTTCAAAGAGATTGAGTTTAGGATATATTTGTATTTTAAAAATTTTATTTAACTTGATCTGGTGTTTGTTCAAATCTTTGAAGTCCAAAATAATCAGATTCATTCATCACAGTAACATGAAATTCGGTATACGTTTTCTCTTGTGGTACATTTCAGTTATTTATATTTTGAAGCTTATCGGTCTAGCCTATCAGGAGCCTGCCAAAGGATTGTACCAATTTTTAGAGAATAATTCGAAAATCAGAGCAAGCAGGATCTAAATTTAGTATATCATTTTCTTTTGAGGTAAAGTTTAATACTTTCAAATTTGAACTGTATCAGATTAGCCCATCTTGGGCCTCTCTTAGGAATCCTTTCATTTTGGGGGAGTAACTCGAGAAACGAAATAGCAAAACATTCCAAGTTTAGCATGTCATTATCTTTTTCAGTGCATTTTAACTCTTTGGATTTTAAACCTTATCGGGATAGCACGTTCTGGGTCCGACTTATTAATGTACTCATTTTTTTAAATAACTCAAGCAGAGCAGCTAGAATTTTTTTTTTTTTTTTTGTCTTTTGGGTATATTTTAATTCTTTAGATTTTGAACCTTATTGGGCTAGCCCACCTTTGGTATGCACTCATTTTGGGGGGATATTTTGAGAATGGAGAAGCAAAATATTGCAAGTTTAGCATGTCTTTTGAGGTATATTTGAACTCTTTGGATGTCAAACCTTATCGGGCTAGCCCTTCCTGGGCCTGCCGTAAG
Organism: Amaurobius ferox; assembly: GCA_951213105.1. Taxonomy (NCBI): domain Eukaryota; kingdom Metazoa; phylum Arthropoda; class Arachnida; order Araneae; family Amaurobiidae; genus Amaurobius; species Amaurobius ferox. The sequence continues at coordinate 66,130,273 of OX578133.1, read as the reverse complement.
AATGAACAAGTTTTTCAGAATGAATCGAAAACTAGCACAGCTAGAATGTCTAAATTTTTTATATATCATTGTCCTTTGGGGTATATTTTAATTCTTTGGATTTTGAATCTTAGGGATACCCGTCTTGGCCCGCTATAAGAATGTATTTGGGTTTTGCAAATTACTTGATAACCGCACTGAAGTAGTTGGAAAATCTAATTTTAAAATGTCATTGTCTTTTATGGTGTATTTTAACTCTTTGGACTTGAATCCTTATCGGGCGAGCCCTTCCTAGACCTGCAATAGGAATATGCTTGTTTTTTTAGAGTATCTCGGAAACTGAAGCAACTAGAAAACCTAAATTTAGTATATCATTTCCGTCTGAGTATATTTTAATTCTTCAGATTTTGAACCATATCTGGCCAGCCCATATTGGACCTGCCTTAGGAATGCACTCGTTTTTTTTTTTTTAAATTACTCGAGAATCAGAGTAGCTAAAAATTCCAGTTTTAGTATATGGTGGCATTTTGTGGTATATTTTAACTTTTTGGATTTTGAACCATATCAGGCTAGCCCGTACTGAACCCGCCATCGTAATGTTCTCAATTTTTAGAAATTTCCCAAGGACCAAAGTAGCAGGAAGTTCCAAGTTTAGCTAATTGTTATCATTTGCAGTAGATTTTAACTATTTGGATTTAAAACCTTAGCGGTCTAGCCCGTTCTTTGCTTAAAAACCAGAGCAGCTAGAATGTCTAAATTTAGCATATTATTCTCTATATTTTATTTCTTTGAATTTTAAACTTTATTAGGTTACCCTGTCATGACCTTGCCTTAGGAATGCATTCATTTTGGGAGAATAACCCGAAAATCAAACAAAACCACCATTTGTCAAACAATTACATTAGTTCTCCATAGGGATTATATTTGAAAAGATATTTTATACTGTTGTGTAAACCCACATTCAACTGTCGACCCCCCCCCCCCTTGTCCTAGATCTTGGTTACGCTTATGTGCAAGAGAATTAAATAATACAAAAAAACTAGTCCATGGTGCACTTCATAGATTCATAGTAATATAGTGAGTCATACTCTTGTTTCTTAATTTTTCTTTAACGGTCTGTTGTTTCTTAACTTTCAATGTTAAATAACGTGGAAGGTTATGGAAAATTTTTGTAATAGCATCAGATTTAAGTGTAGGTCAATTTTTAGGTAATAGCTCTTCTTCTCCATTAATGAGATCGGTAATTACTATCAATAAATTCATTATCAAAATGCAACTCACAAACCACAGAGTTTTTGTTTAGAACTTTATCTGCACTAGGTATTAACATTGTCCATTTAGCTCTCCGCTCATCTTTGTTAGGAGCTTTAAATAGATAATATTTGCCTCTAATATTTCTATAACTTGAATTACATTCAAGGACGAATCAGTGTTTGGTATTCTTTTTCTTATTAGAAGTTGAGAACATGTTTCATCAACTATAAAAACAGCCTTTTTTAATCAAAATATAGAAACAAAAATATGAATTTTCAACATCAGTTGCAACAAACATCAAATGAGTGAAAGCTTGCTGCTTTCAGCTTCAAAAAATCTTTCTGAGTGGGTCCATCCCGTCCAATCTCAAAATGAAAAAGAATATTGTACATGTGATAATTCTTGGTAAAAATAAATTCAATCTCAGATTACCAACGTGGTAATGGGATACTTCCTATTGTAACTAGAGGCCACGCTAAGGGCAGTACAAAATGCTTTTTTCTGGTGTCCTACCCATTTTTAGAGCCCCACTAATTTGCAGATCTTTTAGGCATTGTTCGTGTAAGAGATGTGTCAATTTGCAGAAACATATGTAAAGGAGACATGCTTGTCGAAATAAAATAGTGGTCGGTTATATGTCCGCTTTCAATTGAAATTTTTATCAGTGCTATCTTTCATCATACAAAGAGGCAGTACTTGTAGACAGCCCCCACCTTGTTCTAATCATAGACATATATAGTATTTTACATCTATGGTTCTAATGCTCAGGCAGCAATGATGTTTCATGTTTTTCTTCCAAATTCACAGGGCCACCCATTGACATTTTTCTCAGTAGCTAAACATATAAGATAAAACAAAATATCTGCTAGACATTCTCATACATTCCTTTTTTCATATGATAATCTGTATCAAGTTCATATGATAATTTGTATCAAAAATTTGGTTTTAAAGCATTCGTTCAAGTTATTCATATAATGCTTTTAAAAATTATTAAAACATTTCTATTTCAAGTAAACAATATTCATATGTAGCCGAAACTCCTGCTAAAGAAATAAAACTAAGATACCTTCATTAAAAGCGGAATACAACTCAAAGTAATAATATCGACCGGTTTCGAAGGTAAAAACCTTCTTCGTCAGGTCATACAGAACCGCAACCATCACTTGTATTCCCAGTGCAGCGACCCAGCATCTGTGAATGAGCTTCGCACTTCTTAGCTCATTTGTATATGGATATAACTAGGATCTAGGAAAAAGGGGGGGTTGACGGTCAATTGGAGCTTATAGTACAAAATTCATTTTTAAAATATGAACAATTTTGAGAACTAATGCAATTGTTCAGCTAATGAGGTTTTTTAACACTCAGCCCCTACCCCTTGCCTATGCCACTGATTATGAATAAACAACTGCATTGGAAATAAATAAACTTGTTATCTACTACAAATTTTAGAATCTGTTGGGTTCTGGACAGAATTAATCTATCATGTGGCCGGATTAGAATTCAAAGATTAGCATATCTATGTACTTATTCACCCCTAGGCATTATCTGAAAAACCTTTGCTTTGACGGTAATGCCAACATCTAAAAATGAATTTTGCTAATTTTCTAAAGTTAAATTAATAAATTAGGTATTTTCTAAATTTTTTTAACTACTATTTTTATAACTGTAGTATAAAATATTTTTTTGATTTCAGGAGGTGGGATATATGCATGAAACTGGACTGCAGTTGCTAGAAATTTCTTCAAGTTTTACATGCCATTGTCTTTTCCGGTAGGCTAGCTCCAGAATGTTCAAAATCCAGAGAAATAAAATACACCCCAAAAAATAATGATATGCAAAATTTAGATATTATAGAGATGCTGCTGGTTATGAGTTATTATAAGAAAAACGAGTAAATTTCCATGTTGGACCTAGGATAGGCTGTCCCAGTTTTAAATCCAAAGAGCAAAGGACAATGACATCCATACTGCAGATGATGACGACATGCTAAACCTGGAATTTTTAGATACTCCGATTGAGTTATTCCTCAATAATGAGTGAATTTCTAAGGCTAGCCCCATACGGTTCAAAATCTAAAGCATTAAAATTTACTACCCCAAAAGATAATGATGTACAGAATTTAGATGTTGTAGATGCTTTGGTTTTTGAGTTATTCTAACAAAACGAGTACATTTCCATGTTAGGCTGCCCTATAAAGTTTTAAATCCAAAGAGTTAAAATATACCGCAAATGACAGCAATATGCTAAAACTCGCATTTTTTTATACTCTAGTTCCTGAGTTATTCTTCAATAACGAGGGAATTTCTAAGACTGGCTAGCCCGATACGGATCAAAATATAAAGAATTATAATATACCCCAAAAGACAATGATATATTAAATATTCTTGCTGCTCTGATTTTTGAGTTATTTAAAAAAAAGGAGTACATTTGTATGTCGATCTTAGTATGGGCTATCCCAATAATGTTTTAAATCCAAAGAGTTAAAAAAAATATACCACAAAACATAACAACATGCTAAACTTGAAAAATTTTGCTACTCCAATGCTCGAGTTACTCCCTCAAAATGAAAAGATTCCTAAGGGAGGCCCAAGATGAGCTAACCCGATATGGTACAAATTTGAAAATACAGAAGAACCTCGATTATCCGACGTAATTGGGACCGAACCTATATCGGATAATCGAAATTTCCGGATAATAGAGAATGTTTCAATAATCGTCTATTTTAATATGTAACATCGTCATCAAACTGCTATTATGACTATTTAAACTGCTAAATAAATATCTAAATTCTAATTACAGTACAGTATAGTAGTACATGAAAATTTATTTTGAAAAAAAAAAAACTTACAATGATTTAAATGGAAGCTTCATCTGGCGTAAATTGGTCATGCTTTGTCATGCAGCTCTGTCACGAAGTTTTTTTTAAAGCATTAGTTCAGAGGAATCACACTGTTCTTGTTGTTCCAACCAAGCAAGGTCTTTTTAAAAACACTCAAAAGCATCATTGTTACTAATCTTTACTTGGGAATCATTCTCGCCTTCATCATCATCTTCTTCTTCGTCTTCTTTTGGAGAATATCGGACTTCTGCGATAATTTCCTCATCATTAAGCAACTGGAAGCCTGCATCTTCCATGTCACAAATCAACCAATCTGTGATTTCTTTGATCCCACAGTTTTCAAAACCTGGCATCTTGCTAAAAATGTTTGAAAATTCAGTAACACCATATTTTGCAATGTCTGTAACATTTGCATCTGCGCTAGTTGAAAAATTCGGCAAAAGTTTTCTTCAACTTCATCTTACTGTCAATTGCGGCATACATTCCCATGCTTCACTGATCATATAAATGCAGTCTTTAATGTTGACAGATTTCCAAAACTCTAGTATTGAAACTGTAGATGCAGATTCTCCTTCAAAAAGTAATTTTCTTATTAATTTCTTTCGGAAACGCCGTTGACTCCAAAATGCCGGGGAAAAAAAAAAAGTCAGGAAATCGACGTCCGTTAACGGAGCGTTCCTGTTAAACGAAGGTCGGATCGAGGTTCTACTGTACTAAATTTTACCCAAAAGGAAATTAATATACTAAATTTTGGATTTTTTTTCTGCTCTGGTTTTCGAGTTATTCTCAAAAAATGAGTATATTCCTAGGGTGAGCCGAGCACGGGCTAGCCGATTAAAGTTAAAAATTGAAAAAATGAAATATACCATAACAGACAACAGCATGTTAAACTTGGAATTTTTAGCTACTCCTGTTTTTGAGTTATTCATCAGAAATAAGTGCATTCCTAAAGCAGTCTCAAGATGGGCTAGCCCGATGAGGTTCAAAATCTAAATTAAGATAAACTCCAAAAGAAAAGTATATGCTAAATTTAGATTTTTTAGTTGCGCCTATTTACGAGTTATTCTCGAAAAATAAGTATATTCCTATGTTGGGCCCAAGACGGGCTAGCCCAATAAGGTTCAAAATCTAAAAAAATAAAATAAAAATACATTAAAAGACAATGATATACTAAATTGAGACATTCTATCTGCTACAGTATTGGAGTTATTCTCAAAAAATGAGTGCATTCCTTTTGCTGGGCCCAGGATGGGCTAGCTCGATAAGTTTTAAATTCAATGAGTTAAGATAAAACTGCAAATGACAATGACATTTTAAATGTGGAACTTTTAGATGCTTTGGTTCAGGAGTTATTCCCCAAAAATGAGTGAATTTCTAATGCAGGACCAAGATGGGTTTGCCTGATACTGTTCAAAATCGAATGAATAATATTCCCCAAAACATAAGGATATACTAAATTTATATTTTCTAGTTACTCCAATTTTCCAGTTATTCTAAAAAAATGGGTCCATTCATATATTGCTCCCAGGACAGTCTAGCCCGATAAAGTTTAGAATCAAAGAAACTGAAATATACCAAAGCCTACGACATGCTAAACTTGAAATTTTTAGCTACTTTGTTTCTCAAGGTATTCTTAAAAAACAAATGCACTCTCAATCGGACTCAAAACAGGCTAGCCCGATGAGGTTCAAATCTGAGTTAAAATATAACCAAAAGGAAATCATATACTAAATTTATTTTTTAGCTGTTCTGATTTTCGAGTTATTCTTGAAAAGTGAGTAAATTTCTATATATTTGGCCCAAGATAGGCTAGCCCGATATGGTTTGAAATGCGATGAAATACAATATACCCCAAAAGGACAATGATATATTAAATTTAGACATTCTAGATGCCCCGATTTTTGAGGTATTCTCAAAAACCGAGTATATTAATTTTGGTGGGCCCAGGACAGGCTAGCCCAATAAGGTTTTAAAACTAAAGAGTTAAAATATACTGCAAATGATAAGGATATGCTAAACTTGGAATTTTTATATACACCTGCTGTTGAGTTATTTCTCGAAAACGGGTGAATTTCTAAGGCTGTTCAAAATCAAAAGAATTGAAATATGCCTGAAAAGAAAAAAAAGTATTAAATTTAGATTTCTTACTTGCTCTGATTTTCAAGTTATTCTCTAAAAATGGGTACAGTCTTATGAGAGGCCCTGGACAGACTAGCCTGATAAGATTAAATCGAAAGAACTGAATTGTACCATAAGAGAAAACGTCATAACGAATTTCACATTACTGTGATGAATGAACCTGATTATTTTGGACCTCAAATGTTTGAAGAAACACCAAATCAAGTTAAATAAAATTTTAAAAATACAAATATATCCTTAGCTCAATCTCTCTAAAAATTAAATGACTTTTTGTGTATACCACTTGCAATAATCACACCAAATTTCACACAAATTCTCAAGTTATTTCTAAAGATATGTCATATCATTTACATTAAATTGCATTAATTTTAATATTAACACCTTGGCTTTTGATTTCTTATTCGAGACCAGCACCATCTGGCCGTGGCTGCTTTTAGGGAACACCTTCAAGCATTGGTAGGTATAAGCGGTCGGCACACAATTACTTATAGGCACTGTACTCAAGATACAATTGCACGTGATTCATTAATTATTTAATTTAAAATATTCTGCACTATTGAAAAATTTATACATATACCTCTGGTATAAAACATTTGTTAAAAAGTAAAATATTTTGGATTTTATACCATTTTGTATATTTCAGTATTATTTCAGACAATGTAAGTATTTCTCTCCTTCATGTTTTATAAATCTTGTTTGTATTCACAGATCTCCCTGGATTTTGGGAAGATGGTTTCTTTGATTATGGAACTTTTATGGAAATAATGCAACCATGGGCTCAAACTGTTGTATGTGGGCGTGCTCGTTTAGGTGGCATTCCTGTTGGTGTTATTGCTGTAGAAACTAGAACAGTTGAAATTGATATTCCTGCTGATCCTGCAAATTTGGATTCTGAAGCTAAAGTAATGTTTTGTTTTAATTTTTAAACTTATCTTTGTTTGTAGTGTATCTAGATTGTATAGAAATTTATTTTTAACATTTATATGAAACTTACAAATAATTATAATTTTTTTTTCAATTTTGTCTGAATATCATTTATATAACAGATCTTCCTTTCTTGTGTACCTTAATATGAATAATGTGATCTTAGGTCATATCACAAGCTGGGCAAGTGTGGTTTCCTGACTCTGCATACAAAACTGCTCAAGCTATAAATGATTTTAACAAAGAAGAATTACCTCTCATTATCTTTGCTAACTGGAGAGGGTTTTCTGGTGGTATGAAAGGTATGAATTATTTTAATTCTATAAATTTCCTTGCTATAGAAATTAATGTTCTAAGCAGATTGGACCTCTAGCTGAAAATTTTGAAATCTAGTACAAATTATGCTTTTTATAGTATTGCAATAAACGTTATTCTCAGTCTATGAATTGATTTTGAAGCATATTCAAGATAATTAAATTTGTTGCGATTTCATTAGCTAGTCTAAGGTAGAAAATTTACATTTTATTTATAGATTACTTTATTCAGCTTTTGCATGAATCTATATTTAGGTAGAGCTAGAAAATGTACCTGATGTTGCCTAGGTTTTTAAAGCAGAGATTAAATGAATTCATTCATTAATTTTTTCAAAAAGGTTTAGTCGCCTGCCTACTAACCGTGCATAATATGCCGTAAATAAGCACCTAAAAAATCCTTAACCCTTTGCGGGCGGTTGACGTGCCCACACATCGACTGTGGACTTGCATTTGAGGACTGTCGTCACACATTCGCTTTGGAGAAAACTTGACCCTAAAGGATGGCCGTCACGGATACTCGTTTTCATATGGAACATTTATATTTGAATTTTTTTGTCTACTAGATGGCATTAAATGTCCATGCAAACAACTCTAATGTATATTACAGATACTTGACTTTGGCATAGGGAGTATCCAATGAATTATTTCTCCATCTGGAGCGGTGAAATATAGTTTTGTAATATAAACAAATAGAGCTCTTCTCGTAGCCTCTGCTATTTTATAATTGAATTTTGGTTCTCATTTTGTTTTCGCTTTATGATTTCGTTGGTGAATCATAGGAATATAAGAGAGTTTTTTTTTTTTTTTTAAGTTTTGGTTTTAGAGGAATGCGCTGCAGTGAAATTATTAGGTTATTTCAGATAAAAGAATGGCTAGGCCAGGACGTTTTCTTTCTGTGGAAGAATATACTCATATGATAAACGAACCGGACAGTAATGAAAGTGATGCAGATAGTAAAGATTCATGGAACTATGGTATTTCTGAAAATGCAGATGATCTTGAGATTCTGAGCAAACTATTATGACAATTCCTCCAGCTTCAGTACCTGTTTCTGCGAATGATGTTTGGACCGGAGATTTGAAAGATCTGAATTCTTTTGAGTTTTTGAGCATACTTGGAATCAATCACAATATTATGCCGCCTAATTTAAATAAGAAAATTAATTTTTTTAGCATATTTTTCTACGATGAATAGTAGAATTCATAGTAAAAGCAACTAGCGAGTATTTTGTTTTGAGATTCGTATGAAAAATAAACATCAAATAGAAAATAAGTATTTCTTTTATTCCTGAAAAAAGTAGATTACTGTGTTGAACAGGTGATTTTTAGTAAATTTTTTTTCGAGAGTTAGACTTAGTGCAAAAATTAGCCGTTCTTTGGGAACAGTTCGGATGCGAAGCACTCCGTCCTTTGGGCCATGGTTGTTCCGGAACGCCGCCGTCCGCAAAGGGCTAAAGTGCTGTATGAGTGCATAATACGCCTTTGTCCCAGTATTGGGCACATCGATTGCTACACCCTGACATGACTGGGTATTATGCCCTAAATAACCTTTCACCCTCTGTGTAGATATAATAAGCCTTAATTAGGCTTTTTGGTACACCCTAAATCAGCTCTTTTGGTATATCCTAAATACCTTAAATATGTTCTTTGCATGAGTCCTAAATGAGCTCATTTGATATGACCTAAGTAAGTGTGTTTGGCACACTCAAAGGGATCCTTAAAATCAACAGCATGTTTTCTAAATGAAGATGCTGGCAAACTCTGATAATAGTTTCACTGTTAATACCTACTCACGATCCAAATAAATCTCTAAGCAGGTGACAGCAGAGTATGTCAGTCTTGGCAGATGATATTGCATCATAATATCTGCCTTTTCTAAAACACTCCACTTACAACTGCTTCATGAAGATAACAATTGACCTCATCCTAAAGACAAAAGTAAACTTGTTTGTTCTAACACTGGTGCTGTATGCTGCTAGAATTCTTTTGAAAATGCATGAAGTTTTATATAAAAATTCATAATTAATGTATAGATGACAACAGAAACAACATTTTTTGTTTGGAGCAGTGTGTAATATTAAAAAAAAAACATTAGTTAAATTATAAAGATCAGATTCTCAGTCCATTTTTTAAATGACAATTTTAAAATAGAATGCATCTTCAAAACATGAAACGTATATGTTTTTTAAAAATTTACGAAAATTTGTCTATTGATAATACAGATTCTGCTCCCAGTATGTTTAAAATAGAATTTTTCGGTCTGTCCAATAATGTAAGATGGAAACCCTGCAATAAATTTTTCGAACGCTAAGGAACCAAATTGTGCAAAAATTTCATTTTAACATTTAATAACTAAAAAACTAATTTTAATTTTAAAAATATCTCGAAGTGTTTCCTCTTAGAAGCAAAAGTACCCCTGTACCAAAGTTCAAGGTCTTATGATGCTCAAATTTTCTGTTACAGACAACACAAACGAACACACAGACATCTTTTATAGACTAAAAAATATACCCTGGATTTAAAGAAGGGACTCAATGAATTCATTCATTAAATTTTTCAAAAAATGACAGGGCTGATATAGAATAAATTAATCCCTATTGTAAATGATAGCCAATCCCAGTTACAAAGTAAATTTTAAATAATCAGACTTTTGTGAGTTTATGTAAAAATCTAACTACAGTAGACAAAACCAAGAACAAAACATTTTTAAAAAACATCATTAAATTTTTCAAAAAATGACAGGGCTGATATAGAATAAATTAATCCCTACTGTAAATGATGGCCAATCCCAGTTACAAAGTAAATTTTAAATAACCAGACTTTTGTGAGTTTTTGTAAAAATCTAACTACAGTAGACAAAACCAAGAACAAAACATTTTTAAAAAACGAAAGGTCTTTAATTAACATCCTAAAAGACGTACAAAAATTGTTAAAAACAGCCAGAGCGCTTTCGGACGTATATACGCCCTTCATCAGTGGCTACATGAGAGTAAAAGCATGGAATGTTTATATATATAGAGACCATTTTAAAACAAATTTTCATAAAATATAAAATGATAAATGAACTTACTAAAATAATACAAGAAATATACACTGAAATTACACAATAAGTTTAAACGCTTATGAATTTTAAATATTACAAGAAAAGAACTAATACAAATTTTAGAAAAACATCAAGCATGATATTCCTGAGAATGACGTCACAAAAAACTTTTAAGAGATTTGAATTGCATAGAGTCGAGAATGAGTCGCCAAGCATAACTTAAAATTTGAACAGGATCAAAATTACAAATTGATTCACGGTAAATATAAATAAACAGGGATTCATAAAGAAGAATACTACGTGAATTGTTACAACGAACCAAAAGGGAAGTGTTTTCAAAAATGGGAAGAGAGTAAAAGCATGGAATGTTTATATATATAGAGACCATTTTAAAACAAATTTTCATAAAATATAAAATGATAAATGAACTTACTAAAATAATACAAGAAATATACACTGAAATTACACAATAAGTTTAAACGCTTACGAATTTTAAATATTACAAGAAATGAACTAATACAAATTTTAGAAAAACATCAAGCATGATATTCCTGAGAATGACGTCACAAAAAACTTTTAAGAGATTTGAATTGCATAGAGTCGAGAATGAGTCGCCAAGGATAACTTAAAATTTGAACAAGATCAAAATTACAAATTGATTCACGGTAAATATAAATAAACAGGGATTCATAAAGAAGAATACTACGTGGATTGTTACAACGAACCAAAAGGGAAGTGTTTTCAAAAATGGGAAGAAATTTATCATTAGCCACATATTGAGCAAGAGTCGTAGAAAGTTTACCAGATTTGACATCACGAGCATGTTCTGCTAAACGGATGCCAACAGCATGTTTTGTACTACCAATGTAAAATTTATAATCACCATCAAGGGATAACAGGGGAATGACATACACCCCAGCAAAGCTTTTAAAGTCATCAAAATTTACAAGTTTATTGGATCGAATATGATTAAATAAAGTGGTAATATTAGAGTGAGCGGGTTTGAAAGCAAATTCATGGCAGAAATTAATAAAAGGACGGAAAATCCTAGGATGGTAAGGAACGCTAGATTTATGGACTAAACGATCTTTAATAACAACAAGTTTAGTATCAACTTGAGTGAATTTAAGATGAACGTGGGCGAAGATCTTATGTATAAATTCAAAAGAATAAGCAGCCTCATGGCCAAGTTTAAAAATAAAATTAATTTCATCAGTTAAAGTGGGGATAGAAGAGCAAACATTAAATGCACGATTAAAATACGCTTTAAAAGAAACTTTTTTAGAGGAAACAGGATGGAAAGAATTAGCGGGGATACAGGAGTTAGTAAAAGTGGATTTACGGAAAACTGAAGTATGAAAACCAAAATCAGAACGGGTGACCAGAACATCAAGGAAAGGCAAGGAATAGTTAGATTCATGCTCAAGAGTAAAATTAATCGAAGGGTAGAAATCATTAACTTTATCCAACAGGTGAAGGAGATCATTTAAATCATGATCCCAGATAATAAAAACATCATCCACGTAACAGCACCAAAGAATAGGTTTAATGGTTAAAGAAGGCAAAATCTCATTCTCGAGCTCCTGCAAAATGGCCTCGTCCAAAATACCAGATAAAGAGCTACCCATAGGGGCACCAGAAGTTTGTAAGAAAATAACGTCACAGAAAGCAAAGTAATTTGTTTCCGCAATAATATTCAAAGCAGAAGTAATTGCGTCGATAGTGGGGATTTTACATTGGTGACTATGAAGTTTTTTGGCAATAATATCAATAGCAATGTCAACAGGGATACTAGGGAAAAGGGAAATGACATCAAAACTATGGAGAGTACTATTAGGATTAAATTTAGTTTTAAAAAGTAAATTGATGAAATTTTCAGTAGAGCTGATGGAAAAACTATGATTACTAAAATACGGTTTTAAGAAATGGACAAGGGATTTCTCTAAAAAATAAGTAGGTCCTGTACATTTAGAAACAATTGGGCACATAGGGTGATTTAATTTGTGAAGTTTTATTTGACCAAAAATTTTAGGGAGTTGATGTGAAGTGCGAAAAACAGCAGATTTAATATTGGGAGGAAGATCTGTGCATTTTTTAAGTTTGGCGATTCTAGTATTAATCAACGTAATTGGAAATTTTTTGGCCTGGCTGCAGTCCATCTCGTCAATACACTTCTGCATTGAATTAACATAATCAGTTTTACTGTAAAAAACAAGTTGCTTGGTCTTGTCGGCAGATAAAATAACAAGATCGGGGTTGGATTTAAGTTTTTTAAGTTCCGCTATTTCAGTGTTCAAAGTAATATCAAAACTAGAATGCCTATTTTTACTTTTAAGTTTTTTATCTTTTTGAAAGGCAGAGATAGACCGATATAAAACAAAACGGCCACGATCTTTATGGCCTTGAGCCACATTAAGAAGAGCATCTCCCACAGGGGGAATTAAATTAATAAAACTGGGATTAACACAAGGATATGCAAATTTTGGGCTTCTCTCAAGAGCTTTACGCTGATTAGAAGAAATATATAACTCTCACTCTAATATTACCACTTTATTTCCCGCTCACTCTAATATTACCACTTTATTTCCCGCTCACTCTAATATTACCACTTTGTTTAATCGTATTCGATCCGATAAACTTGGAAATTTTGATGACTTTAAAAGCTTTGCTGGGATGTATGTCGTTCCCCTGTTATTCCCTGCTGGTGATTATAAATGTTACATTGGTAGTACAAAACGTACTGTTGGCATCCGTTTAGCAGAACATGCTCGCGATGTCAAATCTGGTAAACTTTCTACGGCTCTTGCTCAATATGTGGCTAATGATAAATTTCTTCCCATTTTTGAAAAGACTTTCCTTTTGGTTCGTTGTAACAATCCACGTAGTATTCTTCTTTATGAATCCCTGTTTATTTATATTTACCGTGAATCAATTTATAATTTTGATCCTGTTCAAATGTTAAGTTATGCTTGGCGACTCATTCTCGACTCTATGCAATTCAAATCTCTTAACAGTTTTTGGTGACGTCATTCTCAGGAATATTATGCTTGACGTTTTTCTAAAATTTGTATTAGTTCTTTTCTTGTAATATTTAAAATTCGTAAGCGTTTAAACTTATTGGGTAATTTCAGTGTATATTTCTTGTATTATTTTAGTAAGTTCATTTATCATTTTATATTTTATACAAATTTGTTTTAAAATGGTCTCTATATATATAAACATTCCATGCTTTTACTCTCATGTAGCCACTGATGAAGGGCGTATATACGTCCGAAAGCGCTCTGGCTGTTTTTAACAATTTTTGTACATCTTTTAGGATGTTAATTAAAGACCTTTCGTTTTTTAAAAACGTTTTGTTCTTGGTTTTGTCTATTGTATGCAGACGTGGTGCCAATCTTGATTATTATCTAACAGGTCTTTTCTTGGTTTCTCAGTTTGACAATTTTTTTTTTATTCAGGTTCCAGCTCTCTCCCAAAATTCCCAACATGTCAATGAACAAAAATAAAAGTTCATGTTTACAGCAGGGAATTTAGCTTTAAAGAGGATGCAATAAATATTTATTTTCTATGTGTGTTAAAAAACATTAGAAAAACAATTGTACACTTTCTAATAACATGAAGATTTGATGAAATTGGCAAAATAAACTTATTAAATTTTAAATTCGGTCTGAAAGAATACTAAAAAAATCAATAAATTCTTGGAACCAGAAACATTTATCAGAATCTTTTTAATTTAATGCCATTGTAATATGAAAATTTGAACTAGTACAAGGTTCCTTGCCACCAGCAAAATTTAAAGCAATTGAAAAAGTTATAGAGTATCACGAGTGATAGTGAGGCCTGAATACTGCCAGTTGGATCACTTTAGATTTATTAGGTGGGTTGAGTCTGTTGGATTTAAATTTTTGTCCTTACCAATAATGTGTATGATGTGCCAAAGTTGAAAGGTCGATTATGCCCTTTTTTGAGCTGTATGTTAAATCCAGAAATAGTTTTAGCAATGTTCAATAGATGGTCCTACCAATTAAAATTCGCTACAGCATTGGAATAGGACCAAATTTAATTAAATTCTTAACTTTTAAACTAACTTGAATTTTTAAAAAATCTTGAGAAGGCATTTCCTTTTGGAAGTTCAGGTACCTCTGTACCAATTTTATGTCTGTGGATTACTTAAATATTTGCTACAGCTGACACAAACATACTCTTTTATTATTATAGACTAAAAACTGTATCTGGCATCACCTGGAATTTAAAACATTAATTAATTAAATTACCTCATTAATGTTTTTAAAAGTTTAGTCACCCCTGTGCAAGCAGATGCTTTAATTACAAAACACAGGAGAGCACATGCTCTCCCCAAATAAGTATCTAATCACACCTTAGGCTACTGCTTGGGTATGTAATATGCATTGGTCCTGGTACTGGGCACATCGAATGCTATGCTCTAACATGAGCACTTGGCCTTTTAAATTAGAAAGGGTTTTACTGTTATTATGAGTGAGATTTATATTTGAATTTGCTCTTTCAATAAGTATTATTTTTTATGAGGAAAATAATATAAGGTAACATAAAAATGTAAGACGTGCATGAAATGTATGAGATTTTATCAACTTTTGCAACCATCACATTAAATATGAAGTAGAAATAAATTAAAATATTATTAGCAAGTGACAGAAAAGATATATCAGTTCGGTAAATATAAACAGATATAACTAACAAAATTAGAATGATTCAAGAGTGCACAGAAAATGAGTGAAAAATAAATCTGGAGCATAACAAAATTGAAAATGACTGTAATCAACAATATCCTTAAACAATTTTGTACATTAATTACTGACAAATACTATGGAAACTTTATATTTTATACTATGAAAACGTAATATCTTATAGTTACCATATGCTAAAAATCTACTAGAAATATTATCAATCACTTTTGTAAAACATATTATGTAACAGTTGATTACCAAAGTAAAATCTGATTTATTCTTTCTAAAACTCCCAATGCACAAGTGGATACTTCACCATATTGATGCCAAGATAAAGCCTACTTCACTAACTACTAAGATTAAATAGTAGTCATTATTAGTGTATTTCTTCATCCTGATCTTGTTAAAAGTTGTGAGTGTCAAGTTATTCATGAAAAATAGCTCATATTATTTAGAATTACAAAAAGTTATTTTTTGTGAAAATAGCACTTTGTTTGACCCAAAATGAAAGAACTATCAGCCTTTCTGGAGAAATTTTCTTTCACATTTCTCACTCTCACCCCCGTCACGACTGCCTATTTCATTGGGAAATGTGTCATTTCACATCATTGTCGTTTGCAAAGGGGGAAGCAATAGCCACTCCTTTTTTAAGGCTAGCTTCAAAGCACCCGTTACACGTGCTTATCAGCCACGGAAATGTGTGGCGATTTTAATACCATGTTATTAGTATTGAAAGTCATAGACTATGAAATTTAAGCCTATGATACTTTAAAAGATTTTTTAGCACATCTTAAAGATCTTTAAAGATCTTTTAAAAATCTTAACACATCTATGCTTTTTAATGGAAAAAAATACTTTGAAATGTGTTACTTTACAAGTAAATAAAGTGTAACAATTTTCTAAAATATACATACGCATTTGCAAAGTTATTTAAAAAATTAAAATGTTTAAATAATTCCTTAAACTAGGTTTTAAACAGGGGAGGCTTGGCTTTTTAGCCTCTGTGGACGTTACGCCATTGATGCCATAAATAAGCTCCTTTGATTTGCCCCCAAAACACCTTTCAGCCTCTACAGGAGTGTATAATGTCTTTTAATACACCCTAAACAAGCTCTTTTGATACACACTAAATAAATGCTTTTGATATGGCATAAATAAACTCTTTTGATATGCTCTGAAGATCTTTTGATATGCCCTAAATAAGCTCTTTTAATATGACATAAATAAGCTTCTTTGGTACTTCCCAAATACACCTTTCAACTCTGTGGAATTTTGCTTTAAAAAAGCTCTTTTGACACACCTTATCCACTTATATCCAAAAGTTAAGCAACAAATGGAAAAATTAGCATATTTGGTGAAAGAAATAACATACAGCCACAAAATTTGTATACATGACAGGCATACACACACGGAAACTAGCCTGCAGAAAACATTTTGTATACCAACATCTAACATGGAAAACTTGTTAGGTATAAAATCGGCCAGTTTTATGCAGAGCCTGTATCACCGCATTAAGGATTCCAGAAGGAAAATTGAAATAGCCAAATTTTGAAAAATGAGTAGACAACATCATCTGGTTGATGCCAGTCAATGGGAAGTAATAGGGTGTCTCGATGGGGACCAGCTACAGTCAGAAGTAGCCCAAGCCTTAAATGCATCATTTACCTCCTGTGGAACCGGTATCAAAATGAAGAACAGTGTCACAAAGACCAGTAAATGGATATCCAATGGTTACAACCGCTCAGGGTGATTGTTTTCTGTCTACAAACACGATGTCACAGGTCAATCACTGAACATCAGCTTGCTTTCAACCTTGCATCATCAGCAGGAAGAGCTGTATATTGGTTAACTGTTTACAGATGACTACATGTAGGTCAGATGTATGCAAGATGGCCTGTGGTTTGTGTCCCTCAGATGCCCTTATATAGAGGGGCCCACTTAAACTGGGTTACAGATCACCTCAAGTAGACTCCACAACAATGGGGGTACTGTATTTTCAAATGAGTCAGGGTTTTGTGTACAGAGTGATTCTCAGTGATTATTGTTCTAGATAATGCCTGGAACTTGCTATCACTCCAGTAACATCCACAAAATGCATGCATACAGAGGCGGTGGTTTGATGGTGTGGGCAGAAATTGCTGTTGTCGTCTGCACTTATCTCCACATTTTTCCTGTGACTGCAGTGTGGTATAGAAATGACATCCTTGCTAAATATTTTCGCCTACTTCTTGCCATGGGTCCTGATGCCATTCTTATGGAGGATAATGCACTAGTTCACAGGGATTGTATTCTCAGCCAGTACTTAGAATTAAAGCACTGCTTCATATGGAATAAGCATTGAAATCACCCAACTTGAATCCCATCAACATACTTGAGAAATGTTTAAGCTCCCTCCAGGACCCTCCTGAGAACCTTTATGAACTAAGAATATGTCTGCTCTGTGAATGGGCACAGATATCCCAAACTGCCATAGATGATCTTATTCTTGGCATGAATCGACACTATCGGGCATGTGTTTCCTGCAGAGGTCATCACATTCCATATTGACAGACCTCCACCAATGAACTGTTTTTGCCACCCAAAATTTCTATGTTTTTGTTTCTCTATTATTTAATTATTTATTAATAATTTTCTTTGCATTTCCCTATGCTAGCATCTTTTGTTATACCCTATGATCTGTGAAAGTTTCAATGATTTCGAATAAGCACTTTTCTTTTATCCGCTTTTTTCACTTTGCTGCTTAACTTTTGGACATGACTGTATCAGCTACTTTGATTTACTACATAAGTACCTTTGCTTAAAATCAACAGCTATTGAATTTTCTAAATGTAAATTCATGCAAACTCTGATAATATTTTTGATTCTAGTATCAACTTCTAATCCCAATAAAGATGATGTCAGTTTTGCTGTTGGTGTCAGAAATGCCAACTCTTGGCTCCTAAACTCCTTATTGACCTTGTTCCAAAGTGTGTTCAAGTATGAGGGAAAACCTGTTTATCTCTCGTCTCATGTGCAGTTAGAATTCATTTGAAAATTTATGTGGTTTATACATAAGTATTCATAATTAAAGAACATAATCAGTGGCGGCTCCTGACTTCAGGAATGGGTGAAGCAGATTTAGTGGCAGGATTTCCCCTCCTCCTCGACAATAAACATCATTAAAACACATCATGTTACTGGCACAAGTGTTGTCAAATATTATCTAAAAATCGCCAAACTAGTCTGAGAAATTTGCCAAATAATAATAATAATAATAATAACTCATAGAACCAATAACTTTAAGTGAAGCGGCACTTCAACTGTATGACCTGTGTTGTCTGATGAGCTGCCACTGAACATAATACAGCAGAAACAGAATTTTTTGATTGGAGTAGTGTGTGATATTTAAAGAAGTATCTGGTAAATTATGAACATGGGATTGTCAGTTATCTGATTTTTATATTGTGAGATAAAATTATTAAGTTTTAAACATTCATAAACTATATATATATTTTAAAAATTCATATATTAATGGTAGAGATTCAGTTCAAAGTTTTTCTGAAAGAGAATTTCTCAATCTTTCAGATAGTGTTAAGACAAAAATTCTACGATAATATTTTTGGTCACTAAGGAACCAATTTGTGTGAAAATTGCTCAAAATCATGCTAAAACATAAAATTACTCCACAACTAATTCGAATTTAAAATCTTGCTTATTATCGTACTTTGTCCTGAAGTACCTGTGAATCAAATTTCGTAAATGTACGACATTTTAATTTTTTGCTACTAACACAGACAGACATCTTTTTTTATTATTATAGATTATACAAAAATGTAGTTGCTTTTAATAAAATAAAAATCTTTAAAAATTTTTAAATTTGTTATAACTATATTCAGAAGTTTGATTTACAAAATGATATTTTTCTATGAGAAAAGCATGTGCTTTTTAATTTGTTGTCAGGATATTTAAAAGCTGTAATGAAACATATTATTTATGAGGGATTTATGTATTGAACAGTGTAACTTCAATATTGTATTTATATTTACAAATTCTGAAGGCAAATTAGTTGTGAAAAATATATATTTCAATTTTCACAGTTCTATCTTAAACCATTTTTGAGTTATATCTAAAATAAATGCAAAAATGTTTTTTTTTTAAGAGAACAAGGTTTCAATGTTCAGTTAACAGTTCAAATAGTATCTCTTAAGCAAGTTTTATTACATTTAAGTTTTAAAATTTTTAATTATGGAATAAACCTAAAGTTTACATTCCATAATTCTATAATAATTAAATCTTTATAAGCCAATAAAAGATTTTTACATTTTTTAATGTAAATTCTGCCCAGACCCGTTTTAAGTAATCAACAAAGAGCAGCTTTCAAAGTTTGGATATTTTAATTTATTTTCTTAATTTTTTTAATGTTCTGTATATTTATTATTTTTTTTATTGATAAACAAAATCCCCTTCTCTCTCTCTCTCTCATGTGCTATATATATATATATATAATCTCCCAAAAAGGACAAGTACCTATATACCCAAAAAGATGTTAAAAGAGTATTTATGAAGTGACGGCCGGCGGGAGTAGCGACCCCCAACTCTCCGGTTAAAGCTTTTACTGCTATGGCGAAATGCTCCCGGTAGCCGAAACCTTCAAACCACATCCAACAAGACACTCACTATTACCTCAATAAACGTAAAAACACTTTAAAACCAAGTCATTAATATAAAAACCCTTAAATTACTTTAAACAACACTTATAACTATCCAAAGATCTGAAAAGGTGGTGGAGGGAGGGGACAATATCCCACATCAGCATATTAAAATTATTGTATGGAATCTTTAACTAAGTGGTTATATTATGTATTATTAAAACACCATAAAAGAAATGTACGAATAAAATATTTTTCCCAAACCTGACTGTAATAGCCATGGAAACTATATTGACTATATTGAACCATGAAACTACTAGTGTATGAAATCATTAATAATGTGGTTATTTTTATATACTACAAATAAAAACCAAATATCAATTTGAGTCCATAAAACAACTAATGTATGATATCATTCACAAGGTGGTTATTTAGTATAATTCAATAAAAAACAAAATAGCAATTTTACCATTTCAAAAAGTGAATAAATTGCTATTTGGTTCTTTATTGAATTATACTAAATAACCACTTTGTGAATGATTTCATACATTAGTCGTTTTATGGCCTCAAATTGATATTTGGTTTTTATTTGTAGTATACAGTACAACCTCGAAAATCTGGACATCCAAAATATAAATTATATTTTATAAGCAAATACTGTATTTTTTCCAGTCGACTTTCTGAACCCGGAAATGAAACGAAAGTTTAAACGGACGGACGTGGATCGGCTCGTGATTGGAGCGTGAATTAATTGTTATCGTTAATCCCTCCTCCCCCCCTTATTCAAGTCACAACTCCCGATAAATTATTTCGCATAAAATATTCATCGTTATTTAAATACAGAATTTTTATAATCAAAATTTCCTTTTCTCATTATTGAAAAAGACATTTTTCTGAAACAATGTAATTTTTAATATTAAACACTTTAAAACGTTATCGTAACATTTTATTACAGATTGTTTAATTAAATCTAAAAATCCTGAAAATTCATATTAACGCTCACGGAAATTTATTTTGTTCACTTCGTAGTACGAATTCCATTCTTCAATGTATTCTGTTTTATCTTCAAAATCTCCTCCCCCTCCTGATATCTGACGATTTTTTCGTTCTCGTCGAACGTGTCAGCTTGAAATCAACTGTTTATTTTGCTTTGTTTGTTTAGAAAGCCATATTTACATACTATAAATAGCAAATAAATAACTAAATAATATCGTATCGCACAGAACCGAGCAGCAAGGTCATTAACACACAGACCTCTCAAAGGGGTCGGCTGCGTTTACGATTAGGAGCTAAGCAAATTCCTTTCTTCACTTTCCCTCTGCCCCACTATGTCCCGGTGCTGCAGCCTAGTAATGACTCATAGTAATTTAGAAAAATCATTGAGAGGAGAAATATTTTTCTGTTTTGGAAAAGTTATGTATTTTATCTACGTATTTGACTATTACTAATAAAGTTTTTACTTTTTTTCAGAGTCATCAGCCCTTTTAAACATAACATTATATAGATGCTGGAAAATAAATAAAACTTTTAAGTTCTTATTTTTTGTTTTTCGTTCGTTAATAGCGAAAACGGTTTAAACACATTTATACCTTTAAAGATATCGTCAAAAGTGCTAATCCTCGATCTTTATTAAGTCTCGGCACTTCATTAAATCTTCCGGCGCTTCATTAAATCTCGACAAAGCCAATATAACGGAAGTTCTGCACTGTGATAATGATGCGCCAATCGTAAATAAATTGAGTGATGGCATAATTCGCGATATGATATTAAATAAAAAATTTTCAAAGTAGCGATGATAAATGCGGAGAAGAAAAATTGATAATCTTATGCAAACAATCGATCATGCTATTAAAGGTCTTGAACAAAGAACCTTTATAAAACCGAGCAGAAATAATGTCCATCTACAAGGATAAGGAAAACTGATTTCCCATAAACCAAAATTAATGAAATAATAAATGTTAATTCAAATATTTAAACGAAATGATAAAATGTGATTTTATCATTTCGTTTCATTCACACATTCTAAATTATTAATGTGTATTTTTTTTCATAGAAATTTCTTTTGCCCTATTTTTTAAGTTAAATAATATGTTTTAATTGATTAACTTAACTTTAGCCATTATATTTACTAAAAATAGTGCTTTATAGCGTATTTAGTTAATATTAAATTGGAATTTTATTCAAATTCTATAATCCGGAATCGGCAAAGTCCGGACGAGTCTGGATTTTCGAGGTTGTACTGTATAAAAATAACCACATTATTAATCATTTCATACACTAGCAATTTCATGGTTTGAGTCAATATAGTTTCCATGGCTATTACAGTCAGGTTTGGGAAAAATATTTTATTTGTACATTTCTTTTATGGTATTTTAATATCGTTTTGAAAATGCATAATATAACCACTTAGTTAAAGACAAATCTTACAATATCCATACAATAGTTTTAATATGCTGATGTGGAATTCCCCCCCCCCCCACACACACACACACCTTTTCAGATCTTTGGATAGTTATAAGTGTTGTTTAAAGTAATTTAAGGATTTTTATATTAATGACTTGGTTTTTAAAGTGTTTTTACGTTTATTGAGATAATGGTGAGTGTCTTGTTGGATGTGGTTTGAAGGTTTCGGCTACCAGGAGCATTTTGCCATGGCAGTAAAACCTTTAACCGGAGAGTTGGGGGTCACTACTCCCCCGGCCGTCACTTCATAAATACTCTTTTAACATCTTTATGGGTATATAGGTACTTGTCCTTTTTGGGAGATTATTTAGTTATACACTTGTATAAAGCAGCATGGCACTTTACCGTTGTATATATAATGCTCTTTTATATATTTAGAAGGGAATTTGGCTTTTTAAGTCATTTTATGTATTTTATATATATATATATATGGAATGTTTGGAATGTGTTATTTGTGTTGAGACTAGGGATGTCATGAAACCAAAAAAGATCCGATACCGAATAACTGGTACTATCGGATTACCGAGATCCCGATATAATCTGATACTAATATTAGATTGCTATTATAAAGTATAACACATTCATAATTGCTGTAAGATTATGTATAAAACTTTATTTCTGCCATAATTAATTAGACACCTTTGTAAATATTAAAAAATAAAAACATTTATAATACACATGTTAATAAATATTTTATACACTCTTCTGAAAATTATAGTAAAAGAATGATCGTGAAGTAATGAATAATTTACTTTAATCTGAACAGAGTGAAAATATATTTCTATAGGGAATAGGAAAAAAATTGTATAAAACACAAAATTTCAAATTGTAATCACAGATATAAGAGTATAGAAATACACGAATAAAAAATATCATACCATAAATCAAAACTTTTCTATTAATCGTACTTCTAATGAGATGCATTTGTGCATTGCTAATTATATCTGTGCTGGCAAATTGTAGTAAATATCATTTAATAATCTTGTCTGCACTTTTCTCAAAAATCATTTGTAGTGGAAAACATTCACGACAACCTTTCAGAAAATTTATGTCTGCCTCAGTGGTTATGCAATAGTTCAATAAAAAATTTCTGAGGAGACAGAAAACGGAAAAGAAAGGCCATGTATGCTTCAACTGATGAATAAACCGAAAACAAATCCGTTGCTTGTAGGGCAGCCAACAAGTAGGGACAAAAGAATGCTTTACATATGAGCCTGAGAGGCTTGGGGCCACAAGTCAATAATGGAGTAATAGAGCGGTGCATTTACTGCATAGGGGCCTGAAAATTTTGTCAGTGGCACTGGATGCAAGCCTGTATCTCCAATCCAATCCTAATAAAATGTTGTAATTTATGCAATTAACTAAACATATTGTAGCAGACCACAGGGTATGCTATACTATTTAAAAAATCAGTTATTATACATTGAAATATTTAAATATTTTAGGATTTTTTAAAGAAAAGAACCATTGTTTCAACTTAGATACAAACCACCTATCTACAAACATGCCACTTTGCTACCCGACGCCTGTTCAATTGACCTATCCAGGGATCACATTCTTACTAGTACCTAGGAAGGGACCTAACTTAACATACTGTAGTGGTCTGCAGGATATACTATACTATTTGAAAAATCAGTTATTATATATTGAAATATTTAAATATTTTAAGATTTGTTTAAAGAAAAGAACCACTGTTTCAGCATGGATACGAATCACCTATCTGCAAACATGCCATTTTGCTAACTAATGCTGGTTTAATTGATTTATCCAGGGATCGCATTCTTACTAGTATCTAGGAGGGGACTCTCCCTCCCCCCGAGGGGTGCTGATGACATCATGAACATAAAATATGAATTGCTATTATTTTTCACTACAATGATTGAAAATAAAAGTTTCGTGATCATTGAACTTAAAAACCCCTTTTATGCATGATTATGTCAAATTTTGTCCTATGCTACCATGTTAAAAAAATATAAAATTTCAAAGTTTTCTCTCAAATTTCAAAATATTCTATCTAGTTCTAGATTTTTCATTAACAAAGTCGAATATAAAGTTTCATGAAAATCCATTAACATTTATGGCAACTATCATATACACAAGATATAAACCACAGATGGACATCACATTGAAAATAGTCAAAATATGTTCAGGAAGTCTCTAAAACATATATTGGCATCAAAATCTTGAAGTCAAAAAGTTTTGAGAAAACAGTATTTTTTTTTCTTTATACACTATATTCTTTTGTGTGCAAAAGTTAAAGTAACAACTGGGAAATAAATTTCATATTGATATAAAATAATATATTAACACTACACATAACCTCCTTAACACTAGAACGACGGATGTGGTCATTTTGACCGCATAACTACTTTGAGAAACTATTCCTCCAAAACGGCTAATCCCAGCCCATTGAAATTTTATAACTTTTCTTATTTTCTTAGAGTTATTAAAACCATAGAACAAAATTATTCTAGGTTTTATAGTAAGAGAACAAATCAACGATCTTCCTAGAACAACAGCAGCGTTTAAAATTACCGCTACAGAGATTTCACACGATGATGCAATCTGACTGCAGTGTTGCGTTACTGTAAGCCATAAGAATGATTGCATCAGCTTTTTAGCATTATTCGGCATGTTTCCAGAATGAACAACGACTGTGCCCATGCTAGATGTAAATTTTTCCATAAAATTTTGGCACGATGTCTTGTGGGAAGCGACTGACCACTGATGAGTGTCTAACACTTTTGCAGCAACTTAGCAAAAATTCCAGTGATAACGGTGGGGATAGTGATGCAGATTTTGTAGTTTCTGATGAAAATGAAATTGCAGAGCATAGCATCAGCTCCTCAGAGGAGCAAACAGACTCTGACGGTAATGATACATCCAATTCAACTCGCCTTCAACGCAATACCTCTACGTCCAGCAGTCCTCCCTTGCGAAAAGGTAGCGAAAAGTAACAAACATCATCAGTGCTCGTTCTGCTGTAATAAAATACAAGATTTGTGTTCATCATGCAATAAGCCCACTTGTGAAAAATGCTAAGAACAGTGCATGAAGAACGCTTATTGCAAAAAATGTATCGAAAAAACATCCTAAATGCTCTAACTATGATGTTTTGGTTTTGAATTAAAGATATGTTGTATTTTTTCTATGGCAGTCAAATTGACCGCTGTCTGTAATCTTAGGTAGTTCAAATTATCCGCCATTCTAGTGTTAACCCCAACATTACCACCAATGTGAAATGAAATCATTAACCACTGCCAGACATCATAATTGTCTTCCGCTCTGTTTTGTTTTGACTATGACTCAAAGTAAACACCAGTGTTCACGTCAGGGAATTCCAGTCTGAATAATTATATTTGGAAATATTGGTTTTATAGCAAAATTCTCAAAGAGTTCAAAATATCTGAATATTTTAGCCCACCAAGCACGCACACACACACACACAAGGAATAATTGTACAAAATTTTTGTAACAGAAATGAAACTTTTAGAATTTAAAGAAAGTGAACTTGGTCAGATAGAAAGCACACCATTCATGGCCTTTCCATCCCTCTTTTTTTTTTTTTCAGGAGACATTATAAGAGATATTTTTCTTTTTTCTTTTCTACTTTTGATTCAACTAATGCGAAGCAAATTCTACACAAACAATTTTTGAATACAAGTAAAATAAGTAAAGAAAATTGTAGGGTAAGGAGACTGAATATTGAACTATATTTAATCTTCTGTACAACAATGATTATTCATATCCATTACAATAACAAGATTTAATCAAATATGAACCAGATATGGAATATAAAATCACCCCAAACCCTCCTATAGATTTATTTCAGATTCTTGGAATTTTCTGACTAGTTACACCATTCCATTTGAACCATTTGTGTGTCAAATTGTCAGTTTCTGCCTCTTTTAGAAGTGGATAAACATTTCCAGGCATACATTAAAAATAACCCTTGTATACACTTTTAAAAGTTGCCTTCAGCCTTACATAATAAAGGAAGATGCATATATATGTGTGTGCGTATGTGCGTAGTCTATAGCGAGAGATCTTAGCATCGTTTGGCCATGAAATTTAGTACACAGGTACTTCAGGACCCAAATAGGTACATCTCAGTATTATTTTTTTAGCATTTTAATTATTTTATATTTCAAACAGTCACAATGGATAAGGATTCGAAAGTAGCCCGATTAGCGGAATGTCGCTCAATTTGGCAACTCTGGCTTCAACTAGAAACACCAAGTACAATATCTATACTATATATCTAACTAGGAATGGTTTTGTTTTGTTTAAGTCCCTTGTGGCCAACTCGCTCAGTTTTAAATAGGGATTTCATTTATGTGTCAAGAATTGAAGATCTCCATACCATTCTAAAGATAAGTAAATAATAGAAGGGTAGGACCATTGACTATAAACATTTGAGCATAGCCCCGAATGACCTTCGACTTTAGAGTTTCCCTTTCATGCAGATGCACAGTATCCGACAGACTTATTCCTGGCCTCTAGTGTCTACCTTTTAGGCAAGTGAGATATTTCTATTGTCTTTCTGCATATCATTCTATTTCAGGATGAAAGGCAGTTAAAGAAAACTAATTTTATCAATACTAAAGTATAGAAAAAAGGAAAATATTAGATCAATCAATTTATCAGTTCTTAAATATTGATTTTTTCATTAGTTTGAGGAAAATACCGATATATCGGCAAAATTGATTAAGACATGTATAGTATTTTTGTATGTGAAGAAATAATATAAACTTCTTTGAAAGCATGAGGTTACCTAACATGACACTATTTTCTAATCTGCTAGTTGTGTGGAACAAATATCATCTTCTATAAACAATTCATTGATTGCTTCAGTAGTAATGGTAATTTCATTACATTTTTGTTTGTAGTTTTCAGACAATTTGTTTTGAGGTTATGTTTCGAAACATGACCTTTATAAATGAATACAGGACTTGGGGAGTGCAAAGGAATATTATGCTGTAGACCAAAATGAGTATTGAAACATGGCCTGGAGCTGTGATCATAAAATATTCAAAAGACAATTTCTGAATATTAAATAACCAGCTAAAAAACCACATTCTGATATAAAGCACAATCAGAAATCTATAATAAAACATCATCATAGAGCTGGATAATTGGCTTTTATTTCTGTTTAAACAATGGCATCAGTATATCTTCTGCAGCCAATTGTAACATCCAAAACAATGGTAAAAAAATTACACTACATTTTTGTTATTCAAGGCATACACTTTGAAATAAAAACCTAGTTTAATCAAAATTTTCATCTAACACATTTTTTGACATATTAACGAAAAATGTTCTCATTTTCCTTCTTCATGCACTTAATATCTGTTTTGAAATTTTGATGCAATTTTATTACTAACTAGAAGGAATTAGGTCCTGGCATTGCCTGTTTCTTAAATAAGCACCCAGTAATAAATAATATGAATACTGAAACCCATTTTAACCTCTCATGAAAAAGTGAAAAAAATAGCAATGCACATGATATGGAATCACATCTAAATTCACCCTTAGTTTAAACCTCAGCAATGATTGCACAGGATGAATAAAAACAGGCTGTCATGAAAAGCCTCCCATATATGGGGATTGGCTTCAATAAATGCAATAGTTCTAGAAAAGAGCAGGATCTCATCGGGAAAGTGGAGATCACTTGCTTGCTAGCAGCCCGATAAAATCAAAGACATGATTCAGATAAAAATTTATAATTACTCAATGGATGGGTTTATGAAATTTTTTTTTCTGGAGTAATCTAGGATATTATATGCAACTGTTGAAAAAAATTAACAATATATGGCAAGTCATTTTCTTTATATCATAATATAAAAATCGAAAATGTTTAAAATGCATGAAAAGTATTTTATATATATATATATATATTTTAATTCACTAAAAATCGTTTAATAATTGTATGGATTCTATTCACAGTTTGTTTCAAAGAGAATTTTTTATCTTCACGATGATGTCAAGATGAAATTCTGTGATAATATTTTAGGTTGCTAAGTAATTGATTTGTGCTAATATTAGCTAAAATCATTCTGAATCAGGCTGAAACATAAGCTAACTAAATATGAATTCCAAATTTAAAATAATAGTACTGAGGTGCACCTATTCAGGTCCTTAAGTATCTGTGTACCAAATTTCATAGTCATATGACGCTTAAATTACCCACTATAGACTGCAGAGACAGACAGACAGACACATAGATATCTTTCTTTATTAAAAGAGATGTGTGTTTGTTGTTCATATTTAGTTTTCATATAAAATTTTGTGTATTTTTGTAAAAAAAATTATTAAAATTTTTAAATTGAATGTTTATTTTATAACTTACAACATTTGTAGTATAAGGACTTAAAATTTAATGTTAATTAAAAATTAGGCGAGAATCTTTTAAATAAAATTATAAGATATTAAAATTGTACTATAAATTGGAGTTTGAATTGACTAATATTGGAATCAGTTCATATTAAATTTTATCAAATACAGTCAAGGAGCTCTCATCTATTAAAATCTTTGATTTTTAGAAATTTCCCAACAGAGAAAATATTTATGAACCTTTGATTTAGCAAAATTTTCTATTTAAGACAATAGTTTTAATAAATTTAGTAAATTTTGTTTAAGACAATATCCGGAAAAATTGAGAATTCTTCTAAAATTTTACTGCATTTTATTCTACTAATAGAACAAGATGAATTTGAAAGTTGATAAGTGACCTAAAAAATCCCAACATCTAAAATGCATTTTCAAAATATGTCTAAAAGTGTGTGCCTTATTTTTTTTTCATGATGAAAGTTCTGATGTACTTTATTTATGAAACGGTATATACTTATATTGTTTATCATTTTTGATAAGAACATAAATTATCAAATTTTTATGATTGTAAATTTTTAATGAATTAAATGAATTACTACTTACACTCTGATGTTCTATACAGCCGCTGTATAGTTTATTTTTAGATATTCTCTGGTTGGTATATAAAAATATGATTTAATATCCCAATTCATTGATATGTAAAATTGTATTCTTTTTAAAAGCTAGTGCTTGGGTGACTTTTTAAACAGTAAAAGCATAGTTGTTTACTTTGTTGTCTAATGTGCTTTATCAAAGGTTTTATTTATATATAAATTATTTATGGCATATAAGTGTGCCACAATTTTTTACTCTTATATTTCAAATGACTGCATTTGAAATAAATACTAATAACCTCTCAACATTTTTCTAGAAGTATATGTATATTGTCATGCTGTTTTTATTTGTTTAAAATAATTTAGATTATACAAAATGCTATTATGTTTTAATTTGCTTTATACAGTAAACTTAATTTTTCATTTCATTTGTTAACAGATATGTATGATCAAGTTTTAAAATTTGGTGCAATGATTGTAGATGCTTTACGAACATACAACCAACCTATACTTGTTTATATACCTCCTTATTCTGAACTTAGAGGTGGTGCTTGGGTTGTAGTAGATGCTACAATTAATGAAAAGCACATGGAGATGTATGCAGATGTTGATAGCAGGTATGCTTTTATAAAAAGTATTTATATATTTTGTGAAAGTTTCAAAAGTTCTAATGGATATTTATCATACAATGTTATGGTTTTTATCACATATATAATAAAATTCATAATTGCATACTGCAGGCCCGGCCTGAAGGGATGCGGGGCCCCAGGTGAACCAGAAAAGCAGGCCTCTTTTCTATCATGATGTCTTATGTAATATATATATATATATATATATATATATTCAAATTACAATGTTTTTGACTGATATTTTTTTTTGGGGGGGGGGTGATTTTTTTCCATGGATCTGCCCATGTCTGTATGTGTGTGTTCCATCCTGTCTTAGTACTTTACATCTTACAGCATGGCCAGACCTGGCACAGCAACATGCTGCTAAAAGTTAATAAACCAAGACACTTCGTTCCTTTTCTTGCTAATTTAGCAGTGTTTATACCAAACGCATGTAAAGTATGATTTGAAAATACATGTTATTATGGAAAATCCTTGATCGGAAACTTCAAAACTCAAATGTAAAACAACACAATTTTAAATGAAAAATATACACGTTAAGAACAAAATAAATCAGTGACTAAAATCCACTTTCCTGGCCTTTCTGTTTGCGAAGTTTTTTTTATGATGTCTGTTTTTTAAGGCCTCTGGCTATATCTTTCTCAATGGAAAGAATAGCCAGGCCATTCAATCTTTCTTCACTCATAGTGGATCTAAGATAATTTTTGATAAGTTTCAGTTTGGAGAAACTTTTCCCAATGCAACAGTCACTGGAGCAGTTAACAGCATCCTGTATGCAACACTCACTTTTGGAAAAGAATTCTTCATTTGCAAAATCAAAATCAATATCTCTAATACAGTCTTCATTTTTTCAGGAATTACTTCCCTCAGAAGTTTCAGCTCATTTACGAAATCTTCTAGATCGTGGTTCTCACCAGCAGCATCTGTCAATTTAGAATCAAGTGCTTGACAGTGTTTCAGTAGATCTTCATCACTCAGTGACTTCAAAATTCAAAGATTGAAAAGAAATTCAAATCTTTGTAAAAGCCATCTAGTTGGGTGAAGCGTGTCTCCATAGACGAGATGGCCTAGTCAAGCAGAGGGAGGAAATACTCAATCTCTTAAAGAGCTCCTCGGGAGGTTTCCTTAAAAGGTCTTCATCATGCTCTGCTTTTTCATCAAAGTGCTTCTTCCTCTTAGTTATCCGACGATACTTAAATTCGGCCGAAATCTTTATTTCTTGTGCTATTTCCGTAGCTGTTAATATAGTTGACTTGAATCCTGACTCCCTATACTTCCTAAGTCGCAAGACCAATCCTTTGACAAGTATTACTGCCACATTCAGCTGCATGTCTGGGGCTTAAAGAGTCTTACTTACTTCATTGACCTGGAATAAAACATCATACCAGATGCAAATCCCTACGATGAAATCAAAACATCCAATTTGACTTGCATGTGATTCTGCCTCACTTTTTTTGGCTGGGTCATTCGTGACCTCTACAAGTTCATAAAGAGCATCTAGCAGTTCAAAACAATGATGTCTCAAAACTTTTACACTCTTAACCCTGTATTCCCAATGGATTTGAGACAAGGGTTTCAAAGTGCAACCTTTGACATGTTTGATTAGGATTACCCATCCCTTTGTTGATTCTGCAAAAATAGCGTAAAGCTATTGTGTGATTCCAAAAAAATAACTGTGCTCGAGGGATGCATTTGGCTATATCACCGAGAACAAGATTAAGGTTGTGGCAGCTACACAGGGTAAAAAAAGCTCATTGATTGATGTCAAGTATCCTTTTCTGAACACCTTGTTCCTTCCCCCTCATATTGGCCCCATTGTCATATCCTTGGCCTCTACAGTTCCCAAGAGAGAATTCTAAATCCTCTAAAGTTGATATAAGAACGTTAGATAACCCTTGGCCAGTTGAATCTGTTACTGGAATGAACTGTAGAAACCTTTCTTCTATTTGCACTTCAGGATCCATTGATACAAAACGAATCACCAGAAACATTTGCTTTTGATGACTGGTGTCAGGGGGTGAAATCCAGTATGACAGAATAGTATTTGGCATCCATAATAATCATCTTGAGGATGATTTTCTGGACCTCACTCCCAATCTGTTCAATCAACTCATTCTGAACCCGATGGCCAAGATAATGAATGTGCATTTTATTGTTTTTTAATTCATCAGAGATGTTCTTTTATTGTTGGATCAAATTCACTGATCATTTGTATTAATCTTAGAAAATGACCATTGTCTGATTGGAAAACCTTTTCATGCACAAGAGAACAACATTTCTTGTTTGCAACTCGAGAACATTTTTTATATATTACTGAACTGCTGACCAACACACATATATATAGAAAATATAATTACACCTTCCCTCTACCTAGGGAAGGGTGAGAAAAAAAACTTCACTTTAGTGCACTCTCACATGTTGAGCTCAGCTTCTAGTAACAGAAAAACAAAATTAAGAAAAATGACCCTTCTTCCTGGAATTCTGGGACAAAAGAAAGAGGTGTGTCATATCAGCTATTGGATGAGATGGAGATGTCGTCATCTCAATTTAGCAATTTGTAGAAATAGAAGGATAGGGGTGAATTCTTCCCCTGTTTTCGGTGAAATGTGTTTTAAATCATGATGCCTCTTCACGAACAGATCCATTAAATTGATGACCCATGCACATCTGGTGGAAGTGTCAATTATATGTGTTTGTAATCAAATCTGATGCTTTATCGTGATGCTAATGGCTTCGAAAAGTAAATGCCACATTGCAGAAAACCATGGGAGATCTCAATCTCCTTTCAATTTGTATTTTCCATACCTCAAAATGTCATCTGAAGATTTGAGTGATTGTGAAGAGATGGTTTTAATGGTTTTACTGCCTTCAAGTTTGATGACACTGTGGGAAAACATTCATTTTCTTGGACCACCATGAAGTTGAGAAAAATGTTCTCATTGCAAAAGATAGTTTTTGTTATAAATATATTAAGTGTTATGATGAGTTTAAAGCTTTTAAACACATCGCAACAATACTCCATGAAGAAAATAAAGTGCCACGCCAAAAATGCGAGGCACGTGGTTGCAAATTTAACTACCCTTCCCGGGTATAATCTTATACCTGAACTATGTCTATTTAAGGCAATCCCAAACATGCTCTGTTCAGCTTATCGCTAGCCAGGGAGCCTTTTGGCTCTTAAAAAGATGCACTTTTTGATGATTTTGGAAATTAAGTTCTCTACCAAAAGGGAAGGTGTAATGCAGCAAAGAGAAATGTATAGGGGATGCTGGTATAAGTTAGAATGATTGAGGGAGATAATTAATATTTGCTGATAAACTACAGGTATTTTAGAATATTAGAATGGCAGAAAGGGAATGGTAAATTAAAGTTAATATGAACTATGTCGCCAAAATAAATAACAATAAAATAATTTGGAATTTTGAAGGGAAGAGGGAAAATAATGAATTTTGAACTTTAATAATTTAAGAAATACAGAACCTCTGAAAATAAGCACAACAATATCACTGCAGTAAACTAGGTCACCATTGTGGAAAGTAAGAAGTAAACTTCTGTTCTCTGCTTCTATACAAATAAGTAGAAGTTCCGGAAGCTAACAAATTTTTCCTAATATTTTAGCAGATTCCTTAGATAATTCTAAATCTCTTACAAAATCGTTAAATTCAAATTGAGGGAATAGTTGGGATGCATCATTGTCTATGTCACACTGAAAATCCTCATCAACACTATCTGAATCAGAATTAGCTAGTGAATTTTCTAATGTTTCTAGTAAAAGAGGGACAAGAATTTCTGGACCATGTGAAACAGGTCGTAAAGCTGATACAAAATAACTTTCTTGTATTTAGAGTTATGGCCACTAACATCACTTGAGTGTAAAAATAGCAATCATCAGTGTTAGTTTTTTAATTTGATTCTACTTTATCTGATGTGGTTTGCAGCCACTTAATGATAAATATTGTGTTTAAAAATTCTTAATCCATTCTATATATATTCAAGTTTGTTGAATAACAAAATTTGTGTAAAAATAAAATTTCTTTACAATTAATTTAAATTAGGCATTGTAATTATCCTAAGCAAATTGTAACATGATAAAGTTCAAGTTTGTGAAAAAAAGGGGGCATGATGCATAATTTTTTTGTGTGTGAATTTTAATACCTAAACTTATATTAAGGGCAACTAGAATCATCAAAAAAGTTTTTTAATTGCAGGTCGGTTGTTATCATTAAATAAAAATGAAAATTTTCTTTGACCTGCTTTGGAGTTTTGTAGTTTACCTCAGATTACTATCATCTTTATAATGAAGTAAACGGAATTTAAATTGCTGTGAAAATAAAATTATTAAAAACATTATCTATGCATACAACAGCTAATATTAGCATACTACAGTTACTATCTTAGCATAAAGTTTCTAGAATCATTTCAAAGGTCTTTTTTGTTTATAATTTTATTTGCACAGTACTTTACATTTCAGTTGTTTTGCTTGTCACAATTTTTTGCATTGTAATGACCTGGGCAGAAATAACTCAAGTGCAACTTATTCAAGGTGTGAAAAAACGTGCATCTATCCCACAGTTGTTATTACACAAATTGAGCACTTGACCATTAATTCTAGAATTTGGGACAAGTTTCTCATTATTTTGTCGAAATTTATTGTTTCTACTTTTACATATTCAAATTCCATTTAGGAAAAAGTCAATTAAAAAGGGAATTAAATTTGCATTAATTTTTAATTTGTTGATGATTTCAATGCATTTGGAATCAACTTTGTTTTACAATAATTTGCTTAGAAGGAAGAAAATGGATTGTCAGAGTAGGTTATAAGAAGGTACAGCATTAATATGATGTGAGGGGGAATGTGCTGCATTTAGGTGGCCAGGTTTTTTAATAATTTGATAAGTGTAAAATTTCAAGAAGAGGATCAGTCCAGCAATTCTCTGTTTTATCTTTGAGTTTGAAAAACGGTGAAAGACTATGTTGATCACATTAAATAATAAATTTCTTGCCATGGACATATTACTTGAGATGCTTGATGCCAAAGACTATTTCTAATGCCTCTTTCTCTACAATAGAGTAATTTATTTCAGGGAGGCTGCATTTCTAACACTATAATAATTTTATCAACTAAGCATGAGTAATTTCATAAACGTACTCCTATAACATGAAATCGAACTTTTTTCATATGGAAATTAAGATATTTTGTTGAAATTAGCATTTTTTCATACTCAATTTTCATCATGACAGTCATGTCACATAAAGTCTAATAACACTTTTTAGACTACTAGTATCGAAGAATCGTAGTACACTACATTTGGTTTAAATCTGATAAAAATTAGAATATTGCAAAATGCCTATGCACATACTGTACACAATGGGAACAAGCAGAATCACAGAATTATTTTCTTATTCATGTAAGATTTTATGTTTTTACCAAGTGTATTTTTATTCAGCTGAATATTTTCTGACATGCTGTTAAATATACAGGGTGTTCCATAAATTCCGAATTAATTTAAAAATTCCTAAAAATTGAAGGAATTGGTATATTTGAATGCGGTTTGCGACAAAGTTAGTCTCATGAAGGGGGATTTTTTTGGTAGAGAAAAAAATTAGTTCAAAATTTTGTCAATAGATGACGCTGTACACAAGCAATCACAGAATTCCGTGGGAAAACTATGTTTATTTGCATGCAGGCAAATGTTTACAAGCACATCACAGCACTAGAGTATTTGTTCTATGTCATCACCACAAATGATAGCGAGCGAGTGACAACACCGTTAACTGCAGCATGTAGCATATCTGGATGGATGCAGAAGATTTCGTGGTGAATGGCATCCTTTAACTGCACTAAAGAAGATGGGCTGTTGTGGTACACTCGGGACTTAACGTAATCCCAGAGTCAAAAATCTAGGGAAGTCTGGTGAGCAAGGGGGCCATTCAATTGTACAGTGACGGCTGATTAATCGTTCTTCAGTAAAGGTTCTGCTCAGGAACTTCTTCACTTTGTTTGCGATATGAGGAGGTGCCCCGTCTTGCAGGAATGCCACTGTGTCAAGGACATTATGTTCCAATAAGCACAGTATCACTTTCTCCGTTAGCATTTGCAAGTAGCGTGTTCTATTAATTGAGCACGTCTGCCAGCCTGCTTTTGCACAGGGCTGTTTAAAGAAAAAAGAGCCCACAATAATGGACTCAGTTAATCCACACCAAACAGTAACACGTGGGGAATGTACGGGCTCCTCACTGTAGGCATGTGGGTTTTCCTTTGCCCAGATTCTACAGTTATGGGTATTGACTGTTCCATGCAATGAAAAATGAGCCTAGTCTGTCCACAAGATATTGAGCAGCCATTGTGGATCTTCGCTGACTTTCGACAAAGCCCAATTTGCGAATTGCACTCTCTTAGCTGTGTCATTTGGTAAGAGCTGGTGCAGTGATTTCAACTTGTAGGGTACAATTTTAATACACCATGAAGGATGCAGAATACCGATGTCTTCGGTATACCACTTATTCTTGCCAGTTCTCGTGCGCTACTTGCTGCACTCATTGACTGTTCCCTTAGAGTGTGCATTTGCGAAGCCACAGTGGAGGTACGGACCTCTGACAAACGTGGTCTACCACTGCAAGGGCGATTACACAAACTTCGAACACGATGTTTCTTCGAAACATCGTACCAGGGAAACCAGTCTGGCAGGAGCAATTGGACCAGAACCTTTCTTCAATCTCTTCTGTGTCCGAAACCTTCGTAAAGTTTCAGCCGGCGATTCGTGGCTGAGGTAAAACAACTTAACCAATAGTGCTTTATCCACCAATGTCAACATCACAATGAAAGCCAGTAACAGGAAAATTAATAAATGAGCTTTAAATCATACACCCAGCATTTTATAGGACTCTGATTTGCATATTTCCTGTGATTGCTTGCGTGCAGTGCCCTCTATTGACAAAATTTTGAACTATTTTTTTTTTCTCTACCAAAAAAATCCCCCTTCATGAGACTAACTTTGTCGCAAACTGCATTCAAATATACCAATTCCTTCGATTTTTAGGAATTTTTAAACTAATTTGGAATTTATGGAACACCCTGTATATGCACATACTATGCATAACTCTTACAGGTAATTGAAATGTTTTTATATTAATTTAACATTCTATCTTTGCACTAAATTTTGTTGAGTTGTTTCTGTTATAATATGATATAGGTCAAAGTGTGCATAAGTTTATTTCATTTATTCCTTTTTGTATATTTGGCTTTTTCAGTTTACATTGGGATTAGAAGGAAATTGACTATATGATTATTGATATTCTATAAATTGGTTGTCGTGAACTGATAAAAAATGGAGCATTGTAACCAGTGGCTGCCACATCATATCTAACATTTAAATATATCCATTGTTTATTATATTTTAATAAAAGTACACATGCATGTGTGTACTTTTAAAATGCTATTGACCCTCATTAACTTTCATTTTAATGATCTATTTTCATCTTATATTTTTAGAGGCGGCATTCTAGAACCTGAAGGTACTGTAGAAATTCGTTTTAGGAAGAAAGATCTTATTAAAACCATGCATAGAATCGATCCTGTTTGCAAGGATGTTTTGAATCAGTTATCATCAACTGAAATAACAACTAGCCAGAAAATAAATTTAGAGAAGCAATTACATCAAAGAGAAAATTGTCTACTTTCAGTTTACCACCAAGTTGCTCTAACATTTTCTGACTTGCACGACACTCCAAGACATATGTTGGATAAAGGAGCAATACAGGTTATTAATATTATTTTCTTATTAAATGTTGAACTTAGTTTAAAATACTTTTGCTTATATATACATATGATTGTTATTTATTTTACTCTCTCTCTGTTGTGTGCATATATATATATATTCTCTGTGTGTGTGTGTATATATATATATATATACACAGAGTGAGTTTTAATTAACCTACAAGTTTTAACTGAAATAACTCTTGAGCTGTTGCAGATAGCACTACAAACATTTTTTTATTCAAAAGAATGTGGAAAAGGATTTTAATGGATAAGGTTTTCAAAGTGTGAGCCTCCAGAGGTGACACAATAGCACAACCTAGTCATGAAGTTGTCAGTTACAAATTCGAGTGTTTCTTTTTTCATGCTTGAAAATGAGTCAGGTATGGAACTTTTGAGACTAATAAGGTCTGTTGGTTTCTTCATGTAAACCAAATCTTTCATTTGACACCAAAGATAGAAATCACATGGATTAATATCTAGTGAATAAGGTGGCCAATGCAATACACCAGGATAACAATTTGGGTATTGATAGGCTATAACTCGGGTTCCAAACTCACTGTTAATGGTGTCAAAAACACTGCCTGTTCTATGCGGAGGTGCACCGTCCTGCATGAACCAATATTTATCGGTGTTCATAAAAGTTGTAGGTTAATTAAAACTCACACTGTATATATATACTATAGGACCTTCATTAACCGAAACTCTTATCCGAAACCTCTTTTTTCTGAAATTCATTTTAGAGCCCTTTCTTTTACTATTTAAATTCGTTTTCGAGCAAAACCTGTTTCAATAACAAAAGTCTATTTCCAATTTTTTTTTTTTGTAATGATTTTATTACTTTAAGATCTTTCAGCGAAACCTGTTACTGACTACAGGTGCAGCGAATGATTTTCCGATCTCTCACTCCTTCTAACACTGCATCTCCCATTTACTCTTTCTGTACTGCTACAATGCTTTTCATTGGTTGGTATTATCTACTGCAGAAAGATAGTACTGATTGTTGCTAAGGAAAATGATTTCTTTTTTGTCATGGTGACATGCAAGATAAAACATGTTGTTTTATCTTTGGACAAAAAAATTCCAAATTGGAATCGATCAAAAGAATAACTAATTACCGAACTAGTTATCGTAAAAATTGAATATCAACCATTTATGAGATAGTGAAAGATGTGGCAAAAATAAAGAAATTTTAAGCTGAACCTAGTGTAAAATCAGCTGAATCCATTGAATTGCATTCTGCTCTGTTTAAGTAGTTTGTACAGAAAAGGCATGAAAGCATACCCCTTTCCAGAACCATGATTATTATAAAAGAAAAAGCTATAATTTTTAACTACAAAAACTTTGTGCCTCTGATTTTAAAATCTAGTAGTGGATGGTTGAAAAAATTCAAGCATTGCCATGGAGTTCGGCAATTCAGTATCGAAAGTGAAAAGTTATCATCCAATGTAGCAGCTAAAGTGAGGGTTATCATAGAGTTAGAAACATTGATTGTAAAAGAAAACCTGATATACGATCAAATTTACAACTGGGGCGAAAACCGGTTTATACTGGAAAGCACTCTCAATAAAAACATTGGCTGTTAAAACTGAGTTTTTAGCTCCCTGTTGAAAAGTATCAAATATTGTGTTATGATTCTAGTATGTGTAAACACATCAAGTTGATATCGGTTAAAATTAGCCTTAGTAGGGTAAGAACATCAGGTGCTTAAAACATGTTAATAAGGCTTTGCTTCCTGCTCACTCTTTGAATAAAAAAAAATACTTGGATGGACTTGCAACTATTTAAACAATGGTTTTCAGATATTTTTGTTCCTTCAGTTAGGAAAGAGCAGAGTAAAAGTAATTTACACTGAGTTGTTTTATAGCTGCTCTTAGTCCTCTGGACGAGTCGGACGGTCTGGGTCTTCAACACTGAGTTGTTTTGCTGCATGACAATGCTCCTGCTTATCTGCATGCTGTAATCTGCTGCTTTTTTTGCCTTCAAGCAGAACGGCGATTTTGAAGCCAATGGATCAAGGTGTCTTAGAATCAATCAAGAGATGTTTTCAGAAACTACTCATTCAACAGTTACCTTTCAAAGAAGATGGTGATACTTCTGCTGTTGTTGAGTTTTGGAAAACATAGCATTAAGGGTTGCATTTACATGGGAAGTGAAGCCGGGGAATCTTTGTCACTGCAAACACTTAATCAAAGCTACAGTGAATCAAAGCTGAAGTGTGAAATTGAATTGCATTTGAAATTGAAGTGAAATTGAAAGCCAGTTTTATGAAAAACTCGTAGCTGGAATGTAGTGATAGAAACTTTATTATATGTAAAGATTAAAAATAAAATTTTGTTTCAGAATAATCAAAGATAATTATATGGATGCAATAGATACTTTTTAAATATACATCTACAGTAAATGGTTTATAATGTTTCAGTGGGTGGTATAACATGTTGGTATGTGGGTGGTATGTACATGTTATATATCTCAATAAGAAAAAGGTTTAATTCATGGTGAAAATATTTGGCTAGTGAAAAATATTTTTGCCGGTAACTTTGTGGAACCCATTGGCCAGTAACCAAAATTCTTAATCTGCAGTTTTACATTCTTATAATTTTGTTATAATTGCTTATTTACTTTGCAATTGCAGGAAATTATTCCATGGGCCAAGTCTAGAACACTCCTGTATTGGCGATTACGTAGGCTTTTACTACAAAACCGTATTAAAGCTGAGATACTTGCTGTAAAGCCTACTTTGAGTGATGGTGAAATTGGCTCTATGTTGCGGAGATGGTTTGTGGAAGAACATGGTGCTGTTAATGTAAGTAAATATATATGAAAATTATTTTAACAAATTCCTAATAACTCATATTTTATCCTGTATTCTGTGAGTTTTGAAACTTTTTACCTTAATGTTTCATATTTTTAAATTGATATTTTAAAACTTTTGCTGAATAAAAAATCCTTTAGTGTTTTTATTTCATACTTAATTCCATAAAGGATTAGCATATGCTACCTTCATTAATTTGTATTTATTATCTTCTTAGCAATATCTTTGGGATGATAACAAAGCTGTAGTTGATTGGCTAACAGCGCAACTAGATCCATCATCTGAAAGATCTCTTGTTCTCGAGAATATTCATTGCCTCTGCCGTGATACTGCCATTACTAAAATTCGTAGGTAAGTAAAATTAAACTATAAAAGAGGGATAGATAGACTGTTCTTTGGGTTAGTGTATATTAACGGATATATTTTGTTTGCCTTTAGGGATTATAAATTAAAGAATTATATGTTAAAAATCATATTTGTAAAAAAAAATTCATCTTATTAAACTTTCAGTAAACTATGTTAAAAGTAGGCCAGAACAAAAGCTTATTTTTGTTCATCTTGTATAATTAGATATTGTTTAAAACTTTTCTTCTTTCAGTTTGTTGCAGGCTCATCCTGATGTTGTTATGGATTCTGTTATTCATATTATTCAAAACATGACTCCACAACAAAGAACTGATGTTTTAAGTACTGTACGTGCACTTGAGAAACAAATACCCGATTCCACACTTGTCTTGGAATCTAGTACAGAGTCAAGTTAACTTTTACTTTCATACTGATATTGCCATACTACTATGTGTAAATAAAATGATATATACTCATCATAAAAATTATTCATATATTTTGTTATATGGCAAAGTGATTTTTTCTACAAATGCTGCATTTAAGTTTACTATTTCTTTGAAAAAATGAGATATGAGAATGTGATTGATACAGTAGTGAATGAGATGTTTGTACATTCCTACAATTGCAAAAGTAGTTTGAATTAAAGATATTTTTAAGGTGAAGCATATTCTCAGGAATAAAGTCTTACTTAACTATTCAAACAGGCCAGTGAAAAGTATTTTTATCTAATGTAAGAAAAAATGCATTTATATCATAGTGAAAAGAATGATCTTAAATTATACTGATGCAATATTTAAGTCATTCCACAATAGAAGTTCATATCCATTTCTTTTGATTTTCATTTCCATAGTTTTGCTGAATTCTGCATGAATATAAACATAAATGCTTTATTCATATTATACATGACTCAAATTGCTTCAGTCATAATTTTTGATCAATATATGAAACTTCCCAAATGAAGTTCTGTTCATTCCTTTGTGACTGATGTTTATTATATTTACAATAATGTATATTCTTGAAATGTGTGAAAAATATATTAAAAAGATATTTTGTTTACTGTTATAGTCTAATTTGTTATAAATTTTGCTACTTTAGATTTTGCAGTAATAGTTATATAAGGAAATAATATTTGAAACAATTGCAGCCCTAAAATCTATTATGCTTTGTAAATAGACACTGGCAACAGATAGTTTTGTATATACTCTTGTACTTGCTGCATTGTTCTGTGATAAATAATCACATACTGCTGTACATCTACTCATAACTGTGATAAATAAAACTGCATGTACTCAAACATGTTGTATTGTCAGATATTGGTTTTATGTTGTATTTTTTCTAATGCAAGCTCACTAAAAAGTTAATGTTTTCCTGTTTATTTCAAAATTTCAAATCTTGGGGTTTCAAGAATTTTCACTTACATTTTTAATATTTTAAGCATTCATTTTATTTCTGAAAATATAAAACTTTGTTAGTTACAGTATAAAACAGTTGATTAACAGTGTCACCTGGTTTTAGAGGTAAAAATAGCCTCCTTCTTCAGGACAAAAAGACAGCACAGCCAATTTCACAATGTTTTAAATTTTCAGATTATTTAAATCGACAGAGAGTAAAAATTTTTATGCTCATCTTATACTCAACAGTTTTCAGAAACAAAATATTTTTCATGTATATTGGCAGTCATATAAATTTTGCATTCATTTTTAATTTCTGTTTATTATATTAACTGTTTGTGAAGTGTATTTATGCATTTTTGTTGTGTCAAGAATGTAAAAATTGCCAGAAGTTTGTACCAAAATAAATACTTTATATTTACATCTTAACAGTTTTATTTTCTGTACTTTTTGTGCTAATTACATGCCTCAAAATATTAACTTTTCTCCATCAAAAGTAGTGAATTTGTAATTAGATTAGGCTGGGATCTCACTGATTCTGCAGTAGGTCTGCCTCCATAAAAAGTATAATTGCAGAAAATTGTGACTGGAAAGCATAATAAAATATAGAAAAAATAAAAATGATAAAAATCAAAAATTATAACCGAATTCAGTAGTTACTTCACCAATTGTAGGGTATGTGCCTCCAGGAAAAAATATAATTAATTTATAAAAAATAAATTTATAGTTGAATGGCATAATGGAATATTAGAAAACATAAAACTACAAAAGATAATAATAATTTAACTACTGAAATAAAGTTCCTGGTTGACTTTATAGTGCTGTTTATCTTTTATAAGTGCAAGCACATTCATAGGGGTTTCACATTGTTCCTGATTGAAAATGATAGAACAAATCAGTTTAGGTAACTGAATAGATAAAAATAAAGAATACAATATTTTTAGCAGGTTGCAGCTCAAGATAAGTAATTGCTGCTATCAAACTGACATTTGGGAGGAAAGGGATATCTTTTAATAAGCTAAGTCTATGTTTACATATACTACCAAGAAAGGTTAGACCCTAAGATTTTCTGAGTTATAAAATATGAAAAATAGCCTTTAACTATTAATTTCATTTATTTTCAATTCACAATTTTCGGGGGGGGGGGGGGGAAGAGAGGAGAGAGTTAAACCAGTGCAGTTGCCTGGTAAGTATAGTTTAACTTGAAATGTTAATTTATTAAATTTAAACATACCTTAAGGAACTGAGTTGGGATCAAATGCCTTCAATCTCAGGCCAATCGGATAACACTATTGAGCTACTAAGATAATTATGTTTTCTTCTATATTTGAAGTAGACTCCTACACTACTAATAACAGCAAATATTTAACAACTGCATCAGTAAGGTGGAATGAATCAGTTCAATGTACCTAACCTGTGCATCTTGAAATCTATATAATCCATAAGAAAATACATAAAAAATCTTAAAGAAATTATTTTAAAAATAAGCCA
This sequence comes from Amaurobius ferox, assembly GCA_951213105.1. Lineage (NCBI taxonomy): Eukaryota > Metazoa > Arthropoda > Arachnida > Araneae > Amaurobiidae > Amaurobius > Amaurobius ferox. The sequence goes on along the minus strand of OX578133.1, from coordinate 66,086,635 downwards.
TTCAACTTATTTGAAAAAATATCTACAGATCTCATGTATGTCTCATTGATCAAGTAATACTTAATTCTAATCAATGGGAATTATATGTAGTAACAGTTGATACAATGTCAATCAACTACTTTAAGTATAAGGAAAACTTAAGCTATGCTATTAAGTATAAATTAATATACAATGCTGTATACAGTTGTTTCAAGGATGCATTAGATCCTCTTCAGTGCTAAAATTTTAGCACTGAAGAAAAAGATTCAACATATTCCTGAAACAGCTGTATGCTGTATTGTACATTAGTTTGTGCTTAATTATGCTTCAGTTTTCCTTATCCTTTGAATCAAGATGTGGGTTTTCTGGAAAGTTTTGAATTTTTTCTTAAACATTACATTTAAGCTAGAATAATATGTCCAGTGACTTTTAAAGGTATTTGTTCTTGCATTAGAGCTACAGTCATATATATATATATATATATATATATGGAGTAGGATTCAAAAGTTCCCAGACTGAGTCTATAACTTAAAAAATATTATCAATTAAAATGCTGAAACACATCCTCCTTCGAAATAAGACCCTTGAGCAACAACACACTTTTGCCATTGCTTGTAAAGTTCATCGAAACACTTCTGGAATCCATTTTTAGCCATGTCCTTTAATTCAGCCATCAATGCACTTTTAACTTCATCTGCGGATTGAAATCGGCAACCCTGCAAGCGACTTACCAGTTCAGGAAATAGGCTGAAGTCACAGGGGGTGAGATCAGGGAAGTAAAGAGGATGTGACAAAACAGTTGTTTGTGTTTTCACAAGAAAGTCAGCGATGAGGAGGGATCGGTGTGCAGGAGCATTGTCATGCAAAGCACCCATGACTGCTCAGCCCACAGTTTTGGTCTCTTCTTCTGGATCCACTCATGCAAACGACACAAGATGTCTACATAGAGTTCCTTGTTCACATTGCATCCTTCAGGGATAAATTCTAGATGCACAATGCCCTGGATATCAAAGAACACCTCTAGCATGAACTTCCCTTTAGAGCTATCTTGGCGGAATTTCTGCTTGCGTGGAGATTGTGGTGATTTCCACGTTGCTGATGCTCTCATGGATTGCGGGTCATATGAAAAACACCATTTCTCATCTCCAGTAACAATTCTGCCAAGTAGGGAAGGATCTTTGTCAACATCCGAAATTAAGTCTCCCGCCATTTCCAATCGAATTGCCTTTTGGTCTTCGGTTAATATGTGGGGATTGATGTGTTGACGCACCCTATGCATGTTAAAATCCTTAGTCAGTAACCATTGATATGTGGCCTCGGATAGCCCAACTGATTCTGCTATTTCCACTATTATTTGCTGCCTGTTCCCACATCGCGGAAACCTTTTTGATGTTTTCAGCAGTGCGGGAAGTCTGCGGACAGCCAACGCGTTCATCGTCTTCAGCACTTTCCTTGCCTTCTCTGAAACATCAATGCCACTCAAAAGCTTGCGTTTGCAATAATGTATCACTGCTGTACACATGCTTCAACATTTCGTAAACCTCCGTAGCACTCTTTCCCAAGCGAACACAAAATTTGATATTAATTCTCTGCTCAACAGATGCCATTTCTTTCAAATGCAAGTTACAAAGTGCACCCGTCTACAAAATACGACGCCGTGGCGAGCCACCGGCCACGTGATTTGGATCAAACCACTTTTAGAAAAGGGGCAGAACGTAGTAACACAGAAACGTCATAGTAGTCGCTCTACTGCAAATATTTTTTAAGTTATAGACTCAGTCTGGGAACTTCAGAATCCTACCTCGTATATTAAATTACATGGTTAAAAAAAGGGTTTAAATTTAGAAATATATAAAAATATTTTATGCACAAAAATTTCTATATATATAAGAAGACATATATATTAAAGACAGTAGCTGCAATTTAAGATTTTCATTGAGTATCTGTGCTTTTGAAAAGTTATAAAATAATTATATTTTATCTATAGCAATAGAAAAAATATTTTTGTAAATCATAAATTTAAAGCAATGCACAAAAGAAATAAATTAAAATTGCTAAACTCTTTTTAAATTTAATTTAATGTTATTACAGGTGTAAGAAATAAATTATTAAATATATAACTTTCATATGCTTGATTTCTTTAAGGAAGGATTAAAGTTTTATTCTCTCAACAGTAGCTTTATTTATTGTGATATAAAAATATTATATGAAAAATAAATTATTTAATATATTAAAGGTATAAGAAATATTTTATTAAATAAAAATAATTTAAAATATACTTATAATTAAACCCTTTCTTAAAATAATTCCTATATACAATATTAAAAATTGTTTTAAAAATACCTATTTATAATTGAATGGGTGAGTACCATAAGATAAGAGACAATTTGGTAGACATTGAACACTGCTCACAACTGAAATCGCAACACCATAAAGTTGTAGGTGTAGCTTTATGTAAATCAGGTAATGGAAACGGCAAGGTGAAATTTATTTATTTATTTTATTAATTTACAAAGACTGCAAGCAACAGGACGTAGTCCCAGTTACAGCATGCAAGAGCAAAACTCATTCAAAATACCATGACATACATAAAAAATAGAAAATGATAGAAATATGCAAATGATCACAGTTTTGTTACGCATAGTGATGTAATACCTTGCCAAGCAGCATAAAAGCATCAGGTCAAGGAGGAGTGATATCACAGCTAAATTGTAGCAACATTGGTTTCAGGTTGTAAAAATCATCACAGTAGGTCAAAAGTATGTCGACGTACTGCATACATTCAGTTGTCAATGGAATGGCAAAAAACCATTGTTTTATGTGAGGGTGGAATGAGTCTTTGAAGGATCGCGAACTATTGGGTCGTGATGTGAGCACAGTTTAACGGTGTGTACTATGGTTTGTGAGAGACAACGAAACGACATGAAGATTAGGTAGTGAGGCTTCCAGGTGTACCACAGCACATGAAGATCATATGCTTCTGAGAAGCATTGCACGGGAGCCTTTTACCACAGCAACCATGTTACAACATTTATCCCAAACTAGAAGTAACATGGTTTCGATGCAAATAATTCGAAACCATTTACATGATGCAGGACTCCTAAGTAGATTACCATTTCAACGTCTTCACTGGTTACATCACCTCCAGTGGTGTTAAATGAGATACAATTGGTCGACAGAATGGTGAAACATTCTGTTCACGGATGAATCACAATTCTGTTGTGGCATGCCAGATGCCCTTACTCAAGCATGGCAGCACTTTCAGCTACACCAACAGGAAGCTTTTTCTCTCAGTTGCCACACAACCCCCTAAGTGGTATCATGGTTTGGGGTGCTATAACATTTAGTGGACAAACACCTTTGGTCCATATTTCTGGCAGTATCATGGCACAACAATATGTCTGACATTGTGAAACCTGTGGTACAGCCATATCTGCCAACCCAGGCCTGGACTGCTTTTTCAGCAGGATAATGCCAGGCCACATACTGCATGGGCAACTATGAATAGTCTATAAGGCTGCCTTGGTCAGCATATTCTCTGGATTTGTCGCCAATTGAGTATAATTGGGACATTATGGATCATCGATTAAGAAAACTCAATTCCAGCAAACCATGTTCAGTTACAAACCCAATTGCATACTATGTGGAATGCCATCCCTCAGCACATCATTGACCATCTCATTGTATTCAATCCCTCATAGCCACTTGCAGTGGGCCTATTCTATATTGATCTAATGTCAATAAAGTTCCATGCCTTCATTTTCCAGGTATGATATTTTGATCATTTACATATCTCCATATTACAATTATATTCTGTAAATTTCATAAGAATACATCAATTTCTTCATAGTATTGCTATTTCAGTTGTGAGCAGTGTATTTAGGGCTGTTAAAGTATTTTCATAAATTTTACAAAATTTATTGCTGAAAAAATAGGCTTCTGAAATTATTATCTGCTGTTTCATTAGAATAAGTAAAATACCACCTGTACTCTTCTAGTCCTTGTCTATCCTTCTTCTTCCCCAAAAAATAAAACATTATTCCCTTTCCACCTCAAAATTAGAAAACTAAATAATCAAAAGACTTCTTGTAAAGTTGCCTTTTTTTAAAAGCAGTGTGGAAAGAATATTACATTTCATTTACAAATGAATTATTAAGGGGGGAAAAATGGAAAATTTTCCAGAAAAACGTAGCGGAAAATTTTCTGACCCACATCCAAAGTCTTATTGACTGCAATTAAGCATAATAATTAATATTTCAGTATAGTTATAAAGTACATTTAATAATCAGTTAAGCCAATGTAAATTAATAAAATTGTGTAAAATATTTTGCATACCTCTAAAAAATTCTGGTTATGCCGCTAAATAGAGATTACCATTTGAAGGAATTTCTAAAAAAACTGCACATTTACTTAAATATTTACTAACTTAGCACATGTATCATGTTATTGCCATTTGAGCAAAAAATTTAGGGGCCTACTCTTGCATAACTCTGCTACAAATCACATTCCCAGTTATGCTCTCAGACCCAAAGATATATTTTAGTCTTATCATTATAGCATGGGATTACCATGTTTTTGGTCCCGAGTTTGAACTCCCCCCTTTGGTGTCAGCAGAAAAAGCAAGCACACAACCTTCTTCAGTGATGACAATCTCAACACCTCTCACAAGATGACAGCCACACAAAAGACACATTCCACTCCTCCTCTAGTGACGACTCACATCACGTGACCTTCAACCAGTTAAGCTCCTGACTGTGTTCTGCACTGAGATAATGGTGGGCTATATAGGAGGTCCCTTCACTGTTTCTCATAAAAAAAAAAGACTAGCGAGAAAATCCCCTTCCATAGTTTAAACCTAAAAACTGAAAGGCCGAAAAGGTAGTTTTGAAGGGGCTACCAACTAGCTATGACATTGAGGAGATAAAAATGACTCTAACATCCAATGGGTTAGATGTAGTCCGGGTTTCTCAACTGAGAAACACAAAAACAAGATTACCCCTGCCGATCTTTTTAGTCAGCCTTAGGCCTACCGAAGACTGGCAGAGCGTCTACAGACTCACAAGATTAGGGTACTTGGCTGTGAAGGTAGAGGCCTTCAGAGCTAAGGGCTTTAAAATTTGCTACCGGTGCCAGCAATTCAACCACTCATCTGAGAACTGCAGTATGCCACCAAAGTGCCTGAAGTGTGCTGAAGGACACTTCACACGGGACTGCCAGAGACCCAGGACAGAGAAGGCAACGTGTGCAAACTGTAATGGAGACCACCCGGCGAACTTCAGGCAATGCCCGAAGAACCCCTGGAACAAGGGAAAGGCACCGGGGTATGCCCCCCCTCCCCCAAAAAATCAGATACCCCCTTGGAGGCAAAAGGTCCTCGGACCAAACCCCCAGGCACCCCCTCAGGGCTCCTCGCACATAGTGCCACAGGTAAACAGGCACCAACCTTCAGCACCTACCAGATCGGTGCAAGAGCAGGCCCCCAAACCTTCGACCTCCAGAGAATTGACTCTGGAGGAAGTTAGAGCAGCTACAGCTGCAATTGAAAAGAGATCGGAGGCAGAAAAAGCCAGACAGGCAAAGGAGGCAAAGGATAGACTGGATACGAAAGTTAAGGAATGGAAAGAAACTAAACGACTCAGGGAGGAAGAAGAGCTCGCGCAAACCCAGCTGTTAGATAAAACGGGTGGAAAAAAACAAAAAACTATCGAGTTCCAAAAGGACACTCACAAAAAAGTGCAAACCGCGGTTGAGGCTGAGGAAATGGAAGCCGAGACTGAACAGGCTGATAAATTTGATGCTGAAAAGATGGAGGATATCTTTAACCTCATCAGAGGATTTATCAGCATGTTTAATCTAGACGACATAAAACATCTGTTGATGCAGTTCGCAGAGTTGGTACAAAAAAAGAGCGATCCAATGGTAATGGTCTTTGAGGCCCTTAAAATAATCGCGGACTTTAAAAGTAGCAGTGAGAATCAAACCCGTCATGGCTAGGTCCCAAAAGGAGTCAATAAAAATAATATTTTGGAATGCGAACGGCATATCTCCAAGAATAAATGAACTTAGGAACTATGTAAATGAAAATGACGTAGACGCCTTACTAATTCAGGAAACTAGAGTTAGAGAAAGTAAAAAACTAAACATAGCCAACTACTCTGGTTATCATAATCTTAGCTCAAATACTAATGCTAGAACGCCCCATGGAGGAACAGCAATATACATTAAAAGAAATATTCCCCACGAGGAACTAAAAAGCATAAATCTTCAAAGTATAGAAAATACTAGTGTAAAAATTAAAATTAATAATACTAGCCCGTTTATCCTAACCTCAACATATGTCAAAAATATGAGTAGAGTAGACGTAGCTGCGCAGCTGGAACTGCTTTTCTCGTGATATCCTAACACGATACTCGCAGGCGACTTCAACGCACATCACCGAGCGTGGGGCTGTAGGAGAGCCAATGCACGCGGTACACAGACTGCTGAACAACACAAATACTAACATTATTGCTCCGTCGACACCAACCTGCTTCTCAGGCACCAGCGGCACATTCATAGACTTTGTCCTAACGCGAAACATAGACTACGCTCACACTATTAGTACCCTGGATGAATTCGACTCGGATCATCGACCGGTACTGGTGACATTCGACCTGAACACACCTCTTCCAGCCTCTTTGGGACAAGAGAGGGTCAACTGGGAAGTATTCAAAAGAGCACTCTTCGAGCCGCACTTAGCAGTACCTAACATAATGAGCACGGCGGATATTGACTCTGCCACGCACACACTCACAACAGAAATCAAGAGAGCAATTGCCTCTGCCACCACACATCGTGAGTCTCCAAAATTACCCACACTTTCCCACCATGTCAAACAATTAGTCAGGCAAAGGAATAGAATACGTAAGACATGGCAGGCTAACAGAGATCCCGCCCTTAAAAAGGGAGCTTAACAGACTCACGTGCAAAGTCAGGGGAAAAATCGTCGCAGAAAAGCAGCAACAGTATAAAGAATTAATCGAATCCCTTAGCCCAGAAGATGTATCGCTCTGGCAATTCGCAAAAAGACTCAGGAAACCTCAAATTAAGCTCCCGCCTCTAATGGATGGCGCTAAAATCGCGTACTCAGACGAGGAAAAAGCCGAGGCGCTCGCAAGCCATTATGAAAAACAATTCCAACCAAACCACGATCCAATGTGTCAGGATACCCTAAGAATGGTTAGACAAACTTTAAATAACTTCAGGAATTCCCCGGTAACGGCTGAGATTAACCCAGCCACCCCGCAGGAGATAGTAGAAATTATCAAAAATCGTAAAAGCCCAGGGCACGACAAAATCAGAAATATTGCGGTTAAAATCCTACCCCTAAACGTAATATGTTACTTGACTATCTTAATAAATAAAATATTAAAACTAAACTACTTTCCCAAAGAATGGAAGGAAGCGATAATCATAACAATCCCCAAGCCAGGTGAGGATGCCACAATTCCAGCCAACTACAGACCAATTAGCTTGCTACCGACACTTAGTAAAATTACTGAGAAAATAATTCTTAAGAGACTGAACACGCACCTTAGTGAGAATAACATCCTCATTCCGGAGCAGTTTGGATTTCGGCCAAAGCACTCCACCACTCATCAATTGCTGAGAGTGGTAGAGTACATATCTTCTGGACTTAATAGTAAGACACCCACAGCTGCGATTTTTCTGGACATACAAAAAGCCTTTGATAAAGTATGGCACTGTAAATTAGCGTACAAATTGATCACTTTAAAAGTCCCTGACGCTCTTGTCAAACTTTTAATCTCATACTTAAATAACAGACACTTTCAAGTCAGAGTAGGAGGTAACTTATCAACACCCAAGCTCATTAAAAGTAGTGTACCGCAAGGTTCTATCCTGGGCCCGACACTCTTTAACATATACCTGAACGACATTCCCAGGACTCCAAACACAGAGCTGGCACTCTATGCAGACGACAGTGCGATACTTGCAAAACACCCATATGTCTCAGTAATGCACAGACAGCTACAACAACACTTAGACATACTCCAAACATGGCTGGAAAAATGGCGAATAAAATTAAACCCCAACAAATGTCATTGGATCTATTTCTCGAGGAAAAACAAACCGCCGCCGCCACTGTATATAAACAATCATGCCTTACGCGCGGAAAAATCTACTAAATACCTAGGTGTAACGATAGATTCCCACCTAACCTGGAAACAGCACGTAACGAACTTAATCAAAAAAGCGTATATAACTACAGGAGCCTTATATCCAATGATAGGAAACGGAAATCTCAATCAAAACAAACTGCTAATTTATAAATCGGTCATCCGCCCGGGAATGCTGTATGCAGCACCCGTATGGGGATATGCCTGTAAAACTACGATAGACCTCCTAGAGACAAAACAAAACAAAATCCTACGGATTATCAGGAAAGCTCCCAGGTATTTAAGGAACTCGGTAATTAGGAATGACTTCAAAATAAAAACTGTTAGAGCCCAAATTAAAAAGCTAGCGTTTAAATTTTACAAAAACTTGCCATCCGTTCCAAATGAATTGTTATTCAATTTGCATGACTATGATCATCGCAAGGCAAAATCGCGTAAGAGACCCCGCGCTGTCCTAAACATCGATAATCGGAATTAAATATCCAACCTCAAACATCTAATTTCAAATAAAACTCGCGACGAATGTTCAAAACTCTAAGCTGCAAAAGTGCTAGGTAACCCTCAGATCTGCATCAACCCCCCAAACTGCTTAAACTCTAAATGTGCAACAAGCTGCCACACTAGGAGCTAGGACAAATAATAAAAAAGTAGTAAATAAAAACCTCGAACCTCCAATTAGGGTCACTGAATTAATGTCACAGTTTGACGATAAGAACCACATATTGAAACTGGAGGTTAAAGGCGCTTCGCGCCTGGTGCTCTGTTCTGTACGACACTCGACTTTCTCATAAAAATGACGGAGCACCTTTCCAGGGTAAGGAGTGTGTGGGAACCGGCTCTTACATCACTCTGCTAGGAATCGCATTTTTAACACTTTACGACATAGTTGAAAAGTGTTTATGACTTTGTTCATTCTGTCTGTCCGTTAGCACGATAACTGCCGTAAAAATGACTTTATCAAAATTAAATTTTAGTATGTTTTTCAGACGGTCTGTGGGACCTATGGGAATATAAATAAATAATATCACCCAATTAGTTTTTTATTAAACCCGGGTTGAAAAAGTGAAATACATTGAACCCTATGGGACCTAATTTTTCAAACATTTTTTAAGCAAATTTAAAATTCACAAATTACTTCGAAATTTTTAGGAGATATTCACATTATCCCATAAAATATATAAAAAATATTTCAGTAAAATATGTTAAGTAGTTTTTTAATTAAAAAATTTTTAATATAGGAAAAAAAACAAATTCAATTAAATTCTGACTTTTGGGATATCCTCCAGAAAGAAAAAAGAGATATATTGTATAATAAATATCTTTCCAAGCGTTTAATCATTTTGTATATGAGAGAGGCTTCACATTTAAAAATAAATTTGGTAGATAACAATTTTTCAAATTTGTTTTTAATTCTATATAACTCTTCATGATATACTTATTTGATGGCATTTTTAATGCACTTTCCTAGTACGTCCTAGAGAGTTAAAATTTGGTAAACAGCTTAAATTTGTTGAACATTTTATTCTACAAAAATTTGGTGGATCTTTAAATATAGATCATACATTTTTTTCGAAATGGCCTGCAAATAATCCCCGTTCACTTCTATAAATCATTGTTTTAATATTGTTAAAAATTGTGGGCAGCACATGTCTTCAGACTCATATTCACGTTCTATTTATTTCTTCAATAATAATTTGAGTTTATCTTCACAAAATAACAGCCATAAGTATTTTAAATGATATTGAATTTGCACGTTAAACTTAAATTTGGTTCTCATTTGATAGCTGGACTTATTGTCAAAGGTGGCGTAGCGAAAACTCGAAAAAACTAGAATATCTCAAGAACGGCTAGTCCTAGAATAATGGAGTTAGTCTTATTATTTTTGTTGTCAAAAATCACGTATAAAATAGGAATTTAATTGATATAATTGAGCACACGTAGTCTTTTATTTCTATATTTAATGATTTTTGCGGGCCATTTCGCAAAAATAGCCCGTTCTTTTTTCCCGAATCGTACTAGAATAACCTATAAATTATTTATATACCAAATTTTGTTAAATTTGAGATATTAATCACTTGTAGGTTATTGAAATATTATACACTGAATTTTGTTAAATTTGTTCCATTGGTTTTTAGCTAGAGTGGATAAAGGCAATTTCTGCCGGCCATTTCGCAAAGAATGCAGATTCTTTTATTACGAATCGTACTGTAATCTAATGAACATCAGGATTTCCCACAAAAAACATACCAGCCAAATTTTATGAAATTCGGTCCATTCGTTTTTCAATTAGAGTGGATGTAATATCCTCACAGACACACAGAAACCTACACAGATACACCCTTATACACACAGACATCTTCCTAAAAATAGTTTTTTCGAGTTCTAGAAGTCCCAAAACGTGTCCAACGTGTAGATCCTTCGAAAATTCGAGTTCCGATCTTCGGCACGATTCCAATACTTTGAATACATACACACACACACATATATTATCTGTGTATCTAAATTCCGTGCCTATGCAATTACAATAGTTGTGATTTTAAATGAACCCTAAACTTTTATTATTTCTTCAACGAAGCCTAATTTTAACTTATGCAGAATGCAAACATCTCAAGCGATTGTAAGGTGAGTTACATAAGAATTTCTGAATTTTTTTCACACAAAATTATATAGCTCTGGAGTCTGGAATACAAGTTATATGAATGAAATATTAGTTGATTTTGCATAGAGAATTAGATGATTTATACAGTCGATCGATACAGTTTTACATATTTAAGTATAATAAATTACTGTAGTACTGTGATAATGTAAAAGATTTCACCACTGAATGTATCACATTTTTGAGATTTTTAAATGAAATTGCTTTTCAGTTGGAAAGTGTTTCATAATCAATGCTTATGCATGATTAATCTTTCTTGTCAGTTATGTACTCGGACTCAAATATGTCGTTTGGTCTAATCGTTATAGCACAGGATTACTGTGCTTTTAGTTCTGAGTTCAAACCCGAACAAATGGGCTCATACTAGCAACCCCCAGATTAAACTCGCAATTGATACATTCTACTAAAATAGTGCAATAAGTATACTAGTAGCTGTTGTATTACATTCGCAATTACTCTACAAACATCAATAAATTATATTGAAAACTATTGCAGAATTATTTTATTGCATCCTATAAAAAATATTTTTAGTTTGTAAAATTAAATATCCCTTGTTTCATAGTGAGTTGCAATTGTGAAACATGTTCTCAATAAGTAAAGAATTTTATTTATTTATAACATGATCATTTCAAAAGATTATGCTAAAGAATTCAGACAGATGGTTCGATATTGAAAGTAATTGCAATACATCCAACTTCTGTCTTTGTTGTAGTATCTTGAAATTTTATTGTACCTTTGTATCCTCCCTAAAATAAAATAGAAATAGAAATATAAATAATAAAATATAAATAATATTAGTTTGTCGTGGTGCCTAGGGTCGAATCTGGCACAAAACACTTAACTTTGGGAACTCAACTTTGGAACACTCACTGTTGGCTCAACTTTGGTCTTGTCCAAATACATTTACTAAAACAAAACAAACCAATTATGAGTTGACAATGTCAGATTAGGCACCACTACATGTGAGTTCCCAGACAGATCATCCATGTGTGCAATTTTGGATGCCCTCCAATATAATTACTTTTGAAACCAGAACTGTAAACAAGATTAATAATGCTTCCATGTTTTTTTAGGGCAGGGGGGGTGGAACCTAGCTCAAGAAAACCTAAATTTAAATTTAATGCTATTAAAAGTAGTGATATAACTGAGACATTATAGGCTTAGGCAGTATTGGGAAGACCAGTGTTTCTTTCAGGACTTTTTGGCCGGAGGGTTCTTGTTCCAAGGCAAATTTGGAACATTGCGAATTATGGAGGGAGTACAACCTACAAAGATGGTAGATACGTACAGGTAACACGCATCTTTATCTAAGCTACATGAGGTCAAACATGCGAGATTTATTTCTACGGGGACACAACTTTAAGAGCAGGAAATTCTTTGAAAATAGGGATTGTTTTGAAAAAGATTATACGTAGGGACTCCCGGGTTTATTTGTAAAAAGAAAAAAAGAAAGAAAGCTGGCGGATTACAAGAAAGGAATTGAAGGAAAATTTGCAAGAAATTTATGATAAAAATAAGTATAAGAGAATTATGAGTTTTATTAGGAAATGGTTTATTAAAGGGAAAATTTACAAGGAGGTTATGATAAAAAGAAGTATAAGAGAATTATGAATTTTGTTAGGAAAGGAATTAAAGGGAAAATTTACAAGAAGGTTATGATAAAAATAAGTGTAAGAGAATTACAAATTTTGTTAGGAAAGGAATTAAAGGAAAATTTGCAAGAAATTTATAATAAAAATAAGTATAAGAGAATTATGAATTTTTTAGGAAATGGTTTATTAAATGAAAATTCGAAACGCTAAGGCGAGATTCAGAATACAGAATTTTGGATTATGTATATAAGGGATATATAAAGGAGAGTTTATTGATAATCTGAAGAAAATTTTGTTTATTGTGTTTGTACAAATTATGAATTTATTAGGAAATGTAATATGGCATGACAATTCGTGATAATATTGACAAAAATTTATTTGTTTGTTTTTCTTTGTTTTTTCAATGAGAAGGTATAATGTATTTGTAAATATTAGTAAATGGGTTAAAACAGCGAGAAAATTTTGTGGGTAACATAAATGTTGAAAGAAATGAAAAAAAAATGAGACTTGGAGAAAAAAAAAAATAATGGGAGAATAATGTTCACTTTGCAGGACTAGGGAATGGATAAAAATTATACATAACAGTGAAATAGGAGAAAATACGGTATTTTGAATATTAAATGGTGAATAAAGAAGGGAATTAGTTTTTGTAAAACAAAAAAGTCAGGGACTTAATGTTAAATAGGTATTGTGAGTACGAGAGAGAGAATTTGTGTCATCAGACTGTATGTATATGTATGCATTGGTATCGACAAAAGTGTGTGCCTGAATTAAGAGTGTTCCACGTATAATAATTCAGTGATATGATGCAGAAAGTGTGTGCTAATTCATGATCTCCACAGTACAACTTGCACACATGTTTACTTCATAGCGAGAGGTGATGCAGCAACGCCACCCAGTTACAGAGTTCCAGGCTTTCAATTTTCACTTCCATGACAGTGATACGACGACCAAGTGGCATGATGTTCACATATACTTTCAAAGACCACAATTTTCACTTCCATGACAATGATACCATGACAGTGATACGCTCCACCTGCAGATCTCAGTGAAAAAAAAAATGAGACTTAGAGAAAAAAAATAATGGGAGAATAATGTTCACTTTGCAGGACTAGAGAATGGATAAGAATTGGGGTAACAATAAGTTCTCGATTTGTTCTACACTTACCATGAGATTGAAATTGGAAACAGTGGCGTGATATAGCCACAGACCCTCTACTACAATTTTTCGCAAAAGAACTTTTTCACTCCATACAAACTTTGAACTTTGTTTTTTTATCATTGCTATCATGACCATTCCTTCAACTTTTGGACAGCCAATTTATTGGACTTAGAATCTCTATAGAACTAATAGATATGTCGGACAGAAAAATATTTTATACTTTCTTTTTCCAAGAGTTTAATGACATTGGTGTGCATTATGATATTATTGTGTTATATATATATATATATATATATATATATATATATATATATATGTGTGTGTGTGTGTAAATGCAGTTACAGGTTTTTTTAGGTGAATACTGGCCTATGGCACGCCTCAAACTTCAGGGTAGGGGGTGAATGTTCCAAGGCAAATTTGGAACATTGCGAATTATGGAGGGAGTACAACCTACAAAGATGGTCCCTGTGCTACTCTTGAAATTCATATACATTTCCCTAAGAGAATACCTGCAAAATGGTGAGTAAGCAATGTTTCCGAGAATTATGGACAGCGATGGCTCAGTTACAGAGGGGCTCACAGCAGGGCGCTCTTGGGGAGAGCTGACCCCTTGACCATTTCGGCTGCACGTGCGCCCGGGTACGTGGGAACCCTGACTCAGCTGTTAGATATTAATTCTGGGGTGATAACCATCCCCCTGTCATCACAGCACCCAATAGCTGAATATAATTCTGGAATATCCAATGAAAATACCAGGGGCTTCAATTGGGGGAGCCAGTAATAAACCTGGGGCTTAATTGCGTAGCAGGAGACTTTTTTCGGATGTTCGAGAGAGTCAGATTTTTAAAAAAGAGAGAAGAGAATTGATTTTGTGCTTCGGGAGAGAAGGTTCTCCAAAAGAAGTCTGCAGTGATGTCCGGCGTTTCCTGGGCCGAAGTCCCCGCATCCGGCGACGCTTCAACGAAGTATTGAAGGTACAATGCCTGTCTCTTACATTCCGTCTGTTTGACACTATGTTAGTTAATTTCGCGCTCTCTCGACATCCACTTCACTTTACATTTGAGTAAATTAATCAGGGTGAATTTAATTATAAACTTAAATGAAGGAGATTTTTAATTATATACTCTTAATGTTCATTGTTAAGAAAATGGTGCATATAGCACGTAACAATTATTGTCACGACGGTGATTAAGAAAATGTCAACACGAATGTTAATGGGGAGTAATTATGGTTTTGTAAAAGTGTTAATTGAATCAATTAAATATGTTATTATTATTTTTAATTTCCTTTTTGTTAATAAATATTTGTTAATGTTTTATATCATGTCCGTTGTCCTCATTTTCCATTAAATTGATTTATATGTATTTTTATTCGACACGGCCAATGCCGGAGATTGTTTTAATGAACAATATTACTGAATTATGCGTTCTGACCGGACGTGTGTTTAAAATCCACATAACAGTTCTATTTGTTCTATATAAATATATCTATAAGTGCTGTCACATAAAGAGAAACTAGGTAAAATTGTCTCCGGGAGGGCAAATAAATGTCTCCGGGGGGGGCATCCCCCCTAGATACCTGAAAAAAATACTGGAGTACTATATCATTTAATCACAGCACACATTCATTACTGTATTCAAAAATATAAACTGATCTTTTTGGAGGTTAATTTCTTTTCTAAATCTAATGTTTTTACGAGCTTACTGAGCCTACTTATAGTGATTTATCAGTTATTGCAAAGTTTTAAGTGGATCCCTTAATATGATGGCTAAATTTTCAATAAGTGTTAATTATTTATATAAGAGCAAGAAAATGTTTAGTTTCTTGAGCTTTGTTATAAATTAACATTTTATATAATTCAATGGAGATAGTTTGAAAATTTTTGAAAGTGATATATTTTGTATCATTTAATGTATTCTAGGAAAAAATAGAGCATTCACTTATGGGAAGCCATTTAAAAACTTACTTTTAGTATTTTGGCGAAAATTTCTCCAAAGTCTGGTATGACGACTAAAGCATTTTGTAAATTATATATGTTCTTCTTCATTGGACAGCCACATTCCGAGGGAGATGGAAACATAGGGCAAAATTCCTTCCTATGGTTTTGAATCATTTGGCATACATCATATGAACTAAAAAGTAAAACATAAAAGTTTATACTATGCGTTTCTTTTCGATAAATATTAAAAAATATTTTAAACTATTTTACCATTTTTTTGAAAAGCACAAACATTTCCATTCTCTGCATCTATACTTCGCAGAAAACAGCATGAAAAAAAATTCTAAAGACTAAACAAGTTAGAGATTAAGGACTAGATTCCATAAGTTAATATGGGGAAATGAAACAAATGTCTGGAGAGAAAGTTTATTCTTAACTAGCCGCCTTCGGCGACCAGCCTGTTCGCTACCCTTAAAATTCTGACCGTGGCAAACTCGCTGGTGCGACCTACCAGAAAGGTGTAAGGTAACTATTTGGACTGCCAGGGAGTGCCACCCAATTTAGACCGGAACCCAGTGGGGGATCCACAGGGACCGTACCCTCCTTCCCCTACCACCAATCTCTCGGAAGGACTTACGGACCAACATGCGTAACGTGATCGTACTCCGCGTGAACACGGCGGCAGTTTTGGCAGTGGCGGGAATCGAACCAGGGCCTACCGAGTGCAATTCCCGTGAGCTAACCATTGGGATACGGCGCTCTCAACCCCATGGAGTTAAGAAACTTTGGTTTAGTTTAATGACGTTGAAACTAATAATGAAATTTTAAGGCACCGCGACAATCTCCATAATATTCTTTTTATTTATTTTTTTATTTCTTCAGTGTTTAAGTTTTTTCATTGTGGTCCCACTCACCACCCGATGTAAACAATACATCTCCACAATTCAATCCAGCATAATGAGCCAAAAACCTTATAAAAAGCAAACACTAATTCGGTTTTTAATTGTCCCTAGGCCAAATATCGTACAAACCATAATTCAATCATTTAAATTTTATAATGACCATATGCTAAGCTCTTAATTCCACCATTTAAAATATCACATAATTTTCTAACCCGATGCACAATCTTCGTGTAAACGCCGCGCGCAGTGCGCCTGCGCTGGCATGGAAGAAGAACTTATTTTGCCGGCATGCCGCCAAGGAATTTAAATTCGGATATTCTTGAAATCGGGATACTGCAGCTACTTTTTCATATTTCTTGACCAGATTGGGTTTGTAAGAATGTCTGATGTTTGAGCTTTCTAAAAATGTAAATTATTAGTCAAAGTTGTCGGTACTTTTTCCGATGCGAGGATTTAAAAACGAAAGTTCGTTTTTTTGAGCTGAAAATGACTTTTGTTTTAAAATCTTTAAAAAATATTAGAATTTGTCCCTAAAATTTGAAATTGATATATTTTTACTCGCAATTGTCTGCCCTTTTCGGTCGTGTGATTTGTTTTTTCCTACGATGTCTGGATGGTGGGAAAAAAAGGGAAAAACGGTCGAAATCGCATAAAACATTGAATAACAAAAAAATAATTCAAATTTTAAAAATCGGTTTTCACGTGTCACCTTCCCACCCCGCGGGCCTCCGATTGAAAATTTTCGTAGCTCTGCGACGCGCGTGTATAGGACAGCCACACAGACTTTCTTTTTATCTATTTTTATCTCCATGGAAACACCGTGACGTCCCCTCCATTTCTGCGAGCGCATATCGATTAAAAATCGGAACTTCCCGAGAATTCGTCGAGAAAATTAAAGTCATTACTTCTTTAAAATCGGGATCGGGCTGCTATTTATAATTTTTTCTCGACCAGATTAGGCTTGTAAGAATGCCTGATGTTTGAGCTTTCTAAAAATGTAAATTATTAGTCAAAATTGTCGATACTTTTTACGATGCGAGAATTTAAAAACGAAAGTTCGTTTTTTTAGCCGAAAGTAACTTTTGTTTTAAAAGCTTTAAGAAATATTAGAATTTGTCCCTGAGATTTGAAATTGATATATTTTTACTCACAATTGTCTGCTCTTTCCGGTCGTGTGATTTGTTTTTTTCTACGACGTCTGGATGGTGGAGAAAAAAAAGGGGGGGAAACGGTCGAAAACGCATAAAACATTAAATAACAAAAAAATTATTCAAATTTTAAAAATCGATTTTCACGTGTCACCTTCCCATCCCCGGGTCTCCGATTGCCAAATTTCATAGCTCTGCAATGCGCTGTCCCTGAGCCTATAGTGTATAAGACACACACACGCACGCACAGACATTGCCTTTTATTATTTACTAGCCGCCTTCGGCGACCAACCTGTTAGCTACCCTTGAAAATTATGACCTTGGCAAACTCGCTGGCGCGACCTACCAGAAGGGACAATTGGACAATAGTTACCAGAAGGTAACTATTTGGACAACCAGGAAGTGCCACCCACTTTAGACCTTAACCCAGTGGGGTAGGCATCCACAGGGACTGTACCCTCATTCCCCTACCAACCTCTCGTGGGACTTACGGACCCACATGTTTAACGTGATCGTACTCCCCGTGAACACGGCGGCAGTTTTGGCAGTGGCGGGAATCGAACCCAGGACTACCGAGTGCAATTCCCGGCGCTAACCACTGGGCTACCGCGCACCCAACCCCGTGGAGTTAACAAAGTTTGGCTTAGTTTAATGACGTTAAAACTAATAATGAAATTTTAAGGCACCGCGGCAATCTCCATAACTTTCTTTTTATTTCTTTATTTATTTCTTCAGTGTTTAAGTTTTTCATTGTGGTCCCAACCACCACCCGATATAAACAATACATCGCCACAATTCAATCCAGCATAATGAGCCCAAAACCAATTCGATTTTTAATTGTCCCTAGGTCAAAAACCGTACAAACCATAATTCAATCATCGTTCCACCATTTGAAATATCCATAAAATTAAAATATCCATTTAAAATATCCATAAATTAAAATATCCATTTAAAAAATCCATATCGTTCCATCATTTAAAATATAAATATATTAATTTCACTCTGTATACATTTAAATTTTACAATGACCATATGCTAAGCTCTTAATTCCATCATTTAAAATAACACTTAAGGGTGAGCGTCAGTAAATTTTCTGCCCTATCCGCGCTTTGTTAACTTTCGCGGCACACATATTTCGCCGAAATTCTGCTCAAACAGTTGCGAAATATTTTGTTATAGATAAAATGCTATGCTTAGATTATATTAAAACTAAATTTAATACCCAATAAAACATAGAATATATGTTTTATTTTAATTTAAAATATTTTTGGTGCTGCCATCTGTTGTCGTAGTTTAATTCATACCGACTATTTTTATTTTTTAATGAACATTTTTAAATATCTATTCCTTCTAATACGCTATTATATACAACAACAGATCATACATAATGCCATAATCACGGAAACGTAATTGAACTTGGACTTGAAGACAAAACTGCAGTCCTCAGTGATGTACATTCAGATCCCTTATCAGATTTATAGAATGATAAATTACCTTTCCGTGATTGTGGCATTATTATATATGATCTGTTGTTGTATTTAACACTGTATTAGAAGGAATAGATATTTAAAAATGTTCTTTAAAAAATAAACATAGTTGGTATAAATTAAATTACGACAACAGATGGCAGCACCAAAAATATTTTAAATTAAAATAAAACATATATTCTATGTTTTATTGGGTATTAAATTTAGTTTTAATATAATCTAAGCATAGCATTTTATCTATATGAAAATATTTCGCAACTGTTTGAGCAGAATTTCGGCGAAATATGTGTGCCGCGAAAGTTAACAAAGCGCGGATAGGGCAGAAAATTTACTGACGCTCACCCTTAATTTGCCGCCCAGGCGGTGAAGTGGATAGCGTCTCCGACTGCTGTCTAGTGGGCTTGGGTTCGAATCCCGAGTAAGGCATGGGCGTTTTCTTGAGGATGAAGTCAGTCTTCCGCTTTCTGGGTCCTCGCCAAATGTGAAGCTGCACCCCCCAGACCTTCGTCAGTGATGCTTGTTTGTGTTAATAAAAACTTTGTGATCTCGTCTTATGTCATTCTTTGTCCTTCTTCTGGCATCACTGGTCCTGTTTGTGGTTCGACCGAAACAGGAGGTTATGAGCAACAACACTTAATTTTTTAACCCGATGCAGAATCTCCATGGAAACACCGTGCGTCTCCGCTAGCTGTGCGCCTGCACGGGTATGGGAGGAAAACTTATTTTGCCGGCAAGCCGGAGAAATTGAAATTCGGAAATTCTTATTTTCATATTTCTTGACCAGATTGGGCTTATAAAAATGCCTGATAATTGAGCTTTCTAAAAATGTAAATTATTAGTCGAAATTCTCGGAACTTTTCCCGACGCTAGAATTTAAAAACGAAAGTTCGTTTTTTTGAGCCGAAAGTGACTTTTGTTTTAAAATCTTTAAAAAATATTAGAATTTGCCCCTGAAATTTGAAATTGATATATTTTTACTTGCAATTGTCTGCTCTTTCCGGTCGTGTGATTTGTTTTTCTACTGTCTGGATGGTGGAGAAAAAAGGGGAAAAAACGGTCGAAATCGCATAAAACATTGAATAACAATAAAAATTATTCAAATTTAAAAAATCGGTTTTCACGTGTCACCTTCCCACCCCCCTCCGGGCCTCCGATTGCCAAATTTCGTAGCTCTGCGACGCGCGTGTATAAGACAGACACACAGACTTTCTTTTTATTTATTTTTATCTGCATGGAAACACCGTGACGTCCCCTCCATTTCTGCGCGCGCATGTCGGTGAAAAATCGGATCGGTGTCGAGAATTCATCGAGAAATTTAAAATCATTACTTCTTTAAAATCAGGCCCGCCTAACATTCTCTGCTACTACACGTAATGATTTCCCTGCCAGACAGAGCGGCGCGTCTATTTGCCGATTCTGTAGGTTCCTTCCCTAATATTTCACTCAACGTGCGCGTGACAGCAGCGCATTTCGCATCATTTACATAACTCGGTGAGCTGCGTCTACCCTGCACTGCAATTTGCTGATTTTTCTGCCCACTCCTTCTTGGTATCTCATTTTCACTGCCACATAGTTTATATATATATATATATATATATATATATATATGATGATCCAAAAATCAGGAAAAACTTTACAAATTAATAATTCATGCACTAATGAAGATAAATAGATGCCGTTTGCACAGAAAGAGTGGAAATGAAGTCGGATTTTTTGTCAAGAAAAAAAAAATATGTTGTTATTGTTGCAAATCCCCTAAGACCAGCAGAGCTAGATCAGGTCCAAGACATTACACACGCTAAAGAAATCCAGCACCAGCAACGGAATGGCAGCAAGATCCCCCGTGGAGAGCCCCAGGCACGCAAGAATATGAACAGAGGAAGCCTGCTCAGAAGAACATTTGGTGCAGACCTCAAAGCACTTAGAGCCCTCAGTATATTTCATAGATCTGAGATGCCCGCTGAGGAAGCGAGTAAGACTAGTTTGATCCTGCCTATTACAACCAAGTGCCAGAGAACCACCCTGTCGGTTCCCCTGATACCAATGGCGCACTGGTGGAACGAGCTAGGTGTTTTTGTTTTTGCATTTTGTCCTGGAGAAAAGTTCCATATAAGTGAGACGCGCAGAAGACACCGAGGCTACACAAGCACCCGCCTTGGCCAGGGTGGCCGCGATCTCATTTCCTGTGAGGTCAACGTGAGAAGGAATCCACTGTAGGTGGATCCGATGAGACGAGGAAAGTCGTTTCAACTTTTCAAGAATAATCACTCCTATATTATCCCTCACACTATGCCAGTTGGCCAAGTGTTGGACAGAACTCCTGCTATCTGACATAATCCAGATTTCATTTGTCTGAGTGAGTGACGCAAGCGAACCGAGGCCTTCATCTATGGCTATTAGTTCATTACGAAAAGCAGAACAGAAGTCAAGATTCCTCCTTTGAATCTTTACTTCCTGGTTTTGTGATTTGATGTAAATTCCACTACCAGCACCATCACGATCGTTCCTGCTACCATCCGTATACACCTGAACAGCGTCTGCTCGAATATCATTAATTCTTTCGAGAGCTAGTTGCCTTAAATAAACAGGAAGATAAGTCTGCTTATTCACATGAACAGGAAGGTCAGTATGGAAAAAGACTCCAGGTAGACCCTCCGATGGATCGATGCACTGTGTCAAGTGATGCTGTTCCACGGTACCGGCAATAAGATTGCAAGATGCCACTTGGCTAAAAGGATTATTTCTCCTAAATCTTTGAAATAATCTTGAATCTTTCTTTTATTCTCTTTCTTTAAATCTTAAATATTTTTTTATTCTTCTTAATAAGAATAAAAAAAGTTATTGTTAGTATAATCTACATTTCTACCAACAGATGGCGCTATATTAGGTACCTAGTTTACATTACATAGAACAAATCGACTACCACTACTGTCTGCTTCAAGAATGGCGTTATCAGCTACAGCTGCTCTTTTTATACTGTCTGATAATTTACATAATCTGATATCTGTACCTAATACAGCCCCATCTGTTGGTAGAAATGTAAATTATGCTAACAGTAATATATTTTTTTCTTGACAAAAAATCCGTCTTCATTTCCATTCTTTCTGTGCAAAAGGCATCTATTTATCTTTATTCACCTTTATTTATCTTTATTTAGTTCATGAAATATTAATTTTTAAAGTTTTCCTGACTTTGAGACCACCCTATATATATATATATATATATATATATATATATATATATATACCGGTTATCCATAAATTGTCTTGACCGAAAGAGTCGTTATTTTAATTTATTTTATGTATTAATTCTTAATTTAATTTATGCTGAATTATGTCACATACACTAATTTTTGTAATATTGGAAATATCGTTGGACATGCATTGATGATAATAACTGATTAACGTAAATGTGAGATATATAATTATGCGGTACAGTAGTGAGTTTAATAAAACTATGTGAGATACATAGTATGTAGTAAAGAAATAGTCAGAGGCTGTATATTTTAGCCATTGTGATTTGGGTATACACAATCACATTATTTCTTTACAAATTATAACGTGATTTTCTTCTGCTGATCAACATCACTTCAAAGCTGCCTTGCAATGCACCCTTTTAAACAATAGTACATCAGAAACTATTGCATCGTACTTCATTATAGGGAAGTTCTGCGTCTAGGATCTATGTAGCGTAAGCCTTAGTGTTGTTGTTGAGACCCAGGCCGTCCTACCTACCAGAAAGGTGTAAGGTAACTGTTTGGACGGCCGGGAAGTGCCACCCAATTTAGACCCGAACCCGGTGGGGGAGGCATCCACAGGGACCGTACCCTCCTTCCCCTACCACCAACCTCTCAGAAGGACACATGTTTGACGTGATCGTACTCCGCGTGAACACGACGGCAGTTTTGGCAGTGGCTGGAAACGACCCCGGGCCTACCGAGTGCAATTCTAGGGCGCTAACCACTGGGCTACCGCTCCCCTGTAAGCCTTAGTGTGTGTAATCTGATCTAGCTCTTCTTCAACAGCAGCATCTCCTTCATTCACTGCAGCCAGGCCTGAATTAAGGGTCCCAGCTGGGGACGATGGGTCTCGGGCACCCTCTCACTATCCTCTTCTCTTTTTAAAGCGGTACCCCCTCTCTGAATTTTTGCGTTAACATACTCCCTTTGATAAAAATAATTATTTTTCTGCCAGATATGTTCTTTCTATTTTCTACGTTTCCTTTATTTACAGAAGGAGTTTAGAAATTTAGTCGGGGTCTGCTGCTGTTCCCCCCCCCCCCCCTAATTGAGCCAATTTTTTCCATTTTAGCAATGAGCTGTTATATTGAAACCATATCTCCTTCGATTTTCGTGCAATTCTGGTTGAAAGTGGTATCAGCATATCTGGGTTTCTGACGGGTACGGGCACCCCAATGCATTCTTTAATAAGAGCGGTCTTTTTTTAGTAAAATTTTGTCTAGATTATGGATCTCCTCCCGTATTGACGATTTTACATATCCATATTTAATCAAGATTGAAAATGTCTGTTCGGGAGGACCTTGAGACTCGGGAGTTTTGACATGGGTCACATGCGTCTTTTAATAAAGAACACCCTTCTGTTTTAGTAGAATCTTTTTCTGTTACTCGGGGAGGGAGGGGGGGGGGGGCTCGAGTCCGAATCGATCCCCTTTCATATTGTAATTATTCCCTCCCCCTGATATTTGCAAAATTATTCTTATAAATGACAGTCCCAGAAAACGATTGAATAGGATCATGGTATGGAACTTGTCAAGGACAGCAAACAAGAGCGATGTATTTGTTAAGTCATTGGCTACGCCAGTACTTAATGAATCCTCTCTGTCAATTAAATATTCAACTTGGATATTGTGACTACTAGATAAACACTTTGTTTATAAGCAGCATCGATTTTAAAAGAATGATTAACAATAGCTTTTATCCCTTTCAAAGAACCCCTTTACTCTCCATTTCCAAAGAAAAATATGATTTGCGACAAAAATTTTGCAATACTACTGTTTGGAAGACTGATATAGGATTCAACATCAAATTCCAAAACAAGTTCATTAAGGATTTTTACTTCTTGTTCATTTTGCATTTCCGGTTGAGAAATTGTCATTTTCTATGAAGCATCTATTTTTCAAAATTAACTATTAAAAGGAACTTAAATGATAACTGATATGGATTCAGCATCAAATTTTGGACGAAGTAGGATGGTTTACTAAATATGTTTACTTTTGGTTCTTTTTCCAATTCCTATTAAATTTTTTTTTTCTTGAAACATCTATGTCTCAGGATTGGTTATAGATAAAGCTCAGATGGTAACTGATATGGATTTCGCATCAAATTCTGGATGTGGCAGAAGGGCTCTCTAAGGCTTTCCACTTCAAGTTCTGAGTGGTGAGGGGGCAGGTGTCACTTCCTATTCATAAATTTGCATTTGCCCTGCAATATCTATTTTTCAGGATTGTAATCTATAGCCAATCCTGAAAAATAGGTTTTTCAAGAAATTTTGTGAACCAGAAGTGAAAATGTTTAGTAAACAACCCTACCTACTCCAAAATTTGATGCTGAATTCATACTAGTTTTCATTCAAGTTTTATAGCCAATCTTGAAAAATAGACTTCACTTAATTTGATGCTAAATTCATATCAGTAATCATCTAATCCTGTGATTCTTTGCGTCGGACATACGCTCCACAGGGGGCAATTTGAATATATAAGGGACAATTCGACCTATTTGAAGTGAACATGAAGTACTATAGAGAACTGTCAAAATGATGAAAGTACAAACTATATTCAAAGTAAAAGGAGTCATGATGTAACTTGAGATGAGAACGAGACTAAATACCTCAATTCGACTGTTTTGGCAAGAGCGCTACTGTTATCATTCCCATCTGGTTATCATTCCCATCTGTTATCATTCCCATCTGTTATCATTCCATTGTGGTTTTAGCGTTGTAAGCAGGCAAGGTTATTGAGGGAAGTCGCGGGGAAGCGCGGCACCATTGAGTAAACACCCCAAGTTATTTTTTTAGTTATACAGATTTATTACAATTTCTATTGAAAAAATCCGAATTTTTGGTTCAATTAAATCGAGAATTATTGAAAATAAGTATTGGAAAATGCCACTAGATGGCAGCACTACAGCTTTCCACGGAGAAAGAAGACTCTAAGAAAGCTGTAGTGCATAGAATTTTCAAGGGGGAAAATATAGAGAATACAGGGATATTTGTTGAATCCGCGTCCCTTTTACCGGCTTGTCCTGAGCGAACTAATTGTATGGGAACAATATTAGATATTTGGCGTTAAATAAAAACAGACATTGCAGTTTTAGACTTGATATGTGTCGCGTTTTGCGAGCGCTTTGCGCCAAAGAGAAATAGAAGAGTAGTAAAACATGAGGAGAGACCTCTCAAATTGACTCAGATCGCTAATTTGGCTTCAGTTTTCTACATTTAAGAATGTGTATGTTCTCTCTCTCGTCGTTTTTTATGAATAAATTTTCAATAAACATTTGAAAACAAATTACCCTTTTTTGTAATTTTGATTTCTTTTATTATATCTGTTAACCTAGTTCTTTCAGTTTTGGTTCATGACGAAATCGTATTAGATTCAGAAAATTTAAATTTAAAAAATCTTCGATAGATATATTTTTTCTTTTAATAAGTGAGTTGAATAAGGGGGGAGGGGGTTGTTTCTGATATTTTAGGGATTTCTGTCCATCGTGAGTAAAATGGGACACTCAATTTGAGGGGAAAACTTGACTTACCCTGCTGTCTTATTTTTCAGCTATTTAACATTAAAAAATACCTAAAAATTAAAGAATATCTAAATATTTATTAAAAAGCTTTAAAATTAAATTTCCAACATAATCCTTTTATCTGGCATTATTTTTCTGAAAATTTTGGCCCCCGCTGGCGCTTATATTGCTCATATACCCTATGGGCGTATATTTTAATTGAGGTAGCACCCCATATTTCTTATCGCGGCTTCTAATTCAGCGATTTTGATTCTGATGATGCCTAAAGTCTCTGCACCATCTATACGTGTCATTTGAATATACATATTTTGTGTCAACCCCTTGAACGTAACTTTTAGCTTAACTAGCCCCCACAATTTTACATCTCGTTTCCTAATTGGGCGATTTTGCTAGTTCTGCTTGGTTCTGCTAGTGGCTATAGTCTCTGCACCATTTTTACATGTTACCTGGATATGCATCTTTAACGTGACAAATCCCTGAGTTTAACTTTTACTTCAGTAAGCTCCCCCTCCCCCAATTTTCTATCTCGCCTCCCAATTCGCCGATTTTGGTTTTACTAGTAGTTATAGTCTTTGAACCACATGTACGTATCACCAGAATATGCATATTTTTTTAAACAGTTTCCTGGACGTAACTTTTTGTTTAACTAGCCACCACAATTTTACTTTAGTTTAAATTAGGACTATGTAAAATTTTCACCAGGCGGGTGCGTCCGTATGTGTCCAGGAATGTTATGAACGAGCAAGCAGGTGGGAGGTATGTTATTTTACTTATCTTAATAATACACCCGTCGCTATACACAAAACAAATATGTATATACATATACTATATACATATATATATATATTTATATTACTAACACATATATAGGCTTAAATACATAGATGAACCCCCCCCCCCCCCTTTACATGTCGCTCACGAGCCGCCACTGGTTGTAAGTGACTCATAGAAGCAAAGGCGTATAGAAAGTATCGCGGCCAACTAGAAAGACCGGCCGGGGTACTCCTCGCTGGATCCGATGTCACGTGACTAATGTAGTCTCATAAGAAATGACGGGTTTTTAGCAATTTCTCTATTTTTACACAATGTAATTTTCAAAAATATTATTCCTATTGCTAATATAAGAATAATGCATATACTAGGAATAATGTATACTCTAACACCAGAATATGCTGAGTGTTCAGCGCTGAAAGATTAATTAAATATATTGAACGTTAATCTACTATAATATAAATGAATATGTTAGATATGTTTTTTTATCAACTTTAAGACATAGTTTTAATTCGAAAATTTTAATATTTTCAACATTTAATCTTTTTATGTCTTCTGCTAAAAATGACAAAAATGTAGATGTTAAATACTTGCAATCTCTAGAATGCACCAATCTGTAAATAGAGTTAGCAGAATTATTGGCTAATGAGTGGTGTAAAAATTAGTATCGACTGCATATTGAATGTTCGGGTTACAAGAGCAAAATATTTCTTTAATACTACTTAATTCAAATTATAAAACTCTTGGGTCGAAATAGATGGTTAAGGCGTTAGGATCGCACACGGTAGAATTGGATTTCATCCCCGCCATTTGAAACTATCTCTGTGTCTACGCGGAGAGATGAGCATGTTAAACTTATAGCTTCGAAAGTTCAACCGAGAGGTGATGATTTAGGGGAAGGATGGTACTGTTCCTGTAGTTGTCACCCCTATTGGGTTCCGGTCTAAATTGGGTGCCAGTGTCTCGACAGTCCAAACAATTTCCTTACACCTTCCGGTAAGTCGTATGGTCTAGGTACTGACAAAACTATTTTGGGAGGATTACACACTAGTAGACGCGGGTTCGATCCTCGACGCCATCCAAAGCTAATATGTGCACGTAAAATCTGTAGGTCCGATAGTTCAACCGAGAAGTAATAGGTTAGAGGAAGAATGGTATGGTCCCTGTGGTTGCCAGCCTCATTGGGATTCAGTTTAAATTGGGTGTTACTGATTCACCCGTCCAAACAGTTACATTACACCTTCGGGTAGGTCTGATGGTCGAAGAAAAAGAATGAAATTCCCTGAGCATTCGTCCAAAGTATAACAAAAATTTCCCATATTAAAAAAACCCCTATACTGCCGAGATAGCCCAGTGGTTAAGGCGTTGGGATCGTACACGGTAGATCAGGGTTCATTTCCCCCTCTCTAAACTATCTCCGTGTCTACGTAGAGTATTATGGACACGTTAAATCTTTAGGTCAATGGAACACAGACAATGGAACACAAACGGTTGGCCTCCTCGCATAAAAGCCATGTGCGTGCAATCTCCTTCTCACAGTTGTAATGGATACAACCCTACCTGTAGCTGCAGTGAGGCTAGAACGTAAAACTGATGCTGTTGCTTGTCTGTTACGTCTGACTAATAACGCTAAGTAGCGGTCCTCGGAAGATGTTGTAAGTTGAGGGCGACCAGAGCCTGGCCTTCTACTTATTGTTCTGCTGTTTTGGAATTGGGCCTATAAGCGTGAAATCACAGAATGAACCTAAGCACACAGCGCGCTACAGCGTGAATATAAGAATTAAGCAACTTCTCCAATAGATTGGCCGGATTCTAACCTGTCATTATCTAAACTCCTTCTTTGGGACATATCGAATGAAATAGCTGTTTTGGATTTTCACCCGAACGTCCGTAGTAGAAGTAAGGGCGATCAGAACGGAACACTTATTTTACCAAGACGCTGATTTACGTATTTGGCACGGAGTCAGTTGCTATTATGTAGTACAGTCACTTTAAAAAAAAATAGTAGGGAACCCGAACAAAATTGCACCACAAATGCTTTTGGCAACAAAATGTAGCTAAGAATGAGCTGAACAATATATCCCAAAGCCACCAAAATCGCCTCGTGGAAAACCGTATTTTGGGGGTCGGTAGTTGGCGGTTTGTGGTCACGGTATACAGGGTATTTCACCGATTGTGACCTAAGGCAGTGTTCTTCAACCTGTGTTCCGAGGAACCCTAGGGTTCCACTCAAACGCTTTAGGGGTTCCGCGAGTCGATACTACAATTCGTTGTTTTTGTTTTATTTTTCTTCGTTTTCAATTTCATATGACATATATATGTATAATACAAATACTTTATATGAAATATTTATCTTCTTGTTTGAATTAATGCAAATTTATATCTTATATAAAGTTTTTATAACAAAGGCAGATACGCACCTTGTTCATAACATGTAATACGTAATATGACACATCCCCCTAAAATCAAATCTGGGTGTGCTACTGAACGAAGGGTTCCATAAAAAAATATCTCAAAAAAAGGGTTCCGTGAGATGACAAAGGTTGAAGAACACTGACCTAAGGGATTATACTGAACGAAGATATCTACGGTTATGGAAGTTAGGTATAGTAAAATGAATATGCTCCATCAGATGCGATTGATTCTCCATCAGATGCGATGCGCTAGTGACGAAATTCGGAACTTATAAAAATTATCTTTTTAAATCATCCATTGACATCTATTTCTGCCAATTGCAAAGTTGTTCCTCTGCAAAAATCACGCACAAAAACATCAACTGTGTTACTGTAACTTTAAAATTGATTGCTATATGTTATCTTCGTTCCGGGGCACAATCGGTGAAACACCCTGTAGGGTAAACTTGCCTAATTCTGTGTTAGTGTGTTTTATGTACTTCACAATAATAATCATAATTAGCAAAGTTAATTGAAGATGTCAAATAAGTGTTTTGAGTTAATAATTTTAATATTAGTGTGCAGATAACTGATCTGATACGATTGAAAATATAACATGGGAAAAAGAAAATACGCCAATTAAGGGATTAGGGGAGATTTCACAGGTGATCAGGTGAGTATAGTGAAAAGTGAGTAATTTAAAAACTAGAACGTTATAATTAGTTATTTAAATTTCACATGAAAAAACTTTTAGTATCACAGAATTAGGAAAGCATATCCTGTAATAAATGTTACTTGCCTGCAGCATTTGCTTTGCTTTTTAATTATAAATTTTTAATTGATTTATATTCAGACTTGTAACGGATGTTTTTCTGTATGTTGCAGGATGGAATCCCACTGCATTTTATGTGGGGGAACAGTCAGCGAAAGTGACAATGCTCCTATATTAACGCAAAAAAGGGGCAAGAAGTTTAAATGCCGCTTCTCTGGAACGAGGTGATATTTTGAATGCTCAACCTGGGAATAACGTACACACAAAATGTATCTGCAAACATTGGCTGACGTGTTACCATATTTTGCAGCAGCAGGACATACCCGATACACCAAATCTGTTCGCGTACATCTACAGAATATGCTGGATCTGGAAACATTGAATCCTGACCTGTACTCCAAATTTCTGAATGGACTCTTCATAATAAGGAGTTGCCCCTGACTTAATAATTGAACAGGTACTGATGAGGAGTTTGAAAACGACAGGATGCTTGACACCAGGACGAGGTATTACGGATAGTCAACGGGCTAGTTGGCTGATGTCAATGACCATATGTGCTCAGATTAATGAGTCTATGCAAGAACTTACTGGACTTCTCTACTTCACAAGAGAACAGCATGTTGAGGCGTCGCAATCACGCATACAGAAAGATACTTCGGACACACAGACCATCGTTTCGTTTCTAAAATAATTGAAGCCCTTCGTTGAAGGGCGAGAGTTATGTAACATTGTAACTGGAGTGACAGCATCTACTGAGGTGAATGTAGATGCAGCCAAGAACGTAGGTTTGTGTATACTCATGGACCTGACAGGGAAAGCAACATACACTTACACCTTTTGAAAGAAATAAAAAGCTGTAACCAGGGGATCTCAGACAGGAGTGAAAATTGATGGTGAGGAAGTCCATATTGACCAGGCCTTACTCCTTAAGCGTTTGGCAACCATCGCTAACAGAGAATATCCGGACATGGAAGATATAATTTCTTACGAGTTGTGCACACATCCACCTTCCTTGTTCAAGTTCTTCGACGTCTTCCAAAATCCAAACAAACCGTAGTTAGCAGCTGCAATCTGGAAAACCACCAAGGCAGAAGAGTCCATTGAATGCATTAAAAATCACAGCATATACGTTATTGATGGTGACTGGCTTCTCCAACAGATACCATGGCAACTCAGGGCAACGTATGATACCATTTCTAATGGTTGCATTACATACGTCACCAAGTTTAAGTATTTTGGTATAGCTTGTGTTGTGTTTGATGGGTATAGCGGTGAATCTTCCACGAAATATGTCACTCACCTACAAAGGACAAAAGGTCTTCCGTGCCCAGCCACCGAATTTTCTGGAACTATGAAACTCGCAAAGAAAAAGGATGTATTCCTTCTAAATTCTAGAAACAAAGAGCGTATGATATCTTCTATTGGACAGAAACTTACCTCAGCAGGATGTTCAGTTTCATATACGTCTGGTGGGTGATGCAGATGTCCTGATTGTTACTACTGCGGTATCAAAAGCTCAGTTTCATGACCCCTGTCTTGTAGGGAATGATACAGATTTGCTGATATTGCTATTACATTACTGCCAAGCGAACATCCGTTCCTTATATTTTAAGACCGAGACAAAGGTCTGACATATCAACAAAATTAAGTAGCAGCTCGGAGAGCCTATGTGACATCATTTTGTTCATTCACGCTTTCCTTGGCTGTGATACAACATAAAATATTTACGGAGTTGAAAAGCAAGTTACCTTGTCACTTGTCCTTTCCTGTCAGCCGTTCCAGCAACCAAGTGTGCCGTTTTGTAAACCTGGTACTTCAAAAGAAGATGTGATAGCAGTAGGGGAACAAGCTCTTCTACGTGTTTATAAGGGTAGATTAGCAGAATCATTACCATCTTTAAGGCACAGACTGTTTGTGACTAAAGCTGCTTCATCGTCAACTTTTGTTGAACATCAAAAACTTCCCCCAACACGTGCCGCAGCACAATTCCATTACTTCAGAGTTTACCTTCAAATAATGGAATGGCAAGGTGTATCCGAAATGAAACCAGAAGAATGGGGATGGCATCTTGCAGAAAAAGTATATGTACCAACCGTGACAGACAAAAATCCAGCTGCTCCAAAACTTTTGAGCATCATTCGGTGTAACTGTACTACTGCATGCGAGACCGCGCGATGTACATGTCGAAAGCATGAATTACCATGTACGTTATCTTGCGACGAATGTATGGGAATTGCCTGTTTCAACCGTGAGTCTGCAGAAGATTCGGAAGATTGAGATTAAGAAGCGTTTTGTGACTACTTGTGGCACGTAAAACGTGTTAAGATACTAAATGAAAAAAGAGATAAATGCAATCTATAAATGATTAATAAAACATTTTAAAATCAGAAAGTCAAAAAATTGTATTCAAAATCTTACTCCCCCAACCCACACACACCGACTCGACAAAATGTAAATTTGAAACTTACTATAAAAATTATTTTTTTAAATCGTCCAATGACACTTATTTTTGTCAATTACAAAGTTGTTCCCCTAGAAAAATCACGCACAAAGACATCATGAAATTGAATAAGATATGCTATCTTGAAAAACGTCAAAATTTCATTAAAGAATCATAAAAAGCTGGTGTTCACGTATGGAATATTTTGACGTTTTTCAAAATAGCATATCTCAGTCAATTTTAAAGATACAGTAACGCAGTTAATGTCTTTGTGCGTGATTTTTATAGGGGACCAACTTCGTAATTGACAAAAAGACGTGTCATTGGACGATTAAAAGAATAATTTTTTAAGTTCCGAATTTGGCCAGTAGGGGGCGCTACAATCATTCTAATTTGATAGAGCAGGGTCATTTTGCTGCACGTGTACCTAACTACGATAACTCTAGCTATCTTTGTCCAAAAGATATACCCGAGCCCAGATTTTAGTAAACACAGTGCAACAAGTCATTACAAACAACTACCTTGTGATCCCCAAACATAGGGTTTTTCATAGCGCAATTTTGGTGGATTTTGGATATGTTGTTCAGCTCATTTTTATCTATATTTCGGTACCAAAAACATGTGTTGCAATTTTGTCCGGGTCAAATCATATTTTCACTGTACTATATGCACGTGTTTCTATATTTGCATATTGTACTCGAACTATACAGCAAGTTTCATCCAATAAAATTTATTCATTCGCTCGTGATCTAAGAATTTTCATTTCGTGCTTATTTTTTTAGGGGACTGTATATATAGTTAATGGTATAGTGAATAGGTTTAGGTTAACTGAACTGTATTAAATTCTTCCTACTTATTATCATTTTATAGCTTAGTCATTATCTTTCCCGTATTTTTAAGTATCGTTATTATTCACGTTTAATTCCTTTCCTTTTCAAATATTTCTTGTATTTATGGATATATTTCCTCCTTTTTATTATTATTGGTAACACTGATTCTTATATTTTACGATTGGCAACATTAATTTGTGTCTTTTGCGAGTGGCAACAGTTGGATTGCATCTTTCTTTCCAGAACTTCGTACTTTGTAACACGTGATTTTTTTACTGGTAATTTTTTTTAATTTCATTATTATTTTTTAATATTTTTATGCTTGTCCAAATTATCAAAACTCATAGTTATTAACTATCTCTGTTATAAGAAACAAGCATTTTTCTTGGCTAATTTAGATGGATAATTGGCCTTGATAAAGAATCTAGTCTAAATTTGTCGCCATTAAGCTTAGAGCTGATCCATAATATAAGCATGATTGCTTTGTTTTTTTTTTATTTATATATTTTCGAATTATCATAGTTATCATTTGTTGTTTATTCATTGATTTCTATATACTTAATATTGTTTCATTTATATTCCCTTTATTGTTCCATACTTTATTATTTAGGAATTATGGTGCTTACTGCCCGTATTTTTCTTTTCTGTAGTGTTAACCAGGTAGTGAGTTTTTCAATCTTATTATGTTTGATATATTCTTAACTGATTAATTTTTGGCATTACAATTTATCTCTATTATTTCTTTGGATTATCTTAATCTATATGTATATACAAGGTGATTATAATTAAAGTTGCGATTTTAAAACGCTGTAAAGTAAGAACTACTGGTCAGAATAACCTGCAATTTGACCTGAGTATACGTAAAGCAATGGGATTTTGTTTGGCGAAAAAAAAATTACTTCAAAAATGTACCAAAAAATGGCAATATATGAATCCAACATTGAATTTGCTTGACGAAGAACGAAAAAATTAGCCGCTAGATCGCGCGTGGAAGCACACCTCTTATCTGGAGGTATGCTAATTAAGACTAGGCATGCGCACCGCACATTACAGTTGTGATAAAAACGAGGAACACATGCAATTCTCATTGAGTGCCTTGTCATGACTCTGTCACTGAAGGATCGTGCTTTGCTCGTAAAACTTTTCTACCAGAACGGTGACTGTGCGTTAACTGCTCTCAGGAGGTTCGACGAACTTAGCTGACTTAAAAGCATGCATTACGCACCACATCTACAGCATCACCTCTGATACACTCCGATCTGTTGTGGAACATGCTGTTTTGCGCTTCCAACTCGCAGCCGAGTACGGTGGACAGCATATTGAACATTTCTTGCGTATTAGGTGTTTGTTTCATGCTTTCATGATGTTTCAATCTATTATTAAATTAAGTGATGTTGATAAAACTGTCGTTTTCTTTAGTTGACTATTGGTTTCTTTCGGCTAACAACACCCCGTGTTTGGAAAATACAGCGCCGTCTATCGGTACATTTTTGAAGTATTTTTTTTTCCTTCGCCAAACAAAATTCCATTGCTTCATGTATACTCATGTCAAATTTCAGGGTTCTTACTTTACAGCGTTTTAAAATCGCAACTTTAATTATAATCACCCTGTGTATATATATATATGTGTGTGTGTGTATGTACATAAAATAAAAGCTATATATATACATATAAAGCTATATATACATATATACTATATATATACATATAAAACTATATATATACATATATGTGTGTGTGTGTACATAAAATAAAAGCTCAACAACCAATAAACAATGAACTAGAAGATATTAACTGACCTTTAGAATACAGAGATGGGAATTTATATATAGGGATAAGTTTTTCTTGTCAAATTTACTTCGTTTAATTTTCAATCAAAAATAATTACCATGATCCAATATCCTTAAGACACGGAACATGCATCGGTTTAGGGGTTAGTTTGGTCAAGTCGAGCGTCATCTGCAATCCAGAGGCTGGGAGATCTTGCAATACTTCTACTTTAGCAGACATGGATATATTACCTGGATATAATATGGGATCGGGATTAACAGATCCTCCTTTGATTGTAAGTTTCTTTTGGGAATCACCTAAGTACGGAAGAAGTAAACATTTCAGAAGTTAAAAAAGAACATTCTCTAATACAGATTGAGTATCTCCAATTTCAAA
The DNA here is from genome assembly GCA_951213105.1 of Amaurobius ferox. NCBI lineage: Eukaryota > Metazoa > Arthropoda > Arachnida > Araneae > Amaurobiidae > Amaurobius > Amaurobius ferox. The sequence continues at coordinate 66,051,464 of OX578133.1, read as the reverse complement.
ACCAAAACTTTTTGAAAAAGGCTCAAAAAGTTCTGAAAACGTCCAACTGCACTAATGAGAAAGAGCTGGGGATGAAAAGATGTCAAACCTTCATATTCTTGTAAAAATAGTGCCTTCAGTTTAGTTATACCCTTTATGTCAAGTATCCCAATCGAAACTTTTCCACACTTCTATTAGATCTAAAAAAGCTCTGACAATAATCAAGACTAGTAGAGAAGCGTGATAAAATAATTTGGGGAAACAGAAAACTGGAGACCAATATTAATAATAAAATAAGTAAAGTTTAAGTAATTAATAAATAAATAAAGTTTCATGCCATATATTTTAGCACGGTTACAAATAAAATAAAATATACAGTAAACTTCCAGTAATCCGGCACTTACGGGACTTCAGTAGTGCCGGATTATCGGATGTCGAACTAAAAGGGGGTACAAAACGGAAAAATCAACAATGTGATATTTTTACCGACTGAATTACGTAGTGTAGAGTCTCAGAGAAAAAGAGAGTAAAAACAATTTTTGAAAAAAAAAATGTTAAAATTAAATACACTAAATTCACATTAATTAAATTTGAAATATATTTGTAAAGTGGTCAATTAAAAATGCCTAAATAAAGTAGTCAATTAAAAATGCCTAAATAAAGTAGTCAAAGATGCAGTTCATGCACAAATAGCACAAGGTCGGTAAAAAAATGTGAAAAGGAATAGGGACGTTTATAAGCATTCTGATTGGGTAGTTTTAGTCAAGAAATTGTATGATCTTTGCAGTCAGTGTTTCTTTCAGGTATACATTCGCCCCACCCCCTGTAAGTAAATAGAAAACTTGCACCCCCTAAAGTTTCATTTGCCCTCTCCCTGCCAAAAAGTCCTGAAAGAAACAGTGTTTGCAGTTGCAAAGGTTCGTTCAAAAAGTTGTACCCAAGAAGTTTGCCATTCAACTTTCATTTTACATGATGCAAGTTGCCACAATAAGTTGACTGTTCAATTTGATGATTCAACTTATTACATCGTGTATAGGGCCCTTTAGATGATGACTGATATGGATTCAACATTAAGTTCTGGATAGGGTGGGGGTTCACTAAGGATTTACACTTCTGGTTCTTTTTCTATTTTGGGTTAAAAAATTTCATTTTGCTTAAAACGCCTATGTCTCAAAATTATCTATAGATAGCAGTGGCGTAGCGTCCATTGAGGCTAAAAAGCTGAGCCTTCGCTGTTTAAAATCTAATTTAAAGAATTATTTAAACATACTTCTATTTATTATAGTTTTTAAATAACTTTGCGAATATATATGCATTATTTAGAAAATTGTTGCCATTTATTTGCTTAAAGTGACACGTTTCAAAGTATTTTACTCATTAAAACACATATTTTAATGTTTTAGAAGATGAAATCATCCAGCCTTCGTAGTCTATAAGGAGAAGCCTGGTATTAAGCCCACCCAATTGTTAAACTGCTCCCTAGCTCATTAACTAACATGCAAGCTAGCCTTCAGAAAGGAGTGGCTATTGCTTACCGCATTTTCAACCGTTTGTAAACAGTCAATAATTGGATGAAAGAATATTTTTCGGGCAAAACTAAATGGATCCTCCATTTTGGGTCAAACGTGATTCTATTCATTAATATTCGCAGAAAATAATCATTATTTGTAATACTAAAGGATTTGAGTCATTTTTCACGAATAACCTAGTATTCACTTAACTTTAAACATTATCAAAACGAAGAAATATACCGAGAATGACTTCCATTAAACTCAAGTTGTTTGCAAAGTAGACTTAGCACTTTATATCGGCATCAATATGCCGGAGCATCCGTTTGCGTATTTGGGAGTTTTAGAAAGAATGAATCTAATTTTCTTTATAAAATCCCATATTACACGAGAATCTCAGTTAGATAAAAAAAAAGCGGTTGATAATTTTCTAGCGAATTCTTAGCATATTGTAATTATAAGATATTTTACAGTATTTGTAAATAATTAATATACAATATTGTTTAAGGGCATTGTTGACTACACTGATTTTCAACTAAGCTTATGTTCCAGATTTCTGACCAATTTTCAGTGCACTCTTTCTTACATGAGCGCCCGTAGAATATTTTCCGAGGGGGAGCGACTATGATTTTATCCATATAATAAAAGGCAATGTCTGTCTGTGTGTGTGTCTTATACACTATAGGTTCAGCGACCGCGCATCCGAGAGCTACGAAATTTAGCAATCGGAGACCCGGGGGGGGGGGGGGGACACGTGAAGACCGATTTTTAAAATTTTAATTTTTTTTTATTATTTAATGTTTTATGCGATTTCGACCTTTTTTCCGCTTTTCCCGTTTTTTTCTCCACCATCCAGACGTCGTAGAAAAAACAAATCACACGACCGGAAAAAGCAGACAACTGCAAGTAAAAATATATCAATTTCAAATCTCAATTTCAATTTCTAATATTTTTTAAAGATTTTAAAACAAAAGTCACTTTCGGTTAAAAAAAACGAACTTTTGTATATAAATCTTCGCATCCGAAAACGATCGAGTATTTCGACTAATAATTTACATTTTTAGAAAGCTCAAACGTCAGACTTTCTTACAAACCCAATCTGGTCAAGAAATAATTATAAATGGCAGCCCGATCCTGATTTTAAAGAAGTAATGATTTTAAATTTTTCGACGACTTCACGGCGAAGAGTTTCGACTTCCCGCTTCCCCTGCGCGCGCAGCCGGGGACGTCACGACGTTTCCATGGAGATCGTGCATCAGATCGGGTTATTTTAAATGACAGAATTTTCAAGGGTAGTGAACAGGCTGGTCGCCAAAGGCGGTTAGTATTTAATAAAATGGTTTTAAAAGTTCAACCAATTTAGAAATAAGGAAACATTTAAAATGATATATTTTGTGCATATTTATCTACATAGGTAACGTATTTTAAATTATCGTGCATTTCATTCACTTTTAGCATTTTTATGTTAAATAATTTTATTTTATTCACCAAGGAAATAAAAGTTATTCAAAGTGCGGATCCAATATAAATTTCACTTATATTACGAAACCCTTTTCTAAGTTTAAACGCCAATCGCTTAGCCTCCCCAGTCAAAAATATTACACTACGCTACTGATAGATAGAGCTTATACACTACCCGATGCAGAAAATGCCATGAAAGAGCGAATAGAGTGTGATGTTAAAGGACACACAGACAGAGATGGCATATATAAGTAAGTGATGTTAATTATAGAAGGATAATGCAATACAGTAATGGCATAGACAGGGTGATCAGTAGGCAGTAGGACCACCTCTCGCGGCGATACAAGCAGCAACCCTACGACGAACAGATGCATTGAACGTGCGGATATTTTCCTAAGGGATGGATGACCATATGCCTTCAATCATCCTCCACAGGTCGTTCTCTGTTTGAGGCGGGGCAGGGCAGTCAAACTACAGCCAATCGTGTTCCATATATGCTCGATGGGTGAGAGATCTGGAGACAGCGGAGGCCAAGGAAGCACCTGGATACCTTGCAGGGCTTGTCTGCTGATGGTTGCGTGTGCGGTCGTGCATTATCTTGTTGAAAACAGCACTTTGCAATCGCTGAAGGTAGGGCAGTGCAACTGGCCGCAGCACTTCATCGACCTATCGTCGTGCCGTCATTGTGCCTCTGATAGGAGCCAGGTGTGATCGACTATGGAAGCCGATGGCACCCCAAACCATGATGCCTCGTTGTCAAGCAGTATGACGTTCAACAGTCACAGCAAGATAGGATCTGTTTCCACGTCGCCTCCAGACCTTTCACGGAGACTGTCATTCGACAAACAGAACCAAGACTCGTCGCTGAACACTACCGCTGAAGGTAGACGCTGAAGGTATTTTACTTGAAACATCTATTTCTCAAGATTGAATATAGATAGAGTTTAGATAATGGAGGATATGAAATAAGCATAAAATTCTGGAGGGGGGGGGGGAGGTGAACACTACCAGGTCCCATTCAGTCGTCCAAGAGGCTCGGGTCCGACACTATTGCTATATCTCACGTCGGTGTCTTGTTGTCAATGGCAGTCTTCATATTCGTAAAGGACGGTTTGAGCGCAAGCCGCTTTCGGCCAATCGTCGAGAAACTGTTCTCACTAATATTGGAACATCCAATGTACCCTGCAAATTCTGCAGAATGTCGACAGTCGTCGTTTGTGGGGCCGTCATCTCATGCCTTAGAGTGCGTCGATCAACGCGTGCTAAATTACGTCTTGATGGACCTGTACCTGCGACGATTCACATAATATTCTTCAATCCAACTTCTCCAAATCTATTGCACAGTGGACGCATCTACGGATGTTTCAGTGGCGATACGCTGGTACGACCATCCAGATGTATGTAGGCCTAAAATGAATCCCCCTCGCACGATCGTCCAAATGCCGAAACGAGCTTCGGCGTCGTCGGTTAGGCAACTCTTCAACACGTGCCTACTAAAACGAACAGCTCGGAAAACGGGTTTCCGTAGTCGACAGACAGTAACAACTGTTGACTCATCTGCCTTTTCCATCCCTTTTATCCCGCGCTCTAATCAAGTGACCTACTTGCATTTTAGATCATTTGCATACATCGGCCAACTACGTCTACCTCGAAATTTGCATAATTATACGACTAAAGCTTCATGGTGTTGCATTTTCTATGTCGGGTAGTGCATGATAGATAATTTATATGGATTCAGCATCAAATTCTGGAAGAAGTTGGGTAGTTCACTAAGAACTTTTACTTCCGATTTCTTTTCTACTTGCGGTTCAAATATTTTACTTGAAACATCTATTTCTCAAGATTGAATATAGATAGAGTTTAGATAATGGAGGATATGAAATAAAGCATAAAATTCTGGAGGGGGGGGGAGGGGTAAACAGACTCACTCTCGAATTTCTAAGTGCCTATCAGTATCACATCTCATAAATCATCATACTCTATACCTACTTCGTTACCATCAGCAAAAATGTTTATCATCATCTAAAACAGTTCTAAGTTCTTATCAGTTAAACCTCATGAATCATCTTATTCTAGGCATACTTCGTTACCATCCACAAAAATGTTTATCCTTAGCACCACAAAAAAAAAAATTCGCATTCGTTCAATTTCTGAATATCGGTAAAAATAAGTTTATCGTTGCCATCAACGGAATACATATACCGAGGTTATCATTTTCCTATTTCGAAAAATGGGCACTGTGTGTCACTACCCACACAGCATTTTTTTTCACAGTGACGTAAGATTTAGGTCACACTGTGACTTTGGGACGTCACGGGACGTCACAGTACGTCTTGGCAATTTCACAGTAACGTCACAGCGAGGTCATTTTGGTCATTTTCATTGTCGTTTGTGACGTCGCATATTAACTTGTTTGTGACGTCACATTGTAATGTCGTTTGACCGTGATTTCGTAACTTTGCTGTTACGTCACGTTACATTTCTGCAATGTGATATTCACGTCACAGCGAAGTTACTTTGTTCATTCGCAGGGTACGTTTGTGACGTCACACTGTGAATTTGGGTCGTCACAGTACGTCTCGGCAATTTCACAGTAACGTCACAGCGAGGTCATTTTGGTCATTTTCATGGTCGTTTGTGACGTCGCATATTAACTTGTTTGTGACGTCACATTGTAATGTCGTTTGACCGTGATTTCGTAACTTTGCTGTTACGTCACGTTACATTTCTGCAATGTGATATTCACGTCACAGCGAAGTTACTTTGTTCATTCTCAGGGTACGTTTGTGACGTCACACTGTGAATTTGGGTCGTCACGGGACGTCACAGTACGTCTCGGCAATTTCACAGTAACGTCACAGCGAGGTCATTTTGGTCATTTTCATGGTTGTTTGTGACGTCGCATATTAACTTGTTTGTGAGGTCACATTGTAATGTCGTTAGACCGTGATTTTGTAACTTTGCTGTAACGTCACGTTACATTTCTGCAATGTGATATTCACGTCACAGAGAAGTTACTTTGGTTATCCTCAAGGTACGTTTGTGACGTCACACTGTGAATTTGGGATATCACAGGACGTCACAGTACGTCTCGGCAATTTCACATTAACGTCACAGCGAGGTCATTTTGGTCATTTTCATGGTCGTTTGTGACGTCGCATATTAACTTGTTTGTGACGTCACATTGTAATGTCTTTGGACCGTGATTCCGTAACATTTCTGCAATGTGACATTCACGTCACAGCGAAGTTATTTTTTTCATTCTAAGAGTACTTTTGCGACGTCACACTGTGAATTTGGGATGTCACAGGACGTCACAGTACGTCTCGGCGATTTCACATCGACGTCACAGCGAAGTCATTTTGGTCATTTTCATGGTCGTTTGTGACGTCGCATACCAACCTATGTGTAACGTCACATTGTAATGGCTCTGTACCGTGATTTCATAACATTGCTGTTACGTCAAGGTAAGTTTCAGCAATGTGACATTCACGTCACAGCGAAGTTATTTTGGTCATTTTCAAGGTACTTTTGTGACGTCACATACTGATGTTTCTGCGAAGTGAAATTTTGATATTGCAGTTACATCAAATTGCGTTACTACAATGTCACATTCACGTGACAGTGAAGCCAGAATCTCCATTTTAGGAGTATAGTTTTGCGAAGTCATATCTGGACAGGTTCTTCTGTTCTCTATAAGGGCTAGCTGACTACTTCGAATTATCGAAGGAAGAGCAGGTTTCAAGCATCCCCGAACTCGAATAAAACGTTTTTGAGGTGATGTCTGTATGTGTCCATGAGTGTCTGGATGTGATATCTCACGAACGATTGGAGTGGTTTGAATGAAATTTGGTAAATACATTACAATCAGTGAATACTGGAACTATGTCGATTTTAAATGTAATCAAATGTTCGAAAGACACCCAAAATTATATTTTATGAAATCAAATTAAATTTTGAAACTATCGGAATCTTCAATGTTACGTGAATGATCATGATTTGTGTGCATTTTCATTAGCAAACGAATGACAAACTCTAAAACTCTAGCAGAAACCGTTCTGGAGATATTGCATATTTTAAAATAAAAAAAACCCTCATAAAATTAATAATTTAAGTATTAGTTATTTTGAAACATGTTCACTTTTCATATGTAATATTAAGCGATAAATTTGTTAATATCATTCTCGTGGATCTAGTTTGTTCCATTCACAAGAAAAGACACTTTGGGTAACAGTTTTGCATTTTGAAGCTTAACAATTAGCCAATAGTCATGTTTGAAACCTGCTCTTTCCTCGACAATTAGAAGTAGAGTCAGCTAGCTCCTACTGGGAGCAGAGCCTGCGCAGCTTAATGAATCGTGTGTTAATATGACTTCACAAAAATACTCCTAAAATGGAGATTCTGGCTTCACTGTCACGTGAATGCGACACTATAGTAACACAATTTGATGCAACTGCAATGTCAAAAATTCACTTCGCAGAAACATCAAAATGTGACGTCACAAAAGTACCTCGGAAATGACCAAAGCAGCTTCGCTGTGACATGAATACATTGCTGAAACGTAACTTGATGTAACAGCAATGTTACGAAATCACGGTTCAGAGTAAGGCTCCGCTGACACAATCGCCATTTTGTTTGCAACCGGTTCAGTTAGTTATCGTCTGCCTGTGCTATTTCAATGGCGCGCACATGTTATATGACTGATATTTGATACGTAATTTTGTTGTAAAATAGGTGCTTCTGCTTTCAAAAAATTGCACCACTCATTTAAGAAAATAGTCTAGAATACTTTAATTTTCTCGAGATCCTAAGAAAAAGAAGATAAACTAATCTTCGTTTCCTCAGGTACTGCCATCGCTTCAACTGGGAGTCAAGATGGCCGCTCTTACGTCAGGCTGTATATATAGGAGCCTTAGTTCAGAGACATTACAATGTGACGCCACAAATAAGTTAATACATAATACATAAGAAAAGCTGTTCCTTATTTATCTGCAACGTTTGGCGATAAATTTGGCCTTAATTTAGAGAAATATCGCCAGCTTGACACTGTTTCGTTCCTGATTGACGAAATTACCGTCAAAATTGCAAAAATGACTCAGCATTAACGAAAGTGGCGTAATATTGATGCATTTTTTAAATATTTTAATATACAGCTTATTGCAGATGCTATCAATATTGATAATTGTCAATTTGCAACTGTGAGAAATATAAGTTAATTGAGTAAGAAATAGTTTTATATGTTGTCATCCAAAAAAGCTTCAAATGTATAAATAAAAATAAAAAACATTGTGTCGTGGATCTTATACATAATTTTCTCAGCATGAAAGAAGTAAATTCATTGTACTATATAGAGGAAGATCGTTGTGCGATCCACATCAAGTTTTTTTATGTGAAAAATATTTATGATTGGGGTATCTGTGGAGGAAATCGGAGAGTTACGAAAAATGTAAACGTTTTGGATGTTTATAGCTCCGAAACTAGTGGATAAAAATGTAAATAATTTTTCATGTTTTGTCGAAAATATAGTCCAGACTATCTGTAATAATAAAAGAAGATATCGATTTGTCCGTTTTTTCGGCTGTAGAGTAAATTCTAATCGACGTACGGTCATGAAATTTAGTACACAGTTACTTCAGAACACGAAAAGTTGCACCTTGGCGGTTTTTTGTTTGTTTTTTTATTCGATTTTTTTTTAGTTATTTATGTTTTAGTACTATTCTGATACGAATGACTTCCTTAGAAACCAAAAACATTATTTCAGACTTTCGAACTTGACACCATTGGAAAGATCAAAACACTCTCTTTCAAATAAACTTTGAAAGGAATCCATAGAATTAAAAGAATTTAATATATATATATATATATATGTATATATATATATATATATATATATATATATATATATATATGTATATATATATATATATATATATATATATATATATATATATATATATATATATATATATATATATATACGTATGTTAAAACGAAATGACGCACCTGTGATATTCTCGCGGAGATTCATTCCTTCCCTCCACAATCAGAGCAGATGTTTTTTTTTATAGTTGTGTTATCATAAGCGGGCATATTGTTGACACGTTATTTTTGTTTTCGATAAATCGATGCGAGTTCACTATTTTAATCAAAGGATTGAATTTCATACCCCAAGCAACGCCAGGCACATTTTCTAGAAAATGTACTCGATGTTGCCCAAAATGAGCAATAATTTAATAGCCGTGTGTGCACCCAAGCAACAGTTTATTTTACTTTGCTTTTGTTATAAGTGAGCTGTTAAAATTGTATTTGGTTTTCGGGAATTCGCTGCGAGTTCCGGTATAATTTTTATCAGAAGTCTGTTTTTAATCTCGGGTAACGTGGGGTACATTTTCTAGTAAATGTATAAAAAATATAATAGAATTAACTTAATATAAATATAATAGAAAAACTTCAGTATTTTAAACTTTTCTTTTCGAAAAAACTTTAACATCTGTCCAAGTGAGTGTTTTTTATTTTCTTACTTTCACTGGAAATACACTACCCAACACAGAAAATGCAACAGCATGAAAGAACGAATAGAGTTTGAAGTTAAAGAGCAGACAGAGATGGCATATATAAATAAGTGATGTTAATTCCAGAAGAATAATGAAATATACTAGTAGCATAGACAGGGTAATCAGTAGGCAGTAGGTTCACATCTTTCGGTGATACAAGCAGCAACCCTTCAAATAACATATGCAAATAGAGTGAGGAGAGTTTCCTGAGGTATATATGACTATATGCCTTCAGCAATCTTCCACAGGTCATCTTCTGTTTGAGGCGGGTGCAGGGTAGTCAAACGACAGACAGATCTGAGAGGTAGGGCAGTCAAACGACAGACAGAACGAGACAGTTCTTGAGACAGCGGAGGCCAAGAAAGCACCTGGATACCTCGCAAGGCTTATCTGCTGATGGTTACCATATGCCGTCATGCGTTATCTTACAGCTGAAGGTACAGCAGTGCAATTGGCCGCAGCACCTCATTTACATATCGTTGTGCCATTAATTTGCCTCTTATATATACCAGAAGTGACCGGCTATCGAAACCGATAGCACCCCAAACCATGATGTCGCGCTGTCGAGCAGTATTGCGTTCAACATTCGCAGCAGGATTGGATCTGTTTCCATGTCGTCTCCAGACTCTCACACGGCGACTGTCATTCGACAAACAGAATCAAGAATCGTCGCTAAACACTAATATTCTTGCACACTCGTCTACGCCTGGAAAAGAATATGTTTTATATATAAACAATACAAATTAAACAAAATTTGATTACTCAAATCACGATAATAATAATAAAAGAAAATATTTGTATTATTCTACAGTGTAATTTGTAAAACTGATACCAAAGTAAGTAGCAAACATAGCTATTCTGAGTATCCAATAGCTTTGAGTTCAGGTAACAACATTTGTGCTAATCGCAGAAGTTGTAGCATTCTGGTGTAAAAACTTTTCGGACTACTCATTCGTTATAGGTATTTTATTGTTGGTCTGCAACATAAATTTTTTTGTTTTCTTCCAGTCTAATTTTATCAAGCAATAGTTTTCTTTATGAATTTGATCCCTCCCCTAAGTTATTACAGAATCCATATCACTTGCAGAAACTGAAGCTTCCATCATATGTGGTGATTCCTTAGATGCCTCATCACCATAATCATTTTCTAATGCATATTCATTCAGAACTGTCCATTTCCATTTACTCAATTCACATATATTGCTTCTCTGCTTTAAATGTAGGTCTCTTAACAATTATCTTTTTGGCGATCATTTTCTTTAATTTTGCTGCTTCAATTTCAGCTTTCTCTAGAGTATTAGTAAGGATTCTACATTTACCAGATTTTTGCCCATCATTTTGTACAATATAAGTTTTAGATTTAAGGAAATGGGACACATGTTTCTGTGCTATACATTACATTGATTCAGTGTTTGATGTAGAAGACTGACAAATTCCAGCAGAGGTATCCTTTTTTTTTGTCACTTGATGACTATTAATTGGCCCATTCACCATCAAATTCCCACAGTTGAAATCATTTTCAGTTGAATAGGGTCTATCTGTTAGAGAACTCAAATATTCATCACATTGCATATATTTTCATTTACTGGTCATAAGCCCGATACCCGAAAGCAAGTCTGAATAAATAAAAGCACCAACACTAATACAGTAAGCCAAATAATGTTATACGAAAGTTCTAAACTTGCATTATAAATCTATTATTATTACAATATAAAAAATCTTTTCATCCCTTTATAAATATTTTTTAAACTATACAAATGATAATATTGTACCTAGGACCATGGCTCTAGGTACAAGGTATAGCCATTTTTTATAAAATGGCTTCCACAGCCAAAACCCTATAAATATTCCGATTTGTTAATATTCCATCTTTTCCCTTAGTTTATGACCGAAACTAACTGTTATACATAAAAATAAAACTTTGCACTTACCTTCTAAATATCAATATCAAAATAATGTTAAGAATTTTACTTTTGGCCATCAAATTAAAACTTTTCCTTCTACTTAACTGCTATATTTACCTTCTTTCATTCAAAATGGTTGCTAAGATTTCAAATCATGGAGCTACTTACCTCAAAGAGTAATAATGTAAAATAATGATTATTTAAATAAAGCTGAATGGCCCTAGGTACAAGAGTTTCCCGTATTCAGTTATAAACTTGCTGTGCATAAAAAATTTTTAAATTTTAAATGTTATTTTCAAAGATTGTAATATTAAATCAAAATTAATAATGTAAATCAAATCAGAGGCAAATTATGAATGAACATCGAAACAAAAAATAAGTATTTTTGTTGTCGTTGTTTGCAGTATATTAAAATATTTGAATTAAAATGCCGTTTTGTCTATTTTCAATTCTCATTTTCGAGTTCTATAGGTCTTATATTTGAAGGTTTCGGTTGAAATTCGCTGTAACATTCAACGATCAACGCCATTGTTCTTCCAAGCGGCGGTTATGTTGTTCATTAAATTGCACATTGTCGCATGTCGTGCAGTTGCTGAATATGTTCTTCGGTAGTTTTGGTTGAGATTCGATGTTCTTCCAAACATTGGTTATGTTGTGACTTTATTTCGTCAGTTAGTAATTGAGTTGCATGTTGTCACATATCTTCTAATCGCTGAACATTATGTATCATGTTAAAATCAGAGGTTCTTTCCATGCCTCTTTCCTTGGTCTTGTAGTCATTGTAGGCAAAGCAGTTTTTCAAAATGCAAACAAAATAAGAGATTGTAAGATGAGTTGTATAAGAATTGCTGAATTTTTTAAAGCGAAATTACTTAGCTCCGGAGTCTGGAATATAAGTGATATGAATGGAATATTCATCGATTTACTTAGATAGAGAAGCAAGCGATTTTATAGCATTGCCTTTTTTAATGAAGTTTTAAGTTTCCAAGTAAAATAAATTATTGTACTATGATAATTTTAAAAATATCACTGCTGAATGTATAGCATTTTAGAGATGTTTAAATAAAATTGCATTTCAGTTGGAAAGTGTTTCATAATCAATGCCTTATGCAAGATTAATCTTTCTTGTTTAAAGTATAAATGTAGATTTAGTAACTAAATTTCCTAATGCATATTTTTGTCGTTTACTATGTATATCTATCTTATATGGTTTCGAAGATATTTCAAGTGAAAGTAAGCAAAATGAAAGAAAAAAACATTTGTTCAAACAGATACTTTGCAATACTCATTTTCGTCACAGAAACCCCAAGCATAAATATTATTCACATAAAAAATGTGCCCCTTTTTTTAACAAGTGTCCTTTTCTTGGTAACAGCACCCTGCCCTTTTTTATCCTGGGGGAAACTCTGTTGTAGGCCTATCTTCTTCATCCAAAGGATAGCTTTTGAGATTAGAATCCAATCAGTCTTCTGCCAACGGTGTCATGTTCTCTTTATTAAAATTGAAATTCTGACATTTCCTAGTTTCATAGGACATCTTTAGGCCCGTTTAAGATATAAAATTTTATAAATATTTATAAAAATACACCACTTTACTTAAAAACATAAACATTGCACTATTTCGCATTATCATGAGTCCCGGTATAAGTTCTCTTTTCAACCGTTAAAATATAAATATCACAATTGCTAGCAACTGATTTGCTAAGCAGATTGAGTTACACCACAAAGTGCTCTTTTACACATATCTAATAAACTTTTAATTATTGATCTCAATTCATCTGAATCCCTATGTAAGTGAGGCATAGTTGAATATTGGATTATTTTTGTAACTATCTTACAATGACTAAACTCCCTTTATCTTACATAAATGAGGTGAAGCTGAATATTGCACTCTTTTTTAATCATTTTACAACCAATAATAAAACGCATGGATATTACTGACTTCTTATTTACTGCTAAAGGATAATAGATGGTTAGGAGGGTGTTGTAAATAAGATTTTCCAAAGTTGAAATATAGTTAAATCACCTTCTCGCATCCAATATACGTTCACCTCATTTCATGAAAATCCTTAAGTCTGTTCTTAAAATAAAATATGCAAGAATATGACACTTTATAATATACTGTATAGTACATAACAATTAAAATATTTTATCACTATATTTTCTTGTCTTTTTATTATTTATACTAAAATGATAAAAAAGGTTCTTAAAATGCCTAAGCAATAAACAGAGATAAATTACATCATTATCACAGCACAGATGCTCAATTTCAGCTTCCACTCCCATCAATTGTGCGAGCAAGTGACTGGATAGTCAGGAAACACTTGAATGAGATGCTTGTCACAAAATCCTACATAAATCAAAAAATTAAATTTTACTTTGCAAAAGTAAAGAATGTCTAAAATTTACAATTCAATTTTGTTCTAATTTTAATTAATTATCCCATTATAAAATTACATAAAAATATTTTTAAATAATATTTTATAATTTATGTATTGTATTTCTTACATTCTAAGAATGTAAGACACCACCTTAATTTCCGTAATACCAACAGAGAAAAAGCTTTGATTTAAAAATAAATGAAAAAGTAAAACTAAAAATTTCTTTTATTTTAATAGAATTCAATTTATTAACAGAAATAGTATTTATCAGTAAGTGTATTATTCATCACTTTCTTCTGAATCAATATCAGAAGAGCGAACCATGCAGAGTCTAATGACTTTGAGCTATATTTATCTTCATAAAAAAAAGAATTGCAAGACACCATCGGTTCTAAGACATATATGCAATATCGCATAGACATAGTGCAATATCGTTCAAATTTATTTTATATCCATACTATATTATTTAAATCGGAAAAAATTTAATAAAAATCCTTCTGTTACATAAACGCATTGGATTTAAATCCATTGAAGCGACATGATACAATTTTCTTCAAATAAATTGTCGTAAAAATTATTGTCTGCGTAATGCGATCTCTATGGAAGGCTCAATTGTTCATTTTTAATTAATATCTAGATAACCCCTGGTCTTAAAAACTTAAACTAAATTGTAAGTGGGGCTAAGTTAAGCCTACCCACAAAATTTCATTAAATTCGGTTCACCCGTTCTCCTGTGATAAAGATACAAACTTACATACAGACAGACAGATTTTCAATTTCATTTATATGGATTGTTTAGAAATTTAACAATAATATTACAGTAAGTGACAAATTTATGTATACATATGATTGTATAGATATGACTGTATATATATGATAAGTATTAAATTCTACATATACATATGATTGTAAAAAACATTTTTATTTTAGGTAATAAAATGTTTTATACATGCAACAGGTAATTCTCATTCTTTCTGCAAAACTATGTACAAGCCAGAATAAATTTTAATTCAATACAATTTTTCTGTACAAATATCCAAATCTAACTGCACAATTTTAGAATTTTAAACTGCATTAAAAACAGTATTCGAAATTATTTGTTAGTTGCATTTTCCACCTTTAAATTTCATTTTGACAACGAGATTCTAAACCCAGCTGTAATTTTTTATGTCTAACTTCCCTGTTTAAGTATAGAACCTTTTGGTAACTGAGTAAAACTGCTTGGGACCCATTAACGCTTCATTTTCTGCTATCAATTTCTAACCGCGATTGAAAATAACCATAATAATAAAAAAGGAGGATATAGAAAAATCTGATTTTACATATAAAATACACAAATATAGTATATCACATTTAAAAGATAAGATCACATTTTTAGTGAAAAGGCAGAATCGACAAGTAGCTGCACTATGAAATTAAAACAATTGGTTAGGAAAATGTCACAGTATTACAAGTTTATTATAGTTATACAATTCTGATATTTACTTACTTTCCACTTTCAAAACATAACAAGAATGAAGCTAATCTAATCACGCTTGGCAGATGGCCATGAATCGAATACACGCCGAATGCGTAACAAAGGAAAGAGTGTTATAAATTAATCTCAATCGCTAAAGAAACTTATAAAATTAGAAAGGAATATGCAATATACTTATTTACAAAATACTGAATTATAAGATCAATAGATTACAAAATAAATGAAATTACCTTTTGACAAAGATATCCAATGATCCGTTAACAATAACATCTTGCCGCGCGTTCCCGCAAATAAACAAACTGCCAACAAACTGCCGCAAATAAACGTGGGAGCCAACAGATGTTGCCATTCCACGACACAGAAATTATTGCTCTGCTCACTTTCAACCTAACAATTTCACATTATTTTCCACATTCATGATTATTTTAAATTATTATTTTCATCAATAATAAGAAACAATAAATTGAATAAAAAGTATTTAATTTTGAATGAAAAAATGCAATAAATAAAATCATGCAAAACTCAAATTCGATTTACTAACGCTAACAATATTTCTTGTACAAAGAAGATTGTAACATAAAATAAAAGAAAAGAGCAAGTTCGTGGAGTACTTTCCTTTTACCGTAGTCACCACCAATATTTACAATTTTTTCTAATTCTGGAATAACAGTGACTTTATAAATACGCACGGCTGAATTTTGAAACGCCCGCGTTATCCTCAAAGTTCCCATCTCCAACAAACAAATCTGAGTCAGGGCCGCCTAGAAACCTGGGCCCAATAACATTGCACAGAAGGTGCTATTCCCCTCAGGAACAACATATCTGAACCCATTTAAGTTCATGGAGAAATGGAAAACAACACTTTTATAGTTACTATGCCCCCAGCCCAATGATAGAATAGAGAGAAGTTGCAATGCAAAGTTCTAGTAACCAAGCCAAAAGTAATCAACAAATATCAATGGAGTGCTTCCGATAATAGAAAATCAAATAAAATTCAAGCTTTAAAGCTTTACACGTGGATAAGCACTAGGCCTAAATGAATTGTTCATTTCGAAAAAACTCTTTGTCAAGTACAAGTATGTAATCAAAATGAACACAAAATGCATGTTTCTGATATTAGAGATAGATTATATATATATATATATATATATATATATATATATATATATATATATATATATATATATATATAATAAGATAAAATTAAAATAGTTATACTAATTTAAAACATGATAAGTGTCATATATATATATATATATATATATATATATCTGCATTATGAGTTTTGTTCCAGAGATAACAAATAATAAAAAATATTTGTAATCATTTTAACGTGCTATGTGCTATTACAGAATTTATAGTTATTATCCATGATTTTGTCGCCTTAGAAAAAAGTAAATAGTTTTGCCTCTTGTTTTACTATGAAGTTTTAAATAATATTATTCATTGTCCTACTATACTTTCTTGTGTTTTTGGAGTTTCATATGACCTGTTAATATTAGACATGAAAACAAGCAAACAAATAAAACAACAATTATATTAAGAGATTATTTTGTATATAAATTTGTTAACCTCCTTGATACATATTGCGCGGATATCGATATTTTTATTTTGACGCCTGCCATTTTTTTAAAATGCCAGTTTTAATGCTCTTAGCTTTTTATTGTTTAATATTCTAGTATTTTATGTTCTTTCAGATTACTCTAATTGGATTTTATATGCAGTTGCCACTTAAATTGAATTGAATTAAATTGAATAAATATGTTCCAACCGGGATATATTTTAACCGGGTTTTTGAAAATATTTATAGTAAATGTGTCATTTTGATTGTAAACTTACTTTCTTTTTCCAGAAATACATTTTTAAGAATTCTTAAAGGGAAGAAATTTTCGAAGACATTTTAAAAGTACTGGAGAATTCCTATAATAACTTTTCAATCAAAGATATCTATTAAAACGCGTTCTCTCTAAACTTTATTATTATTATTATTATTTTCTAATTATCGGATATTTTATATTGGAATTTTTATTTAGATAATTTCATTAAATATTGAAATTATATCCACTATACTTTCAGAATTTTATATATATATATATATATATATATATATATATATATATATATATATATATATATATATATATATATATATATATATATATATATATATAATATATATAAAAATAAATTATTAAATCCAAAGTTAGATTGTATGTAGTTACTCATAATACACTATTCCAAAATTTTTTCTACAAATACAAAGAAATTAAGACAAAAAGAGGAAATAATAAAGCATAATGCAAGTCATAAGGACAAAGACAATCAACAAATTTCAAAAATGAGGAATGCAAATAAGAAAACAAAAAAATCAAGCAAAAAAGCTTGCACATGGAGGAGATTTAGGCTTACGAGATTAGGCTTACGAAAAGTTCATTTCGAAAAAATTCTCATCGGGTCCATATATCTTTTCGAAATGAACACAAAAATGCTTGTTTCTGAAACACAAGATAGATTTTATCTATAAACTTGTGTTATATGGACGACAAGCATAAAGATTGGAACAATAAAGGAAACATAAATACCTCAAAACGCACCTCTTCAGCGCAACCATGACGAGCAAAATATGACTGGATCATCGTTGCCATATGCCAAAATGAAAAGATGTGATTTGCTGTTGCCAAAGAGAGTAATAAAAACAGTACTGCGCAAAAGCAATAAAATGAGTTATTCAACTGTTAAAGCTTCGAGATAAAAAGATGAAAATATAATTGCAGGAGAATGAAGAAGTACGGCTAAAATAAGATAATAAGGGGAGAATATGAGAATTTTAGGCTAATCGAAACTTATTAACTATACTATTGACTAAATATGCAGGATATTGATACATTTTACTGGTAATTTTGAGGTTATTAATGTGCAAAGCATGAAATTTTTTATCTGATAATCTATAAATTCTAAAAAGTTGATTAAGTATAATATTTCTAAACAATTGAATCGAGTTGCAGGAATTAAAAGGTAATAATTTATTAATATTAAATTTAAAAAAATCTTTTTTATCATATAATTTAGTAACTATCCCATGAGCAGGTTCTATAATTAGATTTAAATCCAAATAATAAACATTATTACTAATAGAAGTTTCATTAGGTATTAATTCCAAATTATCCGGATAGAAATCTATATCTATGACATAGTTATCAGTAAATACAAGACAAATCAGATCATCTACATATCTATAAATTTTATAATCAGTTGAAGTAAAGAATTTTTCATAATGATATAGGTATAAATTAGCTAACATACTGCTACTACAGCCACCTTGTGGAACACCTGAGACTTGTAAGTATAATTTATTACCTTGAAAGATATAATTATTGAAAAGAACAAAATGGAGAAGCTTAGGAAAATTGGTAAATTTTGTAAGATTAGAATGTTTAGTAATATAAGCATTATATAAAGCTAAAATGACATCATATAGATCAGTGATCTTAATATTATTAAATAGATCTTTAAAATCAAAAGTTTGAAATCCTATTATTTTACCATGCGTTTTTAATTTATTTTTTAATTCCTTACTGTTATTTAGAATAATGTAGCTATCGCCAGAATCTCGTAAATTGCTATTTAGTACATTTAAATAATTTAGTAATAATTTACTAGCAGTGGTAGAGTATGAATTATGACCACTAGTAACAGTTCTAAATTTAATAGGATTTTTATGAAATTTAGGTATAAGCACAATATATGGAAATGTCAAAAATTTATTATTAATATCTAAATCACTATACATATTGATAATTTTCAATTTGATACTATTAAGAGAGTGTGAATCAATTTTAAATAGACTATTATTTTTTAAATAATCTAGCAGATATTGAATATAGAATTTTTTACAAATAATAGCATAATTATTAGAGGCTTTATCTACATAAGTAATAACAAAAGATCTATGTAAATCATTAACAGAATGCTTTATATTATCCATATTATATATGGATCTAGATAAATTAATACTACAAATGGTATTTTTAATAGATCTTAAAATAGTAAATTTCCACATATTAAATGCCTCTAAAGGCTGAGCATATTTAGAAGCTAATCCATAAATAAATTTATCAAGGTCCAGATTGATTGACTTTAACACTTGTTTAGAATTATTACATGAAGGTAACCTGAATTTAGTGCCAAATGACATTATAGTTCTTAAAGATTTATCTTTTACAATGGCTAAGTCTCCAGTAACTATATGACCCAAGTGTGGATTTATAAATTCAGCATAATTATCAGCACTACAAATACATTCACCATCTAAATTTGTTGAGGAATCTATGTCGACTGAGAGAGATTTTGAAATTGCATTGTAATTAAAAATGGTTCTTCCAATAGGCTTGTTATATTTAAAAGTTTTTGTAACATTCAAATCCTTTACAGGCAATAAATGATGAAATTGATTAAATAAATTCTTAAAGTTTATGGAATTATAAATAGGATGCTTAAATGATATTACACAATAAGAATTGGAACAGTTATTATGATGAAATTGATTAAGTTTTATTTTTAAATATTTTGATCTAGTAATGAGCAAATCATAGAAAATATGATTAAAATGTTCATTAGTAAGATTTAACTTTAAGAAAATAGCATAAACTGTGTTTAATTGTTTTTTCTTAACTGCAAATACCCATGATTTAATAAATTTCCATTGATATGTGTTATTGAATTGTTGATGCATACTTTTAATCTCCGCTTTAATATCATATTGGGAGGAGCTTCCTTTACCGCGTTTAAATCTTTTGAGTTTAGCCAATTTACTATTATGTAAAAGAGGTTTAAAAAAAAGGTGATATATATATATATATATATATATATATATAATATATATATATATATATATATATATATATATATATATATATATATATATATATATATATATATATATATATATATATATATATATATAGAGAGAGAGAAACTTAATTTCCTAATATATATTTTTGCCACTTATTCTTTACATCGATCTTTCATAGTTTCGAAGATATTAATGAAAGTAAGGAGAAGAAAAAAATCCGCTCGAACAGATAAATACTTTTTAATTTTCTTTCGAAAAAAAATTTTTTTTTCAAAATATTAAAATATTCGAATTATATTTATATATTCTTAATCTGGACCATATTTCCCACAAAATAAGAAAAATTATTTACATTTTTACTTTCTCATACGTAGTATTGAGAAAGTATTGCTTCACTAAAATTTATATTTAGAGATTGTGATGCCAATCTATGTTTTAGGGCCCCTGAGCACGCTTTGATTATGTTTGAAGTGATGTCTGTCTGTGCTCGATTCTTTTTGTGTACTCTATAGCTGCTAAAAGTATTAATGGATTTTTATGAAACTTTATATTCTGATTTCGTGTATACGAAAGTCGAGTTGAGCCTTTAAATTTCTATTAGATTCGGCAAACATAAACGTCCAAATTGTTTACATTTTCGTAATGCTCCGATTTTCGCTACTGATACTTCAAGCATAGATGTATGTTATTCACATCAAAATATAAGTTAACTTAATTTTAGAAATAAATAGCTTTAGTGTCAAAACTTTTTATTCTGATTTAGTAGTTTTTTGTTAGATTTTCAAACACTTTCAAAAATGTATGTGAATAAATGTTGCCAAATTATGTAGTATATCCAAAACGATGGAAACAAGCTGCTTCGAGAGTTAAATGAGGAACCAGCATAAAAAAATTTCAAAGCATTCGTTCAAATTATCGTAAAATTGCCAAGTCATAAAATACTACGAAAGAAAAACAGATTTGAAAAACTACATGAGATATTTTAATTAAATTCAATTTAATAATACCAGAGAATTAAAAATTGTAAAATTAAAAATATATATAAAAAATACTATGGCTGTCTACTTCAGTTCTTGGAACATTCTTTTTAATTGTTCAGCTTTTTTTCCTTTCATTTTCAATCTAGTTTGATCAAATGTTATTTGAATTTCGTTGATAAAAGTAGCTCATATAATTTCCAAAACCAGTTGATTCCTTCGCTTGATTAAATTCCGCAATTCTTTTAAATTCCGCAGTCTTTTATTCCTTGGTATTTATTTTAAAGTGATTTTTTGAATTGACTAGATGTGTGTTTAAACATAGCTTTTGAAACCGTTTGAACAGTTTATTTTTGTATATACGCTATATATTAAGAAGCTTAAATTTACCGTGTTAATATTGCAGCAGTATTTGTACCATTATTTGATTGAACTAATACAGGGTACTGAAAATGATCAAATTGATAAAAACAAGAACTTTGAACCTCGAAATAGTAGGTGTATTCACATTCATGAATTAAAACCCGATAAAAAAAAAAATCTGATGCGAGCAGCACATGACTTTCCTTATATTGCAATGAATTTACTACGTTTACAGTAAAAATAAAATAGATTATTCTTACAGTAGATACTTATATTTTTTTCAAGATATTGAATTTTCGTCAGAGTCGTCATTTTCATTGATTTAGAGTCATTTTTATCCATTTGACGAGATTTTCGTTAATTTGGCAACATTAAAAAAGTTGGCGACATTCAGCTATCGTTGCCAAATCTATTGTTGCCAAAATCTCACCAAGCGTTATGGACGGAGAAATAATGGCGTTCAAATTCAAAAGTATTACTCAAAGTATCGTTTCTCAAGAATGGAACGAACTAGATCCACGAGAATGATGTCACCCAGTCACCCAATTTATCGTATGATATTACATATGAAAAGTGAACATGTTTCTCAAAAGTTAATATTTTTTTTCAATTTACGCGATTTTATGATAAATTTATTTGAAAAATATGTAATATCTCGAGAGCAGTTTATGCTAGCGTTCCAAAGTTTATGTAAATCATTTTCTAAGAAAATATTACATAAGATTTGTCTATTTGCGTAACTTTATTAAATATTTTGATTTTTTGATGATTTTTTCAAAATTTCACCGAAAAATTTAGGGTGGGGGGGGGGAGAGGTCCAAACATTCGATTGTGTTGAAAAACAATAGATTTACAGTATTCAAAGATTGTAATTTTTTTACCAATTCATTCGAATTTCTCCGTATATAGATATTGTCTTCATAGACTCAATGACACACACTCACACACACACACAGCCATCACCTCAAAAACGTTTGATTCGTGTTCAGGTATGCTTGAAGCCTGCTCTCCCGTCGAATACTCGAATTCGAATTCTACTTTACACCCTGAATATAAGGAAAGTAAAAATAATAGATACATAAAAAATAAGTCCAGGTGTTATATATATAAATTGAGAATGAGATGCGTCGGTATAGGTTCACGACATAACGAACTTTTCATTCCGAAAATCGATAAAAATGTCATACGATATATCAGGTTTTTGATTCAAAATAACAAAATTCATAAAACATCGAAAAACTCACTATTGTCAAATGAATGAATGTTTTGTAAATATATTTAATCTGAAATTAATGAACAACATTGTTTAGAAGTCATCTCGAGATTTTTTCAGTCTATTATAGGCTTTCGGTGCTCATCCATATTTATTTATCCGTGCCCGCACATAAGAGGTCTGCAAGGCCGAAATCCAGATTTCCACTCGGACAGCCCCGAAATGCTAGTCTTTAAACCCAGCCCGAATCCAAAGAAACGTATAAATGCACGATCCGACTCGACACGAAGATTAATAAGTCTCAGCCCGATATGATTTGTATTCAAATGTGTTAAAAACATGAATGTGGGAAATTACATCTACGGCATACGCAATGATACACGGCATTCTTTAATTTCCCGCCACTAAGATTGTTGATAAATACTAGAACAGCTTCCTCAAAACTATCGAGCAGCTGCATTTTGGTTGTAGATGTAAAGTCACTGTAAAATATGGTAATATAAGGCCAGACAAAATATGTTCTTTCTTTTTTCATGAAACATTAAGCGCGATTCTCTGTGACATTCGTATTTATAGCTTTTCTTAAAATTACAAGTTTTAAAGTTTTTAAATAAAATTGGTACTTTTAGCGATTTTAAATAAAAAGATACATTCGAGCATTTTCTTAAATTGCAAATGTTAACGCTTTCCTTTAAAATTGTGAATTTTAGAAAATTACTCAAAATAAATGAATTTTAATGTTTTTTCTCAAAATATTGTGAATGTGAGTGAGTACTTCGCCAGATGTATCGCGAATACGCAGACATATTTTATTATTTTAATACAAGTTAAAATGTGTTTGAAGTCCTAAGAAAGTCCTATTTATTACTTATTTTTTTACTTTTAAAAGTAGTATGAATAGTATTGCTTTATGAATGAGTAGTTTTATAAATAGTTCTCTATATTTGAAATTTTGGTTTTCCAAAAAAAAAAGCGATATCTCAAAATAATCAAGTGAATTTCACGAAATTTGGTAAGCTTATTACTTTCCTTATACATAAGTAATATAATGTATAAGAAAAGTATTGAGACGGGCTTGAACATTCGAGTTCGAGTTTTCGACAGGAGATCACGTTTCAAGCATCTCTGAACATGAATCAGACGTTTTTGAGGTGATGTCTGCGTGTGTGTATGTGTGTGTGTGTGTCCGTGAGTCTGTGAAGACGACATCTCACGAACGAATGGAGAGATTTGAAAGAAATTTAGTACAAAAATTACCATCTGTGAACACTGAAACTATATTGGTTTTAGACACATTTCAGAACACTCCTAAATTTTCGAATGAAATTTGGAAAAACCGTAAAAAAATCAAAATTTTCAATGAAATTACGTAAATAATAATTTTCTATGTTATTTTTCATTATAAAACGATTGACACAAAAATTAGAACGCTAGTATAAATACAGGGTATTGAAAATGATCAAATTGATAAAAACAAGAACTTTGAACCTGGAAATAGTAGATGTATTCATATTCATGAATTAAAACCCGATAAAAAAATCTGATGCGAGTAGCACATGACTTTCCTTATATTGCAATCAATTTACCACGTTTAGAGTAAAAATAAAATAGGTTATTTTTACAGTAGATACTTATATTTTTTCCAAGATATTGAATTTTCGTCAATGAGTCGTCATTTTTATTCATTTAGCGTCATTTTTATCCATTTGACGAGATTTTCTTTAATTTGGCAACATTAAAAAAGGTTGGCGACATATAGCTAAATTCGTTGTCAAAATCTCGCCAAGCGTTATGGAGGAGAAATAAGTTATTCTTATAGCAGATAAATCACTATTGACTTTCAAATACAAAAGTATTACTCAGAGTATCTTTTCTCAAGAATGAAACGAGCTAGATCCACGAGAATTATGTCACCCAATTTATCGCATGATATTATATATGAAAAATGAACATGTTTCTCAACAGTTAATATTTTTTTTTCAATTTATGCGATTTTTTGATAAATTTATTTGAAAAATGTGCAATATCTCGAGAACGGTTTATGCTAGCGCTCCAACATGTATGTCAATCGTTTTCTAAGAAAAAATTACATAAGATTTGTCTATTTGCGTAACTTTATTAACTGTTTTGATTTGTTTGATGATGTTTTCAAAATTTCATCTTAAAATTTAGAGGGAGGGGTTCTGAACATTCGATTGTGTTAAAAAACAATAGGTTTCCAGTATTCACGGATTGTAATTTTTGTACCAAATTTCTTTCGAATTTCTCTATTCGTTCGTGAGATATCGTCTCCACAGACTAACTGACACACACACACACACACACACACACACACACTTTCACACACATACATATACACACACACACACACATACACAGACATTACCTCAAAAACGTTTGATTTGTGTTCAGGGATGCTTGAAGCGTGCTCTCCCGTCGAAAACTCGAATTCGAATTTTCGACCGTGCCACAAAACTTTCTTTATACATTATACCATATATATAAGGAAAGTAAAAATAATAGATACATAAAAAATAACTGCAGGGGTTATATATATTGTGTATCGGTATTTTATAAACTCTTAATTTTACTGTTTTAAATGTGTTTTCATGCTGAATGTAAATGTAATATATTCTGTGTTAAATGTTCGTCTGCAAAGAAACCGCACTTTTCATGTACTTGCATATTTCGTGGCTGTGACTTCCGGTTTTGAGGAGTCCGTTTATGTAGATGTATTATTATTATTTTTTTTAATTCTTTCTTTTTCGGAGCGCCTGTGAAAGCGAGTGCTGGATGGCGTGATATTTGTTGTGGCGTCTGATTTGGTAGCGGTTGAAAAAATATATAACAGAAATCTCATCGATATAAAATAATGACTTCAAGTGTCTATGAATAAATATAAAGAATGCTGAAAAAATTATGTTGTGTAATACATTTAACATTTATGTGAATCAAGTACATATTGTGTTGAAAAATATTTGAAACGATGTGATATAACATCTAATAGCTGTTTTATGATAATGGGAATGTTATTATATCTTAAAACATAAATTAAAGATGTTTTTCTATATTATGATGAAAATTATTGTGTATACATGTCTCTGCCATTTTATTAACTTCGTAGCCAGCCATTGGTGAGTCCTGTCACTCATCATCAGGGAAGGCGAACCTCTGGGGTTATATTTATTGAACCACTATTACAGTATCATAAACTTTTACCCGGCTTGATTCATCTCCGGAACTTATACTTTTACATTTACATGTGATTACGTCATTATATTTTCCCTCATGATTGAAAATTCTATTTATAATACTTCTTTTTAATTTGTAGGCATGTTTTAAGTTAAGGTATTTTGAGTTACAACTTCTCTCTATTCAATCTTTGAATATATATATATATATATAATAAATTTTGAAAATCCAATGAAAGAGTAGCAAAATAAAATCCAAGCATGAACGCTTTACACGTGGACAAGCCCTATGCCTAATAATGATTGGTTCATTTCGATAAAACTCTTTATCAAGTCCAAGCATTTTAAAAAAAATGAACACAAAATGCATGTTTCGAATATCAGGGATAGATTATATCTATAAACACTGACAACTTGGACAACATGCTTATATATATATATTTTTTTTTTCAAAATTTTAAGAAATATGGAATGTGCTTCGAGGGATTTGTATGTACAAAATTGTAAAGTATCTATTTCAGACTATTTTGTGTGCATCATCATATTTCAATATTGGATTTTCTTTGTTACATATAAAGTACGTTAAATGTGGCACCCACAACCAGTTGCTTTTTGATTTTAAAGTTCAATACAATTTTGTAAATTGTCAAACTGCACAATAAGCTATTTTTTTTTTATAAAAATACGGTCATTGACCATAAATTGAAGTTAGCCATACATATTATTGGACAGTTTTCATTCTTAAAAATAGTTATACACAGTTATTACTTTATATTTACGTTGCCCGTAAACTATACTGGACATGTTGTGGTTCGGTACGAGTCCCGCAGCTAGTGATCACTGTTTTATGTATCGCTTAGAAAAACGACAGTTAAAAGAAAGCAGTTAGTTATAGCTGAAGGTAAATACATAGTGGGTTTACAAAATCCTTTGTCTTGAAAAAGAAAAAAATATATAAGTTCTTAATCGTACATTTCACAGTGTTATCAATACATGATGTTGAAACCCAGACCGTCCGACCTACCAAAAAGGTGTAAGGTAACATCAATACATGATGTGAAATACAAGACACAACAGTGACGTTTATATAGCTATTGTTCTCTGTTTTAAGCAGCAGAAGTATAATAAATTATTACAGTGCCGTCATAGTTTTGCCAATACCACTGCTACGTTGCATTGTAACATTTATAGTTAGGGCCGAAAACAACACAAAATATAGTTACGACAATGTTACAGTGTCATCAATGAGCGATGTTATATAGAAATCCCAACTGTTACGCCTCATTGTAACAATAATATTCAGTTGCATAAAAGTTACAAAATATAGTTACATCAATGGCATAATGTAGCCAATATGCAATATTGCATACAAGTCACAACAATGACGTCATATTGTGACATTCATGTTTATTTGCAGAAAAGTTACAAAATACAGTCACAGTAATCTCACAGTGTCACTAATTATCGATGCTGCATATAAGTCGCGTATGTGACGTTGCATTGTTATGTGTTTATCAAGTGGTTGAAACGTCACTAAATATAGTCCCAATAGAGTCGCAATGTTACCAATACGCATCGTCCCCTTGAAGTAACAACTATGACGTCACATTGTAGCATTTATGTTTAGTTGCAGATACGTCACAAAATATAATCACAATAATGTCGTGGTGTCACCAATTTGCGATGTTGAATATAAATTACAAATGTGACGTCACGTTGTGACATTTATGTTTAGTTGCAGATACGTGGCAAAATATAGTCACAGTAATGTCATGGTGTCACCAATTAGCGATGTTAAATATAAATCACAAATGTGACGTCACATTGTGACATTTATGTTCAGTTGCAGATACGTGGCAAAATATAGTCACAGTGATGCTATGGTGTCACCAATTAGCGATGTTCAATATAAATCACAAATGTGACGTCACATTGTGACATTTATGTTCAGTTGCAGATACGTGACAAAATATAGTCACAGTAATGTCATGGTGTCACCAATTAGCGATGTTAAATATAAATCACAAATGTGACGTCACATTGTGACATTTATATTCAGTTGCAGATACGTGGCAAAATATAGTCACAGTAATGTCATGGTGTCACCAATTAGCGATGTTAAATATAAATCACAAATGTGACTTCACAGTGTGACATTTATGTTCAGTTGCAGATACGTGACAAAATATAGTCACAGTAATGTCATGGTGTCACCAATTAGCATGTTAAATATAAATCACAAATGTGACGTCACATTGTGACATTTATGTTCAGTTGCAGATACGTGACAAAATATAGTCACAGTAATGTCATGGTGTTACCAATTAGCGATGTTAAATATAAATCACAAATGTGACATCACGTTGTGACATTTATGTTTAGTTGCAGATACGTGACAAAATATAGTCACAGTAATATCATGCGGTCACCAATTAGCGATGTTGCATACAAATCACAAATGTGATGTCAAATTGTGACGTGTTAATGAAGGTGCAGAAACTTCACAAAATATAGTTACAATAAGGTCACAATATTACCACTGTGCAACGTCACATACAAATCACAACTGTGATATCACATTGTGACTCATATGTCACGTGATTGCAACGTCACTGTCACACTTGTGACGAACTTTGCTGTATGGGTAGTGTTCGTTCAATTTCCGAATATCGTTCTCATGAATCAGCGTATTCTAGGCACACTTCGTTAGTATCGATAGATCAATCAGTATCACTACCTTTATTCGTTGTAGAATTTTTTAGGTAAATGGGGTGCATAGAAACTTTTAAAGGGGTGGCAACACGGAAGAGGCGATATGTGTGATGCACATTAGCGCTACATAGTGGTGGAAAAGAGCAGTATAATAATTTTAAAGGATTTTTTTTAGGTAAATGGGATGTATAGAAACTTTTTTAGGAGGACAACACGACAGTGGCGGTATGGAATAAATCCATCATGGCCACCTACTGGTGGAAAGGAGTACTACCATAGTTTCAAAGATGGAACTTTGGATTTTTTAGGTAAATGGGGTGTATTGAAACTTTTTAGGGACGGCAACAAGGAAATGGAGGTATGGCCTGAATCCATCAACAACACCTAGTGGTGGAAAGGAGTACTACCATAGTTTTAAAGATGGGACTTTGGATTTTTTTAAGTAAATTGGGTGTATAGAAACTTTTTAGAGAAGGTAACACGGAAGTGGCGGTATGGATTGAATCCATCAGCACCACCTAGAAGTGAAAAGGAGTAATGCCATAGTTTAAAAAATGCAATGATTTTTTTAAAGATTAAAAGATTGTTTTAAGGATGGGACTTTGGATTTTTTCAAAGATCCAAAGACACTTTTTACGGGGTGGCAACACCTGAAGTGGTAGTATGGAATGAATCCATCAACGTCGCCATGCGGCGAAATGGATAACTAGGTATTTTTTAAAAGATGGGACATTGGATTTTTTCAAAGATTCAAAGAAATTTTTTAAGGGGTAGCAATACATGAGTGGCAATATGGAAAGAACCCGTCAGCGCCACTTAGCGGCGAAATGGAGGACTGGGTATTTTGTTAAAGATGGGACTCTGGAGTTTTTTAAACATCTGAAGAAACTTTTTAAGCAACACCTGAATTGGCGATACGAAATGAATCCATCACCTCCACCTAGCGGCGAATTAGAGAACTAAGCTAATTTTAAAAGACGCGACTTTGGATTTTTTCAAATATCCAAAAATCTTTTAAAGGGGGAAACACCTGAAGTGTCGATATGTGTGATACACATCAGCGCCACATAGTGGTGGAAAGGAGTACTACGATAGTTTTAAAGTTTAGACTTGGAATTTTTTGAAGAAACTTAATACACCGATTGCTGTTATAAAAGTTACATTTTACTGAAATATCGAGCTTTAGGGATTAAACTTGCGGATTACCAGATGAAAATCAACGGTCTCGCAATAAGCAACCCCTGAATAATGTAAATTTTTAATAATTCGCCTTTCACATTTATTCGACAAATCGAATATTTTGGTGTGCAGAACCCCCTAAAGAAGAAAATATTGGGAAACTTAATTTGCGCATTTCTTCCTTTCGAATTATCTACCCGTTCATCACATTAAACTCTATCTCATCCCGAGGCCCCCTATATTTTATTTCTCCTCTTAACTTTTTTCTGTGAAGCACACCCATAAATGAACATTTTTGAAAAACTCTGTTTGTCTTGGGTTTTTATCAGATGATTGGCCCATATACCAAATATCAAGTCTCTATCACATTTAAAAGGAAGCGTGGCTCATTTATTCGGAAAATCGAACATATTAGTGTGCGGCACCCCTTAAAGTAGCAAATATTGGAATTCTGAAATTTCGCACTTTCTTCCTTTCAAACTAACACCCACTTAAACGAACGTTTTTGAAACACTATATTCGTCTTGGATGTTTTCGTCAAATGATTAGCCCATATACTAAATTTTAAGCCTCTATCATATTTTAAAGGAGCCTTTTCTCATTTATACGGTAAATTGAACATTTTGGTGTGCGGCACCCCCTTAAGTAGAAAATATTGGAAATCTGAAGTTGCACACTTTCTCCCTCTTTTTGTGATTTCTATCAGTTGATTCGCCCATATACCAAATATCAAGCCGCTATCACGTTTTAAAAGGGATGTTTCTCCTTTATTCCGAAAATCGAACATTTTGGTGTGCGGCACCCCCTAAAGCAGAAAATATTGATAGACTGAAATTGTACACTTTCTTCCTTCCAAGATATCCATGCTTACACCAAATTTGATATCTCTATCTCATTCCGAAGCATGGTTTTTTATCAATTCACTTTTCGAACGTTTTACTCTGGAGGAACCCCTTAACCGAACATTTTTGAAAAACTATATTCATCTTGGGTGTTTTCGTCAAATGATTAGCCCATATACTAAATTTCAAGCTCTATCAAATTTTAAAGGAGCCTTTTCTCATTTATTCGGTAAACCGAGCATTTTGGTGTGAGGCACCCCCTTAAGTAGAAAATATTGGAAATCTGAAATTGCACACTTTCTTCCTTTCGAATGATTTATCCATACACCAAATTTGAAGTCTCTATCTTATCGCAAAACATGCTTTCCTATCATTTCACTTTTTGAACGTTTTGGTGTGGAGCACACCCCTCTAGAGAACGCTTTCGAAAAATTCGGATTTTCCAGGGGTTTTTATCGAATGACCGAGCAATGTACCAAACTGCAAATCTCTAACTATTCGGGAAGTGCCTAAAAAAGCGTGACAGACAGACAGACAGACGGATGGACGGACATTTGGCAATTAGTATATACTAGCCGAATACCCGTTGAAAATCAACGGTCTCGCAATAAACAACCCCTGAATAATGTAAATTTTCGAATAATTCGCGTTTCACGATTATTCGGCAAATCGAATATTTTGGTGTGCAGAACCCCTAAAGAAGAAAATGTTGGAAAACTTAAATTGCGCATTTCTTCCTTTCAAACTATCTATCCGTACACTAATTTAAAGTCTCTATCTCATCCCGAAGAATGCAATTTTATCATATCCCTTTTCGAAAGTTTTCCTATGGAGCACACCCATATATGAACATTTTTGAAGAACTGTATCCGTCTTGGAGTTTTTATCAAATGATTAGCCCATATACCAAATTTCAAGCCGCTATCACATTGTAAGGGAGGCGTTTTTCAATAAGTCTCTATCTAATCGCAAAATATTCTTTTTATTATCATTTTATCTTTCGAATGTTTTTGTCTGGAATATACCAAATATCAAGTCTCTATCACGTTTTAATAGTGGCATTTCTCCTTTATTCCGAAAATCGAACATTTTAGTGTGCGGCACCCCCTAAAGTGTAAAGTATAGGATAACTGAAATTGTACACTTTCTTCCCTTCAAATTATCTACCCGTACACTAAATTTGAAATTTCTATTTCATACGGAAGCACGTTTTTTTTTTTTATTATTATTCCACATTCGAACTTTTTTCTCTGGAACACCCCCATAATTGAACATTTCTGAGAAATTCTATTCGCCTTGGGTGTTTTCTATAAATGATTAGCCCATGTACCAAATTTCAAGCCCCTATCAAAATTTAAAGGATGTGTTACTCATTTATTCCTCAAATCGAACATTTTGGTGTGCGGCACTCCCTATAGTAGAATATATTGGAAATCTGAAATTGCACGCTTTCTTCCTTTCAAACGATTTACCAGTACACCAACTTTAAAGTCTCTATCTCATCGTAAAGCATGCTTTTCTATCATTTCACTTTTCAAACGTTTTGCTATAGGGTAACCCCTCTATAAAACATTTTCGAAAAATTCGATTTTTCCAGGGAGTTTTATTGAACGATCGATCCGTGTACCAAATTGCAAGTCTCTATCTATTCGGGAAGTGCCTAAAGAAAGGCGTGACAGACAGACAGACGGACATTTAGCAATTAGTATATACAGTGACCGCCGGTTATAAGATTCAGTGGTTATAAGAAACAGCCGTTTATAAGACCCAAAACGACAGAAACAAATACAAACTTCATTTTAACATTAAAATTGTGTCGCTTATAAGAAACACGATTCCGCTTATAAGAAACAGTTTTCTACAGAAAATTTGTTGATTTCCTTGCGACGCGGGTGTAAAAAAGAAAAAAATCCATTTGTTTAAGGTTAACTGAAGGACGAGTTGTTATCTCTTGTCTCTGGGCGTACGGGGAGGGGGTGGGAGTTTGCTATGTAACAAAGGATGACAGAGAATTTCTCCGTAGAAAGGCTTAGGGGGAACAACCCCAAACCAGTAAGAAACGAGTTTTAATCTTTTGGCAGTTAAGGAAACATACTGATAAGGAAAGGCATCTCTGCTTATGCACTCAAATAAGATTCGTACAGCTTTAGTTAGTCATTTTATGTTTTGCTAGTGGAAGCATGTCGCAAAAGAGAAAAACCCTTACTTTGCTTGAAAAGCAAAGTTTACTTAAAAAGTATGATTCTCTACCTCTGTGTAGTCAAAGAGAAGCTGCTTCTGCATTAGAAATTCCGCACTCAACATTATGTAAAATCCTGAAAGGCAGAAATGAAATTTTGACGCCAAATTGTAATCTTCAAAGAAAACGGAAACGAGAAGGAAAGGCAGCTGCTATAGAGGAAGCACTCTTACAATGGTTTTCTAACGCCAGATTAAAGAACGCTCCTATCAGTAGGGCAATTTTACTGAAAAAAGCAGAAAATTTTGCGGAAAAATTAGGAGAAAAAGAGTTCCGTGCGACTGATGGTTGGTTAAGCCGCTGGAAAGAACGAAATAACATTGTGTACAAAAAAAATTATGGAGAGAAGCAGGACGCGGACTCCGAGTCGGCATCTTCATGGATTACGCAAAGCTTACCACCTCTATTAGAAAAATACGCTCCTCATCAAATTTTTAACACTGACGAGACTGGGCTCTATTTTAGAGCGATGCCCGAGTATACAATGATGTTCAAAAATGATCTATCCTCCGTTGGAAAAAAACAAAAAGATCGAGTTACAGTTCTGTTAACAACAAATATGACGGGAACTGTAAAAAAGAGCCCTTTAGTTATTGGCAAAAGCAAACGTCCGCGCTGTTTAAGTGGAATAAAAAAATTGCCAGTGATCTACGAAAATTCAAAGAATGCCTGGATGACAAGTAGAATTTTTGAAGACTTTTTGTTAAAGTGGGACAGGGAACTGATGGGAAGAGAAAAAATTCTTTTAATCCTTGACAACTGTTCGGCTCATCCTGTAGTACAGCTGACAAACATTGAACTTTGTTTTTTGCCACCCAATACAACTTCCATCATACAGCCTCTTGACCAAGGAATTATTAAAGCATTTAAAACCCTGTATCGGTCAAATTTGCGACAGAAAATAGTAGATGCAATTGATGAAGAGAAAGGATCGGCTTGCGAAATAAGCAAGAAAATAACCTTGCTTGATGCTATCCATATGATCGCAGGCGCATGGAAAAATGTTTCTGACATATGCATTTTTAATTGCTTCCGTAAAGCAGGATTTTTGAAAAATAATGTTGACATACCAGCAGAAGATGTAGAAGAATTAGAAGCACATTTCGAAGAATGGATTCACATCGATGAAAATTTACAAACATCTGAAGAAAAAAGTGATGATGACATAGTGGCGGAAATTCAGAATGTTTGCAATGAAGAAGAAAATGAAGACGACGTTCCACAAGAAGAAAATTTTCCTACAGCCAAACAGTCGCGAGAAGCCCTAACTATAATTAGAAAAACTCTTGAACATAGAGGGGCATCAGAAAAAGTTTATGGACTATTTTATGATTTAGAAATGGATGTACGTAAACTAATCACAGACTCATTAGCACAAACAACACTGGATAAATTTTTTGCTGTTCCTCAGTAATAGATTACGGTATGTATGAAAATGTACTATGCTCTTATACATAAATGAACGACCTATGAGTTTTACTTTTTATTCTTATTTAATTACATACTAGTATATGCATACATATAGATAATATTTTAAGTTGTAAGGCTTAATTCGTAAAATAAGAAATATTTTTGAATGCAAAACTCAATTTACAAATGTATTATGTATGTACTAATATTTTACTTATATACATTTATCTTTTAAATTCTGTAAAATTGTGTTCAATAGTTAGTATTTACAATGGAAGAACGATATTTAAAAAATTTCCGGATTTAAGAAACAACTGCTTATAAGAAACAAAACGAGCGAAACGAACGTGTTTCTTATAAGCGGCGGTCACTGTACTAGCCGAATACCCGCTGAAAATCAACGGTCTCGAAATAAGCAACCCCTGAGTAATGTTAATTTTTGAATAATTCGCGTTTCACATTTACTCGGCAAATCGAATATTTTGTTGTAAAGAACCCATTAAAGAAGAAAATATTGGAAAACTTAAATTGAACACTTTCTTCCTTTCAAACTATCTATTCGCACACCAAATTTGAAGTTTCTATCCTATCGCGAAATATGTTTTTCTATCACTTCAACTTTCGACGGTTTTCTATGTAGCACCCCCTTAAAAGAACATTTTTGAAGAACCGTATTTATCTTGTATTTTTTATCGAATGATTAGCCCATATACTAAATTTCAAGCCTCTATCTCATAGTAAAGAAGGCGTTTTTCATTTATTCGTCAAATCGAATATTTTAGTGAGAGGCATCGCCTACAATAACAAATGTTGGAAAACTGAAATTACACGTTTTCTTCCTTTCCAACTGTGCCGATTATTAATTTTGTTGATTAAAATTAATATTGTCAAAAAATGCATTTTACATTAAATTAATTATTTATTAGTATATTAATTATACATGTAATCTGTTCTAAAACTTACTGCTGTGTACATTGCGTTGGTGGCCGCAAAACCCACCTATTTCTGTGCTTAACGGGATACTAAGTTAACAAACTAAAAATTAAGGTTAATAGTAAAGGGACAAACATTTATTTATCACATACTCAATTTACACTCTTTAGTTTTACAAATTAAATAAATATCACAATAGTGGAATACATCTCAATGGTAGTTCGGGGGGTGTAATGCCAGATGAATTGATATTTGGTTGGAGCACGTGGTGGGATGCATTAATTAGCTTTCCCTTAAAAACACAAATTTAGACAAAGAGGTTATCCTCATATAGTTTAATTGTACGGTACCTGATCTTCTTTCATATAACTTGGGTAACACCGATGCTTTGTCACACTTTACACTTGCAATACCAGATGAACATGAGCTCTCCTTCGAATTCCTATATCAGAGACGCACACACAACTCTTAACTCTGCTACCGTCGCTTCTTCTTGACTAGTCTAACTCCAACAGCCTGCCTTGACCAATTCTGACTCCCACTTCGATCAACTCTCACTTATATCCCTTTTTCAGTCGGCGGTCCACGTGCTGAAATGTAGAGCTGAGAGCTAATCCGTAGACATGGCGTCGCCGTCTCGGTTGCCGCCAAACGGCTTAGTGTGGTATGTAAACATGGGCGTGGTATGTAAGATATGGGGCCACCTGTATATTATCACCCATCTGCTTGGCGTGGGGATAATCCGCCCGCATTCCTGGTTCCATTATTTTTTAATCCTTCCAAATATTTATTACTTTACATTTCTGGCATTACATTCTCACCCCCCCGCGAAAAAAAAGTCCAAAAGTTACTCTCCCACAGTTTCACCCCAGTGGTAAGAAATTAAGTTCACAATGGTTCCTCGCAAACACATAAGTTCATCCATCGTGAGAAAGGCTGAGTTCCACTTTTTAACCTCGTACAACTCATAGCTTTGATAGTTCTTTGTAGTTTCTTGATAGTTCCCTGTCAAGTTAGTCCATTATTCATAATTGACATAATGTACCATAAATTACATGAGGATTACCAACATTCACATTATTATTAAATTGTAAATTTTGATATATATTATTTGCAATGCATAATTTTCATTTCTCCTTTTACATAATTATTTACATACGACATATCATTACATAACAGCATTCATTACTTTATTATTATTATACATTTTCTTGTTATCATTTCATTTTGTAACATATTGTAGTAGTGCAACTATCAACTTCCGATTCTTGGTTATGGTTGAATTCCATACCACCATATTATTTATAAATTACTTTGTTATTTCACTTTTTTTTTTTTTTTTTTTTTTTGAACTTGCCATATATGTAATGTCAGAAATACATAACATACTTTTTGAAATATACTTATATCCACAATTTAAAACATAAAAACATATACATATACACTCAATTATCACTTTGTATTTATGACATTAATTACAAACTTTTTACATATTTTTCATATTCTTTGTTTTATGAAATTACTATTTACAACAATTCGAGGGCGAAAATTATACCCTCTGGCATTATAACAAACCTCATCATCATTTCTATTATTTTCACAGTTTAATTGCTTTTCTTTAGTGACCTTCCCTTCCTTAATTTGACTTTGATCATTATTTCTAATCACTTTCTCATTTTGATTTTTTTCTTTGTCCTGTGTGTGTGTGTGGTTTGATTCGCTTTCGTCACTATCTTTCAAATATTGTTTT
This sequence comes from Amaurobius ferox, assembly GCA_951213105.1. NCBI lineage: Eukaryota > Metazoa > Arthropoda > Arachnida > Araneae > Amaurobiidae > Amaurobius > Amaurobius ferox. The sequence continues at coordinate 66,014,540 of OX578133.1, read as the reverse complement.
CGCTCCGCTGCCATGTATAGTTTATTTATGTGCACTTTATAAGTTTTATTTTCATCACTTTTAAGACATATTAAAACATTATTATTTCGGACTAATTTCGTAATTCTAAATGGTCCATCATATCGATCCTCTAATACCCTTGGTTTTAGGAACTTTTTTAGGTACACTGTCGCTCCTATAAATATATCGTTTTTTCTCACTATTTTATATTTCTTTATTTGTTTGTCATTTATCAGCTTTTGTTGTTCCGATGCGTCTTTCACGACTTTATCTATATTTTTTAAATGCTGTGCCACATAATTTTTATAATTATTTACATCACTATACATTATATCTATTTCTTCCTTACTTGGTATGTTTGTTTGTTTAATATTTTCAAATGGCAATGATAAATCTCTAAGATAGAACAGGAATGAAGGCTCAAATCCTGTATTACTGTTAATAGTGTTATTCACATAAAACTTAAACCATTTTAAAGATTCATCCCATTCAAACGTAGTCTTTGACAAACACATTATACATTGTTTCATGTCTCTGTGTATTCTTTCACAACGACCTAAAGAACTTGGGAAATAAACCGAACTGTATCGCCTTTCAATATTTAATGCATTTGTAAAATCTATGTATTCTTTACTTTTAAAAATTTGAGCATTATCGCTTTGAATAATAATTGGAACTCCATAAGTTGTCACGAAGTTTGTTAGCTTCTTCACTATTGTTTTAGCAGTAATGTCTCTGACTGCATAGGCCTCAAAGTATCGTGAAAACATGTCTACAATTGTAATTACAAAATTATTTCCTCCATTACTGCGCGGTAGTTTTCCTACGCAATCCAGTTGTAAATATATTCCTGGTTTTAATATTTCTGGCATAGCCTGAAGTCTGGCTGGTGGTATATTTTTGTGTTTTACTAATAAGCATTGATTACAAGACTTACAAAAATTTTCCACGTCTTGGAAAGCCCCTATCCAAAAATATTTTCTTGAAAGTAATTGGTATGTCTTTTTTACTCCGAAATGAGGGAAATGTGCTATCTCTATTATCTTTCCCTTTAGCGAGTGCGGTATTACAATCTTATTCTCATTTATTTTCCTATACGTTTGTCTTTTATTTTCCTTCTTTACCATTAACAGTTTATTTTGGCTATCAATGTAGTATACCTTGTTATTGTGATATCGGTTTCTTCCTTTTTGTAATTCCTCTCTAATTTTACTTAATTTTTCATCTACCATTTGTTGCTCTAATATTTTCTCCACATTTATTTCATCATTTTTAATTAAAGTATTTACATATTTGATTTGGTTATCATTGTCAAATACATATCTCGAGCAATAATCACTTGCGTTATTTTCACCTTTTTGATATTTGAATTTAAAATCATACTGACTTATGTCAATTAGCCACCTCGATATGATATTTGGCATTTTATCTAATTTTATGTGGTACATAAGGGATTTTGCGTCACTCAGCAAGGTGAAACTCCTTCCGAACAGATATTCTCTGAAGTGTTGTAAGGATGCGTGTATAGCTAGCAATTCTAGCTTTATTGCAGGATAACGCTTCTCTGCCGGGTTCACAGGTCTTGAATAAAATTCAATAACATGATCGACTCCATTTACCCTTTGCATCAAAATACTACTAATTCCCTTACCTGAGCCATCCGTAGTTAAGACAAACGGGTTTACTTCATCAGGCTGTCTTACAACTGGTTCTTTAAAAATTGCCTTTTTTAATTTTTCAAAAGCTTTTCTACATTCATTATTCCACTCGAACCTAACATTCTTTTTTGTCAAATTTACCAACGGTTCTGCAATTTGTGCATAATTTTTTATCAGACCTCTAAAATAGTTTGTTGTCCCAAGAAAGCTTTTTACTTGTTTAACCGTTTGGGGTTGTTTGAAATTTTGCACTTTTGCACAGTTTTTTATTGATGGGCTTATACCATTCGCATTTACTTTATATCCTAAAAATTCAATTTGCGATTTGCATATCTGTAACTTCGCCGGGTCGAGTGTTAAATTATTTTCTTTCAATCTTTGGAAAACAATTTTGATTTTCTCTAACATTTCGTCGTTATTTTGTGCGCATATGACTAAGTCATCTAAGTAAAAGTATATTTTTAACTCTGATAGATCTCCTAACACTTTGTTCATTAAAAGTTGAAAATAGGCTCCTGAGTTTTTAAGACCAAACGGAATTCTTTTAGGATTAAAATTTCCCATAAAAGTTGTGAACGTTAAGGCCTTTCTATCTTGTTTTCTTAGTTCGATCTGAAAAAACGCCGCCTTCAAATCCATAACTGTATAAATTTTACTACCAGCGATATTTTGTAATATATCCTTCACCTTTGGTAAGTTTATTGGCAAAAGTGGTAAATACGCGTTTATGGCCCTATAATCAATAGCAAGTCTATATTTAGGTTCTTCATTTGGTTTACTTGGTTTCTTTACAAGAATAATGGGACTAGCGTACGTGCTTTGTGAACTTTCAATAATGTCATTTTCCAATAATTCCCTAATTTCTTTTTGCGCAATTTCTCGTACTGCTCTCGGAATTGGGTATGGTCGACTCTGAATAGGATAATTGTGCATAAGTTCGATTTTCGGTACTATTGCTGATGTTTTACCTAGGGTAGCATATGACTTTGAAAAAACCTCTGTATTGGTCATCATTAATGCAATAACTTTATTTCTATCTTCCTTATTTAAGTGCTGTACTTGAAAATCGTCTGGAGATATTTCTTTCTTTCTTAATTCCCGAATTTGTTGATAATCTGTTTTATTTAAATTTTGAATATTATTAATTTCCAACGTGGGTTTACTGCTTTTATTTTTTGTATCAACAATTTCGATTTGTTCTGTTATTATACCCACGTTCATGTTTTTATTAAGTGTAATTTGGCAATTTTTTTCATTGTATAACAACATTCTAATCTTATTTTTATTTTCTATACTTTGGATCGCTTCCTCCGTGATTAATGTTCTTGCCATTTTTATTGGAGAAAATAAAACATCCTGTCCCTCATTTAATTCCTGTGACAAAATCAATTGGACTATTTCTGACTCCCCTGGCTTTAATGTTATTTTTCTTTTCAATTTAGCGAAAATCTGCTTTTCCTCTTTCTTTTTAACATTCTTATTCTTATTACTTTCATTAGAACTTGGTAACCATTTTTCATCATTTACATTATCGCGAGTGCTACAATTTTGCATATTAGCGTTTTTTCTATCGTTATCGCTTTCATTATCCTCGCTTATTCTACCTTCATTCTCATTATTGAATTCATTACAACAATTATTTATTTCCTCATATTCGTCGTCATCATTATCATCGCTTATTCTATCTTCATTCTCATTATTGGATTCATTATAACAACTATTTATTTCCTCATATTCGTCGTCATCAGTATTATAATTTTCATAATTACTATTATATCTATTTTCATCGCGAATTCCCTGGCTTTGTGGTTTTTGTTTTGAATTCTGTATTGGGTTTGTATTTTCACTTTTATACAATTTAATCGCAGTATTCCCAAATTGTACTTCGTTATCTTTTGTATTTAAAATTGCTTTATGTGAGGATAAAAAGTCGTAGCCTAAAAGCATTTTATATTGCCCCTGAAAGTTCTGTTTTGTCACGAAAAAATAATTTTTGCATGCCTTTTCCCCAATTCTAAATGAAAATTGAATGCAATTTAAAAATTCTATATTTTCTTTAGTAAACGTCTGAAGTATTACTCTTCTGGTTATGTATTTTATTTTTACATTTCTATTCTGTTTTAGTTTTTGAAATGTTTCCAAATCTATAATACTAACTTGAGCCCCACTATCAATTACACTTATTATTTTTATTCCTTTGCAATCTATTTCTACCATCGGTAATTGTGGGCTAGATACGTTTTCACATTCGCTTGAAAGGATACTTTTGGTATCATATTTTGCTTTATCATTATTTTCATAATATTGTCCTCTCTCCAAATTTGTATAGTTTTGCCAGTCATCTCCATTTTTGTTATTTCTATATGTTTGTGAACCGAATTTATTTATTTCTCTGGAATTTGTACGATTCGTTCCTTGGTCCCAAATTCCAGCTCTTAGTTTAAATTACTATTATTATTGTTTCTCTCATATGTGTTTGATCTTATATTTCTTCCGTTGCGCCCCCTAAAATTTCCTCTTATACTTTGCCTCTCTCTATTTTCTACGTTGGTTTCTAATTGATCGTAATAATTTCTTTGATCATTATTATTTCCTTGACATTCCCTATTATTTCTATTATATCCTCCTCGTTCAAAATTTCTGCGATTTTCGTTTCTGTTTCCTCTGATATAATTTGTTTGCTCCAACCCATATTGCTGATAATTCATTCGTTTGGGATTCCTTGCAAATGCAGTATTACACTCATTGTACCAGCAATCTGAGAAATAATGTCCATTTTTTCCGCACCCTATGCAAAAAACAGCTCGTTCCATGGATTGATTTGGTATATTTTGCAATTTTAATTTATTAATTTCTAAAGTCAAATCTTGAACCTGTGTTGTAAGTAACATTTCTTTCAGTTCGTTATGTGATTCTTCTGGAGTCCTATCATTAAGAATTATTTCAAACAGTTCGGCATCTTTTATGGCATCTTCAAACCTCTGCGGATCTTTTTTCTTCACTTCAATTGCCAAATCAGGGCGTAATGCGCTAATGAATTTTCCCAACATTATTTTATTGGTTATTTTCTCTACCTCTCCATCTGTTGTATCCTTAAGGTTCAAAAATTTACGCGCTGCGTTTTTTATTTTTAGCACAAGCTCGTCCACTGACATATCAGGCGTTTGTTTTATTTTATTGAAAGCGTCCTGTTCTTGCGTTATCGTTATTCTGTTTGAAAATTTATTTATTAGTAATATTTTTATTTTATCAAACTCCTTTTCGTTTTGTAATTCAGGGTTTTGAATTAAAAACTGCATAGCCTTATCTTTTAATCTGGTTTTAATGATAGCCACTTTATGCTCTTCCTTCCAACTTGCTAACTCCGCTAATTCATCAAATTGTTTTATAAAGAAATTTATATCTTCCTCCTTACTCCCACTAAATAATGGCAGGATCTGCATTACTGGAATATCCATATTTTTATTATTTCTATCCAATTTACTATAATTTTTATTTGATATTTTTGAATCTTCTTTCAAACTTGAACTCCTTGTTATAATTGAACTTTTCACCACTTTTTTAACTGGTCCCATTCCTATATCCCATTTTTCTAATTATACCTTTGATCTCATTTACAAGAACCATTTTTTCCATTTCATTGATAAAACTTTACATAATCATACATATAACATAAGGAGAAATGAGAATTGTGCACAATATTTTCACAATCATCTATGTCGCCACCAGTTGTCCAACCTTATCAATATTTATTTTTTATTATTATTATTCCTTTTATTTTTATTAATTTCATAAATCCTTATTTTATTCCCGTTACTGCTAAAGTCACGAGCACCAAATGTGCCGATTATTAATTTTGTTGATTAAAATTAATATTGTCAAAAAATGCATTTTACATTAAATTAATTATTTATTAGTATATTAATTATACATGTAATCTGTTCTAAAACTTACTGCTGTGTACATTGCGTTGGTGGCCGCAAAACCCACCTATTTCTGTGCTTAACGGGATACTAAGTTAACAAACTAAAAATTAAGGTTAATAGTAAAGGGACAAACATTTATTTATCACATACTCAATTTACACTCTTTAGTTTTACAAATTAAATAAATATCACAATAGTGGAATACATCTCAATGGTAGTTCGGGGGGTGTAATGCCAGATGAATTGATATTTGGTTGGAGCACGTGGTGGGATGCATTAATTAGCTTTCCCTTAAAAACACAAATTTAGACAAAGAGGTTATCCTCATATAGTTTAATTGTACGGTACCTGATCTTCTTTCATATAACTTGGGTAACACCGATGCTTTGTCACACTTTACACTTGCAATACCAGATGAACATGAGCTCTCCTTCGAATTCCTATATCAGAGACGCACACACAACTCTTAACTCTGCTACCGTCGCTTCTTCTTGACTAGTCTAACTCCAACAGCCTGCCTTGACCAATTCTGACTCCCACTTCGATCAACTCTCACTTATATCCCTTTTTCAGTCGGCGGTCCACGTGCTGAAATGTAGAGCTGAGAGCTAATCCGTAGACATGGCGTCGCCGTCTCGGTTGCCGCCAAACGGCTTAGTGTGGTATGTAAACATGGGCGTGGTATGTAAGATATGGGGCCACCTGTATATTATCACCCATCTGCTTGGCGTGGGGATAATCCGCCCGCATTCCTGGTTCCATTATTTTTTAATCCTTCCAAATATTTATTACTTTACATTTCTGGCATTACACCAACTATTTACCCGTACACCAAATTTGAAGTCTCTACCTCATCGCGGAGCATGCTTTTTCTATCATTTTACCTTTTGAATGTTTTTGTGTGGAGTACCCATCCTCTTAGATATACATTTTTGAAAAACTCTACTCTTCTTAGATTTTCTATCAAATGACTCGCCCATATACCAAATATTAAGCCTCAATCACGTTTTAAATGGGGCGTTTCTCCTTTATTCCGAAAACCGAGCATTTTAGTTTGCGACACCCTCTAAAGTAGAAAATATTGGAAAACTGAAATTATACATTTTCTTTTCTCCAAACTATTTACCCGTACACCAAATTTGAAATTTCAATCTCATCTCCAAGCAGGTTTTTATCAATTCACCTTTCGAACGTTTTTCTCTGGAGCACCCCCTCAAAACGATCATTTTTTAAGAACTATATTCGTGTTATGTGTTTTCATCAAATGATTAGGCCATGTGCCAAATTTCAAGCCTCTTTCAAATTTTAAAGGAGCCATTTCTCATTTATTTGGCAAGTCGAATATTTTGGTGAACGACACCCCCTTGAGTAGAAAATATTGGAAATCTGAAATTGCACACAGTCTTCCTTCCAAACGATATCGCCATACACCAAATTGGAAGTCTCTATCTCATCGTAAAGCATGTTTTTCTATCATTTCACTTTTCGAACGTTTGGTGTGCGGATCCCCCCAAAATTACAGATATTGGAAATTTTCTATTGCACACTTTCTTTCTTTTGTACAATCTACCTGTGCACCAAATTTGAAGTTTCTATTCCATCGCGAAGCATATTTTTTCTATTATTTCACTTTTCAAACGTTTTCGTGTGGCGTAGCCACCCCTTTAAATGAACACTTTTGAAAACTCTATTCTTTTATTTTTTATCAAATGATTGCCCCATATAACAAATATCAAGCTTCTATTACATTTTAAATGGAGGCGTTACTCATTTATTTAAAAAATCGAATATTTGGGTTTGAGGCACACCATAAAGTAAAAAATATCAGAAAACTGAAATTGCACATGTTCTTCCTTTCGAACTATCTATCCATACACCAAATTGGAAGTCTCTATCTCATATCAAAGCAAGGTTTTTCATCATTTCACCTTTAGACCGTTTTTCTCTGGAGCACCCTCTTAAACGAACATTTTTGAAAAACTTTTTTGTCTTGGGTGTTTTCATCAAATGATTAGCCCATATACCAAATTTCAAGCCCCTATCAAAATTTAAAGCAGGCGTTTCTCATTTGTTCGGAAAATAGAATATTTTGGTGTACGGCACCCTCTAAAGTAACAAATATTGAAAATTTGAAATTGTACACTTTTTTCCTTTCGAGCGGTTTACCCATACACCAAATTTGAAATCTCTATCTCATCGCGAAGTATGCTTTTCTATCATTTCACATTTCGAACGATTTGGTGTGGCGCAACCTCTCCTCCTCTAAATGTATATATGGAATATTTTCGAAAAATTCGATTTTTCCAGGGGGTTTTATCGAACGATCAACCCGTGTACCAAATTGCAAGTCTCTATTTATTCGGGAAGTGCCTAAGAAAAGCATAACAGACAGACAGACAGACGGACAGACAGACGGACACTTGGCAATTGGTATATATATATATAGATAGATAGATAGGGAATTTCAATTTTAAAAATTCGCGCGGTGAACCCCACATGCAGGTTTTAGAAATAGTGTTGTATGAGAGGTTTACATGAAATGTGAAAATGTAGAGTACAAAGAAAGAATGAAATGGAATAACCTTTCATACATTGAGAAATACAATAATGTTATAGATAGAAATCTTTCTACGATGTTATCCTAAAAATCATAAGTACGATTTTTACTTTTTGAAAATTACTACGTGTGAATTTCTATCATGAAAAAATCTTGTGAAACATATTGATCAAGGATGTCATTTCTATACCGCACTGCAGTCACAATACTGCGAAGGTCGATTTGGAGATAAGTGCGGGTGCCGACAGCAATTCCTGCCCAAATATTCAAACTACCATATGCTATATGCGTGCATTTTGCGGATGTTACTTGAGTGATAGCGAGTTTCAGGCATTCTCCAGACCAATAACCGTCGGATAGCATTCTGTACGCCCATCCGTGACTCTTCCGTGAAGAGCAAGCACAGTGCCCATTGTTGTGAAGTCCATTTGATTTCTAGGTTTTATAATAAAAGAACAAATCAATGATCTTCCTAGAACGACGGCAGCGGTCAAAGTAGTTATGCGGTCATAATTACTTCCGTCTGTCGTTCTAGTGTTAAAGCATTTTTGCAATTAGAACTATGGGTCTATGACCAACGGTTCAAAAATCTTCCACTGTTCACTTTCTATAGGACACCCTGTATATATGTCAATATTCACCCTGTCAATGTATAATATGCTATAGATGGTCTTTTTATCCCTCATAATACTATATATATATATATATATATATTGTGAAATAAGGGTTTTGGGGTTTACGATCTCCCATCATGATCTCTGTAACACCACTGATATAATTTTACTATATAATTTTACATACATACCACAATCTGCAAATGTCGCTTTTCCATAAGCTTCCACTGCACCTAATGTTAAAAGCAACGCCAGCAGCACCATGTTTTTGTGTTTTTAAAAATCAAGAATTAATAACTAACCCTTTGCAATGAGTGAATGTCGATGAATTACTTTAAATGATTTGATAAAATATTTTGTAAAATCTCGATATAGATGATAAAAGCAAAAACATAAGGATAATTTTGAGAGGACTCCGAACCTTTTATCAGTCGAAAAATTGTTTGAGTGTATCTCATTTCAGACAGTAAGGCATTATCACAACTCCAGAGATTGTGCTTCATTGAGAAATGTTATTTATATTTTAACTGATCCACTTGACTTTTAAAAGAATAATAATTTATAAAGTTTATTGTATTTGTGACTACAGACGAGGTGTAAAATTTTTTATTCCATTCTATTTCTGTCAGAAAATAAGTTAAAGCTTTATAAATAACTTGTACACAGAATCAATTTCAGTTTAAATGTTTAACTTATATTTCACGACTTATACAAACACATTCAATTTAATTTAACTCGGGTTAGAATAAAATGTAACATTTAATGTATTGTCAAAAAAAGTGCAACGCACGTGGTAGATCACAAAATTTTGAGCTTATGTCTGTTCAGAATCGATATTGTAGATGGCGCCCATGGTGAAAACTGGTTTAACGCATTCCGCATACGCCAATTAGACATATGTGTTGAAGTACCTGTCTCATTAATAACTATTAAAACCCCTCCCGTAAGAAATTCCTAAATATACAAGCTGACGCAACCGCTATTTTTACTCCAACTGGTCTAGTCAATTGTCGTTTGCCTGCACTACTTTAATGGCGCTCGCGTGTTACATATACACACACAGGGGAGTGAATTAGAAACAAGGGCAAACACATATGCAAATGTAGGTCAAAGGCAAATGCATGCAAATTACATTGGTCATGGGAAGTACACGTGGTCGTAATAACGCTATAAGAATGCTGTCGGTGTGTTCCGAGACAAGTGGAACAAAATAAGGAAAACGACAGATTTGTCTTCGTTTGAAAAGGTCTTATTGTGGGAACCCGTTTGCCAGAAGCCCGATTGCCAGAAACAGGCCCCCCACATTCAATTTTGGGGCCGGGTTCTAAGTCGAGCTGCGGGCCCTAGATAAAAACAAGGGGGAGGGGGGTACCTTTTTTCTTCTATGTATTATTTAGGAGTAGAATTGAATTTAATAAAATATATCAAGTACGAGATCTAACACAATATAACACAGAAAAATAACACAGTTTATACACTGGAAATCTTTAATGAATTCTCCTAACCCCTAAGCAATTTTATACTGAATCCATATCAGTCATCATTTAGCTCGATCTATAGCCGATTTTGAGAAATAAATGTTTGAAGAAAAATGATTTTTTTTTATCCAGTATTGGGAAAAGAACTGGAAGTAAGTATTCTTAGTAAATCCTCAACCCCTACCCTTACTAAAATTCGATGCTAAATTCCTATCAGTCATCATCTAAGCTCTATAGTCAATCAAAATATACGTTTCAAGGAAATGTTCTGAACCGTAACATGAAAAACCGCAAGTAGAAATCCTTTAAAAAGTAAATTCCAAAGGGAGCAGGAGGTTCCCTACTTCCTCTGGAATATGATGCTGAATCTATATCAGTCATCATTTAAGCTCATCTTTAATAAGAAAGATCAATCATGCATAAAGCATTGATTATGAAACACTTTCCAACTAGAATGCAATTTTATTTAAACATCTCTAAATTGCGATACATTCAGCGACGATATTTTTGTGATTATCACAATACTACAATAATTTATTATATTTGAAAACTTCGTCAAAAGAAAATGAACTTTATCAAATGACGTCATTGAAATATAAATCGCCTGGCTCTCTATGAAAAGTCACTAAAATTTTTATTCATAAACTTTTATTCAATTCCTTTCATTCATCACAATACTACAATAATTTATTTTACTTAAAAACTTAAAACCATAGAGGTAAAAGTAATTTAACTCTGTGCTTAAAACTTCACCGAAAAAGTCTGATGTAAAATCAATGACTGTTTCATTCATATCAACTATATTGCGGACTTCAGCGCTAAATAATTTTGCGTTAAAGAAATCCAGCATTTCTTATACAACTCATCTTACAGCTTGATGTGTTTACAATCTCCATAAGTGAAAATTTGGCTTCGTTGTAGAAATAATCAAAGTTTGATGATCATTTAAATCCAAATATATTGTAATTGCATTATTTTAGAACATTGATGAACAGATATTAAGCAAAAATAAAGCGGTTTTAGGACAGACACAAGTAGTTATAAAAGGGGCGTACCAGTCCAAAGAGGGGAGGCGCAGCAGGATGAGAGGCCCTCTTTGGGAGGGAATTTCCCTCTTTGGAGTGGATACTCTCAGAGGGTCTTTAGACCCCCAGGAGGGAGGATGCCTCTCGGTGCCCCTCCCCCTTTTGGAAGTTTGGTGAGGCGCAGCACCCATTGCCTCTGTTGGGAGGATGCCTCTTTCGAAAGAGGCATGATGACTCATACGGAGTGAGAGGGGATGACCTGAGGAAGTGGTTTCAATGGATGTCGCAATCACACAATCTGGAAATGACGTGCGGCAATCAGCGATTGATAACCTTAGAAGTGACCTTTGACAAGAGCTCCTCAGCACACGTCCGTCCTCTCTGCTGTCTGGAAATAAAGTGAACGATCTTATCAGCGCGACGTAGTTAAAGCGCCTTCTGGCGAATTTTGATGAAGTGGTGCCATCTATCGGCATTTTTTTTTCCAAAAGAAATTAATGTCTCACTTGTCAGGAGCGGGACTCGAACTCTTAACTGTTCGATTACAAGCCGCGCGTTTTACCGCCATGCCACAAGGTCTTGCTACATAGATTATTTTCTTCGAAGTGTACCTTATCAGAGGAAGCAGAAGATAGATTATTTTTCGCTCGGTGAATAGCGATGCATTTTATAAAGGGCGCGTTTTAAAACAGAATGTTACGGACTGAATATAAAATTGGTGATTTTATATTGCGATTTTTAGCATATGATTTTTTTTAAAACAAATTGAATACGGATTTCCAATGAACACAAAAATTGTGTTCAGTGGACACAAAAATTGTGTTCAGTGGACACAAAAATTGTATTCAGTGGACACTATGATTTTTTTTTTTAAAGGAATGGAATAAACTCAAGTATAGTTACGCATTTTCAAAATTGTGTTAAGTGCACAAGATTCGACCCTTTTAACACTTAAAATTTAATCACAGTATATTTGGCAAGCTTTAAAATAGCGCATTATACTTAGCTATCATTGTATTAAGGGATATATAGCAATGTGTTTAAAAATAAATCTAACAACGTATATGACTATTATAATAACGAAATGATTTCAAATGTTTAAAAGCAAATTGAATACGGATGAACACAAAATTGTATTCAGTGAATAGGATTCGACCCTTTTAAGTGTGTGTGTGTGTGTGTTTGATATATACCAATGTGGATGTGTTTAAAAATAAATCTAACAGCATATATCAATATGATTTTTATAATAATAACGAAATGATTTTTTTCTTTTTATAAAAATAATAATGAAAATTAGAACTCACGGAACGACATCTTCGCAGCTTCGCGTCCACGCTACAAATGAGACCTATGCACTCATTACACTATTAAAAATTAGATCTTATCTATAATGACGTCAGCAGTATGAGGTGTTGCCACCTATTTTTTATAATAATATATTTTAATAGTTGGATACTTCAAGGGTCTGATAAGCTACACATAATCTGAAATACATCATTTTAATGATATTGCGCATTGAATATGATTTGACCATTTTTAAAGTGGTGGGTGTAATTGAAATATCGAAGTTTAGAATTTAACAAGCTAACGAATTTTCACTCCCAAAATTTTAGCATTCAGTTTAAATAAAAGCCAGCGAATATCATTTGACCATTTTCACATCGTAATTTTACTACCATTATAGAACTTAGAAGTGAGTGTACATTATTTTTACAGGACACCAACACGTTTAAAACCTATTGCAAGTTTGGCTTAAAACCTTTTTTTTTTTTTTTTTTTAAATAAACGCTCCATTCGAAAAGAAAGTTTCCAGTAGAAAATATATGTTATTAAAAACTGTTACAAATTATATAAAGCGGGAAATAGAAGAAGAGAAAGTTTGTGTAATTATTTCACTAATATTTAATTAAATTGAGTTTAATTGCATTAAATAAGACGCATAATTAGTTAAAATTGCAATGAAGACCCATAGATTGAGAATATATGTAAATAAAATGCATCAGAGAAGTAGATATGAATTATGTTCAAAAATAAAACTATTCAAATTCTAGCCATTTCTAGCAGGTCATCGAATGTTCCAGCTTATCAGAAATCATGTGCTTCTGAGTTTTCGGAGGACATTGTTTGTTTAGCACAAAGCAAAGGTCGCCTCTGAAAAGGGTATAAAATGCGGTCCTTATCGAGCTATGGTCAACTGCTCTTTTTTCAGCCAGTGGTTTGCTTTTGATTTAAATACGTTAACGACAAAATTTACGATGTCTTCCTGCCGTGCTTTCGAAGTATGTATTTTTCTTTTTAGTTTCATTATTTTACATTTTATTGTATGCGACTCAACGATTAGCACTTGAATTTTATATTAATTATTTTTTTATGGATTTTCAGTTCGACTTCGGCATCCCAGCTGAGGAGATGGCCGTCCTATGTGCAAACAATCCCACGACCAAAGACGATATAAATCAGGTGAGTTATTTTAATAATTTTTTTAATTGAAAAATGTATTTGTTTTAATTTTATCCATTCGTGAAAATACTGTTCAGTACATTTAGAAATTAAACACAACAATTGAATTAAACCTTGAAAAATATAAACTTATTTCATGCTCCATCTAAGCGAAGCCACCGCTGACTTTATTAAATCATTTAATAGGACCTACATATAATTTTTAATGTTTCACATATTGAACCATTCAGTTTAATTGTACTTTGAAAAATATAACGTTATTTCCATCGGAATGGAATCTTTTTTTTTTTTTTTTTTTTTTTTTTAAGTGATAGATTTGTATCGGCTTCCAAAAATTATATCTTACAACTATAATTTTTTTATATCAACATTTTAGTATGTGGTTTTAATAACACTTTTAAATTCAAATAAATAATGAGTTTAACACATAACTTAAAATAAAACTAAGAATGAAGCAACGTTTAAAGAAAAAACATTTTTAATAAAAGTTAAGTAATACATAGATTTTTACAAAAGTAATATTCTACTAACTTGTATTTCACATATGGAACAGCGCAATCATCGCTGTATAATAGTCCTTTACGGTGAGACTTTTAAAAAATTCAGGTGAAACATTGTTTTCATTTGTTTCACAAAACTCTCGAGCAATTTCTTGAGTGTTTATCATTAAAAGTTCGTGATCGACTAGTTCATAATCTACAAATTGCATATGATTGGATACTGTACAGCACTTGTGTTTCAAATCGGTACACCCGTGACTTTTGCATGTTTCGCGTTGATATGACTTATACAACTCTGCACATAAATTTTTATGTACACACTGCATTAAAGTGCGTTTTAATTCATAGGGTGGCAAAGTCGGTAGTGCTTCGACAGGTTTTTGATACTTCACAATACAATTTGGTAGTATATTTGTCAGTAACTGATCCAAAACACATTTAGTAACATCTTGACTTATATACTGAAGGGTATGAAAATTATCCTGATTTAATAAGATTAATTTCTTTTTGAACTGTCCAGTGCAAGGTGGTAATTGTTGTAAATATAGATTGCTTTCACACACACAAACTAAAACGTCATTAATTGTGAAAGATGAATTTTCACTGTCCATATTTGAAATGCGTTTTAAAAATACACTCCACGTATTAGGCGTGAGTGTTACACCATAAGGGGTAGGCACGATAACATCAGAAGCATTCCTCTTGTAGACACGAAAGTGTACTTTCACATTTCCTCGAAAATGTTGCACGGTAACATAAATGTTACAGCCCAAATGGTAACGGAACTTTTCAGATGAGGATAATTCTATCGAAACCGATCCACTTTGAGAAGTAGCATAGTTCAGGGCCGACGATACCAAATCACTTTGCGAATCTGTAGTAGTTATAGATGGAGTATGCATATGGCTCCAATCGATTTCAGGCATAGGCGAAAGAGCTGCAGGCGGGACATACATTGGAAACTCGCACTTGCGTTTCTGTACAGGCGTTTTAGGTAGAATTTTTCTAAATGTTAGACTTATTCTAGCTTCTGAGACTTCGGGTTCGGTAGCAATTCCATGAGAATAGAATTTGTTGGTTGGCGCATGCATCGCATAAAGCGATCCGTGTTGAAGTGGAATACTTAGAGGAGATTGTCCTTTTCTTTCGAAAATTATAGATCTCGTAGCACCGAAACTGAGAGCCGCTATAGGTGTTTTAGAGCATAGGGAGGATTCATTGTCCTTGTGTTGTCCTATTTTAGCATGTCCATCCGCATAGTGGTTTACTAACACAAAATTGTAGCTGTATCCCATATGTTCTTCCACACGTGATTTTATCTCCGATAAACAATTTTATCTCCGATAGCAAAGAAACGAAGCACCCAGGCGATGAGAGCTCTTCGTCGCTCACAGCGGGCTTTGGGCGTTTTCACGACCCACACTTTGGAGCCCACCGAGAAGAATCGACAGGATCTAACACTGGCGTTAGAAGAGATGCGTGTACCACTGATTGCCTTGTTGAGTGAAGAACTCTCGGCTAATCAGATTAAATGGTACCTGGTCCTCTACGCAAAGATGGTCCGACTGAATTCTGAGGGGGAGGAAGAGAGCACGACGGCCTACTTTCATAGTAGGTGTGGAATTGACCTGATTTCTCACACGATTGAGCAACATGTGAGTGAGGGGTACCTGAAGATTCAGACTGCTTTCGAGGAGTACCAACAGTTGGGGTCGGGGTGGTCTTTGGATCAAGTCATGAAGATGGATGTTTGCGTGGGCAAGTACAGACCTCTTCGCCCCGCAAGCTATCTGCCCCTGCCCCCCAAACTTGCGGCCAAAAAAGCACTCTTAAATATTGAAAACAGCGACCAGAAGTGTTTTGTGTGGTGCCTTCTCGCTCACAGACTCAATTTGCACTGGTCTGAAAAACCTTGGCGTATGACTCATTATTTGCCTAGGGAGCATGAGATAAACCTGGGGAATGTGGAGTGCCCGGTACCCGTGAGTAAGGTTGGTACCCTAGAGAAGCTGAACAACTGCCGGATTAATGTTTTCGGCTATGAGGATGAAGAAGTGTTTCCTCTGCACGTATCTGCAAGAGACGATGCAGACTGCATTAACCTTCTCCTCATAAGTCAGGATAAACAACAACATTACTGCCTGATCCGCAGTATGTCGAGACTTCTGGGGGATTTAGCTAATCATCATGCTGCTTCTCACATATGTTATCGGTGCCTCCACCGCTTCTCCCGAGAAGATTTACTCGTGGCACACACTCCCTACTTCAAAGAGCACGCACCGCAACGTGTTGAGATGCCAAGCCTCGAGAAAAGTTGTTTAAAGTTCTCCAATTTGGAGTATCAACACCCGGTCCCGTTCGTGATATATGCCGACTTTGAGTCGCTTTTGGTAGAAGTGCCCAGCGCACAGCCTAGCGATAGTCGGTCCTTTGTAGAAAAGGTAGCCCATCATGAGGCTTGCGGCTACGCATACGTCGTCGTGGGACCCCAAGGCGAATCACACAAGCCCGTGTATTGCTATCGGGGCCCTGACGCCGTAACCCATTTTCTGCAGAGGATGCTCTTGGAAAGAGACGAACTGGCCGTTCGTTTTAATAGCATAGCACCTATGCGTCTTACCAGGAGTGAAGCATTGGCCTTCAACAGCGCATCCCACTGCTATCTGTGTAAGAGGGCCTTTGCAAAGGACGGTGACCGGTACATTATGAAGGTTCGCGATCATTGTCACATTGTTGGAAACTATAGGGGTGCAGCACACTCGAATTGTAATCTTAGATACAAGTTACGCAAGAGTGTCCCTGTAGTGTTTCACAATTTGAAAAACTATGATTCGCACCTCTTAATGTCGGGGCTTGGAAAGCTGAAAGACCACAGCTTAGAGGTCATTCCACAAAATATGGAGATATATATCTCCATCTCCCTGTATGAGGGAAAGGAGAGTGTGAGGCTGCAATTCATCGATAGCCTCCAATTCATGAATGCTTCCTTGGAGAAGTTAGTGGCCAATTTACCAGTTGATAAATTCAAGATCATGAAGAGTAATATGCCTGACAATTTTGAGCTGCTGCTTCGTAAGGGAGTGTACCCTTACGAGTACATGAATTCGTTGGCGAAATTCGATGAGCAGGTATTACCTCCACTCTCGGCTTTTTATAGCACTCTGACGGATGAGACCCCCACCGCTGATGATTATGCTCATGCTCAGAATGTATGGAGAACATTCAACTTGAAAACATTAGGGGAGTACCACGACCTCTACGTTAAAAGTGATGTTCTTCTGTTGGCCGACGTATTTCAGCAGTTTCGACACCTGTGCAGGGAGTACTATGGGTTGGATTGTGTCCACCTGATGACAGCACCCGGCTTGGCATGGCAGGCTGCTCTCAAGATGTGCAAGCAGCCCCTCGATCTAATGACAGAGATTGACCAGCATCTCTTCATTGAGCGTGGTATCAGGGGTGGCGTGTCTGTCATTACGAAGCGTTTGGCACATGCAAATAATCCTTACATGGCGAAGTATGACCCTGCACAGCCCACCCAGTATATCATGTATTTGGATGCCAACAATTTGTACGGGTGGGCTATGTCTCAGCCCCTTCCATATGGGAAGTTTGAGTGGGTGTCACCCACGATTGCGACAGAGGCTTGGATCCTGTCTTGCCCCGACCATGCATCGGTTGGCTACATTTTGGAGGTCGACTTGGAGTACCCGCCAGAACTTCACGATCTCCATAATGATTACCCTGTTGCGTCAGAAAGAATGTTGATTCGAGAGGAAGATGTCTCGCCGTATACGGTAAAGATCATGGAGGAGCTTGGAGTTCCCCAGTTCCAAGAACAAGAAAAATTTGTCCCAAATCTTTGCAATAAGAAAAATTATGTAGTACATTATAGATGCTTGAAAATGTACCTGGAACTGGGGCTGCACGTAACATCTGTACACAAAGTCCTTCGCTTCCATCAGCGGCCCTGGTTGAGATCGTACATCGATTTCAACACTGAACAGAGGAAGAGGTCTCAATCGGGGTTTGAGAAGGACTTCTTCAAGCTCATGAACAACGCCGTATACGGAAAATCAATGGAAAATCTGCGTAACAGAGTTAATGTAGATTTGGTCACCGACACGCGGCGGGGTGAAAAGCTCGTGGCGGCGCCTACATTCAAGCGCTTCAAAATTTTTGATGAAGACTTGGTTGGGGTTGAGCGGGTGAAGAACTGCATCGTCTTTAACAGACCGATTTACGTTGGATTCACCATTCTGGAGCTGAGCAAACTCCATATGTACGCATTTCATTATGGCTACATGAAAAAGTACTATGGAGCAAAGGCTGTGTTACTATTCACTGACACTGATTCTTTAACCTATGAGGTGCAGTGTCGTGATTTTTATCAGGACATGCAGAAAAACAGCCATCTCTTTGACACCTCTGATTTCCCCATGAACCATCCGGCATTCAGTGGTGTTAATAAAAAGAAGATTGGTTGTTTCAAGGATGAACTGAACGCGCAGCCGGGATTTGAGTTTGTGGGGCTCAGGTCTAAAATGTACTCACTACTGGCAGTTAGTGGTGCAAAAAAGACAGCAAAGGGGGTCTCCCGATCAGTTATCAGTAAGCAACTGAGACATGAAATGTATAAAAGTTGTCTTACTGATAAAAAAGTTGCACGTCACGTTCAGTATCGCATCGGGAGTGAGTGTCACAAATTATACACTCTAAAACAGTGTAAGGTGTCACTCTCTCCGTACGATGATAAACGCTACATAATGGACGATGGCGTGCATACTTATGCTTACGGCCACCACAAAATTAAAAGAGAAGAGCAAAGAAAGGAAGATGTGGAGATATGAAAAAAAAAATATGGAAAAAAAAAAAAAATTGAAAAAAAAAAAAAAGTAAAAATTGAAAAATTGAAAAAAAAAAAAAATATGGAAAGAAAAAAAGTAAAAATATGGAAAAAAAAATATATGGAAATAAAAAAAATCCAAGTGCATTGGGAAAAAAAAAATGGAAGGAAGTAAAGAAAAAAAAAATCTATGTATTGTGGAAAGATTTTTTTCCACTGTTATAACAATTTTATGTTAAAACATTTTTATGTTTAATGTTTGGGAAATAGGCCTGCCAGTTTGAAAGTGTACTACTTTACATTTAAAATTAATTTTTCACTGTTTAAAAACAGTTAAGTTTAAATTCTTTATGAAACTTTACCTTGTAAAGTAGAAAATATAAATTTCTGAATTTAAAAATTCAGATTTAATTTTAAAAACTTTATCTTATAACATTACAAGTATCTCTGAATTATAAGATTCAGATTTATTTTAAAATTCTTTATCAAACTTTGTCTTGTAAAATTACAAGTATCTGAATTTAACTTTACTTATTTTAAAATTCATTATAAAATTTTATCTTGTAAAATTACAAGTATCTGAATTTAACTTTACTTATTTTAAAATGTTTTTTAAAAACAATAAATATTAAAATTCTTTATAAAATTTTATCTTGTAAAATTACAAGTATCTAATTTTAAAATTTAACTTTACTTATTTTAAAATGTTTTTAAAAAACAATAAAGATTAAAATTCTTTATGAAACTTGTAAAATAAAATTACAATTTAAATTAATAAAAAAAAAACCCATTTCAGACTGGTGGGGAACGCTGCCCTTAAAGAGCGTAGTGACAGAGTGTGACACCTCATGGGGCTGTCGGAATCACACAAACTTTTTCTTCTTCTACTAACATTTCCCACTTTTTCTAACACACTTCTCTTATATATAATATGTAACAGTTTTTAATAACATATATTTTCTAATGGAAACTTTTATCTTTCTTTTCAGATTGTGCGGAGTGAGTGTCGCACCATTTTTGAAAATGCCTAAGTACAATGTTAGCTAATGCGTTTAAATTTTAAAACTTAGCAAATATATTGTGTACGTGTATACATTTGTTTTTAGATACACAACACACAAAAGGGTTGAATCCTATTCACTTAACACAATTTTTGTGTCCACTGAACACAATTTGTGTGTTCATCCGTATTCAATTTGTTTTTAAACATTTGAAATCATTTCGTTATTATAATAGTCATATACGTTGTTAGATTTATTTTTAAAAAAGGTTTTAAGCCAAACTTGCGATAGATTTTAAACGTGTTGGTGTCCTGTACAAATAATGTACACTCACATCTAAGTTCTATAATGGTAGTAAAATTACGATGTGAAAATGGTCAAATGATATTCGCTGGCTTTTATTTAAACTGAATGCTAAAATTTTGGGAGTGAAAATTCGTTAGCTTGTTAAATTCTAAACTTCGATATTTCAATTACACCCACCACTTTAAAAATGGTCAAATCATATTCAATGCGCAATATCATTAAAATGATGTATTTCAGATTATGTGTAGCAAATCAGACCCTTGAAGTATCCAACTATTAAAATATATTATTATAAAAAATAGGTGGCAACACCTCATACTGCTGACGTCATTATAGATAAGATCTAAATTTTAATAGTGTAATGAGTGCATAGGTCTCATTTGTAGCGTGGACGCGAAGCTGCGAAGATGTCGTTCCGTGAGTTCTAATTTCATTATTATTTTTATAAAAAGAAAAAAATCATTTCGTTATTATTATAAAAATCATATTGATATATGCTGTTAGATTTATTTTTAAACACATCCACATTGGTATATATCAAACACACACACACTTAAAAGGGTCGAATCCTATTCACTGAATACAATTTTGTGTTCATCCGTATTCAATTTGCGTTTAAACATTTGAAATCACTTCGTTATTATAATAGTCATATACGTTGTTAGATTTATTTTTAAACACATTGCTATATATCCCTTAATACGATGATAGCTAAGTATAATGCGCTATTTTAAAGCTTGCCAAATATACTGTGATTAAATTTTAAGTGATAAAAGGGTCGAATCTTGTGCACTTAACACAATTTTGAAAATGCGTAACTATACTTGAGTTTATTCCATTCCTTTAAAAAAAAAATCATAGTGTCCACTGAATACAATTTTTGTGTCCACTGAACACAATTTTTGTGTCCACTGAACACAATTTTTGTGTTCATTGGAAATCCGTATTCAATTTGTTTTAAAAAAAATCATATGCTAAAAATCGCAATATAAAATCACCAATTTTATATTCAGTCCGTAACATTCTGTTTTAAAACGCGCCCTTTATAAAATGCATCGCTATTCACCGAGCGAAAAATAATCTATCTTCTGCTTCCTCTGATAAGGTACACTTCGAAGAAAATAATCTATGTAGCAAGACCTTGTGGCATGACGGTAAGACGCGCGGCTTGTAATCGAACAGTTAAGAGTTCGAGTCCCGCTCACAAGTGAGACATTAATTTCTTTTGGAAAAAAAAAATGCCGATAGATGGCACCACTTCATCAAAATTCGCCAGAGGGCGCTTTAACTACGTCACGCTGATAAGATCGTTCACTTTATTTCTAGACAGCAGAGAGGACGGACGTGTGCTGAGGAGCTCTTGTCAAAGGTCACTTCTAAGGTTATCAATCGCTGATTGCGACACGTCATTTCCAGATTGTGTGATTGCGACATCCATTGAAACCACTTCCTCAGGTTATCCCCTCTCACTCCGTATGAGTCATCATGCCTCTTTCGAAAGAGGCATCCTCCCAACAGAGGCAATGGGTGCTGCGCCTCACGAAACTTCCAAAAGGGGGAGGGGGGGCATCGAGAGGCATCCTCCCTCCTGGGGGTCTAAAGACCCTCTGAGAGGATCCACTCCAAAGAGGGGGGTCTCAAGAGAGGCATCCTCCCAAAGAGGGCCTCTCATCTTGCTGCGCCTCCCCTCTTTGGACTGGTACGCCCCTTTTATAACTACTGACACAACACTAAATACAAACTAAAAAGAACTTTAAAAATCAAGATTTCGACACAAGATGGATGCAATATTTTATTTTGAAGTGCGTCACTTGATCTCTTTATATAATGGGTGTAATTATTATTTTAATTTTTATTTAAAAAACTACGCAATATATTTTTCTGAAATTTTTTTTTTATATATTTTATGGGATAATTTAAATATTTCCTAAAATTTTCGAAGCAATTTGTAAATTTTAAATTCGCTTAAAAAATATTTGAAGAGTTGAGACCCATAGGGTTAAATGTATTTCCTTTTTTCAACCCGGTTTTAATCCAAAACTAATTGGGTGATATTATTCATTTATATTCCCACAGAACGTCTGAACAATATACTAAAATTTCATTTTGATAAAATCATTTTTACGGCAGTTATCGTGCTAAAGGGACAGACAGACAGACATAATGAACAAAGTCATAAACACTTTTCAACTATGTCGAAAAGTGTTAAAAAATTGATGTTGCAAGGAAAATATAAATTTTTTAAATTGAATTGACACCTCCCCACAACCAGAAGTTGAAATTCTTAGTGAATTCCTCAACCCCGCCCCTTCGAAATTTGATACTGCATAAATCATCACCTAATCTCCATCCTTAGCCAATTCCAAAAAATAGATGACGCAAGGGAAATTTTTGACTATTTCTAGTAATTACCAAGTTCAACATAAAATCATACAATATAACGTGAAAAAAGCATTATAAATACAAAATAATCCATTTTTCTTTCATAATGCAATATTTTCTCTGAGATTTTTGTACATATTTAATTATAGTTATATTTTAGACGATTGAATTTACAAAACAGCATAGAAATTTGATAAAATAAATGTTAATTAAATCTAAAATTAGCTTTGTTTAAAATTAATAAATCTGAAAATAATATTTGAAAACTATAAGAAAATTATTTTGAACATACCTTAAATCTTAGATGGTAGCATTGGGGTTTGTTTCAGCGAATCATTTTTTTACAAGATTTAGTCATGTGTTGAGAGTTGCACTAGCAACTAGCACTGATAACGCATATGAGATTACAATATAATTGCATGAGAAATTAAAATAAACTTGCTTTTTGTGTTTTCTAATATCGGCTATCTCTCAAATCAAAATGGGAAGCAAGTTCATACCAGGAGGGAGAAACAAGAATTTTTCTTTCTACATCATTCAGTCCGACACCCCGTCGCGTTAATTGGTTTACGACTTCAAAGAACAGGAAGATAAATAAGATCGCCCCTTCCAGGCTAGCTCTTTGGATCGCCCTCTTCCCAAACTGATAATTTCACAAAAGAAACTAGGGTGGTCTAGACGGGTCGTCTCAGTAGTTAGCTGGACGTGATTGATATGAGCTGTAAACATGAATGAATGAGCAAGAGGAAACTTATCCACTAGGGTCATAAACGTATCTGTTTCGGTGCAATTCTAGAAAATTTCTCTCGGATCGGTTTTTATTGCCTCAGATTCTCAACACAATGACACTGAAGCTATCTTTACCCAGATGGTTTGTATCAAAGAGCTAGAATCACTAGAGGTAGCCTTTCCTTTCTTTAGCTATCAAAAGCATGGCCACTGGCCAGTATGTCCGCTTCGGTTCTACAAATGATTGATTACTCTTCAAAGGCTTGTATTGAACCAAGGGGTCCTTCTTTGAGACTCTTTTGACTATTTCAAAAATGAGTCACAGAATCCAAACAGATGTTTACAAAACATTCTATACTTTTCTTTCATTTAAACTTATAGATTGGTATATAATTTATATTTGTAATTTTATAATTACACATAATACGTAAATTTCAAAACCTTCAATTAATTTAGAAGAAAATATATATATATTCATACATAAATGTATAAAAATTTTATCCTCAGCAATATTCACGGGCCCCTAACAATCGCCGGGCCCCAGTACTGTAGTACCAACTGACCCCCACCCCCTTTGTGGGGGCCCTGGTCAGAAATGAACAACTCACTGGCTTTTCGAAAGGTGAGATATCCAAAGTGCCTAACAGTTGGAAACAGAATCCCAGACGTTGTTTAAAAGGCGGAACTGTGGATCGAAAACCAGCAATCAAGCCCATGATCAGCGGCGTCTCAGACGACTTGTACAGCAGAAAAAGGAATCTACTGTGCAGTAACTGACGGGAGACTTCAATGAATGCTCATCCCAACAGATCTCGACCCGAATAATGAGCAGAGAATTGCAGCGAATCGGTGTAGCCAGTCGCATGCCTGTCAGAAAATCTCTCATTTCGGCAAAAAACCTGAAAATGAGTTCACAGTGGTGCCGGGAACAGTGTCAGGGACATCCAACGATTAAAAGAAGGTTATGCGGTCGGACGAATCATACTACACTTTGTTTTGTACCAACGACAGATGGGGATTGTGGCGAGAGCCCATGAAGTCATGAACCTATCTTACCTTGTTCACACAGTTCAGGGTTGTGGTCGGGGTATTATGGTGTGTAACATGTTCTGCTGATTTGGTACGGATACCCTGGTATTTTCGGAAGGTAGGATGTCATCCATGGAGTACTTGAACATTGTGCCGATCACGTCCATCCTGCAATGTTGCATTTATACCCCCACAGGTGACGGGTTTTCCACGGACAATAATGCTGCTATCCACCGCGCAGAAACAGGGCAGGTGCGTCATTTAGGGGGGCAGGAGGGTTGTTGCCCCCCTAAAATCTGAAATACTCTTTTGATCTGTGACTGCAGAAAAAAAATCTTTAACATTTGTTACAATTTATTAAATTGTAGCTTAATTGCTGCTAAAAAAAATTACATCACCTCAGTACTGAGGTAATTTAGTGCCCTTTTCAATGAAAATAAATACTTTTATTCCTTATCAACAGAAACGGCTTTCAGCTAGCTATTTCAGAATATCATAGTAGAGTAGGTCTAACTTTAGGTGTATATTTCTCAACCCTGGAGATCAGTGACTCAATAACATGCAGGTATAAAACATGCAGATCAGTGACTCAATTGCTGGAAAATTATATAAGTTAACAAATTTGAAATCCCTGGGATGATGGTATGGGGGGGGGGGGGATAATATCGAAAAATAAAATGTATGTGATATAGATGGAATGATGTTGCCGGATGTTGTTTTGGTATTGGTCGACTGCCTAGAGAGGTAAGAAAAGGGGCTGGGCGAAGGGAAAGCTCTGACTGAGAATAGCAATTCCTCCTATATTAGCGCTTTCCCCCTTAGAATATACCATTAGTTCAAAATAAATATAAGATTAAAGGATGACGAGAAAGCATAAGAATATAATTTAAGTTAAAAATTAAAAGTGGATTGCAAGCGGGTTGGCGTCAAAAACAGCTAGCTAATAAGCAATCGTGCCATGTCAGTGGGTATTGATCTAATGACGAACAGGCGCAGCTGTGGCTCCATTTATGGTCGTTAGATCTAATTCAGCTCAGGTGACACTGGGGGGAGATGCAAATCTCGGCTTTTCCCAGGGGATCTTTAAAGGGCCGACCAGGAGATTTTGGGGACGACGCTTCCTTAGATAACTAATGGTGTTATTACACGGAGCAATTCCTTCCAGCAATTTTTCAGCAACACCATACATTTCAATGGGAAGAAATCTTGCCGCCGAATTGCCGCAATTCGTTCGTACTCGGCAATAAAAATTGCTCAATTTCTGAGCGGCGAACCAATCAGAAGACGATAAAATTGAACGTCACTCCGCTCAGCCTTTTCTCTCCTCATTTGCATTCAAGATGGCGATGGTGACTGTAATGCAAACACTTCGAAGCAGCTCAATTGCGTTAGAAACTTGAGATGGAAAAAATAATAGAACTTCTACCAAATTACAGACACATGTGGGATATAAAATATCCAAATTACACAAAAAAAACACTAAAGAATGCTTCCTGAAATCGACAGCATTAAACAGGGAGGGCCTGTTAGAAAGGAGGGGCTTACAGCATCATTGCCGAGCGGAATTGCTAAAGTCTGGAGATGTAAAAGTAATAATAGAACTTTTACCAAATTACAGACACCTGTGACATATAAAAGATCTAAATTATACGAAAAAATTCTCACTAAATAATGCTTCTTGGTATGAACTTGGCGGTATTAGACAGGAGGGGCATTATAGAAAGGCGGGGCCTAATATATAATTGCCAGGAGGAATTGCTAAAGTCTGGAGATCGAAAAATAATAATATAATTTTTAACAAATTAAAGACACCTTTGGGATATAAAAAATTCAAATTATACGAAAAATACGTCAAAGAATGTTTTCTGAAATGAAATCGGCGATGTTAAAGAGGAAGGGACTGTTAAAGAGGAGGGGTCTAAAGTATGATTGACGGGCGGAATTGCCGAAGTTCGGCAATAAAAATTGCTCTGTGTAATAACACCCTTAAGTAGCTTTTCAAAAGGAACTTAACTTAAGTTGCTTTGGAACTCACTTTGGATTCCGAAGATAAGTCGACTTAACTTTCAGTGCGAATGGGGTATAAAGGAAGAAAAAGGATATTGCTGCAGCGAAATGAGGTATGGGTTCTACGTCACAATGGCCCCGCCTTCGGTCGCACCCATTACTTGATTTCAGAACCCCGTATCAATATATGCCCCGTTAGGAGCTACAAGTCCTTCCGCGTATTCAGAATCGGTAGTGCGTACAGAACCCAGGGTGGCCGCTAGGTGATCCTTGATGAAAACGGTGAATCACGTACGCTTTAACGCCAAACCAGGGCTGACTAGATAGCCAAGCTTAAGACTAGACATTGGAAACTGGACGATCATCCGCACCCTCGAATTGTAACAGCCAATGAAAATGGCCGTTACTTCACGGTAGCAGCCAATGGATTAGCAGTTTTTACATGATGAAACTTAAAGAACCTGACTAGAAATTCAATCCATTTTACTATTTTAAGTATTTTATTTTACAACTTTCAGAACTTTTACACGGTTATTTATATAATATATTTACACGGTTATTTATATTGTTCACGCGGAGTACGATCACGTTAAACATGTGGGTCCGTAAGTCCTTCCGAGAGGTTGGTGGTAGGGGAAGGAGGGTACGGTCCCTGTGGATGCCTCCCCCACTGGGTTCCGGTCTAAATTGGGTGGCACTTCCCGGCCGTCCAAACAGTTACCTTACACCTTTCAGGTAGGTCGGACGGTCTGGGTCTCATCAACAACAACGGTTATTTATATACACAAAGAATATTAAACTATGTACATTATGATACGAGAAGTCAAAATTCTAGAATGCTATCCAAAATCGAAATATTCTTATGCTGATGCTGCCATCTATGAGACTTAATAATAACTAAATACTGATTAGTATAGATATTTTGATGAAAAATTTACAAGTAATATGTAACATATATGATGAAAATTAAAGAACCTTGCAGAAATCCATAGTGACATCTGCTCAGTGATTATCATGATTCCCGTTTAACTATTTCTTAATGTATTTTGTTTCTGTTCGGATTTAACTTTCAGATATATGGCGAAAATTATAAAACAGGAGGAAAACTTATATCAAGAAGTGATAACTTATATTCATTTATTGATATTCTTATGGAAATAAACATGCTGTCAATATATATATACATGCTATGATATAGCATATATGCAGAATATGTTGCTGACGACTTATACATAAATTTGACACTACATATACAGGGTGAGTTTTAATTAACCTACAACTTTTAACTGAAATAATTCTTGAGTCGTTGCAGATAGTACTACAAACATTTTTTATTGAAAAGAACGTGGAAAAGGAATTTAATGGATAAGGTTTTCAAAGTGAGAACCTCCAGAGGTGACGCAATAGCGCTACCTAGTCACAAAGTTGCCAGTTACAAATTCAAGTGTTTCTTTCTCTGTCGTCTCGGGGTCTGTCGTCTTCTTCTTGTAAACCAAATCTTTCAAATGACCCCAAAGATAGAAATCACATGGATTAAGATCTGGTGAATAAGGTGGCCAGTGCAATGCACCAGGATAACGATTTGGGTATTGATAGGCTATAACTCGGGTTCTAAACTCCCTGTTAATGGTGTCAAAAACACTGCCTGTTCTATGCGGAGGGACACCGTCTTGCATGAACCAATATTCACAGGTGTTCTTACCCAAATTACGAATTTGGGGGAAACACGACTGTCTTAGCATTACTTCATAGGCATAAGCTTTAACTGTTGACTCAAAAAAGATTGGTCAGATAATTTCTGATCCACAACGAGCAGCCCAAACTGTTACCTATTTTGGATGCAGCGATCTTACGTTGACAAATTCAGGTTTGGAAGATCCCCAAAAGCGATTATTTTGTTTGTTCACCTGACCAGACAACCAGAAATGGACTTCATTAGAGAACTATATCTTCTTGTTGTCCAATTCCCCAGTATCGATGAGGTCCAGTATCTCATTGGCAAAGTCACATCGCTGAGGTATAGGAGTATCTGAGATGAATTGTAAAGTTTGGATCTTGTAAGGAAAAAGTCCGATATATTTTCTCATTATCTTGGCTGCAGTGCTCTGACTGATATCCAATTGACTTGCAAGTTGACGAGTGGATGTGCTTGGTTCTTCTGCTATGATTGCTCTTGCTGTATCAATCACTTCCTTTGTTCTAACAGTTACCTTTTTTGCCAGCTTTTCCCTTCAGATCATCTTTAAGATAACCAAAACTTTCAAACTTCCTTATCAGATCTCTTAGCATTGCCCTTGAAGGCTTAGGTCGGTTTCTGAATGTTGAAGATCACTTCCGTAGAAGTAAATAGTGTTGCATTTTCACCACATAAATACCAATATTTAACAATAAAAATACGATCTTCGGTTGAATATGACGCTTTGGGAGACATTTTCAAAATGTCGTGGAACTAACGCTAAACAACTTCCTTTTATGCCCTCTCTCATTGCACGCATTCGTAGCGACATCTTGTCAGGCTCTGAGAAGTTATTTCAGTTAAAAGTTGTAGGTTAATTAAAACTCACCCTGTAAATATATTATTCAAAAATAAAGACTCTACAGCTAAATAGGTGTCTTTAAATTGACTAATATAACAATAAAAACATCTGACCTTTTAGTCATTTAAACAGGCCAGATGAAATATTGCAATATAAGTCGTTAATAATCGACGAGAAAACTGGAGATTATTTTTGTATTATTGACACAAAAGTTCGTATGTAGATTATCGCATAAAACACTATAATTGAATTTACAGTATATAAACAAAGAAAAATAGGTAAATTCCTGTTATAAATTATCCAGAATTCATAAACTGAGCTAAAGTTCAGTACAAATTAAAATTTGCTTGAGGTCTATCAATATAAGAAATAACCGCCGCATTTATGGACATATTTCAATGTTCATGAAATGTAATAATTTTACTTCGATAAAAACATAAATCGTATTCTCGTGTATAGAAATATAAGAAATAATCCCTTTTGCGATTACTAGCAGACAATCCCGAAATACTACAGAGTACTGCTTTGAATTTCATCATGTAAATACTGCTAATCCATTGGCTGCTACCGTAAAGTAACGGCCGTTTTCATTGGCTGTTACAATTCGAGGGCGCGGATGATAGTTCAGTTTCCAAGGTCTAGTAGCTTGAGCTCGAAATTGTGGCGAGAAAGTCACGTAATCTGAAACAGGGAGTGCCACTCCTCTGCCACGAACACTATCTGTGACGTCAGATGGAGTTTACTTGCAGCGCGCGGCACAAGATGGCGCGGCAGGCGCGCGAGGTTTTTTATTTTTTGTTTTAAACAGGTGTATTTTTAAAGTGTTTGTTGGTTTTCGAAGACTTCTTACAAGTTCAACTAGAATTTTAATCAAAGATTTGCATCTTAAATTCCAGGCAATGCTAGGTTTTTTTATGTGAATAAGTAAGTGTTCTTTTTGTAATATAATGTATATTTTAGAGTCGTGTTTCCCAACCTCAGATACATGCAAAAATTTCAGTATTGAAGAATAGGACTCATTTAAATTATTTTATTAAACCAAAGATATTTTTTATTAAGAAATTAATGACTAAAAGTAGATTTATACTTATATTTTCAAAATTTATTTACATTCTTTTTTTTTAAGGTTGAATAATACAAACTTTAATCAAAAATTTTCTTTTAAAGTGGTCAACATTGTAAAATTTATATTTATTTGGGAAAATGCACTTCTTTCTTGAAACATTAGTGTAGTTCATAAAGTTCCATTATGTAGGATTTTTAAATCTTGAAAGACGAAAGTACAGTATACTATTTATTCATTTCATTTTACAGCAAGTTATTTGTATCTTTATATATTTTCTAATGATGTTCTTGTAATTTTTGAAAAATCTAACAGGATTTAATCTCGCACATTTTATATTAATTAAATTTTATTACATTACATTTTATTACATTACATTTTATTAATTAAATTTTATTACATTCAAAAAATGGGGGGGGGGTACGATTTAAGAAAATAAACAGACGCGGATTTTCAAGGGGATAAAAGTTGGGAACCGCTGTTCTAAATCAGATTGCAAGTTGTGTACATGTATGTGCATGCAAATTGTATAGTGTGTATAGGAGATGGTTTGTGTACAAGTCATTGGAATGGTCGCAAAGAACTGTAAGCTTGGCATAATTAAATATGCATCTATACTTTCTTGTGACTGTAAATTAACTGATTAGTTAATTAACTGATATAAAGTAGGATTATTTTAAATTTTCTACTTTGTTTTGGTTGATTTGCTGGTGTAAAATGTCTGATGTATACCTGAAGATTGAAAATATAAGGTTATAGTCTGATGAAGATGCTTAACCATAATAAGTTAAAAATAAATGCAATGATATAATTTGCTTGCTCGTATATTTTTCATCATGAATCAATATACTATAATACATTTAATTTATTATTCTGAATGTATATCATAGCGTGTGTGCTAAACGATTAGTTTCTATATTTTTATATGTTTACATTGAATTTCAATTTGATATAAATTCTCTTTTTGATCTAAAAAAACTAATAGAATAAAGTGTTTAACAATAATATAAGTTCTTCACTATAAAAGCATCACTTAAATCGTTTACTAGTTAGGCATAAGTACATCCCCCCCCCCCCTAAAACGACATAAAACTCTTAGTGTTAGCGTTTTAATTATTGTTTTGATTTTCAATTATTAGAGATAACATAATCGAAAATAACTTTATTTATATGCATTTAGAAAGAAATTACGGGATGTTTATTTGTGTATAATGAAAATTTTAGAATGATTGCCTGTTTAGAAAACTTTCCGAACATATTTCTGTAAATTCGTGTATTTAAGACAAAATTCATTAAAAATAACATCGCCTCCTGTAATAACATTGACTGGTTTCAAAAAGCGAAATAAAACTTTCAGATGATTTATATTTTTCAGAAAGGGAAATACAGTTTTATTATGTATGTACCCTTCCAAAAAACCCTGTACTGCATATTTAAGTTGTGTTCAAGTGAAATTAATATTATTTGACTATTTATTTCATATTTTAAATTTAAAAAAATGATTAAATTCATTTTGTTAGCATCCTTTAACATTGAAGTCTACCGGGCCGTTCCTGACATTTAACTCCAAGTGACGTTGCGTCTTTACGTGCTCTCATTGGCTAGAGCTGAAGTGCCGCAACCTTATAGATATAATAACCTTGGATCTGAAACGGTTCGGTAGACTCCTGCATTGAAATAGCATTGATTGCTATGGATACTCTTTCAGAGAGATTTGAAGATAAGTTTTCTTATTTAATTACATATTATGTTGACCTTATACCTTAAACATTAATCTGACAACATTTGACAATTTTTTTCTTAAAATATCATCTCTTTCTTGCCGATTTTTCATAAGCCTAAAACGTATCACACTGTTGATTATGCATTAACTTTTAAGATTTGTTTCCTTTATTTTTATGTCATCTACGCTTCATATATAGTGCATGATTGTATGTTTATTTTACATAATGCTTTTAAAAGGAGTTTGTATGTCACAACAAGACTAAGTGAGCACTAGATAAGTTATGCTGTTTATAATATCTCAGCGAACTTTCTAAATGTTTTTTTGGCTAGGAATCTTAAAAGAGATATCTGCATACTGGAAATCAGCTAAGGTAGTAACTGTTTCTGTAAAGTATAACACATTAATTGCATGTAAAAATGTAGTAATGTCATGTATTGCATGTATAATTCATTATATTTGTTTGACGTGGCATTAGAAATAACTTGTACTATATAAAGTATTCTATTGAGTTTTTTCTCTGATATGTGAAGTTTCGATTGCATGCTTTAGAATAAAAGTAACAGAATTTGTTGATTTAAATGTGTTATCCTGCAATGAAATCATGATTTTGTCCAGCGCCATTCTGTGTATCTTTACATTTCAGTAATAGAAGTTAAGGTTTGAATTTTAACATACACTGTACACTTTCTTCATATACAGTCATACGTATTTTGAAATAAAAGTAACAGATTTTTAATCTAACCCTGCAATGACTTCAGTGAATTTTCATTCCATGTACCTTCCTTAACGTTGAGCAGCGCTTTATTCAGCACGTTATTCTCCTCAAGCACCTCCTCCCCTATAACAGTATTTTATTTTTATTTCAATTGTATTTCATACTATAGAATATAGTATAAAGAAAGTATTGTTTTAATGAAAAATTTTGACAATATGTGTTTAAATAACGTATTCAAGAGGCACTAAAGTGCCTCTTGAATACGTTTCGACTAT
Organism: Amaurobius ferox; assembly: GCA_951213105.1. Lineage (NCBI taxonomy): Eukaryota > Metazoa > Arthropoda > Arachnida > Araneae > Amaurobiidae > Amaurobius > Amaurobius ferox. Next base: position 65,981,703 of record OX578133.1, on the reverse strand, counting down.
ATTTAGTATGATGTCTGTGGTCAATTTCTTGTGTACACGGTAGCTTCCATAAATATTAATGGATTTCACGATACTTTATATCCAGTTTAGTATTAAAAAATCTAGAACTAGATAGAACTTTTATAAATCAAGTGAAAACTGAAATTTTATATTTTTTTGGCAGCATAGGACAAAATTTGACATAATTATGCATAAAAGGAGTTGTTTATGGCTCAATGATCATGAAACTTAACAGTTTCAATCATTGTATTGAAAAATAGTTGTGATACAATTTTTGGGTTCATGACGTCATTAACCCCCCCTTGATGGGCAAGTTACCCCCACGAGGTTCATTGTCAAGTATGGTATCAATCGAAAGATTTCCCTCCTCCTCTCCCGATGGGATGCATTGTCAAATTTAGTATCAATCGAAATATATTTTCAAGATTTTAAAATGAAAGGTAATATGCTTTATTATGATAATTTGAACCAACAATATAGATTTTTGAAATTTTTTTCCTGTAAAATTTGCAAATAAAAAACAAGCTACTTAACAATGGATTCTGGTATGAGAATGCCGAGTTGAGCCACCCTGAAGTTAATTTTTTTCAATGAATTCAGTTTGTCAAGTAGCATTTTGTGGAACTTTTCATTTCAGTAGTAAGAGTATTTATAATAGGATTGATTTCAAGGTGCACAGTTTGTTTTCATCATACATTACAGTTTTGTTGGCTGGTTTTTACCGTCGCTCTCTGCTACTAATGACATTCCTGGTTATACTCTCGAATCCAAACACACAGTCATGAGAGGTGGATCAAGCTTGCATGGGGTCCCTGGCTTAAAATATTGATAGGGCCCTTGCAACAAATTGATTTCTGTTTATTAGTAAAAAGGGGTCGTTATTGATATATGAATATAGTCAACCAACTGCAACTTGATGATATAGACCTAAAATATTTAACTTGGAATTTAAATTAAGCTAAAAATTTATGTCATTTAAATGACATAAATTTTTAATAATTTATTAAAAATAGTAAAGGACTCATTTTACAGAAGTTCAATTTCCAAAAACCATATTACTTAATATCCGAAATGAAAAGTATGAGAAAGAGACGGTGTAGAATTTTGATTTTTCCACAATTATTTATTATTTGCGTGGGCGCTTTATATAAATACGCATATATTTTACTCTGATATCCTTCAAATACTATAGTATTTAGATATATTTACATTTGAAATGATTACAATGAACATGCTAAAAATTAATGAGAAAGAAATGCATGATTTTGCTTCATAAACTATTATTTTGTTTTAGTAAAACCCGAAATGTGTAAAAATACATTTATATTTCTATAGAAAATAACTAAGATCTAAAGGGGTTTAAAGTATACTAGTTATTTATTCAGAAACAATTTACATACATAATTGTTGTCAATGTACTTTCGGAATTATTGTATTTCTTAAATTACAATTACTAAAAATTAAGTAAGCTAGTATAATTACAGCCCAATTTTTACTAGTAACACAAACACAACTAAATCAAAAACTTGCCTTTTCAAACCATTTTAAAAACCACAAATTATCACTATACAGAGTGTTAATTGGAGAACTAAAAGAAATATTGTATTTTTAAAAGGCGTATTTGATATACATATCAAAAGCACTGACTATATGAGCAACTATATGTTAAGCTCGATAACAGTAAGTGCAATCGTGCAAATGTATAAATTAAAATGTAATGTAAAATTATGGTATATTTTTTAATTTACACAATTTGGTGTTCATGGCTGCAGCTAATAGAAAATTAAATGATCGCTAAAGAGTTAAGCTTCTTATAAAATGGTGGTCATGTGTCTTCTTAAAGCATCCATTCTTGTAAATGTGGCATTGCATTTTGTACATTGCAAATCAGGCTTCTTAGAAGGGCCTGCTTGCCCGGGCACGTTCTCATGGGTCTTAGCATGTCGATTTAAATCTGATTTTCGTGTAAATCCTTTGTCACATACTTCACAGGTAAAAGGCTTTTCTCCAGAATGTACTTTTAGATGTCTGGTTAAAGTACGAGTATATTTCTGAGTGAAAGTCTTGCCACAGAGGGTGCAGGTCTGTCAAAAGACAAAAGACTGGAATTAGAATCACGCTACATTCCATACATTTTATATAAATTATTTACAAAAACGCATACGCTTAGAGCCAAACCTATTCGCGTGATATCCCCTATTCGTTTGATATCACCTATTCGTTCGATACCACCACATTCAGGTTCATTCAGGTTCATTCAAATCTAACTAATAAACTAACTCGTAAAGTACTATCTTAATTATGCATTTTCTTGGATAAAATCAGCATCCTAACATAACATTGAATCTGAAGCTAACAGCATTTCTTAAATCTTGAACGAACTAACAGCATTGCTAAAATCTTGAACAAACTAACACTTTAATCGTAAAAAACCGCCTCACTCTATTAAAAAAATACCTATCTCCTACTTAAAAAAAATAAATAAATAATATATAATAAATAAATAAATAATAAATAATAAATAAGAAAATTAATTTAGAAGATTAAAAATATTCTAATTAAAGAATAAATGAAAAAGCCAATAAATATTATTTAAATATTACCAAATTAAGAATATTGAGCCAGGGAAAAAGAAATAAAAGTAAATTTTCAAACCTCCAAATTACATACATTCTAAAGCAACCCAACACATTCCTTCCACCTATCCCCCAAAAATTTTTCATTCCTTAAATTAATATTACTTTTGATTTGTAAATTTTAAAAATTATTTATTTATTTGATTCCCCTTAAAATTCCCTTTAATTTGATGTCCCATTTTGGTTAGAAATTCCGTTTGTTCTTCAGTTTCAAGTTATTTCCATGTCTCACTACAATTCAAAAATTTCAGTTGCGGCCATTTTCGGAATTCTGTTTTGCGGGCTTTTTTTTTACTGCGATTAATACGCCACCTAAGCGTTTTCGCGCCTCTTTGGAATTCGTGATTTATTTTAATTGGTTCGCTTTTTTACGGATCGTCTGCTCTCGAAATTATGAGTATTATTTTGGCAATTCTAATTTCGGTAAGCGAATTTTAATTGCTGACGTTTATCTAAACTCCGCCCTTTTTGCCGCACGTATAAATACGCGCGCAGAATTTTTCAGTTTCAGTTTTTTGTTGAAATCCTTCGTCGTGTGTTAGCGCGAGAAGCGCGTTGTTGATTTTCGAATGGAACTTATGTTCCACGCGAGCTTTTCAATGGAACGTTAAGTTCCTCGCGTTATTTTTTTAACATTGTAGTTTTAATTTAAATGATGGTTTTTCAAGTTTTTATCGCGAAATTCACGAAGTAGTTCTCCGGAAAAGTGTGTATTAAAATTCATTATGCGAGTTACGTGGAAGTAGTGTCTGACGAGGACGTCTGAGTTTTAAGAAGATCCTCGTTTTCCAGAAGTAGTTGTTAGGCCTCTGCTGATGAATTCTCTCCTGATCTCCAGTAAACCAGTCTACAAAATTTGTCTCCACTTATTGAAACTTCCCCCCCCCCGTCTGATGGTCCATCCGGGTGAATACAGATGTTTTATTTAAACTCTTAATTTCTTTAATTCTGAATATGATTTTTCAATATTTTTTTAAATGCATTTAATTAAATTTTATTCTGTAAAATTAAAATTCTAAAACTTCATTCTGAGAGCAAATTTCTAAACCTTCATAAATTCTTAAGAGCCTGGGTAAATTCTAAAGTTCTTTAAATTTAATATTTTTGTTAATGATTTTCTGATGGAATTTAAAATAGATTGTTTTGAGTAAAGTTTTATGCTAATTCCTTAATTTTAACTAAGTTGATAAAATTCTAAAATTCTAATGTTAATACAGATGTTTTATTTAAACTCTTTATTTCTTTAATTCTGAATATGATTTCTCAATATTTTTTTAAATGCATTTAATTAAATTTTATTCTGTAAAATTAAAATTCTAAAACTTCATTCTGAGAGCCAATTTCTAAACCTTCATAAATTCTTAAGAGCCTGGGTAAATTCTGAAATTCTTTAAATTTAATATTTTTGTTAATGATTTTCTGATGGAATTTAAAATAGATTGTTTTGAGTAAAGTTCCTTAATTTTAACTAAGTTGATAAAATTCTAAAATTCTAATGTTAATTCTTCTCGAGTTGCCTGCCTGTGAGCAGTGTTTTTGTATTTGTTAATTTGAATTAATTTGAAGTTACAATTTAATAAACTAATTTTCATTAAACTAAATATTATGTCTTCCTTTATCTCTTTTAAACACAGCAGGTTTTATTCTATCCTTCAAACACAACAGTAGTTTTCCCAACACATTCCTTCCACCTATCCCCCAAAAATTTTTCATTTGAAAAATGAAAAATTTTTGATAATAAAAATAAAATATCTATCAGAAGTTACCAATTTAAGCATAGCAATTTTTATCCAATTCAACCTCTATTTCGGAATAAGCAATTTGTTAACAAACTATAAATTAAAAGAGAATTATATAACAATGAATTAATTTTTGTACATCAGATCACTAAATTTGTGTAGATAAAAGTAAAGGTTGAGGATTTGACATTGATTCTCATTAGATATAAATAAAAAAAAAAATTTAAGAAAACATTGGACCAGCCAAATAGTTTTCAAAGAATCGAAACATTGAATTTTGAGAAGGTACCATGAATAACCAATGAGAAACAACTCTCACTTCCATTACAAAATATAAATACCAGCTGGAAAGAAAAAAAAATGTGTAAATAGAGTGATCTAAAAAAATAAATAAAACAATGTACATAAGTTGTATAAAATAAATAAAATTTCAATAGAAGTGTCAAATGACAATTGACACAATAACAATTATTATCAATAAGCAACAATAATATACTAAAATTTCAAAGACACAAGTATCTATTCATGTCCATTCAAAATATCATAATATCATCTGCATTCTGCAGTTATATCTAATATACACTGCCACTTTTATCTTTGCAGTACTCTAATACTTTTAATGACAACAAATATATACCAAAAAATATCAACATATGTGATCAGAACTTACGTCATGGACCACGTAATCAAATATTTGCATAAATCTGCACTCTCAATAACAATAAATAAGTAACTATATATCTCTATCTATAAATATAATCAATTCATATTATCCAAATTAATCTTTTCTCAATCATTATCTAAATCCTGCAGTAATCTGCAATATCAATAACAACAATAACAAATTTTATCTTAAAATCAATTCTTCTTTTACATCAATTAAATCCAGTTTGCAGCATTCTGCAATGTATCAATAACAAATACACACACATAAAAATTATGCATTAAAAAAATTATGTTGCGCAACAATAAAAAAAATGTCATTCTAGTTTTTCCTTTGTCGTAAATTATATCTTTGTGTTGGAATTATATCATTCTCATGAGATGCATTACTTGCTGAATTATCAGATTGTGCACAAGAAAAGAACACAGAATCTCTTTCTGGAATTTTTGTTAATCTGTCAATGTGCACCAACTGAATATTTCGTGTGTCATTTACATGTTGAATTTTAAAGTTTACATTAGATGTTTTTTGTATAAATTTAAAAGGACCTTTATTAAGTTTGGAGAGTTTCTTACAATGTCCCCTTGGAAAAACAGGAATGTATAAATATACTAAATCTCCAACTTTTATATCTTTTACAACAGCAGACTTATTTCTGTATGTCTCTTGTGTTTTAGCTGCTTTAAGTAAGTTCGTCTTTACTATTTCAAAAGATTTTTTCATACGAATTGCCAAATCCTGACTATAATCACTAACAGTGGTAAAATTTTGTTCATTTAAATTAAAAAGAAGATGATGTGGCAAAATTAATTCTCTACCATAGAGAAGGTTAGCTGGAGACTCACCAGTCGAGGAATGGATTGAAGTTCGGTGGGCCAGCAAGGCAAAAGATAAATGTCGATCCCAATCCTCTTGTGCTTCAGACACTAAATGACTAAGTGTGTTAATTATTTTACTGTTTAAACGCTCGCAGACTCCATCCGATTGTGGGTGATAGCTAGTAGTGGTATGTTTTTCAATACCTAATTTTTCATACAACTTCATGGCAGCATTCGAAATGAAATTAGAACCTTTGTCAGTGATAATGTGTTTTGGCACACCATGAAGAGAAAAGAAGTTTTCTAAACAATTTAAAATAGTTTCAGATTTAATATTGGGGATAGCATAAGCTTCTGGCCAACGAGTAAAATAGTCAGTAATCACTAGTATGTACTTATTGCCAGAGTAAGTTAGAGGCATGGGGCCAATACAATCCATAGCTATCCGTTCCATAGGGTAAGTAGAATTTGGAAACCTCTGTAAAGGAGCTTTTTGTTTTTGTTCAAATCCTCTTTTCTGTAAACAATCAGGACAACTCTTAACATAATTTAAAATTTGAACATACATCCTAGGCCAATAAAAGTGTTGCTGAATTTTCCTCAAAGTCCTTCTAAAACCACCATGTCCTGCAGTGATCGAATCATGACAATAATTTAGAATATCAGAGATCAAATTTTGTGGAACAACAATACGCTCTTTTCTTTGATATTTTAATTTAGGTTTTCTATTAGTACAATATAATACATCAGCTTTTAAGAAAAACATTAAATTTTTAGGGAATGGGTCAATATTTTTATCTAAGCATGAGCCAATTCTTATACAATTAGGGTCAGAATTTTGAGAATTACGTACTCTTAAAAGAAGGTTTGTATCAACATCCAGGTCTATAGTGTTTACTTTTACATTATTTACACATCTAGATAGATAATCAGCTGTTAAATTTAGGCGACCAGGTTTATGAATAATTTTGTAATTAAACTGGGTCATGGACATTATCCATCGTGCTATCCTAGAAGTGGGGTCTTTTAATTTCAAAACATTTGAAAGGGAGGCCTGATCACAATAAACTGTAAAATGTTTTCCCAAAAGGTATTGCTTAAAATAGGATGTTGCCCAAACAACTCCTAAAGTCTCTTTCTCGACTGTGCTATAGTTTATTTCTGCATCTTTTAGCTTTTTGCTAGCATAAGCAATAGGGTGCAAAAATCCATCCTTTCCTTCTTGACAGAAAACTGCTCCAAGAGCAAAATTCGATCCATCGGTACATACCGAAAACGGTTTTGAAAAATCAAGGAGATGTAAAATGGGTTCTTTAAGTAATTCGGATTTTAAGGTTTGATAAGAATTTTCTGCTTCAGGGGTCCAAGAGAATTTAATATTTTGCTTAGTTAAATTAGTTAAGGGAAGAGCTTTTAAGGAGTAATTTTCAATAAATTTTCTGTAGAAGCCAGTTAATCCTAAAAATTGGCGAATTTGTTTTTTAGAGGTGGGTTTTTGAAAATGTTTAACAGTTTTAAATTTGAGGGGTCAGGCTGGACAATACCTTCAGAAACTTGAAAACCTAAATAATTTATTGAAGATTTAAAAAAATTGCATTTACTTGGCTTTAAACATAATTTATGTTGAGATAATCTATCAAATACTACCTTTAATTTCATTAAGTGTTCCTCAAAGGTTCTAGATGCAATAACGATATCATCTATGTAAATAGAAATTTGTAAAGGGGAAAGCTTAGCTAGGACGATGGACATAAGTCGTTGAAAGGAGCTGGGGGCATTTTTCAAACCAAAAGGGACTCTTTTCCATTCATAGTGGCCAAAAGGTGTAGAAAAGCTATATTTGTGTGTGTCATCTGGGTGCAATTTCATTTGATAAAATCCAGATGTTAAGTCTAATGTAGAAAAATATTTCGCACCATTTAAACTATCAATCAATTCAGTGATATTTGGCAGTGTAAAAATATCATCAATAGTTTTATCATTTAATTTTCTAAAATCTGTTACTAATCTTAATGTTCCATCTGCCTTTTTAACAAACAGTACAGGTGCGGAGAATGGTGAATCACTTTCTTGTATAATATCATTTTCAAGAAGCTCATTAATTTGTCTATCTAATTCATCTCTTACATGATAAGGAACTCTATAAGGTTTCTGTTTAACAGGAATATCATCTTTTAAGTTAATGTTATGAAAAACTGTATCACACCCCTTTAAATCTGGAATAGAATTAGCAAAAATATGCTTATAATCATTAATTAAATTCTCTATTTGTCTTTTTTCATTATAGCCTAAGTGTGAAAGATCAAAATTTCCTCCCCAAACATCAAAATTATCACCACTCTCTGCACTTGACTCAGTAATATTGTTAACTGAAAAGGAAGATACTACTGTGATAGGAACAATTTTTGCTAAATTTGAATGCTTATTTATGTGCAACTCATCAGTTGACAAATTCAATACTTTTACATTATATATATTAGATCTAGATACATTATTTACTGATCTAGCGACCAGAATTTTACTGTTGTTTAAAGGCTCAATCATCACAGTAGGTGAATTAAATTTAACAATCTCTTTTAATTTTAGTTGTATGAAAGCCTCCGATAGAGGAGGAATTGTGTATTTCCTAAGTGCATAGCACAAATTATCCTTATATATCTCAGAATTCAAAATATTTTCTCTGTTAATTTCATAATTATTAAAGAATTGAGTTGCATCAGATAATGAAAATGGTACAGATTCATCCTTAATTGCAAAAGGCACAGTTATAATATTATTGTATAAAACATTATTACTAAAATCTATTGATATCTTATAGCCCTTTAAAAATTTCACACCAAGTATTGCTGAATAATTACAAGAATCACAGTCCATAATATAAAAATCAACATTAAATATTTTGTTGTTTAAATGTAAATTAATATTTAATTTCCTGGAAACTTTTATAATATCACTAGAGATGCCTTTTAAATTTATATTACATTTAGTTAATTGACTGTCAGGTATATTTAAATGAGATAATACATTTGTAAACAACACATTAATAGAAGCACCAGAATCAATAAGTATAGGAATATCAACATTATTTATCATACCAGAAATCACTGGTAGAGACAAATTCTGTAATGAAATGAAATTTGAATTTTGCATCACAGGTAACACCCCAAGGGCTTCAGAAGGTAAGTTGGAGTGAAAACTCCCTTCATCCTTACTTAGTTTAAATTTTGTTTTTCACTGTCATTTTTATCACTCCTAGGTGTATAAAAAGTGTTGTAACTCATTTTAGGTTTAGTTTCATTTATGTCAGGCTGAAAGTTTTGATTTGGCTGATGGTAAAAAAATTGAGTAGGTTGTTGAAATCCTTGCATTTGTTGTGGAAAATTATATGGATAGTTTTGTGTAGGTTGTGGAAAAGAAAAAGGTTGTTGATACATTCGAGTAGGCAGAGACCTAGAATTTCTGTTGAACCTGTGTGATTGAGGAAATTTCCTACAATCCACACTTATGTGACCTAATAGACCACATGAAAAACACCTTCGGCTATCCTTTGTCAATCTAGTTTGAGGCAGCTGTGGTTTGGTGTCAATTTGAGTTTGCAACTCAGCAAGCCTTTTAGTGAGGTTCTCTACCTCCATTCTATTTCTCTTAAGCTCATCATGGAACTGCTTATTTTCAGACTCTCCAAGACTCATTACATATTGGGGGTCATCCCCATGTTGCTTGCTCCACACCTCTTCCTCTGCCACAGCATGCCTTTTTGCAGAGTCAAAACTCTTGTGGTTTTGAGGTAGGATTAGCCGTTTGAAATGAGGCTTCAGACCTTCAATGAAAACCGAGCACAAGACATCAAGTCTTTGCTGGTTTGCCACTCTGTCATTCAGTAAGGCAGGTAAAACTGTTTTGTATGAAGAAGCCTCAACTCTAGCAGCAAACTGACGCACAGATTCATTAGGTCTCTGATAACTTTGCAAAAATGCTCTCAAGTTACTGTGTAAACATTCTATTGAGGAAAATCTGTCGCGTAAAGCTTTAAGAATTTGAGAGAAAGATTTCTCTTCCTTTAACTTAGGATTATCTCTAATAAATCGTGCAGCTATGCCTGACAGTTTTAACTTTAAAACTAAGACCTTGTCTGACTCTGACCAATTTGCATGGTCGGCTAACATTTTAATCCTATCTATGTAATCCGCTAATGGGAGGCCAGATTCCTCTCCTGAAAACACTGGGATTGAATCTAAAAAGTCTCCTACTGAAGAGACTGTTTTAAAATTACTCATTACATTACATTTAGAAGAATCCATTTTTAATCCCTGTTCAATTAAGTCATATTGTTTACTATTAACATTTGAATCAGTATTTTTGTTACAAATAGAATTTACATCATCAGAGGTTGCCTCAATGTTTATTTTAGAAGGTAAATTTCTTTCCAATAAGGATAACCAAGTTTTCTTGGTACTAGCAACCTGACTTCTGGTAGATAATTTTGTAGACTGGTTTACTGGAGATCAGGAGAGAATTCATCAGCAGAGGCCTAACAACTACTTCTGGAAAACGAGGATCTTCTTAAAACTCAGACGTCCTCGTCAGACACTACTTCCACGTAACTCGCATAATGAATTTTAATACACACTTTTCCGGAGAACTACTTCGTGAATTTCGCGATAAAAACTTGAAAAACCATCATTTAAATTAAAACTACAATGTTAAAAAAATAACGCGAGGAACTTAACGTTCCATTGAAAAGCTCGCGTGGAACATAAGTTCCATTCGAAAATCAACAACGCGCTTCTCGCGCTAACACACGACGAAGGATTTCAACAAAAAACTGAAACTGAAAAATTCTGCGCGCGTATTTATACGTGCGGCAAAAAGGGCGGAGTTTAGATAAACGGCAGCAATTAAAATTCGCTTACCGAAATTAGAATTGCCAAAATAATACTCATAATTTCGAGAGCAGACGATCCGTAAAAAAGCGAACCAATTAAAATAAATCACGAATTCCAAAGAGGCGCGAAAACGCTTAGGTGGCGTATTAATCGCAGTAAAAAAAAGCCCGCAAAACAGAATTCCGAAAATGGCCGCAACTGAAATTTTTGAATTGCAGTGAGACATGGAAATAACTTGAAACTGAAGAACAAACGGAATTTCTAACCAAAATGGGAAAATGGGACATCAAATTAAAGGGAATTTTAAGGGGAATCAAATAAATAAATAATTTTTAAAATTTACAAATCAAAAGAAATATTAATTTAAGGAATGGAACATTTTTAACTAAGAATATTATAAAGAAAATTAATTTAGAAGATTAAAAATATTCTAATTGAAGAATAAATGAAAAAGCCAATAAATATTATTTAAATATTACCAAATTAAGAATATTGAGCCAGGGAAAAAGAAATAAAAGTAAATTTTCAAACCTCCAAATTACATACATTCTAAAGCAACTCAACACTTACATGGACAGGTTTTCCAACAGCTCCTTTTTTCTTTGTCGAAACCATTGGTTGTGAGTTAGCATCATCTACCTGTAAATAGAACAAAACAACTCGCATAAATATCATATAAGTTTGCTAAAAACATTAAAGTATTTCCCCCATGTAAAAACATTAAATTTAAAAGATTATTCTTAAATAAAAGAACATTTAAAGTATTTCTCCCCATGTAAAAGCATAGAATGCAAAATTATTTTTCCTTTCTTAAATAAAAACGATCTTTGTAAAAGATGACTTTCCTGTCGTAATGACACCACTTTCAAGGCACCACCTGTCGGCACCACAACAGTCAACGCGATCTTAATTAACTCGTTGACAAATCCAAGAACAGCCGACCAAAGGAAAGCAGGTGTACGACGATAAAGGCAAATAGTGGTATGTACAAAAACTCAAAATACATTTACGTTGTCTGAGCAATAACATTTTCCCAGTCTGGAAGAATTAGATTCCAGATGATAGCAGGTAGGCAAAGAGGAAAGGATGGAATACATGAAAGGATTACACATATATTAAGTCAACCAAAAAAATTCTATTTATTAATTATTAGCATTTTAATTATATCAATCTCAATATTCAACAACAACATTATTCTTTAATTCAACTCTTATCTCTATTATTCAATTTAGAAAGTATATCAATGTCAATCAGAAATTATTTCATATTAATCAGAAGTATATTTAATTTACTCTTTCCATGTGCCTGTGACTTCAAGTCACTTCCTTCAATACGGAATTCTGGTTTAGAAATTATGATACGAATTTACCTCAAACTCTTGAGTAAGATAATAATAAAGCGGTAGTGTTCAAAAGTTCGTCAAAACTGTTCCTTCTCTATCAGAACCAATATATCCGGCAAGGCAAAGAGTTCTTACATTTAAGCGATGAAAACAGCGGACCAAGGGTCTCGGGTTCCGCGCTACTCCAGTAAGCATCAGACAAAAGGAAGTTTCCTAAAATAAAAAAAGGAATTTTAGAAATATTCCGAAAGGATTGAAATTTAGCAGGAACAGGAACTTCTTCATCTTCTTGTTTCTTGGAATAGTTTCTTATCGGAAACAAATATTCCGCCGATGAAAATTAGTCATTTCGGCCAAGGCTTTGTCTTAATCTTAAGACAATATTTCCGCACGTCTTCTCTCAGCAAACTCCTTCCAAGAAGAGAGAGCGAGAAAGCGAAAAAAACCCCCAAAGTTCTCCAAAGAGCCGCTTCCTGATTGGCAGGCAGAGGCACACGGCAACAGAGTTCTCCTTCTCCAGACACTACGTCACACCACACGGAGACAGCGATCTTCCTAATTCAACTGCTCCGAAGACAAAACACAGCTTTTAATGCAAAAGCAATTCGAACAAGGGCTAGCGAACTCCGGTACAGGCACGAAGGAAAAAGAGAGCTTTTCTCTCAGCAAAACACAAAAAGTTCATGGCGCACAGAATGGCGACATGACATTCCCTTTCTTCAAGTTTTCCCCCGTATTTTTAAATGTCCTAAAACTATTTGAAGTTCTGGCGAGGGAGCATACGCTACGTGCATGAAAAGCCGCAGGCAATACCTTTTCGATATTCTCAACAGCTAATCCATCACTTCTAGGGGGTGGGGATGCTTGTGTAAAATCCATATTCTCCCAGTAGCTTTGTCGTTCTACAATTTGTACAACTTCCAGAGGCAACTCCGTGATATTCTGGAAGTCGTCTTGGGAGAGTCCGAAATCAACAAAACCCTGTATTAAAAGATAAAAAATAAATAAATGTTATTTCTCATATACGTAGTACGCTCTATAAAAACTATACTTACATTGCTAGTAGAATCCATTTCAGATGCAATCGGTAAAACTTCTACGGATAAAAATAAACAAGTTTTAAGCTAAAAACAGCTAAGTCGATTTAAACAAGTCTTAACAAGATGGCCTTCTAAAGGGAGGGAGAGTCCTCCTCAGCAGGCTAGTCAAAAGATAGTGAGAGCGAAGCACGTGCGGTTATATGTAGCACAATGGGGGTTACCGCATATGTGTGGCGAGATATGAAGTCATATTACGAATGGGAGTGGGGAAAAGGTTACCATATTTGGGGTCTTATCGCGTTATCATTATTTAGTAATAATTAAATACACTGCTTTCTTTCCTTGAGGGTATTACTATTTATGAGATTGGATATTCATTAAAATATATTCACGCTATTTCTATTGTCATTACCTTCATAAATATTGTAGTCAATTCATGAGTATTATCAGAACGTATACGCAGACGTTGATACAATTGTTTTACAGAATGTATTCATTCAATGTACGTTATCCGTACATAAATGCTTTTTTAAAGAGTCATGTGACTCTTTTGGCGAGATTACAGCTCGTCACGTGATATTCATGGCGATATTTTAGTGTATATAAGCGTATTAAGTCTAAAATGTGGTATTCACTCTGTATAGATAGCTATTCGCACTCCATCGATTTTTTTAAAAGCACTTGTTATTTCGTATCAGTCTTCAATAGTACTATTTTAACCTTAAACGTATTTTCATGAATAATCTAGAGATGTCTAGCCTCATCCTGCCTATTAAGCGCAAAGATGTGTTTTATGCGTCAAATCCCTGCAAAAAGCTTTGCATAGACATGTCCGAAGATGTCTGTATGGACCCCGCACCTGCATCCAGCGAGACAATGCCCGATCTTGTGGAATCTGCCCAGACATGCCCAGACGATTCTTTGTTGGATCATCCAGAAGATTGCGATAATTCCCTTCCTAATTCTGCTATATGTAACATGATGCTTGGATTAAGTATTCCTGAACCCATCTCACCTATTAGTGATTCGCCTAAATGTTCTACTACGACAGAGCCTATGACAGATTCAGCTAAGTTGGATGTTGGAAACCCAGACCACACGACAGACCCGAAGGTTTACTGTAGCTAAGTGTGTGGCCGGGAACTTTATTTTTGATTCAAGTAATTACAACACATATAAAAAATGAATCACAACACAATAAGTTACAAGACAAGCAAAGATACAAAAAACACAAAAGCATAAAAGAACACATAAGAAAAACAACAGGTTTAAGCAAAAAGTAACTGTGAAAATTTTAAAGTACAAAGCAATAAGGCTGCACAGGTTTACCAAAGAGACCCTGGAGGGATATTTAAAAAACTTTAAATTTACTTAAAAAAAAATAAATAAATAAAAATAAAATAAATGAATAAATGGAATTAAAACAACCAGGGGAAGTTACAAAAGGGGGGGACAAAGAGAGACCAGGGCAAAGAACAGAGGGGAATATACAAAAGGAGGGGACGAAAGAGAGAGCAGGGCGCATAAAAGAGCAAAAAAAGAGTTACATAATGCCAGCCAGGACAATAATGCTGGACAAAAATAATATAGACATTGAAGGATATTTAAGTAACAGAAATATAAATTATCTGTTAATGATACAAAAGTAAAACCTTTGTGTTTGTGGACTATCTGTATAATCCATAATTTACAATATTTATAGATGTGTACAATATTTACAGATGTATAATTTGGAAGTAATATATGAGATTATAAATATTTACAGAATTAAAGTATAAATTAACAGAAATGTATATAAATGGGGTGATTATAATTTTGTTGTTATGTTACAGACAGATATGAGTGATTATGACATTGTAGATGTATATACAGACAGAGACACAATTTTGTATTGAGAATATATGTACAAAGGTATCACTTCAAAGTGTAAACATTTTACATTTCCATATATAAGTCGCTTATTCACATTGTTTGGCAGGTTTGTATAACAAGAACAAGACTATACCGTTTTCAGGTGGTGACGAGACAGTTAACACAACGATAAAAAACAGCAAAACACAAAAATAAAAACAAAACAAAGGGGAACCCAGGAGCAGCAAGGGGAGGGGATTGATCACCAGAGACACGGGGATAGTAGGTACTCACAAGCTTTTCAGCGAACACGGTTCGAAATATCACGGGCGACGAGAACACAGTTCTTGAGTTTATTAAGTAATGTCGGATGTCGGCAAACCCCGGAGAACCAAGCTGCACGGGAAGCGGGGACAGGTTTAATTAAATGGTATTCTTTAGAAAAGGGACAAGAGAATAAATAATGGTCTGCATCACCATATGCGTTGCAAGGGCAGTTGGAGGATGATTTATGTTTAAAAAAGTTAAGGTAATCTAAGAAAGGGCCATGGCCGGTTATAAAATATATGAGGTATTTGTTAAGGATTTGAATTTCGGGGCTAACAATAGGTAGAAATAGAGAAATACGTGAAGGGTCATGAGTTCGGGGTGAGACGTAGTTGTTTAGAAGATGTTGCCAGGAATTCAAAAGGGCGGATTTGCAGAATGAAGTAAGAAGGGAATAAGGGAAAGGGACGGAAAGAGGGGTACCAGAAAGGGTAGCATCTTTGGCAAATTTGTCTGCAGTTTCGTTTCCAAGGTTGCCAGAATGGGCTTTAATCCATTGAAGGTTAATTAAATTTAAATTTTTTGCCGAAAGTGCCAAAAGTTTTGTTTCACAAAGGAGGTGAGATTTGTTTTTAATTGATTTGAGAGCCAGAATAGAGGATAAGCTATCAGAGTATATATTGACTTTAGTTGAGTTATCTAATGCCCATTTGATTGCAAGTTTAATTGCTGAAAGTTCTGCTTGAAAAACTGTGTTCTCATCACCGAGCTTATACATGAAAGTCTCAGCCAGGCGTTCACCTCTAAAAATGCAGATAGAAAGGCCTGTGTGATTATCTAGTTTTGAACCATCTGTATAAATGGAGATGTCAGAAAAGGATGAAGGGTTAACAATCGGAAGGGAAACTATACGATTAGAGGGAGGGATACTGGAGAGGGGACAGTTGTGATCAAAAAGGGAAGGGGGAGGGAGGGAGGAATCAGGGAAGAGGTTGGTTTTTAGATACCAGAAATTAAATTTTTGTATAGGTTTTGTACTACTAAATGAACAGGGGGGATGCCAGTAATTGAGTAAAGAGAAATGCTCGAAGTTGTTCTAAAACCGGTTGAAATTTTTAAAAGGAAAATCCGTTGCAAAGATGTTAGTTTAGCGATATGATTTCCGGTAAGACGTTTTCCCCAAATTCCAGACCCGTAAGTAATAATTTTTTCGATAACAGTGAGATACCATATTTTAAGAAAAGATTTATTAACTCCCCAGTTATTACCCGAGATTTTCCTGAACGTAGAAGAGAGCTTAAAGCATTTCTCTTTTAAATAGAAGACATGGGGACTCCATGTTAGGTTGTCATCGATTATAATGCCTAAGAAGTTAAGGTGGCGGGTAATTTTGATGCTTTTGTTGAGAATTTTAACAGGTGGGGTATATCTGCGTTTAGCTTTAGTTCGATTAAAAATAATACATTTGGACTTTTCAGCGGAGACCGAAAGGGAAAGGGAAGAGAGGGAGGAAGTAACGGAGGAAAGGTTAGAAGTAGTTTTACGGGAGATGAGGGGAAGGGAACTTCCAGAAGTCACCACCGCCAGATCATCTGCGAAGGCCTGTATGTAAAGATCGTCACTATTTAGTTGTAAAATTTTATTGAAATATATGTTCCACAGGATAGGGGATATAACCGAACCCTGTGGAGCCCTAATTGATAATGTTTTTTTAGTTGAGTAAATGCCATCTGAATAGGTTATTGATCGGGAGTGAAGATAAGAGTAAATAAATGTTTTATATTCTAGTGGAAGATGTATATTATCTAGGGTAGAAGGCAGAATGTTCCAGTTCAGATTGTCAAATGCCCCGCAGACGTCCACGGTGGCGAGAGATACGTACTGGCCGGGCCTGAGACCCTCAATGGTAGAGATAAGCCCGTGAGTAGCTATTTCATAACTGGTCAATTCTCTGAAGCCAAATTGCAGTGGATGAAGAGTCTCCGAGGAGGAAAGCCAGAAATTTAGTTTATTAACAAAGAGTTTTTCAAGAATTTTGCCGAAAGTGGGGAGAAGGCAGATGGGGCGGTAAGAGGTAATGTGGGTGGGATCTTTACCAGGTTTGTTTAAGAAAATAACTTTTGCAGTTTTAAGACAAGTAGGAAAATAACAGAATTTAAAACAGAGGTTGAAAATTTTTGAAAAAAGGAAAGGAAAAGAAGTAAAAAGAGATTGCCAAATCTTAAAGTCTATGTTATCAGGGCCAGGAGCCTTACCAGAGGGGAGACAGTTAAAAACAGAGGAAAGCTCTTCATCAGAAATTTGGCCCAGACCAATGTGGGGGGTGGGAGACCAAGGGAAATCAGTGAATGAAGGGTCATTTTTAAAATAGTGGTCCAAAAGACGTTGTATCTTAGAGTCATAGTCTAAATTAGGTTCATCCGAAAATTGTAATGATATGTTATTAAATTTATTGTGCTTTTGGAAGGCAAATTTAAACTGAGTGCCGAATTTTGAAGAACAGTTAGTACAGAATTTTTTCCAGGATTCAAGTTTAGCATTGTTTATTAATTTTTTGTATTTGGCACGATTCAGTTTGTATTTAATTTTGGCCTCGGAAATAATGTCCGAGGGGGCAGAAGTTCTCTCAAGTGATTTAATGCGTTTGTAAAGGGCGATGACAAAATTACGGAAAGTGGCAAGATTTTTGTTCCACCAATTAAATTTAGGGCGGGAGGTAGATTTTTTCTTTTTAATATGGGTAAAAGCGCAATTTTGAGTTATTTTAATAATGTTTTCAATAAAATTATTCAGCATGGAAGGAGTTTCTACCTGGTCCAGAAGGAGAGAGAGGGGTTTTATGTTAGATCTAAAATTAAAAATGAATTTACCAAGGTTATATTTAGTTTTAAGAAAAAAGGAGTAGTCAATAAGGGGATCTATATTAAGAGAGATTTTAATAAAATGGTGGTCACTAAAAGAATCACTTGGGAGAACTTCCCAATTTTGAATACAGTCATAAAAGCCAAAGGAGACTAGTGAGAGATCTGGGAATCCTTTACCAGAATGAGAACTGAATGCTGGACCACAAGCGGGATCGTTGAGTACTATTAAATTGTTCTCCAGACAAAGGTCTATAACATCGTATCCACGGTGATCAATAAAATCATATCCCCACATCTGTGCCCTGGCATTGAAGTCGCCAAGGACCAAAAAGTCAGAATGAAGAAAGTCGAGGGCAGAAAGCTCAGCCAAGTGGGGAGGCAGAGGATCACGAGGAGGAAAGTAAAGAGAGACGATATTAAGGGAGGCACGAGGGGGGAGAAGAATTTCGATAATAACAAAAGAGTTTGATTGAAGTTTAAGTGTGGATTTAATATCAGGGTTAATAATTAAAATGGCAGCTTTATTAGAAGTGGAACTGTATTGTTTGATGCCAAAAGGGGGAGAAAGAATGTTTTCACCGGAGACGTAAGGCTCCTGTACGCAGATCAAATCGTATGAATTTTCTATGCCAAATTGTAAAAGGTTATTGTGGGCTGCCAGAGAGTGATTGGCGTTAATTTGAAGAATATTGAGAACCATGAGTGCAAGGAAATGCCAGGACACAAAGGGGGGGAAAAGGGCAAACATAAAAATACAAGAAAAATACAAAAAGTACTTAAAAAGCATTAAATACATAAAAATACAACAACAAGGAAAAATAATGAAAAAGGTATCAAAGGGAGCGCTGGAGGTCCCGAATTCTGCTAAGTTCTTGTTTCCAAGCGCTACAAGAGTCTCTATCACGTGAGTTATGATTAGTCTTCCATTTAAGAGTGGGATTGTCTTTGTTAGCTTGTGCACAGTTGATACAGGTAGGGTCGGTGACCTTACAGTTTTTATAGTTATGTCCACTTTTAGTACAGTTACTACAATTCCCGGATGTCCAGGGGCAGTAAATAGCTGTATGTCCGAACCCCTGACATTTGAAACAGAGTTGGAAGCCTATGTACTTTTTAACCAAAAAGTATTGAAAATGGTGGAACAGTTTTTTGGCTTCAATCAGATGTTTGGCAGAAGGTTCATCCACGAGAAAGATCCAGTTGACCGAACCGTTACGGTTTTTAAAGTTCCGGATAAGTCTGAGTTCTTTGAGAAGGTCAGTAGGAAGATTTTTGGAGATCAGTAGTCGGACATCTTTTTCACGGAAATTGTTAGGGATGTTGAAAATGATTAGATTTTGTTTTCTTGAAGGTTGTTTAGAAATTTTAAATTTTTCGCCGATGGTAGAGTTGACAAATTTTGGGAGAAGAGCGTCGACGTCTCCATTACAGCACGTGATTTTAAGAGTTCCGTTACTTAAGGCTGAGACATTTTTGATGCGGACGTCGGAGGGGCACCGGAGAGAAAGCAGGTCTGATTTTAACTGAGAATTATTCTTGGTGCGATCTTTGCCTTGTAGAAGAATGTTAGAATAAGAAGGCTTTGAAGAGTGTGGAGGAGGCTGAGATAGGGTAGAAGGCTGAGCAGATGAGTTATTGAGTGAAGTTGTGATTTCTCCCAGATGTTCCTTGACTGAGTTGTTTATCATAGCTGGAATGTTGTCAGTAAGATTTCTCGTAAAATTTTCAAGGTTGGTTGATATTGAATCCTTTAAGGGCTTCAACTCATCATTCATTGTGTTTTTTAAATCCTGGAAGGTTTCAGCAGGGTTGGGTACAAGGAAGGCAGAAGGATTCTGTGTCTGACTCTCAAAAACTGTACATGCATCTCTCAGGAAGGATAACTTTTCATCGAGATATTTGCGTTGGCAAGGAGTTGGTTTAATGTACCTTGAAATATAGTTACTTATTTGGTTGGAAAAACGCCTAACTTTGAGGAGGAAGCAGTTGTTGACGTCGGTGGAGTCTTCAATAAGATCAACAGTTGTAACGGAGGTATCATCATCTTCCTTAGCAGTTTTTTCTGATTTTCCATTTTCCTCTATGTAATCAGAAGTTAGGTCTGGAGACAGGAGTTTTTGAAGTCGGTTAGTAGAAGTTGCTGTAGGAGGTTTGGAAAATACCGTAAATTGGTGTTTAGGGGTGGTAAAAGCAGCGGATTTAAGAGGAAGAGGTGGAAGAATTGGGTGCGGTGAGGTAACAATAGTCGAGTAAAGCATATCAGAAGTTGAAGTGGCAGAGGTTCGAAGATTTACTAATTTGGCAGTTGGTTGAAGGTTGGAACTGATGAGTGATGACATACTTGAAGGAGATGAAGAAGCAGTGGAAGATTGCAACTGGACATCCGGGGAAGGAGAAGTCGTGGAAGTTTTCAACTGGACAATCAAAGGAGATGAAGAAGTAGAAGTTGGCACAGGTACAGGAGAAGGAGAAATGAGTCTATTGGAACGGGAACCACCAGCAAAGGGGAGGAGGGGGAATTCCGAGGGGGGGGAGAATTATCCATATCAAATAACAGTAAAATACAATACAAAAATATATATAGAATGAAAAATAATGACAGTTTTCAATTAACAATGTAACTTAAATTTCATTTTCTCAGCAAACTGTGAGGAGTAGTTGCTGAAATTTTTACTAAATGCATATATAATAGATATCTGGTGATAATAGTAATTTATTACACCCAAAAAAGTCGAAAATTGCAAGAAAAAGAAAAAAAAAATTTTTAAGTTGAGCAGGAGGAGTGGTGAGCAAAACCAAGTACTACACTAACAACAGATTCAGCTAAGTGTTCTACTACACCAAAGAAGTATGCAGCTTGGAGGTAATATTTTAGTTTCTGTAAAAACATTTAATAACCAAGTGAAGGTGCACATAAGACAATATGCTGAGAATTCCGAGTGTATTTTAAGCCCCACAACGAAAGGAGTTGTTATGTCACTCGCTACATGGACTTGTTTTGTGCAGAAAATATCAACTTTTAATGCAACCCGGGCAGAAACCTCTTTTATTTGCAATCATTCCATATTAGTGATTGCAGATTTAGCAAATGTACATTTCCAACAACTTGTGCAAAGTGAAAGATGTGGAGCGTATCATTTAAAATTCACCTTTATTTGACTCACTCTAGAACAATTGGAACGTTTAAAAGGACTTACTTATGAAATTTCAACCTGTTTGTTGGAAGGATTGTTTCAACGAATCTTACCTCACGAATTAAATGCATTAGAAAATAGCGAATGTGTTTCATCTACGCTATCCGAGGACTGTTTGTATAATGAGTTTATGACTGCGATTCGAGAGGATTTAGGATTTCAAATCAGAAGTCTCTATACCTGTAATGGTTGTGCAGCTAATTCATATGCACAATTAAATCATGACTGTTTATACAAGACGGATATGGAGAAGCTACGTACAATGGAAGATGAGATATTTCTAAGATTGGATATGCGTGAAATTGCTCTCTCTTTAAGCCAATTCAAGAATAACTCTTATTTTATATCACTCGCACGGAATATATCCATGGAAACTGTAAAAAGCAATGTTCTAGCCTTAATGGGAAATGAAACGGTTATGTAAATGTATTACAAGTTGTTTAATAAATTATATTTTTTATTTAAACCCTGTATTATTATTATTTTATTAAGCTCAGTATTATTCAATTTAGCACTGTATACAATATTTTACTGCAATTTTATTCATAAAGTATACTCCGCATTGAACATAGAGACACTTCTTATATAGAAAATGTCAGGAATAGACATGAAACGTGACTTCTTCAATTCATCAGGTAAACATCCAGTTCTCCCCACAACTAGGTATGCCCCTCAGGTGTAGGAATGACAAGTTATGCCAGGGGTGCGGGAGTATTCTCAAGTTGTCGGAATCACACACATGGGGGAAAATCAGGTGTTAAGTCGCTTTCCTATTATTCAATTGGGGATGTTTAACGATAATTCTAACACTTATAAGCTATTGTATCAGTGACGTTTGATAGGTTTATGTGGTTCAGGTAAGAACCTGAGGAGAGTTGTAAAATGATTCGCTTCAATACCGGCTGCATGTGTGTATATTGCCTTAAGCATTTGTTTATTCATGTTTTGTAATATAGCAGGTGCTACTCGTTTAACAGAACACGATAACCCCCTAAAGTGCTATTCAGAGGTGTATAGGGTATGTGTTAGGCATTCATCACACATTCTTACTCGGATACAAAGAGATGTTAGATATATAGCACCCGACCACACTCATCGTTAGAGTTAGACGGATAATAGTAATTCAATCATTTAAGTGTCATAGGTACCGCTTTTTATTCACAATATATGAGCCTAAAGTAAAATGCGTTTAAGTTGGCGATAGCCTATTATTTAGAAATTGTTCATTCTCATACAAGCTACATACATGCAAATCCTCGAGGGTATATTGATCCTCAATTGTTAAACAACTGGCTGTGTTAGAATACTATGCTAAGCAATAAATGCATTTTAACTTAGTGCCCTCCTAAAAGTGTTATAATTTACTCTTAGATAAAAGGAATATCGACATTAGGGAGTGTTAATAGCCTTTCCATGCTATGCACCTGCTCTACCCCAAGCGCTAGCGATCCTATAGTGTTACATTTAGTTTATTAAAATGCCGACACCATTATTAAATTGAATTGCTTTTCTCACAAAATAACTAGGCCTGTTTCTAGAATTGCTCGCATGCAATTCGCTGCTTTAGAGATACATAGCTTTGCTATCCTTCAGCGAATAGTCAGGATGTTTCTACAATTATTGGTTTTTCAACCAGTGGGGTTGACTGCTTTTAAGATAAGTAACTATCAGTATTGTTAACTATCAGCGAATAATAGAAATCTCTTAGGTACACACTACCTATATAAGCGATACTTTAAAAAATTTACAATTTACTTGCTACTTTTTTAGCCTTATATTAATCAGATTTGCTGCTAGCCATATTTATCTCAAATAAATGGATTACGCCGCCTATTACAATCGTTCAGACTATGGAAGTCTGAACAATAGCTTTAACACACTCTAAAAAAAATGTGTAAAACTGGAAATTTACACACGTGTATCGGTAAATATGTCAATTCACAGACGTGTATCTCAAATATACGCGTTGGTGTGTGTATTTAAGGAAGTGTGTATTTAAGGAAGTGTGTACTACTTTCTAAAAATGCATAAAAATGTGTAAATCTTATAGATCATGGAATTTTACACAGCTTGGCTGGTTTTTCAGTTTACACACATTTTAATGTATACTACCGAACATCTGTGGCCAGCCCTTTCACTTTACAATTTTATTGATGGGTTGACGCAATTCTCCACATGAGCTGTCACAAATTTCATAATATAAAAACTAATTAGATTTGAAAAAATCTATCTGAACGATGGTGAGACAGCCTAGTGGTTAACGCGCGGGAATTGCTCTCGAACGATCCGAATTTGATTCCCGACTCTGCCAAACTGTCCTTGTGTTCACGCGAGGTATGGGCACGTTAAATATGCAGGCCCGTAAGTCCTTCCGAGAGGTTGGTGGTAGGGGGAGGAGAGTATGGTCCCTGTGGATGCAGCCCTCACTGGGTTCCGGTCTAAATTGCGGGGCACTACTCGACCGTCCAAATAGATACCTTACACCTAAGTCGGACGGTCTAATTCGAAGGAGAAGTAGAACTTTAGTCAGTTCTCTATTTTTACATTAGTTAAGCAATTTTATTTTATTAATAAGATGTTTTAAACGTTAAAAAATATATAATAAAAACTTTCGTTAGATTCAAATATATTATTTAAATTTTTAATTAGAATTTTACAGTTAAATTCATATATTCGATTTACATTCTGCCAAATTAGATTTCCCCATTATGTGAATATTACTGCGTCAGTTCCAAATATCAGTGGTGTAGGCAGGGATTTCACCTGAGATTTTCCTTGCTTTAACCCCGGATATGTGCCACTATTTATATACTTCACATTATTTGAACAGAACTGATTTGAAATTAAAATGAAATATTAATTTTATTTTGCCCTCTGTGCAAAATTGCATGATAATTACAATAGATTTTAAAATGAAGTACTTCGAAGAGTTTTCGAGGTAGGTAGTTGTTTATTAAGAAAAATGCAATTGATGCGAAGAGAATATGGCAGTAGTACCACGGCAACCACTCGATTATGCAACGCGACTCAATAAAGCAAGCGCATTGCGTTGCGTAATCGAGTAGGACAGTGGTACGGAGGAAACAGGTGCCCAGATTATACATATAATAACCTTGGATGTTCCCCTCCTTGTCACTAACAGAGCTACTTGGGTTTTGATCTGCTGACACACAAGTCCGTGTGCTGACAGAAGTCACCCTTCAAGTACAGTGTCTAGAACTAATAGTGTGCCGACCGCCTATACCTCCCAATGCTGGGAGATGTTCCTGAAAAGCCGCCTCCGCCAGACGGCGTTGGTCTCGAATAAGCGGTCTAAAACGGAGGAGTTAACATTGAAACAAATGGGAATTTATTGCAAATGAAATGACTGATATCTTTCGAAATAACTGAAGAATTTGTGTGAAATTGGGTGTGATTATTGTAAGTGCTATACACAAAAAGTCATTTGATTTTCAGAGAGATTGAGCTAGGGATATATTCTTATTTTTAAAATTTTATTTAACTTGATCTGGTGTTCGTTCAAACATTTGAGGTCCAAAATAACCAGGTTTATTTATCATGGTAACGCGAAATTCGTTATGACGTTTCCTCTTGTGGTACATTTCAGTTCTTTCGATTTTGAAGCATATCGGCCTAGCCCGTCCTGGGCCCGCTATAGGACATTACCTGGTTTTAGAGAATATCTCAAAAATCAGAGAACGTTGGAAATCTAAGTTTAATATATCGTTTTCTTTTGGGGTGTATTTTAATTCTTTCAATTTTCAACCGTACCGGGTTAACCCGTCTTAGGCCCGCCTTAGAAACTCACCCGTTTTTGCGGTATAACTCGAGAACAGGTGTATCTAAAAATTCGAAGTTTAGAATATCTTTGCCATTTGCTGTATATTTTAACTCTTTGGATAAAAATTTTATCGGGCTAGCCGTCCTGAGTTCAACAAAAGGAATATATCGTTTTCTGAGAATAACTAAAAATTCGGAGCATCTAGAATGTATAAATTTAATATGTCATTGTCCTTTGGGGTATATTACATTTCACCGCATTTCGAACCGTATCGGGTTAGCCCGTCTTGGGTCTGCCATAGAAATTTACTCGCTTTTAAAAAATAAATCGAACAATCGGAGTAGCTAAAAAATATAAATTTAGTATATCATTTCCGTTTGGATGGATTTTAATTTAGATTTTGAAGCTCGTCGGGCTAGCCCGTCTTGGATCCGCTGAAGAATGCATTCGTTTTTGAAAAATAAGACGAGAACCGAAGTAGCTAAAAATTCCAAATTTAACATGTCGTTGGCTTTTGGGGTATAAAGTTTCTTCGGATTTGAACTTTATCCGGGTAGTCCGTCCTGGGCCCGACATAGGAATGGACTCGTTTTTTAGAATACCTGGAAAATCGGGGAAACTAGAAAATATAAATTTAGTACATCCTTATCTTTTGGGGAATATTTTAATTCCTTTGTTTTTGAACCGTATCGGGCCAACCCGTTTTGGGCCCGACTTAGAAATTCACTTTTTTAGTGGAATAACTCTAGAACCGGAGTATCAAAAAGTTTCAGTGTTTAGAATGTCGTTGTCTTTTGCGGTATGTCTAAGCTCATTGGATTTAAAACCTGGTCGAGCTAGCCCGTCCCGGTCCCAACAAAAAGAATGTACTCGTTTTTTAAGAATAACTCCACAACTGTAGCAGCTAGAATATCTAAATTTAGTATATCATTGTTTTTCAGGATATATTTTATTTCTTTGGATTTTGAACCTTATCAGACTCGCCCGTCTTGGGCCCGACATAGTAGTAATGTACTCATTTTTCGAGAATAACTCGTAAATTGGAGCAGCTAAAAAATCTAAATTTAGTATCAATTTCTTTTGGGGTTTATCATAATTTATAATTTGAACCTCATCGTCTTGAGTCCGTCTTAGGAATGCGATCGTGTTTGATGAATAACTCGAGAACCGGAGTAGCTAAAAATTCCAAATTTAGCATGCTATTGTCTTTTGTGATATATTTCATTTTTTCGAATTTGAACTTCATTCAGCTAGCTCGTGCTGTGCCTGCTATAGGAATAGACTCATTTTTTTAGAATAACCCAAAAACTGGAGCAGATAGAAAATCCAAATTTAGTATATTAATTCCATTTCGGGTAGAATTTAATATTTTCGGCGTATATATAATTATAATTAGTGGCGTAGGCATGGGAGATAGGATGTGTGGTAAAAAACCTCATTTGCCGAACACATTAGTTCTCAAAATTGTCTATATTTAAAAAAAATGAATTTTGTACTATAAGCTCCATTCGATCGTCGACCCCCTTGTGTCCTAAATACATAGTTACATCCATATGCAAATGAGCTAAGAAGTGCGAAATTTGTCCACGGATGTTGGGTCGGTGCACTGGGAGCACGAGTGAAGGTTACGGTTCTGCGTGATCTGACGAAGAAGGTTTTATGTCTTCGAAACCGGTCGATATTAGTATTTTGAGTGGTATTCTGCTTTTTACGAAGATAATTTTATTTCTTTAGCAGAAATTTGGACCGCACGTGTTGATTTTGTTTACTTGAAATTGAAATTTTTCAATAATTTTTAAAAGCATTATATGAATAACTTGAATGAATGCTTTAAACAAAATTTTTGTTTTGCATTTTGATACATATTAGCATGTAAACCTAAAAAAAGAATGTATGAGAATGTCTGGCAAATATTTTGTTTTATCTCATATGTTCGTCTACTAGGAAAAATGCCTGTGGGTGGCCCTGTGAATTTGGAAGAAAAACATGAAACACCATTGCCGCTTGAACATTAGAACAAGGTGGGGGCTGCCTACAAGTGCTGTCTCTTTGTACGGTGAAAGATAGCGCTGATAAGAATTTCGATTGAGGGTGGACATGTAATCGACCGCTATTTTATTTCGACAGGCGTCTCCTTTACATACGTTTCCGCAAGTTGCCTTATCTCTTACACGAACAATGCTCAAAAGATCCGCAAATCAGCGGGGGCTCTGGAAATGGGTAGAGCACCAGGGAAGGGCATTTTGTACTGCCTTCAGGGTGACCTCTAGATACAATAGGAAGTATCTCATTAGCACATTGGTCATCTGAGATCAAATTTGTTTTTACTAAGAACCGTCACATGTACAATATTCTTTTTCGTTCTGAAATTGGACAGGATGGACCCACTCAGAAAGAAAGATTTTTCGAAATTGTAAGCAGCAAGCTTTCACTCATTTGATGTTTGTTGTAATTGACGTTGAAAATCTATATTTGGATTAAAAAGGGCTGTTTTTATAGCTATATCATTATCGCATTTTCTGTGTAAAATTGCCTAGAAAAATGTATTAATTCGATTCATCCAGCATATTACATTATTTTGCATTTCGACGAATAGGCTAAAAAATCGCTTAACATTTCATAATCTGCGAATTTCAGCATCCAAAAATCCCGTCACAAGACTTTTCTTTCTATTATACTATGTAGTACGAATCACTATATTACTATGAATCTTTAAA
This sequence comes from Amaurobius ferox, assembly GCA_951213105.1. Classification (NCBI taxonomy): domain Eukaryota; kingdom Metazoa; phylum Arthropoda; class Arachnida; order Araneae; family Amaurobiidae; genus Amaurobius; species Amaurobius ferox. The sequence goes on along the minus strand of OX578133.1, from coordinate 65,953,904 downwards.
GTGCACCGTGGACTGGTTTCGCATTATTTAATTCTCTTGCATATAAGCGTAGGCAAGATCTAGGATAAGGGGGGGGGTCGACGATTGAATGTGGGTTTACACAACAGTACAAAATACTTTCTCAAATATAATCCCTAAGGAGAACTAATGTAATTGTTTAATTGTTTGGTAAATGATAATTTTTCTCCAATTTTCGAGTTATTTTCCAAAAACGAATGCATTCCTAAGGCTGGGCAAAGATGGGGTAATCTAATAAAGTTTAAAATCCAAAGAATTAAAATATATTCCAAAAGAGAATACTATATTATAAATTAAAATCCATCCAAAAGGGAATGATATACTAAATTTACATTTTTTAGCTACTCCGACTGATCGAGTTATTCTTGAAAAGCGAGTAAATTTCTATGGCGGACTAGCCCGATAAGGTTCGAAATGCGATGAAATATAACATACCACAAAGGGCAATGATATATTAAATTTAGACATTCCAGATGTTCCGAATTTTGAGTTATTCTCAGAAAACGATATATTCTTCTTGTTAGGCTCAGGACGGGCTAGCCCGATGGGGTTCAAAATCTAAATTAAAATCCATCTAAAAGGAAATGATATACAAAATTCACATTCTTTAGCTAATTCGCTTGATCGAGATATTCTTGAAAAGCGAGTAAATTTCTTTGGCGGGCCAAGACGGGCTAGCCCGATAAGGTTCGAAATGCGATGAAATATAATATACCACAAAAGACAATGATATATTAAATTTAGACATTCTAGATGCTCCGAATTTTGAGTTATTCTCAAAAAACGATATATTCCTCTTGTTGAGCTCAGGACGGGCTAGCCCGATAAGATTTTTAATCCAAAGAGTTAAAATATACAGCAAATGACAAGCATATGCTAAACTTCGAATTTTTAGATACACCTGTTCTCGAGTTATACCAAAAAGTAAAGTCATATGGCGGGCCCAGGACGGGCTAGCCCGATAAGCTTCAAAATCGAAAGACTTGAAATGTACCACAAGAGAAAACGTCATACCGAATTTCACGTTACTGTGATGAATGAATTTGATTATTTTGAATCTCAAATTTTTGAACGACCAGATAAAGCTAAATAAAATTTTTAAAATATGGATATATCCCTAGGTCAATCTCTCTGAAAATCAAATGACTTTTTGTGTATAGCACTTGCAATAATTACGCCAAATTTCAGGCAAATTCTTCAATTATTTCCAAAGATATCAATCATTTCGTTTGAATTAAATTCCCATTAGTTTCAATGTTAACTCCTCCGCTTTAGACCGCTTATTCGAGACCAACGCCGTCTGGCGGAGGCGGTTTTTAGGGAACCTGTTTTTCGCCTCGGTCGGCACACTATCCCTTCTAGCCACTGTAACTAAAGTATTTTTGCATGTAACAGAGTGGGGCATTATTGTGAAAATTAAGTTAAGTATTCACATTTTTCACCTGTAAAAGTTTGTTTTACTGTTGTTAAAAGCTTATTATTATACTTTGAAAGAGGGGAAAATGCAGCTTCTCTGAAAATTATACAGGCTGTCCCAAAACGATTGAAGCACGCTTTAATTCTTTACCTGTTGGAGATAAGTGGGCAAAGTAAATTGCAAAAATGTTGAAAATAAGGTAGGAGATAAGACTACGTTAATGAAATAGTCCTTCCATTAATTTTCATGTTCAGATCAAAAATATGTTAATATGTGTCAAAATTTTTTATCACAAATGCATCTAAATAAAGCATTACACAGACAGAAATCATATAAAGCAGTGGTACTCGCTAAACGGTTGGGGCACATAATTAACATATGCATACATTGATATTTTTTTGTGACATGTCACAAATTTACATTTCTAATTTGATATATGGTCCCCATTCACAATGTTCAATTTTCAATTAAATATAACTCGCTCAATTTTAAAGATACAGATATGTGGTTTTTTTAATGATCTTATTGCATTAAAAATAAATATTTTCTGATTAACCAAATTTGTCTAAAGGGTCGTATAAAAATTTAAAAAGTGTAACTTTTTGAAAATGAATGGGAGGACTATTTCATCAACATAGTCTTATTTTCTACCTTACTTTCAACATTTTTGCAATTTACATTGCCCACTTATCTCCAACAGGTAAAGAATTAAAGCGCGTTTCAATCTTTCTGGGACACCCTGTATATTGAACTTATAGTAGTACGGGTATATCTTCCCATTCAATTTTAGAGTCTTCATTTTGGCATATATTTATTCAATTTCATATTGTTTGTAAATTTATTTACAAACGGAAACAGGATGTTTTATTCTCAGATCTGCCTATAAAGATAATCTTGTACAGTGAGAACAGATATTCTTAAACTTCTTTTTAGGGCCATCAATTTAAATATTTTAATAGAATGAATAACAATGTCATTTAGATTAGTTTAGGAATTTGCACGTAATTGTGAATTTTAAGTTCCTTTATAATGTATATTCCCTATGAAGAACAAGTATACTGCTAGTACACTTCAAATGAGCCTAAATCACTTTCGCTTGTGTATCATGTTGCGGCAGCTGCGTTACAGCTCCTAGTAAGTGACTTTAGATAGGTGGCAATATTGCACCATATCATACAAGACAAACGAGTGAAAGTGATTTAGGTCTTTTCGGAATTAAACTCTTCAAATGTTCAATGGCCTTGTAATATGATAGGACTTTCGTAATGTGATGAAAAAAATGAAAATGAAAAAAATTAAACTCTGTTATAAATGAATGTGCAAAATTTTCGGAATATATTCTTGTTTAGGTATTATTGCAGCAGTTGAAACAATGTTTAAAACCAAAATCAATGTTTATTCAACAATTTTGTCAAAAGCGGATTGAATGATAATGAAGAAAAAATAAATCCCTATCACACACACACACACGCAAATGTATACATCGAACATAACAAAATGTTTACATTATTTGAATGGCATGGCAGCATATATCGAATATATGTATTTGGATACACAAATGGGATACACATTGTTTTTTCATGTGCACTTGTCCATCCGGTTGTTTTGAGACCTGATATAGATTGTAAACAAACCATTTGTAAACAAACGTTTAAATTTTCAAAATTTAAATTAACTATTTTTAAATACATTTTAAGTTTCAACATTAATATTTTTTGAAAGCATATACAAAAATATCAAAATAAGAAAGCGGATTGAATGATAATGAAGAAAAAATAAATCCCTATCACACACACACACACGCAAATGTATACATCGAACATAACAAAATGTTTACATTATTTGAATGGCATGGCAGCATATATCGAATATATGTATTTGGATACACAAATGGGATACACATTGTTTTTTCATGTGCACTTGTCCATCCGGTTGTTTTGAGACCTGATATAGATTGTAAACAAACCATTTGTAAACAAACGTTTAAATTTTCAAAATTTAAATTAACTATTTTTAAATACATTTTAAGTTTCAACATTAATATTTTTTGAAAGCATATACAAAAATATCAAAATAAGAAATAATAGGTGACCTCATTTATAAAGAGAAAAGGGCAAGATGTATACACATATAAAATTCATTTTTAAGTAAGCTGCGACAGAAAATACGTAAAGTACCTCTGCTTTAGACTGGGAAGAAATTTTGTTAACCATTACACATTAACATTTGTTATTAAAATAAATCTTAAGCTGATGTTCAGATTTTCAATATATCGTATCAAAAGAAAATTTAATATTTTATTTTATAAAAATATTAAATATGTAAGTGCATATTTTAACAGTTAATAATTTTAATTGAAATTCATTTGTGTTTGCAATCCTTGATTTAAATCTATAAAGGGTTCAAAATTAGTGGTCGTTAAATTTTGTACCTATATATTTTACTTTGATGGAGATTTTAGATACCTAACTGTTTTGTCTTTCTTCGCATGTATGATGCAAATTCCATTTGATCCATTTATTCTTCCTTCTAACCATAGGCGCCGAGTTTTCAAAATCTCAAGGGGGGGGGGGGGGCACAATCCGATAAAGTTATATAAAAGATTCACAAAGTCGATAAAGATATAACAACTTACAAGGCCGCCTTGAAGAAAGCAAGCATATGTCAGTTAGATGACTACAATTGGTTCGAGTCATTTTAAGCCCCTTCTTCAGGACAAAAGAACAGTATGCGCCCTTAACAACCGCCAAGAACGAACTGCCCAACGAACCGCAGTAGTGGTTGTTAAGAGCGCATACTATTATTTTGGTCTGAAAAAGGGGGATTATAATGCCATCGAAGCAACTGTAGTCACCTAACTGACATATATATGCTTTCCTCAAGGAAGTTTTGTAAGTTATTGTCTTACAAGCAGCAGTTTTGGAGTGAGATAACCGAGTGGTTAAGTCACGGGGATTGTACACGGAGGACCCGAGTTGGATTTCCGGCTTTGCCTAAACTGTTCCCGTGTACGAGCACGTTAAATTTGTGGGTTTGAAAGTCCTTCCGAGCTGTTGGTAGCAAAGGAAGGAGGGTCGGTCCCTGTGGATGTCTCCCCCACTAGGTTTCAGTCTAAATTAGATGGCATTGTCTCGGCGGTCTAAACAGATATCTTACACCTTCGGGTAGGTTGGATGGGCTGGGTCGAAAGAAAGATATCAGCAGTTTTATTTATTGTACGATAAATATTTTTAATCTTTTTAGGCCTATTTATGTTTGTAAGCTAAGAGTTGATTAGGAAAATCCATATAGTTACTATGCATCAATATTATAATATATAATAATTACAATGGATTTTAATATAAGAATTAACCAGTAGCAAAGCTGTTAATTCATCAAAAAAAATCTGAAAGTTAATACAAGTTAACGCTTAATATCAACTCTTAACTACCTATCAGTTGATTTTGACACAATAAATTGAAACAATGAACCCAGCAATAATACAAAAGTATCCAAATATTATTGTCTATATTTAAATATTTTTAAATTAAATATGTAAATAAATTGATCATCACTATAACCACACATTCAGCCAAATAAAACATCTTTAAAACAAAGCAATCTGTAAAAAAATCTCATAAATAATATTTTTATGCAACATTTGGATGACATGATGGTTGACATTTCTTAACACAGCTAAAACTTTAATATTTTTATCAGGGGTGTGTGCTGAGTATACCTAGTGTGTGTGGTGATGGGGGGGGGGAAGCGCTTAGCTCCCTCTGGCCCTTGCCTGACTACGGTGCTGTGCCAAACGTCCGGTACTCACCAAGAATAAAGCAACCCGCGGGGTTTGCACCTTCAAACGGAATGGATGCCACTTATAAAAACAGCACTAATATATAGAATCCAGGATTAATTACAGATAAGATCTCTTTAGGTAAACAAAATAAGTCATCTCTACTTCGGGGTAATCATTTATAGTTATTACAGGAGGGAAACAGCTATTTTTTGGAAATGCCAATAACATGGCTGTAAATATTCCATTTCTCTTTGAATTAGGTGGTCAGTCGAAAAAGTTCTGGTAACCAGGTGTTTTTGTCATTAGCATAAACATGTTTCCTGAGTAAAGATGAGCTTCGTTTGTGTGCGAGATAGTTTAGGGAGCTATGGTAAGGAAGATGTGAGCAAGACTAAACTGAAATGTGACATTTACGTTGATAGGATTTTCTTTCAATTATTTTTATGTTTAAAAAATTTCATTTTTTGGTATTTAGTAAAATATGAAGATAGAAAAAAAAATTTGAAATTTCCCAGAGGGGGCAAAGCCCCCTCTGGAAAAGTTCAGCCGGGGCTCGTGCCCCTCTACCCCCCGAAGTCGGCGCCTATGCTTCTAACAATCTAACTATTTCATATCATGGATTACATGCACCCATGCAGCACAGCAGGTCAAACGCAGGTCTGCTAATAAAAGATGATTTATTTTGTGAGTTGAATAATGGAAACAAAATAAATAATTTGGAAATTGCACCCAAATAAGACATTTTGGTAACTGGGGAAAATTGGTTAGATGCCATTGTTGCCTGACTTTTTGCTCATATATAATGCATTTATTTGCGTTATGTTGAAAAGGGCTTATTTACCATTTCCCAAATGACAACAAATTTAACCCTAATTACATTGTTTAAAATATGAAAGTAAAGGTAAACTCTTACTCCATCCTATCAAAAGTATCCATGGAGTTAGATAGGTAGTCCTTTAACCTCCATCGTGATATATCTCAAACACTAATTATTTTATTCAAGTTTTTGTTCAACAATGAAATTATATATTATTAGATCTAAAGTTAGTTTAATTTAAATAAATATATGGTTTATATTTGATTAGAGGGTCGTATAACAATGAATCCACATATGACTGGTGATATTAAAAGTGCAAGAGCGATACTGATTGTGAGACAAACGAAACTAAATACTAGAGAATATTAATGTTTAAAAAAGACTCACGCTCCAGAGATTGTGTAGTAAGTTACAAATAGATAGTGAGTATTAAAAGACACTAGAGCGTAGATGCTCTGGATGGATATATCTAGTGCATAAAATTTTCTGACAGCTATTCAAAACATTGCCTTTTTATGTTACAACACAAACCGGTAGTAATCAAAGTTTCAATTTTATAATTATGCACTAAACAGTATGGTCACTTGGAATTTCCCATGCTGACATATTTCAACTACTACGATCAAGAGATTTCAATTTAAAGCTCTATACAGAGATAACTTAGCTGGCCAGTTTGCAGATTATAAATATGAAAAGGAGCACATTTCAAGTACAACTATAATGTTGATAAAACCTCATAACTTAATATTTACAAATTAACCTAACATTTACAAATAATTTAACCTAATATTTAATGTAAATATTAACATAGTATTTACAAATTTAAGCATAATTTCAAAAACCAACAATATATCATTAATTTTGAAGCATTGAACATATCAAAAGCTAGCAAAATCATCTTCTATACCAGAGATTTTAATTATGATCTCTGGACAAAGAAGAAACTCAGCTGGCAAGTATATGTAAATTATTTTACAGTATAAACAAATTTTAAAAAGTAATCGCTTCAGTACAAAACTAATGTTTAAAAATAAAATGATAAATAAATTAAATTAGCAATGCATCTATCCTACGTCTAACTATTAAGAAATTTTGAAGACGTTTTTCCAAAAGAAAAAATTAAAGTACATATAAATAATAACAGAAAAATTTTGCTCACTTTATACTAGCGTTGTTTCGTCATTTATGAAGCGCCTGGCAGGTTGTGCCGTATCTTCGATGTGTGCGTTGAGTATCTGGAAGCTTTGACATCAGTTGGCTGGATTACAGGTGTGCAGATAAAGTCTATAAGGACCACCCACAGTGGGAGGAGCAACGGCATCTGTTTTTCCTGTTAGTCAAGAGAACTGAAGCACAATTCCGAAAAACTATCTTGCAAGGCAGAGTTAGTTTAAATTATGGGGAAAGTTTGAGGTTTTTTGATCTGCATTAAGTGGGATTATATCAAAGGTCTTTTGCAACGGGTTTACGTCTGCTTTAATTATTTTGGTGATTTGATTTAAAAAGTTCCTGACATCATTGATATTGAAATAATCTTGTATTTGTTTAAAGAATTTAATGAATTCTAGAAAGAGGTTAGTAGTTTGATTTGAAGATTTTTGGGCATCTGAGTGCATGTGGGCCACATGCTCTTCAGAACTTGGTGTTCTTGTCTCGGCACGCGCCATCGCCACGTTGTCTGTAACAATTTCGAGGTTTTGTGATTTAGGGAGCTGTGGAAAATTTTCCATGCTCAGGTTTGAATTATCTGATCTATTGGTACGAAGGTTTTGGGGTTTGGTTTTAGGTTCCTGGAACTTGTTACGGTTCCAAGGGTTTTTGGCGCAGAGCCTAAAGTTGGCGGGGTGGGCCCCACCACAATTAGCACACTTTGCCGGAAGGTCCCTAGGTTTAACCCTTTCGGGACGGCGGCATTCCGAAACTGCCGTGGCCCAAAGGACGGAGCGTTTCGTTTCCGAACTGTTCCCAAAAGACGGCTAATTTTTTGCGCAAAGCCTAACTCTCGAAAAATATTCACTAAAAATCTCCCGTTCAACACAGCATTCTACTTTTTTCAGGAAGAAAGGAAATACTTATTTTCTATTTGATGTATATTTTTATACAAATTTTCTTTTATCAAAATATTAAAAATTTTAGTGTATATATGTTTTAGGTACAGATGGATAATTCTTTGGCATGTCCTTCCGATTTTTTAAAACTGTACCACATATATGCGTATTCTTAGATAACAAATACTTTGCAAGTACAGGAGAGGTAAAAAATTTATCCAAATAAAAAGTATATCCTTTTCCTAAAAGTTCACTTCGAAATGTTTTCACAACGCGTTCTCCATACCCACCATCAGAGCTTGATAATTCCGTGTCCTTTCCAGTATACACAAGGAAATTCCATTTATAGCCTGATTCCGATTCTGACGATTTATATATTTTGATTCCATATCTGGACCTTTTCGAGGGGATATATTGACGAAATCCCAGTCTTTCTTTCCATGAGAACAAAGATTCATCAATGAACACATTTCTTCTAGGAGTGTATATAGATTTAAATTTTGAAACTAATGCATCTAACACGGGTTTCAATTTATCTAATTTTTGGGCATTACTATCAAGAGTAAAATGAAGGTAACGTAATATTCCTATAAATCGATCGCGACTGAATTAAAAAAAGAAGTACTGATAATTGGATTCTCTTAGAAAAATACATTTTAAGATTTGGTTTTCTGACAATGCTCGTCAAAATTACTAGTGCGAGAAGCACACGAAATTCGTTTCCTGTCACAGGTGTAAATACATTTGAAACAGGTGGAGTCTTCGATGTGGAAGGAGAGAGGAGATTTTTCTCCCATTTTTTCTTTGCAAACTCATTAGTTGCTTTTACGATAAATTCTACTAGTTCATCATCAAAAAATATGCTAAAAAAATCAAGTTCCTTATCTAAATTAGGCGACATGATATTGTGATTTATTCCAGATATGTTCAAAAACTCCAAAGAATTCAGATCTTTCAAATCACATGTCCAAACATCATTCGAAAAAACAGCAACTGAAGCTGGCGGCGTTGTAATAATAGTACGCCCAGAATCTGAAGAATCAATGGCATTTTCAGATTCATCATCATAAATAACACTGTTCCACGAATCTCCACTATCTGCTTTGCTTTCATTACTGTCTGGTTCGTTTACCATACGCGTATATTCTTTCACAGAAAGAAAAAGTCTCAAACCAGCCATACTTTTATCCGAAATAGCCTAATCATTTCACTGTCGCACATTCCATTAACCCCCTTCCCCAAAAAATACTCTCTTATATTCCTGTAATTCTCCAACGAAATCATTAAAAGCTAAAATCAAAAGGAGACCCGGAACTCAATTATAAAATTGTTGATGCTACGAGAAGTGCTCTGTTTACTTTACAGAACCATGTGTTTCACCGCTCCAAATGGAGATATAATTCATTGGATTCTCCTTGTGTCAAGGTCAAACATCTATAAAATACATTTAAGTTGCTTCCACGGGCATTTAACGCCGTCTAGTAGACAAATAAATTCAAATGAAAACGTTTCACTTAGAAACACGGATACGTGCCAGTCGCCGTTTAGGGTAAAGTTCTCTCCGGTACGAGTGCGTGCCGTACGTCATTGAATGCAAGTTCGCAGCCGGCACGCGGGCGTGCCAACCGTCGTGAAAGGGTTAAGGCATTCGCGAGTTTGATGGTTTTCTCCTCATTTTAAACATCTGGCGGAAGCGAGCAATTATCCGAAGAATGGTTATAATTTTGACAATTGTAACAAATTTTTACTCCTTTTGATTTGAAGGCTTGCACTACGATTCTCATGTAGAGAATGGAGGTGAGGTTGTAAATTTTCTCCCACCCCTCAGCCAACTCTAGGCAGACCAAGAAGATGGGGAGAGGTGACCTATCACGACGATTTCTAAGCTATGAAATCCTAACAATCCTGAATCCTTCACGGGATATAGCCTCTTTAATAGAGTCTATGCTAGTGTTGGTTGGCAGCCCTTTTATCACAACTTTTCTGGTCTTTCGTTTTTTAAGCATATGGAGCTAAAAGGGATTTTATTCTGAGTCAGATGAGTCTGTACGCTCCTGTAATCTTCAACGGATCCAGGAGTGAACCTAATCACCCTCCCCATCAGCAGTCCTTCAATTTTAGTGCCTAATGTTTTGTTTAATTCTTTTATGAGGGCTCCCCAATTACTCGAGGAGTCAACATAGAAGGAAGAAATTTTGGGATTAGGTTTTGGGTCACTATTTCCATTCTCTTCTTCCTGATTATCAAGCGGCATGAATTTATTTTTAAGTAGAAGGAAGTCCCTACTAGATGCAGCCTCTCGTGGCATGGCCTCAGCTAACTCAGCAGCCGTAATCTCGTCATTAGGCTTGTTGCGTGGGAGCTCAAAATTTAGTTTGAAAGATTTCGCGATTTTGGTTTTGTATTGACTATACAAAAAATCCTCAGATAAGCTATTCCATGTTTTGATGACATAAGCCGTAGCCTGATAGGATTTCCTAACCAAGAGGTTCTCAGGGGTAGGGGTATCCGCTAGCAAGATAGCATCAGAAGTTATGCTTACCAATATCTCTTTGATGAGTGCCGCCTTGTCGATGTCCTAGGCTTCCTCGATAGCGATTTCGGCATCCAGGTGTCTCTTGGCCCAGTCATAGATCTCATAGTGTCTGTGGATATCGAAGGCTTCATTTTGGGTGTCTCAGTGGTATATCCCACGCTTGCTTCGCATCTGGCAGCGAAGGATATGAAGTACTCGGGAGTCTTCTGCGCCTGTCGCACCAGCTTCTCAGCATGTGCTGCTCCGTCCAAGTTCTTTCTGTTTTTCTTTTCCTCCTCATCGATCCCCATGGCATCTGCCTAACTGAGAGTCTCTTTTTCCTTACCCTTCCTGTGCCTTTCGAATAGATTTTTTCCTTACTCTTGGTCTGTCTGCTTTTCACGTCCTCCTTTTTGCCTTGAGGTATCTCCTTACTGTCGTTGACTTTCTTGTCTTTTGGCTTAGGCATCTCGGCTATCTCCTGTCGTCCCTCAGTTTGTACACTTTCCTTTGAAATCCAATTATATTCCTCTAGTTTCTCCTGTACCTCCTCCTCTGTTTTTCCAAATCTCTTAACAAATAAATCTCTAATAAGCAGTAATTTCTCTTTTTCCTCCGGCGAAAACATCTTGATTAGCTTAGCCCGATATATTCTACCAAAACTTGGTACAATTATACCCAGGCTAGCGCTGAAAGTCATCACGTACAATTGTCTCAGGAGCTAGCACGAACACGTCCGAACACCAGCTCGACCAGTCTCCGAATGACTTTATACTTTAAATTCGTACTCACTTTATACTTTAAATTAAAATGAACCGGATTCAGTAGCAAAATGAACTACGAAAAGCACTATGTAGTTTGGTTTGTTCCACAGAAAAAAACGTTGTAAATTCGGCTGGTGAGGGTTATCGCATTGCACTACAAAGGCAACAGCGAGCATAGAGCATGGGCACGTGATGTCACATGTAAACTCAACCGGCATGCGCGAAATTTGTAAGGGCAAAACATTCGGATCTCCTATTGCGAACCTGTAGATTTCTGTGTTTTAACCTGCTTTATAATTGCTGTTTTAATAAAATTATTCATTATTTGACATCTATTACTGGTCAAGTATAGTGTAAATAATCCCAGTGTAATAGGGTTTTCATTTGACATATTCTTCAGAAAACTTCTCATTTGACATATATTGGTTAAATATTATTGTGAAAATTATTACGTTTCATTCTTCTATTTATTTAATGCTGCATATTTAAAGCTTATTAACCTGTTTCTTGTATTGATGTGATACAATAAATTACAATATGTGAGTAATAAAGTAAATATAAATATCAGCTGTCCAAATTGAATTATATTTTTATAAAATCATAACATGATAATTGTTTGCATTTTTAAAAGTAATATAATTTTAAATAATTAAGTGTATTATTATATATGTAAAGATTCATTCCACAGTTTTGATTGACATCATAGTAATAAAATTTGATTAATTGAATATTAAAGTACATTTAAGTATATTTTGTATATTTTTTTTTCGGGGGGAGGGGCATTTGTTAAATAGATGTAACTAATCTCCCCAAAGCTTGTAAAAGACATTCAAGTAAAAGTTATACTGTTTGCACATCAACTTTCTAAATTTGGTCGGTCGGTGCTTTTCATATTATACAAGTATATTTTTAAGGGGGGGGGGATTTGTTAAATAGATGTAACTAATTTCCCCAAAACTAGTAAAAGACATTCAAGTAAAAGTTATACTGTTTTGTACATCAACTTTCTAAATTTGGTCGGTCGGTGCTTTTCAAACTATACAAGTATAATTTTTTTTTGGGGGGGGGGGGGAGGGCATTTGTTAAATAGATGTAATTAATCTCCCCAAAACTAGTAAAAGACATTCAAGTAAAAGTTATACTGTTTTGCACATCAACTTTCTAAATTTGGTCGGTCGGTGCTTTTCAAACTATACAAGTTCTATGTAACCATTTTAACTCAGCAGTTTTAAGAAATACTACAATGCTTTAGTCAGTGCGAGATCATTTCCCATATCATGTATACTATAAAATGTATCATAAGGTTCCGTGAATCATATTTGAAGTTGATAAGCATTATGTAATATTAATATATTTTGTGCATGAGTATTATACCTATCTCCAATGTTTACAGTCCAAACAAATGCTTGCTCTATTATTCTAATATATATTGCGCTGTACTTTATTTGATTACCTTTTACATACCCTACAAACATTTCAAAATTTGAAATAAATAATTTAAAATTTTGATGATATGACGAGACAGAGAAATCGCTAGACGTGCCGATACGAATAAAAATGTTCACTTCAGAAGTGCATAAGAAATAAAATATTTCAAAAACTACATCGAAATTAAAAAAAGGGGCTCCGTCCTGCAAAAATTCACCCATGTAGGTACCTGCCTGCAAAAATTCGTGATCTTGCTATTGTTAGTCTATCCAGGACGCGAACTCGCAGCTCAAATATTTTGTCTTTGATTTTGATATTAAATATTTCTTAAACTACAATATATATCAAAAAACGGTTTATTTCAGCGTATTCCCTAAAGCTTTGTCTACAAGTGTACCAAATTTAATATTTTATATGCAATAGCTTTTACGGCACGAAGCAATTCTTCAGACATCGTAGAAAATTTGCATAGAACTCAATGGGAAAGAAAGTGCCCTTTTGCCCTTACAATCCTACGCATTCTACTACGCAGGCTGTTTATTTACATTCGTGCCTATGCTCTATGGGCGCGTTATTGGGATTTTCACCAAGGACCGATGTCAGCGCCACTAGCGGCCATCCTGGGTTCTCTACGCACCACCGTTTCTGAACACGCAGTCCTTCCTACTTCATAAGTCAGGTAAAGATGGTTTAATTTCTTGTACTGTCATTTGCACTCATTCCGGGCCAGCGCATCTGATTTATGTTCATTGCATTTATGCTGTGTTGTGTTTTTACTCATGAAGTGGGATTTTCTGTTAAAAATTGTAAAAGTATGGTTGTTTTTGCGCTTACATTGATCAGGCAGTAAGTGTGGAATATTTTATTTAACATTACAATATGCTATAACTCAGTTTCGTACTACTTTATTGCGATTTGAATTGTTTAATAACAGTATAGGAATTGTTGCTGTTACGTTTGTCAAAAGGTTTTGGATCAGATGTCAAAAATTAACTTACTTCAATTCGTGCATGATTTTATTGGGTATATCAAAATACTGTTGTCAGTATTACATTTGGACGATCAAAACTGGTGGTAGAATTATATCTTATTTAAAAAATCTGAAATCCCACAAAATGACCGAACCGTATTATAATACAGTTAAACTTGTTTGAAACGGAACCTGTACTATAGGAAGCGGAATACTGTAAAAGCCTAAAATATTTTTATCCCCGTCCAAAAATATAGGAAATTTGTTATTTTCTTTTGTGTAGAACGTAGCCCAGCAGCACAACGCGGAAACGGAAGGCCAATTAAAAATATTTTGTTAATAAAAGCACATATTGTAACGAACAAAGAATGAAAAAATCATCATCTTATGAGTATTATTACTCTTTATCATAATGTATATTATGAAACATTTCAAAGATATCTACAAAATGAATATACAAACATGGTTGAACAGCAAAAATATTACTAAAAAATAAAATATACCATAAAAAAAATGCTTCATTTAAAATTCCCCAAAATCCATATGGCATACGTAGGATGGGCTAGCTTGATAAGGCTCAAAATGAAACTAAAATGTACCACAAACATAGCAAATTCCATATTACTATGACTAATAAATAAATATGGTTAACATGAATTCTGTGAATCCTTTAATAGACAGTATAAGCCGATTAACTTGCATTAATTTTATAATTTTTCTTAATTTTACATGTATACAGGGTGTCCCAAAAAGATTGAAACACTCTTTAATTCTTTACCTGTTGGAGATAAGTGGGCAAAGTACATTGCAAAAATGTTAAAAGTAAGGTAAGAAATAAGACTATGTTAATGAAATAGTCTTCCCATTAATTTTCAAAAAGTTACACTTTTTTAACTTTTATACGACCCCCTTAGACAAATTTGGTCAATCAGAAAATTTTTATTTTTAATGCAACAAGATCATTAAAAAAATCTGCATATCTGTATCTTTAAAATTGAGCAAGTTATATTTAATTGAACATTGTAAATGGGGACCATATATCAAATTAGAAATTTAAATTTGTGAAAAAAGATAAAACTGGATGATAATACATATGAGACATTTTTGTGAATTCCGCGTAGGCTCATGATACAATCACGAATTCTTAAGTACTTTTCAATAACTAAGTACTTTTTCCATAATTGAGTACTTTTAAGTACTTTTTTTTTTTATCTAAACAATTTTAATCATCAATTTGTTTATGATCCTTATTTTCACTGATGAAACAGCCTTTCACATGGTACGGAAAAGTGGCATAAGTCAGATTTTCCTTTATCATAATTCAGTTGATTTTAAAGATACAGATATGCGTTGTTTTTTTTTAATGATCTTGTTGCATTAAAAATAAAAATTTTCTGATTGCCTTAATTTGTCTAAGGTCATATAAAGATTTAAAAAGTGTAACTTTTTGAAAATGAATGGGAGGACTATTTCATTGACGTAGTCTTATTTCCTACCTTACTTTCAGCATTTTTGCGATTTATATTGACCACTTATCTCCAACAGGTATAGAATTAAAGCGTGTTTCATTCTTTTTGGGACACCCTGTATACATGAGTTTATATTCACATTCTTAAGCAAATGTAATTCTATCATATTTGGTATGCATATAATCAATTGTACTTTAAGAATATTGTGCAAATGAAAAATTTCTATTACAATAATTATCTGTCACTAAAATTCACATCAGGTGCTTGATCTTGTAACCCAATCACCTTTGACTGAGTGAAAAGTCTCCTATAGCTTTCACAGTGCTATACAGGTTAGGTGTTCACTGAGTATAGTCATCAATTACTAGTAGCATATTGCCTGACTGCTAAAATAATCTTTGAAGATCACTGCATTAAATTAGCATAACTGTTTTTTCTCTCTGCAAACTTGATAAAATATTTATTCATATAATTTTTTTTCCAGTGGTGAAACTGCCCATAATAAGGATAATGTGATACAAGGTAAGGAATAATTTTACTTTTAAAAAATGTATTACAGTACAACCTCGAAAATCCGGACTTTGCCGATTCCGGATTATCGATTTTTCCGGATTATAGAATTTGAATAAAATTCCGATTTAATATTAACTAAATACGCTATAAAGCACTATTTTTAGTAAAAATAATGGCAAAAGTTAAGTTAATTAATTAAAACATATTATTTAATTTAAAAAATAGGGTAAAAGAAATTTCTAAGAAAAAAAAAATACATATTAATAATTTAGAATGTGTGAACGAAACGAAATGATAAAATTACATTTTATCATTTCGTTTAAATATTTGAATTAACATTTGTTATTTCATTAATTTTGGTTTATGGGAAAGCAGTTTTATTTATCCTGTAGATGGACATTATTTCTGCTCGGTTATAAAGCTTCTTTGTTCAAGACCTTTAATAGCATGATCGATTGTTTGCATAAGATTATCAATGGGTATTTTTTCTTCTCCGCATTTATCGTCGCTACTTTGATCTTTTTTTATTTAATATCATATCGCGAATTATGCCATCACTCAATTTATTTACGATTCGCGCATCATCATCACAGTGCAGAACTTCGGTTATATCGGCTTTGTCGAGATTTAATGAAGTGCCGAGATTTAATAAAGATCGAGGATTATCACTTTTGATGCATTTAAACCGTTTTCGCTATTAACGAACGAAAAACAAAAAATAAGAACTTAAAAGTTTTATTTATTTTCCAGCATCTATATAATGTTATGTTTAAAAAGGCCGATGACTCTGAAAAAAGTAAAAACTTTATTAGTAATAGTCAAATATGTAAAAAATATCGCAGTAGATAAAATAAATATCTTTTCCAAAACAGAAAAATATTTCTCCTCTCAATGATTTTTCTAAAATACGATGAGTCATTGCTAGGCTGCAGCACCGGAACGTGGTGGGGCAGGGAAAGCGAAGAAAGGAATTTGTTTAGCTCCTAATCGTAACTAATCGTAAACGCAGCCGAACCCTTTGAGAGGTCTGTGTGTTAATGACCTTGTTGCTCGGTTCTGTGCGATACGATATTATTTAGTTATTTATTTGCTATTTATAGTATGTAAATATGGCTTTCTAAACAAAAGAGGCAAAATATACAGTTGATTTCAAGCTGACACGTTCGACGAGAACCAAAAAATCGTCAGATATCGGGCGGGGGAGGAGATTCTGAAGACAAAACAGAATACATTGAAGAATGGAATTCGTACTACGAAGCGAACAAAATAAATTTCCGTGAGCGTTAATATGAATTCTCGGGATTTTTAGATTTAATTGAACAATTTGTGATAAAATGTTACGATAACGTTTTAAAGTGTTTAATATTAAAAATCACATTGTTTCAGAAAAATGTCTTTTTCAATAATGAGAAAAGGAAATTTTGATAATAAAAATTCCGTATTTAAATAACGATGTATATTTTACGCTAAATAATTCATCCGGAGTTGTGATTTGAATAAGGGGGAGGAGGGATTAACGCTAACAACGTAATTCACGCTCCAACCACGAGCGGATCTACGGCCGTCCATCTAAACTTTCGTTTCATTTCCGGGTTCAGAAAGTCGACCGGAAAAAATACAGTATTTGCTTATAAAATATAATTCCATATAAATAATTTAACCCTGTTGTTTTAAATCCGCGATTTCGTCAATCCGGGGAAAAAAAAAAAACCCCCGAAAATTTGGAAAATGTCCGGATTTTGGAGGTTTCCGGATTTTGGATGTCCGGATTTTCGAGGTTGTACTGTATATCATACTTGTTGCTTAGACATTTCTCATAGTAATAATAAGAAATGTGAATGTGTGTTTCACAAAAAGTGATCAGTGAAAGATTTTTTTAACCATTGGTTATAGACCCATAGTTCCAATTGCAAAAATTCTTTAAATAAGCTAGGAAGTTATGAAATAGTAATTTACATGCTGTACCCATAGCTGCCAACTCTACTGGTTTTTCCGGGAAACTCCTGGCTTTTGGTGATTTCTCTTGTTTTCCTGATTCTTAATGAAAATATCTTGGTTTTGTCAATTTTTTTAGAATTCCCTAAAGTTAGGGATTTTCCAATAAAGATTCCCTGTTAAAAGGAATTTTGATTGAACTTGCAGCCGCCATTTTGTTTCTTCCGTGCATGAACCTAGTACCACAGAAAAGTTGCATCATTTTCACTTTATTGATGGATACTGTTTCAAAAATGTGCAATTTCACGTACATAGATTACATTGCTGTGCAATGTTGAAACTGTTATAGCACAACATTATAATTTAAATTTAAATTATGCCAAAACAACCTTCTTGCCCCATCAAAGAATGGTTGTATTCTAATGATGAGAATTTGAATATTATTTATGACATCATTAGGTATGGCATGCATTGTGTAGTGGTTAGAAAGATAAACATATGTCCTTTTCAATAGAAAAATTCTGAAGCTGCCTTTATTTTAAGAGCAGTATCTTGTCAATTGTAATGGCTAGCTGTGATAAACACATGCAGTGTAAACATATTTACAAATTTACAAAACAGTTTGTCGAAGTTGAATGCATAAGAGGTTCTCTATGGGAACATCATAAACAGTAAGTTTTAATTACCTTGGTTGATATGCAGTTTACTTTCCACCCCATTCAGGCCACATATCCGGAATATGATACTTATTCTGTCACATTAACGTCACGCAGTATAACATTTATTTGACATTAAAGCTTAAAATTCCCATTTTTAGTTAGTAGCCACTAGCCGGTAGGTCCATGAAGTTTAATGGCCAGTTGTTGACAGCTGCAAAATGTGCAATGTTTTTTTAAGTTTTTTCAGGTGGTTTATAATATTTTCTTTTCCAATTGATCATAAAAAAAAATCATTTATCATGAAGCATTCAAATATTTTTGGAGGCAATTTTAAATTCATTTAAGTTTTCTCATCTTGATTATTTTATTTTTTACTTTTCCAAGCTGATGAAGCATTTACTATTATTTATTTCTATTATTTTTAAAAAGCCCAGCCACTAATTTTTTTTTAATTTAGAGGGTTTTACCAATGATTTTCGGCGATTTTTAATAATATTATAATCTTGTTTTTGATCATTTACTCTGTAACTTTTTAATTATCGTGATTGCGATATATTTTGATCTTTTTTCCCGTTATATTATTGGGCGTTATGAACGCTTTTATTTTAAAATTTCCCCAATATATTTATTTCATAACAAGTAAATTCTTTATCCTCTTAAAGAAACTTGATGTTGTTTTATATTTCGACATTTTTTAATTTAAGAAATGCCATTTTCTATCACTAGAAACTTGACGTTTTATTATCATACTCGAATTTTCTGATCAATGGGGTGAGTGTGTGTGTGTGGGGGGGGGGGATGAACAGCCCTTAGCCACGGGTAGGTTGAAAATGGAGCCAATTTAACTATGAATTTATAATAATTGTTAACAGTTGGCACTTCTAAAAACACAACTAAGCAAACATTTTAGGAATCCATACATTTTTAGTTTTATGCATCGTTTATGAGAGATTAAAAACTTAAAATAGGGTATAATCTATAAAAGGAAATCTGAAATTTCTCTGTGCAAAAAACTGTCATGCATCGAGATTTTAAAAATTGTGAAATTCTCGCGATTTAGCTTTAAAATTAATATGAGGTATCTCCGGGATAGTATCCTCCAAATGCTCTATTTTAGTCAATGCCACACACATTCATAATTTCCATATTGTCGTTTATGGACCGTGCATATGCAGATTAAACTAGAACAATAATACATAACATTGCAATATTGGTAATTCAGCTCAGAAAGAAAATTCTTTCTTCCCCAAGTTTGATGTCCTTTATTCGCACCGGACGCCCAGATTTAAGTTCGCTTGTGCCGGTCCCGAGCCGCAGCGTATTCCCGAAGCTCTTTTAAATAGATTAATTCTTTTAATTTTTTATTATGAGAAACATGCTATAAAGAATTAAGTATAACCAATAAATAAATTCACATGCCGAAAATAGCAAGGGCGAATTTCATGCACTATTTTTATTTTAACTAGTGATTTTAATTCTGTTCGTGCATCCGTTTTCGGTAACCCTTTTAATTTTGAGGTAGGTGTAAAAATGATGAAAGATCTATTAGTACACTTATCCCCCGATTTACATGGCACTTGTTTTACACGGTTTATAAATTAACAGATTTCAAAAAATTGATAAAAATGTATATTTCGCTCCATATACGCCTATACAAAGATTTGATGACATTTTTGAATTTTATTCCTTTGGTAACACTGATGAAAACAACAGGGTATTCCCGATGTTGTAAAATATATACATTTAGGGGAATCCCCGTATAGGGAAATCCCCATAATAGGGGAATCCCCAATATGTATATCACAACAGTAAAACTATCTGGTTCATGCAAGTACATAGTGCAGAAACATTTTAGCAGCAAAGCTTATATTATTGTGCGTTTATCTTTTGAACTGGTAAGTTTTCAACATTTATAGTTTTTCTTGCATCTTTATAGTTTGCATAAATTTGTTACGGTTCTATAATGTTAAAGGATTTGAAGAAAAATCAAATGAAAAGAAAAGTTATTTCTTTAGAAACTAAAATTCAAATATTAGACCGTCTACGTAATAGAGAAAGAGTAACGGATGTTGCTAAATTTTACTCCATGAATGAAGCCACAATAAGGACAATAAGAAAAAACGAAGACTCCATTAGAAAAAGTGTAGCAGCTGGAACCTGCAGTAGTATGAGTACGACTTCATATGTTAGAGATGTTACAATGGAAAATATGGAAAAAGCGTTAGTGATATGGATAGAAGATCAAACTCAAAAGCGAATCCCGATCGATACCAATGTTGTTACAAATAAAGCTTTGAAGATTTATCAATCACTTAAGAATCAGTCGCCATCGACTTCATCCGATGAAAAGAAGGCATCTTTTTCCGCAAGCCATGGGTGGTTCGAGAGATTCAAACAAAGACATTCTTTACATAATCTGAGAATGAAAGGTGAAAGTGCATCTGCTGATTCGGATGCGGCACAACAATATCCAGCAAAACTTGCTGAAATCATTACCGCTAACTCCTGCACTTCTGATCAGGTTTTCAATGCTGACGAGTCCGGATTATTCTGGAAAAAAATGCCGGAAAGAACCTTTATAGCTAAAGCTCACAAATCAGCTAGTATAAAGTAGCGAAAAGTCATTTAACAGTTCTTTTCTGTTGCAATCCTTCTGGCGATTATGTGATGAAACCATTGGTGATTAACAAATCAAAATCCCCACGATCATTCAAAGGAATAAATATCAAAAACCTTCCAGTCTATGGGATGGCTAATAGAAAAGCATGTGTCACTGCCATAGCTTTCAATGAATGGTTCCATAACGTCTTTGTTCCAGATGTCAAAAATTATTTAACTAAAAAAGGATTACCTTTTAAGGCTCTTCTATTAATTGATAATGCACCAGGTCATCCTCCAGATTTACAACACGAAAATGTAAAAGTTGTTTTTTTACCAAAGAATACAACTTCCTTATTACAGCCAAGGGATAATTTCGACTTTTAAAGCACTGTACATCAAGCAAACTTTCAGGTATTGTATATCTTAGAACAAATGGAGAATCATGAATCTCTTACTCTGATGGATGCTTGGAAGAAATTTACAATTTTAGATTGTGTTAAGCATGTTGGACATGCATATACTCAGATCAAATAATCAACGATCAACGCCTGCTGGAAAGCAATATGGCCGGATGTTGTTGAAAGTGGAAGTGATAAATCACCAATAGAGCATGAATATTCTCAGATCACTGAGTTGGCCCATACTGTAGGAGGAGAAGGTTTTGAAGATTTAGCTCAGGCAGATATTGAAGAAATAATGGCTGATGAAGAATTGAATGAAGATGATTTAATTAACATGATTCGTGAAACAAGCAAACATGATGAAGACAATGATTCTGATGAAGAGCAATAAGTTTTCTAAGATGTCTTACTTTTGTTTTTCTTAAATAAATGACTGAATCATGCACATTTTGGGATTATTTTCGTTTTACACGATTTTACTTAGCAAAATCCAAGATTTCAATTTACACGGTTTTGTGTAGAACCTATCTTCCGTGTATATCGGGGGACAGTTGTACAGCGTGTAAAAATAGGGGATGTCTAGGTCAATGCATAGAGCGTGGCAAAGACGCTGCGCCACGGCATGTCGCAAAACACATCCGTGATTATAGAGAGGGGTAGGATAGGAATGTGGATTGCATTTATTCTCTACTGCAAATGCAATAAATTACGATCACCTTGTTGGGGAGGACAACTATGGAAGAGCCATAGCAGTATCGTAGCGATTGTTGACAGAATTTTGTTACTCCACAGGTGGGATTGTTTAAGAAGGGTCATTTTAAGCTATCACAGCATTTGGCTGGTAGTCAGGATTTCATTAATCTCTAGTTTTTCAAGTTTAATCGCCATGTGGCAAGTGGGAATTTTAAGCTTTATCTATCATCTTTACTTAAGCTTAAAAGCAGGAAAAATCACATGTACATTAGGATAAAAATACTACTAGTGGCATAAACCATCACTCATAGGCTAAATCATATGAAGTGAACTTTTAATCTACATCACCGGATTTGACTGAGATCGAGACTTAATATCAGTTTCCCCAGGATCAAAAATAAAAAAAGGGCAGGATGCTGTTATCAAGAAAAGGGCATTTCTTAAAAAAGAGGGCACATTTTTTTTATGTGAATAATATTTATGCTTGGGGTTTCTGTGACGAAAATTAGTATTGCAAAAAATGTAAACACTTTAGACACTTAAACCTCCGAATCTAATAGATAAAGATGTAAATGTATTTTCTTGTTTAATTGGAAATAGGATCCGGATTGGGAATATATAAAATGAAATTCAATTTTTTAATATTTTGAACGTGTTTTTTGAAAAACTTAAAAAGTATTTGTCTGAAGACGTGTTTTTTTCTTTCATTTTGCTTACTTTCACTCGAAATATCTTCGAAACCATAAATGAGAGATATAAATAGTAAACGATAAAAATATGCATTAGGAAATTTAGTTATACCTATATTTTACCTTAGTAATTATACCTATATTTATATTTTAAAAAGGCTCTTATAGTATATATACTATATCATAATATATATATATATACAAGGTATGGTAAAAAAGTTTGGAGACTGTGCTGATATCTCCAATCATGACTGGAGGAGAGGGGAACTATTTTACCGTGGCTTAGAGGCACATGGGGCGCGAGATGTGTAGAGGAAGAAGCAAGTCCGCAGAGCAAGGTTTTTCCAGATAATGCGTTTTAGTGAACTGTAGTCATTCACGTTCATCGGAAATGGAAATGGCGTTTGAAGAACAATGTGCAAATATCAAATTCTGCCAGCGTTTAGGGAAATCGTCAAAAGAAACATTGCACGTGTTGCAGCAGGTGCATGGTGAATTAGTGAGAAAGCAATATGTCGTGCGAGGGTGTTTTCATGGTACTCCCGATTCACGGACGACCGTGAATCTGTAGAAGACAATCCGCGAACTGGGTGGCCGTTAACATCAATTACGGAGGACAGCATTCGAAAGTTGGAGGAAATTGAAATTGTGCATGCTAACTGACGTCAAACCAGCAACATCATTGCTGAAATGAAAAAGCAGAAATTTCGTACGGGAGCTGCCAGGCTATCCTGACGAACAGACTGGAGATGCATTGTATGTGTCAACACATTATACCAAAAATGCTAACCGAAGATCAGTATGATGAGCACATGCGGATCTGTTAAGAACTGATTGGCGTATAATATTTATCTTTATAAATTTATTTTTCTAACTGCACAAATTGAAGATAATAGTTAGGATCCTCATAATTTAGGCTACTTACTGAAGATCAGAAAAGTACTTAGAAATACTTATGCATCATTTTATATACACAGACATAAATGTTTATAATATGGGGGGATATTTATAAGGGGTTCATAAAAGAACAATAATGGTTATTCGTAAGTTATTTCCTAATCTGTGTGGTAATGGTGCTTAACAACCCTGTTTTAAATAAATATTCATGTGTCATGCAAGTGCTAATACACTTCTTATTGATAGGAAACAATAAGGAACATTAATTAAAGGGAAGGAATAAAACCCATTGTAAACAATCCCTGGGCTCAAAGCAGTCAGTCACTGGCTGGTAGGTTCATGATGAGGCCAATTGTTGACAACTGAAAAATGTGCAATTTTTTTTTTCAACTTGTTTTATGTTATGCAAAATTGTGTTTAAATAGTTTATATAATAATTAAAAAATTTACAGATATATTACCCATACTTTTTACAGGTTTATTAAATGGTTGACAAAAGTCAAACAACCGATCCTTCTCTCTATACCTTAAGCTGACGAGCACTTCAGTTGGGTGCAAGACATTATTATGTCTGTTAACAAGGAAAACTTTCCTTAAGAGATCAACTTTTGTAAGATCTATTGTTTGGCGAAGGGGATGGGGTAAAAATTAGGGGAAATTTAAGAGATTGGCAAAATACAAAACTTCATTTTTCTGATAACACAAATTTACAGATATATTTTTATTTTTTAATGAGTTGTTAACATACATTTATTGCCAACTTCTCATTTTTGACATTGAATACATTTTCAAAACTTATTTTAGGTGTTTTTTCTAAATCTAAGTTTTCTGCAATTCACTGTCAGTATCCCCATCTTTTCCATTTCTTAAAAGTTTTCAAAATTTTGATCTTTCATTTATCCATTTTCTGAATATTTTAAACATTTATTGTCGCTCATTTTTTTAACCATGTTTTAAATCTTGCCAATGTTTTTTATTATAGGTCTTTTTCAGTGTTTTATAATTGTTTCCCAAGTTATGTAAAAAAATTCATTTGCCATGAAGCATTTAAATACTTTTGGGGGGGCAATTTTAAATTCCTTTTTTCCCATAACACTTTACTTATTCAACATTTTTTCATCTATAAGTTTTTGCCAAAATTACGGATTATTTCTGAATATGCCTGTTTCTTAAGTTTTTAAATTCTTTTATATCTTGATCTTTCTTTTCACAGCTGATGAAGCATTTACTATTAATATTTGTCTTTTTTTAGCCGACCACTCATTTTTCTTTAATTTATGGGATTTTACCAATGAGTTTTGGCGATTTTTAAATAATCTATATTCTTGTTTCTACCTTTTGATCACGTATTCTGTAACTTTTAAATCATCGCTATCCCGATATTTCACTCATTTTTCCCGTTATATTACCAGACATTATAAACTTAGCAACCATTTTTATTGTAAAATTTCTTCTATATGTTTATTTTATTATAACAACTAAATTCTTTATCCTTTTGAAAAAAATTTATTTTATTTAATATTTTGACGTTTCTGAATTTAAAAAATATCAGTTTGTATCGGTAAAGCATAGGCCATTTTATTGCTTTACTTGAATTTTCCAATCAATGGGATGGGGTATGAACCAACTTTGGCTGCTGATAAGTTGAAAATCAAGCTGATTTAACTTTGAATTAATAATAATTGTTTACTGTTGGCAGTACTGAAAATACAACTAAGTGGTAAACAGTTTAAGAATACAAACATTTTTAGTTTTTTACATCATTGATGACAGATTAATAACTTAAAACAGGGTATCATCTGTAACAGGAAATATGAAATTTCTCTGATCGAGAAACTATTGCATGCCGAAACTTTAACAATTGCAAAATTCTTGCGATCTATAATATCTAGGCAGCATAGAATCCTCCAAACGCGCAATTTTTGCCATGATCATGTTACTGTATGATCGTTTATGGACTGTACATTTGTAAGTTGAAATAGAACAATACATAACGTCTCAATATCGGCAATTTAGCTCCGAAGAACATCCCCAAGGTTGGCACCCTTTATTAGCCCATGGCACCCCCAGATACAGCGTATACCGATACCCAAAACTATTGCACATAGATTATTTTTTTTTAATTTATCATGATGTAAAATATGTTATGAATATTTAACCAATAAATAAATTTATAAGCCGAAAATAACGGGGGCATTTTTCTCGCACCATTTTCATTTTAATGTGCATTTTTAATTCTGTTTGTGCATCTGCTCTCGGAAACCATTTAAAATTTGAAGCAGGTGTAAAAATAATGAAAACCCTGTTGGAAAAACGAATGTAAATATCGCAATTCATATTTCCCGTGAACAGGCGTTCATGCAAATTTCTTGTGAACGACTTATTTCATTCTTGGGCGTGAACCGTGATGTTTTTACCACATACTGTTTTATGCAAATCTAATTCTCAATGCGTATGCATCTCATGTGCACATCCGGAGGCATTTCCAGAACAATCCCATTTTTGGATATATAAGGCAGAACTTTCTTGAAGCAAATCAGAGAAGCTCGGATAGATCGATCGGCAGACAACCTCTGACATATGACGACAATGAGACAGTGAAGTTCTTAGACGGTATGAACATTACTAGTGTTATAGTCAGATGTGTTTGGTTAAATAACACAGACTTGTCTTCTGCATTATGACGACTATTTATAACGAGTTTTAAGTTACGTGCAAATTCATAGTGCTAAGTCATTAAATTTTACTTAAGTTGAATTGTGTGAAGTCGCGAGAATGTTTACCGGTGTGATACCGACAATGGTGGCTTCAAATGCACGCAAGTGATTGAGGTAGTATGAGTATTTTATTACTACAAATGCTTCAGGAAAGTTCTGCTAATTATTAAAGAAAAGTCTATATGAGCTTATGAGCTCAATTGTACAAAGTATTGTTTATTATCGGCATAGTATTTACCAAGATGTGTAATTTGCCTTGCGTTATTTATTTATTCACAAAATAAAGTGAACCGAGTTTTCTTCTAACCAGCTTCGTACTTATTCCATTGCACAAGAATATTCATCAAGGTTTTTATTACGTTATCTCTATCTCTGCTAACTAAATAGTTCTATTTGTATTTGAATTCCAGATATAGATATTATATTTTGATATAATCGAACAAGCCCTATTAGTGCTAGTAAAAGTGGGGGCACTCCGAATTTCAGTAAGGTGCTGGTGGGATCAATTATGACGTCCATATATACTATACGTCAGGCTTCCGGAAATCGCCCGTCCTTCCGTCCTCGCCGGGTTCAAATTCAGCGAGGACTACCAATTCTCGTAAGTTACCGTCCTCTCGGACGGCCTTGAGATTAGAGATTCCGTAAAAAAAAATAAATAACAAATTGTTGTCATCATAAAATTATGGCGAAAATCGCCCTTTCACGTGCCATGAATGAAAATTGAAATGTCGTCACCTGCATATCCCCACCCCAAAAACTTAGTTAGTGTGCATTATCAATGCTTTCTTTATAGGCGAGCAGTCAGATCTGCATTTTAACCACAAGCGCCAGTTATTTTCTCTCCCCTTATCCTCCACCCAGTGAATCCGATGACCGCACGAAAATGCGATAGTGCTCTCACAATTTAAGTGACATGTTTTGTTCTCCTTTTCGAGATCTACATGTGCCAAAATTTCGGATTTTCACAAGACCGACAATACCAATGCTTAAACCCGGATTAAGCCCGAAGAAATTTATAAATGTAGGACGAACTCGACCTGAAGATAACTGCGTCTTAGCAGGCCCGAAATGATTTGTATTCAAATATGTTAAAAACAAATTTGTCAAAATTTTGTACAAAGAATTTAGTTTGTTTTCTTAAACATTTATCAGCCCGAAACAATAGAAAACTCATGCCCAGCCCAGGCCTAAGCCCAAATCCCCTTTTAACTCTTTAAAACCCAAACTATAATATTTTCCTTTCCTGTAATAGACGGGAGTAAGCAACAAGTTTGAATTTTTGGAATGGATTCTTCAAGTTTCAGCTTCTAGTTCAGGATTTATATGATTATTTATTTACCACTCCTTCAAGTTATCAAACATTGGAAAAAGGAGCGATTCCTTACATATCTTACCCCTCTGCCCCCACCCCATAGATCAGAATTCTGCTGGTCCGGTACTTTATCGGAGACTTCGCGTCGTCGAATTTGATTGCGCTGTGAGGATGATGCAGTTGGCCAGAAAGTATATCAATTCAGGTCCCTCCTTTCACATCACACGAGGAAATTGGCTGGCTTTCGAAGTGATCGCCAAATGTATTACGCCACGCGCGGAGAGACTATCGCCTTCAAGGTTATTTCGGAGCAAGACAGCAAGTCACGTGATATTTCTCCTTTAAAATAAGGCAGAGGAGGGGGGAGGTGCAAAAAACTCTGAATGAATGATGGAGAGCATCAAATACTTCGGATTTGATTCATTTAAAGCACTAAAGACTTTGCATTTACGTTCAAGTTATAACTGAATAATGCGAACAGCTCTAAGGAGCTGGATTGATTTTTACTTTCATACATATAGGCAAAAATTTGAATTCCAGTTTTTGTTGGGAGAACACGTTTCAAGCAACCTTGACCACGAACCAGACGTTTTTAAAAGTCATGCATGTATGTGTTTGATGTGTGTGCGTGCGTGTGTGTGTGTGCATGCGAGTGTGTATGTGCATATGCGAGTACATGAGTGCGCATGTGTGAGTACGTGAATGTGCATGTGTGAGTGCGTCTGTGTGTCAGTGAGTCTGTGGAGACGATATCTCACAAAGGAATGAAGCGATTCGAACAAAATTTGGTACAAAATTACAATTAGGGAAAACCGGAAACCTGTTGCTTAATGTTAGAACATGTATTAGCAAAATAAGATTTCTTTTAGCAAAATGCTTGAAAAAACTAACATAGTTTATTAAACCTTTATTTGGAACTAGCCGCCTTTGGCGACCAGCCTGTTCGCTACCCTTGAAAATTCTGACCGTGGCAAACTCGTTGGCACGACCTACCAGAAAGGTGTAAGGTAACTGTTTGGACGGCCAGGAAGTGCCACCCAATTTAGACCGGAACCCAGTGGGGGAGGCATCCACAGGGACCGTACCCTCCTTCCCCTACCACCAACCTCTCGGAAGGACTTACGGTCCCACATGTTTGACGTGATCGTACTCCGCATGAACACGGCTGCAGTTTTGGCAGTGGCGGAAATCGAACCCGCGCCTACCGAGTGAAATTCTCGCACGCTAACCACTGGGCTACCGCGCCCTCTGTGACAATCTATACCTTTCTTTTTATTCGGCCAATTTAGACTGGAACCCAGTGGGGGAGGCATCCATAGGGACCGTACTCTCCTTCCCCTACCACCAACCTCTCGGAAGGACTTATCGACCCATATGTTTAATGTGATCGTACTCCGCGTCAGTGGCAGGTATCGAACCCAGGCCTACCGAGTGCAATTCTCACGAGCTAGCTTCCCGCGCGCTAATTTAAATTTTATAATGACCATATGCTAAGCTCTTAATTCCACCATCCTCGTTCCATCGTTTAAAATATCCATAAATTAAAATATCCATTTAAAATAAAAAAAATGATCCATATCGTTCCACCAATCCATAAATATAATAATTTCAAATACATCACCACAATTCAAACCACCATAATTCAATCATTTAAATTATTTAAAATATCCATTTAAAAATATCATATAAATATAATAATTTCGTCCGATGTATACAACACTTATGCTAGGCTCTTAATTCATTTAAAACCGAAAGCGCGGTCTCAATGGAGACTGGGAAGAAATAACTGCGGATGGGGGAGAAATGCCGTTGAAGAACTGAACAGATTGCCGATAAATTTAAAATCATGACGTCTTTAAAATTGCGATCCTGAGGGCAATTTTCATTATTTCTGGACCAGATTGGACTTGTAAGAATGCCAGATATTTCAGCTTTCTGAAAATGTAAATTATTGTCGAAATTTTGAGTACTTTTCACTATGCGAGAATTTACAAACCAAAAATCGTGTTTTTGAGCCAAAAGTGACTTTTGTTTTAAAATCTTTAAAAAATATTAGAAATCGAAATTGAGAGTTGAAATTGATATATTTTTACTCGCAATTGTCTGTTCTTTCTGGTGGTGTGATTTGTTTTTTTCTACGATGTCTGGATCGTGGAGAAAAGAGGGTCGCATAAAACATTAAATAACAAGAAAAATAATTAAAGTTTTAAAAATCGGTTTTCACGTACCCCCCCCCCCCCCCCCCCCCCCGGTTCTTCGATTGCCAAATTTCGTAGCTCTCTGAAGCGCGGTCGCTGAACGTATAGTGTATAAGACAGACAGACACACACACAGACATTGCCTTTTATTATTTAAGACTAGCATCTCCTTCAAGGAAAAAATAACAATTTATAGTTTGCGATTATGAGGACCTTGTAACTTGTCGATATATATATATATATATATATATATATATATATATATATATATATATATATATATATATATATATATTAAAATTGTAAATCTAATGGTAGAAAGTAAGTAGTAACTCATAATACATTATCTTAAAATATGCCTAAATACAATGAAATAAAAGAAATTCAACCATAATGAGGAAATAATAGCACAAATTGCAGGTCATAAAGATAATCATTATTATATATATATATATATATATTTATATATATATAATTCAAAAATAATTTTAAAAATTACATGCAGCTTGAAAAAATCTATCAAAATTCATTAAGTACTATATATTCTATTGTGAAGAATATGCACTTATTGCTACAAACACACTCCACAAAATTATCTAAACTCAAAAAACAATAACCCTTAAAACCTTACGATCATGATGAAAAAAAGAGCGAAAGGAAAACATACGGGCTAGGTGCAATAAAATGGCCAATGAGAGATTGTGACCTCATTTAAGTCCCGGTTACCAGCCGGCTGCACGGTCGTGGCACCACTCCCGGAAGCCTGCAAGCATCCGTAGTTAACCTCATTGTGACCACGAATAATGAACATGAAAGATTCAAAAGTATCAAAGTATAAAATCTCGAAGTGAAAAGTCAAATCCCCGTCACTCGAAAATTATTTAATAAATCTAATCAACAATTCTAGAAAACCATTTATATATACTTTCACGACACATATAAAACATTAAAAATATATATACACTAAAAGCGGTATTTTAAATTTAAGAACATATAAATCACCAATACCATAAAATTTTTAATTATCTCTATCACAACTTTAATCAGTATTAAAAACATTAAAATAATACATCTCACGTACACCATCTACCTCTTAAATGATCAGCCTCCTCAAAGTCAGCTTCAACCTCTCTACACTGCCAGGCGAGTAGATACAGTTATGGTCTATTTCTCTTATACGGTTTTTCCCAGTAAGTTTGCGTTGAAAACTTCATTGTAAGTTATTCAAGAATACCCAATATTTCATTCAAATGAGATCTCTCTTGATATTTACATGCAAAGCCTACTTGTCTTTTCAGGAAAACACGTGGATATCCTTTCTCGGTTGCCATCTCAATGAATGCCATGTCTCGCTTTTTTGTTATTTCCTCGCTATTAATAATTCGTAGATGTCTCAACATGCCATTTCTAATAATCTTTCGAAAAATTTGTTTATGTATATTGGAATCCCATTGCATCAAGTTGTTGATATTAAACCTGAAGGTAGTACGCTTATCATATATGTCGATCTCAAGTTTGTGTTCTTTATTGTAGGAAATGTTCAAATCTAAGAAATTAATGCTTCCATTATCTTCCAAATCTGTTTTTATCAATTCCAAGCTTTCTGGGTATACGCTGAAATCAAAGTTGTACTTTGGATCCGTTGTTGCAATTAACAAATCGTCTACATAACGAAAAAAAAAAAATTTCGTTATTCAGATATGAAATACTTTCATATTTATATAAATACAAGTCTGCCAATGCTGATGAGCTACCTCCCCCCATGGGGATGCCTGATTTTTGTTGATAAAACTCGGTTCCGTTGTACATAATGCAGGGGCGGCTATTCAGGGGGCCGCGCGGACCCCCTTGATCAAGCACTTAAAATTCCTTTAGTTATATAGGTTAATTACAATTTTTAAGGAAATTATCTGAAATTTATTTCAACTAAAAAGTCGAAATATTGGAAATAAGTGATAAAATTGTCACTAGATGGCAGCACTAAAACTTTGACTTTCAAAGAATCTCTTATGCTCTTTTCATACTACGTATATTAAATTTATAGGGAAAAATACTGCATTGTAGGGAAAGACGAGGGATTTTAACGAGAGCCGCGCCTCGTTATCGACCTCTGGCTGATAGAAAGAATGGTATGTTAATACAATGGTAATAGAAATTTCAGTTAAAAAACAGACATTGCAATATTCCAATCCGATGAGAGCCGCGCAGGTTATTGCGGCTCACATCGAATCGTTCAGCCAAAGAAGCCAAGAATTAAACGAATGCTGTGAACTACTGACTCGAATTGGCTAAGTTTCGCTAATTTGGCCTCGAATTTTTCTTGATAAATGTGTGTTTTCTCCCTCGCTTCTTTTTAAAATAATAAATTTGGATGTTTAAATAAATATTTGAAAATAAATTACTGTATTTATGTAATTCTGATTTATTTTATTGATTCTATTGACCTAGTTTTTTCAGTTTTGGTTCATGAAGAAATAGTTTAGTAGTATTAGATACAGAAAATAGAAATTCAAAATAGTTTCGATATATATTTTGTGCTTTTTACTTAATTAAATAAGTGGGGGTTATTTATAGTATTTTGGGGGTTTCCGTTCTTCGTTTTTGGTAGAAAAATGCATTGTTTGGAGCACTCAGTTTAATTTAGCTGCATATGCGCCCGGCCGGGGGGTGGGGGGGATTTCTGATGTAAGGTGGTTCTGTCCTTCGGAAAGGGGATCATTTCTGATTTAGGGTAGTTCTATGCTTTGTTTGTGATAAATTTCAATGCGTTTGCCCTCTTAATTGTTTAAAAGTCACGAGAATTGTATTTGTGGCATGCCCGTGAATATTTTTGGTGACACTTTCAGAAATGTGTTGTCTGAGGGGGGTGGGTCTCTTGATTTACTCAGCTGTCTTACTTTTTCAGCTATTTACATTAAAGATTGAAAAAATTATAAATATTTGTTGAAGAATGTTAAAAATCAATTTTCAACCTGATACTTGATTCTTTGATCTGGCGTTGTTTTCCTTAAAATCTCCCCCCCCCCCCCCTTCAGCGGCGACTACTCAATCCCCCTTCTTTTGCTTCTAATTTCATTGAAGACCAATATTGCTCCGATACTCCCTAGGCGTAAATTTTACTTGAGGTAGTCCAAAAATTTTTCAGCTCGCTTCCTAATTAAGCGATTTTGAATCTAATGGTGGCTATAGTCTCTGCACTATCTATACGCGTATCGTCTGAACACGCATATTGTTTTATTCAAACTCCCCTGAGCGTAATTTTTAGTTTAACTAGTCCGCACGATTTTACATCTCGGTTCCTAAATTGAGCGATTTTGAATCTTCTAGTAGCTACAATCTTTGTACCATTTGAATATACATATCTTTCGTATCAATCCCCTGGGCATAACTTTTACTTTAAGTAGTCCTCCTCTAATTTCACATCTCGGCGCTCTTAAAATTGAGCCATTTTGATTCCGCTGGTGGCTATAGTCCCGGCACCATTTGTATATGTGAACTGGATGATATACATATTTATTGTGTCAGCTCCCTGGGCGTAACTTTCAGTTCGGTTAGCTCCCCCCCCCCCTTCCCCCCAAATTTCTTATTTCGCCTTCTAATTGAGCGATTTAGATTTTGCTGGTGGCAATCACTTAGATATACAACCTTATTATATCAACCCTCTGGGCGTAACTTTTACTTTAAGTAGCCTCAATTTCATATTTCGGTTTTACAAAAATGCATCGCCTTGGTTCGTGAAATATCCGTGCACGACATTTCAAGGTCGTACGATGTTTACATTTTCCGCTACAGATCTTACACACACACGTCGACACACAAACATCGTCTGTTATTATGTAATATGAAACAACCGTGGTGGAAGAGGGGAAACCCTCCTCTTTTTCATATTTATATTTTTATCTATCTTAGTGACTCTTGCTCCGATTTTGATGCAATTTTCACACTGCATTTTCTACTCTACAATGGGCCCACTCGATCTGCTCACTCTAAACTTTGATCCACTTTTGTTGCACCCGTGCAACGAGCTAACTACTTATTGTTATAGAAACCGATTGCTATATATAGTGACTGCTAGCAGGCAGAACTCGCTCATATCATTTTAAAGACAAATAGAGATAAGCATAAAGCATAAGAATTTTCTGTAAATTCTAAATTCATTCTTAAACTTGTATTAAAATAGTTTTTCCGTTTCTACATATAAACGGCCGTAGATTTAGTTGGTGTTCGCTCTCTAATTATGTTACTGTTTGGGTTACAAGGACGATCAGGTACAAAACTATTAGCTATAGAGTGTATATGAGAGAAATTGTGTGCATTTTGGGTGTACAAACATTTGCGCTAATCAGAAAATAATACTGCACATGCATATGACTGAGAGTATTTAATTTTTACAAATTTGATACAAATTTATTTAGAAATGTATTCAAATAATTTTCCATGGTTACAATAGGCTTTTATTCATTTTAAAGAAACTTGCAAATGTATATCAGCGCAAGTAAAATAATAATTTGGTATACAGCTGTTTCGAGGTAACGCCAGAACCAATTTATCAGTGCCGGACAAACGACGAACTCGAAGTCTAAAAGACGTAGTTGGCATACACTGAGGGATATATATATACATAAATACATAGATGAGCGCCTCCCTCTATATCTGGCTCACGAGCCACCACTGACATAATGTTTTCATATATAAGCAAGTTTAACATTGCTTTGAATTTACAGCGATCCATTAATGAATGCAATTCGAATTCTTCAAATAGTTGTAATAAAAATTCGTATAGGACCTTTAAATTGACACGATTAAATAAATCTTTAAAATCATACGAGTTAAAATATAATTTATCTTGATGTTCATGTAAAA
Source organism: Amaurobius ferox (assembly GCA_951213105.1). NCBI lineage: Eukaryota > Metazoa > Arthropoda > Arachnida > Araneae > Amaurobiidae > Amaurobius > Amaurobius ferox. Next base: position 65,919,196 of record OX578133.1, on the reverse strand, counting down.
CCTTTACGACTTCTTGACTGTTAATAATGCAATTTCCCATCTTTTTGATCTTTTTAATTATGGGCTGTAAAATCTGTAACAGCATTTCATTTGCCCTAGTAAGGTAAGTTTTGAAGCCTACTGTTACGGGTCAAAATTTCTCTGGGGGTCTTATGCAACTTTGGTATCATTACTATGTAAGGGTATCGAAATGTCTCCATCCGTATACCTATTCGTTTATATAAGGCCTTAATCTTATTGTCAATAGCTATTTTCGGTAGGTTTAATTTCAAGTGCATATTGCTATTCCGATAATGTTTGTCGATGAGTTTAAAGTATAAAATACGACATGTAAATGCATAATTGATATTGACCTTGTCTATATATGTTATGATATAACTCTTCTGCAGATCCTTGAGGCTATGATGATTTATAGCTCTACTTTTACTTAGTATTTTGTCTGGATTAATTTGGCCATACTGTAGATTAAATTTGAACAATATAGCATGTCACCATTCTTTAAATACCTCTACAGGTATGCTGTTATTAACTGCCATTTTATATATAAATTTATCCATTTCATTTCTAAAGGCAATGTCAATATTACGGAAATTCTGTTCTCTGTATTTCGTTCTCATTTTGAAATATTCCTCCAATTTCCATTTTTTTAAAAAACTCATATCGCCACTAATTACATGGCCATATGTATTGTCTTTGTATTCACTTGTTTGACACTGGCACTCCTCTATTTTGTTATTGTATATGTCTTTACCAAATTTGTTGTAGTTAAATACTCTTCTTCCATTCGTTTTTTGGTATCTATAGGAGGTGGCCACTCTTATGTTTGTAATTGGCAAAAAAGTTTGACATTCATTAAAAATACGTTGCATAGGGATATAGTCAAATTTCTTGTTTTCATATGTTATAATACAGTATTCCTTCTTCCTATTTACGTTATCCTTGTCTCTCTCTCTCTCTCTCTCTCTTCCATTTTGATTTTTAAAAACTCAGCTCTCAGTTTAAAGTAGTTGTAGATATAAGATATATTAGCCTCTCTATATATTTTATTGTCCGTGTTTTCCTCCATTATAGGCCATTTACGCCATAGAATCCAAATTTTCTTCAGATATTTTCTTCGTACACCCAAAATACAGTTTTTTATCATTTTTTCACAATATCTCTTGTTTCAAAACTTTTTCGTAAACTGTATATGTAATATTGCCACTCCTTCCACCACGTTTTCCTCGTTTATTTGTTCTAAATTCATTATTTTTACCCAAGGTAAGCTCAGCCAAGTGGTTCACATACAGATCCAGGTTGTACTGTCTTCCAAACATTATTGTATTAAGACCATATGGGAAGAATGTTTGAAACTGCTTTATGTGAGAGACCATTACCATAAAGAATTACCATAAAGAATTGAAACGAAATTTCGGAGAGTAACAAAACAAATGTAGTAGATAAGATCTAAATGAGATTTTCATACGAAACATTCATAAATAAGCGAAGTGTGGACAAATAGTCATAATCATCCGGAATGGAAGATATACAAAGCCATTAATATGTATGTGTCTGACTGAATCCCTACAACTGCAGGCCAGAGAGTGCCACACGTAGTGGAAATACATGTCTAGATTAAAATGTAAAAATAAGCAATAAAAGATATTGACGTCTGGGTTAACTAAAAGATACAGAAATAAATAACACAAAAAAACACAATAAACTCTAATGCCTGCCGAGAGATGTCAGCACTATACACACACATATAAAATGAGTTTGAGAATCGAGTGTGAAATCCACCAAAAAGAGCAATAACCCGCAGAAAAAATCATAAAAGCGATGAGAGAACTCAAACCAAAATACTCCGAAATGTGAAGACATACCAAAATCAATCAATTGAAGGAATGAAAGGATTAGCTAAATAAGAACAATATCCGTAGAGGGCCATGTTAAGACATAGATGGGCTTGTAGTTAAAATATAGAAATGCGTTAGCGATAATAATAATCAAAATAAAATTAAAATTAAAAAGAGAATAAACTCTGTAATAAGTGCAAATGCAGCTTTACTACAGGTTTTTGCAAATATAAAAAGTGGATGGTTGAATTCAGAAGTAAATAATAAATGTAAATGTACAATTAAAAGATGTAATAGAAGTCAGTATAGAAAACAAAATATAAAACACAAAATAATACAGAATATAAAACTTTCATCATGATATTGCGCAACGCAGCTAATAACATAATGGATTTATAAATAAAAATTGAAAGATTTTAATCAAAAATTATGCATAAACTACTGTATGTACAAAAAAAACCATCTCTAGCATTTCTGTTACAAATGAGTAACTATAGACCAAGACTACGGATAAAGATAGAAGGTGACATATCACTACAATGGAAAGGGGGATGAGAAGAATATTAGGATACAAAATTCACAATTAAAAGTATATAAATATAAATAAAAAGAAAACATGTCAAAAATGAGAAAAGGCATTAAAAATTAGCTCAAGATAAAATATTAAGGCATAGAGAACAATCAATTGAAACTATACAAAAAAAGGTGGTTAGTTCGAAATTGCATTCTCATCAGGACAGCCATACAATTCGAATTAAAACCGATAGAATAGCCAGTTTCTGACAATGGCGATAGTATTTAACTATAGACACCATTGCAACTGTCTACTGGCCAGTGGAAGGATATTTATATATTATATATATATATATATTATATATATATATATATATATGTATATATATATACAGGGATGTATCTAGAGAAATGTGAGTGGTGGTTGATGTTCCAGAACAATTATAATTGAGAATATAAAATTTCGAAATGAGCTTCACATTAATTCGCACACATAAACAGTATTAGTATTGTATACTTTTATATTAAAGAAAAACATTTGATAAAATTGAATATAACTTTTTTTAAATGTAATTATAATATGTATATTTTCTGGGATGAGTGGTGGTCGGAAATTCTGAGTGGTGGAAACCCCGACCACCACCAACCACTGTAGATACATCCCTGTATATATATATATATATACTAGCAGCATACCCGTTCTTCGTACGGAGTATATAATATAAAGAAACTTATAATTCGCAATCATGTGCAAATTCTGTTAAAATATTAAATTTATTGCTCATAAAGAGAAGTTTAGGAATATCTGTTCTCCACTATGCAAAATTATCTTCACGGGCAGATCTGAAGAATAAAACATTCTGGACCCTTTTGTAAGCAAATTTACAAAAAAAAAAGGAATTGAATCATTATATGCAACCCCGTACTACTTATATTGTCGTAGATTAGAAAATATGCCAGTCTGTTAGTAGAAGATTACCCGTATTACAATATGAGTCTCAAAAATATTTGCCAAAATAAAGGAGATGACGTAATAAATTGAAAATATCAATAATCCTCGTAATCTTTTACCAGGTAGTAATTGATTCCAATATATGCCAATATATATCAAAATATATGCCAATATACCTGTACTACTTATATTCTCGTGGATTAGAAGATATAATGCATTTGTAGAAGATTACTCGTACAACGTACTATATATGAGTTTCAACAATTTTCGTCATAATAAAACAATGTCATAATAACTTGAAAATATCAATAATCCCTGAATCAAAAGTCCCCGAAAATATCAATAATAATAATGTTTAAACCTGAAGACCGTAATTGATATTATCCAGTCAAAAATGCAATGTCAATGAAATTTATTTTATATACATATCTTTATTATTCAAATCGGAAAAGATTTAATATAAAATCGTATGCCGCATAACACATTGGATCCGTAGCTAAGTGACATGATATCATTTGCTTCAAATAAATTGATGGAAATCATATATCATCTGAATAATGCGACCTCCATGGAAGGTTTGGCGACATTTTAGTCAATTTAGCGATAACTTAAAAAATCCCCAAATTTATCGCCAAGTGGGACTGTAGAACAGATAGTCCCATTTTGAGACAAATTGACGAAACATCATCACAATACTATCCCCGGGAGCGGTAGCCCATTGGTTAGCGCGCTGGAGTTGCACTCGGTAGGCCCGGGTTCGATTCCAGCCGCTGCCAAAACTGCCGCCGTGTTCATGCGGAGTACGATCACGTTAAACATGTGGGTCCGAAAGTCCTTCCGGGAGGTTGGTGGTAGGAGAAGGAGGGTATGGTCCCTGTGGATGCCTCCCCCACTGGGTTCTGGTCTAAATTGGGTGGCACTTCCCGACCGTCCAAACAGTTACCTTACACCTTTCTGGTAGGTCGGACGGTCTGGGTTTCAACAACAATAATACTATCCCCTAACATAACACAATTATTTTCATTTATTAAGCGTGATTTTATCAATTCTATGATATTTTTATGGACCCACAAATATTTTTATCAATTTGGTGATATTAAAAAAATTTGTTAAATGTGTTACTAAGTAGGATGGATGGACTGTCCGACAAATGCTACCGAAACATCATTTCAGTTCTCTGTTCTAAAAAGACAAATCATTGATTTGCGTCATTTTTATAAATTTGGAAACATTTCCGCTAATTTGGTAAAGTTTAAGAAAAGTTACCAAGTTATTTAGAGATATTCCGCTAAACTCGTAGCTCTAAATTTGCAGATCTGAAGAATAAAATATTCTGATCCCGTTTGTATATACTAAATGAAAACACTAAAATTGTATTATAAGATACAGCCGTGCTACTCTTTTTCTGCTTCAACAATCGGCTAAATGAATTTATTGGGTAAACACAATATATGAGTTTATTAGCTAAACACAATATATGAGCTGGAAACCTCTTTGCTAAAATGAATGAAAATGATGTACGCAGTTCGCAATTAATATAATTAAAAGAACAACCAAGCCTTTTATTTAAAAATATATTTTTACATCAATTTATTTATTATTCAAATAGAAAAAAATAATAATAAATATTAACAACACATTTAATTTCATTCCGTTGCCGAGCAACATGATATAAGATAGAATCTTCCTCATAAAATGCGAAATTAAATAGCCATTTTGATTTATTTATACTTTTAATCGTTGAGTAAAAGCTTGTGAAATATAACCACGGAGGTAGAGTTTTCCATTTAAATTCATGTTTCAAACAATTCGTGTTTTCTGATAGTGACTGATTAATGCAAAAATCCTGCACCAAACTCGGAAATAAAGTTTTATTTCATTTCGCCGTTTTAAACAAACGATTTTCATCCTTTCCATTTGAATAAACCACGGAGTTGGAGAGTATAACTCATAGGAAAAAGTTCCGTTTTTCATTAATATCTCGACAACCCCTGGTCTTAGAAACTCGAAACTTGGACTAAATTTATGGGGGGCTATTTCAAGGCTATCCACAAAATTTCATTAAATTCGGTTCAGCCGTTTTTCCGTGATGATGAGACAAACAAAAATTTCGTTTTTTACTAATATCTCGAGAACCACTGGTCGTAGAAACTCAAAACACGGACTAAATTTTAAGGGGGGGCTATTTCTAGGCTAGCCACCAAATATCATCAAATTCGGTTCAGCCGTTCTCCCGTCATGATGGGACAAACAGACAGACAGACAGATTTTCAATTTTATTTATATAGATAATATTAGTTTGAAAATCCAATGAACGAAAAGTAAGAAGATGTAACACGATAAACCTAACTTTTTAAAACACACAGAATAAAATATAATACAGCAAATCATCAATCAAATGGATAAAAAATACAAAACACAAGCTATCAAGTTACAGAAAATCAACAAAATTCAAAGGTATGGAAACGAAAAAAGAAAAACTTAATAAAACAAGCTATATCCCTATACACGTGGGAAAAGGGCTAAGCCTAAACAAATGGAAATGTTCACTTCGTAAAATTCGTTCTCAAGTCTAAGTATTTTACGAAGCAGACACAAAACATGTATGTTTCTGAAGAAATAGATAGATTATATCTATAAACTATTTCTACTTGGACGACATACATAAAGAAGGAATAAAAAAGAAAAAATGAATACCTGGAAAAAGCACAGCGTATATATAATCGAGTCAAAACCGGGAACACTGATAGAAGAGACCAGTGTTGCCATTCGTAAAGAAAAAATAAAAAACCATTTTTTATATTTCACAAAAAAAAAAAAAGAATCCATAAATATTAAATTAGTGAGATTTTACATTCTACGGCATAAATATACCTTTAAATCGGTATACAAAAGTTAAAGTTTATTTAGTCTTTTATATCCATAATTGTTATACAGTACAGGATCTGGAATGCTTGGGACTTCAGGCATTTTGGATAAGGGGTTTTTCCGTAATTCGGAACACTTTTTCTAAAACTTACTGGAATGGTCTCAAATGTCGTTATAGAAAATTATAATTCATTTTAAAAACATAAATGTATTAAAAAAAGCTTTTTTACAATCTATATAGGTTAACTAAAATGCAAATTACATGTAATTATAGTATCAAATTTAGTGATTAAGAAAAATTTTGAAAGAAAAAAATGTCTGAAAAAAGTTAATTTAATTATTCTGGGTAGTTATTAGAAGTCTTTTTTTTTTTTTTTAACATTTCAACTAAAGTGAGCCCTCACCATAATATTCATCTAATATTTGGGCAGAAGCACCTTTGTTCATATGTTTCGAAATATTTTAAAGTACTTTTAATAAAATTAAGATGAGAAGGATGTTCATTTTTAATTGAAATAAGATTATTCAACTATGGGTGCAAATATATCAAATTCTAATTTATGCTCTTCAAATGTATTTCTAATAAGACTTATAATTCTAAATGCCTGCATAAATAAAAAAAAATTAATTTTGTTATCCTAAACATATATCTCATTTTCACCAACAATATGTTTAAAAGATAATATCCCAGCATAAAAAGCACAAAAAATATAAAAATATTAGTGGATGGAAGCAGATTGAGAAAATGAAAAATATTTAAAAATAAAACGAAATATACAGGCGATCGTGTTTAAATAAAAAAGTTTCGCGATATTGCTAAACTGTCTTCTATAAATTATTAATTAATAAATGTAACACGTTAAAACCCCATAAATATACTGCAATGGAACTTTTTGCAAGGGTCAGTTTTCGGTCCAAAATTGCCATTTTCATCCAAATAATAGGATTTAATTGTAAAGGATTTTGATCTTGGAATTCCATCAACGTTTTTTAAAATATTGAAGATGTGTATATTTCCACGGAGATGAAAAAAAAAAATGGATTTTTCCGAGAAAATGACAAGTTTATTGCTTAAGTTAAGTATTTAAAGAGATCAATCAGAAGGCCCTGAATGACATTTTATAGCTGCTATACTTTTCTCTGCATTTCGGCAAAAGTTAGCTCTCATTAATTTCGGGAATTCCTTACTTCAATGTACTTTCTATCATCTCGTAAATGCGCTGATGACGCTCTTTTTTTTCATCTTTTCCAATAAATGTTTATTAAATTGTGCAAAATAGTGTGAATTCTGCGCGGCACATCGCGTTTGAAGAGCGTAGGATTTCTTTAGCGATATCGGGATATTTCTAGCGAAAAAGTTGGAATACTTTTACCGAAAATCAAAGTCCCGAAACAAAGCGCAGAAAAGAAAATATAACGAATTCGGAAAAATCAAAACCTTTGTGCCTAGTGTGCTCTGCCCTATACACCCAGAAAAAAAATGAAACGCCATTAAAAAAGCACCTTGCCGCGACTTGTCCGTAACTAACTCCTGTATTATACTATACAGGAGTTAGTTACGGACAAGTCGGAGACTTATCCGAAACTAGTGAAGAATGGAATGACGTGTCTCGCCGTCAAAGTGACAGTCTCGCCCGTGCCAGATCGTCACCTCCGAGAGCTACTATCGGGGGTGACGGCCGGATGCAGCCGCTTAGGAAATTTTTGGGGAAAACGGTGCTACTTCGGATGTTTTCCGGAAAAGAGGAATTGAGGAATTTCTCAGGAAAAACATGATCCACGGAATATTTTCATTCGCTATCGCGAGAATTCCTCGCGTTCGTTTTCGAAATTTCAGAAGAATCAGCGGCGGCGAGTGCGCACGGCATTTTTTTCTGTGCGGGAATTTTGAATTTCGTGCGCGGTTTGTGCGTCCTATTTCAAACCCTCTAAAATAGTAGATTTCAATGCATTTTTTTTTTATCGATATTGCTAATTAAAGCAAAAAAGCATTTGGCGGGATTTTAAACAAAAAATAGCTATTTGGCGCAACATTTAGCAAATAATCGCTTGTTGGTGCAGAATTTGGCATTATTTTGCCGTATTCCGGTTTTGGGAGAGTCCAGATATTGGAACGCCGGATAAGAGGTCGCATACTGTATTAGATCCATTTGTGTGACGGGTAAAACTGAGTGGAAATGTATATTGTTTACAACCCACTTAAAACTGTAAGTATCTCATGTGTGTACAAAAAATAATATAATTTTATTCTAAATAATTTTGAAATGCAGATTTTGGTTGGAAAATTTTACAATTTGCCCTTGTGTTTAATGAATTTTTTTTAAACATCTATTTCGTAGGATTTAGATGTTTTAAAAGATATAGTGGCTAATATGAATGCAGCATAAAATTACAGAGGAGGTAGAGTTCATGAAGGATTTCTAATTCTTGTTCTGGAGAGAGATATGTTACTTCCTATTCAAAAATTTACATTTTCATTTCAACATCTGTTTTTCAGACTTTGCTTTAGGTACAGCTTAGATGAAGGCTGATATAGATTAAACATTGAATTCCGGAGGGGTTGGTAGGGTTCACTAAGGATTTCCTGGTCTGAATATATAACAATAATTTTTCCAATAATTCATATGACTGTATGAAATAAGTGGGCTAAAATGTATAGAAATACTTAATAGTTCTTTCGAAATTGAAGTGTACACATCACTTTCCATTGCATAAAGGTTCTTTCATATTTTTATAATTTTTTGTATTAAAAATTTCAATTTTGCCAAACTTAGACGTAAAAATAATTGTAAAATATATTATTAATTTGAATGAACGATTACACGTACGTAAGTTGCTGGAAATGTAATTGACCAGAGAATTTTTAAATGCAAAGTGCAATTAATTTTGATATTTGTTTACCATATTTAAATTAGGAAATATTTGTATTTATTTTCCAATAACATTTAAAATTCTTCTATTTAATAATAAAATATTTAAAATTAAAATAATTTAAAAGTATAAAAGCATTAAAATTTTACCCGTTTTTAAGTTTTTAAGAAAATTTTCTTGAAACTATCACGTCGCAAAACCCCAAGGGTTCCGCAGAACACATCTTCAAAAACACTGCATTATCCTATGTGTGTCGGAAAAGCAACATTGCTCCCACAAACTGAAAAATGTCAAGCAAATTTCCTTAAAATGTTACAAATTTTGCATATTTAAATGCCAAATACTTCCCCCTTTCAAACAATCTTTAAATTTCGTTACGGATTCTTGTACTATATAAGAATTGAATAATATATGGATTCTACACATATATTTACTACGAAATCTCTCATAGAATCGTTTTATTCAAATAATAAATTATATGTATGTGTGTCGAACATTTCTTTAACTAACTTCAAACAATCCGTATGCAGTACACAAAGTTCTTAAATACATGTATTTTAATAGTATTACTTGAAAACCACATTAGTTATTTGATAACCAGATTGTTATTTGATTTATAAATAATCAAACCAGTATTTGAAATGCTACTGTATACTTTGATAAGACAAATGTATCTAACGACATTCTCTTGCCGCCGTCGCGAAAAGGTTAAACAATTCGTCTTTCCCCTCCAATTGCAGGTGTAGCCAGAATAAATCAGAACTGGCGATAAAATGACATTTGGCGTGTGGCATGATAGATTACTTCTGAATATTCTGAATCGGCATACGTTCTGCCTTATCTTGTATGAATATGCAGCTATCGCACTTCGTGAGTCAGTTGGCACTAATTTGTTATTGTTGTGCGATGTATTATTGTTAATTTATTATTGTTGTGCGATGTAAGCACATAAAGAATATAATGTGAAAAAAAAATTCTTAGGAGGACGGGTAAAAATTTCTATAGCCGTTCTCGCGGACGGGCTAGATTTTGCCGATTTCCCGAAGCCTGCTATACGTATTATGGAAGAGATATCTTTGCTGTGCAGATTGGAATGTTGAATTCACAGCTGCGTAGCAGAGTAAACTTTAAAAGTAAATGTCCATGGTTGTAAAGAAAGACTGAGTATTAGAAAGACAAATCACTTTTATTAGTGAATGTAGAATCCATTACCAAAATAGTATTACATTACTTGGTAACATTTTTATGGTAAAGCAGGAGTATGTACAGCTTAAGCGAATATGCTCAAAAGATTTTCGTTCATTACTTTTCAGACCATCTCAAAGGCAGTTCAGATTATCAAGGTAATAAAATTAACTACATTACCTAATCTTTATATGTGCATTTGCGAAGCCACTCGGAAATTTAAATGTTTATACCCGTACAAAAACATTTCCAATGAGTAAAATGTGTCCTATACACTAATAAGGTGATGTACAAAATTTCAGCATTTTATTATTAAAAGTCCCAGAAATATGAAAAGACAAAAATGTTGACTTAAACCAATTTTCAATGCATTGACATGGTTTCTCAGAGGGGAAAAATCATGTCGACAGATCGTGTTTCAAGGGTCATGCACAAATTACGAAAGAAAACAATGATTACATAAATAATAATTTTGCAATTTATTGGTACAAAAATATCTACACTGAGTAGAAATAATAACTTTACACAATGAGTACAAAGCTTGTTCAAAATGTTTTCTATCCATGCCAAAGATTCATTGAAGATAACAGGCAGATATTATTTGCCTATGATGCATTTCTGCGTTGCGTCATTTGCACTCTTGCTGTAAATGTTCTCATATTTGGGTACTCCTTAGGTAAGCACCATATAGCCTGGAAAGCCACATTCAAATCTTCTATTGGGTAATTGACGTCCTTTAACCCTTTCGGGACGGCGGCATTCCAAGACTACCGTGGCCCAAGGGACGAAGCGCTTCGTTTCCGAAATGAGCCCAAAAGACGGCTATTTTTTTGCGCTAAGCCTAACTCTCGAAAAAAATTCACTAAAAATCACCTGTTCAACACAGCATTCTACTTTTTTCAGGAAGAAAGGAAATACTTATTTTCTATTTGATGTATATTTTTTATACAAATTTTCTTTTATCAAAATATTAAAAATTTTAGTGTATATATGTTTTAGGTACAGATGGATAATTCTTTGTCATGTCCTTCCGATTTTTTAAAACTTTACCACATACATGCGTATTCTTAGACAACAAATACTTTGCAAGTACAGGAGAGGTAAAAAATTTATCCAAATAAAAAGTATATCCTTTTCCTAAAAGTTCACTTAGAAATGTTTTCACAACGCGTTCTCCATACCTGTTATGTGAATCATCACACGTCAGGTATTGACGCTACATAGACCGATCTCGTACAGTGGAGTAAATAAAAAATACATAATACCAGTAATTAAAATGAAGAGGCTTAATTTTAAACAATAACAAAGAATTTATTTCATTAAGATAAAACCTTATTTAATATTTGATAAAGTCAACAATTCCACAATGAATGTTAAATAAATTCCAGCACTCGTAATAGCTCATTTAATTTTACAATCATGCAACACTACCATTGTAAGTAACATACTGTGTCATTCCTACATTACCTATAGGATAAAATGTCTCACATACACTATTCCAATTCATATTCTGAAAAATCTCCTTTATCAATATCTGTCTTTACGTGTGACATACATTTCACACGTGCGTAATTAAATTCAATGACACCTTTTATCACTCCTAACATTATTCTGCATTAATAGAGAGCGAGAGAGAGAGCATACTCAACAATTGACCTTCGTGCAAAATACATGTAAAGAAATTGCCTACCTCGGAACATCGCCGTTGACTGGAACTTGTCACCGGCAAGAGGAAACGGACTTCTCCGATGGGTTGCCTCTTATCGTCCCTCTCGTGCGACCACCTTTTAGCACTCCAAAAATTCAACTCCTCTCTCGATTTTCAAATTTTAAAAGTTTAAGTCTCTCTTCATCTCTCCCCTCTCTCTTAGGCCCCCAGACTCTCATTGGTTCCGTAAATACATAACTCCGCCTTCCGGCTATCTAACTGGCCGAAGCCCCCCTTGAAATATTAGATATTTGAGTATTGTCTTTTTCGAGCAGAAAGTTCTCACGAACATTTTCCCATGTCCATCAGGAAGTTAATTGACTTCTCGGGTCAAGAGGTTCAACCCCTTCCGTCTAATATAGTACCTAGTGCTGACGTGAATACGAGAAGCACCCTTTTTCACTCTCGAACTACGTCCGGTCCAGCTGTGTCTAAGGGAACGTTATATGAATTGTCTCGCTGTATGAGGGACCATCTTCTTAGATCCCCTTCCACTTTCAAAATAGCAATGTTATATTGGGAATTGAAAATTACAATATAACAATTACCCTTCTTCCCCCCCAAAGTTTGGTGGGAAAAAAGCCAATTATCGAGTGGCGAGTTCATCATCACACTGGCAGAGTTACCTGTGACATCACCTCCTTTCTCTCTCAAATACTGAATCATCTGTAACATTACACTATATATACATATATCAGTCATTTCAGTACAACAAAAATATTACTGGTAACAAAATATCAAATACTCTTTGCATATATACAAATCACAGTGCTCCTGTAAAGTTTTTTTTTGTTGTTGTTGTAAGTATCAGTTCGATTTATTGTTATTCTGTATCTGAAACATTGTAGCTGCATTCGTGGAATGTCTTTTGAAAAGTTTATAGTAAAGAAAAATGTTTAAACTGTACATCTTTGTAATGGTACGATTGATTGTACACTATCTCCTTATGGTTAAACACTGGCCTTGTTGCAGAAATGGACATGAATCGCTGGAATTGCTGGGTAAGGAATCGTTGATCGTTTGGGAATCGTTGCACGTCTGGAATTGTTGAATCGCTGACCACTTGAGAATCGTTGTTTGTCTGGGATTGTTGAATCGCTGACCACTTGAGAATCGTTGTTTGTCTGGAATTGTTGAATCGCTGACCACTTGAGAATCGTTGTTTGTCTGAAATTGTTGAATCGCTGACCACTTGAGAATCGTTGTTTGTCTGGAATGGTTGTGTAACCGGAATCGCTGACCACTTGGAAATCATTGGGCAACAGGATCTGTATGCTATTTCATGTTTTGTTTAAGCAAATCAATACATATACATTACACTCAGGCCAACTTATTATTACTCTCCTCTCTTAAAAACTCACCAAAGTATATTTTTTACAAATTCAATTTCCATAATTTTAATTTGCCACCCGGCACACGAAACACTAAAAAAAACTCTCTTTTTTTTTTTTTTTTTTTTCAAACTCCTTTAAATTTGTTAACATTCTCAAAAATTGCCCCATTGAAATTTCTACACTTTATCTACTTTAAATCCTTCCATATAATATATACATTTTCTATTCAAATTTGATACTCCCTTCAAACTTACATTTTTCAAATTCCTACTATTTATTTATTTTACATTTCTCTACCTTATGTTTTTCCACATTATATATATACGGGCCAACGGCCGTACCGTGCTGAAAACACCGGTTCTCGTTAGATCACCGAAGTCAAGCAGCATCGGGCGCGGTTAGTACTTGGTGGGTGACCACCTCGGAACACCGCGTGCTGTTGGCCATCTCGGGTGCGGTATCCCCGTGGTTTGCGCGCTAGATTTGCACGCTACCACAAATGCCGCCGTGTTCATGCGGAGTACGATCACGTTAAACATGTGGGTCCGTAAGTCCTTCCGAGAGGTTGGTGGTAGGGGAAGGAGGGTACGGTCCCTGTGGATGCCTCCCCCACTGGGTTCCGGTCTAAATTGGGTGGCACTTCCCGGCCGTCCATACAGTTACCTTACACCTTTCTGGTAGGTCGGACGGTCTGGGTCTCAACAACAACATTATATATATACATTTCTTATTTAACATCCTATCCATTTATCTACTTTAAATCCTTCCACATAATATATACATTTTTTTTTTTTACTTAAATTTGATACTCTCTTCAAACTTAAATTTTTCAACTTCCTACTATTTATCTATTTATGTCCTTCCATTCTATAAATACATTTTTATTTTTATTTATTTTTTTCTATCCATTTAAATTTGATATTTTATTCAATACTTAAAATATTGAAATTCTTACACTCTTTATACATTAGACTTCACCACTCTTATCACTTTATATTTTCCTGACCTCATCATGTGTTCTCAATCGAACGTGCCATAAATATAACTCATGTACATATTTATAATAAAATACTTAAACCATTACACTATCCTCTCAAATACTATCAAAATAAGACCTATATAACTCCAAAAATTTCCGCAAAATACCTTAAAATTTTCCTACAATCTCTGAGATGACAGAAAAACCCATGTAATTATTTAATTACCATCCTACTTAAATTCTTATAACTCCCCTGCGATTCTATATTACAATATCCATAATTATACATTTTCTTTCACATATCACCTGGTTTAATCCATATCTTATACTTGGATACGGAATTTCCAGAATTCATTAAATTATTCACTTTCCCACTTAATGAAACCATACTTAAAATTTTTTTTTCGTAAATCTTATCACTCACTGAAATTCTCTCAATGCATACATAATTACAAATTTTCTCTCAAGTATCATCTAACTCAATTCTAATCCCATATTTGAATACCAAAATGTACATTTTCTTTTCATATATCCCTTGTAACCATATTGAAATCCCCTTATATAAAATCTATCGAATTCATCCCCCTCTCCTTTTCTCTTTTCAATTTCCAAACTTTGTGTGTATTATTTATTCTAGCATGTAAATTCCCTGTTCAAACTGAAAACTAATCCTTGGATACAAGGTCGCACCGTCCTTGACAAAGAGGCAAACTTTCTGGAAAAAAGCGGTCCCCTTTTGACCCGCGGCTAAATCCGGGCATTACTTCGTGTGGGGTCCTCTCCCAATTAGTCGTACATGGCTCGTACATGGCTCGTACATGTAGCCTTTTTGAAAATGGTCCATCTCGTCATCCGCCATGCTGGTCATAGTGTTTCGGACATTCAGTCGGCTTTGTGTTACGTGTGTGTACCTGTGTTTCGCGACTCCCATGGATTAAGCATTTCCCAGGATTACGCGAGGATTAAGCATTTACCAAAGGATTAATTAAAATGCGGTTAGTGTTAATTCTGTACTTCCATTCTATTTTCTTTATATATCCAAAAACTCCGTCGTCTAGCGTTCCCTTCGAAAGTTTGTCTCTCTCAAAAAAAAATTTATATGTGTGACCATATCAAAATATATGTAGAAACGCTCTTTTTTTTTTTTTCAATGCTTTATATTTAACCTATAATTCGCGTATGTTTATTAAAATTATCTATTCATTTTAAATTATAATTTGCGTCTATTTTCATTACAATTATCTATTTTCTTTGAACTGGCATTTTGATTTTTAATTAAAGTTCTCTATCCATTCTATACTGTAATTTTTTTTATTTTTTTTTTTTATTTTTAATTACCCATTATTTAGTTATTTAAATTACAACTTTTATTTTTAATTACCAATTATTTATTTATTTAAACTAGAAAAAAATTTGTTTTTCTTTTTTTTTTTTTTTTTTTTTTTTTACCAATTGGCTAATTATTTTAAATTATAATTCTATAATTCCTATTTCCTCACGCGTATTCATCCAACAATGGTTGATCAGTCCGCTAATTAAATGAAGAGCGTGTGGAGAAAGTTTACTTTTGTTTTAAAATTTTACTGTTTTTTTTTTTTTTTTTCGATTTCCTTAAATGATATATTTATGTTTTATTTATCTCAGATTCCCCCTATTTATAGTTCCATATTTATTTAAACTTTCATCTTATTAATGTAAGAATTATTTAACATTTCCTCAATTTTTTTTATTTCACAATTTGTTTACACTTCCTTAATTAATGTAATATTTATTTAAACTTCCTTAATTTATAATTCATTGTTTATTTAAAACTTCCTTTATTTATAATTCAATGTTTATTTAAAATTTGCGTTCCATCTTTCGCGTTGCATTTTGTGAATGCCGTGTGTTTTCTTTGTTGCATATTTTCAAAAATTTGAATTACGGTTTGTCCGCGCTCTTACCTATGTTTAAATTTCTTTCGTGCTTTAATTGAATCAATTTAAATTTAAATTCTTTAAAGATCTCAAAGCATATCTGTGTTTCTGCCTAACCGGTGTTGGAAGAAGCACTGTGCGTGAACCAATTGTACTGTTTATACCGTCCCCTTGTAAATTTTGTGCTGATTCATCCTTCCCTTGCGTGTTCCCCCGCTCCATTTGTGTACAACCCCTATCTACTTGTGTATCCCGTTCCATTTCTCCCGCCTCTTTATCCGTGTTTCCTTCAATTTGTGTACAGTCCTCCTGTTCTGAAAGTTCCAAATTCTCCTGCGTTTCTAGCGTGATATGTCTGTCTGAGTCCCCCCCTGCTGAAAGAATGTTTGCGTTCGGAGATTCTTTTGGAGTGATGATTGCATTCTCTTGTGCGCTCTGCGTTGTTTCGTTTTGCACTTCTGCAGTAACCGGTTTCGTGGATTTAAGAGTAAGAGTGTTTTCGTCTCTGTACTGTCCGTTTGCTATTTCCTCCTCCAACATGATAAGCGGAATATTCTCATTTTGACTCCTGACTTCCTTTAGTTCCGGTTTTGGTTCAGAGTTTTGTTGCGTGCTTTTAGGAGTAGGGAGAAGAGGTGACTTGTATTTGTTTATGTACGGCATTTTTAGATGCGGCTTGCGGTCGGGAAGAGTCCTCAATCTATTTATGTGGGCTTTTATGATTTTAGAATTTGGTTTGTCACACAGTTTTATTTCATATACAAATCTATTTATTCTATTAATTACTCGATAAGGTCCCGTGTGGTTCCCTCTTTTATATTTATTATTATTATTATTTTCCATGAATACCCTCGACCCGATTTCCAAATCCCTGAATTTAGCTCTCTGGAGTTGTTGACTTTCTTGGCGTTCTTTCGCGAGAATTAAATTTTTATTTGCCTCCTTGAATGCGTTATTCATCACTGTTATTTTTTTTTATATGTAATCCTGATATGTTGTTTCTGTATTGTTTTCTGTTACATTAGTTTCAAAAAAGGTTGGAAGGTCTCTTCCAAAAAAAAAGAAAGTTTGGTGTTTCTTTGGTGCTTGAATGTACTGTCGCGTTGTAAACAGCTACATGGCATTGTACTGCAGTATCCCAGTATGGCGAATTCTCCGCTAATGTCGCTAAGGTGTGTTTTAATTGTTTGTTTGTTACCTCCACTATACCGTTAACCCATGGCGAACGTACCGATGCTATTCTGGCAACTATTCCGAGTTTTTCTGTCATAATTTGGTGTATATTAGATGTAAACTGAGAGCCTGCGTCCGATAAAACTGTCCTAGGACATCCCCAATTCATAAAGTAATTTAAGAGTCTATCAGCAACTGTAGTGGCCGTAATATCTGGGATTGGAAACATTTGTATATGTTTGGAGAAATGGTCTACCACCGATAACACATATTTATTATTTGAAGTGCTAGTTTGAAACGGTCCGCAAATGTCTGTCGACAAAATTTGCACGGGCCCATCAGGTATGGGATTTCTTCCCAGGGGAACGGGCTGATTTTTTCCCTTTTTCTTTCTACACTGTTCGCAAGATGTAATAAAATTTTGTGTGTCACTGTACATACCCGTCCAAAAATATCTGTCCGATAAAAGTTTATAAGTTTTATCAATCCCTGCATGTGTCACGTGTGTAATTGCTAAAATTTCTTTCTGTAAATTTCTGGGTATAACTATAGTTTTGTTCAAATTGTCTCTCCAAGGTCTGTCCTTCCAGTTTCCTACGTGCATTAATAAATTAGTTTCCTCGTCAATATATAATGTGTCATAATGTTTACCCTCTTTAAAATTCCGATTTTGTAAATTTTCTCTGATTATTTTTAATTTTGGATCTTTAATTTGTTCATCTAAAATTCTATCTAACGCCGGGATTTCTGTTATTGTGTTTACCTGTGCAATATAGACACTATCCTCATTCACATATCCATTTCTTTTCACCGTGTTTTCTCCCTTAATTTGTTCTATCAGGTTAATTTCTCCCCTTGGATTCTCAATGTTTTGTTTTCCCTCTTTCTGCTCTGTCTGTTTACTTTCAAAATCATCTCTACTTAAAAAATCCGCTAATAAATTATCTTTACCCGGAACGTGAATAAATTCATAGTCGTATTCAGATATTTCTAAAAGCCACCTCTGTAATATGCTGGGTGGGTTTTGTATTTTTAAATGCTGTCCCAAAGGCAAATGGTCAGAAAGCACAAAAAACTTTCGTCCGAAAAGAAAATTCCTAAAAAATTTCATTCCCTGATGCATAGCAAGTAATTCAATTTTCATGGCCGGATACTTTTGCTCCTGTATCGATAATTTCCTGCTAAAATATGCAATCGGTTTTAAAATCCCATCTCTGTATTGTAAAAGAGCGCCTCCTATGGACTGAATGCTGCCATCGATATTCAGATAAAAGTCTTTGTCAAAATCTGGCTGTATAAGTAATGGTTTCTTGAAAAAACATTCTTGGAGTGCCTGAAATGCCTCTTCACATTTATTATCCCATTTAAACTTATTATCCTTTCTTGTTAAGTCAGATAAAACCGTGGTTAATTGAGCATAATTTTTTATTGAATTTCTGTAAAAATTACAAATGCCTAAAAATCTTTTTAATTTTCTTAAAGTTTTTGGTACTGGAAATGAAGTGATTTTGTTTATATTTTTATCTGTTGGTGTAATGCCTTTTTGACTGATTTCAAATCCTAAATATGCTACTTTTTCTTCAAAAAATTTACATTTGCTGGGTGTCAGAGTTAGGTTGTATTTTCTTAATTTATCGAATACTAATTTTAATTTATGTATTAATTCTGAATAAGAGTTAGCCGGGATTATTATGTCGTCGATGTAAGCTTGTATGTTTTCCTCTCTTAAGTCCGCTAAAATGGTGTCCATAACCTGTTGAAAAATTGGAGCGGAGCTTACATGTCCAAAAACGAGTCTTTCAAATTGGTAATTGCCATAGGGCGTTGTAAAAGCAAATAATTCTTTTGTGTCTTCAGGTAAAACCAATTGGTTGAATGCAGAATGAAAATCCAGTTTCGAAAAGTATCTGTGTCCCGCTAATTTAGTTATGATTTCATTCACACGTGGAATTTTGTAAGGAAACAGAGTGGATATGTTATTAATTAATCTCAGATCTAAACATAAGCGGTACTCTCCACTTGTTTTACGCACTAAAATCGTCGGCGATGCAAAATTTGATTTTGTTCTGGCAATTATCCCTGCTTCTTCTAACTCTTTTAATTGACTTTTTGCGGTATCCTGCAGTGCGTACGGAACGTCGTATGGCCTGGAACGTTTTGCGTGGTCATGTGCAAGCTTTATCACCGGTTTTACGATGTCAGTCGCTCCTAAAGTTTTTAATGATTTTGAAAAAACGTCCGAATATTGCATTACAAATTTGAGGAAATCTTGTTTAATGTTTGGGTCCATGTGGTCAGTATTAAAATCTTCTGTTTTCAAATCTTTTTTTCTTTCGGCAATTATCTCCGGTTTAGCCTGTATTAAATTTATCATCTCTTCGTATTTATGTGTCCGTTCACTAATTTCTGGTTCTTTAATGTCCTGTTGTTGTATCGTAAAATCTGTTGTAATGTTCCCTAAAGCCATGTTTTTATTTAATGTAATTGTCGCATTCGTGTTATTCTGAACTTCAATTTTAATTTTGTTCTCATTCATGTGATATATTCCATAATTCATTACAATGTATG
This sequence comes from Amaurobius ferox, assembly GCA_951213105.1. Classification (NCBI taxonomy): domain Eukaryota; kingdom Metazoa; phylum Arthropoda; class Arachnida; order Araneae; family Amaurobiidae; genus Amaurobius; species Amaurobius ferox. The sequence continues at coordinate 65,899,294 of OX578133.1, read as the reverse complement.
ATTTTTCTTTGGGTTCGAACAAAACCTCTGTTCCATTTTCTAGACTTTCCTCACTATATACTACAACATTCTCCCTCGAATTAGGTTTGATTTGTACTTTTCTTAAAATTTTGGCTAGATTCGGTTTTTCCTGTATTATCTCATTTATTTGTCTATCAATTTGCCTATCAGAATTTAAAATTATTTCTATGTCGCCTATCTTCAGAATGTTTTTTTGTGTATTCAAAATGGCTTGATTTTTCTGTAAAAAGTCAAAACCCAATACTCCCTTGAATTTTTGTGTAAATTTTGCTGTTGTGACAAAAAAAATGTGTTTGAACTGTTTTCCCTGAATTTTGAATGGTATTTCCACAGTCTTTATATAATCAATACTATGTCCTGTTAACGTTGATATTGTAACACTCCTTGACACATATTTAATTTTGACGTTGTCTTTAATTTTATTGAACAATTCTAATGATAATACACTAACGCTCGCTCCAGAGTCTATCATGAGTTCGCTTTGTATATTTTTAAATTGAGCTATTATTGTTGGCAATTCTGTTTTTTCAATTTGTTCTCCTACAGATGCAATCGTTTCCTCATGTTTTTCAGTACTTTTATCGTTATGTATCTCCAATTTCTTATTTTCTGTTTGTACAGGAATTTCAATTTTTCTCGGGAACTTTACCCTGTAATTTTTCTCTCTTTGTAAGTTATTATTTAAAGCTCCCACAATTAGTTTAAATTATCTCTTCTATTAGGGAAATTTCTGTATCCAAATCTTGTATTCATCTCTCTTCCATCGTTCCTTTGCACACCCGTTTCTCTGATTCTGTTTTGGTTTGATTCGTCCCTATTATATCGTTGTTCCCTAGAAAATCTACTTTGTGGAGGGGGTGCTGCATAGTAATTTCTGCTCTGTTGATAGTTTCCAAAGGCGTGGTTTGGCCTATAATCGTATGTGTCCGGCTGGGAGGGGTAAGTTCTGTGGTCATCATACGGCTGGGTTTGAAATGAGTGGGGAGGAGACTGTATTTGATTATGCCAATGTGTTCTCGCGTTGTTTATGTTTAGATTCTGGGTTTGCTTAAAATGATCAGCTTTGTATATTCGGCATTCTCTCATGAAATGTCCCTGTTTATTACAGTAATGACATGTTACGGGTTTTTTTGTTTGTGTCGTGGGAATTTGTACTTTTTCTTGGATTTTTAATGTGTTTATTTCTTGGGTAATTGAATTTAAAATATGTGCGTTAAATTCCTGTTGCTCTTTGCGGAGCGTCTCAATTTCTTGTCTATATGTAGCACTATTTACATTTGCCGTTATCGCAGCTAAATTTGCCTGTTCCAAGTTTGTGGCTATTTTTACAGCTTCATCAAAATTTTGTGCATTAGTTTTTATTATTTCTTTCTGGAATTCAGGTGTTACTGCCTCTAAAAATTTACTTAACCTTAATTTATCCATAATCTGTTGTGTCGCTTCACTGTGCTCTGTGTCGCCAATATAATTTAAAGTTAGTGTTGTTATTCTGTGTGCCAGCTGCTTAATCGTTTCTCCCTGTGTCTGTTTTGCGGTCGTGAAAAGGATCTGATTTGTTGTAATGTTCGGTTTTTCTGTAAAGAACTCTAATAGCCTATCCCTAAATTTTTCGAAAGATGTTTCCCTTCTTAATTCTTGTGACCCTATATAAAATTTTCTTGCATTCCCTCTTAACCGAGATTTCACAATTGCTAACTTTTCCTCCTCTGACCAATCCCCCAAGCTGCTTAAGGCGACGCTTCAGTTAGCTTTCATGCCCATGTTAACCTATGGGGGAAGTTCTTCGCTAATTACACATTGGCAAATGAATAATTTAAAATTTTGTTTTTTGCACATGATTGTAGACAGTTTAATGCATTGAACTCTGTCATCAATTTTTTAAATTTTATTTTAAATATATCGTGAAATGGAGTTAATTTGTCAAAATTTCTTAGATAAAACATCACCTTCTTAATTGCACTATAAAAAATTAACTATCAAACGTTTCACATTTTGAAAAAGAGCGTTCAATAGATTATACTTCTGGCTTCTTTTTAAGATTTTTTTTAGATTTTTGAATTAATTTGGGATTAATATATTGGAATAGTAAATCGTGTTTCAACTGCTGAAACTTCCAATTTTCAACGTTAGCCACACCTCCTATCCTCCCAGGGGAAAAATGGGGGTGAAAATTCTTGGTGTGGAGATTTGAGGGGTGGGTGGATGATTGACTGGTATTGGGGAAATGAACGAAGGGGTGCATTTGTTGGTGTTTAGCAGGAGTCTTTTGACTTTGGTCCAGTAAAGAAAGAGAAGTCCTTTGCGTTACAATTTGTTGTATCAGTACAGATAATTCGGCTCGCGCTGGTTTACTGTTTTTCTTCTTGCATATATTTGTTCCATACTTATTTACTGTAAATATTATATTAATTGTAGTCTTTTAGGTCACCGGGGGGCCCGTGAAGATAATTTTGTATAGCGAGAACAGAAATTCTCTAACTTCTTTTTAGGGGCACTAAATTAAATATTTTAACAGAATATTTTGATTAACAATGTCATTTAGTATACTATAGTAATTTGCGCATGATTGCAAATTTTAAGTTTCTTTATATTATATTAGCAGCGAATACCGCTCGGGATTTACCATGCAAAACTGTGAAAAAAATTACACCTAAACATATAGGGCCGTGAATCTTATACATTGTTTTGTCACTGTGAAAGATGTAAATTCATTGCATTATGTAAGAAAAAAAACTGATGTGGGCAACACATGACTTTCCTTATATAATGTAATGAATTTAATACTTTTACAGTAAAAAAAAAAGGTTTTTCATATAGTAGATACTAATATTCTTTCCAAGATATTAAATTTTCGACAATTGGTCGTCATTTTCATTGATTTAGCGTCATTTTTATCCATTTGGCGAGATTTTCGTTAATTTGGCAACATTTCAAAAAGTCGCCAAGTTGGCGACATTCCGCCAAATTCGTCGCCGAAATATCGCCAAGCGTTATGCACTAAGAAATAAGTTATTTTTACAGCAGATAAATGACTATTGGCGTTCAAATATAAAAGTAATACTCAAAGTATCTTTTTTCTTGAATGGAACGAGCTAGATCCACGAGAATGATGTCACCCAATTTATCGCATGGTATTACATATGAAAAGTGAACTTTTTTCTTAATAGGAAATATTTTTTTTTTATTTTATATGATTTTTTGATATTTTTTTTTAAAATGTGCAATATCTCAAGAACGGTTCATGTCAATCGTTTTCTAATGAAAAATTACATAAGAAATGTCTATTTGCGTAACTTTATTAGTGGTTTTGATTTTTTGACGAATTTTCAAATTTTTACTCGAAAATTTAGGGGGATTCTGAGCATTCGATTGCGTATAAAAACAATAGGCTTCCAGTGTTTACAGATTGTGATTTTTGTACCAAATTTCGTTCAAATCGGTCCATTTGTTCGTCAGTTATCGTCTCCACAGACTCACTGGCACACACACACACGCACACACACACACATACTTTCACACACACACACACAGACATCACTTCAAAAATGTTTGATTCGTGATCAGGGATTCTTGAAACGTGCTCTCCAGTCGAAAACTCGAATTCGAATTTTCGACCCCGTCACAATACTTTCCTTAGGGCGCGGTAGCCCATTGGTTAGCGCGCTGGAGTTGCACTCGGTAGGCCCGGGTTCGATTCCAGCCACTGCCAAAACTGCCGCCGTGTTCATGCGGAGTACGATCACGTTAAACATGTGGGTCCGAAAGTCCTTCCGAGAGGTTGGTGGTAGGGGAAGGAGGGTACGGTCCCTGTGGATGCCTCCCCCACTGGGTTCCGGTCTAAATTGGGTGGCATTTCCCGACCGTCCAAACAGTTACCTTACACCTTTCTGGTAGGTCGGACGGTCTGGGTTTCAACAACAACAACAATACTTTCCTTATACATTATGTATATAAGGAAAGTAAAAAAATCATTGCATAATATAAGTCATAGCAGCATAAGAAAGAATCTTCCTCATAAAATGCTGATAATTAAATAACCATTTTTAACACTTTACTACATAGTTGGAAAGTGGTTATGACTTTGTTTATTCTGTCTGTTTGTCCGTTAGCACGATAACTGCCGTAAAAAGCCATAGAGAGCCAGGCGATTTATATTTCGATGACGTCATTTGAATCAAGTTCGTTTTTTTCGATGAAGTTTTTAAGTTTTCAAATATAATTAATTATTACAGTATATTACCGTTGAATGTATTGCATTTTAGAGATACTCCGTACGAAGAACAGGCATGCTGCTAGTTAGGCAATAAAATTTTACTCTGCACGGTGAACGCAGATGGGTCAATTTAGAACCCGATACAGAAAAATTATAATTTTGGATAAGAAATTGAAGACTTCTTTATTCTACTACATTCCGAAGTCTAAATTAAACATTGCTCTTCACAACATTCAAATTTGTAAAGCTATAGTAAGAGAACAAAAATTATGCTCTGGCCTGGATACAGCAGTATAAATATACACCGATGCACCAATTGTCATGTTTCGTAACATCATGTGATTTATAAATTGAATAGGGAAGAAATACATTCCAAATTTAATTTTTGAGGAAATGATCATTAGATTATTATCATTGGTCAAGTGCCAGTTTCAATTTGTTTTATTTTTAAATTTGTCGCAAAAAAGTTTAATCTCTTTTGTACTGTGATTGTTTGTCTGGTGGTGGAAATATGAAATCCAATAAATAAATGAAAATAAGAAATCCAAGATACTGTTTACTTTAAAATTTATCACTGATATTTTATGCAATTTCTTCTATGATTTTAATTTCAGTTCTTAGATTTCGAATGTTTCTAAATTATCAAAATTAAATAAATTTTATTCTTAAACACAGTTCCGACGATTTCTTTCCTATAGCAAATGTTGAATAAAAATTTATCTGAGCAAACTGTCATAATTTGAAATCAACATATAGATAATGCGAATTATTGTCCTTGAATGTATTTATTCCAAACATCTTACACTTTTACTAAAATTATTAAATTTTAAAAATATTCATAATTATGTCATAATTAAAGAAAATATTATCTATCTATATTTACATAGAAAGTTTAATCGCATTGAAAATTTTTTAACAACACTAACAATTGCGGCATATGACATGTTTATTTTGCTACCGCTGCAACGAATCTTTGATGCTGATGAGTAGTTCTAACTAAATAGTCATTGCACTGTTCACTGATAAATGAAGAAAGCATTTTTAAAAACATAATCCCAGTCTTTTTTATCCCTTCTCATCTTCAACCAAAATGATAAATAAAAATTCATTTTATATTAATGCTCATTCTTGACTTTAATTATTTTTAATTTGAAATTAATTTTAAAATTTGGGTTCCTTTACATTTAATACTATATGTGATGAGCTTGTGTTTAATTCCTTAAATGGCAAATTTTAATTCGCATACAAGCCAACAGGTTTCAAAATATTCAGGCCGGTCCGCGTTGGAGTTGGTTTTGAGTATTTACGGTACGGCTCAGGTGAATTCCAATGAAAAAATTTCGGGCTTTGGACGAGTCAAATCTTGACATTTTTGAACCGGGAAAATTTTTTAAATTAGACCTGTGCAGACCTCTAGTCTCTAAATAACTGACTTTTGATCTTCGACTTTTCCTTTTCTTCTGCCGGCTCCAAGAACTGGGATTTTTCCAAATTTAGATAATTCCCCCCATTATTGCAGTGACGCAGTAGCCGGAACACATTTTTTTTTTTAATTCTTAAATTCTAAAAACTCCTTACTTATTCCCATTATTTATTTATTTATTGAAGATAAAAACGGGTTGCTTTTCTAGTTCAAGGACTCCAGAATGACAAACTGAATGATTGAGTAAATATCTTTTATCACATATGTGTTTAGGAAACGTTTTGAAACTTTAATTTCGAAGGGGGGTTAAATACGCCTATGCGCATGTGCTTAACATGTGTGTTAAATGTTTAATTGGCTGAATAACTGAGAAATGCCCAGTCTAAAATGAGACATATATTTGAAATTTGGTGCATGAGTGAACAGTCTGAAAAAGACAACTGAAAAAATTGAATTATTTAAAAAATCTTGTTTTGTAGGTTTGCTCATTAGGAGGCCGTTGAATTTCAATGAATATTCAGCTAGTGTTTAACTATTTGGTAAACCAATTAGATTTTCCCATTAAAATTCCTGCTGCGTTAGGTTCTGTCCCGCATTTGAATTTATGAGTGCACAAAGATTTAGTCTTCTAGGTCACAGAAAGCTTCTGAAGGGTTTGGAACGACAAATACACGCAGAATAATAATTATACAGGTATTTATTGAATTACAGTATCTGTATAAATGAAATCATTTTTCCTTTCTTGTTTGTAAATAATTTTTATTGTTTGTATAAATATTCGGTGAACCAGTAGTTTTTCTCCCTCAAAATTCCGACTGTGTTAAGTTCTGTACCGAAGTTGAATTTTTGAGTATACAAAGATTTAGTCTTCTAGGCCACCGGGGCTTTTGAAGGGTTTATAAAAACAAAACACATTCAGGACAATTATTATATAGGTCTCTATTGAGTTACTATGTCAACAAATGAAATCATTTTTCTGTAAAAACGCCGTGAAAGTGCAGTACCGCTACTAGAGACTAGCTATTTGAATAGAATTGCAGTTCCGCAGCGCCCGTGTAGTGGCAACCGCCATTTCTATTCATTACTAGGCAGAACCCGAGATTTCCGAGTAACCCCGGTTAAAACAAATCGTTTTCAACACATGGAATTCTCATGCTAAATACTATAATTTCTAAATATATTCTGCAAGGCTAAAAAATGCGGTATGTAGAATATCACATATTTTTAGTGCTGTATCGTCCATTTCAAACTTCAAATTTCATACAATGCACTCTAATGTATACTATTTAAAAAGGAAATAATGATATATTCAAAATGACTAAATAAATATTAGTTTTATACCATCGCTCTGGACTCATAGGCATAGAAATATCATTAATTTTATTTTTAATTCCAGTTTTTTAATACACACATTTTAGTGTTGTACCTAGATTAGTCTCAAAAATACACATTGAAGTTACACACACACACATATATATATATATATTTATATTATAATTATATAATAATCGGTTAGGAGAACTCTTTGGTTATTCCTTGACAAGAAATAGAATGGATAGGAAACTTTCTTTCAGTAAGTGGGAAAAGCCTCCAGTTACGTTTTTTTCATTCTTTCATTCATTTACTTTGTCCCCCAAACCACACACCCTTCTAAGATTCCCCCCTTTATCCTCTTGGACAGGCGAGCAAGTCATAAACTATAGAGGTCCAAGGGCCTTTCGTCACCTTTACTTACTCTCATTGGCCTATCAGATGCCAATCATTTGAAAAAAGGAACTGCCCATCTCTTGAGCCACCGGGTGCAATTTTCAAGGGAACGGTGATTTTTTTTAACTGAAGCGTCCCCTTAAAGATTTGATCTGGTCAAAAAAAATTTCTACATCATTCTCTATGCCATTGCATTCCGCTAATAAGTGTATAAGTCCTGGTAACCTACTCCTCGTTGTTGGACTCTCTCCGCTTTCCGCCATTCTAAATTTCACTTTCTCGAAAAGAAAAAAAAAATTCTATATCTAAAATTATCTCCTGTTTTTACACCTCAAAATGTTCCCCCAAAATATTTAAATACAATATCACATAAATTCAAAAACATAATTCTAATCATTTCACTATCTACGCATGCAAATACTTCAATCCTCATAATAAACTCCTAAAATATTACACAAAAATTTACATAATTCAAAAATTTCTTAAAAGCTTCAAGTTCCCTAATAATTATATTTTCAAATACAATATGGCATGTCTCATTGAGAACACATAATGATTCATCACTTTGTTTGCTTCTCATACTGTGAAATAAATTTTCTTAAATTTACTTATATTTATTTTAATTTTAAAGTTCTTTCTTTAATTTAATCCTTATTTTACACAAAAAAAAATTTATTCAATATTTTCATTTTTCATTAATTCCAATTATAATTATTCTCTTCATTAAAATTTAAATTCTGGCATATAACTGGTCTACAACAGCAAAGTCGCCAGAAGGGTGAAATAATTTTGAATCCAGGTTTGATTGGTCATGAGCACCAATATGATAAGGGTGCAATAATTTTGAGTCCAGGTTCGAAACTGGTTTAAACGGCACCAAAATGTTATGTGAATCATCACACGTCAGGTATTGACGCTACATAGACCGATCTCGTACAGTGGAGTAAATAAAAAATACATAATACCAGTAATTAAAATGAAGAGGCTTAATTTTAAACAATAACAAAGAATTTATTTCATTAAGATAAAACCTTATTTAATATTTGATAAAGTCAACAATTCCACAATGAATGTTAAATAAATTCCAGCACTCGTAATAGCTCATTTAATTTTATAATCATGAAACACTACCATTGTAAGTAACATACCGTTGTTGTTGTTGAAACCCAGACCGTCCGACCTACCAGAAAGGTGTAAGGTAACTGTTTGGACGGTCGGGAAGTGCCACCCAATTTAGACCGGAACCCAGTGGGGGAGGCATCCACAGGGACCGTACCCTCCTTCCCCTACCACCAACCTCTGGGAAGGACTTTCGGACCCACATGTTTAACGTGATCGTACTCCGCATGAACACGGCGGCAGTTTTGGCAGTGGCTGGAATCAAACCCGGGCCTACCGAGTGCAACTCCAGCGCGCTAACCAATGGGCTACCGCGCCCAGAAGTAACATACCGTGTCATTCCTACATTACCTATAGGATAAAATGTCTCACATACACTATTCCAATTCATATTCTGAAAAATCTCCTTTATCAATATCTGTCTTTACGTGTGACATACATTTCACACGTGCGTAATTAAATTCAATGACACCTTTTATCACTCCTAACATTATTCTGCATTAATAGAGAGCGAGAGAGAGAGCATACTCAACAATTGACCTTCGTGCAAAATACATGTAAAGAAATTGCCTACCTCGGAACATCGCCGTTGACTGGAACTTGTCACCGGCAAGAGGAAACGGACTTCTCCGATGGGCTGCCTCTTATCGTCCCTCTCGTGCGACCACCTTTTAGCACTCCAAAAATTCAACTCCTCTCTCGATTTTCAAATTTTAAAACTCTCTTCATCTCTCCCCTCTCTCTTAGGCCCCCAGACTCTCATTGGTTCCGTAAATACATAACTCCGCCTTCCGGCTATCTAACTGGCCGAAGCCCCCCTTGAAATATTAGATATTTGAGTATTGTCTTTTTCGAGCAGAAAGTTCTCACGAACATTTTCCCATGTCCATCAGGAAGTTAATTGACTTCTCGGGTCAAGAGGTTCAACCCCTTCCGTCTAATATAGTACCTAGTGCTGACGTGAATACGAGAAGCACCCTTTTTCACTCTCGAACTACGTCCGGTCCAGCTGTGTCTAAGGGAACGTTATATGAATTGTCTCGCTGTATGAGGGACCATCTTCTTAGATCCCCTTCCACTTTCAAAATAGCAATGTTATATTGGGAATTGAAAATTACAATATAACAATACCCACCATCAGAGCTTGATAATCCCGTGTCCTTTCCAGTATACACAAGGAAATTCCGTTTATGGCCTCATTCTGATTCTGACGATTTATATATTTTTATTCCATGTCTGGACCTTTTTGATGGGATATATTAACGAAATCCCAGCCTTCCTTTCCATGAGAACATAAATAACCTAATCATTTCATTGCCGCACATTCCTTTACCCCCCCCCTCTCCCACCCACTCAAAAAAAAAAAACTCATATTCCTCTAATTCAACAACGAAATCAATAAAAGACAAAATCAGAACGAGACCCGGAACTCAATTATAAAATTGTTGATGCTACGAGAAGTGCTCTGTTTATTTTACAGAACCATGTGTTTCACCGCTCCAAATGGAGAAATAATTCATTGGATTCTCCTTGTGCCAAGGTCAAACATCTACAAAATATATTTAAGTTGCTTCCACGGGCATTTAACGCCATCTAGGAGACAAATACATTCAAATTAAAATGTTCCACATAGAAACACCAATACGTGCCAGTAGTCCTTTAGGGTAAAATTTCCTCCGGCCTGTGGGCGTGCCGTTCGTCCTTGAATGTAAGTTCGCAGCTGGCACCTAGGCGTGCCGTTCGTCGCGAAAGGGTTAACCCTTTCGCGACGGTTGACGTGTCGGCTGCGAACTTGCATTCAAGGACGACAGTCATGTATACGCATTCGAAAAAAATTTCCCTAAAAGACAGCGGCCACATGAGCGCGTTGTCATATGGAACGTTTTTATTTGAATTTATTTGTCTACTAGATGGCGTTAAATGTCCATGCGAGCAACTTCAATGTATTTTGCAGATACTTGACCTTGGTTAGGGGTGGATCCAATAAATTATTTTTCTATCTGGAGCAGTGAAACATGGTTTTCTAATATAAACAAACAGAGCTCTTCTTGCAGCATCTACAGTTTTATAATTGAGTTTTGGGTCTCGTTTTGATTTTAGCTTAATGATTTCTTTGGTGAATTATAGGAATGTAAGAGAGTATTTTTTTTTAGTTTGGGTTTTAAAGGAATGTGCGGCAGTGAAATTATTAGGTCATTTCGGATCAGAGAATGGCTGGGCCAGGAATTTTTTTTCTGTGGAAGAATATACTCGTATAATAAACGAACCGGGCAGTAATGAAAGTGATGCAGATAGTAAAAATTTGCGGAACTGTGTTATTTCTGAAGATGAAAATGCAAATGATTCTTCAGATTCTGAGTGTACAGGGTGGCCACTCAACCTGGAAATCGGGAGAACCGGGAAAAGTCAGGGGATTTTAGAATGGTCAGGGAATTTTGTGAAAATTCTGGATTTTTTTTTCTTTACTAGTTGTCCATATAAAAACAGAACTGCCCAGTTTGTATGCCATTTTCGAAAAATTTCGCCAAGTATTACGTTGTATTCGTAACTGCTAAATAAAGGTTGCCATATGTCCATTTGATTCCGTATAAAAGCAAAAATGTGCGCCATTTTGGACAAATGTCGCCAAGTACAGAGATGCCAACTTTTACAGATTTTCCGTAGTTTGTACGGATTTTTACTCATCTTACGGACATTACTCCCAAAACTACGGAAAATCCCGTGAAATTCATGCATCCTACCATTTAGTTCATATTCCCTGCTTTGCTGAGAGTCCAAAATTATCAGTTTGCATCTATTTTCTTCTAATGATTTCATATCAGAACAATAGACCTAATTTATTTTTATAGTGCGCGTAAAAATAAAGAAATATTTTACTAAACAAATTATATTTCGCTTAAATTATAAGATTGCGCAATACAGCCCTTTTCCGGCTTTGCTGAGAGTACACAATTGTCTTTCCATCCATCTCCATCCCCTTATTATTGCACATTAACTTGACTAAACTAGCTTATTTTCATATTTTGGTTGATTATAAAGGTTAATTTTTTAATTATTTTCACATAAATAGTACGATCGTGAAATTCATTTTTTTTTCACGGGCGTTGCCGTGAGTACGCAATTATCCTTTTCCATCGATCTCCATCTCCCTATTGTAGCTCATTAACTTGACTAAACTAGCTTATTTTCATATTTTGGTTGATTAAAGGCTAATTTTTTAATTATTTTCACATAAATAGTACGATCGTGAAATTCATTTTTTTTTTCACGGGCGTTGCCGAGAGTACGCAATTATCCTTTTCCATCGATCTCCATCTCCCTATTGTAGCATATTAACTTCACTAAACAAGATTATTTTCATATTTTGGTTGATTGTAAAAGTTAATTTTTTTATTATTTTCACATAAATAGTACGATCGTGAAATTCAGTTTTTTTTTCACGGGCGTAGCCGAGAGTACGCAATTATCCTTTTCCATCGATCTCCATCTCCCTATTGTAGCTCATTAACTTGACTAAACTAGCTTATTTTCATATTTTGGTTGATTAAAGGCTAATTTTTTAATTATTTTCACATAAATAGTACGATCGTGAAATTCATTTTTTTTTTCACGGGCGTTGCCGAGAGTACGCAATTATCCTTTTCCATTGATCTTCATCTCCCTATTGTAGCACATTAACTTCACTAAGCAAGATTATTTTCATATTTTGGTTGATTATAAAGGTTAATTTTTTAATTATTTTCACATAAATAGTACGATCGTGAAATTCAGTTTTTTTTCACGGGCGTTGCCGAGAGTACGCAATTATCCTTTTCCATCGATCTCCATCTCCCTATTTTAGCTCATTAACTTGACTAAACTAGCTTATTTTCATATTTTGGTTGATTAAAGGCTAATTTTTTAATTATTTTCACATAAATAGTACGATCGTAAAATTCATTTTTTTTTTCACGGGCGTTGCCAAGAGTACGCAATTATCCTTTTCCATCGATCTCCATCTCCCTATTGTAGCACATTAACTTCACTAAACAAGATTATTTTCATACTAGCCGCCTTTGGCGACCAGCCTGTTCGCTACCCTTGAAAATTCTGACCGTGGCAAACTCGTTGGCGCGACCTACCAGAAAGGTGTAAGGTAACTGCTTGGAAGGCCAGGAAGTGCCACACAATTTAGACCGGAACCCAATAGGGGAGGCATCCAAAGAGACCGTGCCCTCCTTCCCCTACCACAAACCTCTCGGAAGGACTTGCAGTCCCACACGTTTAACGTGATCGTACTCCGCGTGAACACGGCTGCAGTTTTGGCAATGGCGGGAATCGAACCCGGGCCTACCGAGTGAAATTCCCGCGCGCTAACCACTGGGCTACCGTGCCATCCGCGACAATCTCCATAACTTTATTTTTATTCGGCAATTTTGGGAATCGAACCCGGGCCTACCAAGTGCAAATCCCGCGCACTAACCACTGGGGTACTTCACCCTCCGCGATATTCTTCATAACTTTCTTTTTATTCACCCAATTTAGACCGGAACCAAGTGGGAGAAGCATCCACAGGGACCGTACCCTTCTTCCCCTACCACCAACCTCTCGGAAGGACTTACAGACCCACATGTTTAACGTGATCGTACTCCGCGTAAACACGGCGGCAATTTTGGGAATCGAACCCGGGCCTACCGAGTGCAATTTCCGCGCGCTAACCATTGGGCTACTTTGCCCTACGCGACAATCTCCATAACTTTCTTTTTATTCATCCAATTTAGACCGTACCCTCCTTCCCCTACCACCAACTTCTCGGAAGGACTCACGGACCCACATGTTTAACGTGATCGTACTCCGCGTAAACACGGCGGCAATTTTGGGAATCGAACCCGGGCCTACTGAGTGCAATTCCCGCGCGCTAACGCGACAATCTCCATAACTTTCTTTTTATTCATCCAATTTAGACCGTACCCTCCTTCCCCTACCACCAACTTCTCGGAAGGACTCACGGACCCACATGTTTAACGTGATCGTACTCCGCGTAAACACGGCGGCAATTTTGGGAATCGAACCCGGGCCTACTGAGTGCAATTCCCGCGCGCTAACGCGACAATCTCCATAACTTTCTTTTTATTCATCCAATTTAGACCGTACCCTCCTTCCCCTACCACCAACTTCTCGGAAGGACTCACGGACCCACATGTTTAACGTGATCGTACTCCGCGTAAACACGGCGGCAATTTTGGGAATCGAACCCGGGCCTACTGAGTGCAATTCCCGCGCGCTAACCACTGGGCTTCTTCGCCCCAGCGACTATCTCCATAACATTCTTTTTATTTACCCAATTTAGAACGGAACCCAGTGGGAGAGGCATCCACAGGGACCGTACCCTCCTTCCCCTACCACCAACCTCTCGGAAGGACTTCCGGACCCACATGTTTATCGTGATCGTACTCCGCGTGAACACGGCGGCAGTTTTGGAAGTGGCGGGAATCGAACCCGGGCCTACCGAGTGCAATTCCTGAGCGCTAACCACTGGGCTGCCTCGCCCTCCGCAACTTTCTTTATATTCACCCAATTTAGACGGGAACCCTGTGAGGGAGGCATCCACAGGGACCGTACCCTCCTTCCCCTACCACCAACCTCTCGGAAGGACTTCCGGACACACATGTTTATCGTGATCGTACTCCGCGTGAACACGGCGGCAGTTTTGGAAGTGGCGGGAATCGAACCCGGGCCTACCGAGTGCAATTCCTGAGCGCTAACCACTGGGCTGCCTCGCCCTCCGCAACTTTCTTTATATTCACCCAATTTAGACGGGAACCCTGTGAAGGAGGCATCCACAGGGACCGTACCCTCCTTCCCCTACCACCAACCTCTCGGAAGGACTTACGGGCCCACATGTTTAACGTGATCGTATTCCGCGTGAACACTTCGGCAGTTTTGGCAGTGGCGGGAATCGTACCCGGGCCTACCGCTAACTTCCCGCGCGCTAATTTACAATTTAAAATGACCATATGCTCTCTAAGCTCTTAATTCCATCATCCTCATTCCATTGTTCCATCATTTAAAATATCCATAAAATTTAAATATCCATCGTTCCATCATTTAAAATATCCATAAAATTAAAATATCCATCGTTCCATCATTTAAAATATCCATAAAATTAAAATATCCATTTAAAAAATCCATATCGTTCCATCATTTAAAATATAAATATAATAATTTCTACAGTGCATATGTTAAGCTCTTATTTCATTTAAAATCGGAAGCGCGGGAAACGGAAAGTAAAAACTAATTCGGTTTCTTATTGTCCCACCCATCGCTATGCATATACAGAACCGTGACGTCACCTCCACCTTGACGTCCCCACCCACCACCTTCCCTGCTTCAGCGGGGGAGAAACGAAGCGTCACGCCGAGCGGAACGGCGAGAAATTTAAAATCATGACGTCTTTAAAATTGCGATCCTGAAGGCAATTTTCATTATTTCTGGACCAGATTAGACTTGTAAGAATGCTAGATGTTTGACCTTTCTGAAAATGTAAATTATTAGTCGAAATTATGAGTACTTTTCACGATGCGAGAATTTAAAAACCAAAAATCGTTTTCTTGAGCAAAAAGTGACTTTTGTTTTAAAATCTTTAAAAAATATTAGAAATCGAAATTCAGATTTGAAATTGATATATTTTTACTCAAAATTCTCTGCTCTTTCCGATGGTGTCATTTGTTTTTTTCTACGATGTCTGGATCGTGGAGAAAAAAGGGCAAAAAACGGTCGAAATCGCATAAAACATTAAATAAATAAAAAAATAATTAAAATTTTGAAAATCGGTTTTCACGTGTCCCCTTCCCTCCCCCCCCCCCCCCGGGTCTCCGATTGCCAAATTTCGTAGCTCTCCGACGCGCGGTCGCGAAACGTATAGTGTATAAGACAGACACACAGACATTGCCTTTTATTATATAGATTGTGGTTGATTATAAAGGTTAATTTTTTAATTATTTTCACATAAATAGTATGATCGTGAAATTCAGTTTTTTTTTTCTCCTTCGTTGCCGAGAGTACGCAATTATCCTTTTCCATCAATCTCCATCTCCCTATTTTTGCACATTAATTTGACTAAACTAACTTATTTTCATATTTTGATTGATTATAAAGTCTAATCTTTTAATTATTTTCATATAAATAGTACAATCCTGAAATTCAGTTTTTTTTTTCGCGGGCGTTGCCGAGAGTACGAAATTATCCTTTCCCATCGATCTCCATCTCCCTATTGTTGCACATTAACTTGACTAAACTAGCTTATTTTCATATTTTGGTTAATTATAAAGGTTAATTTCCTAATTATTTTTACATAAATAGTGCCATTCAGTTGTAATTAACACAGTTAAGTTAACAAAATTACATTTTGAACTTATTCTAAGGTTTTAAAATATATATTGTCAATATACGTAAAATCTTACTGATGGTCGATGCCGTTTTACTGAAAACTTCTGTTTTTTCTACTGATGACCCCTTGCAGAGGTTGGCATCTCTGCATTATGTTATATACATTTTACCATATTTTTTTGTATTTTAATGACATCCTTTTGACATTGCTGAATTGGCATTAATTATTCAATGGCTGTGGCTTGTTATAGTGTAGTTATTGCATATCTTTAATGATCTCTGTCATTGTGAGCAATTTGCAATGCCCATATTTAGGATATCAGTTTAGACTATTTCTTTTCATTGTCGTCGATGAAAACCATTAAATTCTTTTAAATATTTCAGTAATCCAATTTTGCTGCATTTACATGAATTTTTTATTAAAAATGTCAACATTCATTTGTAAAAACAAAAATAATATATGTATTTTTTTCTCTTGATTGAATATAACTTTTTTTGGATAGTGGAGTAAAATTGTTAAGATTCTTTAATCAAATTTGTAACTAAATAGGAACGTGCGTTCGTTTTATGTTAAAATTACGGGTCTGGAATTTCTTTTCAATTCACCTGGAAAACCTGGAAAAGTCAGGGAATTTCAATATGTCCGAAGAGTGGCCACCCTGAGTGTACTATTATTACAATGCCCGCCGCCAGCTTCAGTAGCTGTTTCTGCAAATTATGTTTTTGGACAGGACATTCAAAAGGTTTTAATTCTTTTGAGTTTTTTAGTATACTTGGAATCAATCACAATATTATGCCGCCTAATTTAGATAAGAAAATTAATTTTTTTAGCATATTTTTCGATGATGAATAGTAGAATTCATAGTAAAAGCAACTAACGAGTATTTTGAATTGTGATTCGTATGAAAAATATACATCAAATAGTAAAGTATTTCTATTATTCCTGAAAAAAGTAGATTTCTGTGTTGAAGAGGTGATTTTTAGTGAATTTATTTCGAGAGTTAGGCTTAGCGCAACAAATTAGCCATCCTTTGGAAAAAGTTCAGAAGCGAAGAGCTCCGTTCTTCGGGCCACTGTAGTTTCAGAATGCCGCCATCCCGAAAGGGTTAACTTGGTGACTGCTTTCCTTATCCAGGAACAAAAAAATGTCGACGGGCTTATCATGTTCTGGTCTAATGGAGAAAAACTTATCTAGTAACCGCACCAGATTTGCACGGGTAGGAGCTTCAAAATGCTGTTTTAGTGTCTCCCAAACTTCGATTGGTTCATCTGAGATACTAATAAGTTCTTTATACTCTGCTGAGAGACTTTGATAAGTGATAGCCAGCGCCTTGTCTTTCCTCCGATAAAAATCATCATAGTCCCAGCAAGACGTGTTTTCATCAACTGGTCTTACGGTTCTGTCTATGTGACCGAAGCACCCTTCTGCCTTGAGAACAAATGAAATCTCTGTACTCCAGGTTACGTAGTTGTTCTGTGATAGTTACTCTATCCGTCCTGCCTCCATGGCTAGTAGAGTAGTTAAGAAGCAAACGAAAGTCTGTAGTATTGTTGATTACGCTTTACTCAAAATGGTGCGGCCCCCATCTGCATACTTCTATAGTTCACAAAAAGCACAGTTTTTCTGTAGCAACATTCTCATTTACTGCAAAACATTCACTGAGGTTTTTGGACACTTAACTGGCCCGTAACCTGTTCTCAAATTTGATGACGATAGATGACGCAACAAAAACGCTACATCAACAATCTGAATTATAGTGACTAGCACTGTATTTTAATAGCAGAGAGAGATGGCAGCTCAATGAATATTAATGTGCATTGGTGCGAAATGAAAATACGATGCAGGTTAGAAAATCCATTTCACTTTTATTTTGTGAATAAATTAAGCACTTTAGGCAAGTTACACAGTTATTGGTAAACTTATAAACTTATGCAGAATAAAAACAATACTTTATACACAATTCGAGCTCCATATCGGCTTTTCTTGAAATAAGCGGAACATTTTTGAAGCACTTACCAGTACAGTAATAAAATACTTATATTACCCAAGTTCCTTGCGTGCACTTGAAGCCACCATTGCCGGTGTTACACTAAGCAAAAAGTTCTATTGAAATAGATACACTGGTAAACATTCTCGCGACTTCACTTAACATAATTTAAGGAAAACTTAATGACTATTAACTTAGTCATACTGGTACGGTCAATTTACATGAAACTTAGAACTAATTCCTAACAGCTGTCATACTGCATAAACAAGTCGGTGTTATTCATCCAACACCTCCGACTTAACGTTCGTACCGTACATACTACCAATTCTACTTCTCCTCAGTCAGTACATTGACAGATTGAGAAATTGACTCCTGTTTGCTTCAAGAAAGTTCTGCTATATATATATCCAAAGATGGGATCATTCCGAAATGCTCCCGGATATGCAAATGAGCTGTGTACGCGTTGAGAACTGGATTTGTGCACGAAAATGCATGTGGGAAAAACGTTACGGTTCACGCCTGAGAACGTAGTGAGTCGTTCACCTAGAATTTTATAAACGCACGTTCACGGAAAACATGAATTGTGATATTTTACATGCGTTTTTTTTTCTAACAGTAAACATTTACATTTTAATTTGTGATTAATCCCTCACCAACTTTGTTTAAATATATCTCTGACAGGGTTTGTGTTTGCTTCTACTAGGGCTCTTGACCACTAGTTGGCATGCACAATAAAATTTAAAAGCTGATAAAAATTAATTCTATATTGCACTTTAGCCATACGAAGATTTAGCAGTAGTTGTTTATCTAGTTGAAGTTGAATTGAAGAGTCCATACGTGAAAAATAATGAAGTTTTATTTTCACGAAATCAATATAACAATAACATGAACACTATGCGTATTATTCACTTTGATACAGTATTTGCAAAGATAGAAACGTTGTCTTGAAAATTTGTATCGGACAGAAAAACTAGGCCTAACTGAATGGCCATGTACTTTGCCAATTTACCTGCAATCACATTTAGAAATTTGTACGACATTGTTCATAATATAATAACATTTCACAAACAGGAAACATGAACAGTAATACCGACATATCATTGGAGAAGTGACAAGACACGTCACAGAGACAAAGAACCAAACAACTTCTACTGACACATCCACCAGTTTAAATAGTGCTGCGTCATTGAAGTAGAAGTTAATGTTTTTCCACAGTATGCTAATCTCTAATTGATTGAAGTAGAAATTAGCATCATCCGGATGTTGATGTCTCAATTTGCAGGAATATGGAACATGAGGTTAAAACTTAGTGACAAGCTATCCTAATAGTGATTAGCCAATCAACACACAGTAACTTTTGGATTTTAACCGTACATCGACCGATGTACGTGTTGCTTGTTTATACTGAAGTTTTCTAACAATCGGCCCCCTCCTGCAGATTAAGTTGCTCAAGCACAAAAATACAAGTTATCATCAAATTTCAAATTTATGTTGAATACATACTGCTTTATAGAGTTTCAAAATATCATGTATAAAATATAGTTTTTATTTCATTTCAAGACAATGTTTTAAAAAGTATAAACACATCATGATACAATTTACATGAGAACACAAAGTTAAAAACATCACTGTGGCAAAGACAGGAGACACAATCTCAAAATCAAAAACTCTCAAAGTCCTTCGCCACGCAGTATAAACTCAACAGTACCTAAACTACATGTTGAGGGAATGCCAAAAATTTGTATATGACATTGAAAAATTTTAAATTTCTAAACCTTCATCACACAGTTTAAACTCATTAGTATCTAAACTACTACATGAGGGATTGGGAAAATGTATAAGTTATTTTTAGTATATACAGTGACCGCCGGTTATAAGATTTAGTAGTTATAAGAAACAGCCGTTTATAAGACCCAAAATGACAGAAACAAATACAAACTTCATTTTAATATTAAAATTGTGTCGCTTATAAGAAACACGATTCCGCTTATAAGAAACAGTTTTTTACAGAAAATTTGTTGATTTCCTTGCGACGCGGGTGTTAAAAAAAAAATTCGATTTGTTTAAGCTTGACTGAAGGACGAGTTGTTATCTCTTGTCTCTGGGCGTACGGGGAAGAGGTGTTTGCTATCTAACAAAGGATGACAGAGAATTTCTCCGTAGAAAGGCTTGGGGGGAACAACCCCAAACCAGTAAGAAACGAGTTTTAATCTTTTGGCAGTTAAGGCAGTTATCTTTGGCAGTACTGATAAGGAAAGGCGTCTTTGCTTATGCACTCAAATAAGATTCGTACAGCTTTAGTTAATCATTTTGTGTTTTGCTAGTGGAAGCATGTCGCAAAAGAGAAAAACCCTTACTTTGCTTGAAAAGCAAAGTTTATTTAAAAAGTATGATTCTCTACCTCCGTGTAGTCAAAGAGAAGCTGCTTCTGCATTAGAAATTCCCCACTCAACATTATGTAAAATCCTGAAAGGCAGAAATGAAATTTTGACGCCAAATTGTAATCTTCAAAGAAAACGGAAACGAGAAGGAAAGGCAGCTGCTATAGAGGAAGCACTCTTACAATGATTTTCTAACGCCAGATTAAAGAATGCTCCTATCAGTAGGGGCAATTTTACTGAAAAAAAAGCAGAAAATTTTGCGGAAAAATTAGGAGAAAAAGAGTTCCGTGCGACTGATGGTTGGTTAAGCAGCTGGAAAGAACAAAATAACATTGTATACAAAAAAAATTATGGAGAGAAGCAGGATGCGGACTCCGAGTCGGCATCTCCATGGATTATGCAAAGCTTACCACCTCTATTGGAAAAATACGCTCATCAAATTTTTAACACTGACGAGACTGGGCTCTATTTTAAAGCGATGCCCAAGTATACAATGATGTTCAAAAATGATCTATCCTCCATTGGAAAAGAACAAAAAGATCGAGTTACAGTTCTGTTAACAACAAATATGACGGGAACTGTAAAAAAAAAAAACCCCTTTAGTTATTGGCAAAAGCAAACGTCCGCGCTGTTTAAGTGGAATAAAAAAATTGCCAGTGATCTACGAAAATTCAAAGAATGCCTGGATGACAAGTAGAATTTTTGAAGACTTTTTATTAAAGTGGGACAGGGAACTGATGGGAAAAGAAAAAAATCTTTTAATCCTTGACAACTGTTCGGCTCATCCTGTAGTACAGCTGACAAACATTGAACTTTGTTTTTTGCCACCCAATACAACTTCCATCATACAGCCGCTTGACCAAGGAATTATTAAAGCATTTAAAACTCTGTATCGGTCAAATTTGCGACAGAAAATAGTGGATGCAATTGATGAAGAGAAAGGATTGGCTTCCGAAATAAGCAAGAAAATAACCTTGCTTGATGCTATCCATATGATCGCAGGCGCATGGAAAAATGTTTCTGATATATGCATTTTTAATTGCTTCCGTAAAGCAGGATTTTTGAAAAATAATGTTGACATACCAGCAGAAGATGAAGAAGAATTAGAAGCACCTTTCGAAGAATGGATTCACATCGACGAAAATTTACAAACATCTAAAGAAAAAAGTGATGATGACATAGTGGCGGAAATTCAGAATGTTTGCAATGAAGAAGAAAATGAAAACGACGTTCCACAAGAAAATTTTCCTACAGCCAAACAGTCGCGAGAAGCCCTAACTATAATTAGAAAAACTCTTGAACACAGAGGGGCATCAGAAAAAGTTTATGGACTATTTTATGATTTAGAAATGGATGTACGTAAACTAATCACAGACTCGTTAGCACAAACAACACTGGATAAATTTTTTGCTGTTCCTCAGTAATAGATTACAGTATGTATGAAAATGTACTATGCTCTTATACATAAATGAACGACCTATGAGTTTTACTTCTTATTTAACTACATACTATATGCATATAGATAATATTTTAAGTTGTAAGGCTTAATTCGTAAAATAAGAAATATTTTTGAATCAAAACTCAATTTACAAATTTGCACGTACTAATATTTTACTTATATACATTATTATGCACGTACTAATATTTTACTTATATACATTTATCTATAAAATTCTGTAAAACTGTGTTCAATAGTTAGTATTTACAATGGAAGAACGATATTTAAAAAATTTCCGGATTTAAGAAACAACTGCTTATAAGAAACAAAATGAGCGAAATGAACGTGTTTCTTATGAGCGGCGGTCACTGTATATCAAAAATCTTAAAAATCTTCACCACACAGTATAAACACATTGGTAACTAAAATACACAATGTGGGTTTTGAAAAAAGTGTTGAAGTTAATTTGAAAATACGAGGCATGTTTTTTAAGTAAGTACCGTTTTGGAATTAAAAAAAGATGTGCAAAGATATCGCAATAATTTTATTTCTACATGAAAGCCTGTACCTTAATCTACTTTTCTACATAATTTCCGTGAATATTGAGGCACTTGTCATAACGTGGCACCAGTTTTTGAATACCCTCCTCATAAAATTGTGCCGCCTGACTTGTTAACCACTGTATCACAACTGTTTTGACTTCGTTATCGTCTTGAAGACGCTGACCACCCAGGTGTTTCTTCAAGTGCAGGAGCAAATGGTAGTCGCTGGGCGCCAGATCAGGGCTGTATGGAGGATGATCTAGAGTTTCCCATTTAAAAGATTTGATGAGATCTTTGGTCCGATTAGCCACATGTGGACGGGCATTGTCATGCAGCAAAACGATACCCTTACTCAACTTGCCACGTCTTTTGTTCTGGATTGCACGACGCAGATTGTTCAATGTCTCACAATAAGACGCTGCATTGATTGTCTCATTACGAGGCAGAAACTCCACTAGCAATACTCCTTTTTTGTCCCAAAAAACTGTGCACATGATCTTCCGGGCAGAAATTGTTTGCTTAAACTTCACTCTTTTGGGTGATGATGAATGTCGCCATTCCATGGATTGTTGTTTTGATCCTGGTGTGATGTAGGCCACCCATGTTTCGTCACCAGTAACAATTTGGTCTAAAAAATCTTCACCTTCATTGTGGTACCGCTCAAGGAAAGTCAATGCACTGCCTAAACGTTGGGTTTTGTGCAAATCCATCAACATTTTTGGAACCCAACGTGAACACAATTTCCGGTAATTCAAGTTCTCGGTCACAATGCGATACAAAACACTACGAGAATATTGAGGAAACCAGTCGCACATTGATGAAATTGTAAAGCGCCTGTTTTCTCTCACCTTTTCTTCCACTTTCTGCACCAAATCTTCATTAAAGACCGAAGGACGCCCACTCCGTTCTTCATCATGCACATTTGTGCTTCCATCTTTAAATGCTATCACCCATTTCCTTACCATTCCATCACTCATAATGTTTTGTCCGTAAACTTCACAGATCTCAAGATGAATATCGATCGGTTTTACGCCTTTAGCACTAAGAAATCGTATAACAGCCCGTACTTCACAATCGGCGGGACTCACGATTGTCGGAGGCATCTTAAACACTCAGTAAACAACGTATACAATGAAGAATCAGACTGTAATGGCGTCAGTGCGTAGACAAGAGATGTAGGTAACCAGCGCGGAACGCCGACCGTAGCGCTGCGGCGGCGGAATCGCAAAACGGTACTTACATAAAAAACATGCCTCGTACAACTATACAATTTAGAAAAGTTGAATTTTGATTTCAGATTACAATTTAAACATTTTTAAGAAGTTTTAAACATTTTACAGAATTTTAAAGATTGCTTCTTTGGTAATTGGTTTTCTAAAACCATCAGCTTTCTTATTTTAAAATAAATAAGAAATGCTTTTATGCTTATTTTAATCGCGCTTTTACTATTTGTTCATCTATCTCTGCTTTAAGTGATGAAATTGAATTTATTTTTGGCCTTGGCCGTGAGGCTGCCTACTCCTTTGAGTTTATTTATAAGGTTTTCTTCCAAGTTCGTCGTAAATATACCCTTTTTGATACTAAACTTATTGCCTTAAAAGACCGTTTGACTTATAGGTCTAGTTTTCCATACAATCCTACGATTTTCCGCCCCTTTATCCAATTTTGTTCTGAGTTTGGTTTCAGACCTGCACATTCTAATATTTCTTCTTTATTTAACCGTATTCGGTCTGATAAACTGGGTGATAGGGATGACTTTAGAAGCTTTGCTGGGGTGTATGTTGTTCCCCTGTTGTCCACCGATGGTAATTTGAAATTTTATATTGGAAGTACTAAACGCACCGTTGGCATCCATTTAGCAGAACATGCTCGGGATGTCAGGGATAGCAAACTTTCTACGGCTCTTGCTCAATTTGTTGTTAAAGATAATTTTCAGCCTCTTTTTGAAAAGACTTTCCTTTTGATTCGGTGTAATAACCCTTATGATATTCTCCTTTTTTAATCCCTTTCTATTTATATTTACCGTGAGTCCGTTTGTAATTTTGACCCTGTTATGAATTTGAGTTACGCTTGGCGACTCATTCTCGACTCCATGCAATTCAAGTCTCTGCAAAGTTATCTTTGACGTCTTCCTCTTTGGGATTATGCTTGATTGCCTCCCCCCCCCCCTTTTTTTTTCGATTTCTGTAATTGAATTGTAATTTAATATGCTGTTCTTTGTTGTAAAAATTTTTTTTGAAAAATTGTTTACGGTTAATCCTTATCTAGACGTAGATTCTTTTGTGGATTGTATTTATGCAAATTTTATCGCTATATCTGGTCTATATATGAACGATTCAAACTTTATTTTCGTGTAGCCACTGATGAAGAGCATACTTATGCTCGAAAGCGCTATAGCCTGTTTTAAACTTTTGTACGTCTTAAGGAAGTGAAATAAAGACCTTCTGTTATGGATGTGTGTTTGATTTTGCTATTTCTTATTTTTGCTGTGTACAAATTTAATCTCAAAGAGTTTCTTTTCAACTAGATTTCTCAAAAAATGATATTTAACATCAATGTGTTTTGTTCTATGATTCTCAATGGGTGAATTGAAAAAGTTTATGGCTGCTTGGTTGTCACAGAATATTATACTGTTTCCTAACTGAGTGCCAAGCTTATTACATTCAAGTTATATGTTTTGTACCCACACCATTTCCTTTGCAGATTCAGTCAATGAGATATATTCTGCTTCCATTGTAGATAAACTCACACATTTATGCTTAAATGTCCTCTATGAAATAGGTACCCTACCTACAAAAAATATCATGCCTCCCATTGATACTCTATCATCCCTATTAGCTGCAAAGTCAGAATCAGTATACCAATTTAAATTTACAGATTAAATATCAGATAAGTTTAATTTAAAATCCTTTGTTTTATTTACGTACCCCAGAAGTTTAAGTAGAACATCCCAGTGTTTAATGCCTGGGTTTTCCTGAAATTTGGACAAGATATTTACGGCATAGCTTATATCGGGTCTAGTTCTGCTGGCAAGAAATGATAAGCAACGTAATAAGTTTCTGTAAGGTATATTTTTCATCTGTTCAATTTCAGAATGATTTGCCGGGCAATTTGCTTTGCTTAAAACTACACTCTTTGCTATGGGTAAGCTTGAAACAGGATATTTAAACTTTGAGAATTTATCACAAATTTTAGTAATGTATTGATTTTGATGTATGAAATGCTTATCATGTTTTTTCTCAAATTCAATACCTTAGTAACATTTTTGTTTTACCTAACATTTAATATCAAATTTAGACTGTAGAAGAGAAGTTATAGAATTTAGATCATTTTGATTTTTGGCAAATAATATTATGTCATCTACATAAACAATTAATAAAGCTTTGTCAAAATTATATGCACAATTGCACCACCTGTACTTTATGAAATTAAGTTTTCTGAGAACCTGGTCTAACTCAAGATACCATTCTCTGCCGCTTTGGTGCAGACCATAGATTGCTTTATTTAACTGACATACATATTTACTTTTGTTTTTGTCAAAAAATCCTGAATCAATTTTGTTGATTTTTATGAGTCAACCCCCTTGAAATTAAAAGATTTTCCATTAAATTTTATTTTTTTTTTCTCACAAAAAATTTTTACATCTTTTAATGACCTTAGCCGGTCCCTTTCCTTTGTAATAATAATAAACATCCTTTCTAGATCCTGTCATCCTTGGAATGACTTTTCTGATCCAAGTAGTATCTGGATCGGGAATTGGATGATTATCACCAGAGGACCTCATTTCCTCACTGCTTTCTGCAGTGCCTTGATCTTCCTCTGATGAATCATATTTTTCCCTCTCCATATACTCCTCGTCAGACGAGTCTAGATAGGTAGGCTTGTGAGATGAAAAAGTAAATTTTTCTACTATTTTAGGTTTTTCATTAACATTGGGTCCCAGACCGCCTTCCTCTGCTTTGCACTCTTCATTAAATTTTACATTGTTAGTCTCGATTATCTTCCCCTCATTCAAGAGCCATATCCTATATCCCCGAGTTTTCAAAGCATACCGTACCATAATGCCCTCTTGTACCCTCATGTCAAATTTCCCCCTAAGTTGTTTGGGCTTGCCTACAAAAGCTTGACATCCAAATGCTCTAAAGTGGGCAACTGATGGTTTCCTTCCCCTGTATAACTCGATTGGCGTTAGATTCTTGAATTTGTGGCAGATCCGATTTTTAACGTATGCAAAACAGAGTAAAGCATCTTCCCAAAAATCGTCTTTTAAATTACTATCATTTAATGTAGCTCGAACACAGTCCAAAGCTGTTAGATTGAACTTCTCTGAAACTCTGTTTTGTTCAGGTGTGTATGTGTTTGTCCTTTCTGCTTTAATGCCTTGTGTTTCTAAAAACTTTTCAAATTCAGTGTGGCAAAATTCCATACCATTGTCAGTCCTGATGCTTAGAATTTTGGTATTTAAAAATCTTTCCGCTCTATGCTGAAATTGTTTAAATCTGTCAAAAACTTCTGATTTTCTTTGAATAGGATAGACTGTTGCATTACGTAAAAAATCATCGGTTATGCTAAGGAAATATCTAGCTCCTCCACGCGATGGTTTTGGCATAGGTCCACAAACTTCCATATGGATTAGTTCCAATGGTTTATCAGATCTAATTCTTCCTATTGGTTTAAAAGAAATTCTTTTCGTTTTTGTTAGTTTGCAGCATTTGCAGTTAATTTTTGTAACACTGATGTTTGGCAATCCTTTAACAGCAGATACTTTACATGTATGATGTAAATATTCAAAGTTAATGTGACAGTATCTTTTATGCCATAGCCTTGTATTTCCCCTGGCTTCAATGGGTGATTTTACATGACTATAACTTTTAAACACATCATATTTACAAGGTTTGTTAGGTTTAAAAACACTAACACTAGAATTTACAATTTTACTTTTAAAAATTTTACTGGTATTACTGCAACTGTCATTACTTTTTACAGCTTTACAAGTCTTAAAATTACTATTTACATTTAGATTTTTAAAAGAAGTGCAAGAATTTTTAAAATCATGATTAACATTTTTAGTTTTACAAGCACATGAATCATCAACTTTAAAATTAATTACCTTTACTTTTAAAATCACTAAAAATTTTAGATTTTACATTTTTAGTTTTAGGCTTGATAATTTTACTTCCTTTTGACTTTTCAACATTAAAACTCTTGACTTTAATCTCATATTGAGGCCTGAGGAAATACAAGCCATTTTGCTTTTTGGCATAAAACCATTTACTACCATCTGGTTTGTAAAAAGTAATTGTACCATTTCTACCTCTAAAATTACAATTTTGCTCTTCTAGAATTGAAGCAGCAGTTATATTTCTCCTAAATTTTGGTGAATATAGTACTTCTGTTAAGTAAATTGAATTTTTGACATTGTTCATTTTTACAAACATACTGATCGATCTGAAGCCTTCAATTGGGCTTTCTTGATCACCAGCAGCCAAGTACATTGCTGTTCCTTTAAGCTCTTTAAATTTGTCGAACAATTCCAAATTATTGCAAAAATGCTTAGTTGCTGCCGTGTCAATAACCCAACCGAATTTGTCGGTCGATTCAGCATTACAATTTTCAATGCTAGACTGAATTTCACTTAATTTTGCATGGTTCAGTTTTTGGTCTGCTTTCAGATGATTATAGTCTGCTTTTAGATGATCATATGCCTTGCATACATGGCAAGGACCTACCCATTTATTTAAATTTACATTTTTAAAATTCTATACTTTTGCATTTTTAGACACATTTTTAGATTTAGATTTATGTACACTGTAAGCAAAAGTCTTACTTTCATTTTGTATCTCGTCATGTCTCTGCTGTGCTATCCGGTCTTCCTCTGCAAGCAATTCGGCTTCAGTGTACTTTAAGGTGAATTGGTCATCTGGTAGTCTATACTATACTTCTAAAGAAGTCTGTACTATACTTCTAAATTCATCACTTAGATGCCGTATCTTCTGGAATGCAAGACCTCGGCCATTGGGTGGACGGCATCCTTCAGTTTGGACACTAATCTTTTTATTCTTGATATGAAGAGTCCAGTTGGTTCCCCTGAGATTGGTCTTTCATTAAAGAAATTATTAAAAGTCTCATTAGACCAGCTCTGGACTTAGGTTCAAAATGTTCTTTTAACATTTCCCATGCTGCTAATGGTTCCTCTATCGCAGAAATCAAGTCCCTATATTCTATATCCAGAACTAGAAATTAACATAATCCGGATGTTGACGTCTCAATTTGCAGGAATACGTAACATGGGGTTAAAACTTAGTGGCAAGCTGTCTTCATTAGCCAATTTCATTACCCAATCAGCACACCGTAACTTTTGGATTTTGACCGTACTTTAACCGATGTACGTGTTGCTTGTTTACACTGAAGTTTTCTAACATTTTTTTCTGTGCGCTTCACGTCCTATTTCAAACTCTGGGAAAATGTAGGTTTCAATGCATCATTTTTTTTTTTATTAATACTGCAATACTAATTAAGGCAAAAAAGCATTTGGCAGAATGTTAAATAAAAAAATCACTATTTGGCAAATAATAGCTTGTTGGCGCAGAATTTGGCATTATTTTGCCAAATTCCTGTTTTGGGAGCGTCCGGATATTGGGATGCCGGATAAGAGGTCCCGTACTGTCATTTAAAATTAAGATCAATTTGCCTTATATGGTAGCAATGGTTTCCTTTTGTTAGATATTTCCTTTCATATCCTCTTTACTTTATTTTCTTCCGTATTGTTTTTGAACCAGGGTATGACACTGTTCATGTTTTAAATTAGTCTTATTATAATTATTTGTTTTTATATTTATTTTTATTACACACACACACACACACACACATATATATATATATATATATGTGTGTGTGTGTGTTTTCAGAAAAATATCTTTATAATTAATATGACAACAAACAATTGAAAAATATTAACATTTAAATGTTTCTTGTCACTTTGAGCTCATTCACACCTCATTGACGAATGAGAAAATATTAAAAAGCAATTTAATATTCTCTTTTGTAAATTTAATAAATCCTGAAAATATATAAATTCAATTACTCAAATTGTTAATGAACACAAGACTACATATATTCTAGAATATTCACAGAAAAATTATCTGTTTCTGACAAGTAAGTACAGAGCAAGGAAGGATTTTATCAAACACAAGGATTTCATTTCATGCATCCCGAAAAATTTGTTGTTAAAAGCTAATGTATGAAATCAACTGAAATTTTGTATGGTATTATAACTCTGTTATATGTAGCTTTGAAAAAAAAAATTAGAAAAATCTAGGGAGGTCAGTGACATTTTTACATTTTTTGGGTTGAATTGACATGGAATGATGCCAGAGTTATTTTTCTATGAAGGAAAAGCAGACCTGTGAATTTAATATAAAAAGACTTATTTAAGGGGGGGGGGGTATATTACCCGAAAAATCTCAATTTCGTTTTATTGTTTAAAAAAAATTATAATTTTCTGATTCCAATGACACCAAATTCATCTTGCTACGTTAAATAGAACGGATTATATTGCAATGTTAAAAATTGAACTACTGAAGTTGTCATCGGCCACGCCTATTTTCGTCTGCTACTGTAACATAAACAAATGAAAGTGAAACCTCTACATATCTATTTCTCTCAGTTGAAAATAATGTTTCTTTTTGTTGGATGGAAGAAGAGATGGGAAATATATTAGCTAACACTTCTTTGAACTGAAGTGAAGTAATAGTACCTTTTGGATTGCTTATTTTGAATGTAAATTAGATATTTGATGTGAAAAATTTGACGTTTATTTCGATTTCTTAAAAAAAGCCAATGGTTGAATGTGCTGTTAAATATATTTAGTTGTTAATACATGTATATTTTATGTGATAATTATACAATTTTAAATAATTTGTTTACACAAGTTTGAGCTGTGATAATAAATATGGGACAAAAGCGAAAATCTCAAGTAGGAAAAGTTGAGCTGATGAAACAAAAACGATGCAAAATGACTGATATAAATACAGATATTTCCAGAAAAATTGCCATTGTGACAAAAACGAGGCATTGTAAAAAGATTTGTCAACAAAAGCAAACATTCCTTTCAGGGTTGTTTGATTTAAATCGGCTTGATTTAAATCATGATTTAAATCATGATTTAAATCACTTGATTTTTAAAAAAAAATCATTGATTAAAATCATTTTTTAATTTTGTCATTTCTTGAAGTTTTTTTTTGTATTTTTATGCTAAAATAACCTGGAACAGAATAAATGTTTAAAATAATAAAATTCCACATCAAGACATCTTTAGAGTATATAAAAAAAAAACTGAAATCCTTTCCTTAACTCTCGGTCAGTGGAGATAACACTATTCATTGCTTGGAGTATAAAATCAAGTAACAATGACAACTGATCAGTGTTGCCAACCTATTTTCTAATTTTTTAGCTAAAAATCACTCAAAATATATCTAGAATTATCTAGATTTTCTGTCAGTTATCTAAAAACATAGCTAGACAATATTTAACATTTTAATTGTTCTTGTGATGATTTATTGGGATCAGTGGTTGCGATACAGTTTTTACATGCATATTTCAAGCTACAAAAATTTAAAATACCTTTTGAAATGTTATTTATATGTGCTGTAATAATTTTTACCATAGAAATAAGAAAATTTGGTTCCTTTTTTTTGAGATTTTTGCTGGCACATACCAATATAGCAAACAATTTTGGGAATAGGATTGACCGGCCCTTAAGCAGTTTAGCAGATTGGGCTCCCCCACCAATCCCTACCCTCACCTATTTTTTGAAAACTTAAAAAATCACTCTGAGGTCTCTTAGGATCATAGGGCCCCTGGGCATTATCCCCTTTGTCCCTCCCTCTCTTCAATTCGATAGTCCCCAACCTATACAGTACAAAAACTAAGGCTTTTTGGTACTTTTTGCTCTTGATCACAGTAGGAAAAAAAACTTTGAGAAAATTTGTAGCTCCACCTCTGATAAGAATATAACACTTTATTTCCACATTAACGAATCATAATCCGCATCTGTAAAATTTGAAGTGCCTGACTGAGAAATGATAAAACTTCATTTGCTGTACATTTTCGATATGTAACCATAGCTTCTATGTCCTTCAAAATTGGGGGGGGGGGGGTTATAATCATAACATTTCCCATATGTGTGTGTCTTAATAGTCCTAATTTAAATGTTAACATGGCATTCAGTAGCTTTATTTTCATTCTATACCGGAGCTTTGTTTTTACATAACTCATGCTAGTAAAAAACTGTTATGCTCCTTTTGAGACAATTACCAACACCATCTCAATTTTACACAAAAATATTTGATTTTTTGTGAAATTTCATAAAGTTATCTAGATTTTTTGGCATTATCTAGATGCCCATTTTCATTAGATAGATTACATCAAAATTATCTAGATTTGTAGTGATGATGTAGATGCCTGTTTTCATTAGCTGGATGAAGTCAAAATTATGTGGATAATGTGTTAAATGGTAAGTTTTTATTATATAAATGAAAAAGGTATTAAATATTAATACTTAAAAACATCATCTTTCTCTTAAAATTTTGACTTTTTAATACGCTTGACATAATCCCTTACCTTTTTTTCAAGTCCTTCATAATATCAAACCTAATAGATTGAGATATCATAGCTCTTTATTAATATAAATTCAAATAAAGAAATTAAAACCGCATAATAGTTCCATATAATTAATATAGCCTAGATTTATAAATTGAGTAAAATAACCCAATTAAAAAAAAACCTATTTATTTAAAAAGTCTTTGGTTTTTTTTAACCCCTGTATATATTTTTTAATCTTATATTAATATATATTCAATTAAATTTTTTTTAATTATACGGTACATTAATATAGTCTAACCTACCTTCTGATCTGAAAAATATAAAAAATTTATTTTGAAAAAGGCTAATATAAATAAAAAAAATCCAATTTAAATAAAAAAAATCAGATTTAAATCAAAAAAATCCGATTTTTTTGATTTTTTTAAAAAAATCATGATTTTTATCCACCCTGATTCCTTCAGATAATTTGAGTGAATATATTTTAATCAAGTTGAAATGCTTGCAACAGATTGTAGATCTTTGCAAATGTTCACATTGCAACAAGAATAACTTGTCTGTTGATATTGGCAAAAACTGTGGATTTGCAAAAGTTATTATCCTGAAGTGCACATGTAACTTTAAAATTACAGTGAATTCTTCGTGGACAAATTATCTACTGCAAATAACTGTAAAACTTTTGATGTAAATTGCCGAT
Source organism: Amaurobius ferox (assembly GCA_951213105.1). Classification (NCBI taxonomy): domain Eukaryota; kingdom Metazoa; phylum Arthropoda; class Arachnida; order Araneae; family Amaurobiidae; genus Amaurobius; species Amaurobius ferox. Next base: position 65,866,797 of record OX578133.1, on the reverse strand, counting down.
CTGTGCATGCATTTGTTGAATTTGGGAAAAGGTCATGTAGGAGCTGAACTTTTTTTGTTCATTTATGAATTTGCCTTGCATGAACATGAGAAATTTTAGTAAGCATTCGAAATTTGTGAATTACACAACTGTAACAAGTGCACAAGGCCAGTTGAAAGATGTGCTTCGCAATGTACTCCGAGCTCATGCTACACTAAATTCAGTAACTATATGTGATGATAAAATTTTCGACATTGCTGTTAGTTTCTATGCTTCCTGGCACACATGGGGTGGGGCTACTCTTCAAATTATGGTGTTGCCTGTGTAATTGATGTACTGACAGGTTTTATAATTGACTTATGAAGTTGTTTCCAAAAATTGTAATGCATGCAGGGTGGCTGCTCATTTATGCAAAAATACAGCTGAGTACGCATTTGGTATGAAGGACATTTGTCATTTTGCGAACAAAATTATTCTGGTGCATCGGGTGGAATGGAAGTTAAGATGGGAAAGCGTTTGTGGAATCAATCAACTGATATTTGGTTGTTTTGTTATATTGAATTTGTTGATGATGGTGATTCAAGGACATTTGAAATCTTGCAGAAGTTGAAAGTGTATGGCCCTGATGTTTCTCTTGTTAAGGAAGAATGTGTGAATCATGTTGGGAAGCGCATGGTAACCGCTTTGCATAACTTTGTTGCCACAAAAAAGAAACGGAGAGTGACTCTTGGTGGTAGGAAACACGGAAATCTTAAAGACACAACAATTAAAAAAATAACTCGTCACTATCAAAATGCCATCGTAAGAAATAAAACAAATGTACCAGCCATGAAAAGGATATTTATGCTATTCTGCATCATTGCAGCTCTACCAACAGACATCCAAAATACAAAACACTCCCATATCATAAGGAATCCTGGTGTTTCTACAATCGATCATTAGTACAGGGATTAACACCAGTTTTTCACTCTACCGGCATACAGACTCCTTTGATATCTGATGTAGTATGCAAAATGATGCCCATTTTTCAGACTTGCTGACTTAATATTAGAAAAATGCAGCAAGGGTGAAACTCAAAACAAAAATGAGTCTCTTCATACTGTCATACCGCCACGAGAAAGTCTCTGAACAGGGTTGCTGCAAGTAGACGAGTCGAAGAAAGGAAGTCGAAGAAAGGTTTAAAATCAACCGCAACATTTGGCAAATCAAGCGCACTTCGTTAGGGGAGGAATCCATTTCGACTATCATTATATACTAAAAAAAAGTAGATGTTTTTTATCCGACAGTTAAACAAAAATTTCATATTAAATGGCATTAAATTATAGATTAACTTAAAAATTCCTCGTCATTTAAACTCAGAAAATAATTTGTTATTATAGGTGACAGCAGCTATGGGAAGCCGTCAATCTATTAGAACAAAGTAGTTTTAGATATTTTCTTTTAGATTCGGGAAGTTTTGGAAGAGAAAAGCTTACGGTTTAAAACTAAATTTCGAATTAGATGAAAATTATTACAGTTTTCAATAAGCAAGATATCAGCAAGTTGCACATTTATTAGTCAGCAAAAAGGAAAAAAATAAATAATATTCATTCTTCTCATATTTTTTCAATCAATTATAAAATATTCATTCATATTCATTGGAATAACTGTCTTTGCTTGAAGAAGAGTCTGAATCGCTATCTGACTGATTTATCACTAATTCGTCCACAATATCTTCCGTCAGTCCATTTTTCTTCTAATAAATATTCTCTATTTTTTCAATGTGTTGTTCACAGTGTTTTTTCCATTCATTTTGTGTTACTTTAAAAAAAGCTTCTTTAAGCAATAGTTGTAAATTGTTCAAACTTATGTCACCTGCTACATTTTTTTCTCCAATTCAACATTTGACAGACGACCATATGTATTCAATGGGGTTGCGATCACAATGATAGGGAGATAATCTTGCAATTCTGTGGCCTGATTCTTTTAAAATTCGGTTCATCCTGTATGTGATGGATTTGGGTGCATGTTTTGAAACAATATGAAATAGTTCTGCTTTTTGCATTGTTGAGTCATGAGAAATGGTTTTTTTTCCAACCATTCAAGCATCGCTCCTTTAGTCGATTATTTTGTAGGAACGCGATCTGCTATTACTGAATGGTTGGGAGCATTGTCGTGCAGATCACACTATGAGACTGCAAATTAGGTAACATATTTTCAATAATCCACTTTTCGAATTGTTCGTCATTCATCTGTCCATGGTAGTCGTCACCAATGCACTACTTAAAGAAGCTTTATAAATTAGTTCAGCTCCGCCAATAAATCCATCAGATGAACCTGCATGTACGACAATGACACGGTTTTTAGAACTGGTATTCGTACGAATACCTTCAATAAAATCATCCTGCCAACATTTGCCGTACGTTAAATTTCCTTCTACCCAAGTTTCGTCAATATAAACAAAATCCACGAAGTGTGCAACGCAGTACTAGTTACTTCACAGCCTTAAAAATCACAGAATGTGAGTGTCTAGCATTGACCCCAGTACAAAGTGAAATGCGACTTTCGATGGTTCTATCTGCGCCAAATCCAAAAAAACTCTTTCCATCACACCTAAAATGCAGTGGAATAACCTATTTCCATAGTGACCACCACCAAAAAGGTCTGCTGGCTGGGGACTTTCTCGTGGCTGTAAGACAGTAGTCTGGTTTGGAAAAGATGTCCCAAATCAATAAATGGTTCAAGACAGAGAGTTGAAATTGCCTTTGCCAGAGATATAATGGATTTCTTTGAACAAGGGTCTTTCCTTTTCTGTAGCTCACATAATGAAGGATGTTCTCATGTCACCTGGAAGGTTACATGTTCTTACTAAACAAAAAGATATAAGATGCTACAAAACAGCTTTGAACAACTTTGTTGTTTAAAGCCTATCGCAGAAAAGCGAACTTGGCAAAAATAAAACTGAACCAGAATTCTGGTTACTTGGCTAGAGGGCATTGAAATGTGTTAGTCAGCAATATTGCTTTTGCATACATTTATACATTTTAATATAATGTTTTATCTTTGAATTTGTGTGTTGTTGTTGTTGAGACCCAGACCGTCCGACCTACCAGAAAGGTGTAAGGTTGAATTTGTGTGTGAAACAGCTATCTTAAATAATAAAAGGCAATGTCTGTGTGTCTTATACACTATACTTTCAGAGACCGCGCATCGGAGAGCTACGAAATTTGGTAATCGGAGACCCGGGGTGAGTAGGAAGGGGACACGTGAAAACCGATTTTTAAAATTTGAATTATTTTTTTAGTTATTTAATGTTTTATGCGATTTCGACCGTCTTTTGCCCTTTTTTCTCCACGATCCAGACGTCATAGAAAAAAACAAATCACACCACCAGAAAAAGCAGACAATTGCGAGTAAAAATATATACATTTCAGATCTCAGGGACAAATTCTAATATATTTCAAAGAATTTTGAAACAAAAGTCACTTTTGGTTTTTATTTTCATTTACATTTTTAGAAATTTATTTACATTTTTAGAAAGCTGAAATATCTGGTATTCTTACAAGTCCAATCTGGTCAAGAAATAATGAAAATTGCCCACAGGATCGCAATTTTAAAAACGATTGATTTTATATTTTTCGGCCAATTCTCGGCGAAGATCCGATTCTTCCCCAACAGCCCCGCCCAGAAATGGGGGGGGGGACGTCACGCCGTTGCATCGGGTTAGCGTGATATTTTAAATGCTAGAATTAAGAGCTTAGCATATGGTCATTATAAAATTTAAATGATTGAATTGTGGTGATGTATGGATTGCGATGTATTATTGTGGCGTAATGTATTGTTGTATTGTAAAAACTTAATTGTGGCGATGTATTTCACGTTAAACATGTGGGTGCGTAAATCCTTCCGAGAGGTTGGTGGTAGGGGAAGGAGGGTACGTTCCCTATGGATGCCTCTCCCACTGGGTTCCGGTCTAAATTGGGTGAATAAAAAGAAAGTTATGGAGAATGTCGCGGAGGGCGAAGTACCGCTGTGGTTAGCACACTGGATTTGGACTTGGTAGGCCTGGGTTCGATTCCCAAAATTGCCACCGTGTTCACGCGGAGTACGATCATGTTAAATATGTGGGTCGGTAAGTCCTTCCGAGAGGCTGGTGGTAGGGGAAGGAGGGTACTGTCCCTGTGGATGCCTCCCCCAATGGATTCCAGCCTAAATTGGGTGGCACTTCCTGGCCGTCCAAAGAGTTACCTTACACCTTTCTGGTAGGTCGTGCCAGCGAGTTTGCCACAGTCAGAATTTTCAAGGGTAGCGAACAGGCTGGTCGCCAAAGGCGGCTACTTTATAATATATTATGGTCCAACAGCTGTTTATAATATATTGTAGTCCAACAGCAGCAATTTTCATATTTTTCTCTGTATATAAAAATTTTGATGAAATTTTTTTATGTTTTTTTTTTTTTCAATTTATTTTTTGTACATATATTAACATTTTGTTAAATTTAAACATGAAATATATTTCTTGTATGTAAAAGATTACTGAAAAACTTTTTCAGATGAATATCTTCATAAACAGCTATTTTGCATAATTTTTAAAAGTCAAATTCTACTGCAAGGATATGAACCAAATTTGGAACAATTGTTATATATATACTTTTCTTTAATTTGTCTTCGGCAATTGCTGAAATATGTGTTTGTCTTTTTATTATGATTTTCGAAAACAATAGTTGTGGTGTAAAATCGCGTTTTTTACATTATTTTTTATTAAATTTTTTCTGATTCATATTTACAAAAACTGTGAAAACAATTTATTTCTTACATATTTTTATGTTAAAAAATGTTCAAATTAAAATTTTAGAAAAATTATTTTTCTACTTATATCAAAAAGAAAACTTCTCAAATTTTTGAAATTTTAATTTTTTAAAAATAATTTTTTTTTAATTTTTAAACTTTTGAATATCACATTTTGTTTACTATACTTAAAGTTTACCTGAATACAAAAATTACAAATATAACTTCAAAATTGCAGATTTCAGCAATTTGGGTACCATGCCCCCTTAAAATATAAAGGATCTTAAAAAATGTATATTATATACATAAATTAAAATTACTTTTAAATTAAAATTAAACAATTTTAAATTGATAAAAATTAGTAAAATACAAATAAAACTGAAATAATTTATATTAAAATGTTTTATAAACATCTATATTTTGAGAAATTCATATTACCTGTGCCTTCCCTCCCTAAAAAAATTCTGGTTATTCTATGCTTATAATAGTGAGAAATACTTTTAATGCTATTTGTCCTCTTTTTTAACACTTTACAACATAGTTGAAAAGTGTTTATGACTTTGTTCATTCTGTCTGTCTGTCTGTCTGTCCGTTAGCACGATAACTGCCGTAAAAATGACTTTATCAAAATGAAATTTTAGTATGTTTTTCAGACGGTCTGTGGGACCTATGGGAATATAAATAAATAGCATCACCCAATTAGTTTTTATTGAACCCGAGTTGAAAAAATGAAATACATCGAACCCTATAAGGCCTAATTTTTCAAACATTTTTTAAGCAAATTTAAAATTCACAAATTGCTTCGAAATTTTTAGGAAATATTTACATTATCCCATAAAATATATATAAAAAATTTCAGTAAAATATGTTAAGTAGTTTTTTTAATTAAAAATTATTTAATATAGGGACAAAAACAAATTCAATTAAATTCTGACTTTTAGGATATCCTCCAGAAAGAAAAAAGAAATATATTATATAATAAATATCTTTCCAAGAGTTTTAATCATTTTGTATATGAAAGATGCTTCACATTTAAAAATAAATTTGGTAGATAGCAATTTTCAAATTTTTTTTTAATTTTATATAACTCTTCATGATATACTTATTTGATGGCATTTTTAATGCACTTTCCTATGTCCTAGAGAGTTAAAATCTGGTACACAGCTTAAATTTGTTGAACATTTTATTCTACAAAAATTTGGTGGATCTTTAAATATAGATCATACATGTATTTCGAAATGGCCTGCAAATAATCCCCGTTCACTTCTATAAATCATTGTTGTAATATTGTTAAAAATTCTGATGTGGGCAGCACATGTCTTTCCCACATGTCTTTCCCTGCAGACTCATATTCACGTTTTCTTTATTTCTTCAGTAATAATTTGAGTTTTTCTGCACAAAATAACAGCCATAAGTATTTTAAATGATATTGAATTTGCACATAAACTTAAATTTGGTTCTCATTTGATAGCTGGACTTATTGTCAAAGGTGGCATAGCGAAAACGCAAAAAAACTAGAATATCTCAAGAACGGCTAGTCTTAGAGTAATGGGGTTAGTCTTATTCTTTTTGTTGTCAAAAATCACGTATAAAATAGGAATTTAATTGATATAATTGAGCACACATAGTCCTTTATTTTTATATTTAACGATTTTTGCGGGTCATTTCGCAAAAATAGCCCGTTTCTTTTTCCTGAATCGTACTAGAATAACCTACAAATGATTTATGTACCAAATTTTGTTAAATTTGTATATAAATCACTTGTAGGTCATTGAAATATTATACACCAAATTTTGTTAAATTTGTTCTATTAGTTTTTAGCTAGAGTGGGTAAAGGCAATTTCTGCCGGCCATTTCGCAAAGAAGGCAGATTCTTTTATTACGAATCATACTAAAATCTAATGAACATCAGGATTTCCCGCAAAAAACATACATACCAAATTTTATGAAATTCGGTCCATTAGTTTTTCAATTAGAGTGGATGTAATATTCTCACAGACACACAGAAACATACACAGATACACTCTTACACACACAGACGTCTTCCTAAAAATAGTTTTTTCGTGTTCTAGAAGTCCCAAAACGTGTAGATCCTTCGAAAATTCGAGTTCCGATCTTCGGCACGATTCCAGTACTTTGAATACATACATACACACATATATTATCTGTGTATTATCTGTGTATCTAAATTCTGTGCCTATGCAATTACAATAGTTGTGATTTTAAATGATCCCTAAACTTTTATTATTTCTTCAACGAAGCCTAATTTTAACTTATGCAGAATGCAAATATCTGAAGCGATTGTAAGGTGAGTTACATAAGTATTGCTGAATTTTTTTCACACAAAATTATTTAGCTCTGGAGTCTGGAATACAAGTTATATGAATGAAATATTCATTGATTTTGCATAGAGAATCAGATGATTTATATTTCGATACAGTTTTAAATATTTAAGTATAATAAATTAATGTAGTACTGTGATAATGTAAAAGATATCACCGCTGAATGTATCACATTTTAAAAATTTTTAAATGAAATTGCATTTCAGTTGGAAAGTGTTTCATAATCAATCCTTATGCACGATTGATCTTTCTTGTTATAACTTTATTTTAATGACTATTAAAACTAAATATTGATGCATGTTTACTTATAGTGACTTATCCTTTATTTAGGTCAAATGGATGTGCCTTTATCACAAACTGGCCTTTGTCAGGCTGAAATGTTAGGCTCTCATTTACAGTACCAACAGTATAGTCATGTTTATGCTAGTGATCTCACCAGGGCTGTACAGGTAAACTTATATCATCTATAATTTAAATTGTATAGTATGTATTGTGAACAATGTTTTGTTTCATAAATGTTAAGTCAATAGAATTATTTATTGCAGAGCAGGGGTGATTGTGATTCAAAACTTCTTAAAATTCCGAAAATTTATGCAATCTCTTCCAAAAATTTGAAAGTTTGGAAATTTGCAAAAATTTTCTCTGCTAATTTAAAAATATCACACAAAATGTGAGAATTTCCTCAAAAGATAACAATGTTCAAAGTTTTGTTTTCCTTGAGAAAAAAGTAAAAGAATGTTTGCGATTGAGTTCAAATGCCCTTTTATGTTCAAGGAGTACAGTGCTGTCTACCATTGGTGTTAAAGAGTCCTTGAACTGGTGAATACAGTTTTTACTGTCAATAGAAATATTAAAACAATGTAGTATAAAGTTTCATGGAAGTAGGGAGAGGGAGAAGAAAGGATATTGCTTCATGTCACTTCATGTGTATAGCAGTGGGTGTGGCACGATGTGATATGAAAGCAAGCAGCAGTGAGTAAAAATAAAAACAAAATTTATTACTCGCAAAATAAGTATAAAGAATAATAGCATCACAACTTTGATGCAGCTTACATAAAATACATCAAAAAAGCAATGCTTCAATACTGAGCCTAGCCATAACATATCGGCTATTTACATGACATACATAGGTTAACACCAGCAATCAGCTCAAATCTTATCAAGAGCTTCAGCAACAAGTTCATCCAAAACTACCTCCCAGCAACAAGCTCTTCAACCGTATCACGAGCAGCAAGTTCAAAGCTTAAGCTTCTCTGCTATAGGCTAAACAAAGTGTCATTACCGGCACCAGGCATTTATACCCATCATCTGTTATGACGCTTCCAGAGTGTGCCAATTTCCAGTGATACGGAAAATTAGCATATTCCGGTCAGCTAAAATACAATCTGTGGGAACTCAAATGTAATTCAACTCTGACACTAAACAAATGATTCGAAATCCAAACAGTTAACCAAAAATATCCAATGCTTTAATTTTTTACCCTAACACTATTATGATACGTCGTTTTAAAGATTCAACTTCAGATTTTTTTAATGGTGGCCATGGCCACTAAGAACAGAATTTTTAGTGGCCAACCAAAAAAAGTTGGTGGCCAAAAAAATTTTAATGATGACAGGTGTTTATAATTAAGTTTATATTGACATGCTATATGGCTGTTGAGGTAAGTTCGTGGATTGAAAGTACTTAAAATTATACTCTTATATTGTTATGTTTCGTGGGCACCTTATTTAGAGAAAACATAATGATATAAAAGAAATAAATAAACTTAAATTACAAAAATTGATTTAAATTCATTCAATTCCATTCACTATAGCCATAAGCCCCCCAGGGGGCGGCACCGCCATTGATTGCGGTGTACGGATCTTAGGTCTGTACCTCTGGTCCTCCGTCTGCTGGGGGAAAATCAATCGGGTTACCCTCTCAGTGATGAAGTGGCCGTCGAACCACAGAACTGTTTGGGCCCCGACTCTTCCAGGTGGTCGAGCCCACTGGACTGCGTCTATTCATGACCTGAGCCAAGGGCCGACCGGTGGCTGGTGTCGAGCTTGGCGGGCGTTCTCTCGGACCTCGTCCGGTGAATGGTTTTGCCGAGCCAGCGACCTGGCTGCGGCTCCGCTGGAATGGAGATTTTGCTCCCCGGGTGCTGGCATCAGTAGGCGAAAACCTCACGGTCGTCTGCCAGTTACCCTTGAATCTGTCACTATAGCCATAAAGACAGTAACTAGAAAATGATGGTTTTTTAAAATATGACAGTTACAGAACACAACAAATTAACAATAAAAAAAATAAAGATTTAATAGGGTTGTTATGGCTGAGAAATACATAAAAAACTCAAATATCTCAATTTTTGATAAATTAAGAATTTATAAAAGATTTCTTTGACACAATAACCCTGAAAATATTAGAAAGAATAACTTTTTAAAGAAATTAACAAGGATGCTAAGAGGTTCTGTGTTTTCTAGTTGAATTTTGTAGCTGATATTTCCCATGACTTAAATTCGACTTGATTCTGCAATGAAAATGCCTTCAGATACAAAATATATGCATCTTTGGTATGTACAAAAAGAATGTTATCTCTTTTAAACTATTTCACCTGAATATTAAAAACGAAAATATGGTAATAATTCAGATACTCTAAGGTAGAATAATATGGAGATGGATTGGATAGGATTCCTTTAGCAGGGTTCCTCAATAGCTTCAGCCTTAGTAATTATTGAAAAAGGGACTTTTTCTTAGAAAAAGAAACCCAAAGTGAAAAACAATGAAATGAGTTTCGCAAATAGACTGGATTTTTTAAATTTAAAACTGTAATTATTTCATAAAACTTGATGCAAATTAATAATAGCATAAAAAAATCTATAATATATCATATACAGGTACCTCAGATATGTGGATTTATGAAATGTTGATACCAGTGGCGGCTCGTGAGCGACATGTAGAGGGAGGCGCTCATCTATGTATTTATGCCTATATATATGTTAGTAATATATATATATATATACATATTTGAAATGTAATAATAAGAATTATGTAAAAATAAAAAAATACAATTCAAGTAATATTAACATCACCATAGAAGCAAATTCACGGATATATATATATATATATATATATATATATATATATATATTATTTATATACTTAATCAACTTATTATTATACTTAATCAACTTTTTAGAATTTATAGATTATCAGATAAAAAATTTCATGCTTTGCACATTAATAACCTCAAAATTACCAGTAAAATGTATCAATATCCTGCATATTTAGTCAATAGTATAGTTAATAAGTTTCGATTAGCCTAAAATTCTCATATTCTCCCCTTATTATCTTATTTTAGCCGTACTTCTTCATTCTCCTGCAATTATATTTTCATCTTTTTATCTCGAAGCTTTAACAGTTGAATAACTCATTTTATTGCTTTTGCGCAGTACTGTTTTTATTACTCTCTTTGGCAACAGCAAATCACATCTTTTCATTTTGGCATATGGCAACGATGATCCAGTCATATTTTGCTCGTCATGGTTGCACTGAAGAGGTGCGTTTTGAGGTATTTATGTTTCCTTTATTGTTCCAATCTTTATGCTTGTCGTCCATATAACACAAGTTTATAGATAAAATCTATCTTGTGTTTCAGAAACAAGCATTTTTGTGTTCATTTCGAAAAGATATATGGACCCGATGAGAATTTTTTCGAAATGAACTTTTCGTAAGCCTAATCTCGTAAGCCTAAATCTCCTCCATGTGCAAGCTTTTTTGCTTGATTTTTTTGTTTTCTTATTTGCATTCCTCATTTTTGAAATTTGTTGATTGTCTTTGTCCTTATGACTTGCATTATGTTTTATTATTTCCTCTTTTTGTCTTAATTTCTTTGTATTTGTAGAAAATTTTGGAATAGTGTATTATGAGTTACTACATACATTCTAACTTTGGATTTAATAATTTATTTTTATATTATTTATATATATACAGTAGGTGCCGCTTAATGTGATCGCGGATAATGTTATCATTCGTTTAATGTTATCAGAATCGCGAAGTCCCGAACGCTTGTATATTAACACATGTTAAAAAAATCGGTTTTTGTAATCTGCGCCTTCGCTTATTGTTATCACTTTATCACTTCACTTTCGTCGTTCTTGTACCATTTTCGAATTTTTTTTTTTTTCATTCTCTCAACAAAAAATCCAAACTCCATATACGTAAAAGTAAAGGGAGAATTCCCAAACAGGGGCCCTTTGTGCAGAAATCGCACGTGCAGGAATCGCGGACCTTGGGGCCAGCTCTGCAGGTGGTGATTTCTCTCCCCCTTTTCCCCCTTTGAGAATGGTGTGGGCGTAGGAAAAGCGTTGAGTTCTTTTCTTATCAGTAAGCAAAGTTCTTGGACTGTTATAAGCTGTAGAATTTTTTCTCTCTGTAAATTTGCATTTCAAACTTTATTGCAGATGGTCAAGCATTTTAGCAATGGAAAAAAAACCGCAATGATTTAACTTTTAAGGACAAAATTGACATTTTGATAATTTACCCAAGATGAGTCAAAGAAATGCTGCTGCTGCACTAAAAATCTCTCAGCCATTACTCTGTAAAATGTTAAAGAATCACGACGAGATTGAAAATAAAGCGCAGTTGAACGCAAATTTGAACTGTAAGCGAAGACGTACTGGGAAATGTGAAGAAGTCGAATCGGCTTTGACACTGGTTTGCCAATGTTAGGGAAAAGGATGCACGCATAAACGGTCCTTTAATGCGGCAGAAAGCTGAAGATCTTGCTTCTAAAATGGGCAAAAAAATTTTCGTCGCAACGGACGGGTGGTTTAATCGCTGGAGAAAAAGAGAGAACATTGTGTTCAAACGTACCCATGGGGAATAAAAGGATGCCGCTTTTCCAGCTGCAAAGGCATGGATTTCCAAAGAATGGTCGAAAATAATCGCTGATTATTCACCCGAAAACATCTACAATGCTGACGAAACTGGACTTTATTTTCGTGCCTTGCCAGAACATACGTATCTGTTCAAAAACGAGAGCTCTAAGGGATGCAAAATTTCAAAAGAACGTATAACTGCACTCTGTTGTGCGAGCATGACTGGAAAGAAGAAGAAACTCTTTGTTATCGGAAAAACCAAAAAGCCGAGATGCTTTAAGGATGTTAAGAAATTGCCTGTTGATTATGCTGCCAATAAAACAGCGTTGATGACAGTTGCTCTATTCAGCGAATGGCTTCTAAAGTGGGACAAAGAATTAGATCACAATATCATCGTACTTGTAATGCCAGAAATGTAAAGTAATAAATATTTGGAAGGATTAAAAAATAATGGAACCAGGAATGCGGGCGGATTATCCCCACGCTAAGCAGATGGGCGATAATATACAGGTGGCCCCATATCTTACATACCACGCCCATGTTTACATACCACGTTAAGCCGTTTGGCGGCAACCGAGACGGCGACGCCATGTCTACGGATTAGCCCTCAGCTCTAGATTTCAGCACGTGGACCGCCGACCGAAAAAGGGATATAAGTGAGAGTTGCTCGAAGTGGGGGTCAGAATTGGTCAAGGCAGGCTGTTGGAGTTAGACTAGTCAAGAAGAAGCGACGGTAGCAGAGTTAAGAGTTGTGTGTGCGTCTCTGATATAGGAATTCGAAGGAGAGCTCATGTTCATCTGGTATTGCAAGTGTAAAGTGTGACAAAGCATCGGTGTTACCCAAGTTATATGAAAGAAGATCAGGTACCGTACAATTAAACTATATGAGGATAACCTCTTTGTCTAAATTTGTGTTTTTAAGGAAAAGCTAATTAATGCATCCCACCACGTGCTCCAACCAAATATCAATTCATCTGGCATTACACCCCCCGAACTACCATTGAGATGTATTTCACTATGTGTGATATTTATTTAATTTGTAAAACTAAAGAGTGTAAACTGAGTATGTGATAAATAAATGTTTGTTCCTTTACTATTAACCTTAATTTTTAGTTTGTTAACTTAGTATCCCGTTAAGCACAGAAATAGGTGGGTTTTGCGGCCACCAACGCAATGTACACAGCAGTAAGTTAGAACAGATTACATGTATAATTAATATACTAATAAATAATTAATTTAATGTAAAATGCATTTTTGACAATATTAATTTTAATCAACAAAAATAATAATCGGCACATTTGGTGCTCGTGACTTTAGCAGTAACGGGAATAAAATAAGGATTTATGAAATTAATAAAAATAAAAGGAATAATAATAATAAAAAATAAATATTGATAAGGTTGGACAACTGGTGGCGACATAGATGATTGTGAAAATATTGTGCACAATTCTCATTTCTCCTTATGTTATATGTATGATTATGTAAAGTTTTATCAATGAAATTGAAAAAATGTTTCTTCTAAATGAGATCGAAGGTATAATTAGAAAAATGGGATATAGGAATGGGACCAGTTAAAAAAGTGGTGAAAAGTTCAATTATAACAAGGAGTTCAAGTTTGAAAGAAGATTCAAAAATATCAAATAAAAATTATAGTAAATTGGATAGAAATAATAAAAATATGGATATTCCAGTAATGCAGATCCTGCCATTATTTAGTGGGAGTAAGGAGGAAGATATAAATTTCTTTATAAAACAATTTGATGAATTAGCGGAGTTAGCAAGTTGGAAGGAAGAGCATAAAGTGGCTATCATTAAAACCAGATTAAAAGATAAGGCTATGCAGTTTTTAATTCAAAACCCTGAATTACAAAACGAAAAGGAGTTTGATAAAATAAAAATATTACTAATAAAAAAAATTTCAAACAGAATAACGATAACACAAGAACAGGACGCTTTCAATAAAATAAAACAAACGCCTGATATGTCAGTGGACGAGCTTGTGCTAAAAATAAAAAACGCAGCGCGTAAATTTTTGAACCTTAAGGATACAACAGATGGAGAGGTAGAGAAAATAACCAATAAAATAATGTTGGGAAAATTCATTAGCGCATTACGCCCTGATTTGGCAATTGAAGTGAAGAAAAAAGATCCGCAGCGGTTTGAAGATGCCATAAAAGATGCCGAACTGTTTGAAATAATTCTTAATGATAGGACTCCAGAAGAATCACATAACGAACTGAAAGAAATGTTACTTACAACACAGGTTCAAGATTTGACTTTAGAAATTAATAAATTAAAATTGCAAAATATACCAAATCAATCCATGGAACGAGCTGTTTTTTGCATAGGGTGCGGAAAAAATGGACATTATTTCTCAGATTGCTGGTACAATGAGTGTAATACTGCATTTGCAAGGAATCCCAAACGAATGAATTATCAGCAGTATGGGTTGGAGCAAACAAATTATATCAGAGGAAACAGAAACGAAAATCTCAGAAATTTTGAACGAGGAGGATATAATAGAAATAATAGGGAATATCAAGGAAATAATAATGATCAAAGAAATTATTACGATCAATTAGAAACCAACGTAGAAAATAGAGAGAGGCAAAGTATAAGAGGAAATTTTAGGGGGCGCAACGGAAGAAATATAAGATCAAACACATATGAGAGAAACAATAATAATAGTAATTTAAACTAAGAGCTGGAATTTGGGACCAAGGAACGAATCGTACAAATTCCAGAGAAATAAATAAATTCGGTTCACAAACATATAGAAATAACAAAAATGGAGATGACTGGCAAAACTATACAAATTTGGAGAGAGGACAATATTATGAAAATAATGATAAAGCAAAATATGATACCAAAAGTATCCTTTCAAGCGAATGTGAGAACGTATCTAGCCCACAATTACCGATGGTAGAAATAGATTGCAAAGGAATAAAAATAATAAGTGTAATTGATAGTGGGGCTCAAGTTAGTATTATAGATTTGGAAACATTTCAAAAACTAAAACAGAATAGAAATGTAAAAATAAAATACATAACCAGAAGAGTAATACTTCAGACGTTTACTAAAGAAAATATAGAATTTTTAAATTGCATTCAATTTTCATTTAGAATTGGGGAAAAGGCATGCAAAAATTATTTTTTCGTGACAAAACAGAACTTTCAGGGGCAATATAAAATGCTTTTAGGCTACGACTTTTTATCCTCACATAAAGCAATTTTAAATACAAAAGATAACGAAGTACAATTTGGGAATACTGCGATTAAATTGTATAAAAGTGAAAATACAAACCCAATACAGAATTCGAAACAAAAACCACAAAGCCAGGGAATTCGCGATGAAAATAGATATAATAGTAATTATGAAAATTATAATACTGATGACGACGAATATGAGGAAATAAATAGTTGTTATAATGAATCCAATAATGAGAATGAAGATAGAATAAGCGATGATAATGATGATGACGAATATGAGGAAATAAATAATTGTTGTAATGAATTCAATAATGAGAATGAAGGTAGAATAAGCGAGGATAATGAAAGCGATAACGATAGAAAAAACGCTAATATGCAAAATTGTAGCACTCGCGATAATGTAAATGATGAAAAATGGTTACCAAGTTCTAATGAAAGTAATAAGAATAAGAATGTTAAAAAGAAAGAGGAAAAGCAGATTTTCGCTAAATTGAAAAGAAAAATAACATTAAAGCCAGGGGAGTCAGAAATAGTCCAATTGATTTTGTCACAGGAATTAAATGAGGGACAGGATGTTTTATTTTCTCCAATAAAAATGGCAAGAACATTAATCACGGATGAAGCGATCCAAAGTATAGAAAATAAAAATAAGATTAGAATGTTGTTATACAATGAAAAAAATTGCCAAATTACACTTAATAAAAATATGAACGTGGGTATAATAACAGAACAAATCGAAATTGTTGATACAAAAAATAAAAGCAGTAAACCCACGTTGGAAATTAATAATATTCAAAATTTAAATAAAACAGATTATCAACAAATTCGGGAATTAAGAAAGAAAGAAATATCTCCAGACGATTTTCAAGTACAGGACTTAAATAAGGAAGATAGAAATAAAGTTATTGCATTAATGATGACCAATACAGAGGTTTTTTCAAAGTCATATGCTACCCTAGGTAAAACATCAGCAATAGTACCGAAAATCGAACTTATGCACAATTATCCTATTCAGAGTCGACCATACCCAATTCCGAGAGCAGTACGAGAAATTGCGCAAAAAGAAATTAGGGAATTATTGGAAAATGACATTATTGAAAGTTCACAAAGCACGTACGCTAGTCCCATTATTCTTGTAAAGAAACCAAGTAAACCAAATGAAGAACCTAAATATAGACTTGCTATTGATTATAGGGCCATAAACGCGTATTTACCACTTTTGCCAATAAACTTACCAAAGGTGAAGGATATATTACAAAATATCGCTGGTAGTAAAATTTATACAGTTATGGATTTGAAGGCGGCGTTTTTTCAGATCGAGCTAAGAAAACAAGATAGAAAGGCCTTAACGTTCACAACTTTTATGGGAAATTTTAATCCTAAAAGAATTCCGTTTGGTCTTAAAAACTCAGGAGCATATTTTCAACTTTTAATGAACAAAGTGTTAGGAGATCTATCAGAGTTAAAAATATACTTTTACTTAGATGACTTAGTCATATGCGCACAAAATAACGACGAAATGTTAGAGAAAATCAAAATTGTTTTCCAAAGATTGAAAGAAAATAATTTAACACTCGACCCGGCGAAGTTACAGATATGCAAATCGCAAATTGAATTTTTAGGATATAAAGTAAATGCGAATGGTATAAGCCCATCAATAAAAAACTGTGCAAAAGTGCAAAATTTCAAACAACCCCAAACGGTTAAACAAGTAAAAAGCTTTCTTGGGGCAACAAACTATTTTAGAGGTCTGATAAAAAATTATGCACAAATTGCAGAACCGTTGGTAAATTTGACAAAAAAGAATGTTAGGTTCGAGTGGAATAATGAATGTAGAAAAGCTTTTGAAAAATTAAAAAATGCAATTTTTAAAGAACCAGTTGTAAGACAGCCTGATGAAGTAAACCCGTTTGTCTTAACTACGGATGGCTCAGGTAAGGGAATTAGTAGTATTTTGATGCAAAGGGTAAATGGAGTCGATCATGTTATCGAATTTTATTCAAGACCTGTGAACCCGGCAGAGAAGCGTTATCCTGCAATAAAGCTAGAATTGCTAGCTATACACGCATCCTTACAACACTTCAGAGAATATCTGTTCGGAAGGAGTTTCACCTTGCTGAGTGACGCAAAATCCCTTATGTACCACATAAAATTAGATAAAATGCCAAATATCATATCGAGGTGGCTAATTGACATAAGTCAGTATGATTTTAAATTCAAATATCAAAAAGGTGAAAATAACGCAAGTGATTATTGCTCGAGATATGTATTTCACAATGATAACCAAATCAAATATGTAAATACTTTAATTAAAAATGATGAGATAAATGTGGAGAAAATATTAGAGCAACAAATGGTAGATGAGTAATTAAGTAAAATTGGTAGATGAGTAATTAAGTAATTAAGTAAAATTAGAGAGGAATTACAAAAAGGAAGAAACCGATATCACAATAACAAGGTATACTATATTGATAGCCAAAATAAACTGTTAATGGTAAAGAAGGAAAATAAAAGACAAACGTATAGGAAAATAAATGAGAATAAGATTGTAATACCGCACTCGCTAAAGGGAAAGATAATAGAGATAGCACATTTCCCTCATTTCGGAGTAAAAAAGACATACCAATTACTTTCAAGAAAATATTTTTGGATAGGGGCTTTCCAAGACGTGGAAAATTTTTGTAAGTCTTGTAATCAATGCTTATTAGTAAAACACAAAAATATACCACCAGCCAGACTTCAGGCTATGCCAGAAATATTAAAACCAGGAATATATTTACAACTGGATTGCGTAGGAAAACTACCGCGCAGTAATGGAGGAAATAATTTTGTAATTACAATTGTAGACATGTTTTCACGATACTTTGAGGCCTATGCAGTCAGAGACATTACTGCTAAAACAATAGTGAATAAGCTAACAAACTTCGTGACAACTTATGGAGTTCCAATTATTATTCAAAGCGATAATGCTCAAATTTTTAAAAGTAAAGAATACATAGATTTTACAAATGCATTAAATATTGAAAGGCGATACAGTTCGGTTTATTTCCCAAGTTCTTTAGGTCGTTGTGAAAGAATACACAGAGACATGAAACAATGTATAATGTGTTTGTCAAAGACTACGTTTGAATGGGATGAATCTTTAAAATGGTTTAAGTTTTATGTGAATAACACTATTAACAGTAATACAGGATTTGAGCCTTCATTCCTGTTCTATCTTAGAGATTTATCATTGCCATTTGAAAATATTAAACAAACAAACATACCAAGTAAGGAAGAAATAGATATAATGTATAGTGATGTAAATAATTATAAAAATTATGTGGCACAGCATTTAAAAAATATAGATAAAGTCGTGAAAGACGCATCGGAACAACAAAAGCTGATAAATGACAAACAAATAAAGAAATATAAAATAGTGAGAAAAAACAATATATTTATAGGAGCGACAGTGTACCTAAAAAAGTTCCTAAAACCAAGGGTATTAGAGGATCGATATGATGGACCATTTAGAATTACGAAATTAGTCCGAAATAATAATGTTATAATATGTCTTAAAAGTGATGAAAATAAAACTTATAAAGTGCGCATAAATAAACTATACATGGCAGCGGAGCGAAAACAATATTTGAAAGATAGTGACGAAAGCGAATCAAACCACACACACACACAGGACAAAGAAAAAAATCAAAATGAGAAAGTGATTAGAAATAATGATCAAAGTCAGATTAAGGAAGGGAAGGTCACTAAAGAAAAGCAATTAAACTGTGAAAATAATAGAAATGATGATGAGGTTTGTTATAATGCCAGAGGGTATAATTTTCGCCCTCGAATTGTTGTAAATAGTAATTTCATAAAACAAAGAATATGAAAAATATGTAAAAAGTTTGTAATTAATGTCATAAATAGAAAGTGATAATTGAGTGTATATGTATATGTTTTTATGTTTTAAATTGTGGATATAAGTATATTTCAAAAAGTATGTTATGTATTTCTGACATTACATATATGGCAAGTTAAAAAAAAAAAAAAAAAAAAGTGAAATAACAAAGTAATTTATAAATAATATGGTGGTATGGAATTCAACCATAACCAAGAATCGGAAGTTGATAGTTGCACTACTACAATATGTTACAAAATGAAATGATAACAAGAAAATGTATAATAATAATAAAGTAATGAATGCTGTTATGTAATGATATGTCGTATGTAAATAATTATGTAAAAGGAGAAATGAAAATTATGCATTGCAAATAATATATATCAAAATTTACAATTTAATAATAATGTGAATGTTGGTAATCCTCATGTAATTTATGGTACATTATGTCAATTGTGAATAATGGACTAACTTGACAGGGAACTATCAAGAAACTACAAAGAACTATCAAAGCTATGAGTTGTACGAGGCTAAAAAGTGGAACTCAGCCTTTCTCACGATGGATGAACTTATGTGTTTGCGAGGAACCATTGTGAACTTAATTTCTTACCACTCGGGTGAAACTGTGGGAGAGTAACTTTTGGACTTTTTTTTTCGCGGGGGGGGGGTGAGAATGTAATGCCAGAAATGTAAAGTAATAAATATTTGGAAGGATTAAAAAATAATGGAACCAGGAATGCGGGCGGATTATCCCCACGCTAAGCAGATGGGCGATAATATACAGGTGGCCGCATATCTTACATACCACGCCCATGTTTACATACCACGTTAAGCCGTTTGGCGGCAACCGAGACGGCGACGCCATGTCTACGGATTAGCCCTCAGCTCTAGATTTCAGCACGTGGACCGCCGACCGAAAAAGGGATATAAGTGAGAGTTGCTCGAAGTGGGGGTCAGAATTGGTCAAGGCAGGCTGTTGGAGTTAGACTAGTCAAGAAGAAGCGACGGTAGCAGAGTTAAGAGTTGTGTGTGCGTCTCTGATATAGGAATTCGAAGGAGAGCTCATGTTCATCTGGTATTGCAAGTGTAAAGTGTGACAAAGCATCGGTGTTACCCAAGTTATATGAAAGAAGATCAGGTACCGTACAATTAAACTATATGAGGATAACCTCTTTGTCTAAATTTGTGTTTTTAAGGAAAAGCTAATTAATGCATCCCACCACGTGCTCCAACCAAATATCAATTCATCTGGCATTACACCCCCCGAACTACCATTGAGATGTATTCCACTATGTGTGATATTTATTTAATTTGTAAAACTAAAGAGTGTAAACTGAGTATGTGATAAATAAATGTTTGTTCCTTTACTATTAACCTTAATTTTTAGTTTGTTAACTTAGTATCCCGTTAAGCACAGAAATAGGTGGGTTTTGCGGCCACCAACGCAATGTACACAGCAGTAAGTTAGAACAGATTACATGTATAATTAATATACTAATAAATAATTAATTTAATGTAAAATGCATTTTTGACAATATTAATTTTAATCAACAAAAATAATAATCGGCACAGTACTCATCGATAACTGCAGAGTCCACGATGTAAATGTCACATTAAAGCATATCAAAATCATTCTCCTACCGGCCAACACTACATCACTTATCCAACCATGTGACCAAAGAATAATTCGTGCAATGAAAGCGTATTACCGTGGAGAAATGCGCACTAGGGTTTTGGAAAATATGGAAGGTACGGAACAACTGAGTGCAAACGCGTTAGCAAAGAAGACGAATGTCCTTCAGGCTCTCCATCTTTTGACAATGTCGTGGGATCGAGTGTCCGAGAATACAATTAAGAACTGTTTCTCGCACGGTGGATTCGTTAAAGCGGACGAAGGTATGGATGTACCGGAATTTGATGAAACAGTACTCGTACCATCCGACATGACTGAAAATGACTTTGCAGAATGGATGTCTATAGATGAGAATGCCCAAGTGGCTACAACAATGACTGATGAAGATGTATGCCGAGCTGTATCGTGTTCTATCGAAGAAAATGATGAAAAAGCATCGGATGAAGATCAGGACGAAGCTGAAAACCTTGTTGAGAATCCTCCAACTGCTACTGAAATGAGAGAGGCTCTCCGTATTTTGGGACTTGGAGTGCAACACAGAGGCACTGCTGGGGACTTTCGCGAACAGTACAGATATGAAAGTTTTATAAATAATTTGCTGAGACAAAATACAAGGCAGACAACTTTGAAAGACTTTTTTTAATTGATCTATTTTAACGATTTGTTTAAAATAGTGTGTGTGAATCTTTTAAATCTTAGTGAATCTTTTAAATTTGTAGTAGCTGCAAAAGTACAGTAAATATTAACTTTTAAAATCAAAATTTCATGTTTCTGATACTTTTTGTTTATTGTTATCAATCGGTTATTGTTATCAAATGGCATCTGTCCCAAAGCGATCACATTAAGCGGCACCTACTGTATTATATATATATATGTATATATAAAGCATATGTATATACATATACGTATTTTGGGCATAGCAACGGGAGTATTAAAAATATAAATGACGGATGTATTAAGTAAAATAACGTACCTCCCACCTGCTCGCTCGTTCATAAAAAGCCTGGACACATGGAACGTATCTTTCCTAGTGAAAAACATTGCATAGTCCTAATTTAAGTAAAATTGTAGGGGCTAGTTAAACTAAAAGTTTTGCCCAGGGAGTTGACTAAAAAATATGCAGATTCTGGCGATACGTACTGATGGTTCAGACACTATAGCCACCCGTAAAATCAAAATCGGTGGATTAGGAGGCGAGATAGAAAACTGGGGGGGGGGGGGGTAACCAAAGTAAGAGTTACGCTCGGAGATTTGTCATATTAAAGTTGCATATCCAGGTGACATGTACAAATGGTAGAGAAACTCACTACAGCGACAAGCCGAACCAAAATCGATCAATTAGAAGCAGATATGTAAAATTCTGGGGACTAGTTAAACTAAAAGTTATACCCAGGGGTTGACACAGAAATATGTGTATCCAATTGAAATGTACAAATGTTGCTCAGACTATATAGTCACCAGCAGAATCAAAATCGCTCAATTAGAAATTGAAATGTAAAATTATGGGGACTAGTTAAACTAAAAGTTAAGCCCAGGGGTTGACGCAAAAAACGTATGTATTTTATATCCATCAAATATGTATATCAAGTTAATATGTACATGTGGGTCAGAGACTATAGACACCATCTGAATCAAAATCGCTTTATTAGGAGTCGAGATGGATAAGTGTGTGTGTGTGTGTGGGGGGGGGGGGGGCTATTTGAAGTAAAAGTTACGCTCAAAGATTTCTCACTATAAAGATGCAGATCCAGGTGACATGTGCTAATGGTGCAGACACTATAGCCATCAGTAAAATCAAAATCGCGAAATAAGAAGGCGAAATAAGAAATTTGGGGGGCTACTTCAATTTAAATATAAGCCTAGGGCCAATATTATAAGTCTAGAGCCAATTTGGGGGCTACCAATATAGTCGCCAGCGGTCGGGCCAAAATTTCCAGAAAAACGACGTCAGATAAAAGGATCATGTTGAAAATTTAATTTTTAAGTTTTTTAACAAATACTTAGAATTTCTTTAATTTTTAGGCATTTTTTAATGTTAAATAGCTGAAAAAGTAAGACAGCTGGGTAAGTCAACTCAAACTAAATGTCCGAAACAACACATTTATGAAAGTGTCACTAAAAATAGCCTATATGTCACAGTGTGCCAAAAATTGGAAACTCGTGACGTTTAAAGAATTATTTTGAAGTCAAACATATTGAAATTCGTCACCAGCAGATCAACCAGAGCATAGAAATAAATCCCTTCCGGAAGAACAGAACAACAGATAAACTACATCAGAAATGACGAAATGCGAAACAACTTCAATAATTAAGACAACTGGGTGGGACAAACGATCCCTCAAACTGAGTGCCCTAAACAAGACACTTTATTCACGATGGCCAGAAACCCCTAAAATATCATACCCCCCCCCCTTCCCATCACCACACACGTACACTTAATTCTCTCATTTGTTCAAATGTTTATTTAAACTTCCAAATTTATAACAAAGACGAGAATGAGAACAAACACATTCTTAAATGTAGAAAATTGAAGCCAAATTAGCGAACTGAGCCAATTTGAGAAGTCCCTCTTCATGTTTTTCTACTCCTCTGTTTCTTTTTGGCTGGGGCGCGCTCAGTCCCGCGACACAATCTACTAGTAAATCTGCAATGTCTGGTTTTTTTTCACGCCAAATTTCTAATATTGCTCCTATACCATTCTTTCACTCAGGATATGTCGACGGTAGGGACGCGGCTTTAAAAATATCCCTATATTTTCCCCTATGTGTTGGAAATTCTGTGCAATACAGCTTTCGTGAGTCGACTTTCTCCGAAGAAAGGTGTAGTGCTGCCATCTAGTGGCATTTTCATAACTTATTTTTAATAATTCTCGATTTAATTGAACCAAAAATTCAGATTTTTTCAATAGAAATTGTAATAAATCTGTATAACTAAAAAAATAATTTGGGGTGATTACTCAATGGTGTCGCGCGTACTCGCGGCCCCCCCAATGGCCGCCACTGGTTGATACGGACATAAAAATGTAAATCCTACTATAAGTGAATGAATATTTGTCTATGCAAACAGATTGCATAAGTAGAAAATGTTTTCAAAATTAAACAAAAGATAGAGAATCACGTACAAATGCCTTTTTTTTCGATTCTGCTGCAAAATATTTCTTCATTTCATTAATAATACTTTTTAAAAATAATTTTTCCATATAAAATTTGAAATAATTTGAGAAATTATAGTCGATGCAAACAGATTGCAAAAGTGGAAAATATTTTTCTCATTAGACTACATATACCGAGGAATGAGTACAAATTCAGTTTTTCACGATGTTTATTAATAAAATGATGGACTGCAAAATAGCCCATCATTTTATTAATAATACGTTTGAAAAATAGGTTTTGTGTATAAAATATGAAATAATTTAAGAAATTGTAGTCGATGCAAACAGATTACAAAAGTGGAAAATAGTTTTCTCATTAAATGACTTATGCCGAGGATTGCGTACAAATGTAGTTTTTCGCGATGCTTGTTAATAAAAATAGTTCTTCAAAATAATCCTTCATTTTATTAATAATACATCTGAAAAAAAAACTTTTTTGTATATAAAACGAAATAATTATAAAAATTTTAGTCCATGCAAATAGATTGTAAAAGTGGCTGAAAGACAGTCATTGTCCTTTTTTCTCCGGACACAGTGGGAATCGCCGTTTGCGAGTGCCAATTTCACAGTCGAAGAGAAACAGATCTCAGATGTAAGAAAGGGGAAAATTTGATCTCAAAACTCATGGCTTTATTCCAATTTTGTGACATTTTTTTGTTTGTTTACTTGTTTGAGGAGAGGGGGGGGTGTAGAAAACCCAGACCACACGACCAACCCATAGGCTAATGGTAGCTTTCTGTGTGGCCGGAGAAGGGGGGGTGTGAAAGCCCCAGGCCGTCCGGCTCGTCCAGAGGACTTGGAGCAACAGAATGGACGACCGGGGAGAGGGGGGGGGGGGGGGGTATGACATTCATGATTGATTTCATGACTTATCAGGATTTTCGTGATCTATAAACATCCTATGAACAGGGAAAAGGATTTTCGACTTTGGAAAGAAGAAAATTTCTGGGACAAAGAAAAACAACGAAAAAGCGTGGAAGTACTTGGAAAACAAAATTATATTCAATTGAATTTGTGACAGGCACGTGCAGAGACACACACGTTTAGAGTTTTCACTAATTTAGGAGTTCATAGTACGTGACTATGACGTCCAAATGATGCGACTTGAAAAGGGCGAGGTTATTATAACAGAGACTGTACATTCTCCCTCCTACTACGCCAATAAAAATGTCAGCTAATGAGACCATAGTATGTGACTATGACGTCCTAATGATGCGACTTGAAAAGAGCGAGGTTATTATAACAGAGACTGTACATTCTCCCTCCTACTACGCCAATAAAAATGTCGGCTAATGAGACAGTTTGAATTAGTTTACGGCAGTGGAACTACCGTCCCCATCCCCTCAGTGTGGCAAAATCACAATTGATTGCGGTTCGTGCGTTACGGATTTGGCTCGCAGTCCGCGAGGCAATCGGCCGGATTTACCGGTCGCCTGTATCGTGGGATAGAAAGGATTTTCTGGAGAAATTTTGGTCACCAGAAATGGTGACTTATTGCAATAATTTTAGCCCCTCAGGGGTTCACTTCTTTAGTGAATACGGGTGTTGCAATCCCGAGGTACCTTAGCAATCCTTTTCTTTCCTTTTTTCTTTCTCTCTCTTTCTTTTTCCTTTTCCTTTTTTTTTTGTCTATCCTCCTTTCCCCTTCTTTTTTGTTTTGTTCTCCTTTTGTGTTTTGTGTTTCTTGTCCCTCTCAGCTGCTGGTGTCATCAATGCCGAGCCCTTAGTAAACATCACATCTGCTCTATGGGCCCTAGTACCACTCTTCGGCCTCTGCCGTAAGGTACACCGTTTGGGCTCGGGAATGGGTTCATGTGGGTGTGATGCGAAAAGGGTAGAGCTGCGTGCACCAGTAGTTTTGCTTTTGAGAAACGTTTGCAGTAAACGGTTCCAGAGGTGAGTCCCTTGGTTGCGTTGGTTGGATGGTGGAGAGTGTTTCATATCGAGAAATCCCCCGTGGATCCTTGCTGGTCCATGGGCCCTGTGCACCAGGTGCACGTTATGGCCCGCTCTCCATCATCTGGCTTTGCGAATGACTCCGGCGGTTACACTTGGCACGTTAGAAAAGTGTGGGGAAACGGAGCCTGGCGGGGGCTCCGATTGAACTGGAAGGAATCCGTGGTTTTTCCTTTAGTGGTTACAAGCATGGAGAATTCGAGAATGCTTTTGGCCTCGGATTCTTCATGCTTTTCTAGTGAAAATTCTAATGCTTCCTTGCCTTCCAAGGCAGGATCTCTTAATTGAGCGGATAGAGTGGATACCTCTAGCGTTTCCGTATCCTTGGGACATAAAACTAATGATAGTAGTATGAACGTAAATACAGGTATTTTACAAAGAACTAATGAAATAGATAATCATAAAATGACTACAACTGAAGCAAAGTATTTCGTTATGAAAAGAATAGATGGATCATTCAATAACGTTTCACCCTTTTTGATTCAAAAAGGAATACTCAGTACTGTTGGGGAAGTGGAAACTATAAAGAAGCTCAGATCTGGTGACTTGTTAGTTAAAGTTTTGTCTACCGCACAAGCTAAAAATATACTTTTATTGAAAACCCTCGCAAATATTCCCGTGTCCGTGACTGCCCATAGTACATTAAACTTCTCTCGTGGGGTTATTTCAGAACCAGACCTTACACATATACCTGAAACTGAAATCCTTGACAATCTAAAAGACCAAAAAGTTAGCTCTGTACGACGAATCTCTGTAAGACGAGATGGAACAATGTTTCCAACAAAACATCTTATACTGACTTTTGACACCCCAGTCTTACCTAAATATTTAAAAGTAGCCTACCTCAGATGCCCAGTACGGCCATATGTGCCAAACCCATTAAGATGCTTCCACTGTCAGAGATTTGGACATCCAAAAACTTCCTGTCGTGCTCCTAAAGTGGTGTGTGCACGCTGTGCAGAACACGGACATGACAGTGAGGGATGTACATCTACCCCAAAATGTGTTAATTGCGAGGCTGAACATCCATCTTATGCCCGCTCATGTCCAAAATGGGTTTTTGAGAAAGAAATTCAAACTCTAAAAACATCCAGTAATATTACTTACCCAGAAGCACGTAAACTGATTGAAGCAAGAACACCAAAAATAGGCATATCATACTCAACTGTTGTCAGAAACAGACAAACAAAATCTGCTGGCATACAAACTGAAGTTACATCAGTAGGCACACAAACCGAACCTGACTTCAACTTTATGCAATTAATCCCTAACCAACAAACTAACGAAACAAAACCTGTCCCTTCTGTAAACACTGCTGTTTCAAGTACTAAACAAAAGCAAAAAACTTCAATCCCATTAGCCACTTTCAGACCTGCTTTCACACAACAAAAAGCTGCAGTAGTAAGTACCAGTGGAAAAAAAGGAGTTAATACTTTAGAAGAGAAAACAAAAACAAACAAAAAACATAAATTAAAGAATACTAGAGACAGTCCTTTGGAGAAAAAATCCGTCAAAAAAACAAACATTCACGAAAATCATAGCCAAGATGATGACGAAGTACAACTGTGTGCTTCCGAGGATGAAGGGATGATAACAGATGTGTCATCCTCTTCCTCTACTCAGAAAAAAGAGACCACCTCCCATCGGCCCAAGAAAAAAACCTGAATATGGCTTTTTTGCTATCTTGGAATTGCCGTGGGTTGCAGAACAAGTCGGTGGAGATCAAGAATTTAATTAATACTTTCCAACCTATTTGTGTTTGCCTTCAAGAGACTATGCTAAAATCTAGCAGTAATTTTAATATTAAAAATTTTAATTGTATCCGTAAAGATTTTAATATGAACAGTAGAGTATCTGGGGGAGTTGCTTTGTTAGTCTCACAAGACTACCCTTCTTCCATATTACAACTCACCACAAATCTACAAACTGTTGCTGTTCGGATCCATGTAAATAGATTGATTACTGTATGCTGTATTTACTTACCACCAAATGATCACATAAATTCTAGAGAACTTGATAATTTGATTCGCCAACTTCCTGCACCATTTGTGATACTCGGTGACTTTAATGGCCACAATCCCCTTTGGGGAAGTCTAGACACAAATTGCAGAGGACAACAAATTGAGCAATGTGTCAGGGATCACAATTTATGCATTTTTAACAATAATGAATGCACCTATTTTCACCAACCTAGTAGGACTTTTCACAGTATTGACCTTGCCATCTGTTCTCCCTCTCTCCTTCCTTACTGGAATTTTGCAGTTGATAAAGATCTTCACAATAGTGACCACTTCCCTATCATGCTCTCTAACAGTCAATTCAGATCGACTATAAAACCATCTCAGTACATATTTTCAAAAGCTGATTGGGCGAAGTTTACTTCCCTAGCTCTGATCACTGATGAAGCTATTCAAAGCATTGACATTGATACAGCTGTAGAAAATGTTGCAGATATCCTTATAGAGGCTGCGGATGCTGCAATTCCAAAACGTGCAGGTAATATATCTAAGCATCGTTTCCCTTGGTGGAGTGACGAATGTCGTGAGGCTTATAAAAAGCAAAAGAAAGCTTGGTCAATTTTCAGGAGGTCTCCTACCACTGAAAACCTAACTGCATTTAAACATGCAAAAGCGTTTGCTCGCAGGATACGCAGAAGAAGGCAGAAAGAGTCATGGGAAAAATATGTTAGTGAAATAACATCTTCCACTTCTAGTAAAATTCTATGGGAGAAAGTCAAAAAGTGTACAGGGAATTATAGTAATCACTCCATAGCCATTCTAAATCATAATAGCACAACTATAAGTTCGCCATATGACATTGCAAATGAAATTGCCAAAGAATTTGCAAATATTTCAAATGCATCAAATTACTCTGAACCGTTTTTAAAACACAAACTTCAGTCTGAAAATAAACCTATTGTTTTCCCAGAAGCTAGAAACTTACCTTATAACATGCACTTTACAATGTCAGAGTTGGTGACTGTTTTGTCCCAAACACACAGAACTTGCAGTGGACCTGATAAAATTAACTATCTCATGCTTAAACACCTCTCCCATTACTCCTTATTGAACCTCTTATACCTGTTTAACAGAATTTGGCATGAACATAAATTCCCTAGGTCATGGCAAAGAGCCATCACAATTCCCATTTTAAAACCAGGTAAGGACCCTCAAAGCCCTTTAAGTTATCGGCCTATAGCTCTCACAAGCTGTGTATGTAAACTTCTAGAAAAAATGGTTAATGCCAGGCTTGTACACTTTTTAGAGAGTAACAAGTTATTATCACCCCACCAAAGTGGCTTTCGTCGAGGTAGATCTACCATTGATAATCTTACCTCATTAGAATCACAAATTAGGACTGCCTTTCTTAGGAGAAATCATTTAGTCTCAATTTTTTTTTATATTGACAAAGCCTATGATCGAACATGGCGCTACGGTATTATTAAGGACATTTATGATTTTAATCTAAAAGGTAATCTTCCTATTTTTATTCAAAACTTTTTATCACACAGGACATTCCAAGTGCGCATTGGTTCAACACTCTCACGCACACACGTACAAGAGGAGGGTGTGCCACAAGGAAGTGTCTTGAGTGTGACACTCTTTAATATAAAAATAAATAGTCTTTTAAACAGTTTGCCAGTGTCTGTCCATAAAAGTCTGTATGTGGATGATCTGCAAGTTGCCTACCAAGCTCACGATATGCGTACTGTGGAAAGACAATGTCAAGCCGCCGTAAATAACATCTTACGATGGGCAAATGTGAATGGGTACGGGTTTTCCACTCAAAAGACTTGTTGTGTTCATTTCACCAGAAAACGTGGTATCCACTCACCCCCAGAAATCTTTATGGGAGGTGTAAAGATTGCTGTAGTAGAGGAAATAAAATTTCTAGGGGTTTGGTTCGATAAAAAGCTTACTTTCTTGCCCCACATCCAGAAACTGCGAAATAAATGTGAGAAAGCTCTTAACATCTTAAAAGTCCTCTCAAATACTAAATGGGGTGCAGATTTTACTTCCATGCTTCGCATCTACAGAGCTGTTATTCGGTCAAAACTAGATTATGGTTGTTCTGTGTATGGATCAGCACGAACATCAGTGCTAAAAAAGCTTGATCCAATTCACCATAAGGCATTACGTATATGCTCAGGAGCCTTTAGGACATCTCCAGTTCAAAGCATATATGCTGTCTCTAATGAGCCATGTTTACAATTAAGGCGTGAACAGCTGGCACTGAATTATTATTTTCGTATCATGTCCGTACATAACCATCCGTTACAACGTGCATTCCTTGATGATCATTATGATCGACTGTATGACCACAGACCTTCATGCATTCCTATTTTTGGCAAGCGGATACGCAATATAGTAGAAACTACCCCTTTAGTAGAGCTTTATGTTCGAAAAACAAAGTTTTTTGAAACACCTCCATGGTATGTTAACAATTTCACCTTTCTCAACCCTTTTTGTAATTTTACGAAGACTAACACCATTCCGGCTATTTATGTGCAATTGTTTGCTGAACATAGGAATCTGTATAAGGAGTTTACTCCTGTTTTTACAGATGGTTCCAAAGCAGGAGATTATGTTGGTCTAGCTTATGTTTGCAACAATACTATAAAGTCTTATAAACTACATGCATCTTGCTCTATTTTTACAGCTGAGATTATGGCTATTTACCAGTCCCTAATCTTCATCTCTTATCAAAAGTCCAAAAAGCACATTATATATACTGACTCATTGAGTTCTTTACAGCTTTTATCATCGAAGAGAGCTATGAATTACCACATTGCCTCTGATATCCTTAAGTATGAGCATGGTCTGAAGGAGCAAGGATACCATACTAAATTCTGTTGGGTCCCAGGACATGTTGGCATCAAAGGAAATGATTTAGCAGACATTGCTGCTAAATCAGCTACTCAAACTTTGAGTCTGACTATCCCTTTGACCGACATCAAACAATTTGTTCTAAAAAATATTCATGACAAATGGCAGTATTCCTGGAATCAGCAAGCTGATAATAAGTTGCTCGAGATAAAGCCCTTAGTACAAAAATGGAATAGTTTCCAATGTAGGAAACTGGATGTAATTTTAACTCGTTTGCGCATTGGTCACACTCGTTTTACTCACAGGCATTTACTTTTAGGAGAAATTGAACCCCTTTGTAATGTTTGTCAAACCGCAGCAAGTGTAAAACATATTCTAATTACTTGTCCTAAATATAAACAGTTTCGTTTTAAACATTTTAAAACGTATACTCTAACTTTGACGGAATTGATTGGAGAAAACCCTCATTCAGGGATTTTTCCATTCTTATTAGACATTGGGTTTTACCATCATATTTAAATTCACTTCCTATCATCTTTTAAACTTTTTTCATCTTGTTTCCATCATTAACCCTCTTGCATTGTCTTGTTTTAGTCATACAACTTTTTAGATTATACACTTGTTTTTATTCTTTACCTTTATCTGTATTTTAGTACCATATGTCCGGCGCAGCATATCCTCTTTGGATCTTGTGCCAAAAATCCTAAATCAACCAACCAACCAGCAATAATTTTAGTCATCATGACCGCAAACTTGGTCGCCAATGGCAACCTGGCCACCACGAATCTGCATCTCTACGTCATTTGTTTGCTTTTATAGTGTCTGACAGTCACCACCAGTATATCGTGGTTTCTCGGTATTACAGCACTGACTTTTCTTTTTGATGCCATGGCACCAAAGAATCTTATACTAATTAATAATCATTAGAACCTTTTAAGATATTTTGCTTTTTGATTTTCACGTTAATATTTTCTTGGAATATGGATAATACATATAATCTGTAGATTATCTCTTGAAATTTTGTAATTAACAAAGTGTGGATTATCTTCTGATTTTTATCGCATTCACTATGTTTTAATGTAAAAATAACTTTTAATGTTCTGTTTCAACAATGTATTCTTAAACTGACAAAAACTGCAACAATCAAGTTCATCTTGATCACGCAAGAAACTTTCTTTAGCAGCTTTCAACTTTAATAGTCTGCATTCCAATCACTTTCATGTTTTACTTTTATTTTGATTGTGAAATATTTTTAATAGATGTGACAAGGAGATTGCTCTTCCGTGCAGTAATGACATAAGTTAACTTTAATGGTTGTTTATAGGAAAAGGAGTGAGGGGGTGGGGCAGGGAATGTGACATAGTTTATGAATACGTAGATGAATGGGAAATGTAAAATTATGGTGACTACTTGATGGATGGGAAATGTAAAATTATGGTGACTACTTGGGGGAAATAGCTTGTCATATCTAGATTTTCTTTTTTGGTAAGTTAAGTTTTATATTGATTTTTTTTTTTTTTTTCGGTAAGTTAAGTTTTATATTGATTTTTTTTAGTTAATAATAAGTTTATTTTTATTTCAGTTTCTGTTTCTCTTTTATTTGATTAAGAAACAGGTTCTTGCGGTCATTAAAGATATTAAGAAATTATTTCCATAAAATGTGCGAATTTACGGGAACTGCTATGTTTCATTATGAAATATGGTTATCAGTATTTGGGAACTGCTGAAATATAGAAGTCACCCCATAAATTTGTATAGTATTAGATTTGAAATGCTCAAATTTCACAATTCAGTTCCGTGCATTACTGGGAGTCCAAAAGTATCAGTTTGCATCTATTTTCATCTTCTAAATATCCCATATCAGAGTAATATATCTTTATTTATTTTTATAGTAAGTAAAAATAAGCAAATATTTTACTAAATCAAATTATTTCTTGCATAAATTGTACATTTGTACAATTCAGTTTTTTATTCACCTGCATCGCCGCACAATTTTTAGTCACGTGATGTGCATTGTTCACTTGATTAACATCATGATATATCGCGATGTTAGACTGTCAATGTATCACAATGTTGATATTGTCACATCGCCCAGGCCTACTAATCGGGATGAACAATAGAATTTGTTAAAATTTTAAAATCAAAAGTTCCCAGATTGTATTTACAAACTTATTTTATGGCTAAAAATTTTGAGAGCTTGAAAATTGTAAAGAAATTGAAAATGGATATATTGTGAATAATATAGAACATTTATGCTTAAAATGTATAAACTAAGGAAGTATATTGGATGAATAATGAACTCCATATAAATCCTATTCTGGAGGTCACTTTTTTTCTTCCCTGTTTAAACGATTTAAATTCCCTGTTTCCCAAGTCTTTCATCCTCTGCATGTGGGTTAGGAGAGGAGCATCCTCTGATCTACTGTACATTATCTCTGATGGGTTGACGCCAGTGGCCGGTAAATGGGGGTCGAACTGCTTGGGATAGCATACCCATCTTTTTGAAAGATTCTTCCTTTGGGATTTACGCTGTCCCACCCGTAAGCTAAAGGTTAAGGATTTTGAAATTTCTTTTTGTTTAGTAATAAAGACTAATGTATTCCTATTATGTTTGTTTAGTTGTAATGTTAATTAAAAATTTGAACATTTCATATAAAAATATATATAAAAAATATTTGAAATGTTTGAACAGATATTATTCTGATTATCATTGCAAACAATTTTTTTATCGCAAATCGAACCACTCATGGTATTACTGAAAGATTACTAAAAATTTCCTGTATAAATTACTGAAACTAAAACTGAGAGATTAGCATCTCTGGTTTTTTAATTATTTAATGTTTTTGCCTGATCTACAATGATTTTGGACGATATTTGCTCAAATCGATTCCTTAGCAACCTAAAATATTATCACAGAATTTCTATCTTGACACCATCGAAAAAAAGATCGAAAAACTCTCTTTTAAACAAACTGGATGGAATCTATATGATTATTAGGCAATTTTCAATGAATTTAAAAATATATATACAGGGTGATTATAATTAAAGTTGCGATTTTAAAATGCTGTAAAATGAGAACCACTGATCAGAATGGCCTGATACTGGGTGTCCACTCAACCTGGAAACCGAGAGAATCGGGAAAAGTCAGGGAATTTTAGAATGGTCGGTTGTTGTTACTAGTTGTTCATATAAAAACAGAACTCTCTGCTCAGTTTGCATGCCATTTTCAAAAAATTTTGCCAAGTATTATGCTATACTCATAACCGCTATACAAAGGTTGCCATTTGATTCCGTATAAAAGCAAAAATGCGGAGTTTGTGTGCCATTTTGGACAAATGTCACCAAGTACAGAGATGCCAACTTTTACGGATTTTCCGTAGTTTGTACGGATTTTTATTTCATCTTACAATTTTACAGACATTACTCCCAAAACTATGGAAAATCCCATGAAATCCATGTGTCTTAATATTCAATTCATACCTGCTTTGCTGAAAGTCCAAAATTATCAGTTTGCATCCATTTTCTTCTTCTAATGATTTCATATCAGAACAATAGACCTAATTTATTTTTATAGTGCGCCTAAAAATAAAGAAATATTTTACTAAACAAATTATATTTCCCTTAAATTATAAGATTGAATTCAGTCCTTCTTTTCAGGCTTTGCTGAGAGTACGCAATTTTCTTTTTCCATCCATCTCCATCCCCTTATTATTGCACATTAACTGGACTAAACTAGCTTATTTTCATATTTTGGTTGATTATAAAGTCTAATCTTTTAATTATTTTCATATAAATAGTACGATCGTGAAATTCAGTTTTTTCCCCCTTGGGCGTTGGCGAGAGTACAAAATTATCCTTTTCCATCGATCTCCCTATTGTTCCACATTAACTTGACTAAAATAGCTTATTTTCATATTTTAGTTAATTATAAAGGTTAATTTCTTAATTGTTTTCACATAAATAGTGCCTTTCAGTCGTACTAGTAACTCAGTTAAGTTAGCAAAACTACATTTTGAACTTATTCTAAGGTTTTAAAATATATATTGTCATTATACGTAAAATCTTACTGATGGTCGATGCAGTTTTACTGAAAACACTGAAAGCGCTTGATTTTTCTACTTATGACCCCTTTCAGAAATTGGCATCTCTGTATATTATATACATTTTACTATATTTTTTTCTATTTTAGTGACATTCTTTTGGCATTGCTGAATTGACATTAATTATGCAATAGCTGTGGCTTGTTATAGTGTAGTTATTGCATATCTTTAATGATTTCGGTCATTGTAGCATTTTGCAATGCCCATATTTAAGGACATCAGTTTAGACTATTTCTCTTTATTGTCTTCAATGAAAACCATTAAATTCTTTTAAAGATTTCTGTAGTCCAATTTTACTGCATTTACATGTATTTTTTATTAAAAATGTCAAAATTTATTTGTAAAAACAAAAAAAAATGTCTATTTTTTTCTCCTGATTTAATATAACTTTTTTTGGATAGTGGAGTTAAATTGTTAAGTTTCTTTAATCAAATTTGTAACTAAATAGGGACATGCACGTGTTTTATGTTAAAATTGCTGGTCTGGAATTCCTTTTCAATTAACCTGGAAAACTTGAAAAAGTCAGGGAATTTCAATATGTCCGAAGAGTGGCCATCCTGGGATATTTGACCTGAGTATACGTGAAGCAATGGAATTTTGTTTGGTGAAAAAAAAATTACTTCAGAAATGTACCGATAGATGGCAATGTACGAATCCAACATGGAATTTGCTTGACGGAGAACGAAAAAATTAGCCGCTGGGTAGCACGCGGAAAGCACACCTCTATTCTGGAGGTATGCTAATTAAGACCGGGCATGCGCACCACACATTACAGTTGTGTTAAAAACAAGGAGCACATGCAGTTCTCATTGAGTGCCTTGTCATGACTCTGTCACTGAAGGATCATGCTTTGCTCGTAAAGTTTTTCTACCAGAACGGTGACTGTTCGTTAACTGCTCTTGGAAGATTCTGAACATTAAAGGGCTTAAAATATGGTCCAGTGTCTGCATTTGGCCTACGGAAGATGATTCAGAAGAGATACAGAAGAGATTAATTCATTGGGCCTGAAACGTGGCAGAGGGAGGAAAGCAATTGTTGAGACATCAGTGGAATACGTGGCTACAGCGTTACAGGAAGAGACGACCAGTGGTGTGGGAAGCTACAGTGCACACGGAATTGCTCGATCGTTATACATGCCTGTCAGCATGGCCCATAAAATTTTACGAAACAGCCTGCAATTATTGGAAATATGAATTTATCTCTGTGTAAATCAGCAGAGTTTACAGAGTGTAGCAAAGTATGCCCAGTGGTGTTAATGAAAAAAATGTCAAGTTTTGAAAAACTTAATTTTTATTGAAAGACGAAGGTATCTTTGCCAGTATTACATCACGGCAATAAAGAAAAAATGCTGTATGAACAGTACAGCTTGAACTATATACATTTTTGGAGTTTACAGCACACACAGGAAGTCCACATTGGATTATCAAGACACATCAGTTTTGGGAATCTTAAATGTTAATTTGACTAGATAAACGCACACAGTCAATAGACAGCACTAAATGCTACCTTCTACTAAATACCATAGAGAATTTAGTTGCCTGCTTTCACCATCAACACGATACAAGTACATTAAGTTATTCTAATATTTCTGCTACGTGTCCATTCTAAGGATGAGCAATATTCAATCCGCGACTTGACTAAACAGCTATTTAAAACTATAGCTCAGCTACTCTGGTCACATAATACATATATCAAATACAAAGCATCGTATTTGAATACTAATGCGTATTCCCGCCTTATCTAACTATCGTCGTTTACTACAATGTCGACGACCTCTTTTATGCCATCGGTCTGTCTGCGTCTGTCTGACTGCCGTCGTCTGGTCTGATAATCCAATGCATGTTTCCTATCTTTATACCATGAGATTGGTACCTCTCTGAACGAATTCCAAGGTCCGACTCATAGTATACAAATGAGCCAATGCATTAGTCGAACTCCCAATCTGCATGAAGAAACTTACTGGAAAAACTCTGCGAGTCATTCCTGTGAACGGAGATAAGTTAAAAAAGATAAGTGGTATTTTTGAACTACTTCCGGGAAAATTAGCGACTCGCGATCAATTGATTACGTTTTTCCAGCAGCAATGTTATCCGTACAAAATTACGTATGACCTGCCTTAACGAAAAGTTTTCACACTACAATTTCTTGCTTGGATGGAAGTGGACAATGAATGGCCATGGAACATTTTGTGGGCAGATGAAGCCTATTTCCATCTGCAAGGTGTTGTCAATATAGAAAATTGCAGAATATGGGCGAATGAGAATCCATTCCCACTGCAACCATTGCCTCTTCATTCTGCAAAGATCACTGTGTTATACAGGTTTACGGCAACATTTATCTTATCATTGGCCCATGTTTTTTCGAGGCGATAGGTTCTCCGGACCCCGTTACTTGTACCGTCACTGGTCAGCAGTATGAAGTTCTTTTGTGGAACCACATCATTCCCGCACTTCAACAGCGTCAATGTCTGGATAGCACAGCTTTTATGCAAGATGGCACTCCTCCACGCATTGCAACACCAGTGAAGCAGCTACTAAATATCCATTTCGGAAATGACAGGATTATCAGCCATCATTTTCCAACAGTCTTGTCTGCCACGTTCACCTGACCTTAATTCTTGTGACTTTTGGCTTTGGGGGCACCTCAAGAATGTTGTCCACAGTGGTCGAATTGCGAACTTGGCTGACTTAAAAGCACTCATTATGCACCATATCCACAGCATCACCTCTGATACACTCAGATCTGTTGTGGAACATGCTGTTTTGCACTTCCCACTCGTAGTCGAGCACGGTGAACAACATATTGAACATTTCTTGCATATATCGTAGGTGCTTGTTTCATGTTTTCGTCAATTAATTTCAATCAATTAATGTTTCAATCAATTATTAAATTATCATTTTCTTTAGTTGACTATTGGTTTCTTTCGGCTAACACCCCGTGTTTGGCAAATACAGCACCATCTGTATGTACATTTTGAAGTATTTTTTTTCCTTCGCCAAACAAAATTCCATTGCTTCACGTCTATTCATGTCAAATATCAGGTCATTCTGACCAGTGGTTCTTACTTTACAATGTTTTAAAATCGCAACTTTAATTATAATCACCCGGTACTCTTTCGTATGTTTTAAAGCTCTCTGATTTTTATCTTGCGATATACAGAAATTGACTTGCCACACATTGTTCATTTTTTTTTTCAGCACCTGCTTAAAATATCAGTAGATATTCCAGAAAAAAAAATTTCATAAACCCATGCTGATGCTTAATTATAAATTTTTTATCTGAGACATGCAGTCCAATTATGATATTCTTTTTTACCGCATGTGTAATTTGATATGTGCAATTTTCAGATTGAAGATATTTTAAATTGTGTTCAAATGTATTATTTAAGCAGTGGGTGGTTTTTTAATTATTTATCCGTAGTGGACTCTTATTTAGAACCTGACCAATGTCAGGTTTTTCGTTCTAGTATAAAATTTCAATTTATAGGGAATTTTAAAGAAATAAATATAAATTAAACTTTGTTAATTTATTAATTTTATGTTTATCTTATGTTAAGTTCAAAGAAAGACTTAAGCATCTGATCAGTTAAAAAATTACTAAATGCAATGCAAAAGTATCTCAAATTTACGAGTTTTTCTTTTTATTAATCTTTCATTTTTTATCAAAATAAGAATTTTGTTTAACAGATATGGGATCCTATTGGAAAATAGTTAGACAGAGCCCAGAATATATTATGCCAAAATTGTATTTCAGATTTTGTTTTCAGAAAAAAAAATTGTTAATTATACTTAAGGATGTTTTCTTGTAAACTTAATATATAAATCTTTTTTTTCTAT
This sequence comes from Amaurobius ferox, assembly GCA_951213105.1. Classification (NCBI taxonomy): domain Eukaryota; kingdom Metazoa; phylum Arthropoda; class Arachnida; order Araneae; family Amaurobiidae; genus Amaurobius; species Amaurobius ferox. Next base: position 65,828,260 of record OX578133.1, on the reverse strand, counting down.
TTCAGACTGCAGAAAGTATTATTCAACAAAACAAGTCATTCAAAGCTACACTGTTGCATGATCGTCGTTTAAGAGAAAGAGTAAGTTGTATATTTTGTTATACTAGAGTCTTCTTTTTGTGTGTACAAATTAATAATTTTGAGAAAATTTAATATCCTATATTTTCTTTCCTTTCAATTGCTGTAGCATAATCTACTTTTCACCCGCAAATATGTTATATCTTGCATAATAAAAGAAGTTGCTTGTGTATCTGTGTTGTTTGTAGTGGAAAATCTAGGTTTTGGACAGACCTGAAATTCGGTACTGAGTTAGCTGAGCTTCCGGTACAACATACTGCAGCAAAATATTTTTTTAATGTGAATTAATTTTCAGTTATTTTGTTAAAGCATGGTTTTGAATGATATTCACACACATTAATTCCTTAGTGATCGAAAATATTATCACAGAGTTTCTGTCTCAACACCATTGGAAAGATTGAAGAACATTCTTTCCAATGATTTTTGAACTGAATCTGTAATACTACCCCTTCCTATTTATTTATTTTTAAATACATCAAAATATGCAATTTTTAGGTTGTTTGATTCCTATTTCGTCACATCCAAATAAGGAAGATTAGCACGATTCTATACTTTAAAAAAATATTAGCATATATCTTTGTATTCTAGTGAAAGGAAGAAAAATAATTATTGTTTAATTATCTGTAAATTATCAAGCAAATACATAAAATTTGAAATTTTACTTAATGAAGTGCTTTCATTTTTCTCCAGTTCCCTGTCACTATGCAATCAGGGATGTGACCAGGAAGGTGCCTTGGGCCACAATCTACCCAACATTTTTTTGGCCACTCCAGTGGGCTCCCAGACATTTTAATTTCATATAAAAATAAATTTGACATAAGATATAAATGTATAAAAAATCTAATAATTCAGGAATTTTAAAGCCGCAATTTTTTAATATAGTACAAATTTTTCACTTTTTCTATTTTTCAATCTTTCTGGAAGATTCTTCCTATTTTTCAATCTTTCTGGATGATTCATCCTTGTCAGATTTTTAAAGATCACTTGAAAAAAATTGTTGAAGAATGGTAAGGATTTAATTGATTCACTATGCACATACTTTATTCAGTACCAATTTTCTGAAACTGTAATGTTACTTCTGAAAGACATATTTATTGACATCCTTTAGCTTAGATTTGAAGTGGGTTATTTGGGCATGGTTTGCACATTTATAACAATCCTTGAAAAGTGCTTGAAAAATTTCATTTTCAAGTACTTCCAAGTCCGTAAATTTGTTAAAGAGTGAGAATAATCCTTGAATTTTTTAAAAAATGATAATGTATGCAAGTTTTATAAAAGCCGCAATTCAAATGTTTTTACTATTTTTCTTCTTTTTAAATTTATTTTCCTCCTGAATCTGCACATTAGCCAAATCAAAAGTGATATAAAAAAACACATTCCTTTCCTCCTGGAAAAAAAAAGTAGACGGAGATTGTTGAATAGTGCTCACCCACTTCTGCTAAATAAATTACTATAAGTTTCCTTCACACTTTTTTCAATTATTCTTTTGTTTGGGGGTACAAAGTTCTGATAAATTGAACTCTATGAATTTTTGCTCTAAAACCAATATTTACAAATATATTTATTAGAAATAGAATTATCTTATGTTCCTCATTTGTGTGAAGGACATTTTCGTCAACTGATCAAAACAACTGTTAAGTGTTTGTTTAGTCAAATCAAAACACAGAGGGGAACAAAAGTTCTGTCTGTAATGAATGATCTGGTTAATATCTTCTTTTTACCTTAATGTAAAATATATTTATCAGTTATTTTTTATTATTATTGCAGGGATAGCATTCTACCTAAAATTCCTATTAATTTGAAGCTTTCCTTAAATTCCTAAAATTACACCTAAAATGTTTTATTCATCCTAAAATTTTGTAATATTTTGCTGCAGCGTCAAATTTACTCTACTATTGCCCGAGTCCATACCATTTATATGGCAATCAATGTAAAAAGTCTTCAGAAATTAAAACATTGTTCAAAATAGCACTCATCTTTTACAAAGACGACAAAAGTGTCAATCACAACAGAATCACTGATTCTCAATGGTTAAATCCCTTAGCTAACTCAGTCCGTGTGTGATTTTAGTGAAATACTATCGCAAGATGAATGGCAGCCCACGTGATCATTTACAGACCGGAGTTTGGGGGAGTTTATTTGGTTTGTGGGAGTGGGAATCTCCCCAGGATATCTTAGGAATCTCCAGCACCAGCTAACAAACCTTAGAAGCCTTTAACCTCTCTCAAAGAAAAGTAGAAAAAGGTGGGTTCGATTGTTGAATAGTGTGCTTCCTCATATTTACTAGATAAATCACGAAGTTTCTATTTCTTTGCAAAGCTAAAATTTTGCTCAACTATTCTTTGTTTGGAATCAATTTAGTGCAAAAAGTTTTGAAGAAATTTTGTTCCAAATCCAATAATACAAATATAGTTAGTCAGATTATGATTCTCTTATGCCCCTCATTTACATAATATTTGATCAACATCATTCCACCACATGTTTTTTTTGTTTACATTGACTGTCAAAACAGGAGAGTAGAGAAGGAATTTTTGTCTGCTATTAACAACCTCTCTAGGCATTGATGATATTAAAGGATATCTCTTCAAAAGGCTGCATTGCGTAGGGGCCCCCGGACCACATAGCAGTTTATGAAGAAAAGCAATGGATAAAATAAAATACAGCATAGTAGGTAGGCCCCGTAATTGGATTGCCACACTCCTCTTAAAAAATAAATTAAAAGCAATGAAAGAGCAGAAATGTGAAGAATATTAAACAAACACATTCCCTCTTCCAACAAATAAAACTTTTAATCAGTTTTCATTTTTTTTTTTCAAACTTAAAATTTTGTCAAATTATTCCATGTTTAGTATGCATTTAGGATGAAAAGTACCAAAGATTTGAACTCTGTAAGAATTTTTGCTCAAAAACCAATATTTAAAAATATAGTTTTCTGGACTAGGGTTCTTTTGAGTCGCAGGAACTTCTCCTCTTGTCTCTAATAAGCAGTTTAAACCTCATTGAGACTTTTATTTTCTAGAGAATGTGACTGAATCAAGATTAAAATCTTCTTGGACTGAATAGATGCTTCATACCTTAACTTCTGTTGTCAGACAACTGGAACAAATGGAATGAAGGAATTGTAAACGTATTAGTTTTTAAGTTGAAACCAAAGTGGGGAAGAAAAGAAAATACTTCTGTCTGAAACTAGGAGTATCCATTCTAAAAATTCAAACTTGTTAATACTCCCGTTTATTATAGCAAATGGAAATTTTATAGCTTGGGTTTTAAAGAGTTAATAGGATATATAGCTCTACTCGGGCTTAAGCCCAGGCTGGGCTTAAGTTTTCTACTGTTTCGGGTTGGGTTGAGTCTTTTTTTTATTCTAAATGTCCATTAGGACCGGGTCGAATATATTTATTTTGAAATTTTTTTCAATGGATTTAAATTGAATACATGAACTTATTCTGTTTATTTCAGCTATGTAAAGATAAATGTTTAAGAAAACAAAATTCTCCATACAAAATTTTCACAAATTTGTGTTTAACATATTTGAATATAAATCATTTCGGGCCTGCCGAGACACAGTTATCTTCAGGCCGAGATCATTCTACATTTATAAATTTCTTCGAGCTTGGCCCGCAAATTATGCTTTCATCAATTGATCAGAACAACTTAACCACTTAAGTGCTCATGGGTATAAACCAAAACACAGAAGGAGTTGTTGTTGAGACCCAGACCGTCTGACCTACCAGAAAGGTGTAAGGTAACTGTTTGGACCGCCAGGAAGTGCCACCCAATTTAGACCGGAACCCAGTGGGGAAGGCATCCACACGGACCGTACCCTCCTTCCCCTACCACCAACCTCTCGGAAGGACTTACGAACCCACATGTTTAACGTGCTTGTACTCCACATGGACACGATGCAGTTGTGGCAGCATGCAAATCCAGTGCGCAAACCACCGAGCTACCGCACCCGAAATATACCAACAGCACGCGGTGTTCCCAGGTGGTCACCCACCCAAGTACTAACCGCGCCTAATGCTGCTTGACTTCGGTGATCTAACGAGAACAGGTGTTTTCAGCACACTGTAGGGCCGTTGGCTCGAACACAGAAGGAGTGTAAGAGTTCTGTCTGTGATTAACTATCTGGTTAATATTTTTTTACTTTAATATGAAACTTATTTCCTTTTTTTTTTTCTTTCAAATAAAACTTTCGTAGGGAAATAAAGGCATGTTTTTCAAATTGTAATTTGTTTGTACTCTTTTTCTTTTCTGTTACTATATTAATATTTTTATGAAATATATTATTTACTGTTTTAATGGGATTGAAATATATAAATGTTTATCAAATTAAATGTTTATTTTTAAACATTTGTCTGATATTATTTAAACATTAATATGAAACTTTCAATCACAATTTCTTTTCGGTTGGAAAAACATAAATAAAAGCAATCGTGATTAACAATTCTCCTTGTTCAAATTATACATTCATTTGAACAACTCTCTTCATCCTTGGGAGTGAATTTACATTTTCCAGCATGTATGTCATGCAAATTGTGTGCTTAATGCATATACAGGTACTTTGTATATCCGAGGATGTTTCTGCTAATTTTCATGCTACGGAAAGTTCCCATCCTCGGATATATAAGAACTTGATGCAGTGGAAAGAGTTCAAATTTGATTAGACAAAGTGTCAGTTAATACAATGTGATCGAGAATTGATATGGCATTAATACAGAATTTTCAGAGTTTACAGAGTTGTTCTGGTTAATTGGTGTGATAGCGGGTTACTTGAAGGTGTTCATCAATTATGAAGAGATGATCAATTGCTGAGTCAGTCAGTTGAATGTGTACTTCAGTACAAAACCAGTTTATTCTTCAAGTAAAAGCTGCAGTGTAAATTTTATCCAATGGTATGTCACCAAAGAATGGTGTAGGAAACACGTAGAAAAACACCTCATCTTACAAGTATGCAAACTTAATCATGATACTTAACTGCATCGTGTCCAGTTCTAAATATTGTAAATATTTATGTGAGCATTAAAAGCTCAAAATGTACATATTGTCATATACTGCCTACCAACTTGAAAATATGTATTTTGACAAAAAATTTATCTCTGTATTTGACAAGCCAACTATTTAATTCTTCATTAAAAACTGCATTATAACTCTGCATTTCACACTTATCTGGGACAAAAAATTTCTAACTCGAAAAATCCATAAACAGCATATCACTCTAATGGTAAACCAGATTTTTATACTGTCTCACAAGGTTATGGGCCAGGTAATGCCATTAAAAAATTTTCAAGTTGAGAGGATGAGATCCAGCAAATAGAGCCTTGGCAGAAAACAGCACCATTTTCATGAACTTAAACAAAGCAAGATTGTGTTGAGTCACTTACCTTTTACACAACTTACCATGGGGGGCGCGGTAGCCCATTGGTTAGCGCGCTGGAGTTGCACTCGGTAGGCCCGGGTTCGATTCCAGGGACTGCCAAAACTGCCGCCGTGTTCATGCGGAGTACGATCACGTTAAACATGTGGGTCCGAAAGTCCTTCCGAGAGGTTGGTGGTAGGGGAAGGAGGGTACGGTCCCTGTGGATGCCTCCCCCACTGGGTTCCGGTCTAAATTGGGTGGCACTTCCCGACCGTCCAAACAGTTACCTTACACCTTTCCGGTAGGTCAGACGGTCTGGGTTTCAACAACAACAACTTACCATGGGTGCGGTATCCCGGGTGCGGTATCCCCGTGGTTTGCGCGCTAGATTTGCACGCTGCCACAAATGCCGCCGTGTTCATGCGGAGTACGATCACATTAAACATGTGGGTCCGTAAGTCCTTCCGAGAGGTTGGTGGTAGGGGAAGGAGGGTACGGTCCCTGTGGATGCCTCCCCCACTGGGTTCCGGTCTAAATTGGGTGGCACTTCCCGGCCGTCCATACAGTTACCTTGCACCTTTCTGGTAGGTCGGACGGTCTGGGTCTCAACAACAACTTACCATGGGGGCGCGGTAGCCCATTGGTTAGCGTGCTGGAGTTGCACTCGGTAGGCCCGGGTTCGATTCCAGCCACTGCCAAAACTGCCGCCGTGTTCACGTGGAGTACGATCACGTTAAACATGTGGGTCCGTAAGTCCTTCCGAGAGGTTGGTGGTAGGGGAAGGAGGGTACGGTCCCTGTGGATGCCTCCCCCACTGGGTTCCGGTCTAAATTGGGTGGCACTTCCCGGCCGTCCAAACTGTTACCTTACACCTTTCTGGTAGGTCGGACGGTCTGGGTCTCAACAACAACAACAACTTACCATGGAGCCAGCCAAAACAAGACTCCTAATAGGGGACAATGGGAGACTTTGGCACTTGGAACAATCAAGTAACATTTGCACTAAAGACTGAGGATTGCTATAGTTTTATTGACTGGACCGTGAAACCTATTGATAAGTCTACGTCACGGAGAGATCAAAATGAGTACATGCACAAATGAGATAAAGCATTAGCACTATTATTCTATGTTTTATCTGCAGAATTAAGAACTTGTTTCCATCACAGATGATCCGGCCGATATATAGGACAAGCTAAAACTACATTTTGATGTACCTAGACAAGTCAACTTAGTTCAACTGTGGGACGAATTTTTTTTAATTAAGTAAATTTAAAAAATTGTGTTTAAAATCTAAGTCAAATGTTGTGCAAAAATGGCCATGTTACTTTTGTGAGAAACTTTGCCACATTAAGGTTAACTGCACTAAATTTAAAGCTAGTGCATATAATATTGTTGAATTGAGTATGTTGCCAAATAGTGAGGCAATAGTATTAAAGATCTGAACAATAGGCTCAACTGGGTAGTAGATACTGCTGCTACGGGACATTTTTACTTTCCTTATAGTATAATGTATAAAGGAAGGTATTGTGACGGGGTCGAAAATTCGAATTCGAGTTTTCGATGAAAGCACGTTTCAAGCATCCCTGATCACAAATTGAACATTTTTTAAATGATGTCTGTGTGTGTGAAAGTATGTGTGTATCAGTGAGTCTGTGGAGATGATATCCACGAATGAATGGAGCAGTTCGAATGAAATTTGGTACAAAAATTACAATCCATGAATACTGCAAGCCTATTGTTCTTAAAACATAATGGAATGCTCAGAACCCCCTACATTTTCGAGTGAAATTTTGAGAAAATCATTAAAATATCAAAACCTTTAATAAAGTTATGCAAATAGACATTTCTTATGTAATTTTTCCTTAGAAAACGATTGACAAACTTTAGAACTTTTTTTTTTATCCTATGCCCAGCCTGGGCCATTTGGCCATACACCGTCTTGCTGTCCAATACAGATGCGAAAGTCCAAAAGGAGAAGTATCTTCAGTGTCAATATCCCCCAATTTGGAACAAATAAGGAGATGTTGTCCATTCATAAAACCACTTCCACACAAAGGACAGGAGGCAGAAGCTGCCACACCTATTCTATTGAGATGCTGCTGAAGATAATCATGGCCCGTCAACATTCGAAAGCAGGCTACGCCTGTCTTTCTGGGCAATTCAGGAGGAATCCTATTTTTATCTTGTAAAAGACACTCCCAACACTTCCCGGTAGCAGCCTCACAATACCAGAGTTTCCTGATGTCTTTAAATTTAGCCTTGATCAATGTTTTATGGTTTCTCAAAAGTCGGGGAGAATGGTGCTGTGGCAAAGACAAAGCCGATTTGGCGAGTGCATCCGCTTCCTCATTGCCAGGAATCCCGACATGACTTGGGATCCCCTGGAGAACAACTCTCTTCCCATTTTCAATAAGATTACCAATAGTTTCCTTACAAAGGGCTTCTTCGGGAGAGAAAGAGTGTCTTCTATTCACCAAAGCCTGAATGGCTGCTTGAGAATCAACGAAAAACACAACCTTTTCTTGTGAAATTTTAAAGCCTCGGCAGCAAGAAGCACCGCAGAGATCTCCCCATAAAAATTATTATGAAATGCCCCTACTGGTATTTTAAGTTGAAAGAATTGGCAATAAGCCCCAGCACCAGCATTACCCGTAATGGGATCAGCAGAGCGGTCAGTATACACATGAAGCCAATCAGAGATTGGATATCTTTCATAAATAGTTGCAATTGCAAAAGACCTTAATTCTGTCTCGGAGAAAACTTTCTTTTTACAAGGAAGAATGAACTCAAGGTTTATCTCTGCAACTTTTAGATAGTCAGTCATGAAAGTGTCAGTGAGGGGCTGTCTGTCAATAACTGGCAAACCGAGTTTTTCATCAATTTCATTCGTACGATCAAAAAAGATAGGTTGGGATTTCAATCTCCTTGCAACAGGTCTATAATTGTTCCAGTAATGACCACTTCCTCTGAAGAACCTCTCTGAGAAATAAAGCCGCTTTATCACGGCGATCAGCTAGAGGTTCAATATTAGTCTGAAACTCCATTGATTCTATAGGAGTGGATTTTGCTGCTCCAGTAACCAAACAAAATGCACAATTTTTTATGACGTCAAGTTTAGATAGGACACTATTAGAAGCTGTAATCAATATTTCAGAACCATAGTCAAACATGGGCCTGACATAAGATTTATAGGCATTAGTAAGGACATCTTGAGATGCACCCCAGGTAATACCAGAGAGTCTCTTCAGCAACTTCATTCTATTTAAAACTCTCTCATTTGTCTTTTTGATATGGTTATTCCAATTCAATTTGGAGTCCAGCGTAATACCTAGGTAAGTGGAATTCTCTGTTCTCAAGAGAGGTTGGTTCTTGAAGTTTAGGCATATAGAGTGTTTTTTGGTGCTCAAGGTAAAGAGCTGGAAGGTAGTTTTCTCAGGATTAACCAGCATTTCATTGTCATCTGACCACTTAGCAAGTTTGATCAGTGCCCTATTTAAAGATATTTCAAGTTTCTGGATATCTGAGCCCGTTGACAATATGACATGGTCGTCAGCATAGAGCAGAACATGAATTTCTTGCATATCACCAATCTCCTCAAGAACGTCATTTATCATTACATTAAATAAATAAGGACTTAAAACAGAACCCTGTGGGAGGCCCTGTCTTGTTTGTTTTTAACTGGATTTCACATCACCATATTTAACTCTAATAAACCTTTGGCTGAGGAAGGATTTAATCCATCTGAAGAGGCATCCAGCAACACCCAGATTTAGTAAATTTTAAGTAACATGCCTCTCCAAACCTGATCAAATGCAGATTTAAAATCTGCAAATACGGCCAGAGTACTTTGTTTCAGGTGGAAACCATTTTTCACCTCTTGAGAGAAGCGAATAACTTGTTCAGTGGTATTTCTGTTACTTCTAAAACCAGCTTGCCTCTCTGAGATGTGGTTATTTTTTTCCAAATAAAATTCCAATCTGTTGACAACCATTCTCTCAGCTACCTTACAAAAAATGCAAGTAATGGAAATAGGTCCAAAACTGTCAAGATACTGGGGGGCTTTCCCGCTCTTAAGCAAGGGGATGACTTCGGCCTTCCTCCAAATACATGGGAAATGGCCAACCCACATCTTGTTTATAAGCTGCAAAACAGCAGTCTTGCCCTTAAGACCAAGAAACATAATAAATTCTGGTAAAATATTATCAGGGCCAGCACATTTACCCTTTGTTAAATGATCAAAAGCACTTTGCAATTTGCAGGATGAAAAGGGCGAGTTAAAAATTTCGTTCATTTCGTGTGTTAAACAAGTGGGAGTCAAACGTAAGTCACTTCAAGTGATTCGTCTTTGCAGGTAAAAATTGCTAATCATGCAACAATTTTATTAAATACATTTGCAATGTCTCTAAAACAGGTGAGGGTTTTCCCCTTAAAAATTAAAGATTGGTTTTGTTTTTCCTTTTGTCCATTTAATCTTGAAAGAAACTGGTGAGCTCTTATTCCATCATGTCTAAAGTCCAGTTTTGCCAAGAAGTTTGAGTAGGTCGTTTGTTTAAGAGTTTAAAATTTCTTTTTTTAGGATAAACAAAGAAGGATTTACAAACATTTTTTAGGATTTACAAACTTTAGAACGGTAACATGAACCGTTCTTGAGATATTGCACATTTTTCAAATAAATTTATCAAAAAGTCCCATAAATTAAAAGAAAATATTAACTGTTGAGAAACATGTTCACTTTTTCACTTTTGGAATATCATGCGATAAATTTAGTAACATCATTCTCATGGATCTAGCTCGTTCCATTCATGAGAAAAGATACTTTGAGTAATACGTTTGTATTTGAACGCCAATAGTATTTATCTGCTATAAGATAATGCTTGGTGAGATTTTGGCTGCAAATTTGGCGAAATGACGCCAATTTGGCGACTTTTTTAAATGTTACCAAATTAACAAATATCTCGCCATATGGATAAAAGTGATGACTAATTGATGAAAATTCAATGTCTTAGAAAGAATATAAGTACAATAGAACCACGTTAGATACTCTACATTAAAAGGAAAATTGTGCATTATAAACATATTTAAACAAATTAAGGTAAAAATAATTACTGTATGTACTACACTACTATTAAAAATTATATTTAACAGACTGCATAAAGAAAATTTAAAATTCGTACTATACTAGTGTACATACAATTGCATTACTATTCATTAAAGAAATCGGTTACTTTTTTTTGTTTTAAATTTGAATACCGAGTTTTGGCTGCGAAGTCCCACCATTTCTTTATTAACATTACATCAATTGACGTGGAGGTTGATTGTTGTTCAACATAACGAAAAACTACTTCTAAAGCATTCATTCCATTCGTATGGGAAACTCATGAGTCTGTTGGTGAATCTGAATCATCCGAATCTTCCACGACATCTTTAAGCGCATTAATGATAGTCTCGATGATGTCTTCGTCAGATAACATTTCGACGCCCAAGTCATTATCAATTTGAAACCACTCTTCGACATCTACTTCTGTAATATCACTACAGCCTTGAACAGCTTCAAAAGTTTTGGCGAAGCTTAATGCGGAGCGTTCTGTTGATAGCATTTCGTCAATCACTTCAGATAATTCCTTTTCGTTTGTTTCTTGTTGGAGCCATTAGCTTCCGCCATGCTTACTTTAAAGTTGAAGCTGACATTTCTGACCATACTGCGGCAACCATGTATGCCACATCTTTAATATTGATAGCCTTTATTAAGTCAATAAGGTTGACATTAATATCTTTATTTTGTAATGTTACCAGTCGCTCCCGACGTTATCTTCGTTTAAGAGATTCAATTACACCTTGATCCATCAGTTAAACAAATGACGTAACGTTACATAGGCAGAAAACTGCTTTTATATTTCCCACCTTAAGTTCTTTATTTGGATGTGACAGCGCATTATCTAGAAGCAAGATTGCCTTTAAGGGCAATCCTTTTTATTCCAAATATTTTTTAACTACAGGAACAAACTGATTTGAACCATTTTAAAGAGGAAAGTGTTCATCCGAGCTGATTTTTGAGCTCGATAATGAACTGGAAGGGAAGCCATATTAATGTTTTTAAATGCCCTTGGCAGCCTTGACTTTCCTCTAAGCATAATCGGTAACTTATGTGTGCCAGTAGAATTGCTACACAAATATTACCCTATCTTTATTATTTTTTATATCCGGGGGCAGCTGTTTCTGTTTTAGATGCTAAAGTTTTGGAAGGTAGCATTCTATAGTACAGACCAATTTTGTCAACATTGTATAACTGTTCTGCTGTTAAACTTTCTTCAGTGATAATTTCTTCTAGTTTGGTTTGAAAACAATTTACACCAGGGTTGGTCGTGTGGTCTGGGTCTTCAACCCTCTGGGTCATCGGCCACTCAACCAGCTACTCATACCCTAGGGTGAGTCGGGTGGCCTGGGTCTTCCACACCTTCTGGGTCAGCAGACAATTTTTCACCAGAAATGGTGAGCTGATGGATGCCATGCCTCTTTTTCCATCTATTTAGCTAACCTTCACTAGCAACAAGTTCTTGATCTCCTCCAATTTTTTTATGTAGAATCAATGCCTTTTCTTTTAAAATAGGACCGTTGATCCTTTCTCTCGTTCTTGGTTAAACCAAAGCAGTAATGCCTTATCCAAATTTCCTAAATTAGGCTTCTTCATTGTTAAACGTGACTCCGGTCCATTCTTTGACGTTAATCAGCTACAAAATGCCTCTATCTCATTCTGTTTTCTCTTCCAGTCGCTGACAGTACTCTCTCTCTGGCACTAAAATCTTTAGTAATTGTCTTTAAATTTTCACCTCTGTCTATTCTTTTTATAGCAGTATTTTATTCTTTTTATTATTCTTATTATAAGTCTTTTCCATCGATACCACAATGTGCTTTTTCTTACCTGCTACACGACATTTTCCCACTTCAATAATGTTACCTCTACAACTAACGTAACTAAAACAACACGTGAATATTTTTTCGTGCCTTAAGTGATGCGATGAAATAAAACTAAACGAAAAAAAGATCACTCTTACACCACCTACACTATGTAACATGTGTTCCCATTTTAAAATATCCAATCACAAACGACGCACTGTACCCCCCCCCCCCCCTAAAAGGGTGAAGTTTCCTACCCCAGAAAACTTTCTAAAAATAGATTCACGAGACACAACGAACACCTGCAGATCACATGATAAAACAGCTCCCATTATTGGAAGGAGCAATTTTTAAACGGAGAATAATTTTTAACTTTTACAGATCAAATTGAAGCCGGTTAAGCGGAGTTCTACTGTATCTACTATAAGAATAACCTATTTTTTTTACTGTAAAAGTAGTAAATTCATTGCATTATATAAGGAAAGTCATGTGCTGCCCACATCAGATTTTTTTTAGCAACATTTAAGTTATTTTCAAAATTTAAGGAGACCAAAGGTACTTCAATGTCACAAAATATAAAATGTTATTGTTTTGAATGAGGTTATGTACTACCCCAAATTAAGGAGAAACCTATTAAGGATTGTACTTTTTAAAACCTCAGTATGGTTTAAATAGTCAAAACAATAACATAGAAAACTGTAAAATTGTTCTAATACTGTCTATTTTTCTAATGTTTATCTTTCTAATGCTGTCATAGACAGCATTAAAGCCTATAAAAGCTGAAAGTGTTGATATTCAGTTTTTCTAATATTTATGTGAAAAAAGCACTATGATAAAAATATTGCATGAATTAATTATATATATTATTATTTATATTGATTGCACACTAAAATCATATAAATGAAATTTAATTGCAATTTATCTTTTTTTTATATATATATATAGAAATTTGGGATTGTTGAAGGTAAAACTTTTAAGTTTCTACGTGATGCAGCAGAAAAATCTAACCAAAAAGCTGGACAGTATACACCTCCTGGTGGAGAAACAATTCAGCAGGTAGCTATGTTACAAACTTTTAATTTTTAGATATTCCTTTAAACTAATTGCTTTATTGCCAAATGACTCAATTTTCTAAAAGCATCCTGGTTTTTAACATTTTCTGCCAACCTCTCAAACAAGGTTCAAAATTAGTGGTCGTTAGTCGTATTTTGCAATTATAAATTTTATCCTGATGACCAAGATTTTAGACTCAGTTATCATTTTTGACACCTAACTTTTTCACTTTGTTTTGCATGTATAACACCAATTCTGACTGATCAACTGTTTATGCTTCCTTCTAACAGTCTAACCAGAGTCATATAACATGAAAAAAAAAAATTCTGGCATTTTGACAACTAAGAAAAAATGGTTAGGTGTCATTGACCCCTAACTTTTGGCTCTTAATTTTTAAGTCTCCTCTCAAAGCTGAATCCCTCCCCTTTTTTTTTTCATGAACAGGGGAAGTTTAAATTTGATTTATTTCAGTACTTTAATTGAAAGATATATTTCTTTTACCCCCATTAAAATTGTCAAATAATTTTTATTTCTAACTTAAATCTGACATACTATATATCAACAGATGTAGGATTAAAATCGTTTGTTTTGAAAAACATTTAATACGCCCATGACCCACTTGATAATGCAGTAGGGTTATTGGTACCCTTCAACTGCAATGCATGCGCACCTTGCTCATCTGTGTCCTATAACTGCAACTCTATTCTCTTCTCTTTTTCAATGCGACATGTGACTCCCAAGCCTTGAAGGGTTTTGGAACATGGAAGTTAGCAAATGTCTTGTGTTTTATTTTTGCTTCTAGTGTAGTTTTATCATATTTATATGAATTTGTACGTATCTTAATTTTTGAAAGTGCATCCTTCTTAATCTTTGACGATGAAATGGATGATGATTGTAGTTTGCTGAAGAAAGAAACCCGTAGAAATGCACAAATATATCATCAAGAGTGCACAAACGAGTGGCCGTGTCTTCTATAGAGTTTCTTATCTGAAAACCACTTTTTCTGTTATGTGGGTTTGTGCGATTTTTCAATAATTCTTGGTGATGGAGATGATTGCTGTAAATCCGGAGAATAATCCTCCATTCATCAAAGTACCAAATTGGCACATTTCTCAGTATTTTGAAATGGACTCCTCCCATCAAAGTGGCGCATTCAACCACAATATGAAATTAGATTTAGAATCTAAGAGAATAGTGATTTGAAATAAAAGGAAGTTGTCATAAAATTTTAAAATACAAGTTAAAATACTTTGAAAATTATCCGGTCATATAAAAACATTGAATATTACATAACTTACTACTTTATGAAATATAATTTTAAATATAACAGATTAGCTATTTATAGCTGAAAAAATGAAATAAAATATAGAATACATTTGTGGGCATAAAAAAATACTGAAGAACACTATTTATGAGACTTTTTACAAATCCAATACTCATAGACATTCAAAAATTTTGTGGGACTTTGCCGATATTTCAGAAACCCAATACATAGAAATTTTAGAACTTTAAAAAAAAAAAACCAAACTTATAAAGTCTGTGGATCTCTACAAATTTTTCACAAATCCAATACTTTGACATTTTGTGGTAAAAATAATAAGCCAAAAGTGCAACATATACATAAATTCTTAAATAAATGTGTTACGCTAACTTGTTCTTTAAGAACTTTTTGGGTGGGGTGAGGGCAAGTTTTCCAATATAATTATTAACTATTTTATTTACATATATATAAGTAATTATCATATATATATACATATTATCACATATGTATTTGATATATAGTAGTTTCATAATTACATTTAGTTCTCTAATATAAAATGTCTTTGGGAGGGCAACCCCCCTCCTCCCTCATATGCACACACAAGTTTGCCTATAAAGAAATACTGATTATGTCTGATGAGTGCTACTGATGAGGCACTCTCAAAATTGGCAGGTATGTGGATGCTAAATCCACAACTGGTGTATATATATCTTTCTGTTTCTTCTATTTGTGCCAGTTTTATCTTTTTTGACTTCAGATTTGTTGATCTGTCTTGCATCGAAGAAGGGAATCTAACATATTCCCGAAATAGCTGTATGCTGTATTGTTTATTAATTTGTGCTTAATTTCATTGTTACAATTTTTCCTTATCTTACTTATAATTTCATTGTATGAGCATTTTACAATAAAATACCCACTATAACACAGTAGAATCCGAGGTCCATAGAATATTTTTTTATATAAGGTTGTATTGTTCGGAGGAAAACTTGTCAGTAAAGTCATGTGACGTCAAAGCCAGCCCCATTCTCTGCCAGAGGAGAGAAAAGCTGTTGAGAAACAATCGCAATCTCTTATAAAACTATTTAAACATTTACTTAATAGTAAGAGTGTGCATGCAATATAGAATAAAATAAAATAGTATATGCATGGTAATGTGAAGTTTATGGATACCTAATAAATTACGTACATTTAAAAAGAAATAGCAAAGTTTTGATGAGAAGGGAGACAATGAAAATTTTAACATCCTGAGAAATTAATATAAAGATTTTCTGAATGCTGTGTTCAAAGATTATTCAGACATTTAACAATTCTGCAGAAATGCGGATTTCCTCTCCCCCCCCCCCCCCCCCCCCCCCCCCACTGATTTCTACTATTCTTGGGATCGCTACAAATCCATAATAACATTTTATTAGGGGATATTTGTTAACAGCGAAGCCAAACCGGGACCAGTGAAGTAATGCATTTAATCATTACCAATGGCAATTCTTGACCTCCCCTGGCAGCAGTGCTAGAAACCTTAGCACTATAAGAGAATTTTGGAGGAGAAGCAGAGATGCTGATTACTATGAATTATATTTCCATTAAATATTCCATAATTTGGATTCTTAGAGTAATTTCCATATATGCATTGATTAATTTATCATGTTCAGTTTTTACTGGTATAGTATACAATGTGTTTGCGCAAATTCAAACTTGTTGCGTTTAATGTTTCACTAAGTTCAGCTTTTCCTGATGTAGGGCTGTATAATGTCTGATTATTGAATGATGAAATATTATATATAAAAATATTATTGAATGATCAGAGAAGTGGCTCTAACTAAGTGCATTATCGGAATTGGTTTGAGAAAGATATAGACATATATTTTTAATCTAAATGCAGACATGTTATTCTTCCTTAAATTCGTGGAAATTCGCGAATTTCATTTTATTGATTGTCTAAATTCAGTGAATATATTTTTATTTTTTATTATCCGCAATTACAAAATCACAAAGGACAAATTTCCAAGGGTCAATTGGGGATACATTTTCTTTCAGTAACCTCAGTGAAAATCCTCTCCTCAAAATTGGTGCTCGCTATTTCTTTAATGACGTTATTAATAATAAAAATGACCATCTGAAAGCGGATAAAAAAAACATAAACAATTCATACAGAAACTCTTCTCCGTCCTCCAGCTTTAAACTGCAATGTATAATTCCTGAACCCCGTTGTCTAGGATAATAACTGATGAACAGTTAATGCTGATTTTCTGCTGTGTTTATGCATAAGAATTTTATATATTAAAAAAATCTACAAGAAATACCGATACATAAGAATTTATCTTTAAGAAAAGGATTTTTTTCCAATTTCATTGCATTGCATTATACATCCGATCTCTAATCAAACATCAATAATGTAAACAGAGGAAACGCCTAACCATCGCAGAAATGCACAGACTCACTTATTAGTTATTATTCACGGAAATTCAATCTCATCACATTTCAGTTTTCAACAGGCTTGCATCCACAGACATCAATATATAATTGCAGTGTTTAATAATATCTCACCCCCTCTTTATCGTAATAATAAGAAATAAATGGTAACCCCCCGAAACCCATAATTTTTTTATTTTATTATGACAATTAGACGAAACATGAAACATTGAATATACTAGGAAAAGAAAAAAGGAGATTGGCAAATTGCTAGTAAAGTTAATAAATGTAATAAACAAATTTCCATATAATATATACTCAGAAAATTAAATATTACTAAATTTGTCATATCAGGGAGAAAAATAAATATCAAGAAAAGATATCAAAATGCTATGATCAGAAGGATTTATTTATTCACGTAAAAATCAAGATCGGAAAGAAGTAATTAAATCGAAATTGCCATGAATTGCAAATACAAAATATTCGGAAAAAAATTACAGAATAGTAATTTAGCTTGGTAGAAAATGAGCGGTCAATACTAACAAATTTTTTAATAAATATTTAAGAAAATAAATATTACTAAATTTATATTGACCTTTATTTTCATATTTAAAAAAATTGCCATAATAATGAATTTTTTTTATGAATATTTAATATTACTAAATTTGTCATTGTCGATTTCAGCTTTAAAAGAAAAAAATATCAGAATGCTACAATCGGAAAAAAGGAAATAAATAATATGGCTGTGAATTACCCATACAAATATTTCAGATTAATATGGAATAGCCCCCCCCCCCCCCCCTCTCTCTCCCAAAAAAGTGAACTGCCAATCCCAACCATAAAAATAATAAATTAAGGTGTTCATTCACTAAAAAAATGCTTTTTAAAAATAGCTTAAAAATGTTTCATCTGGAAATCTCTTTAATCAATGTAAAAATCACAAAAGGCATCAAAATTAAATAAATATGATCATTAAAAACTCATTAAATTCGTAGTTTGTTTTAAAGGGACCTTAAAACTCCTTATTTTTACCTGAATCTGTAAAAACTCCTTTCAAATGTTTCCTCCGAAATTTTGACAGTGAGGAATATTATCAAAATGCTTGAGATTATACTTAATTTTTTTTTTTACTCCAAAATATGTACTTCATTAATGTTATCAAGAGAAAAAACCTTCCCCTTTCACCTCTCCTGAAAGAAACAAAGATTTATTTTCACCAAGTGTTTCAGACATGTTAAAACACTGTCTGGGAGCAAAAGTTATGTCTGTGTTTAGTGATCTTACATGAATTGATGTGGTTAAAGGAAGTCAAGCATTATAATGAGATTAAAAAATATAAATATATTTTTTAAATAATATTTATTTTTATATATTTGCCTGATATCATTTAAATTTTAAAATGCAACTTTCAATCGAAATCCCTTTTCATCCAGCTTAATTTCTCTAAGTATGCCAGAACCATAAAAAAATAGATTCAAAAACACATCTAACTTTAAATATAAGTATTTGTTCTACCAAAATACTGATGTTGGCAGCTTCATGACTTTCTTCTCTGCACAATTAATTGTGTATTTCTCGTATATTATTAAGAGTATACAAGCATTTTTTTCCATTTGTCTTCAGGGTTCCTGCTTATGTGCACTGTATGCATAAATTGCCCCAATATTTTGCAAATATACATTAATAAATATTTTACTAAACGAAATAAGTTTTCACATAAATGCACAATTCATTTTGTATCCTAGAGCTTTATTGAGAGTCCACACGTATCTTTTTCCATCCATCTCCATCCTTTAATTATTACACAATATGTAGACTAAACTTGCTTATTGTGATATTTTGATTAATTTTAAAGAAATATTTTGCATAATTAATCAAATATTATGAGAGTTAACTTATGATGGAAGTAAAATGATTCTTATAGTTCACTAACATTCTCATGCAGTTCAAACTTAAAGGATTTTTTTTTAATATTTTGGATTCTCAAATTGTTATTATGTTGTTTCTAACAGGGTGCGTACGCGGCCTGGAAAACCTTGAAAGTCCTTGAATTTCGTTATTTTTTTTCAAAGCCTTGAATAGCCTGGAAAATTGGGATTATTTCCAAAAAAGGTCTGGAAAATCCTTGAATTTCTCATTTCCAATTCAAAAACCTCAAAATTCCGGTTGTAATAGAATTCCTACGTCACGTATTGCGTCACAATCTTAAACCAGTTCTCTTTTCCCGTGCGCTGTCAATCACAGTTGAATTGGTTCCTCCCATTACTTGTTTTCTGCCAATGGTGGACGTTCGTTCCGTCATTACTACGTGGTTTGCATTTTGAACGGCGCCGGCGATTAGTGTCTACATCTTACGACGGCCTGTCGCGTTTTAGATATCCTGTTTTGTTTTATATTTGCTTTACGTCTCTCCCCATTCTCAGAGATGCCAACTTTTTGGATTTTCCTTAGTTTGTACGAATTTTTACTTCATCATATGGTTTTACGAACATTACTCCCAAAACTACAAAACATTCCGTGAAATCCATACATCCTACCATTCAGTTCATATTCCATAGCTGCCAACTCTCCCGGTTTTTCGCTATATCTCCTGGGGAAGTCACTCAATCTCCCGGTTTTCACTCAGCTGCTTTTATTTTCTTTCCCCCTTTCTAGGCAGAAATCACGCGAATGCAAATCGTGACTTTCGGTTGTTTTCCCCGGTGCAGTTTTTTGCTACCGCTGTGTAGGAATGGATCGCGATTGACATTTGGATTTGTATCTACAGGTTACAAAAGTAAAAAAATCGGAAATAGATCACGAATTTTCCGAAAATATTACGAAATGAGAAACAAAGTCACAGATTTTGAAATCGAAGTTTTCCCGTTCTTTCGTCTAAAAATGCATTTCCAAGCTATCGCGTAATCGGCGCTCGCAAACGGCGATTATTCACACAGCGTCAAGATGATCAATGATTATCTAATTAATGTGGGAAAAACACATTTGCATTGACTAAAATTTTATTAAATTATTTTGTTTTATATACAGAACTATTGGTCAAACGTATTATTAATGAAATGAAAGTATTTTTTTGCAGCAGCAGCGGTAAAAACGGCATTTGTGCGCGATCCTCCATATATTTCGTTTAATTGTGAAAATAATTTCCACTTTTGCAATCTGTCAGCATCGTCAATTTTTTTTATAATTATTTCGTATTTTATACAGAAAAACTATTGTTCAAACGTAATATTAATGAAATAAAAGGTTATTTTGCAGCAGTATCGCGAAAAACGGCATTTGTGCGCGATCCTCTATATATTTCGTTTAATTGTGAAAATAATTTCCACTTTTGCAATCTGTCAGCATCGTCAATTTTTTTATAATTATTTCGTATTTTATACAGAAAAACTATTGTTCAAACGTAATATTAATGAAATGAAAGGCTATTGTGCAGCAGTATCGTGAAAAACGGCATTTGTGTGCAATCCTCTATATATTTCGTTTAATTGAGAAAATAATTTCCACTTTTGCAATCTGTCTGCATCGTCTAAAATTGGGCTTATCAAAATCTCCCGGTTTTTTATATTTCGAGGTTGGCAGCTATGATATTCCCTGCTTTGCTGAGAGTCCAAAATTATCAGTTTGCATCCATTTTCTCCTAATGTTTTCATATCAGAACAATAGACCTAATTTATTTTTATAGTGCTAGTAAAAATAAAGAAATATTTTACTAAACAAATTATATTTCACTTAAATTATAAGATTGCAGAATTCAGTTTTTTTTTCCAGACTTTGCTGAAAGTACACAATTGCCTTTTTCTGTCACAAACTTTTCACATACTTTTTCTATCTATCTATGTCCCCTTATTATTGCACATTAACTTGATTCATATGTTGGTTGATTATAAAGGTTAACTTTTTAATTATTTTCATATAAATAGTATGATCGTGAAATTGAGTTTTTTGTTTTCTTTGTGGCCGTTGCCGAGATTACGCAATCATCCTTTTCCATCGATCTCCATCTCCCTATTGTTGCATATTAACTTAACTAAACAAACTTATTTTCATATTTTGATTGATTATAAAGGCTAATTTTTTAATTAATTTCACATAAATAGTACGATCGTGAAATGCAGTTTTTTTTTCGCCGGCGTTTCCGAGAGTACGTAATTATCCTTTTCCATCCATCTCCATCTCCCTATTGTTGAACATTAACTTGACTAAACAAGATTATTTTCATATTTTGGTTGATGATAAAAATTAATTTTTTAATTATTTTCACATAGATAGTACGATCGTGGAATTTCTTTTTTCGCGGGCATTTCCGAGAGTACACAAATATCCTTTTCCATCGATCTCCATCTATCTCCATATTGTTGCACATTAACTTGACTAAACTAGCATATTTTCATATTTTGGTTGATTATAAAGGTTAATTTTTTATTTTCACATAAATTGTACAATCATGAAATTCAGTTTTTTTATTATTTTAATATATTTATTTAAATTTTTTATATTTCTTAATATAATATATTAACATATCTTTAAACTGTAAGAGGTATTATAAGGATGGTTTTTTTGGATCGTTAATACATTCAGATTTTTTCAAGAATTTCGGTGATAACAGATAATTCATGCATTGTGTCAATTACATATGGTTACATCTTTTCTGTTTAGCAATATATTTTTACATTTAAAACTTCTTACAAATTCATTAATTTAAAAAAAGACTTAAAAATGCAATTTTTGTACTGATTCAGTTTTGTGCAACGGTAAAATAGGTCCTTGATTTTTTTTTGTAATGTCCTTGAAAAAGGCCTTGAAAGTCCTTGAATTTCACTTTCAAAAAAGTGTACGCACCCTGTTCTAAGACATATCTTTGTTATTAAATAATAAATAAAAAAGTAAAAATAAGTTAACAAAAATTTCGTGAGAACATATTTATTTATTCTCATACAGGAAAAATTAAATTATGTTTTGATAATCAGTTTAAAGAAATACGAATATTGGTCTTACGTGATACTAATTAAATTTCTATGATTATAGCACTTAATTGTATATTGGTATTTGAAGAAAATTGCAATTTTAAGAAGCTGCAATTATTGATATTTCAAATAAACATTTTTCTTCAGATCTGCTTAATATATGACCTGTATCAATTTATTTGATAATTTTATGTATACAGTTGAACTTTTTTAACTCAAAGTCCAATGTAAATGTACAATAATTCAAGTTATAGAAACATGCAATGGATGCAAACTTTCATTAGGAAAATTAATTTTAATTCAAACATAAAAACTTTGAATTATGGAAGTTTGGGTTAAAAAAGTTCGACTGTATATGAATATAATGTCTTACACTATGAGATGAAAAACAAAATTTTCAGCTAATTTCGTGCTTGGCCAATCACATGTCTGTAAATGGCGCAAATTAGTCTTTATTTAGATATTGACTGTATTCTGAGGTTTACAAACATGAAACATGCAGAATAAATAGTATTTCCAAGCAATGCAAGGCATAGCTTGTGTATAGCAAAAAAAATTTTACATGTTTAGGAAAAATATATCATCCGGATTTGAGAAAAAAGCAAGAAACTTTTAAATTTTTCTGAAGAAAAACAATAATTGATTTAAATTTAAAATCACATATTTTACCAAACCATTGCAATAATAAACATTAGTTATGTCAAATGTAGGCTGTTATTAAATTTAAAGTTTCTGTCAAGGCATTTATATCTTGACTCGTCAAATTGAATAGCTCCATCCTGCGTAATCCATGGTGAAGTAGTTTCAATGCGATAGAATTTTTTTTTTTTTTTTAATAACGGGATATTCATATATTAAAAAGAAATTATAAAGGTAATTTTATGGATACTTTAAGGAAATTATTGTCTCATAAACATGACACATTTACCCCTATTTATTTTAAAGCAAATGTTGAGAAATCTTTTAAATTTTAAGCATTTAAGCCCTCCTCTCCCATAAACATCAGACAAATTTAAGAAATTTGTTTTTTAATTTGTTGAATAAAAAAAAATGTATTTCTAAAAACAATCTTTGTTTCTTTTAATTGAAAATTCTGAGTGATTGCTTCTTCCCTTCATTTTCCACGATTTCCAGTCACGTTTCAGGTGATCGATAGACGGAATTCTACGGTAATATCTATACCATAAAAGAAAGTAAATGAATTCACAAAGAATCCAAATAAAAAAAGATTAAACAACACATGCACATTGTTAAATATACAGAAAAGCTGTTTTCTATAAAGTATATAAAATAGAAATATTAATTGCATGCATTGAGCATACAATTTTACAATCTGAATATTTTAAAATCAAATTGACATTTTTCAGAAAATTAATATTTTTATGTATAGGAACTAATCGGAGCAAAATCAACATATTTTTAAAGAAATATAAATGAAATTCTAAATTGATGAAGATAATATAGGGAGTTTTAATTATTTGTCATATTTTAGAGTCAGTGTATTATTTTAGGCAACATTTCATTTATCTTGATGTTTAATGAGAGAAATTTTTAAATAAAACTGTGCTGTTTTCCAATGCTTTCAATGAAGTGCTGCTGGTCTACAGATCGAAAGGGCTAGCAGTGATGTCACAACTCAACCAGAAATATCGCCATAGGAGGAATAACGAATGGGACAACCTGTTAATATTCTATTCTTGAGTAGAATCAACCTATTCTTCATACATGAAACATGATTTAAAATCCTTGTTGTAGTTGATTTCCTTATGTTGTTGCCACATATCGTCTACTAATTTTTGCTTAACTAGGTTAGCATGTATGATGTAGTCTTCAATAAAAAAAAATTGCTTTATATTAACTTATTAAACGAATAGATGGTTTTATCATTGTTATTGAGTTTTTGCAATTCGTTTGTTAGGTGACAGGAAAAAAGACAGTGCTACCTATCCAGCTAAAAACTTATGGGAAAAACACTAATACTTTTGAATAGCATTAATTACATGTCTTTGTTACATTATCTCTTATATGCAATTTCTATTGTTATGTAATCTTTTGCACTTTCAGGTGCATGAAAGAGCTGTTTCATTTTTTTATGATCTGTGTGAGATGGTCAAAGAGCGTAGTTTCAAATTAGAATCTCAGAATGATCCTGTCAAAGTAAATACAAATGGTAGTGTACATTTGGACAATGGAAGACAAAGTGGTCAGAAAAGGAAATGGGAGTATAATGAAAGTGATAAGATTCAAAAGATAGAATGCCAAAATGGATGCCATAGCAAAATTTGTATTAAAGAGTCGCAAACAGATGAAGAACATGGATGTTTTGGATGCCACTCATCTGGTTTTAATAGTGATGCTACTTCTGGTGCTGAAAATAGAATATCTGATTCTGAAAATATGTGTTATCATGAAGAAAATAATGAATGTTTCAAGCAGAATAATGATAGTGATAAAGGACAATTTTCTATTATGTTTACAGATGATATTATTCGTTCACAGATCATGTCCAGTCGTATTGATTTGCCAAATATAGAATGTCCTAATGTGTCTTTATCTCCTTTGGTGGATCAGAATTTTGTATCTGCTTCTCTCCTTTCAAATCCTTTACAACATGAAATGGCTCCTAGTAATCTACAACATGAACGTCGGCACTCAGTGTGTAGTTCTTGTGATGATGCTGATAGTGGTCCTACTCTCATTGCAAATATTCTGGTTGTGAGTCATGGTGGTTGGCTTCGTGAATTATTTCGCTACTTTGTAGAAGATTTGGAGTGTTCAGTGCCTGGAGGAAAGAAACAAGCTCTCCGTATCAGCCCAAATGCAGGATTATCTAAGTTCACTGTTTCACTTGAAGAACAGGATAGCCATCCAAAAATCATATGTCTTCAAATTCATGACAAACAGCATTTAGTTTCTACATCATATGCTGATAATTCACTAAACCCAGATGAAATTGCTCTTTAAATGCTGAATGTGTGAATGATATTGTGTTAACAAAATTATTTTGCAGCTGTTATGTAAAATTTGGGTGTGTTGTAGATTGAGATATTTATATTTATTACTTATCTTTGTTGTTATATTATCTTGACCATTAGTTCTTCAAAATGTGTTTTAGCTTTCAAAAAGTATTTCATTCCAAGTTATATTTCACATTTATTTGCGCCAAATATGGGGAATGTGCATCTATGTACAATTTAAAAGTAAGATAATGTTTTGTGTATTAAAAATTTTATAAATTTTTCTGCATAACTCTATGAAGTCAAAAGAAGCATCAGAGGTGTTACTGTTTAGCATGTATATTTTTGATAATTTTCGTAATTCAAAATGACTTATTTAAATAAATATACTGTTTTATTACAAATATTTCGATTACATACTAGTAACTTCTTTTAACTTTCTCGAGTCATGGGTTGCTTGTAATTCCAGTGTTTGATACATATTTCAAAAGAATTGTTGCTGATTTGTTGACAAATATGAGCTTTAAAGGTAATTTTGAAATCTCATGACTACAGTGAACATGTGCTACTGCTTGCCTCATAATCAGTTATATAATTAGTTGTGACATTTATTAATTATAGAGATACATATATAGTTAATTTAAATTTATGATTTGAACCACATTAATTGCATATAGAATTGTGCCTTTCATCCTAAAATCATGCTAGATCATTATCCGAGATCTTCCAGTTTATTAATATTAAATTTAAATATAAAATTATTTGTTTTTATTATAAATGCTAGTTAACTGATTTCAATTTTTCTAAAGCCATATGAACTAAATTACAAAATACATTTGTACTATAAAGGAAATATTAAATAGGATTGCCTGTTGCTGAATGATTAAGGCTCTGCTCTTTAGATCTCTAGATGTTAAATTAAAATTTCAGGTTTTGATTGGATATTTGTAGTGGTTTGGAATATTGTGGTTATAATATGTAAATTATTAAGACAGGCAAATGCATCTAGCCCTAACTTTGTTGACTTTAATTAGTAATGAGCTTATTGCATTCAAAATATATAGAAATGTAAAAATTAATTCTTGTTTATATTATTAGCACCTGTGGGGATTCAAACATGTTAAATATATAAAACTCTAGAAAGGAAATATAATTTTGATTAAACTTTGTTCATGTTCTCAATAAATATTTTAACACATTAAAAATGTCACAAACTCATCATGTAAGATAGATTTATGGCTGCTTTATTTGCTTCTTTTGTCGAACTGCAAATTCATCTAATAACATTAAATGATTCTTGAAACATGTGTATTTCATTAAATGCTGCTTTATAGAGTTTTAATTCATAAAAACATACATTACTATTATATTCTGTACTTTGCTGATAAATAATAAAAACAATTTATTTGATATTAAATGCCAGGCCTGGATACAACGTCTGAGATCGGCTCAGAAAAATAGGGCGCGATCAGCCATTTCAACTTAGGCCCATCATACACATTATCTATTAAAGAAAAAATGTAATTCAACAGGCCTGATCCATCGAAAAATCTCCAGAGGTCCTGCTTGCTATATCCAGGGCTGTTAAATGCTGTTTTGACAACTCCTTGTCTCAGATTTTGGGGCAGACCCATGGCCTACTAGCTACATTGAGCACTGAATTGCAGGAAATTAGTAGGGTGCAAATTACATCCTCTATTCAGGTAGTATACACAGTTTATCAAACAAGATCTATCTTGCTTGATAGACAGTGTATGCTAGGTTTTTGAGGTTTTCTTAGCATAAAAATAAATTTCAAATACTAAGTACAATGTAGGTTCCTTAAAAAAATTCTACAAAAAGCATCCCTTCAGTATGGCCTCATCTAGCCATTGCCTAGTGCATGCATGTTTTATAGATAGAAGCTAAAATAAGGTCTTGCATATTCAATTATAATATTGTCATTATTGAAATCTGTTAAGATTTCAATATTTATTTTCATGAAATTGTTTTATTTTTATGCTTTGTTAGTTAACAGAATGTTTTCTATTGTGATAGTTGTATATTCAGATTTATTTTATTTATGCAATTGAATATGCTCCCTCTCCAAGAATTTTATGATAGTTATAAGTTATGTATGCTTTTAAAAAATCTAATGGTCTTATATTATAATTAATATTCAACTGGAGGATCATAGATGCTGTGAATCATAGAAAATGCATATTTTAATTTTCAAATATTGCTGCTGTTTTTATTAGAATTTCTGGATAGTTTTAGAAGATATCCGATAAACAGTTGATCCATTCATAGTATAGTATCATGTGAGATATTTTAAGAAAATTCAAAAGTTGTAAATTTTAGAAAAGATTGAAAAGGGAACACAAAATAGTAACAAAACTCTAACCCTTTTATTCATCAATCCAATCGAATCACTTTCAAAACCATTGGTTCGGTAACCCTCAGTTTCATTCATTTTCACTAGAAAACTGTATTTATCACTCAAAAATCAACTCCGATTCCTGAATTTCTAATTACTGGATCTTCAAATGAGTAAAGCAGTTATAATTCTATTAGCTGTGGTGTATCACAAGATTTTTTCCAGAACGAGTTTTCACTGCACATTTTACTTGAAATATCTTCTAAACTATGAAAAATAGATATAAATAGTAAGTGGCAAGAATATTCTAGTAGGAAATCTGATTTCTAGATTAATAGTTTGTTTCTGAAAAGCTCTTTCAGTTTTTGAACAATCGTCTTGTCAAAAAGATACAAAATTTTACAATTAGAAATACTATATCTTGAAAACTAAAAGTCCTAACTATAAAAAGTTGGTAAATAATTTGTAATCCTTTAAAAGCCCTACATGGATATATAATTAGATTTCAGATGAGGTTCTTAGTTTAAGCTTTAATCTCTGAAGTGTATCGGATATTTTTTCAGCAGAAATAAAATAAAAAATCACATTTTTAAAATTAACATTGCAATAAAAGCTGTGAAAGTTTTAAAATGTAAGGGAAAGAAGACGAAGATTACTTCAAAGTAAACTAAGAGTAAAAGTAGATTTTAAAGCAAACATCATCCAGGAAGGAGAGAGATAGTGTGGCCCCCTCGCATCTCCTGACCATAGACAGAGCTGCTTTAGTTTTTAGGAAAAGATAACATTCTAATAGCAAGGTGTGTGATCCAAGGCGAACTAGAAAGACAGGCTATGGTGCTAAAATGTCACATGAATACAAATGGCTATGGTCAGCATTAAAATAGTATGTGTACTAATGGATATAAGAATTTTATCAGATTATTGAAGTACTATTTATACTCACGCATAAGTCGACCCCCTACTTTCAGCAAAAAAAAATTTCACTAAATTATTCAAAAACACTTAAAAATGAAAAAAAAAATTATATATATATATGATAATAAAATTTAATTTCCATAACAAAAACTTCATTTGAACTTTTTAAAGTCAGATTCCAAGCAAGTCTAATACATATAGTCCAAGTCAGACTCGCCAAACGGTTTAAAAAACCAGCTTCCGTGACCCACCGTGCAATCGAAGCAATATCTGGCTTACGCCTGTTATTTGGGCCAATTTTTTCTTTAACCCCGAATGGACTTGAAGCAGTGCAGTTGTTATTAGGTACTCTCTGCTAAAGAGCCATTTTTTGTCGAAGACTATCAACCATAATCATAGAAGCGAGACATAAACATCGAACAAGAGAGTTGTATTTAGCAGTTGTATGTATATTTTTTGATGATGTGATACACTGGTAGTCGAAGAATCGGGCGGGCAGTGACTCACAGAAGAGTTTTGAGGTGCAGAGAAATTCTGAATGCACGATTGGAAAAAGAAACAAAACACCCCTTTCACCTCTCCTGATAAAAATAAAGTAGAAAAAGACTAAAAGATTGTTGATTGGGATGGTGCACTTCTCTTTCTGCCTAATAAATTATTTTAAGTTACTCTTTCCTTACAAAGGCAAAATTTTGCTAAATTATTCTTTGGTGTCTATTTGGGATAAAAGTTCTTCAAATTTCAACTCAAGAATTCTTGCTTTAAAACCAATATTTTCAAAAATAATTATTCACACTAGGATTCCCTTAGGACTCTTATCCATAGAACATTTCGATTGGGAGTGGGAGTCAAAATGCTGATGTCAGTGGGGCAAGCTTATGGATAAAATATACAATGTCGACTAGCTTAATGCCTAACATCCTCTTAAGAATTTTTTCATTATACATGTTTCAAAACACTCATTTTAAATGGCTCGGAAGTAAAAGATTTCCATTTTCTTAGCACTCACCAAGACTGTTGTCATCTCTTTGCTCTTTTTACCTCTATAACAATCATTGTCTTTAAAAGTAAGAGACTGTTTGGCAAACTCAGGGTTTTCTTTTAAATGCAGTAGCACAAAATTTGTGTACTACAAAGCTATGTTTGTGAAGTGTGGAAGACCCAGACCACACGACCAACCCAAAGGTTTATGGTAGCATAATGTGTGGCCGGATATTTGTGAAGTGTGATAAATGGCTGGTTATTTAAATTTTTATCATTGTTATTGGGATTTAGCAGATATATTTTTTATAGTGATTTATTTTGTTTATCCTAATGGTGTAAATGTAAATTAAAGAGATAATTAAATATTGTTCTTGTAAGTTAAGCTCATATATATATATATATATATATGTGCGTGTGTGGTGATATAAACACTAACGTTTTTCCTATTCTAATTTTTTATGCTTTATATAATGCTTCTATAAAATACAGTAAACTTTTCAATCATAATATTCTTGCTGCCAAAACTACTTCACTAATATTTATGTTCACATTTTATTACAGTTATGTATATATAAGTTACGTAACTTAATATAACTGGGCCTACCAGTTCGACAATTCTAAATTAGACCCTAGTTATGACCAAGTTATCTAAAGAGACTGGTATCACCCTGAAATTTCCAAAATTTTTCAAAATTATGGCTTATAGCAAGTTCCTTGCTGCCATTGCAGATTTTGGCTATTTCATGCTGACAAGTGCACAATTAATATGAAATTTTTCCATGAATGCAGTTATCTGCAATGAAAGGGCATTATAAATTTTTGGAAGTGTTTATACAGATGAATTCTGTCGCTATGAATTTATTTAGCTGTAGCAGCTTCATGTAACCCAAGCTAAATTTTGATGAAATTTGAAGGCAGCTATGGGATAGGACTAAATTTGTCAGTTCCCGTCGAAGTTCATAATATTGTAACTTATAGCAAGTTTCTTGATGCCATTGCAGATATTTGTTAATTCATAATGAATGCATAATAAACGTAAAACCAGTGCATGGATTGAGTTATCTACATTGAGAGTGCATTCTAAATTTTTGAGACTGCCTCTACAGATTGATTCTTTCACAAGAACTTGGCTGTTGCTGCTTCGTGTAGTTCTGTAGTTCTAGCTAAATTTTATACAGGTGATTTCATACCCTATTTTGTCAAATGCCATGCCAAATAGTAAATAAATTATCAATTATACATGCAACTAATAATTTGCTGTACTTTACAAAAACAGTTACTACCCTGGCTAACCTCTGGGATGTAGATATCTTTGTAGATTTCTAGCAACAACAAAAAAAAAATCACTTAGAAAGTTTGCTCAGATCTTACAAACAGCATAACTTATCTAGTGTTCATTTAGCCCTTCTATGACATAAACAAAATATATATATATATATATATATATATATATATATTTTTTTTAACATAAGTAAAATAAAAATGCAATCATGCACATATATGATCACATAAAAATAAAGGGGAAAAAATCTTAAATGTCAATATATAGCAGAGCCATTTCTGATTGTGTGACAATTTCGTGCCATAACCTGTCTTTCTAGATAGCCTTTTGTCTGACCGTATTGGCCATACTCGGTTTTAAAAATCGAAAATTATAAGTTTTTAACGAAAATTTGAAAGAAAAAATAAAGTAACATTTATAGGGTGTTATAGAGCATGGATGGGGGGGGGGGGGGGTCTGCAATAGGTTATAATCTGTGATAGAAAAAATTGCTTTGTTTCAGACACTGAGGATATTTTTTGAAAAAGTTTTTGCATGTTTTTTCATGATAGTTTTAATTTTAAAGCCTTTCAAATTTGTTGATGACATCATTTTGTAAGAAATGAGGGGCTATCTTAATACTTCTCAAAATTATATATTTTTTTTTCCATTATTAGTTCTGCATGCCATGCACTAAATGGGACAGGTATACATAAGGATTAGTTGAATTCAAATTAAGTAATTAATATTTTGAACTATTTTCTGCATATAAAATAAATCATTTCTGTGACATTTGATAAGTTTTTTCATTTGCTTTGATTCTACTTTATATAAAAATATCTATCTGACGTAATTAATGAACTTCATTTATGGCCACCATTTTGAATAGAAAGTGCATGCTCAAGTTTTTGCCAATATGAAATTGGATGATTGAGTTTTCTGTATCAAAGCTAACCAGTACTTCCAATAACCATGTATAAATTCGATGATGAATACGAAATTGATAGTTCAGTTGAGTTTAGCCAAAGTTAGTTTCTAACCGATGTTGGTGAATATGTGGGTAAATCTATTAACCAGGGTTGGCAATTTGACAACAAAAACTAGTTTTTTATACGACAATGGTTTAAACCTAGTTTTAACCTACCAAAATTATCAGATGCAGGCAAAAAGCATTTGATTTAAAGTTAAAAAACTCTGCATGTTGTATTATCAATATCCACATATTAGGGTTATTAATGCAAATACTATAATTACAATGCAAATAATGTTTTGAAAAAAATTTTGTCTTATAACAGTATAGTAAAATAGGAGAAAAATAAATACCAATTACCTTTTGAATCAGTATACCAAAAAATAGTCTGAATTTAATGCAAAATTTGAAAGTAAGATTTCCTGAAATTTTTGTTCATAAGGTTGCTCAATGTGTTTTCCGTATTCTGGTTCTGGCAGATTAAAATAGAAACATTATTGCTAGCTCTGCTAATTTAAATGCTGGATTGTTCTGAAAATAAGTGTACAGGACTTTCAGAAGGGACAATTTGGTATATTTATGCTACTAGCTGCATTTTGCAGCTAGTTGAATAAGTAACGTTATTTTTTTTAATTTACTTAACTGGGTCTCCAATTAGTTATCTATACACTTCTCTGTTAATGAAAAGTATAATTTGAATCCAAATTTTGGTATGTTAATGCAAACTAGTTCAGGTTAAATTTGGTGAATTTTGAATTGATATATTTGCTCTTGATTAAGAATCTAAACTTAAGTTTTTAGAAAGACGAGGCAAAATCTTTTAAATCTGTATCTTTATTTTTATAACCAAAATCAACTTCCTAAATGAAGTATTTATTGAGATCATGGTAGATAAAAATATGTACAAATGTCTTTTAATACTAAGATGTTCTGGTAAAATTTAAAATGTCCAACACAATTTATCTATAGCTGTGCATTCAGTGTGAGCCTGCTGCATGCTTTGCTACAATTTAACAAATTTCCACATATACTAGATTTTTAATCATTTGGTCATGAGTGGGCTTAAAATTTGGATAGAAACTTTTAAATATAAAATGCCAATGTTAACTGTCTATTAAATTGAATTATCCTGAAAACAAACAATTAGTATATACGAAAAACAAATATAGCAATTATATCTCACTTAGATTGTTGAAGATAACAAAATTTTCACCAGCCAGGAAGAACTTTTTACAATGTTCTGGTTATTTGTTTTCTTTTGTATCCTAAATTTATGCTTCTGACTATGATATAAGCCGTCAAATTGTAATCCTGTTAATGCTTCAGAAATGTTTTATATGCAATCATTGATTAATCTTCCCAGTTGTACAAAAGGATCTTTTAAAGGGATCCCTTAAAATGCCTGCTAACTTATGTAAGAAACTGTGGAACTATTTATAACAGAACATGAGACTCTGTATATTTTTCCCCAAATGAAATGCATCCAATATTAATGTCCAACTGCTTCTGCTATATACACAAACATTTTTACAGAAGTTTTAATTCAATTATTGTATCTGTTAAATATTTTAAGTTTGTATAATACAAGTTGAACTAGAATATTAGTTTAGTGGTTAAAAATTCATTGAAATAAATAACAAATTAGTATATTAAATGATTCAATTGAGCTTTATTCTAAAAGTATTTTATTTTTATTTTTTTCCTACAGAGAAAAAAAAATTAGTTAAAATAATTATAACGGATCTGCTACTGGTGTCTAATATATTAAAATGTTCTACTCCGGGTAACTTTAGTGATTATTTTTTTTTCTAAGTGCAATGTCATAATAATCAGTGCAGACACATTACATTTTTTGTTACGTAAAAAAAAATAAAGAACATGTCAAATGTTCTTTTTTCATACTTTAGGAAGAAATTATCAAAGTCTGAGCTTAAGTTTTTGAAATTTCTTTTTGTTTAGTAAGGAAGATTAACGTATTCATATTATGCTTGTTTAGTTTTAATGTTAATTAAAAATTTTAACATTTCATATAAAGAATATATATAAAAATTAATATATATAAAAATTTTGAAATGTTTGATCAAGTATTATTTTGATTATCTTTGCAAACAATTTTTTTATTGCAAATCGAACCATTCGCATCATTACTGAAAATTTCCTGTCTAGATTACTGAAACTATAACTGAGAGGTTGGCTTCTCTGTATCTATATATACATTGGCCTCTAAAAGCTAAGGTGTAACCTGTTTTTGTGAATAACTTCCAAAGAAAGTAATATAAAAACATGAAATTTGGATGAATTATTCATTGCATTTGGCATTGTTTTTACATAATGCATAATTTGAAAAATAATAAATACATTTCTTTTAAAATAATAAATGCATAGATATTTTGCAGTTTGTAAAAAATAGTGAAGAAATGGGTTTTAATAAGGAATATGTCCTCCCCTAGCCGTAATGCATTCTTGCATCGCATTCCCATACTGACAATCAAGTTGTCGAACACCTGAATATGAAGTACCCTTTTTCCAACTCATTTAAAGACCTTAGAGGAGAACTTACAGCAACCTGTCTTCCATGGTAGTCCTAAATTTTCTGTATAGGATTCAGGTCCAGGAATTGAGCTAGTCAGTCCATTCGTTCTGTGCATTCATCACCAATATATCTGTCGACAAGCCTGGCTTGGTGAGGTTGGCCATTATCGTCCATTAGTATGAAATCATCACCAATTGTACCAGCATACAGTTTTGCATAGGAATCAAAGATCTCGTCCTGATATTTCTGAGCATTCAAAGTCTCTCGAATACATGGAGATCAGTGTGACCACCCAAAGAGGTCCCAGCCCAAACCATTATTCTACCCCCTCTATAACTGTCTCTTTCAATTATGTTGGATTGGAAGTAAACCTAACTCGTCTGTGAAGCGTACAAACCTCTATTGTTGTATGTTCCAGGTGGCATGCTCTCTTGCCTAACATAATCGGGCACATCTCTGCAATTGGTTAAGAGGAACACACACAACTGGTTTTCTTACATACAGCCCTTGATTATGAAACGTTTTCAGACTGTAGTAGGAGATATTTGTGTCCCTAGTGCCACAAAATGATGTGCAACGAGCTGGAACACAGTAGTGTTCTTTGGTCCGAAAGAGCCAGAAAGTGATCATGAGTCGGGGTTGTAATGCATGGCCAACCTAGAACAGATCTCCATGAAACTGATTTTTCGATTTCGATCTGATCCCAAAGTATTTCAAAGGACAACACTGCGAGAAACATTAAGCCATCTGGCAGCATCAACTTACCTACCGTAAGCCCATTTCTATCCACTCAATCACACCTGCCATCTTAACGAATCAGATAAGTAATTTCACCTTGACATAACCAACAATATCTTTGTACTAGAAATGTATGATTAATTAACATTAATTAGAAAAATACAAAAGTGTCACATATAGAGCTACCTCTGGTTTTTAAATAATTAGGTATCCAATTCTTTTTCAAAAGAGTAGTAGATATGTTTTTTTATTTTATTTTATTAATGTGACTTATCCTTCATATAAACTGTATTTATCTTTATTTTCATTCTTGTAATGGTGAGGGCCAAATAATTGGTTGTACCTTAACTTTTGGAGGCAAGTGTATATCAGTAAAATTTTTATGAAATATCCAACTATACATTTTATCATTACTATAAAATACTTTTCAAGAAACTTGTTTTTTTTTTTCTCTGTACATGTATTTATTTATCATGTGTTGTAATAGTTTCTGCAAAATAAATATTTCTTGATTATTCTACTTAGAATTGCTAACACCTATTTTAGCATGAAGATTTTGGGTTCCTTGTTTCTGATTTACTATAAATTTTTAAGAGTCAACAATTTTTTTTATGTATTATATAACAACTTCATACTACTGACTTTTACCTGCATTTGAATGATAAACTATAAATGTTTACAACTTAGATAAAATAATGAATGCTTTTGTTGTGATTCTAAACTACTTTTGAAACTTTGCATTGCAAGCTCAGGTTTCTAACTGTATGAGTGCCTGGTATAAGGGAATGACCTGAGTATGCATGGATATTTGTAGGGATTTATAATCTGTTTTAGTCATTATCAATTTAACCCTTGAGTATACAGGGTGGCCACTCAACCTGGAAACCGGGAAAAGTCAGGGAATTTTAGAATGGTCAGGGAAAACCGGGAAAAGTCAGGGAATTTTGTGAAAATTCTGGATTTTTTTTTTCACTAGTCCATATAAAAACAGAACTGCCCAGTTTGTATGCGATTTTCGAAAAATTTCGCCAAGTATTACGCTGTATTCGTAACCGCTAAATAAAGGTTGCCATGTATCCATTTGATTCCGTATAAAAGCAAAAATGCGGAGTTTGTGCGCCATTTTGGACAAATGTCGCCAAGTACAGATATGCCAACTTTTACGGATTTTCCGTAGTTTGTACGGATTTTTACTTCATCTTACCGTTTTACGGACATTACTCCCAAAACTACGGGAAATCCCGTGAAATCCATGCATCCTGCCATTCAGTTCATATTCCCTGCTTTGCTGAGAGTCCAAAATGATCAGTTTGCATCCATTTTCTTCTTCTAATGATTTGATATTAGAACAATAGACCTAATTTATTTTTATAGTGCGCGTAAAAATAAAGAAATATTTTGCTAAAAAAATTATATTTCGCTTAAATTATAAAATTGCGCAATTCAGTCCTTCTTTTCGGGCTTTGCTGAGAGTGCACAATTGTCTTTTTCCATCCATCTCCATCCCCTTATTATTGCACATTAGCTTAACTAAACTACTTTATTTTCATATTTTTGTTGATTATGAAGGCTAATTTTTTAATTATTTTCACATAAGTAGTCCGATCGTGAAATTCAGTTTTTTTTTTTTTCACGGGCGTTGCCGAGAGTACGCAATTATCCTTTTCCATCGATCTCCATCTCCCTATTGTAGCACATTAACTTGACTAAACAACATTATTTTCATATTTTGGTTGATTATAAAGGTTAATTTTTTAATTATTTTCACATACATAGTACGATCGCGAAATTCAGTTTTTTTTCGCGGGCGTTGCCGAGAGTACGCAGTTATCCTTTTCCATCGATCTCCATCTCCCTATTTTTGCACATTAACTTGACTAAACTAACATATTTTGATATTTTGGTTAATTATAATGTCTAATCTTTTAATTATTTTCATATAAATAGTACGATCGTGAAATTCAGTTTTTTCCCCCTCGGGCGTTGCCAAGAGTACGAAATTATCCTTTTCCATGGATCTCCATCACCCTATTGTTGCACATTAACTTGACTAAACTAGCTCATTTTCATATTTTGGTTAATTTCGTAATTATTTTCACATAAATAGTGCCATTCAGTTGTAATTAACTCAGTTAAGTTAGTAAAACTACATTTTGAACTTATTCTAAGGTTTTAAAATATATATTGTCAATATACGTAAAATCTTGCTGATGGTCGATGCTGTTTTACTGAATACGCCTGATTTTTCTACTGATGACCCTTTTCAGAGATTGGCATCTCTGTATATATATTATATACATTTTGTTATATTTTTTTCTATTTTAATGACATTCTTTTGACAATTATTCAATGGCTGTGACTTGTTATAAAGTAGTTATTGCATATCTTTAATGATATCTGCCATTGTGAGCAATTTGCAATGCCCATATTTAATAGGACTATTCTTTCATTCAGTTTGGACTATTTCTTTTTATTGTCTTCAATGAAAATCATTAAATTATTTTAAATATTTCAGTAGTCCAATTTTACTGCATTTACATGTATTTTTTATTAAAAATGTCAAAATTTATTTGTAAAAACAAAAAAATGTGTATTTTTTTCTCCTGATTTAATATAACTTTTTTTGGATAGTGGAGTTAAATTGTTAAGATACTTTAATCAAATTTGTAACTAAATAGGGACGTAAGCACATTTATGTTAAAATTACTGGTCTGGAATTTCTTTTCAATTCACCTGGAAAACCTGGAAAAGTCAGGGAATTTCAATATGTCCGAAGAGTGGCCACCCTGGTATACAAAATAACTGTTGAGTGCCAAAACAATTTTAATTAAACTCTGTGATATTGATGAGTTTTCTTTTTTTAATTCGAATTTTGTATTAACTTGTTGCAAATGCAGCCCTCTGAAATGTATGATTCAGTAGACTAAGAGAAAAATATTTTAATTTCATTATTTCACTTTGAGTTATCTTATCCGCCTGCCTAATTTCTTTAGTCCAGCATTTACACAATATTAATCACTGTGATTCTGCTTTTTATTAATAAGAGTTTAGAATTCCATAAGGTGTACATTCCTTCATAAACTTCTATAAATTTATAACTGCATATAGAGAGTAGTTTCTAATCTCATTTTTTATTTACTTTCTGGTTCATTTATTTATTAATTAATTGAAACGGGATTCAATTTTAAAATGCCTATTATTTAACAAGTTTATAATTTGTTAAAAACAAATTTCTTGAAGGAATTGAACCTAAGACATGTATTAAATACTTCATGTTTAGTAATTTTCCTTTGGTAAATGATTAATAATTTGATATTGGTATAATTATAAAATAAACATTGTAATACTGCAGCTGTTAATAGAAAAAAGTATATTTGTTGTATAAAATTTTCTTTAAGTTTTTTATTTATTGTATCTTGATTATTTTGCAAATCAAGCAATTTTAGCACTGTACAGCTATTTAAAATACTCAATGCAAGTCTTATAAAGTAATTATTCACAAAATCATTCACCTGTTTTGTTTGAATATTTGTACATGTGTATTATACTCATTATACAATATGCTTATCCTTTTTTATTAATTTGCATTTGCATACAATAAGCATATTGAAACACTTGCTACTGTTTCCTCTGCCATTTGAGTAAGATATATTTATTAGTTACTTGCTTTTTTATATAGTCATAGAATAACCCATCATTTTCTATAATTGTCCAGACTGTTCCCCCATCATATTCAAAGGTAAAGATTTGAACTCAGTATAATTATACAATTAATGTACTCATGTGTCACTCAGTAAATTTAAGCATTGTGCAAGCTACTATTTGAACTATTGGTAATTTTATTCTTCAAAAAATTTTGTGCTTTACTTGTATTTTCAATTGTATTTTATGAAAGAATAGTTAAATCAGTTATTTTTGCACAGATAAAAATTCTATCATAATTTTATAGCCAAATTGATCCTGTTTATATTTTTGAACTTTATTTCTCTCTTATATATATATATATATATATATATTAAGGTTTTACTTTTATGGAATCCTTAGCATTTTGCTTGTGATAATTTGCCATGGATTTTGCCAAATTAATGTTTTGTCTTGTATGACATTTGTGTATGTATCTCATATTATTTGTTAAGTATTGATTGTTTCTCTGAATATTTTATGATAATATACACAGACTGGCCAAGTGTCCTGAATTTTTCCTATTTAGTACGAATTAGTTACGATTTTCTAAGATTTCAGTAAAATTTCCCTATTTTTCCATTTATTTACAAAAAAAGTCCCTCTTTTTATCCTCTCCGAAAAATCTCTGGTACTTGTTTTGTGACGGTAAACTGCAAAGAAGAGAAGGAGGAATGTTTTGTTGAGTGTAATACACTAAGGAATTTCTAAACAAATGATATACGTGCAACAAGGCCTCCATAGTCTGACAAAGTTGTCTGAAAACGTGAGTTTCCCTATCGGTCTATTGCACTTAAAATAGAGGGTACTTGTGACATTAGCACTTATTTCAGAGGTAATGAACTATAAAGGCAAAGCGTAAACAAATGGTATTCTTAACTTTATTTCCTACCCTTTCCCTGTCATGTTTTGTGGAAGGGATTTGACAGGCATTAAATAAGTACTACTCATTTCAACGTCATGTCAAATTCCCATATGCATGTGCACATTTTGAGAAAGGATGCTAAAATACTTTTTTGTTTGTTTTATCTCTAAAAGCGATGTTTTAGAAAGGGTGGTTTTTATAAACAGTAAAGTGCCAAAATTCACAACCAAGATAATTTGTTCTGATTTCAGCGCTTTTAAATAAACAAGATAATTTTTGCTTTTTTAAATAAAATCATAAATGTTAGCACTTTTTCATAAAATACCAGATTTTAGCAAAAGTACTTTAAAATAAAATAGATTATTTTTTAGCACTTTTACTTTAATTAAATACAGTATATGGGATCTATTATCTGGATTACTTTGGACTTTCTGAATAAGGATCTTTTTTTGTTATTCGGAATGATTTTTCTAATATCTACTAGAATGTTCTACAATGTTGTTGTAGAAAATTATAATTAAATTTTTCAACATAAATGTGTTATGTAAAGCTTTATTTTGCAATCTATATGAAAAAGTATACTTCATTCAAT
Source organism: Amaurobius ferox (assembly GCA_951213105.1). Taxonomy (NCBI): domain Eukaryota; kingdom Metazoa; phylum Arthropoda; class Arachnida; order Araneae; family Amaurobiidae; genus Amaurobius; species Amaurobius ferox. The sequence continues at coordinate 65,788,392 of OX578133.1, read as the reverse complement.
AAAAGTATATGTTGTTACAAATATGTGATATGCAATTAAATTAAAAAATCAGATATAGTTGTTTAGAAAAATTATGAAAAAGTGTCAAAACATGAAAGAATTTTATTGTTGGGGCTTAATAAAACACAAATTTACACTAAAAATTTACACATTTATTAATTTTAAAATTTTAACGCCATAAATGGGAATACATCAAATTTTAATATACCATGTCAAAATGCCTATATTTCAAGTGCATAAATCATTGTTTTAATGCATCTTTCTAGAAAATATCCCTTCATTTCATTAACTACATGTTTGAAAAGTAATTTTCCCACATAAAACATAAAATTATTAATAAAATCTTAGTCAATGCAAACAGGTTGCAAATTTTGAAAATGTCTTTACAGTAACACGAAATATAACAAGAATTGTATACAAATGCTAATTTTCACGATATTGTCAAAAAAAAATTTCCAAATTGCCAACAAATAAATAAAACACAACGCATTAAAAATTTTCCGAAATTAAAATTTTGGGCCAAATGTAAACCACAGTTGCCAAGTGAGTTCTTAAAAAAATATAGGGAATTACTCTATTCAAACTTTTCAACCATCAAGAGATTTGCATATTTGCCCGAAAATTGGCAGAAAATGTATAATCTGCATAAATTATGCTCTATAGCTGGAAACACAAAGCCTGTCATAATAAATTTTCGGAAAATATTTTTTATGATTTTCTTTTTGTTAAGAAAATATCAGATGGATCTAATCAGAAAAGAGCAAGCCCTCCGTAATTTAGGAGATGTTATACGGAGATAACAATCTCAATGTTAAGTGATGTTAACTACCAGTTAAGTGATTTATGTTAAATTTAGAAATTTTTTATGAATCATATACTATATTATATCCAAGAAAAATATATTAATGAATTGCATGGACATAAAAACCTGTTGTTGTTAAGATTGACATCACACCTGACTGTAAATTTTTGACGCCCGACTGCAATTTTCTGTAGGAGTTTCGTAATTCATATTATGAGTTTTTCTGTAAAAGCTATGAAAAAATTGTTAATAATTGACTCTTCTGATTGTTTGGTGAGATTTAAAAGTGCTATTTGGTCGATTTTAGGTAAAAAAGATGTTTGTTGGCATAAAATTTGGTATCCTTCTGTCCAATTCCAGTTTCTGCAGCATTCTGGATATCGGGACATTGGATAAATGATCTGTACTACAGATTTTAGCTCTATTTTGAAAAATCGTGAATTTAAGCACATTTCAAAACTTGTTATGTAGATATGGATTCATGTATTTTGAGAATGATGCTGAAATTAAATTCAAAATTTTGTTTTTCATATCCTTAAAATTTTGTAGAAAAGGTGCTAAAACTCGTGATTTAACTTCAAAGTATAAATTGGCAATTTGTATAAAAAGAAAAGCATTGAAAATCATGATCGGTAAGACTGTTCTTCCCATTTCTAATGCTGTTAAATAAGCTTGTGCAATTTTTAGCAATTTTAAATTAAATTGCAGATTTCAGCGTTTTTAATTAATTTACATTTTTTTTTTTTTTTTGTTAAATAAGATTTTTAGCTTTATTTTTAGAAAAATCATGAATTTTAGCATCTTTTCTCAAAGATTGGGAGAATGGCTCCTATACCATTTCTCAAAAATTGCTAACTTTAGCTTTCTTTCTAATTGAAGAAAGAACAGAAGTTCATTTGAATAAACTGAGACAATTGCTGTTTACAGGAATATTTGGCCTCTGCAAACAACTGTGTAGTAAAAGGCAGTAAGAGATTAATTCAATAGTCTACTAAAAAAAAAAAGATTTTAATGATAGAGTTGCTTAAGCATAATGATTGAAGCAGGCACAAACAACATTCAAAAACTCACAAAAAAATTGTACAATATTAACAAGAGGTGAATAGCTTAAAATAAGAATTACTAGTGATTTTTAACACTTTACAACAAAGTTGAAAAGTGTTTATGACTTTGTTCATTCTGTCTGTCTGTCTGTCTGTCTGTCCGTTAGCACGATAACTGCCGTAAAAATGACTTAATCAAAATGAAATTTTAGTATGTTGTTCAGACGGTCTATAGGACCTATGGGAATATAAATGAATAATATCACCCAATTAGTTTTGGATTGAACCCGGTTTGAAAAAATGGAATACATTGAGCCCTATGGGACCTAATTTTTCAAGCATTTTTTAAGCGGATTTAAAATTCACAAATTGCTTCGAAAATTTTAGGCAATATTCAAATTGTTCCATAAAATATATAAAAAAAAATTCAGCGAAATATATTCAGTAGTTTTTTAAATAAAAATTAAAATAATAATAACACCTTATATGAAGCGATCACGTGTCCATGATATGAAACGATCACATAACCCACTTCAAAATGATATATGGCATCCATCTTGTCTCAAAATCGTGATTTTTAAAGTTCTTTCTAATTCATATTGAGTGTTGTATCCATCCTAAAACTACTTTATTTTGGCCTAAATTCTGTGCATCTACATACTTTAACAACGCAATGACAATATATTTCAGTTTAAATGCTCATACAAATTTGATTATTTCTACTATTAAGCCTATTTTTCACCTATGTAAAATGTAAACAGCAAAATATGTAGAATGAGTTGTATTAGAATCGCTGTAATTCTTTAACACAAAATCATTTAGTCCATGGAGTCTGCATGGCTGATATGAATGAAATATTCATTGATTTTAGAAAGAGAAGGACGATAATTTTCGATGAAGTTTTACGCATAGAGTTTTACTTACTTGTAGCTCCATGGTCTTAATTTTTAAATAATATAAATTATTATAGTATTGTGATGAATGACATGAATGGGGGAATTATTTATGAATGAAATGTTGCTTTTATAGAGAGAGCCAGGCGTGTTATTCTTTCTATGACATCATTTGAATGGATTTCAGTTGTTTTCGATGAAGTTTTCAAATATAATAAATTATCGTAGTATTATGATAATTCTAAAATTATTACCGAGGAATGTATCACATTTTAGAGATGTTTAAACCAGGCAATTTATATTTTAATGCCGTCATTTGAATGAAGTTAATTTTTTTCGATGAAGGTTTAAGGTTTCAAATATAATAAATTAATGTAGTATTGTAATAAGTTTTAAAATATTATCGAGGAATGTATTGCATTTTAGACATGTTTAAATAAAATTGCATTGAAGTTGGAAAGTGTTTCATAATCAATGCTTTAAGCATGATTGATCTTTCTTGTTTTTCCTTGCTAAAGGTCCCCTTAAAGACCCTATTACATAACAGTATTTGGGATAACAAAACCGTTCTCAAAACAGCTCAGACAACAAATTTAGCCACAACATTTTAAGTTTAACCCTAAAATGTTGTTGTTGAGGCAACGGTTGTGTGAAAATCACCCAATCAGAACTGCATAAATCCGAACATCACAAGTGACATGCTTTCGAGTAATTTTATTTCTTACTTTTAATTGCGACCAAGATGACCGATAGACTGCTTTGGAATGCGTTAGAATCTCGAGATGGAAAAAAATAATAGAACTTCTACTAAATTACAGACACCTGTGAGATATAAAAGATCTAAATTATATGAAAAACACACACTAAAGAATGCTTTTTGAAATCAGCAGCATTAGACAGGAAGAGCCTGTTAGAAAGGAGGGGCTTAAAGTATCATTGCCAAACGGAAGTGCTGAAGTCTGGAGATGGAAAAATAATAGAACTTTTAGCAAATTACAGACATCTGTGAAATATACAAGATCCAAATTATACCCGAAAAACACTAAAGAATGCTTCTTGGAATCAAATCTGCGGCAGTAAATGGGAGGGGCATGTTAGAAAGGTGGAGGTCTAAAGTATCATTTCTGGGCAGAATTGCTAAAGTCTGGAGATGGAAAAATAATAATAGAACTTTTACCAAATTATAGACACGGGGGCCTAAAGTATCATTTCTGGACGGAAAGAAGAGTAGCCTAAAGTATGATTGACGGGCAGAATTGCCGAAGTTCGGCAATAAAAATAGCCCCATGTAATAACACCATTATTCAATCCAAACGGAACCTTTGGTATGTTAAAAATGATCTTTACAGTAATAGAACTCTAAAACAGTATTACTATGAGGAAATTACGAAGCGAATGCAAGGGGGAAAAGTTTCCCCATTTGCTGCTTGGAGTGACTTCACTTTCGTTCTATGGTGCGTGGAGTGATGTCACAAACATTGCAAAGCTGTTTTGCGAACGGTTTGTTATCCCAAATTACGGTCGTGTAATAGGGCCTTAAAAATAATTAAAATGCTGTGGTCACTTCTGTAAAGTAATTAATAAAATATGTATTTAATCAATTTTTACAGAATAAGTTTATTTATTAGAGATTTTTTATGTGCATATGTGAAAAAGAAAGTAGGTCTAGTTTTTAATATTGTTGCTTTTTTAACACTATCTATATTTTTCTATCTATATTATTCTTGAAAAATTTTTATGTTCATTGCTTTTTATTAAAAATTGCTGTTGAGCAAGTTGGTTAATTATTTTAAAAAAAAAACCTTTAAAGGTGGTAATTATTTAAAAAAGAATTTTAAAGACATATCATGTGATTTTTGAAATTCCCTCTTTTATGGAAAAACCCTAAGGCATTTTACATTAAATGTGAAAGTTCCAGGGTTGGCAGATTTGTATACACATGTGTATATAATATGCTCTCTATATCTAGATAAAATTCTCCACTTACAAATATATAAATCCATTAGATATTCTAGAACAAAAAATAATTATGATAAAAATGCTTTATTTTTCCTCTCTTTAAAAAGCTGTAGAGTGTATGTCATTATTTACTTATAAATATTGCATATATTTTGTAAGAATTTCATGCTTCTAGTGCAAACAATTATACTATTTTGCCCCTTTAACTCTTATTTAGGCTCATCAGCATCAAATAACAATTAACTGCTCTCGCAGAACAAGAGAACATGTAATATTTTCAAAATTGCAGAACATGACTTGTTTGTGCACACTCTGAAAACCAAGAATTTTTCAGGTAATTTAAAAGTGGGCTAAAAGGGAAAATCAGGGTGGATCAGTGTCAGGGAAAATCTTCTTTTTATTTAAAATTTTGGAAAAATCAAGGGAATTTACAATTTGTACATATGCAATAACTGAAATATGTAAACCAAGAAATAAATGAAAAGCTCAAAAGTAGCGTATAAAAACTTATAAAAGCTGAAACTGGTTTTTGTGATGTAATGGTGTACATTGAAATTGGCAGAATGCTTCTGGTCTCTTGATTCTCGAACAAATTTTCGTGTTCACCTTTAGGCAGGAGTTACTTCTGGCATGATGGAACTCCAGCAGCTTTCACTAATATAATAGTACTAATGAGTACCCATAAAAAAAACCATGGGGAAAATTTGTATTCACTGAAAATTAGTAAATGTAAAGGATATTTAGTCAAAGATATCTTCAAAAAAATATTTGTAGTATAAATTTTATATAGTATTATTGACCATAGTAAAACGACTCAAAATTATATAGTTTAGTGATTACAGAAAGTGTAACCATCTTTCAAAATCACGAATTGTTGGCATGTTAGCGTGGCTACTTGAACTATGTTTTCAAACAAACATTATATATCTTTGTTTCGCTGAGATATTTGCAATATCTCAGCAAGATTTGTTTCAATCCTTCCATTGAAAGTAATTTTTGTTTTCATGTATTCATTTTCTATTACATTAAATTAGTATTGATATTCTCATCCTTAAGCTAGGCATATATCAATTTATATTGATATACACCTAGCCTTAAATGACCAGAAAATGATGGCCGAAGTGCTAGGGGTCAGTTAGGATTAACTGTATGTGTATGGCAAATCTTCAGTAAGCATATGGACACAAGACAAAAATGTTGTGTATAAAGTGCTATTATTGCAAATAGGTAGTTTAAAGCAATGTGATTTCTTACTTTATTAAAAGCAAATAATGTAAACAAACTCAAATTATCGAACATATGTTACATCTGATCCGATCCATGGAATTTGTTGCCTTTCGGCAAATGATAATAATGTGCATAAATTACTCCCACTCAAAATTATGTTGTTTGATGGTTTTTTGGAAATATCTTATTGTGCTTATCAAATTGAAACACTAATTTGACTCAAAAATAAGTGTAGTTAAGCAACTTTACGTTACATATATTACGATATTGTAAAATTTTGAGGATTTGATATTTTGTATACTTACCAATTTGTGCAATTATGCGATATGCAGTTATACAGTTTCACTGTGTGTGTGTATGTGCAAAACAGAATTGTATACACATATACAAAATTTGGTGTGATTTTAAGGGGGGTTATTTTTCTATTTTTATATGTTCACGATAAATATCAATTAAATCAAAAATTATTTTTTTATTAAATTAGCATTAATGCTAATTTAATAAAAAAATAATTATTAAAAATTATTAAAGTATGCAGTATCTGGAATTTTACTAAAGACAACAGAAAAACCCGGGAAAACTCACAGAATTTTATTTTTAAAAATTAGCATGAACCCTGTTATTTGCTCCTGATGTGCTTCAATGAGTTTGAAATTATTCCAACATTACTATAGATTGCCTTGAGAGTATCCATACTCTGAAATGTCTTTTGGAATGCGTTTAGGTTTGGAATCAAACCTTGTTTAATTAAAATATGATATGTATAATACAATGTAACAAAATACCCATTATTATTTGAGTAACATGTCTTGTTAAATTTAGTAGATTAAAAGAATATTATATGAAACATTCTATAAAGAGTAAATTTTAGCTGTAAAATGGGTGGATCAGTGTCACTTCAAGTATTTAAAAAATTTTCAATAAAAATTTTTGTTGTGTTTTTTAAAAATATTGCTATAAAAGATAATGCATTTTAGCAGAAAGAAATTTTTTTAGCATATTATTGATTTATGCCTGAGTGTTATAAGTGAAGAAAATGCTCAAAAGAACATATAAGTTGACTTACATTCTTTATAAATACTTACATTTTTAGTACACAAAACAACCAAAACCAGTACTTTGTGTGACCACCTTTGTGTTTTATAACAGACAGAATAAAATGTGGCATACTCTAATAAGGGATTTTCAATAGTAACTTGAAATGCCTTTACACAATAAATATTTTATCATGTCAATCAATTTGATGGCTGTTTCACTACTACCTCATCTTTTAAAATAGTCTGCAAATTTTCAATAGGGTTGAGGTTGGAACTGCCAGTCATGCACATTTGTTTTTCTTCAGCAGGTAGTCCTTACCCTTTGATTTATGGCATGGAGATCCATCATGCATATAGATTATGCACTTGCATGAGCTACCAACTTTTCGTGTAATATATCCATATAAATAGGGCATTCATGGTAGTGCCTCTCAGCAAAAAGAATAATAATGCAGTACCGAATGCTAACATAGCACCTCACCCAGTAGCAAAATGTTTCTACTTAATCTGTGACTAAGATTTAGGGTTTGAAATTTTATTTGCGGTTTGCACGTTATCTCAGCTTCTGGGTTCTTCATTGATTGTTTCCAAAATTGGTCATTTTCTGTATTTTTTTAAATATTTAGTTTTACATACTTTCATTTATTATTTGAATGATTCTATTTAAATTATATATTTTAAAGTGAAAATTAAATTAATATTTAATTAAAATTATGATCATGTAAGTACAGGTGCACATATATCGAATTTTAATTTATGCCCCTGAAATAAATACGTTATTAAGAGAATAGCCCTTTATTTCATTAATTATACGTTTATAAAAATAGCTTGTAATATCAAGGGAGATTCAAAAGATTAACAACAAAATATGAAGAGACGAAGTGTGTCCAAAAAGTAAAGATATGTCACTTATACACGGAAGGATAATGTTTTAGTACGTATGTTGGCAACATTGACTTTGACCTTAATCCTTTTACTTCCCCATGCGATTGCTCGTCACTACTACACTGAGTCTGGTTCAAGTAGCATGTGTTTACAAAGGCTGCGCTGATTCAGAATCCCACCAAATGTGAAGTGTCCTCCGTTATACGCTCACCCAGCGACTTCCACTTGTTTCTTTACCTGAAGAAACATCTTGCAAAACAGCACTTCCACGATGATGACGAGATCAAAAATGAAGTTAAAATGTGGCTTCAGCAGCAGACAGTAAAATTCTATGACTCTGGAATGCAGAAGCTAACACCCAGACTTGACAATGGTGGCAATTATGTCGAAAAATAATGCATCTACCAGTAAATCATTTGTAGTGGACATTTGTTAAATAAAAATGCTTTGAATGAATACTAGCCATTGTATCTTTACTTTTCGGACACACCTCGTATAAAACATTTTTTTTTTTTCTAAAAATAAAGCAAGCAAAAATTCACAGAAATATTTATATTTTTAGAGCCATATTAATTATTGCTATCTTCTCATTTTTGGTATTTATTGAATTTTAAAAACCTAAGTCAATTTCAATTTCCTCTATTTTTTCCATTTCTTAAAGGTTTCCAAAATTTACGGATTTTTCTAAACATATTAAACTTCTATGATCACTAATTATTTTCTAACCTTGTTTAAAATTGTACCAATATTTTTCATTATAGAACATTCAGATGTTTCACAAAAAAATTTCATTTACCATGTATCATTTAAATACTTTTGGGACAATTTAAATCCATTTTTTCACAACAATTTAATCATTCAAAATTTTTCAGATTTACTTTTTAACAATATTACCGATTATTTCTGATATTGCCCCCCCCCCTCCCCCCCTGCTTTTGAAGTCTTCTTGTATTCATCTTTTTATTTATTGTAATTTTAGCCAGGGCAACCCATAGAAATTGAGGAGCCCTAACAAATATTTATCATGGGGCCCCTTTCATATTTGACTTCCTTTTTTTATGAATTCTTCATGTGGTCTCCAGCCTAAAAAGCTATTAGTAGTCCATGCCCCCTCTGGTGCCCCCCCCCCCTCACTCTAGTAGTGTCTGTCCCCTTGTAAGGGCAGCCCTATTTTAGCTTATGTCATCCTATTTTCCATATCCTGTATTTTTTGTAGTATCGTTTATAGACTTCATATGCAAATTAAACTGTAGCAACAATAATGTAATGATATCGGCACTTCAGCTCATGAAAGTTCGGTTTTCAAATCTCCCATCTTTTCTTTGCAGCAAGTGCAGTGCTTCTCAAATATGCTGCAGGCTCACTCGTGTCTAATCCACAATGTATTTGAGAAACTCTTTCTTGCATACGAATTAATATATTTTTTTTAATTTATTACAATGCAAAATCTGTTATGAATATCCAACCAATTAAAAACTAATTTGGCAAACCGAAAATGTTCATTCACAATATGAATTTTGTTTGCGCGAAATGCACATGCACTCAGGAACCCTAGTCCAATACTAAACAAAATGGCTGTAATGAGTTTTACTCCTATTACTTTGCATGTAAAGTAAGCAATATATTTGTTTTTCATTATTATGGCTATGTCATTTGCATTCAATGTGCATCTGCACGTTTATCAATCTGCGAATTTGTTTTGCTTCTCATGTAACTTTAATTGAAGATCGTGAATTTTTTGATGAAATCAAAGTTTTCTACAAAGTAAGAGAAAGTTGTGTTGTAAACGCAAACTGTGGGACACTGAATAAAAGTTTGGATAGAGATACAAAGGGTACAATAGTTTAGTGTTTGTTTTGTAGATTACCTGAGGATGGCAGGCATTTGTTTTGCAGATATAATTTGGTAACATTTTTTTTTAAATTCATAACTGAAAATTTATATGCAGAGGTTACAAATCGATCTGCAACTTACATCATTCAGATTTAACATTAGCCATGCAATTAACCTCTTTTATAAATTTTGCCGTGCAACTCACTAACACCCGGAAAGAAGTGGTAAATAATCCTATTGTTGGGCGCATTTGTAAACAAATCTTCTATAAGTTGGGGCATAATGAGTCAGTCTAACTAATTGAGTGCTTCGTTTTTAACTTTTTAAATAAATTCTCTTTCAAACTATGGTTAAAATTTGATACCTGTGACTATTATTATAATCATGTGAGGTGCAAGATCGGGTTTGTAGTTTAAAAAACACTGGTCTGCAGGATTTGAGTTAAAGCATTTATTTGCGTTAGGTGTACTCTCTTGGGGACTCTAAGGAATTGCCTATCATAATTCCACATGTGAGGTTTATGGCTGGATCGAGTTCGTACTTAGTTTCATAAAATTTGTGTCCCCAGATTTCTTTTGAAAACTTTCAAAGCAACAAATTATCTATCATAAATATTTGTTTCCTACTGGGCCAATTTCGTACTTAGGTATAAAAATATTTGGATCTTTGTATTTGTTAGATTACTTCCCAGCATTGTATTTACTGTCCTGCGGACTATAAGCGACTACCCAGTTCACTTGTTGTAAATCCACATAATACTTTTAGCCAGACCAAATTTGCATTTATTTATTTTTTAAAATCATATCCCCAGATTTCTGTTAAATAGTTTCTTAGCATCGGGTCACATAGTCCACCTACTGTAAATCCACATGTGAGGTTTCGGGCCAGCCCGGGTTCTTACTCAATTTAAAAAAAATTCAGGTCCACTGGAATACTGTTAATACTTTCTGCAGCATCAGATCTACTGTCTGAGAACCCCAAGCTCCCACTTAATCTACTTATAGTAAATCTGTATGTGAGGTTTAGGGGTCAGGCCTGTTTTATACATAGTTTTTAACCATTCTGGTTCGTTCCAATTTGCAAACTGAAGGAATTTGTGTCCTAGTATTCAACCTTTTTTTAGCATTATGTGCTTGTTTTTATATTTATTGTATGTAAGCAATTTGAATTAATATTTTTAATTTTATATTTATAAAGCATATTCAAAACTTAATTTTAAACGTATTGTCAGCAGCACATTTTAATATTACTTTTTATGGCTTATCTTCAGTTTAATGTACTAGCATCCTAAGTGCAACTTATTTTTAAACGTATTGTCAGCAGCACATTTTAATATTACTTTTTATGGCTTATCTTCAGTTTAATGTACTAGCATCCTAAGTGCAGTTTTGCTACTAAAAAATGAGTTTACGATGAAGTCACTTGCTCTTTTACTTCATTAGGTTGTCAGCTATGGTATTAATAACTATGCCGGTGACAATGTTGTCAAATCGATTGCAAATATCCTGAAAATATCACAAATTTTGAGATAGGAGTTTTCCCATTCCTATGTCTAAAAATCCATTTCCCGCAACTATGAAGTCGACAATCTGATTTCATCGACTAAAATTTTGATATTTATTGCATGTTATATGCAAAAAATTTATTATTAATGAAATGAAGGGCTATTATGCAGCAGTATCACAAAGCATTGCATTTTTGTGCTATTATCGGCATATTTCGTTTGTGAAAATATTTTCCGCTTATATGCACTCGACTAAATTTCTGATTATTGCATGTTGTAAACAAAAAAGCTATTTTTCAAATGTATTATTAATGAAATGAAAGGCTATTTGACAACAGTATCACAAAAACTTCATTTGCATACGATTCTCAGTATATTTTGTTTAATTGCAAAATATTTTGCATTTATGCAACCTGTTTGTATTGACTAAAATTCTGATAATTATTGCATGTTGCATAAAAAAAAATTTTTTAAGCATAAATGTGTTACATAAAGATTTATTTTGCAATGAAAAAATATACTTAATTAAATAAAATTATATATTATTAATAATATATATAATTTAATTAGAATCAGATCTAGTTATTAAGAAACAATTATAAAAAAGGATCAAAACATGAAACAAGTTGAGGCTTAATAGAACACAAGTTTATACTAAAGATACTAACATTTATTTATTTTTAATAAAATTATAACGCCATATTTATAGATGGGAATACATCAAATTTTAAAATATACTGACAAAATAGCTGTATTCCAAATGCCAAAATCATTATTTTAATACATCTTTATAGAAAATAACCCTTCATTTCATTAACTACATGTTTGAAAGGTAATTTTCCCACAAAATTATTAATAAAATCTTAGTTGATGCAAGCAGATTGCAAAAATTGAATATGTATTGACAGTAAAATGAAATATAACAAGGATCGTATACAAATGCTGATTTTTATGATATTGCCAGATAATATTTTCCAAATTGCCAACAAATAAATAAAACACGAGATTAAAAGCTTATCAACATGCGAATTTAAAATTTTAGGCCAAATGCAACCATGGTTGCCAAGTGAAATATTTTCATTATTAAAAAATGAAATTTCTCTTTAAACTCTTCAAACACCAAGAGATTTGCATATTTGCCTGAAAATCAGCAAAAAATGTACAATCTGGGTCTTATAAGGAAACTCATTGTCTGGAGAAGTCAAAAGAAGATTAGTTTTAAATTACAGTTTACAGTCGCTAATTTCTTTTCTCGGCATTTTTCATAAGGATAACTCGAATTAATTTCAGAAATCAGGATTCTGAATTGCTCTTTTAAAAATATATCTGGCCAAAATTGACAAATCCGTGAATAACACACATAGAAATCTGCTTAAATTATGCACTGTAGCAGAGAAATGTGAAGCCTGTCGTAATAAATTTTCAAAAAATAATAATTTTTGTGATTTTCTTTTGGTAAAGTAAACATCAGACACATCTTTCAGATCAAATTAGAAAAGGGCAAACTCTCCGTAATTTAGGAGGTGCTATATGGAGGTAACAATATCAATGACCTGTTTAGCCATTTATGCCAAATTTAGAATCATGTTATGAAGCATGTGTCCAAGAAAAATGAGATATTATTTAATAATAATTTAATGAGATATTATTTAATTATGTCAGCATAAATTTCCATTGTGTAGATTCACATCACATGTGATTGTAAATTTTCAACGGCCAATGACAAATTTCCATAGGAAAATATGGAAATTTCGTAATTCGTATTATGAGGACGTTTTCCATAGAAACTACGAGAAAATTGGTAGTAATTTACACTTTTGATAATTTGGTGAGATTAAAAAAACTGCTATTTGACCAGTTTTAGACAAAAAAAATGTTTATTGGCATAAAATTTGGCATCATTTTGCCCAATTACAATTTTGGGAGTGTTCCTGATAGTGGGACACCGGATAAACGATCTTGTACTGTATTCAAATTATTTAATTTATATATTTTTTTATTATAAATGGTCACTTTGAATTAATTATTAAATAAAAGACTTAATAAAAATTCTGTATTTTAATCATTTGGTAAACTAAAATTATGTAATATGTGTCTACCTTAAAAAGTATTACTTTATACTGTGTATTATATTTAAGCTTTCTTTTACTACTTTTTTTTTGGCATTTTTTCTAATATTATTCACTTCAAAAAGTTGCAGGTATTCGAAAACCTAAATGTACAAAATTTTTCTTTACCTAATATGATGCGCAAACATATCTAGAGGTGGTGGGAAAGAAGCACTTAAGTCAAAAATTCCAATTATTTTTTATAACATATTTGATTTAAGAAATTTATGATCTTAGTTGTGGGAAAAGCACATATGTCAGTTAGGCTCCTAAGATGTTAAAAAAAATTTTTAAACATTTATTAAATTTTGTACTGATAGCAGTGGGGTAAAAAATCATATATGCATAGCAAACTCCATAAAAATTAAATTTGTATTCTGAAAACGAAATAATAAAATTTTTAAAAAGTTCTGAAAGCATCAAAATTTTCTTTTCTCGATATTTCAAAATCCTTGTTTTTGACTTATGTGCTTTTTCCCGCCATCTCTAGATATAACATAGTTGGGTCCACCACTAAGATGAATCCCCTTACTAACAATATGATGAATTTGAGTGTTTACCACTAAAAAAGTCATTCCCATTCTCTCATTTACAAAAATGTTATACATCTAAGGCCCTCTTTTGTAAGTTCAAAATAATGTGTAATCTATTTTCAAGTAAACATTTTCATGTGTTTTTACTGATTATGAAGCGTATTCAAGGTAATTGCTATGTTGAATGACTGAAACCGACCTTTTATATAAGTTTCTGCTGAAATTAAACTGTGGTTTCTTTTGCTTTTCATGTGTGAACAAGATAAGGTTATATTTTCTATTGTTATATTACATATGAAATCGGTTATTGCATTTTTTTTTTTAATTCTGTGTGATTGTACATTTGAGGCCAAAATGTATTAACATTAGAGTTTCTCTGTTTATTAGTAAGTCTTTTATCTTATCGGAAAGTACTTTTGCAATCACTTCACATTTCAAACTTTTTGCTATTGATTTTTTGCTACCTCAAATGAACATTTTTGAAAAATTCAATTTTTCCCAGTAATATCATCAAATGATTGACCACTTTATCAAAGTTTTTAAGTTTACTTGTTTGGAATGTGCCTAAAAATAGCATGACATATAGACATTTGAGAATTATTATATATAGGCTAAAAAAATATTCAACAGTATTATAAAACATTATTTTTTAAATTTGCTTATGATAATGCAGGAATATTAAGAATTATAAGGCTTTTTCTGGTGATGAGGTTAGGAAAACACTCACTCGCCATTTAAGACTCTTCACAAAACATCACAACATTTTAAAAATTACGCATATTTTACAAAAGACAGCTAGGATTAGCCATATCTTACAACATGTTAGCTACATGCTTCGAATACCATTTTGAACTCGACTAATTTGTAAATAAAACAAATGTTTTTAAGTCTGGTTGATTGCTACTATCTAGTGTCCTTTTGGGAAACTACAGAATGTCTCTTACAATCACCCCCTCTGGTTCCGACGTCTAGGCAACCGTCTCGGTGAGGAACCATCACTTCATGGGCAGTCCCGTTTATACAGAGGATTCGTGGGTTGTACACTGTCCTCTTGGGAATAAGCTTTCAAGGCAGATGAGTGATAAATTCCAACTGGTACATAAGGATTCTCTAACGGGGTGATAGGATGGGCACTTACACGAATTGCGCATGAAATTCAAAAATCCTGCACAGAAAATATTGCTGTATGGGAAATTATGTGCGCTCGTCGCTGCTGTCCACCTTACAATCCTCCTTAACTTTCGTAAAACAAACGTGAGGAATGCACGGGAGAGTGAATGAAAAGCAAGGATGAAAATATTGATCCACAATGTTTTTACCAGGAAGTTATGCATCTCCCAAAAGTTTCCCCTTCAACTCCTCTTTTGCAGGAAATTTCTAATCAGCTGCATCCAGAATGGGCGTGACATGTCATTCCATTGTCCACTAATTATGGACAAGGGTCCACTAGTTACGGATAGGTGCTTTTTTAGTGATGCTTCATTTTTCCTGAGTATATAGAGCCTGGCACACTAGGTACAAACGTTCCGATTTTTCCTAATTCCTTACGGGTTGTTTTCTGCTCATTGTTCCAGGACTTTGATTTCTGGTATAAGATATTCCAACTTTTTCTCTAAAAATATTACGATATCTCCAAAGAAATCTCAACTGCTTTGGCCACACCCTTCAAGCGCATTGTGCAGCACAAAATTCACGCTATTGTGCTCAAATAATAAACATTTATTGGAAAAGATGGGGAAAAAAGCACATTTGCAAGATGAAAACATGATCCTCTAAAATTTTGTTACCAAATAAAGTACATTTTTTTGCTATTCCCGAAATTAATACGATCTAACTTTTTCAGAAATGCAAAGAAAATTATTATAACAGACAAAACGTCATTTTACGCCTTTTGATCGACCTCTTTAAATGCTTAACCTAAACAACAAATTTATCATTTTTTTCATCTTCCGGAAAATATACAAATTTTTTAAAGGATTTTGATGGAATTCCAGCAAAGACATTTTTCAATGAAATCCGTGGGATGAAAATGACTATTTCAGACTGAAAATTGGCCCTAGCAAAAAAATCCATTGCAGTTTATTCACGGGTTTACGTGTTTCATTTATTAGTTAATAATTTATAAGACAGTTTAGCAATATATTGTGGACATTTTTTATTTTAACACAATCAACTGTATATTTCATTTTATTTTTTCAACCTGTTTGCATCCACTGGTATTTTTACATTTATTGTGCTTTTTATGCTGGAATATTACCTTTTAAACATATTGTAAATGAAATTGAGATATATGTTTAGGATACCGAAATTAAAACACTTTTATTTATTTAGGCATTTAAAATTATGAGGCTCATTAGAAATGCATTTGAAGAGCATAAATTAGAATTTGATATATTTGCACCCAAAGTTAAATATTTAATTTCAATTAAAAATGAGCAACCTTCTCATCTTAATTTTACTGAAAGTACTTAAAAAATATTTTTAGTACAAAATATTTTGAATAACATTAGCTTGATGAGGTGCAAATATAGACTATTCAAAATGTGCTTTATCCTAAAATTATGCAATTTACAAAATAACTGCATATATTTCCTTCTTTTGTTAATACTATCCATTTTTAATCATAAAAAGGGGTTTCCAATTTATTTAAAAAATAAAGTTGATAATTTTCAAATCAATGCTGAAAATACTAAATGTCAATTTTGAAAGTCTCTTGTAATATAAAAATAACCATTTTACTAATAAAAATCCTGGATTTTTAAATTTCACCCCAAGTTTTTGAAATCTCCCCCAAAATTTTTGTTAAAGGGGGAATGTCCCCCCTAAATTTCAAGCCCTATTTCAAAGCCTGTCTAAGCTAGCTACTTTGTATGAGAATGGAGATTGCTGTGCAAGTATAACATAGGGTCCATCTTGTCGCAGCATAAATTTTGAACTTCTTCCTTTAGCTGCATTACTAACAGGGTGTAAAGTTACTTACACTCTATCTCCTGGCTTAAATTGTTGAGCAGGTCATCATCTTTGATCAGCATAATGTTTCCTTTTATCTTAAACTTAACGGTTGTCTGGCCAGTTCGCTTAATTTTGTTTCCTTTTATCTTGCTGCTGCTCCACAACTCCTTTGATCTGTACAGTAAATTTAGTGAACTTTTTAAGATAAGGAGTAATTTCTGGAACAAAGTTACCCTTTGAATTACACTATGAATATCATTGGTCACATCATCTGTAGTGCAAGGTTCTCTACCAAAATTTAAGAAAGCTGCTGTTTGTCCAGTGGGCTGGCACTTTGCGGTATTTAAAGCAAAATGGATTGCTGGTAGCTTCTCAGACCAAGAATCATGTTTATTTTGAACCAAAATTGCAAGTCGTGGCTTTAGATCACGGTTTTTTGTCTACTAGGTTTGCTTGTGGGTGATAAACAGGAATTAATGACTATTTTAATGTTCAACAGACAACAAAGTTGTTGCATCACAGCTGAAATAAACTGAGTTCCGTTGTCACTGATGATCAGACGAGGAATGCCATATCTCAAGACTTCTAGCAGTGTTATTGCGCATTCTTTAGCAGTTGTATTGGGCGATAGGAACAATTCCACCCATTTAGTAGCGATATCTTCTATTATCGAAATCCACTTTTTTTCATCTTTATTCTCTGGTAAGGGTCCAAAAAGGTCTATTAAGAGGGTCTCTAAATGTTCAAAGGGAACTGGAGTCTGTAACAGTCCTGACGGTTTGTGATTAGAAGGTTTATATCTGTTGCAATCTATGCAGTTTTTTACATAGTCTCAGATGAATTTTTTCATCCCTGTCCAATAATACTGTTTCGCTATACTGTCAAAAGTTCCTTCAACTCCATAGGGTCCAGAAGTCAGAGCATCATGATGTTCTTTCAGAATCAAGTTTCATTCATGGGCTAGAACCACCAATTGAGCTTCTTCACTTTCGGAATCGTACGCATAATGGTAGAGGACACTCTGATTCATGAGGTAGCCTCGTTCTGTCCAGTTTGCATAGTTTACGTCTTTATCATTTCTTCCAAAACAGCGAATGATCTTACTTCCTCATCTTTCAATTGCTCTTCGCATATCTCATTAGGTGTTCTGGAGGGAAAATCAAAAGATAAAGTACAGAGTTCACATGAAGGGACATCATATTCACATACAGACCCTAACAGCATATCAGCAACAGCGTTGCACTTTCCAGAAATGTATTCCATATTCAAATTGAAAAACTACAATTGCAATGCCCACCGGGTATGGAGACTTAAGCTTCATGAGCCATTTAAGTGGTTGGTGGTCGGATGCCACTGTAACACTAGATCTCTCTATGTATCCTCGGAACTTGTTTAATGCCCATATAACAGCCAGTGCTTCACGTTCCGTGGTGGAATAATTTCTTTCAGCAAAACTAAGTAGTCTACTTGCATATTCAACCAGATGTTCATCTGATTCCTGACCTTGAAGAACAGCTCCCAAAGCATAGCTACTTGCATCTGTTCTAATCACAAAAAGTTTGGTGAAATCAGCTTGCTTCAGAATAGGTGAGGACAGCAAGCATTACTTTAGAGAGTAAAGCTCTCTGTTCACTTTCAGACCAACTCCAGGCAGTGGCACTCTTCTTTTTTGTTCGATTGCTCAAAGATTGAGAAATCTCAGAAAAGTGCGATATAAACTTTCTGTACCAGGAACATGTTTTCGAGAAGGATAGCAGTTGCTTCACATTTCTAGGGGAAGGAATTTCCAGGGTGGAAGATACCTTTTCAGGATCCACCTCTATTTCACGAGGGGTAATCCAGAGTCCAAGATATTTAACTCGAGAACAAGAAAAGTTGCATTTCCTCAGTTTGCACAACTTTGTATTTGATTAGTCTGTCAAAAACCATTTCAAGATCTTTAAGATGTTGTTCAAAAGATGATGACAAGACTATGAGGTCATCCACATAGGCAAGAGCTAGCAAGCCTCTACGAAACGTGTCCATTAGTCTGAAATGTAGTAAGGGCATTTCGAAGACCAAAAGGCATTCTTAAGAATCTATAGGTCCCTAACAGGCAAGCGAATGCAGTTTTATCTTGATCAGCTAGATTGACATTTACTTGGTGGTAACTAGATTTCAGATCAATGGTTGGCATAAAAGAGGTATGTTTAGTATCTTGCATTAAATCGTTCATCCTTGGAAATGTGTAAATGTGTGGAACAGTAACTTCATTACGTTTCCGGTAGTCTAAGCATAGTCAAACTTCACCATCTGGTTTTGGGATCAAAACTGCAGGTGCTCCATAGGGCGATTCACATTCTTCAGTAATGTTCTTTTTGAGAAGATCTTCAATTTCCTTTTTGAGCAGCTCCTTCCGGGCAGGTGAAAGTTCAGAAATGGGAGCATGATTACTTGTAGTAATATGATGCTTGATGATTGAGGTGGCTTCGAAGATACTATCATATTTTCCTAGTAAACTGTTAAGCTGACTTCTTTGAGTAGCTGTCATATTCTCTCTTTCACTTTCTTGCAATTGACAGACGTTAATCAGAACTGGTTTATCCTCGTGAGATTCTACATTGGGTTGGGTGCCCAATTCTTCTCCAAATGGGTATTTGTGATTTAGGTTATCACAAAAATACCAGCATTTGTTCTTTATATCAAGAGCAATACACGCAGATTTCAGAAAATCTGTTCCAAGAAGAGTTTGATTTCCAGTAGCATTTGAAAGGACAATGAAATCCATCAACGCTTTCTTTCCTTCGATTTCTATCATCACTTGGGTAGTGTAGCAATTAACAAGAGACTGCTGACCATCTTCGAGACTTATTGTTAACTTCCTCTTTTGAAATGATAGTCCATGCTCTTTAAATACTTTAAACATCTTTTCTCCCCCAATAGAATGTGAAGATCCCGTAGCAGCGCACACTCAGCCTCTTCTTCCACAAAATGTTATGTCTACCAGGGTAACTTGAAGACCCTTGGTGAATGCTGAGAATGCTTCTATGTTATTTAAGGAAACTTCCTTTTTGATAGGGGAACAATCAGGACATTTAGCTTTAATGAATCCAGGCCTTCGGCATCTATAACATCTTAATGAAGGTCTTTCTTCTTAAATATACTTGAATTTTTTTCCTCTGTTTTCTTGATGGGATCAAAATGTGTTTCTTTTGATTTGGCCATCTTTTTCTGTCCATTAGGCAGGGAAGTTTTTGTATGCGTCCAATTTATCAGCTAAATCTGAGGGAGAAATTATCTGTTCCCACTCATCCAAGTAATGTTCTTTGCATTTGGGCGTTCAGTGTTTTTTCATTTGGTCAGAGATTATCAAATTCTGCAACTGCTCAAAAGTGGAAGTATTCAATTCTGATATCCATCCTTCAAAAAAACTTCTGATTTTGAAATAGAAATCTATCCACTTGCAATCAGTTCTTTTTCTGTGTTGAGAAAATAACTTTTGAAACCTTTCTGTTGTCAATTTAAATCATTGTAAAAGGATGCCACGGATGTGAGTATAATCCTTAAATTTTTCTTTCCTAAATTTTTCCCTTCTCTACTCTCTACCAATCAGTTTTGAAACATCATTGGGCAGTGCTCGTATGAGATGAGTTACCAACAGGTCTTCCGGAATTTTTAGGATCTTCATTTGTCTTTCAAATAAGACTAAACACAAGTGCATATCATCCATTTCAGTGTTGAAACGTGGCAAAATTTTCTTTAGGTCCACTTTCATGTGGAAGGTTTCCTGTTCAATTACTGTGGATGCAGTTTCTTTCTGATTAGCCAACTGTAGCCTTAGCTTTTCTATCTCAAATTCTCTATTTTGCTTGTCTACTCTTTCATTTTCTGGTTGTTCTCTTTCTCTTTGTTCATTTTCTCTTACCCTCTGTTCCTCTTCCAGTCTTAAAAAAAAATAATACCCTCAAAAAGATTTCTTACAAATTCTTCATCCTTCTTGTATGCCTTGCTCTTTAGAATAATATCCCTAAGTTCAATGACTTTCATATCACCATTTCCGTTTTCTCCTAATTCAGTAGCTAACTGTTTCAGATCAGCTTTTTTCCCTTTCGCTAAGAATGCCATCGTTATCTTTACTATTCTTTTGCAAATGTAAATGTTCAGTTCTATTAAATTCGAAAATTGTTTAAAATGATTTAAAAATAGATTGTTCTAAAAGTTCTAAATGAAGAGACAGAAATCATTTTCACTTCAATACTTCAAAGAAATATAATGTTAGTCTTTGAGTGGCTCAAGAACATTATTATCAAATTTATATTTATTTCAAATATCTCATAAATACCACTTTAATATACTTAATATCAGTATTATACATCAATTTTATCCATTAACATTTCAAAACTTCATCTTTTTATATACGACTCACACAGAACAGTACTTGCACACAGTTGCTATCAAATAACATTAAAACGAAAGTATGGGCGATTTTAAAATTATTATATGTCAAGATTAACAACATTAATTTATTCCATTTAAGCCAGGGTGGCTCTTAACTTTTAATTTTCTAAAATATTCTAATTAAAAATTACTTATCTGACTTCCACTGACTAGAGATGAATATAGAATGTTCCAAACTTTACCAAGGATTCGGGGGCGCCACTTTGTGTAAGACTTTTTCTGGTGATGAGAGTAGCAAAACACTCATTCGCCATTTAAGATTTCATAAAACATCACAACATTTCATAAAATTCTGTAACTTTTTTATGCATCTTTGTAATTTATTATATATGTCTAAGATCAATATTTAAGGAATAAAAGCCGAGGTCAGTGTTTTTGGAAATAAATACATAAAAATTACACATATGTTGCAAAACATAGCTAGGATTAGCCATATCTTACAACACGTTAGCTACATGCTTCGAACGCCACTTCGAACTCAACTAATTTGTAAACAAAACAAATGTTCTTAAGTCTGGCTGAGTGCCGCCATCTAGTGTCCTTTTGGGAAATTACAGAATATCTGTTACAAAATTAACAAATATAAAACACCTGATGAAGTTGAAAATAGGTGATTTTATCTGTTTTTATAATATACAATGTCACATAATGACTTGTTTTATATAATTAATAATATTAAACTTATATTTTGGTGCTATCTAAAGGCTATTAAAATACTAAAGCTGTAATGTTTTATATATATATATATATATATGATAATTTTAATTTCAGGAAACCATAAATTTCTTTTGAAGGCTGTAAACAGCTGTTTTTTCTATCAAATGACATTTAAGCTCAACCATCTACAGTACAATTTGTTGAAGTGTAAAAAGGTTTCATTTGTAGAATGTTTTTTTAAAATAAGTTTTGTATTATCTTAAATAATGACACTGAAAAGTAATTTAAGACTCTTAAAAAATTATGAATCTGTTTGAGAACTTGGTCTTTTTAAGCTTGTATATCAAAAAAATCATAACCTCATGTACAATAAGCACAAATGTTAATCTTGCACTACTTGTTCTCTGCATATCATTTTCTTTTCCGAGAATTATATATATATACATACACACACACATACAGGGTGTCCCAAAAACATTGATCTCGGCTTTTATTCCTTAAATATTGATCTTAGACATATAATAAATTACAAAAATGCTTAAAGAAAAGTGCAGAATTTTATGAAATCAATTAAAATTTTCAAGGGAATTAAATTTTAAGAAATATAAAATTTAAATTTTTATACGTCCCCGTACAAAAACATTTCAATCAATAAAATGTGCCCCATACACTAATAAGGTGATGTACAAAATTTCAGCATTTTATCATAAAAAGTCCTAGTGATATAAAAAGACAAAAATGCTGACTTAAATCACTTTTCGATGCATCAGCATGGGTTCTCAGAGGGAAAAAATCATGTCGGCAGATCGTGTTTCAGGGGTCATACACAAATTTTGAAATAAAACAATGATTACATAAATAAATAATAATTTTGCTATTTATTGGTACAAAAGTATCTACACTGTGTAGAAATAATAACTTTACACAAAGATTACAAAGCTTGTTCAAAATGTTTTCCATCCATGCCAAAGATCCATTAAAGATAAGAGGTAGATATTATTTGCCTATGATGCATTTCTGCATTGTATCATTTGCACTCTTGCTGTAAAGATTTGCATTTTAATTTGCGATTAATCCCTCACCAACTTTGTTTAAACATATCTCTGGAACTTTTTATGATAAAATGCTAAAATTTTGTACAACTTTTTTATGCAACTTTGTAATTTATTATATATGTCTAAGATCAATATTTAAGGAATAAAAACCAAGGTCAATGTATTTGAGACACCCTATATACAGGGTGTCCTCCCAAAAAGATTGAAACACGCTTTAATTCTTTACTTGTTGGAGATAAGTGGGCAATGTAAATTGCAAAAATGTTGAAAATAAGGTAGGACATAAAAATAAGACTATGTTTATGAAATAATCCTCCCATTAATTTTCAAAAGTTACACTTTTTAAATTTTTATACGACCCCCTCTTAGACAAATTTGGTCAATCAGAAAATTTTTATTTTTAATGCAACAAGATCATTAAAAAAACCGCATATCTGTGTCTTTAAAATCAACTGAATTATGATAAAGGAAAAAATCTGACTTGCCACTTTTCCGTACCTTGTGAAAGGCTGTTTCATCAGTGAAAATAGGGATCATAAACATATTGATGATGGAAATTATTTAGCTCAAAAATTTCTAATCTTTTTATTTTTAATCTATCTATGATTTCTAATCTTCTTTATTTTGGTACAATATTAAAAAAAGTTTAGTTGTATTGAATAGAAATAATACTGGGAATAAATAGGTAAATTAAAAAATAAATCATTTCATTCTTCTGTTGTTTTTTTTTTTAAATTATTTTACTATAAACATTTGAAACAGCTAAAATTGTTTCAAATAAAAAATGGCATGTCTCAATGTGAAAAGTACTTAAGAATCCGTGATTGCATCGTGAGCCTACGGGGAATTCGCAAAAATGTTTCCTATCATCCAGTTTTATCTTTTTTGTGATATGTCACAAATTTACATTTCTAATTTGATATATGGTCCCCATTCACAATGTTCAATTTTCAATTAAATATAACTCTCTCAATTTTAAAGATACAGATATGCAGGTTCTTTTTAATGATCTTGTTGCATTAGAAATAAAATTTTTCTGATTGACTAAATTTATCTAAGGGGTCGTATAAAAATTTAAAAAGTGTAACTTTTTGAAAATTAATGGGAGGACTATTTCATTAATGTAGTCTTATTTCCTACCTTACTTTCAACATTTTTGCAATTTACATTGCCCACTTATCTCCAACGTGTAAAGAATTAAAGAGTGTTTCAATCTTTTTGAGACACCCTGTATATATATATTACACTGTAATTTGATATAAAAAGACAACTTTCAAATTATTCTGTAAAAGGAATTAACAATAGTGTTAAAGTGTTTCTTATATAATGTGACATATAATTTCAATATTAATTTCATATGAACATTTTGTATTCATGAAATACAAGTGCTTTTATGTTTCCTTGATATTCTATACTTTAGGATTTGATGTCCTAGAATGGAGTACCTTGACTTTCCTTGGGTGTTTGTAGTGGTTCCAAGTCCCCTTTAATCTATAGGTATTAATCGATTTAGCCCTAGTGAGCTCATAAAAAAAAAAAAACTACACAGCAGTAATAAAAGCCAATCCTATTCTATCCATTATGAAATTTCTATTTATAATTTGAAGATATATCAATGAAAGCATATCTTAAAAAGGGTTACTTGCCATTTTTTCTGTTTACTTGCCAATGTTCCTTATTGGGAACATTTATAAAAAGATTATTTATATTAATTATTTTTCATATTTAAAATTATTTATTCTAATTACTAATAACTTATTTATTGCAATCACTATACAAGAAAACTACTTGACTATTTAATTAATGACATTATAGAGATGAGATTTTTGAAAGTGTCATATAAATAATAAATTCCTCCAATTGTAATTATTCTTTTCCTTCATAATAATTATATTTTTTGTCTAACTAGTTGGGGATGGGACATTAAAAAAAAAATAGTAAAATTTCAACTGTAACTGAATTTGGCGGGTTTAACCAACTAAAATAATATTTTCGACAGTTAAATACTGTATTTCACTGCTGGTGAAATCAATGGTTCCCATCTTTTCTGCCTGTGATTTAAATTCTGATGCATATACTTATATGTGTGACAATACACTATAGGAATGTTTATCATTGTCATGATTTATAAAAAAGATCTGTCACAACCCAGAAGTTTGAAACCAGTAGTCTACTTGCCTACAGCATCAGTTGCAATAAATGAAAAATGTGCAGGAAAGCGTGTGTTAACCTATGGAAAATAGTTTCTAACTTCTAGTTAAGAACTATAAGGATTCTTTAGGAAACTATAAGGAACTTCTAGTTAGGAACTATAAGGATTTTTTCCTGCGTTTTTTCAAGCATGAAAAAGAAGATTTTCTCACTGTCTGTCTTTCTCCCTAGCTTCAGAGATAGGGTGACCTAATCTGGATCAAAGTATATAAATATAACATAGAACCTGAAGGGTGTCTGCACTCTGGTTCATATCTGAAAATTAA
Source organism: Amaurobius ferox (assembly GCA_951213105.1). Lineage (NCBI taxonomy): Eukaryota > Metazoa > Arthropoda > Arachnida > Araneae > Amaurobiidae > Amaurobius > Amaurobius ferox. Next base: position 65,762,990 of record OX578133.1, on the reverse strand, counting down.
TTGAAAACCAAGAGAGCAGACTACATCTTAACGACACAGTAAAAGTTTAAAAAATAAAATAAGAATTTATTTGAACATAAAAAAAACTTTGAAAACATATTAAATGACTTTTTTGTTGAAGTATTTAAGTTTCTGATATTTTATGAAATCTTTTAAAAACTAAGAACCTTAAAATGTCAAACTTTTTATAAGAAAGTATTAAGCATTTATATAAAATATTTATCTCAATACTGGAAATGTTTTGATATGTGTTTAATGCACATAACAGAAATAAGCATTAAGTAGAAATGGTTCATTAAAAACAAAAAACAGCTGTAAAAGACGTTTAATTAAAAATAATGGAAACATTCTGCTGAAATAAACCACATAATTTATGTAGAAGCTAATCCTAGTGCTAGAAAGATCTCGGTGACAAAATTCTGTTTATTTTTTAAAGGATATTACTACTACCTCAGATACAGTGGTGGAAAACAGTTTAAAAACTAATTATAAATGCAAAAATTTACTTAAGTTTTTTTAATCAGTTCAGGTCAAATTCATACATAAAAGTATCACATGATGTTAAAAAACATTAGAATGCTTTATAAAATTATAACAAAATGAACCCCCCTAAAATGCTATTTAAAAAAATGTATGGTTCAAAACTTGGGGATAGTATATAAGGACATCCATTGTGTTATGTAAACACTTTAATAATCAATAACATCTCCCTTTTTTAATGATCTTAGTCATTCATGCTGTAATGTATCGAGAAAGTCCAGTTTGCGTTTGTTTGAGGATTTTCTATCAATCAAATTTAGTGACTGACATCAGATCATGTTTATGTTCATATTGTGATCAATTTTTATATACTTCATTGACCGGAATGCCCCACATAGTTCAAATTTGGACTTCTGGCTGGCCAGTCCATAAATTCCATAGAATTGGCTTGAAACCACAATTTTGATGCAACATAGACATGAATTGAGACGTCCTGCTGGAAGAAATACCATCCCAAGATGATAAGTGATGCCTCGGGCAGCAAGTTTTCAGGTAGCATTGATGCCTCTGAATTAGTTTTGCATTGCAGGAAAACAATTTGAATAGTTCCTTTTGCAGCAAAACAACCCCCAACATCACAGATTTATTTTCTAAATGACTCTCTAAAAAATCGGCCATGTTTTTATTGAAACCATGCCAGTAATAACTGGAACCTAAGTCCATCAAAATTGAGCTTTTTGCCATCTGAAAACACAACATCCTCCCATTGACGTATATGAAAGTAAAGTGTGTCTGGACAAATTCCACTGTATCTGTTTTGTAAGAGGAGGATGGGACATTAATTTTACATACTGAACATTCAGATATTTTTTTCTTTCATAAAACATTGTGCATAGTTCGGCTACTGCTAGCTAATTTTTATTCTCCTCTAATTTGATTAGAAATTTCTAATGTTGAACTAAATCTAATAATCACTCTTTCAGATAATTATAAACTACAGTTTTGTATTTGTTAACACTTCTCCAAATTTCATGTTTAGTCAATTCACAATTTCCTAAAGTAAATATTTTGACCCTTTCAATCTCAGAAAATTGTGTGTTTTTTTGTATATTGACGATTAAAAAATGTTAGCGATCACTGGGTAAAAGTGTTAGATACTCATAGCTACCATATAAAGAAAATAGAAAATGTAAGAATTTGGTGTGATGTTAGAAAAAATGATTGGCCTTATATTTTTTACACGCTATATTCTATTAAATATTATTAAGCACCATATCTAAAGCAGTTTTAAAATTATTAAAATGAATTCTGCCAGGAAATGTTCATTTTCACATTAAGTCACTTCATATGATTAGCATAATTTTCTATCCAGCAGTTTTTTATAATTGACAATTTTTCATTTGTCCTTAAACTTTTCCACCACTGAAGTGCTTCACAATTAAGCCTATTTATTAAAGTTCCGGATTAGTATCAATGTAAGGTATAAAAAATGGAAACATTTAAATATATTCTAAGAATTAAAATAAACTTTAGATGTTTATTAATTCAATTAAAAGGAATCTGCAATTCTGAATTGTTTGTTTAAAATTGTTGTTGACACTCTTAAAATTTTATGAAATTGTGATTGTGGGAACTAAGTTTGCCCATATAAAATATGATAATTCTTTTGATGCCATTAGTTATTTATTTTAACTCTAAATATTAAATAATAGATAACATAGAATAGATTTAGTTCTGAAATTTTGAAATGTGCATGTTCTATTTTGTATTTTATTATTTTGATAATTATAATTTAAGCAATTTAGAGCTTGCTATAAAAGGTATCATCACCTCTGATGTTTACAATGTGATAAGTTCTAATGATTCTCAAATGCCATATGTTTTCTTTAATAATAGTTTACTTTTTATTTATACATTACCAAAAGAATTTGTACTTAAAAGATTGTTAAGTTGTATGACAGTTAATTTTGAAAGTATAATTTTTGTGCAATTGATTACTAAACCTTTGCTGCCGTGCTCTTTTTTTTTTTCATTTGCTTAAAATACTCATGAAGTACCTGCAATTTTCTAACTTTTATACTCGTTTAACATTTACAGACACCCAATTTTTATATTGTGAATGTGATTAATGTTACAAATTGTTAATTATCTTGTATGTATTTGTTTTTAATAAAATACTCAAGCTATTTATATGTAAAGTCATGCAATGTTTTTAAAATAATATTACATGAAGCAACAAAGCTGCCAGCATTTGGCAAATAGAAAGAATGTTTTTATACTGTGGAAGTGATTTAAAGAATTGTTGCTGCTATGTATAGTTTATATTTACTTTAGGTACAGACTTTTCTGTTCCTGCTTCATTTTATTTAAAGTATATTTTTGTAGCTTTACAAGTCATGTATAAAAGTTTAATAGATACAATGTTGCCTATTTCTTTTATTTCTTGATGTTTTATGTCATTAGTTTTCTATAAGTTGTTACAGCACTGCTTTGTTATAGGTTTAATATTTCATGTGCTATACTGTTATTGGTATTTATTTTTTATAAAACTCAAAAGTAATGCTTAATTTTAAATTTTTGGAAAGTTATGTACAGAAATTGTGTGTTCTTAATAATCAGTGTTTAGTGTTTCTATTTACTGATCAGTAGTTATAAGTTTTAGCATTTTCTTATTTGTTCTTCTACTGTTTAAAATACTCAACCAAAATTTACATGCATTAAACATTTTATTTCTGTCTTGTTTTGCTAGTCTTCATTCTTTCTCATATTAAAACATCATAAATTTAGAACAGCAACAAAACCATTCTGCATATATGAATTAAGAGTTGCAAACAGCTCTGCTTGGTGAGTTGTTACATACTAAACAGTTGCATACAAATACCACTTGATAGTTCAGTGACTTGCCATCACCAAGTGGGATTCTAGCAGTGACATAACAGTAAGTTTGGTAGCTATGCAGATGTAATACTAGTCCTACAAAATCACAAATTGTCCCCCACCCCCTTTTTATTTATTTTTTTTTATTTTTAATTCTTCAATTTGCAACATGTATATGCTATATAGATCCAAACTAATAAAGTAACTATATTAATATTCAATTTGCACTTACCTGAAAATCAATGGCACAACACAGCCCTTCAGAAACAAAATATGGATATTTTATCAATTTACACTTTTTTTTTAATAATAGCATTTCCATCAGTATGTTGATGGCTAGGTCCAATATTTTACAAATTTGTTAAATATTGGTGTTGGATCAAAAATGTCAATGTATTTTCTATTTATATTTATTTGCTGGTGAACATACATGTGCAGTAGGTGTGTATGTGGTTGACAGCTATTGCTAAAAAGCTCTTGCACGTTGTTAAAGTTTAAAAAGTGGCAAGACTTGTCACTAAAAGTGAGTAGTTAGTCTCTACAGCATCAAGCAACTTGCTAAACTGCCACTGATTTTAACCTTCATGGACCTTTAGATTATTTAATATATGCCAAGGCCATTTGAGTATGCTGGCACAAGAAACCAAATAGCTTTATTTTTTATAATTTTTCAGGAATAGCATAAAACTTCATAAAAAAAAAAAATGTTCAATTATAATTTGGTGGAAATTATATGATATAATTTTACTCCTTTAAAACGTAAAACATGGTTTCATGACTTGATAGTTGACATAGAAACATCTATACTATTAAAATAATTTTTAAAATTCAAAATGTCATGAAACTGTCTTGCTTCTTATCTCGGCCCATATGCTTATTTTGTTTCAATTTTTTATAATAAAAAATTTCAATAGAATGTTTCTTTTATCATATTAAATAAACAGCAGATACTACACTTTAAAATATCAGTTGGCTCCAGTTTAAGTAATATTTTTAGCACTGTCACATGGATTAATGTTTTGTAAACTAACATGCAGGCTGGAGGAACATATTTTCTATCTAATTCTTTTACATCGTTATACTTGAGTCGTGTTTTACTTTTTCACTATAAAGTTATTGTTTTCTAAAGGCAATTAGTCTTGTTGGGAGAGGGTACAAATTAAAAAACAAAGAAATATATTTGAGTGGAGTATAAAAAGCAAGTGCACTGAGACAAGAAAAATTCCAAATTGTTAAATTTGTCACTGGGCTGGACCGGGGTTGGTAAAATAACGCATTTTCATTTTCCTTAGTTGTGTATAAAGTAATAACACATCTAAAAAAAATTTCAGAACTACGTTTACTCAACCCAAATGCAATGAAAATAACATGTATGCTTCAATTTGATTATAAAAAGGCAGGAATAATAAAATGTGAAAATTGAAAAATATGTGTCTGAGGTATCAAATAAGAATAGAAAATTGTAAAATTACTTTTTGTATTCACCAGGGGAAGGGGGATGCAGTGGAAAAGAGTAATAAGCAAAAAAGTCTTAAAATTCTTAAGATGCATCATGTTATGTAATATACAGTAAAAATTATCCAGTTTCTGCAATTTCATCCGGAAATAGAGAATGCGAAGATTGGGATCAAATTTTGAGTGGGGTGTCAGTCAAGTAAAAGGTGTCGGCAGGATTAAGAGAAAAATATGAATATTCCGTATTTAAATTAAGTACTTTTTACAGAATCTTTAATAAACAGCATAAATCATCATGAGGTGGCATGGAGTGGATGCCTGAGCATACTACCTCCTTAGAGTTTTCTTTAAAACACTGAGGCAGTTTTAAAATGTGATTTTAAATTTCCATCAAGTTTGTCAGCAAATTCTAGTAGTCCTCGAAAAACTCCAGGGTTAGCAGATTCAGAACTTTTCACTGTGGCCATGCAATATGGTAGTTCAAACGTTCCACAAAGTATCTTTTTTTTCTCACTTCCTCATTGTACTTGACTACACTTAATCTATATCCTTCGCTTAATTGGGTAGTGGTATTTGCTTTCCCAAGCATAGCCAAATCAATGACATTTCTTGTGTGTTTCACAGAGCTTTCATGCGTTTTCAGGTAGGTGACATAAGTCCTTCATTCCCGTTTTAGTCCATCAGAATCCCACTAGCATCTCAATCACGAGCGGATAAATAGCACCGGACCCACTCCGATTCGACCAACAAGGAACCGCTACTGACGATGATGCGTTTGACGTAGCCGATGACGTAGGGTACACGTTGATTCTGGTTAGCGGAGATTTTATTTAGCATTCGCCGCAAATTTATGTTTCGTGAATTTTTTCTTTTTGAGAAATATGAATATTGATCCAAAGCTTAAGGATGGACCAAACACTTCACAAGCCAAAAACTCACAGAAAACGGAAAAGTTTTCTAAAATGTGCAATTGCAAAAATATATTTTCCAGTAAATCTACCTTTTACAGACATAAAAAAAATGTTCACCAGTTGCTGAGAAAACAAATTATGTTTGTAAAGAAATAAATTGTAATTTTACAGAACTGATTTCATGGCATGGAAGAAAAAATCTGATGTGGGCAACACATGACTTTCCTTATATGATGTAATGAATTTACTACTTTTACAGTAAAAAAAATAGGTTTTTCTTATAGTAGATACTAATACTATTTCCAAGATATTGAAGTTTCGACAATTAGTCGTCATTTTCATTGATTTAGCGTCATTTTTATCCATTTGGCTGGATTTTCGTTAATTTGGCAACATTTCAAAAAGTGACCAAGTTGGCGACATTCCGCCAAAATCTCGTCGAGCGTTATGCACTAAGAAATAAGTTATTCTTACAGCAGATAAATGACTATTGGCGTACAAATACAAAAGTGTATGTTTCGCAATAGGAATTTTTTTTTAAAAATGTACAATATCTCGAGAACGGTTCATGTTAGCGTTCTAAAATTTATGTCAATCGTTTTCTAATGAAAAATTACATAAGAAATGTCTATTTGTGTAACTTTGTTAGTGGTTTTGATTTTTTGACAATTTTGTCAAAATTTCATTCGAAAATTTAGGGGGGTTCTGAACATTCGATTGCGTATAAAAACAATAGGCTTCCAGTGTTTATGGATTGTGATTTTTGTACCAAATTTGGTTTGAATCGGTCCATTCGTTCGTCAGTTATCGTCTCCACAGACTCACTGACACACACATACACACACACACACACATACTTTCACACACACACATAGACATCACTTCAAAAATGTTTGATTCGTGATCAGGGATGCTTGAAACGTGCTCTCCCGTCGAAAACTCGAATTCAAATTTTCGACCCCGTCACAATACTTTTCTTATACATTATGTATATAAGGAAAGTAATAAAACATGATAATGATTTTCAAAATTATTTAGGTATGTTCGCATTTTCATAATTTCTATTTCAATAGGATTTACTTATTGGTGAATAAAGTAAATTAGTTTCACATAAAAATACAAAGAATGGATGAAATGCATGAGATTTTTAAATGTTACCTATGTAACATGAATACAAGATATAACATATTCTCATAGATTTGAAGATATACCCATGCATTTGTGGAAGATTTTCTGTACTACGTACTACAAGCTACAACAATTTTTGCCAAAATAAAACAATGACATAATAAATTGAAACTATAAATAAGCCCCAAAAATATCAATAATAATAATGACCGTAACTGATATAATCCAGTCAAAAATGCAATATCAATGAAATTTATTTCATACGTATACATATCTTTATTATTTAAATCGGAAAAGATTTAATAAAACTCTTCTACTGCATAAACACATTGGATTTATATCCATTGCTAAGTGACATAACATAATTTTCTTCAAATAAATTGGTGGAAGAAATATAGTCTGCATAATGCTATCTCTATGGAAGGTTTAATTGTTCGTTTTTAATTAATATCTTAATATTTAGATAACCCCTGGTCTTAGAAACTCGAAACATGTACTACATTTTAAGTGGGGTTATTCCAATGTTACCCATAAAATTTCATTAAATTCGGTTCAGCCATTCTCTCGTGATAATGATACAGACAGACAGATTTTCAATTTTCTTTATATCGATTATGCAATTGCTATGTCAAAAATATAAAATAACATAAATATGCACATAACTGTAAAGTCTTGTGTAAATACAAATTTTAGTACATTTCTACATAAGCTGATAATGATATGTAAGAAAATAACAAAAATACAAAATTGAGTAAAATTTTTGAGTGGATAACAATTTCTTCCTAGCTATTGACATATTTACATTTGCCAGCTGAAACATATCATTTATGAATGACTGATTCTGGATTAAAATTATCCAAATGTAGACTTTTAATAGATATAATGCAAGTTTACTCATTTTGCTTATTTTCAATCTATTTCTCTAAATCTATATAGATAAAATTGAAAATATGTCTATCTGTGTGTCTCAGTATCATGGGAGAACAACTGAACCGAATTTAAATGAAATTTGTAGATAGCCTTGAAATATCCTGACTTAAAATTTAGTCCATGTTTTGAGTTTCTAAGACCAGGGGATGCCCAGATATTAATTAAAAACGAACAATAATTAAACCTTTCATATAGCATTAAGCAGATGATATTTTTTCCGCCAATTTGTTTGAAGAAAATTTTATCATGTCATTTAGCAACAAATTTAAATCCAATTTGTTTATGCGGCAGCTGATTTTTATTAAATCCTTTCGAATTTAAATAATAAAAATATATATATAAAATAAATTTCACCGATATTGCATTTTTGACAGGATTATATCAATTATGGTCTTCAGGTTTAAACATTATTATTATTGATATTTTCAGTTTATTATGTCATTGTTTTATTTTTGCAAAAATTCTTGAATCTCATATATTGTACGTAGTACCGAGTAATCTTCTACAAATGCATGGGTATATCTTCTACTCAGTGGCTTATCCTGACTCTAAAAAGTGTGTGTGTGGGGGGGGGGGGCAACTGTTTAGCATTTGCTTATGCGAGGGTTATTTTAAATGAAAAATACGCATAACAATAAAAAGCCTTGAAAAGTAAGGGGGCCTGCCCCCCCCCCCCTCCCAAGCATACGCTGCTACTTCTACTCTATGAGAATATAAGCAGTATAAGTATATTAGCACATATTTTGGCATATATTGGAATCAATTACGACCTTTTAGGTTTTAAGATTACGGAATTATTGATATTTTCACTTTATTACGTCATTTGTTTTATTTTGGTAAAGATTTTAGAAACTCATAAGTTGTAGTATGTGTCCTATACAGTTTTAGCTCTTTTATTTTGCATATATTTATTCAACTTCATATATTTTGTAAATTTGTTTGCAAACAAGACCAGGACATTTTATTCTTCAGATCGTGAAGACAATTTTGTATAGCTAGAACAGATATTCTTTAACTTCTTTTTAGGAGCATTAAATTAAATATTTTAATAGAATATTTTGATTAACAATGTCATTTAGTATATTATAGGAATTTGCACATGATTGTGAATTTTAAATTGAACTTGACAACTTGAATGTTGCAAAGAACTATGTTTCATTTTGACAATCTAATTAATGCATGACTAATAAAAGAAGATTGATTTTGTGAGTCGCATAATATAAACAAAGCAAATAATTTTTAAATTGCATCTATGTAAAACAATTTTTCAAATGGGGAAAATTGGTTAGGTTCCATTGACACATGGCTCTCAAAATGAATAAATTATATCTATATATCACATCTAGCCATCAATTATAGCGTTTAATATTCTATGCTATTCAATAATACGAAGGAGATTTAAATATATTTAAATCTCCTTGAATAATACCGAGATCGGCATTAAAACAAAATACTCCTTGCACAGGCGTAGTTCATTTTAAGCATCAACTATAACTTAGAATTTAATATTCTAAACTATCTAATAATACTGGTATACGATAGCAAATTTAACAGCTGAGTGATGATGAGTTCGTATTATAAACTACTATCTCCGTGCACAGGCGCAGTTCTCTGAAGCTACTATTGGTCGTCGATATTGACGTCGGGTGACGTCACATCATGACGCCGGAGTGGCTCCGGTGCTATTTATCCGCTCGTTCTCAATCCTGCGGGCATTCCCAATGGGAAACAAAATCCGGCGCAATGCGCATGCTCACGGACTCTTCCCCTCCATGGCTTCAATATTTCGTCAAGGGGTGATATAAATAGTGTGCAGAAGCTGAATCACTCACTGCGCATGCCCTGATTGTTGGTGTACCCTAATGTTATGACTAATTTCCCCCCTCCATGATGATTTGGTAACTCTGTTTTTCCTTCGGATCTCTCGTGTGATCGATCGAAGCTTTTTCTGTGTTAACATTTAACAATTTTTAAGCACGTTTTTCGTCAATTTTGTGTTTAACGAGAATGTCTGAAAGCGCGGATACTGTTTCTGAATCCAGCAGATTTTTGTGCTCGGTGTGTGAGCGTAATTTTACCATGCGATATAATTTAAATAAACACTTGAGAAAATTTCATGCCGGAGTAATTTCAGTTCCAGCTTCCTGCACTATTTGTGATGAGAGTTACGAAACTGCCTCTATCTTGCAAGAACATATGGATCTTGCACATCCAGGCATTACTTTCGACATCGAAAAAAAAACATTTTACTGTATGGAAGACTTCGAAAAATGGAAGTGCCAGATGGAAAAAGATACTCAATCGCATTTTGTGAAGTCTCATGGTGACGAATCAAGTGCAGATGGCCAAAAAACTCTTTATTTTACATGCCATCGCAGCGGCATCTACAAATCTAAAGTAGAAGGAGAGAGAAAACGCCATTTAAAAAACATTGGAACTCAAAAAATTGGCAAGAAATGTCCAGCAAGAATAACAGCTTACCAACAAGTAATAAATGAAGCAATGCAAATAGAAGTTAACTATCAGAAGACTCATGTTGGCCATAAAATGGAAATTGGAAGGCTTCCAATATCAAAACCAGAGAGAACACAGCTAGCGGGACAGTTAAATTTAGGCATCCCAAAGACCAGGGTTCTCACCAACAAACATAAGTCCTTTTCTCCAACGAAGCGTTTATCCTTAACAGCAAAAAAAGACTTGCATAATATATGTCGTGACTATAAAATTGATAAAGAAGTTATTTTTCACAAAAATGATGCCATATCAGTCGATTTGAGAGTTCGAGAAATGCAGAAGGAAGAAGACAACCCAATGCTGATGAGTGAGCCCTGTGATGAAGAGCTCTCTGATAACCAGCTTATTAGTAAGCAGGATTTTTTACTTGGAATCACGAATGGTGCGCAATTAAATTTACTGTAACGCTATGGCAAAATTGTTATGATTGATTCAACGCATGGCACAAATAAATATGGATTTCAGTTAACTTCACTAATGATAAATGATTCAAATCATGAGGGTTTCCCAGTGGCCATTTTATATTCTACTCGAACAACTACTGAAACTTTCATATCATTTTTTCAAACAATTAAAGATCGGTGCCCAAACTTGCAACCAGATGTCTTCATGTCAGATGATGCGCCAGCCTTTTATAATGCTTGGAAGGCAGTGTTTGGCGAAGTTAAACATCATCTGTTGTGTTCTTGGCATGTTTCAAGAGCATGGAATTTAAATTCAAAGCTCAAAATAAAAAATAAAGATGTTCGGGAGAAGGTGCAACATACATTGAAAAAAAATCATGCATGAAATTGACCCGACTACTTTTCAGCGTGCAGCAGCAGTTTATGTTGAAGAGCTTTTGTCTTGCAGTAACACCCAAGCATTTGGTGAATATTTTAATGCTCACTACATGAATCGTGTAGAATTATGGGCATACTGCCATCGAATAAAATGTCAAATAAACACTAATATGAAGTTGGAACGGTGGCATCGAGCAATAAAATATGAAGAAGCTTGCGGGAAAATAATAAGATTGGATAAGTCACTCTCACTAGTACTAAGTGCCATATCAAAAAAATTAATTGCTCGAATTATATCGATGGAGCGTTGCAAGTTGTCAATACGACTATTAGAAATAAGGAAGAGGCATGATCAAACTAAAGATATGTCTTCAAATACCATAATTGAAATGCAACCAGGGAAAAAATGGGCAGTTCCTTCTAGCGAGTCAGCGTCATCAAATATGTTATTAGAAATGTATGATGTGGTATTTGATGAAAAGTGTGGCTGTGGCATTAGGTGTCAAGACTGCAACATCTGCATCCATGAATTTTCTTGCACCTGTATTGATTTTTCTATAAGATTTGTCATCTGCAAACATACACATCTGGTTTGCCAAAATTTTAAATTTGACACCCCATCCCAACTATGGGAAGACGCAGGTAGCTCTAATTTAGAAATTGATCTAACAGAGCATGAAATTGATGATAAGGCAGAACATGCAGCTATAACTAAGCAGCTTTTAAAATCAGCAACATCAAATATCACTGAAGAGAAAGCATCGGTCTCTACAATTTTTCATGATATGTTAACAAAATGCCATACGTCCGAACAAATGAATGACATAAAAGAAACTATTTGTGCTTTAAATGCAAGAATAACAGCATCAGTGGAACCTGTATGTTCATTTCCAAGTGCCGAAGCCTCTGAACCGGCGAATAAAAATATTGACCCTCAACCTCGTTCATTTTCACGTCTAAAATTAAAATGGAAACATACATAAAAACATCTTCATATACATTTTGTTTTAATAGAATGCTTCGTCTGACCCTGCCATATCATCATATGCCTTCCACAAAGAATGATCATGTCTTTGAAAGCTGTCTGAAAGTCCAATGTTAACCACTTTCTTATTGTAATTCAGATAATTTTTTTTATGATGTGCTGGCAACACCTATGCTTCATCTTCTATGCTGCATTCGTCTGGCTGGACCGTTTGTTTATAATTAACGCTTCATTTAATCGTACTGTGTTTACCAACTGCCTTCGGAAAAAAACAATGTCTTCAAAAGCTGGCTGAACATCCATTATTAAACTTCGAATCGGCCAGAGGCTTAATCATTTGTAAGCTCAATTTGAAAGTTACATAAGCTGTAAATTTCATCTCGGGTAATCCACCATGAAACTTTAGAATATAAAACTACTAAATAACCAGGGCCGGTTCAAGGATATTTTCGTGTGTGGGCAAAACAGTTTGGGGCCGCCTTTCATATATATATATATATATATATAAATATAAAATACAAATATATAATAAAAATTTTCTTAATGTTTCCTTAATAATTCCATCCTTCTTAATGTGACGCAACAAGCCCATTTTCCATTGGTTAATCTTTATCCAATGGCATGATTCACTTCCTCATAAGGGTCCGCTCGCCCCCCCCCCCCTGTTATCTTGGCGCCCCTAAATTTATGATTTTGTGACATTTTGGGTTCCCGTGTTGTAAAACTCGACGCCATCCAGACTGACAGTATTGTTTACCGTTTTGTACACAATAAATTACACATATAAGCTTGTCTCATCAAAGTGTGAGATCTATTTCTGGTCTCACACTATCAAATTTTATTCTCATCTAAATTTAGAGTTTTAATTTGCGGTTTAGAAAATGTAATGCCTTACATTTCTTTCTACATGCATGCATAATGCAGCAGTAATTTATAATACGTAACTGAATTTTGGACTTTATTTGTAATTTCCCTGCACACAAATGATGTATTGGAAAATAATGTTGGGGTCGAAAACTCGAATTTTCGACGGATTAATATACGTTTTGGACATCCTTTAACCCATATCAATTATTTTTAAATGGGTGTCTGTGCGTGAGTGTAATGTATGTATGGGTGTGTATAGGAGTCTAGAGAGACAAAATTTCTAGAACAAATGGAGTGAAGTGAACAAAATTTATGATTTTAAAGGCAAATGAACACTCGGAAGGTCGCAAATTTTCAAACTTCTTTTAAATCATAAGAAGAAAACGGCATTCAAAAATATTAAATAAACAATCATATTATATGTAAGTTTATGGGAATAACATCTATGTTTGGGGTTTCTGTGTAGGGAAAACGAAGTGTTATAAAAAATGTAAACCTTTTGGACACTTATAATAATAATATCAATATTTTAATATTCAAAATTTTTTTCTAGAAAACAAAAAGTGTCTGTCCCAGCGAGTGTTTTTATTATTCTTGTTTTCATTTTAAACTATAAAATAAAGATATAAATAGTAAACGACAAAAATACGTACTAGGAAATTTAGTATCAAAATCTATATTTATTATTAAGAAAAGCTTTTATAGTTCTCGAGTAATCGTCTTGTCAAATTGAAGAAGATTGAAATTTTTCCATTTTTCAAGTTAGTAACATCTCAAAAACTAAAAGAACTAGCTTTGAACAATAAGCATAAATTTGTAGCTCTGTAAAAGTCCTACAAGTGTATATAATTGGATTTTGGATCGAACTCTATTTTTGGGGGGAAGGGTGGCTTAAACTTTGAAACATAAAAATGAGTTTTTTTCCATGTTTCATACTTTCACTCGAAATATCTTCGAAATTATAAAAGATCGATAGAATTTTATTAAGTGATAAAAAAATATGTATGAGGAAATTTAGTTTCTAAATTTATATGTATATTTAAAAAAGCTTTTATAGTTTTCGAGTAATCATCTTGTCAAGTGGAAGAAGTTTGAAAATTTGAAGTATTTCAAGTTTGTAATGCTTATATCTTAAAACTAAAAGTGATAACTATAAACAATTAGTATGAATTTATTGCTCTTTAAGAATCCTACAAGTGTATATAATTGGATTTTACGTGTACTTTCTTGGTTTTTGAAGTATATCGAAATTATAACCACTATACTTTAAAAACCAAGTTTTCCAATGGGTGGGAAAGCTGTAATATTTGAAATGCCACGATTGTTGCAGATCAGTCTGGTTACTTACTCTTTTGTGAAATATTGGTGCACAAGCACGAGATATTTTGCTTTGTTTAAAAAAAAATTAGGAAGTCAAATGAATATGGGGATTCTAAAGATGTTTAATGATTGGTGAGGTTTGAACAGAATATAGGTGGAAATATAAGCATTCAATTACGTATTTATGTGCCGCCAGACACGTTTATAGATTAACTCGAATGTAAAATCTCCTCAGCAAGTTTAATTTTTATATTGCAAATCAAGTTAGTAAAATAATCGAATATATAAAAGTGGAGTCTATGGTCGGAGTTTTCAGATGAAATCGGGGTGAAAATTAAAAGCGCTAGCTAGTTACAAATAGTTAATTTGTATTGCTAGTAATTTGTATTGCTTTGAAAGCCTATAAACGAAAAAATGAGTCTGAAATAATCGAATAAATTTATTGAACTTTACTGGAGTTTTATCTTGGTTTGAATTGAAAATATTATTCACGCAAAGCAATTTCGGCTCCATCGGACTACAGTCACCGCCGATTATATTTTTCTGAATTTATCAGGAATCAAAAGTAACTTACTCATTATGTAGTGTCATGAAAGTTGCCCTCATCAATTTTTTAATAAAATTTGAATTTTTAATTGCATAAATCTTATGAATAATTTGTATATCTTAGCAGTAAAACATTATAAGCAAATCAAAGAAATGACTTTATGAATAAATTAGGAAAGAGGAGAGATGAAGGAAAAGCATTTCAATCCCTACGAAGCTAAGACATAATATAACAGGACAATTCAGAATTTTGCCGGTTATTATCAGCAATTTATTTAAATAGCTAATCTTTAATATTAAATTTAAAATGCAAAAATATTTAAATTTGTTGGTTTTTGATTTCGCAGCTAA
This sequence comes from Amaurobius ferox, assembly GCA_951213105.1. Lineage (NCBI taxonomy): Eukaryota > Metazoa > Arthropoda > Arachnida > Araneae > Amaurobiidae > Amaurobius > Amaurobius ferox. The sequence goes on along the minus strand of OX578133.1, from coordinate 65,747,844 downwards.
AAATCTGGGATTCTATTTCGAAGCAGTTTGTGACTGTCCATTGTAGCCCCTCTAAAATCTGATTAAAATACAGAAGGAACATAGAATATAACAACTATACTTCAAAAATCAAGTTTTCTAATGGGTGAGAAAGCTGTAATATTTGAAATGGCACGATTGTTGCACATCAGTCTGGTTACTTATTCTTTTGGGAAATATTAGTGCACAAACACGAGATATTTTGTTTTGTTTAAAAAAAAAATTAGAAAGTTAAATGAACTTGGGGGATTCTAAAGATGTTTAATGATTGGTGAGGTTTGAACAGAATAGGTGGAAATATACATACGGAAATATACATAATAATGGAATACTATCCAAATTACAACAACATTTTACACTTTGACTAATTTAACATTTGCTTTATTGTATCACTGGAACGAATTACCCGGTATTGATCTGGGATGCAAATAAACCCCCGTTACTACATTTACAAATAACACTACTCAATTTTCTTCAAATCCTAAACCGACGTCAAATTACCAGTACGCTATCCGCAAAGCGAAAAAAAAAATAAACGCTCTCCGTGATGCAAAATATAAATGAATGAAAGATAAATAACCTCTAGGAGATGAACGTGGCATTAGATCGTTACGGTATGATTAGCTGTTAGATCATATCGATGGCTGGAGATTCTGTAACTGTTAAATCGAGAATAAAGCTGCTAGGTCATATCAGTAGCTGGAGATTATCTGATTTTGGAATTTAAAAATTCGTTAAAAATCGGATGTAAATTTTGGTAAAAGGCCTTCGAGATGCATTAGTTCAGATATAGATGAGACTGTGTCGAAAGCCCAGGCCAACCGACTCGTCCGAAGACATGGAGTAACAAAATGGGTGAAAAAATTCAATGAGATAGATATCGGTCGGCATTGTGGACAAACACACAGATAGATTCTTCTTTTCATTATTATAGATTCACTGGAGCTGAAAACGATAGAAATGTGATGTTTAAAATGTCCCTGAGTTTGTGACAAGTGAATGAAAAAATATAAAAAAATGCTCGAAGATACAAAACCTAATTCAAAAGCAGGAAAAATATATAGAATAGAAAAGGGGACAACAATTAGGAAAAAAGGTGGAGGGGGTAAAAATTAAAAATATTCTCATTTTCTGCCGAAAGATAAAGTGCATAACAAAACTAAGAGAGAGGGGAAAATCATATTTGCATTCATTAGAGAACATGGCGGTAAAACACGTAATATTTATTTTCGTAATTTTGAAAAAAATAATAAAAGAAAACATCTGAAAAAAATTTGGAGATACATGGGCCCAACAGAAACACAGGAAAATATCCAAATGCTTCCAAATTCATTTAAAAAAGGACGGGGGGGGGGGGTTTAGAAATTAAAAAATATAAACTTTCGAGTGGGGTAATAAAAATAGGGTGTATTAAGAATAAAAAATAAATTCCATTCGTTGGAAAAGAGGAACGTCAATGTTTCATTTTTTCTTGGTTTTGAAATAAAAAATGGACAAAAAAATACTACATATCATACAATACAACTTTATATAAGAATAATAATAAATCGAATGTTGACTAGAACATGGGGATATTAAATGAATTGTTTGAGTAGAAATAAAAAAAATCACAATATCAAAATGTATATTACAAATTTTAAGGTTGTTTAATTAACATTTTACTTAAAAGTGTATTAAATTCTAACTAAAAGTGTAATTATGAAAAAATAAAATAGCATTTACGGATTATTGAACGTATATCTAGACAAAAATTTGTATGCATCAGCAAAAGAATATATATAATTCCCAGATTGAGTCTATAGAATAAATTTATTAATTTATGAAACAGCTCTAACAATTTATAAACAACTTTTGCACTTTCATGCAGATATTCAAAAAGGAATATTTTACTTCGCAAAAATATTTTGTACCATTTTTTTTTTCATTTTGCAATGAAACTGGAAAAAATACAAAATTAAGATCATTTTACACCATTGCTTAGTTATTTGCCTCTGAAATTCCTCATAGAACAGCCACGGGGCGTATTATTTTGGATAAAAACATGAAAAATTATTCTTTTATCAATATTATTCTGGGGCTAATACCAGAGACTAAATTCAGTACCAAATTAATTTTATTGGTTAAAACACATTAAAAATCAACAAAAAATGTAGTCAATTAAGAAATTTTGCAAAAATATTTTAAATAATTGAAAGAAAAAGTTACCCAAATAGTTAGAACATACAAAGACAGCCATATTTGTCGATGGATTTGTGAATCTTGCATGGCAGCATAACATAACACTTTGAACAATAAGAAGTAGCTTTTTACTTGTAGTCATTGTGTTTGTTATCTACATGGTCTCCAGCTAGGTTCAATGCCTAAATCAGCTAAAACGGTAGACGACCAAAAGAATGGCCATCTGGACTAATCTCCTCCCTCCCGTCCTTTTAGAAGTGCGATCATAGAGGCCGCATCCATGTGTTTGCAATTTGAATTTGAAAACAGGAAAAAATTCTGAGAATCGGCCCTTGGGTTTTTCCCAGTATTTGGGGGAAACAAAGTCCCCTAAGGGATTGCAGGCTGCACCCAGCTGCAAGTTGTTTAAAATCTGGTAATCTCCCAAGTGTTTGAGCGTACGTACTTTCAAGCAGAACTGTACATTGCTTCGAAAAAGATATAATTTTGGGAGAAAAACGATTTTATCCTTTTTATATTTTAATACTATCTAAAAAAGTAAATTCATTTATATTAAAGTGGCACAAAATTGGTTCATTTTCAAAATATTTTTTTTAATACGACCACAAAAGTCATTCTTACTACACCTAATTTCACTTCCAAATGGCCGCCCCTAATTCGTCCGCTGTGGGCAATTGCCCACGCCGCAAACCGGGCCTGTAAATAACATACAATTTAAAATACTTTGTATGGCAAATGTAAGTGAAAAAATGTTGAATGTCAACACAACAATTTAAAGAAAGGCACAACACATTCATTTTCTTAAATTTATTGGGTTCAGAGTTGATGTATGATGTGCAATTAAGAATTTAATAGTAAGTTATTGCCAAATTGATTTAACTCTTTCACAACAATGAAATGGGTTTTTTTATAATTCTGCGATATTTTTATAATTCTGCCATTATGCAATATTTTTTTTTAAATGCACAAAAATCTTATTTTGTAATATTTTTATGAGTATTATTCACTTTTACTTATATTCAATTGCAATATCATTTAACAAAATTCCAGTTCATAAAATTATAGAATAAGACGTCATTTTGGTAGGAGGAGCCTATTTTAAAACACGGGAAAATACGTCACTTCAGTTGGGAGGAGTCAATTTCAAAACACGAAGAAACGCGCCAACTTGGTGCAATTTTGTACTTAGAAAAATGAGTGGGGGTCTATTTTCTGGTTTTACCGTCTCGTTGTTGTTGAGACCCAGACCGTCCGACCTACCAGAAAGGTGTAAGGTAACAGTTTGGACGGCCAGGAAGTGCCACCCAATTTAGACCGGAACCTAGTGGGGGAAGCATCCACAGGGACCGTACCCTCCTTCCCCTACCACCAATCTCTCGGAAGGACTTACGGACCCACATGTTTAACGTGATCGTACTCCGCATGAACACGGCGGCAGTTGTGGCAGCGTGCAAACCACCGGGCTACTGTGTCCGAAAAGTGCCAACAGCACGCGGTGTTTCCACCTGGGAACTCAGGTCGTCCTTACCGACCAGCTGGCTTTAAACCCAACGCGAACTACGCTAGCATAGTTTCTGGACATCAGAAACAAACTGCACCTGCTAGCACTGTTCCTGGACCCCAGGAACAAGTCGACTCATCTACCAAAATTACCGGGCAAATTGTTGAGGCACAGTCGGTACTGTTATGCCGAGATTTTTGGTTCAAAATTATGTAATAGCTTAAAATTCGTTATTTTTCCCCTTTCCCTTCAAAATTCATTTGTTGTTTCTGAATATTTCGGCGATTTATTCCCCTTTTAACGTAATTTGTTATCTTTTTCCTTGTTTTAATTTTTCAAAAAATTATACGCAATGCATCTTAAACGTTAAAATATATTTTGTTAATCTTTCGGCTTCTCGCTCTCGGGTTTTAACTTCATCTCACTTCATTCACGAGAGTGAGAAAAAAGGATGCATTTTTAGACAAAATTTGGCTTTCAAAGTCTTATCAGTTGGACACCTGCAAAACGGGTGCCAAGCGCATCCGGTGGGGTTGCTGTGCGGCGGGTTGCCGCTTGGCGAAAGTGATCCGGTTAATGGTTTTTGGCATAACAGTGTCTTTATTTTCCGTAGCGTATGCGTGGGCGCAGGTTTTCACTCGCCAAGTTTGGCGTCTCCTGGGAGACAGGCATGTTGCCTGGCATTCGATTCCTGACCGGCATTTTTGGAGGTGGTGTTTTTTGTTGCTGCTAAGATCCGTGGAACGGGGCCCCAATGCAAGGGCGCCCGTATCCCGCGGTCGTCTCAAATGTTTCGCATCCTTATTAAAAATCTTGCACCAGGGCTACCGCACAGGTTCAGATGTCTTTGTCACCGGAGATACCTTTAGACGTGGAATACCAATACCAAGTTGCAGAAATCGGCTAGTGCTTCATAAATCGTCATGATGGGCCAACAAGGATCGCCCAGCAACAGTGTTTTTGAGAAGTCTTTCACGCTTCAGAAGTTTTTTTACGCTTCAGTATAAGGTCAGAAGACCTACTGACCTTATTTCCTTTCCAAACTCATCAAGGTTTTACAGATACATATTTCCAAACTCATCAAGTGTTTACAGATACATATTTCCAATAAATACGTCATTTTGAGCGATCCAGTGATAAAGATCCCTCTCCATGTTTTTCAGTGCTCCCATGTATCTGTGGAGTATGTTTACCGTGCACATTTACATTTTATACAATCCTTTTACAGAGGCTAAGGCCTATTTCCAGCATGGCGATTCTGTTTCCTGGTATTCCGGAATGTATTAAATCAGTGAAGCCTTTGGCTTGAAAGTTGTTTCCGACTACTGTCGATTTATACTTTTAATATTTAAATCTTTGAATTTCATATGCTAAATGGTGTTTGTTCTTATTATTTTTAAATTTTACATTGTTCTCTTAACATTTTTTGGGGTGGATAGCCAGCTTCAGGCAGACCAAACTCTGGTCTTCAGACCAGAGTGGATTCTGTACCTGGGTAATTGTGATAGTTTGATTATTTTAATTTGCAAATGAGGGTTCTTTAATTGAATTTTAATTAATGCAATGTACTAACTTAAATTTATGCCACTATACATTCAACTTAAGTAATAATGAATAGGATGATTTTTTTTTATTGTTGTTAATAAAGGTAAATTTTTAATTTAACAATAAGAGTTGTGATTCTTTGGTTGTTGGCTGTGCTATTTATTCATTTAAAGGTAAGTGGAATTTTTAAAAGTTATATGATGTTGAAGTGTTTTTTAAAAGTGTTACATAGTTGAGCACAGACCAAGCTGTAGGTAAATAAAATAAAGAGGTAAAGAAACAAATAATCAAAAGTAAACTTTATTATTTAAAACTATACGATCACAGGCTAATGTAAATATAATTAAATAAATATAATGATAAAATTGAAGTAATAACTTTGAGATGTAAACAATGATAATCACTTTAATTTGGAAAATTAAAAATAAAATAAATATAAGTAATAAGTGTAATAATTTAAAAGGGAAGGGAAGAATCCCTCCACAACAGTACTAGCCGTCGCCGCCCAAAATTCCAAATCTCAAGTTGATAGCACTAGTGCTATCAACTACACCGACTTTTTATTAACTCTCTTCGACATGAGGCATACTCATGACAAGAATTTGCTTATTCGTGCGATTGAAAATGTACTTTCCGAATTTCGTAAGGCGACTACTGTCCTACCGCCACGAGAAAGTCTCTGAACAGGGTTGCCGCAAGTAGACGAGTCGAAGAAAGGAGGGAGAAAGGTTTAAAATCGACTGCAACATTTGGCAAATCAAGCTCACTTCGGCGAAGAATCCTTTTCGTTTATCATGATGTACTAAAAGAAAATAGTAGATGTTTTTTATCCGACAGTTAAACAAAATTTTCGTATTAAATGACATTACATTATGAATTAACTTAAAAATTTCTCGTCATTTAAACTGAGAAAATAAATTGTTATTATAGGCGACAGCGGTTACGGGAAGCCGTCAATCTATTAGAACAAAGTAGTTTTAGATATTTTCTTTTAGGTTCGGGCGATTTTGGGAGAGAAAAGCTTTCAATTTAAAACTAGAATTTATATCATTTTGTTTAAAACTAAATTTCGAATTAAATGAAAATTATTACAGTTTTCAATCAGCAAGTTACACAATTATTAGCCAGCAAAAAGGAAAAAATTAATGATAAATAAGCAAAATTAAGACTTTAAAATATTCATTCTTTTCATATTTTTCAATCAATTATAAAATATTCATTCACATTCATTGGAATAACTATTATCTACTATGTCCGAATCACTTGAAATGTTTTTACTTGAAGAAGAGTCTGACTCGCTATCCGACAGATAAATTTCTTCACAATATCTTCTATCAGTCCATCTTTCTTCCAATAAATATTCTCTATTTTTGCAATGTGTTCACAGTGTTTTTTCCATTCATTTTGTGTTACTTTTAAAATAGCTTCTTTAAGCAATAATTATAAATTGTTCAAATAGATAAAATACTTATCTCAGTTTCATTAAGCGATTTCCCCTCAAATTTTATCTTTTTAACTGATGACGCTGAAATCTCTGTCGCTTCCGCAGTTCTCTTCATTGCATTTGAAATTGGTATTTTTAGAGAATTTGCGGTTTTTCCTCTTCAAAAAATGCCGTAACATTGTGGACTATTGCACATGCTTGCGAATGCAAAATCTTTCCACTTTTAAACGTAGTCATTTTTCAACTAGACAAAATCCACAAAGTGTGCAACACAATACAAGTTACTTCACAGCTTTAAAAATCCCAGAATGCAAGCGTTTAGCATTGAGCCCAGTACAAAGCGAAATGCGATTTTCGTTGGTTCTATCTGCGCCAAATCGAAAAAAGCGCTTTCCGTCACACCTAAAATGCAGTGGAATAACCTGTTTCCATAGCGACCGCCACTAAACCGTCTGCTGTCTGGGGACTTTCTCGTGGCGGTAGGACAGTACACAGATACACCTAGTGTGGGTTGTCTTCAAGAGCTATCATAGCCTTGCAGGATAACCCCCATCCCCCACCCTCAGTTGATCTCCTGGCGTTGGCCATCTTTTCCTCTGGAACCTTGATCCGATAGCTCTGATCACGTTGATCTTGTTTTTATTGCCAGCCCGGTCTTCTGGGTACTTGACTTCGTAATTCTTATGACAATCTCTTAAAATTGGAAAAATTTGCGATTTGTGAACCTGAAAAAGGCCTTTTTTTATCATGACATGAACTATAGGACGTCTACTTGCTTGTAAACTTAACTCAACTGTACTTAAATCCTAAATTTAAATTGCATTTTTAAACTTCTTATATTTGTATTCTACTTGCTTAGCTGTTGAAATTAACTTTAAAATAAATTGTGCACTTTTAGTACTTCAGCATTGCTGACCTTAACTCTTGTTCTATTGGTCGAACTTCCTATGGCCTCGCCCCCCCCCCCCCCTTTTTTCTTGCAGCCCCAGCCGGTACTACTGCCATCCCAAGACAAAGGCGGCATACCATCAGTCGCCTCTGACCATCTCACAGCACCCTCTTAAAGACGAGTGCAAGCTTCTATCATATTGCTATCACCAAAAACTACTCAAAATGACAAATCTACATTCTGATGTGGGCGTAAGGGACCTTCGGTCCCATGGAAGCCCGAAACTAAGCGTCTTGGCCTGGCTTTTCTCTGTCTGTCCGTTAGCACAATAACTACCGTAAAAATGACTTATGGAATTTTAGTATGTTGTTCAGACAGTCTGTAGGACCTATGGGAATATAAATGAATAATATCACCCAATTAGTTTTGGATTGAACCCGGGTTGAAAAAATGAAATACATTGAGCCCTATGGAACCTAATTTTTCAAACATTTTTTAAGAGGATTTAAAATTCACAAATTGCTTCGAAAATTTTAGATAATATTCAAATTGTTCCATAAAATATATAAAAAAAAATTAACACCTCTTATATGAAGCGATCACGTGACCATGGTATGAAAAGATCACGTGACTCACTTTAAAATGAAATATGGCATCCATCTTGTCTCAAAATCGTGATTTTTTAAGTTCTTCCCAGGTAGCACAAATACGTAATTCTTACGTATCAAGCAATACGTAATCTTTACGTGTCAGGCCATACGTAATTATTACGCAAAAATGGTACGTTAGAATACGGTATACCAACCGTTATAAAAAAGGTTATTATTACGTATCCTTATACATTATTATTACGTATCCTTATACGTTAATATTACGTATATTCACATACGTTATTATTACGTATATGCACATACGTGTTTATTACGTATCCATATACGTTATTATTACGTATATCCACATACGTTATTATTACGTATACCCACATACATTATTATTACGTATCTACATACGTGTATATTACGTATCCACATACGTTATTATTATGTATATCCACATATGTTATTATTACGTATCCAGATACATGTTAATTACGTATCACATAAGTGTATATTACGTATATCCACATACGTTATTATTACGTATCCAGATACATGTTTATTACATATCATATACGTGTATATTACGTATATTCACATACGTGTTTCTTACGTATATCCACATACATGTTTATAACGTGTTCCCATATGTATTTATGCGTTCCCATACGCATTTATAATGTATTCCCATACATATTTATATTGTGTTTCTACATGTATTTATTACATGTTTATATTGTGTTTCTACACGTTTACGTGTTTATATTGTGTTTCTACACGTATTTATTACGTGTTTATATACATATTTATCACACATTGGACAACTCTACAGAATAGTGCATGTTGCAGACATGATATTTACAAAGTTTTATGCATCTTTGTAAAACAAACATATTGAGCCAGGTGAATATATTTTTATAATAGATGTCAAATTTTCAGATTGTGTTGATTTCAATAATGTACTTGAATTTATAAATTTGAAATCAACACAATCTGAAACAGTATCTTTAAAATACATTCATCTAAATCATATTTTTACAAAGATACGATATATCAAATGTGTCATATATGCAAAATTCACAATACTATAGAATCACTCTGTTCATATGCAATAAAATTTTTATTTTAATTTATATTATATATTGTTAATACAATAATTTTAACGCAAAAATGTTTTTTTCCTTTATTTTCAGTTTATATTTAAATATATTTTTAATTCTAATTATTTCTAAATATTGCAAAAATTATAATCTACTACATTATGAAATATAATTTTAAATCTAAAAGATAAGCTATTTTAAATTGAAAATAACTTAAAAATACAGAATAAAATTTTGGGATATATTAAAACACATAATACTTAAAACATTTTTGCAATTTTTAAAGAGTTAATTTTTTAAAAGTAAACTTCAATACTAAAAATATATAAAAAAAAAACAATATTAATAATATTGTAATTAAGTTTATAGGCTATTTTAAATTACAATTATAGACTATTTTAAATTTTAATTTAGCATCCTAAAACTACACATCTCTGATCAATGGTGGTATCATGCAACTGTGATGATTTTTAAGAGTGAAAACAGTGAGTAAGGGCACAGAGCCCAAGTAGAACATGTTTCTAGATACACAGAACACAAACTGTTTCACAATTATTTCTAAAAATTGCAAAAATTATAATCTACTACATTATGAAATATAATATTGTGTTTAATGTTTTTAAAAAAATTCCCAGAATTGTGTTTTTATTTCTTGTACGTATCATGTTTATTTTCTTTTTTAAGTATAAGGCTTTTTTAACTTCTTCAAGGTATTTTTTTTTATTTTCTTAAAAGTATCAAATTATTTTAATTTAGTATTGTGTTTTTTAACATTTCACCCCAGTATCAACTTTTTTTTTAAATTTGTCCCAAGTAGCATATTATTTTAAAATTTCTTCCTAGTATATATTTTTTTTAATTCTTCCAAATCATGTATTTAAAAAAATTATACCGAAATATCGTTTTTTAAATGCTTATAAATGAGACTTACTATTTAACCTAGAGAGCTTAAATTAGTGTTATTTTCTTTTGCTTTTAATGAGTCTTAATTTGATATATAACATGACTATGCTATTTCAAATTTGAATTTTTTGAAAAGCTTCAAAAAATTTATTTTTAAATCTCAAAAACACCCCTTTTAATTTTTTTGAAAAAAAATATATGCTTTATGGACTACTTGTATGCCAAGTTTCATAATGGGAAGCCAATGGGTTCCTATGAAAATTATTTTTTTTTATATTAAACTATAAGTGAAATTAGCTAAATTACAAAAAATTTAATTTCCATAGGAACCCCTTAACGACCGACTATGAAATTTGGCACACAAATAGTCCCTTAATGTCTTTAATAAAAGTAAATAACTGAAAATCTAAAAGCCCCCAAAATCTGAAATTTTACAGTTTTTGTAAACTTTACTGGTACTATCACTGTACCAAAAATGATCGATTTCTGAGGTATCAAGGTTCAAACCATTAATTGATTTGACACGGAATAACATATACTTAGTACATAACTCATTAACCAGTTGTTTCAAACATTCAGCCCACATATGTTCTTTTCAATTTTAACAATTTGCTACACACTTAATATTTCACATATGTCACTCAAAATTTAATTTTGTATTTACAATCAGTTACAAAACGTTACTTTTCAAGAACTTTTAAAATAAGTACTTCTCCAAACAAGTGAAGACAATTTCATCTCTTCCTTGCTCAAGAGTACAAACTCTCCCAGTTGCAGTATCAGGCTCTACTTTTTGCGAAATGGTCTCACCTAGCACATTCAAATATTCAATACGTCACTTGGTTGAGGATAAAAGAAAGAAGGAGAAGGTCCTTTAGGATGTAGGAAGCTAACTATATAGTCGCTCGTCTTTTCAAGAATACATGCAAGCTACCAAGATCCTTTGTAGAGTATAGTGACAAATCCAGATTCAATTTTTGCTTAATTAGTTGGTGTAATATAGTCTAATGCTGTCACACGTTCAGTAAATTGGTGTTCACTACAGTAATTATGCTTAACATGAAGTATATTTTCAGAAATTGGGTAGAAAGAATGAAGTTTTTGAGTACCCATGATTGCCTTAAAGTCATTCAACTGTGGCGACAGTATTTTTTTAACTTCTTCATACTCATCAACTGTGCTGTACTCATCTTTTTACCCAATTTCTGAAAATTGGCTTCTTGTTAAGCATTATTACTGTAGTGAACACCGGTTTACTGAACGTATGACAGCATTCGACTATATTACACCAACTAATTTAGTAAAAATTGAATCTGGATTTGGCACTATATAGTCTATAAAGGATCTTTGTGGCTTGCATGTATTCTTGAGAAGAATAATGTTACGAGCGACTATAAAGTAAGCTTCCTACATCCTAAGGGACCTTTTCTTACTTTCATCCTCAACCGAGTGACGTATTGAATGTGCCAGGTGAGACCATTTTGCAAAAAGTAGAGCCTGTTACTGCAACTGGGAGAGTTTGTACTCTTGAGCAAGGAAGAAATGAAATTATCTTCACTCAGTTTGGAGAAGAACTTATTTTAAAAGTTCTTGAACGTTTTGTAATTATAATTGTAAATATAAAATTAAATTGAGTGGCATGTGAAATATCAGGGTGGCCACTCTTCAGAACACATTGAAATTCCCTGACTTTTCCAGGTGAATTGAAAACAAATTCCAGACCAGTAATTTTAACATAAAATGCGTGCACATCCCTATTTAGTTACAAATTTGATTAAAGAATCTTAACAATTACTCCACTATTAAAAAAAAGTTATATTAAATCAGGAGAAAAAAATACACATTTTTTGTTTTTACAAATAAATTTTGACATTTTTAATAAAAAATACATGTAAATGCAGCAAAATTGAACTACTGAAATATTTAAAAGAATTTAATGTTTTTTTTCACTGAAGAAATAAAAAGAAATAGTCTAAACTGATGTCCTTAAATATGGGTATTGCAAATTGTTCACAATGACAGACATTAAAGATATGCAAAAACTACACTGTAACAAGCCACAGCCATTGAATAATTAATGTCAATTCAGCAATGTCAAAAGAATGTCATTAAAATAGAAAAAATATTGTAAAATGTATATAAAATTCTTGGCAACAGTTGTCCAAAATGGAGCACAAACTCTGCATTTTTGTTTTTATACGGAATCAAATGGACACATGGCAGCCTTTATTTAGAAGTTACGAGTACAGCATAATACTTGGCGAAATTTTTCGAAAATGGCATACAAACTGGGCAGTCCTGTTTTTATAAGGACAACTAGTATTAAAAAAAAAAAACAGAATTTTCACAAAATTCCCTGACTTTTCCCGGTTGAGTGGCCATCCTGGATATTAAGTGTGTAGCAAATTGTAAAAATTGAGAACATATGTGGGCTGAATGTATGAAAAAACTGGCTAATGAGTTATGTACTAAATGTATGTCATTTTGTGTCAAATCACTTAATGGTTTGAACCTTGATATCTAAAAAATTGATCATTTTTGGTACAGTGATAGTACCAGTAAAGTTTAAAAACACCGTAAAATTTCATATTTTTTGCGCTTTTAGATTTTCAGTTATTCACTTTTTTAAAAAAGCCAAATCTGGTAAAGTTTTGAAATCTTTAAACAGTGGTAGATCAAAAACTATTTGACCAAGAGAGTTCAAATTAGTGCAGTCTTTTGTTTTCGATGGACCTTAATTTGATATACAACATGATTATGGTATTTAACTCTTTTTTAAAATTGGAGTTTCTAAAATAATTACAAACTAAAAGAGAAATTGTTTTTAGAGAATAGCATAGTCATATCAAATTAAGACCCATTAAAAGAAAAGAAAAATGACACCAATTTGAGATCTCTAGGTCAAATACTTTTTTTTTTTTGCCAAATTTCGCTTTTAAGAAAGTCAATAACTGAAAACTAAGAGCCCAAAAAATCTAATATTTACAGTTTTTGTCAGCTTCACTGGTACTACTATTGTACCAAAAATTATCATTTTCCATGATGTCAAGGTTCAGATCATTGGTTGATTTGACTCGGAATGACCCTTGGATGAATATTCAATTTGGCAGTATTTTAATTTCTTAAGTTTTACACCATATGAAATATGCCCGGCCATCCAAATGGTTTCTCTAAGTCCTCGGACGAGACGGATGGTCTGGGCTTTCGACCATATGAAATATTGTTTAAAAACAAACTAATTATTCTTTGTAATCAAAGTTAGAGGTAAGTTACGGTACAGGAAAATTAAGCGTTCTGCATTTTCAGGTTGCAGCCTATTACCATCTTTAAGTTTAAAATTTAAGTTATACCATCTTTAAGTTTAAAATACATAAAAACATGTAAAAGAATAATTTCTGATTTTACAATATTTGAAATAAACATGCATGCATGACAACAAATGCAATCTCGGACCACGTTTTCATTTAATCTCCGCTTAGATAGTATTAAATGCGAGCATGGATGCACATACCACGATGCTGAAAACATGCACTTTTCCCGTTTGCTTTTAAAGCAATATGTGCATACATACAACAAAGCTAGGAAGATATATAAAATAAAATAAATGTTAAAGCTAAATATAATTAAATAAGTTATATAAATTAAGCAACATGTTAACCTAACACTAACCTAACACGGGAAAAGCAAGTTCAAGATACAAACCATGGCGGGAAACGTAAAGAATGATTACTGCACTCAGTGTTGCCAGATGCACAAAGCTTATGGCTTCGTCCCCTGAGGTAGAAATGAGTCCGTTCTGGAAGCTTCCAGAACTGCGTGACGTCACGGCGGGGTTAGAACTTGGGAGGGTGAAAATAAACAAGAAGGGATACATGAAAATGCCTTGGGGAAAAGGGTTCGAGAACAAAGCTGAAAGAGGATTTGAGCAAGGGGGGAACGTTAATGGTTATTTTTACGTATGAAAAATGGTAATTTTAATGTAATATAAACGGTATTTATAACGTATGATAAACGGTATTTATAATGTATTTTAAACGGTAATACATAAAAATGCCTTTGGGAAAAGGGTTCGAGAACAAAGCTGCAAGAGGGGAACGTTAATGGTTATTTTTACGTATGATAAATTGGTATTTTTAATGTAATAAAAACGGTTATTTTAATGTAAAATAAACAGTAATACATACGTATTTAAAACGGTATTTCTACATACGGTATGTTCATACACGGTAATTCATACGTATGATATACGGTATTTTTATATACCGTTTACTCATAACGGTATTATAACCGATGTATTACCGTTTATCGTATAACACGTACGAAAATATAACGTATAAACGGTTTATCAACGGTTATAATACCGTATGTGTGTTACCTGGGTTTTTAATTCATATTGAGTGTTGCATCCGTCCTAAAACCACTTTATTTTTGTTTAAATTCTGTGCATCTACATACTGAAACGACGCAATTACAATATATTTGAGTTTAAATGATCATCCGAATTTGATTATTTCTACAATGAAGCCTATTTTTCACTTATGTAAACAGCAAAATATGTAGAATAAGTTGTATTAGAATTGCTGTATTTCTTTAACACAAAATTATTTAGCCCATGGAGTCTACATAGCTGATATGAATAAAATTATTCATTGATTTTACAAAGGGAAGGACAATTTTTTTCGATGAAGTTTTAAGCATAGAGTTTAATTACTTGTAGCTCCATGGTCTTAATTTTTAAATAAAATAAATTATTATAGTATTGTGATGAATGAAATGAATGGGAAAATGTTATGAATTAAATGCTGTTTTTATAGAGAGATCCAGGCGTGTTATTTTTTCTATTGACGTCATTTGAATGATTTTCGGTTGTTTTCGATGAAGTTTTCAAATATAATAAATTATCGTAGTATTATGATAGTTTTAAAAATATTACCGAGGAATGTATCACATTTTAGAGATGTTTAAACCAGGCAATTTATATTTCAATGCAGTCATTTGAATGAAGTTCATTTTTTTCGATGAAGGTTTAAGTTTTCAAATATAATAAATTAATCTAGTATTGTGATAAGTTTTAAAATATTACCGAGGAATGTATTTCATTTCAGACTTGTTTAGATAAAATTGTATTGAAGTTGGAAAGTGTTTCATAATCAATGCTTTAAGCATGATTGATCTTTCTTGTTTTTAAATCCTATTCTAGGATCTCTACATGCATATACATATATATCAGGATTATCGCTACAACAGAGTGGCCAGCCAAAACTAATTTCAAAATTGACGTAGATTAAAGAACGGTGAAAATTTAGATGATGTGAAAGTTCAAATTTTAGGTATAGTCGAGAATTGGTTCAGGGCAAACATGCTTTAGACTCAATTACCTCAAAACTCAATTTCTTCATTGCAGATCTCTGAGGGAGTCTTAGGAAAAAATCAGGATTCTTGGGGTGCTCCTGAATTCAAACCTAAATTGGAAGGACAATGTTCAAGTGGTGGAGACTAAATTGGCCAAGCCACTTTCCTTAATGAAAAAATCAGGCAATACTTAATGGACGAGGCTATGCTCAGTGTTTATCAAGCACTATTCGAAAGTCACTTAAATTATGCAATCAGAGTTTGGGACTGTTCTTCTCACTTAGAGAATTTTTATACAGCAGAAAAAAGCCATTAGGATACTCTGCAGATTAAATCCCAGGGACTATTGCCAAGGTTTCTTTCGGGAGAGAAAAATCATGACAGTATACGCCAGATACATTTGGTGCTCTATTTCCAACATTAAAGAGAATGAAGGAGACCACAAACAGAGAACAGACGTTCACTCGCGTGATATGAGAAACAAATACAATACAGACCCGCCTTTTTGTATAACTAAAGCAACATGCACCGGGAGGGCGTTGGCCTATAAACTGTTCAATCATGGGCGGCTCGTGCCCAAAAAAGTGTGTGTAGGGGGGGGGGGGGGGGCAAGAGCTGGAAAAAAGCTAAAAAAGGCTTAAAATGGTTAAATAATAAATAAAAGGCTAAAAAACTTAAAAAGTGGGGGGGCATTGCCCCCACCCTGTAGAACCGCCTATGTGTTCAATGTAATCCCTTTAGACGCTCGAGCACCACTGAACATTAAAACTTTTAAATAGCTTAATCCAGCTGAAACCCTATTGTATGGCAAGGTTTGTCTCGTTCGCTATTCCCCTCATGGTAACATTTCTGGGCGAGTTGTGACGTCACTGCTAGACCTTCCGTTCTGTTGACCAGCAACGCTTTGTTGAAAAACAGCACGGTTTTATTTAAAAATGCCTTGCTTTAAACATCAACGAGATACATGAAATGTTTCCTAAAATAATGTGCTAACACTGAAATATGACAAATGAACTCAAATTTGAATTCAAAACGAACTAAATTGCTGTAATTAACGAATGAAGAAGTAATAAACAGCGGTTTGACAAATTATATACTAAAACAAGGATATGGTTTTCCGGGTGATTTCGCATAACAAATACATTCATCATCTTTTTTACACAAAAATTACATATTTCATGTGTAAACTGATAATCTTTAATAATATGTTTACTCACAAATATATTGCATGAATATGGATTTTAATATAGTATTTTTTAACAATTACTTTTACAACACATTAAAAATTTTAAATGAAATATCCCTTTCAAATTCATTAAATAGAGACTTTGCACTTTACTATCTGTATTATCTATTAAAGGTTTGAAATAGGATATAACTAATGAGAAATATGTTAAAATAGAATTAAATAAGATTTATTTCTATATAAAACGCTCCATATCTTTATCAATTTGAAATTAAATTCATATTTCTTTAAAAATTTGATGATTTAAAATTTCCTGCATATAAATGCTATGATACATATTCTGTCGAGTAAAAGTAAGCTTACCATTCCTTTCCTAATAGTTTCTATATAAAAAATATTTGAACTTCATAATTTTCTGAAAAATGTCATCGATTTGATTTTAAAATATTTAGATTGTAATATTGCATGCTCAAAGCATGTAATTAATATTTTCATTTTATATACTTAAAGAAAACCCCGTTTCTATATATTTAATGATATACATCTGCTGTTTAATTTTGTTTATTTGAAGTCTTTGTGCATTCATTTAATTTCTTTTATGGTACAGATATTACCGTAGAATTCAGTCAATCGGCACTTTAAAATGCGACAGAAAATCGTGGAAAATAAAAGGGGGGAGAGGGGGGTATCATCCAGAATTTTATGCTAAAAGAAATAAAGGCTATTTTTATCATTTTATTCGAAGGCGAATTTTTTTTCCTCCGAAATTTGTCCAATATTTAGGGGGGGGGGGGGGAAAGAGCTTCAAACTAAAAAGATTCCATTCACCGTTTGCTTTAAAATAAATAGGGGTAAATGCATCATTTTAAAAAAAATGCGACTATAAATTTATTTTATTTTTACAAAATTATCCATAAAATTACACTAGTTTCTTTTAACTTATGAATATCCCTTTCTTGAACAAAAACCATTTTTATTGAATCGAAACTACTCCGTCTTACTCATGATGAAGCCCTTCAATTTGACGAATCAAGGTATAAATGCCTTAGCAAAAACTTTATTAACAAATTTACTAACAAAAAAATTCTTAACAAACTACATTTGACTTGACTAATAATTATTATTGTAATGGTTTGATAAAATATGTGCTTTCAAATTTAAATCAATTACTGCTTTTTCTTCAGATGATTTTGAAAGTTTTCTGACCTTCTCTCAAATCCAGACGATATATTTTTTCTAAAACATGTAAAATTTTTGAACTAGACAAAAGCTATGCATTGCATTGCCTGGAAATAATATTTATTCTAATTTATACTGCGTTATTCATGCCTGTAAACTTCGGAATACAGTCAATATTTATACAGTCAATATTACTGATTTGCCACATTTAGATTAGAAATATATATTTATATCCTTCTCAAACCGATTCACATAACACACCTAACAACTATTGGCTCTTATCTGATCATTCACTATTTTTTTATACATAACATTTGCTCATTCAATTATCTTTCAACATAGCATTCAGTAATCTTTGTATAAACTCCCTTTATGTTAAAATTTTAATAGCTTCCACTCTCATAAAAAATTTGCTATTTCTTTTCATATGTACGGAATTTATTTTCGTAAACTTCACATTACTATGCATGTACTGTTTTATTTTATTCTATAGTGTTTGCGCACAGTTACTATTAGATAAATATTTAAATAGTTTCCGATCAACGTTTCTCAATATTTTTTCTCGCCTCTGTCAGAGAATGGGTCTAGCAGTGACGTCACTCGTCTTTCCTTCCCGGGACAACTTTTTACCCGAACGAGACAACCTTATATATAAGATATTCTACGGACCTTGATTGTATGGAGGATTTTTTTCAATTTTAATCTTGTTGTGTAATGGGACTGGTATCTGTCAGTATGCACTGATGTAAACCTAATAAATTCATTTCCCTGATATTTGCCTGTGACTTCCTGATTTTCTCTGACACTTGATAACATTATTTGACAGTACACGATAAGCTTGAAATCCAATGTAAAACATTAAATTCCTTTTATCGTAATACAAAAATATAAAAAAAAAATGTTTTTGGTGCTATTTTATTTCATTTGCCATGATAAAATTTGGCTCAAGGTTGGGGGTTAATCCCCCCTGGACCCGCCAGTACATTGAATTGCTAATTAATAGCCAAGCCAAGACGTTTAACTTTCGAGGTGCCTGCGTCTCAGACGCGTAACCCCACATCGAAAATATAGCAATGTCCATTTGTAAAGCGATGAAATAGCAATGCGATCGTCTTTGGCACTCGTCTCAGTTGTAGAGGGTGCTGTGCTGTGGTTGGCTGATTGCTGGTGGACGATGAAAATCCTTGTCTTGGGAGGCTGAACCGCAAGTAGGTACTGGAAAGGAAAGGGGCAGGGCAAGAACCAATCAATAAGATTGACGAAGTTAAGAGTTAAGTTTAAAAGAGATTACTTTTACAATTTACACGTTAAATAAACTTTCTCAAGATAAATAAATATATGATTAATAATTGATTTAGAAATAATTACTTTTACTATTTTACAGTATAAAGATTTCCTTGCTCGTTGTGAAAAAAGAAAGGCCCTTTTCAGGGACACACTAAGGTCTGCTTGGTGGTATGCAGACACTAGCACATTTTAAGGTGCTATAAATACAGTTTCTATATAAATATAAATATGAATTCAAGCTGATATACAATTTTAAAAATACTTTGAAGTATTAAATCTATATATTATAGAACGTGGACAAGATGTCGTTAACATGCGACGCGGTGGCAAATGCAAGCCGTACTATTGGCCCGTGACTAGGCCGTGAAGGAAGAGTCGAAAAGACGCCAAGTCCTTGAATCGGAGTGGCGCCATCTATCTTCGATCCGCGAGAGTATTTGAAAAACTAGGAAACACCCGTTTGAGGGACTAGGTAACGACACTTTTTCCATTTGGTCTCGTTGGAGCCAAACAGAAGGTGCCGAGGCCTGCGCTTCCTGAGATAGGAAGGCGCGATCGGGTCATAGACCTGATCGACGTCACTCATGCAGAGTCTACTGGAGTTTTTCTTGTAGAAATTTTGAGTGGAAAGCCCAATATACTCTGAAATGCCAGAGATTTTAAGGTCATGGTGTATCACTTCGTTCTGGACATATCTAGGAGCATTAACAATGCATCGCAAGATTTTATTTTGGAACACTTGCAATCTCCCTATGTGGCCCTTTGCTGCCGACCCCCATACTGGACAGGCATACAAAAGGCTCGGTACAATGATCTGTTTGTAAACAATTAACTTGTTTTCGAGAGAGAGATGTGACTTCCTACCGAGGACGGGCAGAAGAGCTCTATACGTTTTTCCAGTTGATTCGATCTTTTTAGTAATATGCTCTTTGTAGGTTAAGTGTGCGTCCAGAGTGACGCCCAGATACTTTGCTGAATGTGCAAATGGGATAGGTTCATTAAAGATGCTGAGGGTGAAGTTTCTGTTGAGTCCTCGGTGGTTAGGCTTAAAAATGACAACTGCACTTTTGGTCGCGTTAATTTTGATTCTCCAGGTCATGAGCCAGTGCTCAAGGCTATTCTTAATATAGGTCTGCAGTGTGTTAATAGAGTATTGTGGTGCATGGCTGCTCGCAATCAACGCTGTGTCATCTGCAAAGATGGCCAGCTTAACATTAGGTGTGCTTGGAATATCGTTGATGTATAAGTTGAAAAGCAGAGGGCTGAGGTTTCCTCCCTGAGGAACTCCGGCCTTGATTGGTCTGATTGAAGAGAGAGTTTTATCAACTCGTACATAGAAAGAACGATTAGTGAGGTACGAGTTGATGATGGTCAAAAGTTGGGTCGAAATGCCAAGTCGCACCAGCTTGGAAATAAGCCCAGGCAGATAAGTTTTATCAAAGGCCTTTGCCACGTCGAAAAATACTATGGTATTATACTGTCTGTTGGTAGCGTTCTTATGGATAGTTTCGACAACACGCAAAAGTTGGGATTGCGTTGAATGCTCAGTTCGGAATCCATGCTGGTCAGGTATTAAAATATTCTTCGAACGGCAGAAACTATCCAAACGCTTAAGCAACACCAATTCATAGATTTTCGAGAGGCTAGAAAGTAGGCTTATTGGTCTGAAATTCTCGGCTAGCGAGAGGTTTTGATTTGCTTTTGGAATAGGGATGATGACAGCGGTCTTCCAACTTGTGGGGAAGAAACGAAGTTCTAACATATGGTTCAGCAGCATGGTAATCCAACATAAATACAGGTCTGGAAGATTTTTGATGATGCGATTGCTTATTTTATCAAGGCCGGGTGCTTTCTTGACGATCAGTCCATCAACGATATGCAGTATTTCAGCCAGAGAGATACTCTCTAAGTCGTTGGGTGCTTGTGCGTGTAGTGCTCTGTGATTGGTCTGCTGTAAATCCTGTTCGGTGACTGTGTATGTGTGACTGAAGTTGTGGTCAATGTGTGGTGTAAATTGGAGTTCCAAGCTATCTGCGAACAGATTTGCTTTTTCCTCCGCAGTCTGGGCGAGTCCATTAGGGCCATTAATGGGCGGAACTGAAGTTTTGCTAATTAATAGCAGAAAACGTGTTTACTGTAATACTCGTATGTAGTGATAGGTGATTTAAATAAAACTTTACCAGCCCAATAATTATTATAAGAGGTTGACGATTTTATTTGGTGATGATTAATGCTATTTATCGTCAAACTAATGCAGAATATCACCCAGGTCACTAAAATACCAAAAAATCACATCTGAAATTTCAAAGAGAGGGGTGTGTGAACACCTAAACATCCACCCTTGGCTATACCAGTGTACTGAACAAGGATGTATCCAGAAATATTTTTGGGGGAGGGTGTCATATTTTAAAAAGTAAGCGTAAAAGAACAAGAATATCGTTTTTTGCAATTTGTGGTATTATTTTGGGGGGCAGGCCCATGGGCTCCACATGGCTATGTATGGCCTTGCTACTGAATAGCACATTTTATAAATTATTATTCAATTAAAAAAAATCACAAATTTTGCGGCTTAAAACATTTGAGTCATCTCCTTTTCAATTTATTATACCTCTTCTCAAGTGTAGGGGTTTGAGAGGGAGCAGGGAGGTTTCTAGGGGCGGATTTACAGGTCGATAATCCAGGAGGGGGGATGCTGTTGCCTATCTATCAATGTTTTAGGTACAGAATATTAAAAGATAGATAGTGTTAAATGCGACACACAAACATGTCGGGGGAGGGGGCGATATCCGTGCCTGGAGGTATTCCTCCCCCAGTAGCTTATCATTATGTATTACAGCACTAAGAGGTTTGTTTACACAACGCTATTAACTCGCAAAGTAATATGTTCATGCAAATCGCCCCTCTCTTAAAATTCATGCTTAATTCATACCTGAGACACAGGAATTAAAGTAAACTTGCAATTGAATAACTTCACATAGATAGCGATAAGAAAATACCTTTTTTTCCGCTTGTGTGTAAAATTACGAATGTAATTTTCAAGTGTATAAATTACGAAATCATAAAATATTATATTATTTAAAATAAAACTTTACCATACATTTAAAATTGGATTAGAATTTAAAAAATAGAGGGCAGTTCATCGTTCTGTTTACCATTCAACCATTACATTACAAATTCTAATGCCTAAAATTCGTAAAATCTCAGAACGAACATAAAAATCCAAAGTAACACTGTACATATTCGTAAATATTCTCATTGGAATGCAATGCTGTACATTTTGGATCGCATTTTTATAATTTTTATCGTAAAACTGTAATTGGGAAGCATGTCAGCTTTTCAGCTTCTGCACACTATTTAACCAGGGCCCCCACAAAGGGGGGGGGGGGCAGTTGGTACTACAGTACTGGGACCCGGCGACTGTTAGGGGCCCGTGAATATTGCTGAGGATAAAATATTTATACATTTGTTTATGAATATATCATTTTTTTTTCTAAATTAATTGAAGGTTTTGAAATTTACGTATTATGTGTAATTATAAAATTACAAATATAAATTATATATAAAGCCTAAACACAACCTGTAAGTTTGAGAATGAAAGGAAAGTACAAAACATTTTGTAAACATCTGTTTGGATTCTGTGTCTCATTTCTGAAACAGTCAAAAAAGCCTCAAAGAAGGGCCCCTTTGTTCAATTCAAGCCGTCTGGGTACAGATAGCTCCAGTGTCATTGTGTTCAGAAGGGCAATAAAAACCGATCAGGGAGAAATTTTCTAGAATTACACCTAAATAGATACGTTTATGACCCTAGTGGGTTGTTCTTGCTCATTCATGTTTACAGCTCATATCAATCACAACCAGCTAACTACTGAGACTACCCGTCTACAAATTTCTTTTGTGAAATTATCAGTTTGGAAAGGGGGCGATCCTGCTCTTCGAGGTCGTAAACCAATTAACGCGACGGGATATCCATGGTGTTGGACTAAATGCAAGGATGTATAAAAAAAAAATTCTTGGTTATCCCTCCTGGCATGAACTTGCTTCCCACGTTGATTTCAGAGAGAACCGATATTAGAAAGCACAAAAGCAGGTTTATTTTAATTTCTCATGCAATTATATGGTAATCTCATATGTGTTATCAGTGCTAGTTGCTAGTGCATCTCTCAACACGTGACTAAATCTTATAAAAAAAAAATTTCGCTGAAACAAATCCCAATTAAATCTAAGATTTAAGGTATGTTCAAAATAATTTTCTTATAGTTTTCCAATATTATTTTCAAATATATTAATCTTAAAAAAGTTAATTTTAGATTTAATTAAAATTTATTTTATCAAATTTCTATACTTTTTGTAAATTCAATCCTCTAAAATAACTATAATTAAATGTGTACAAAACTTGAGAGAAAATATAGCATTATGAAAGGAAAATGGGTGCTTTTGTGTTTATAATGCTTTCTTAAACGTTCACTTTATATTGTATGATTTTATGTTGAACTTGGTAATTACTAGGAATTGTGCTCGTTGAAAGAGAAAATTCACACATTCTCTATTATATATTTATTACCTTTCGCCGAGGAATATTCAGGGGATTCAGCATCAATTTCAGGATTCAAAAATAATTTTTATTTCCTATTTTTTCCCACTTCTGGTTAAAAAATTTCCCTTGCGTCATCTATTTCTTGGAATTGGCAAAGGATATAGCTTAGACGATGATTTATGTAGTATCGAATTTCGAAGGGGTTACAGGAATTCACTAAAAATTTCAACATCTAGTTGTTGTTGTTGTTGAGACCCAGACCGTCCGACCTACCAGAAAGGTGTAAGGTAAATGTATGGACGGCCGGGAAGTGCCACCCAATTTAGACCGGAACCCAGTGGGGGTGGCATCCACAGGTACCGTACCCTCCTTCCCCTACCACCAACCTCTCGGAAGGACTTACGGACCCACATGTTTAACGTGATCGTACTCCGCATGAACACGGCGGCATTTGTGGCAGCGTGCAAATCTAGCGCGCAAACCACGGGGATACCGCACCCGAGATGGCCAACAGCACGCGGCGTTCCGAGGTGGTCACCCACCAAGTACTAACCGCGCCCGATGCTGCTTCACTTCGGTGATCTAACGAGAACCGGTGTTTTCAGCACGGTACGGCCGTTGGCCCAACATCTAGTTGTGGAGGGGTCACTTCAATTTAAAAAAATTTACATTTTTCTTGCAACATCTATTTTTTTAAAGATGAGCTTAGATGATGACTGATATCGATTCAGCA
Source organism: Amaurobius ferox (assembly GCA_951213105.1). Taxonomy (NCBI): domain Eukaryota; kingdom Metazoa; phylum Arthropoda; class Arachnida; order Araneae; family Amaurobiidae; genus Amaurobius; species Amaurobius ferox. Next base: position 65,723,399 of record OX578133.1, on the reverse strand, counting down.
TCATATTCCAGAGGAAGTAGGGAACCTTCTGCCCCCTCTGGAATTTAGTTTTCTAAGGATTTCTACTTGCGGATTTTTATCTTACGGTTCAGAACATTCCCTTGAAACGTATATTTTGATTGACTATACAGCTTAGATGATTGATAGAAATTTAGCATCGAATTCCAGTAAGGATAGGGGGGCTGAGGATTTACTAAGGATTTTCACTTCCAGTTCTTTTCCCAATTCTGTATAAAAAAAAAAATTCATTTTCTTTCAAACATTTATTTCTCAAAATCAGCTATAGATAGAGCTAAATGATGACTGACATGGATTCAGTATAAAATTGTTTAGGGGTTAGAAGAATTCATTAAGGATTTCCACTTCTGGTTCTACAAATGTCATTTCCGATTAAAATATTACTATTTTCTTTACAATACCTATTTCTCAGGATTGGCTGTAGAAATAGCTTAGATAATGACTGATATGGATTCAGCAACGAATTTTGCGGGGAGTAAGGGTCACTAATGATTTACACTTCTGGTTCTGGAGATGTCAATTCCGATTTTTACAAAAATTCGTATGACTATGCGAAATACAGAGGGTGTTCACACATTTTTGTAACGATTTTGACTTTCTCCACGAATTGAATTCAAATTAAAAAAAAAAAATAAAAACCTGACTGGCATCAAGTCGGAATAGGGTTTAGTTATCGTCTGCATCATTAAAAATATTCTTTGCTTTAAAATGTTGCTAGAAAATAAAGAATGGACCGAAGGCTATATTTTTGCGCTTTCCGAAGAGAAATACTCTTATTAGATTATAATACTCTTATTTGATTATTAAATAAAGATGTGAAAATAATGGTTTTAATATTTCTACACGTAAATTTAGTGACATAATTAATAAAAAAGGAAAGAAACGTCAAAGTTTACATTTGACTGGGAAAATGATAAAAAAATGCATGCACAACAAAGGTTAGTTCAGAAAAAACAAGGAAAGTTTTGCTAAGGGTTTATAGGTTTATAGTTTATAAAGTTTGCTATGGTTATTGCTGGATTCTCTTATAACTGAAAACTTATAATAAGGAAAGTAGAAAAAAATGTCAAAATTAACTCGGATTACTATCAGAAATATGTATTAACACCTGTTTTCAAAAAATACATTCCATCACTTTACCCAAACAATCTTCACTGTGTTAAGTTCCATCAGGATAAGGCTACCAGCTAAACCTGTAAATCTACTGCTATATTTTTTGAAAAAATGAGAAATGAAACCGGAATGGAGGCTATCCAATTTAAATGCATCCCACCTAAGTCCCCCGACCTATGTCCTATGGATTATTGTTCATTCAGACTTTTAGAACAAGCTCTTTATAAGCGGCATCACAAAACATTGGATGGACACTGGAAGACTGTGGCGGAGGAGTGGAACAAAATCAACCTTGATATTTTAAGAAAAGCTCTTTTATCTTGGAAATCAAGATGTAATATGATAGTTCAACAACAGGGCTATCAGATTGAACATATTAGAAAATAAAATTCTTATCTTTGTTTATATATATATTATTTTCAAAATCGTTACAAAAATGTGTGAACACCCTCTGTAAGTGTGCAGCTGAGTATAAAAATATTTCATTTAAAATGAAATGTACATACCACTTGCCATCATATGAATGATCTTTCTTAAACTGTGTTATATTTCGTACTTGATATATTTTATTAGACTGTATAAATTGTGTTATTTTTCTGTGTTATATTTCGTACTTGATGTATTTTATTAGATTGTATAAACTGTGTTATTTTTCTGTGTTATATGATATTAAACCTTGTACTTGATATATTTTATTAAATTCAACTCTACCCCTAAATAATACATAAAATAAAAAAGGTAATCCCCCCCCCCCGCCCTTGTTTTTACCTAGGCCCCACAGCTCGACTTAGTACCCGGGCCCAAAATTGAATGTGGGGGGCCTGATGGGACAAGGAGACATTTTTCCGCTAATTGAAAATTTTGTTTGAACTACTTGTATAAAAATACTTTTATTTGTAACACATACACTCATTGCCATAAAAATTTGCGCACCAAGAAAGAGTTGTCAGAATCAAACGAAATTTTATATATGTGAGTGAATATAATTTTCATAATTTAGAAACATTTGGAATCTAATAATTGAAATTAAAAATAAAATATCCGTGTTTAATGTTAGAGTAAACAGTACCTATTGGATTTCATATTTTTATCACCAGTCAATCAATCACAGTACAAAAGCGATAAATTAAAAAAAAAATTGCAATTATCCGGTTCTAATTAACCCATTTGCGTTCTCCGTACAGAAAAACTTTTACTACTTAATATGGGACGAGGAGACATTTTCCCGCTAATTGGAAATTTTGTTTGAACTACTCGTATAAAAAAATTTTTATTTGTAACACATACACTAATTGCCATAAAAATTTGCGCACCAAGAAAGAGTTGTCAGAATCGAACGAAATTTTATATATGTGAGTGCAACATTGATATAAGTAAGTGATACAGAAATCAAATCAAAAAGATCATTTATCAGAGGAAAAACTGCAAATGAATGGAGGTTCTAGTACCCTGTTGGGCCAACTCTAACCAACGTGAATACACGATGATGATGCAATACGGGCGGGCATTGAGGCATACAGGTACCGTATGGTGTAAGGCTCCTCTATATACGAGCTGAGTCATCAAGCATATTGAAGCTCACCATAGCTGGATGCGCAAACCATGAGCATTAGCTCTATTCATATTTTTACTTTAGGAAGTATAATTGAAATAATTAAGGTGGTTGTTCTGCACCGAACTGCTCTAATCATTCTAAAAAGGGTTTTAGGCTATTTCGCTTCCCTAGAAACGAAGAAAGAAGAAAACAATGGCTAATAAATAATTGGATACCCGGTACTGGAGCATACTTGTGCGAGCTAAGTTCTACAATATTCTAAACATCTTTTTTTTTTATAAAGTATTTATTTTAAACACTTATTTTATAATTTCTGTAACTATAGTATGGAACCCTATGGGCTTCAATATGCTTGATAAGTCAGCCTGTAGTAGAGGAGCTCTAGTATGGTGTCCTGCGTCACCTCATTCCACAGTTGTAAGCGCGCTTCTATAGTTCGACTAAACTCGTGGGCTGTCCAACTTCCCTTCCCAAGTGATCCCAGACATGCTCGATCGGTGACAAATCTGGGGATCGGGCAGGCCAGGGAATGGTGGTAATGTGGTGGAGGCATTCCTGTGACACCTATGCTGTGTGTGGCCGAGCATTGTCCTGTTGAAAAATGCCTCCTAGGAGCCCTGCCATGAGTGGCAACACATGTGGCTGAAGGATACGGGCGCAGTAGCCCAGTGGTTAGCGCGCGGAAGTTGCACTCGGTAGGCCCGGGTTCGATTCTCTCCGCTCCAAAACTGCCGCCGTGTTCACGCGGAGTACGGTCACTTTAAACATGTGGATCCGTAAGTCCTTCCGAGAGGTTGGTAGTAGGGGAAGGAGGGTACGGTCCCTATGGATGCCTCCCCCACTGGGTTTCGGTCTAAATTGGGTGGCACTTCCCGGCCGTCCAACCAGTTACCATACACCTTTCTGGTAGGTCGGACGGTCTGTGTCTCAACAACAACATGTGGCTGAAAGATGTCGCGAACGTACCGCTGGGCTGTCATGGTTCCGATTAGATATGGCCGGGTGCCGTATGCGACGGCACCCCATACCAGCTGTGGGAGCGGTGTGCCGTTGCAAAGCGAAGACAGGATTAAGGCGTTTACGACGGGGCCTCCATACGCGTACACGGTTGTCATCGCTGCCCAAATTGAATGTCAATTCGTCGGTTAAGACGACCTGGTTCCATTATCGCTTGCGGTCCAATCCCGTCGAGCGCGACACCACTCCAAACGGAAGCGACGGTGGGTGGGTGTCTCTGGCACAACGGCGGATCCAGGGGGGGTCATGGGGGTCATGACCCCCCCCCCCCCCCTGAGCTGGTTCCAGGACTTATAGGTGGACCACTAATTGAACATAATGATTTTATTTATATATTTTGTCACCATACAGATTTTATGTAACTACATACCTTCAATATTTAATTAATTTAATATAATATAATAACTTTGTATGATGGCAAACGTTTGGGAACGAACGCATCGAAAATTTGAATTTTACCGCACCACACTTGCGCGCGCTTGTCGACTACGTAACGTCTAGCTAGACCTAACCTCAATCGGAATCGGAACGACTAAACTTCAACATATCATAACATAGTTCTAAGTTAAAAAACTAAAATTTCTTTCTACCTATAATGTGTTTATAAGTGTACCTTTATAAGTATTCTTAAAAATTGTTGCTGCAAATTCATTAATTACAAGAAATGGTAAGTAATCAGTTTCTCATTATTCCAGTGCGTGTGTTTTAACTTAAATGTTATTGTTGTTAATGCTCATAAAGTACCTCATAGGTAGATATGTAGGTACCTACTTACTGAAAGAGTGCTGCGTGACTTATGTACCTACTTATATATTTTTTTTGGACGAGGGAGATTGAAGAGCATTAAGCTTACTGACCTAACCTAAAATCTTAGATAAATTCACACAATGAAATCAAGTGTATCGTCGTCGTGACCACACTGATTTTAATGCTCTTTAAAAATAAAATAAGAGAGCAACCAACAGAATGAATATAGCATGATGCATAAACTTAAAAATAATCTTAGTTAAAGTTTTTAAAAGCACCTAACGAAAACTTCGATGCAAACTATTGCGCGACACAAAAACATTGCGCTTCATTAACAGGCATGCATTTACAACAAGTAAATAGTAATCTACCTACCTACTACTTTTTACTTTATTTGTATATTACAGATTTTTAAAAACTATAAAATATTAGAGAACCTGAAATTGTTTTGCTTGTTTAACACTATACTTACCTAAAGTAAGTAGGTATTACCTATTTGATGTAAGTACCTACCTAATAAAAATTCGTGTAGGGGCCTAAACTTAAGTAAGGTCTTTATGGAAAATGCAGTGGACTGTAAAACTACCTATATTATTATGTTTTTATGTACTTATAACTCATATGTTTACAAAAGTTTGTTGTCTGATGTGGGGTGTGAAATTTGCATGGTTTTGCTTTGTTTGTGAGGTAATGCGCCTGCGCCACCAGCCTGTACTATAGCGAATGTGGGTGTTTTTATGTATATATATTTAATATGTATTTTCAACAGTCTGTTGTCTGTTGTGGGGTGTGAAATTTGCATGGTGAAATTTGCATGGTTTTGCTTGCAGGGTGATTCTAAGGGAAAAGGAGATGGTAGTGGTGGATTGAAACGTTCATTAAAAAAATAGATTCATTTTTCCCAAAGAAACCAAGGCTTGAGATTGCTCACTCGAAAAATTCACCTACAACAACTACAGATGAAAATAATTGTATTGCCGATGCTTCTGCTTCTACAGCTACATTGCCTACATTAACCATAGATGAAGAAAAAACATGCTCTCCTGTTACTAACGATATTCAGCCTACAATATGTACATCGACTTCTGATTCTGATCAGATAAAGACTTCACTTTCTCAACCAAAGTTTGCTTCAGATATTGCTTGTTATATAGGGGAAAATATAGATGATTCAACTAAAGCTATGTTGCTTGAAAAGCATTGGCATCCTCCCCCTAATTATACTTTCCCGCATTGTGTTGTTAATAAAAAAGGAAAACAAACAAAAAAATATGCTCAGAAGTCTCACCTTGACAAGTTTCACTGGCTTGTTTTGTCGCATAAAGACCAGGGTCTTTACTGCAAGTACTGTGCTTTGTTTGTCGTAGCTCCTGGAGGTGGTATACAGACAAAAACACCTTTATGTCGACTCGTAAAAGAACCATTAAAAGCTTTCGATAATTTGCTAGGTGAAAATGGTGTTCTGCTAACACACCAGCGAAACAAATACCACGAATTAGCTGTCGAAGCAGGGAAGAACTTTTTATTGAGTTTTCATAAACCGGAAATTAACATAATGAACCAAGTAAATAGTCAAAGACTGAAACAAATAAATGAAAATAGAGAACGTTTGCGACCAATCGTAAAAACTATAATATTTTGTGGCCATCAAAATATATCGTTACGTGGCCATCGCGACGATGGTAAATTGCTGAACTATGACAGCGTAGTAGCCGATGAAGGGAATTTCAGAGCCCTTTTAAAATTCCGTATTGATTCTGGCGATATTGCATTGCAGCAACATTTAGAATCTTCAAAATCCAACGCCACGTACATCAGCAAGACTGTACAAAATGAGTTGATAGATGTTTGCGCAGAAATCATCCAGGAAAACATTTTACAGAATGTGCGGGAAGCTAAATATTTTTCAATTTTGTTCGATGAAACAACAGATATATCACATATCTCACAGCTGAGCCTATCATTCCGATATTTGCATGATGGTATTATTAAGGAACATTTTGTGACTTTTTGTGATACCTACGATGCTCTTAGACGTGAAAACAACAATTCAGGTGACATAGAGCCTCGATTGACAGGTGTAGCATTGGCGAAAATCGTTGAAAATCTGTGTACCAAATTTAACTTAGATTTATCTTGGTGTGTGGGTATTGGAACTGACAGCTGCTCGGTTATGGCATCAGATACAAAAGGTGCAGTGCAAGAATTGATGAAAATAGCCATTCATGCTAAACGTTGCCCGTGCAACAACCATGTGCTCAATAACTCATTGGCAAGATCATCCAAAGTAGTTTCCTGTCGCAATACATCTGGCACAATGAGAAAAGTTGTGGCATTTGCCAATGCATCCGCTAAGAGGCATGAAATTTTTAAAATAGAACTCGGAGCTGCCATGCAAGGTATTTGTGAGACACGTTGGGTAGAGAGGCATGATGGGCATCTTCAATTTCAAGGAGACAACTTAGTCAAAATTTGTAGCGCTCTGGAGAAGATTTCTGCTTGGCAAGACAATAAAACTGCCAATGATGCGTATTGCTTGCTGCAAACATTGCGCAGTTCTGACTTTATTATATCCTCCATCTGTTTAAGTGATGTATTAGGTGGGTACTTCCCTAAATTATTTTATTTCTTATTGTTTGGCAAATGAACTTATACGAGTATACTAAACCTACTTTAAAATTATGTTGTTGTTTTGTTAATATTTTATGCTACGAGTACATACCGTTTATATTAAGTTATAAATTCTTAGTTTATGCACTACAGTCACAGTCACTTACTTTTTATTTTTCAGGTACTACTGTATTTTTAAGCAGAATACTGCAATCGAACTCAATTGATTTAAAAAAAGCTACGGACGCTATTAATGATACTTTAAGTGTTTTACAAAATAAAAGAAAAAATGTGGACGTAATCTACCGACAGCTTTTCGAAGAGGCTAAAGAAGTAGCTGAGCAGCTAGATGTAGAAATTAAATGCCCCAGAATAGTATCAAAACAAATACATAGGGCCAATAACCAACCTGCTCAATCTGCTGAAGAGTATTTCCGCAGAGCTATATACATCCCTCTTCTAGATTCAATAATAAGTGATCTCCAGGACCGCCTGTCTCCTGATGTACTTAATTTGTTTCAGCTAAGCGTTTTCATGCCAAAAAGCGAATATAGTAATGAAGACATTGAAACTGTGAAACAACTAGCTACCGACTATACATTATTACTAGATAACACTCCAGTTTCTGTCATTGTAAATGAATATCGCCTGTGGATGGTGAAGTGGCAGGCGTGGCAGCGGAGCCAGGACATACCGCAGTCGATTTCTGATTTTATTTTAAATTGTGACATCGATATGTATCCTAATATAAGAAAATTTGTATGTATTATGGCTACACTACCTGTCAGTGTAGCGACAACAGAAAGGTCTTTCTCTACGTTGCGCAGAATTAAATCGTGGCTAAGATCTTCAATGGTTGGAGATCGCCTAACCGGACTGGCACTTCTCCACGTTCATAAAAACGTACCCATTGACGTAAATGACGTAATAACGCGTTTCGGGAGAAGACGTAAAAGAAAAATTGATTTTGTTATTTAAATATATGTATTTTGTCTGTTTCTATTTTGTTTGTTGGAAACCCTTGTCGTACCACCTCTTCACTTTTGCGGAGTTTTGCGTCATACCCCTAGCTGTTATGATAAATCATTCACCACGGTTATGGAATATAAATAGGCTGCCTCATTCCGTGCGTGATAGTGCTTCTCTGGATGTCTTCAAGAGAAGATGGCAATATGTACGTGTATATGTACAAGTTATTATGTGTTAAGTTTTTCAAGTGTACAATAAAGAATAAATATTTTTAAGTACAGTACTTACGTACATTAATAAAATACCTACTTTTTACTTGTATCTATTGTTATCAAAATTAAATTATAAGTTCTTGACTTGACCACGACTATGTGACCCCCTCCTGGCGCCAAAGCTGGATCCGCCCTTGCACTGGCAGCACACGTAATGGGCGCCGCGATACCAAATGTCCTTCAGCCAGGCGTTTCGCGATGGTACGGACAGAAACAAGAGCCCATAGTGAAGGTGCTGCCTGTGTCCGCATGGCGGACAATGATGCAGTTGGCGTTGTGCGTACGTGTCGAGTGATGTGACAGTCTTCCCAGCTATTGGTCTGCCGAGAGCGTCCTGAGCCTCTCTCGTCCACTGGTCCCAACACCTATTCACAGTAAAGTCATCGCTATTGCTATTTTTAAGCCATTTTTACGAACTTGTATTTGTCAGCACATGTTTGTACTTTCCATTGGCGTGCAACATGACTGAGGATGCAATGTCCGTTCTTATGGATTGTACGAGTGCTGTTATGAGGAAAGCTTCGTTTAAAACGAAATCGAGTGTAAAAAGCAAAAGGATAAAGATCATTCCCAAGATAAAACCATATGTCCCGGGGGCATACTTCCAAGCAAGCATTGGACCTTCTGATATGGATCTACGTACAGCAGGGACCTCAAGCCAGCTGGATAAGCCAACTAACTATGAAACAGCGGCGATCTTTGAAGCCGCATACCTCAAGACTCTGGACATCCCAAAAGACGAGATTCCAAAGGACTCCTTCTCACGGAAGCTGGTGACCCACTTCATTGCTTATGACTACGTCATTGCAAGATTAGAAGAGGAGCTTGAAGATGACGAAATTGATTACAACCAGGCCAAGACGCTCCAAAAAATTATGACAGGTAGTATTTCTGATGCTTCTCTATTGCTGCAGACCCCTGACCCTAATGTGTTAGTTAAAATAGATACCTACAATTTTATCTACGATATAATTAAGTACTGGAAAAAAATCGGATGATGATTTATACATCATATACAAGGACGAGATGTTCATGAGGTTCCTAAATTTCAAACTGAAAATAAATTCGCGGATCTTGAGGTTGAGGAAGCCACTATGGCAGATGCGCCCCCCCCCCTCACTAAGGATAGAGTTTCCTCCTCAAGCGATTGGGGAGCCCTCATAGAGGAGCTTAATTGTATGCTTGTGCATAAAGTTCAGGGTCTTCTTATGGGAAGGGTGATCCGAATCACTCCTGGGTCCATTGAGGACTTCAGAAGTGTGCAGGCAGACCCACCTGACCTTTAAGAAGATCCCCTTCAATGCCATTAATTTGAAGCAGGAAAGACCAAAAAAGTAGTAATTAAAGGACTGCCGTCCAACACAGATAGCGAAAAAGTTAAAATTGCCCTTGCTAGTGAAGGCTTTAAAGTCATCAGAGTTGCACAACTCAGAAACAGGAGATATAGGACCCCCTCCTCCCCATTATTCTGGTAGGCCTCGAGCCTACAGGACTGGGCGAGGATCCACGAGATTAAAAGTATACTGAACATGCAAGTTAAAATCGAGACCTTCCGTAGCAAAGGCTATAAAATGTGCTATAATTGCCAGTTACTCAATCACCATAGTGACCAGTGTATCCTCACCCCCCCCCCTGCTTGAAGTGTGGAGAAGGCCACCCCAGCAAGGAATGTGAGAAGTCTAGAGAATTACCAGCTAAATGATGTTGCAACTGCGGCGGAGAGCACCCCGCCAACTTTAGGCACTTCCCCAAAAACCCCTGGAACCGTAAAAAGTTCCAGGATACCAAAAAATCCAAATCTAAATTTACCCACCCCCCCGGACTAGGTGAGGAAAACTTACCCCCTCTCCCTTCTAAATCCTTCCCCCTGCTCAGGAAGTGCAGGCGAGTGCTGAGACGGTCTCAGGAAAAACCGAAGAGCACTCTGCCCAGGCACGACCCGACACAGGCATTGACCCCCCCCCCCTCAGACCTCGAACGCTTTTCTTGACTTCCTTAAATTTTTTAAGGAAGTAGAAAAACACTTCGACCTGAGCAACTTACAGGATATACTAAACAGCATTCTCAAAATCATACCATAAGAAGATGAACCCATGGCTAAATTTTTTTTCTATCATTAAGATGATAGCTGAAATCAAAAAACCCCAGCCCACCCAGAACTAACTTGTTCAGGGACTGCTGTTAGTACATCAGACTCCTGCCACCACCTCCACGTGCTTCTTCTTCTGCACGTGCCACCGCCACGGATTTCACCAAGTGCATCTCCAGTCCCTTTTCAGGACCTATCTGACGCCCCGCCCATCTGGGGCGCTCTTATGGACAGGCTTCTACAATCCAGCTAATGTCAAAGAATCAGCACAACTAAAGAAGATATCGAGGATAAAGACGCCTTCGGCGTCAGGTGCTTCATGACTTTTCGATACAACGCAAGTAAAGTCAGAACGGCCTATGTGACGGGCTACTGGCCGAGCTGACCACCCGGCTTCTATCATCCCGATGATTCTTCCCCTCTCAAACTCTGACAGCTGATCATATTGCCTTCGATGGCGGCGTAACGGCATCCCTAATGAAAAAGCGTCCCTCTGCAACAGATTAAATACAGGCAAAAAGTCGCTGCGTACCTTTTTTCTGCATCAGGGAGAACGAAGTTCAACGCCCTCTGGTGGCTATACGCAATCACGCTGCATTTCTAATCATTTGCATATCTGCTTGACCTTCATGCCAAGTTTCGTTACGATCCCACAATTACTTCTTGGTGCGCAATTTTTTATGACAATAAGTGTATATTTATTAGTTTAAGTAAATCTAAATAAATATAGATATATATTTAATTCATATAATCATAAACTAAATAAAAAAGTAGACTCATTGCATTCTTTTACTGTAAAACATTATGCACAAAAAATTACAAGCTAACATACTCAAAAGACTAAAATATATATTATTTTCGGTCTAAAAAGTATACTGGCGTGTTGATAGTTTATTTACTTGATTCTTAATTTATTCTGGAATGCTGATAACAGATTTTTTTTTAAATATATAGATATTTTTATATAATAATAGCAAATTTACGTAAATGTACTATCAAAGGGGAAGAACTCAAGCGTTAATTACCCAAGGGGGGGGGGAATTTTCCTCAATGCGTCATTCAAAAAAAATATATACGTATACAATATCAAATTCAACTTAACTAGCTCTAAGAAAAAGCTATCCAAATATCAATTTTTATATATTTTATAAAATTCAAAAAAGGATTTTAACTAATAATACCACTGCCTCTTAGAATTTAATCTAGTCAGCAGTCATAATACCGCACTTTTCTTATGATGAAACAAATATTATTTCCATTTTAAATAAAAATATATAAAGGTGCCTACAAACGATCAGGTAATGTTTGTGGCTTGATCACTGATTTTTGATCATCTGAACAGCTATTTGACGTGTTTGTCAAAGTGTGAGGTCCATTTTTTTTGTAGAGCAGTGTCCTACTTTTTCATCAAACATTGAGGAGTCAGTATGATTGACATGTGTATTGACCAATCGCGGACTGATTACCATTTTGTGAATTGAATATAGTTCTTTTCTTTTTTTTTCATTTGTTTTAATGTTGTTGTTGTTGAAACCCAGACCGTCCGACCTACCAGAAAGGTGTAAGGTATTTGTTTTAATGTGTAATCTTTTTCTGTTTTTTGTTGGGTTTTTTTTTAATATGAATTTTTAAATTTATTCTTTTTATTAAAAATGAGTTGGACTCAAGATAAGAATGACCAAATTATAAAAGTTTATAGAGACAAAACTGTCAAAGCATGGCCCCACTCGATTACGCGACGCGCTTGCTTTAGTCGCCTGCCGAATCAAGAAAAAGCCGAAATCATATTTTAGGTTCTGTTTCATCCAGAAAATGTAGGTGGCGCTGATTGGTTACCCTATTTTCTTCGCAATGGGATACGATTCTCTTTGATTTTAAAAAAATGCCAACAGTAAACTGGGTTGGTAAATTACAATACAAACGTAAATTAATAGTTTTGCGACATAGGCGTGCTATTATAAAATAATACAGCACTGAAAATTAAGCAAGTCAACATGTTTTTGTAGCTTCCAACTCCGAGCTTTCTCAATCAATGAATACAATAAATCTGACTAATCTTAATGAATAGTGTATTTATGCACTATCACATTTGCGAGGCATAAGCAAATATGTCCGTCTGTATGTCTGTCACGCTTTTTAGACACTTCCCAAATAGATAGAGACTTTCAATTTGGTACACGGCTCGGTCGTTCGGTAAAATCCCCTGGAAAAATCGAATTTTTCGAAAACGTTCTCTAGAGGGGTGCTCCACACCAAAACGTTCAAAAAGTGAAATGATGGGAAAGCATGCTCTGCTATAAGATACAGATTTCAAATTTGATGTATGGGTAAATCGTTCGAAAGGAAGAAAATGTGCAATTTCAGATTTCCAATATTTTCTACTTAAGGGGTTGCCGAGCACCAATCCATAACTGATTTTCAGCCACAAATCAATGCTTTTGTTGCAAAGTTTACGATCAGTGGGAAATAGATCTTCACCATCACGAAACATAAGCATTCTTTTTTTTTTTGTAATTTTCTTTTTCGTCTACCGGAAGAGCACTTGAATAATCCATTTCATTTTTGCCATAGCTAAATATTGAAGATTACTGGAGTTATGAAGAATCGCTAAAAGTTTTTACTTGGTCAGTCACACTAGCCATGCCAATCTTATTAAGTAATTATCGGCCATAAACATCGATGCTCTAAGTAAAAAATTTGCGATTTATAGCGAAAAAATCCTCGGCAGTGCAAAATATAAGCATTTGTTTGCAATTTTCTCTCATCAGACGAAAAACAACATGCATTGTAAATTTTGCCATAGTAGCCAATGCAACCATTTGCGTTCGCTTGTTTTCCGGAACGAAACGCTCGCTCGTTGCTAAGAGCAATGGACGTCAGTGAATATATATAGTGGCATATATTTAGACGGGGTGTCCAAATTGCTACTTACTACGGCTTCTCCTCCGTCCCACCAGGACTCGCCAACACTGGCAACACACAAGAAATCCTGCCCACAGAACTAGATACAATAACCTGACGGCACAAATAAAACTTTTAATTTCTAACTATAAACAAGCCAAATGGAAGCAATATGTGGAATCTCTCTCCCCTACTGATCATTCACTTTGGGACTTCTTAAAACGTATTCGTAGAAAGCACAAAAATATTCCCTTACTCACTCACAATAATACCACTGCTTACACAGAACAAGACAAAGCTAATCTACTCGCTGATGTATATGCAAAGCAATTCACACCACATGAAGATATTTTCTGCCCAAATTTCATGGAGGAAGCCGAGGATACCGTGAAGCAGTTCCTTAGTGTTCCAAATACTTCCCCACTGACATAGTTAACTACATCAACACTCTCAAAAACAAGAAAAGCCCCGGCCCTGACAATATTTCAAACAAAGCTCTTAAATCCTGCACTATTAATATAATCTTTTACATCACTGTTTTAATCAATTCCATTTTCGATCTCAATTACTTCCCCCGCGACTGGAAGCACGCCGCCATTGTTCCAATCCTTAAACCAAATGAAAATTTAAACTCCCCAAAAAGTTATCGCCCCATTAGTCTGCTGTCCTCTCTTGGCAAACTGGTTGAACATTTCATCGCCATCCAAATCAACAATTTCCTTGCTAATAACAACATTCTCATCCCTGAGCAATTTGGTTTTAGACAGCTTCACTCTACAACACACCAACTGCTCCGAGTGGTGGAGTACATCTCTGATGGACTCCAAAACCGGTCAGCAGTTGGAGGTATACTTATTGACGTCGCTAAGGCCTTCGATAGGGTGTGGTTCATCGGACTCATATACAAACTCATTCAGCTTCGTATGTCACACTCTCTTACCCATATTTTATACTCCTACCTCAGCGACAGAATCTTTCATGTCCGTCTGAACCAGACACACTCACACACCAAACATATCTTGTCTGGAGTACCTCAGGGCAGTAAACTTGGTCCCATTCTTTTTAACATTTACATAAACGACATCCCTAGAACCAACAACACTATACTTTGTTTGTATGCGGACGACACTGCCATTCTTGCCACACACCACAACACCAACTACTTACACCGATACTTACAACATCACATGGACACTCTCGAACCCTGGTTAGAGTACATACCTGCGAGCCCAGCTAACCAACTTGGGTTTATAGCTTTCAGTGGGACATCGAGGCGCAACCACATCATCTCTTTTCCAGCAAAGCCGCAACCTCGGTCGCGAAACACGGCGGAATCATTCACCGGGCAGGGGCCGAAAGCACCTGCCGGGCCCGACTCCGGTCACCGGCCAGACCTGGGCTCAGGGCATAAATAGCTACAGTCCCGTGATCCAGCCACCTGGAAGAGTCCGGGGACTGCCTCGTCACTTCCGCGATTGCATCCGTGAGTCATCAGCAGCGAGGTTGATTACCCCCGGATTAATTTGCCCCCCAGTTTGGAGGATCAAGGCTACAGAGCCAACATCCGAAACCACCATCTTGGGTGGCCCGCCCCGGGGGGGGGAGAACCCTGGTTAGAGAAATACCGCATCAAAATAAACCCTAATAAATGTCAAACTGTTTTTTTCTCACATCAACGTTTTCCGCCCCAATCAATCATAATTAACAATCAGCCAGTTTGCTTTAAGAGGACATGTAAATATCTCGGTGTCACTCTTGACAGCAGACTAACATGGAAACCCCACATTGCAAAACTCAAAGATAAAATAAACTTTGTAAAAGCAGAACTGAGCTCCCTCCTGTACTCGAATGATGTCAGCATTGAAAACAAAATCCTACTTTACAAATCAGTTATCCGCCCCATCATTCTCTATGCCTCCCCAATTTGGGGCTACGCTGCGAAATCTAATATAAAAAAAGTCCAAATCATTCTGAACAAAATCCTACGTTCTATCAGAAAAGCCCCAAGATACTTGAAAAACTTTGTAATACATCGCGATTTTAAAATTAAAACTAGTAAGCAAGAGATGCGAAAACTCTCTAACAATTTCTATGATAACCTCGCTAGGATCCCCAACGAACTGATCTATAATATGACCGACTACGACTTCCGTGAATTTCCAAAAAGACCCACAGCTATCCTAAATCCCGATTTAGACGTCCCATGCTGATTTCTGACTGAATCTCTTCTGCATCCCAGTAGGGGATATTCGCCTGTTTCCCCCCACCCTCCTTATCTTCAAAACTCTACAATAAGATCACTGTTTACAGCATTCTTTGTTTACTACTAACTTGTTTCTTCATCATTATTGGCCCCTATTGAAGGACTAGTTAGGTTCAGTGGAAGACTGTGACCCACATATATGTTACCTGACTAGGGATACGGAGCTCTGCTCCAGGCGCCCTGCTATCGACAAATTATTGGCTGGCTGGCGTCCCACCAAGGCTATCTTATTCTAGGTGGCCTTGGTCCCGCCCATACTGGGGGCGGCCATTGTGACGTAGAACCCAAACGTCACTTCGCTTCCCGTATCCGGATATTCTATTTTCTTTCTTTATGCTATAATGCTATTATGGTTATGTTGGATATAATATTTTAACGAAGTATCAAGTAAGTGTTATATTTTAATATGTATAACAACGCAGATTTCCTTGTAACAATAATCTAACATCATTTCAAGATTGTTTTATATCAAATTCAAGTATTATTTACAAAAATATCAAATTCTTATCAAACGTGTGTAAAAGTACACACTAAAAGACAGCATATTTTGTTAAACCTCGGAAAGGCTAGATGAACACAATGAAGTTTTTGCTGTTTATAAAATATCAGCAAGCTTTCCAGTATTTCTCTAGCCAATAATTTGTGAAGATATCTATAAGTAAAAATTATATGCATGTGTAATTGATCCATTATTTGCCAATCTTTATAACAATTCATACTAGCATCTTTTTACACAAACCACCCCATGCCTGGTAATAAATAGTTACACAATGCAGGCATACACACATGTAGAAATATATTTTAACTAATTTTGTATGTACATTTTTACAAACATTCATTCAACAAGCTTTCTTTTGTAGATGTTAGTAATTTTGTTGCGATATTCAGTTTCTGTTATCATTTATGTTAAGAAGGACTTGATCCAGCTTTGAAAGAATCAATGAGTTACGCATTGATTTTATTGTATAACTTTTGCACATGACAAGGGTGTGTTTGAAAAATTAAATGAATTGTCATCTCCGTTAACAATTGTTTATCAGTTATCAAATCACTCACCATAGGAAAACAGCATGGTTATTCTGCACTATTCTGGACAGCATTTCAAGCAAAACACATGTTCTGTGTATCATGTGACCATATAACATTGATTGAGAAAATCCTTGCTCATTCTGGTTATAACTGCACTGTTACCGAAACAAGTTTTTAAATGGTAGTGGTTATGAAAATTTTTTCGAACTCTCTGGTCATGACTCGTGGTCACCTGTCATAATTGTAGAAACTTTTCAACTGTTTCCCAAATATTATCAGTTTTAGTTAAGATTTTGTTCGGTGATATGCAGTCCATAGAAGCAATGCAAGCATTGCTTACCTAACGTCAGTTTAAAAAAAAATTTTTTTTACTATAATATTTCAGCAGAATTTGTGAAACGGTGATTGATGATAGATCATTGGTGATCAAGCTCAAATTAATCTTAATTAATAATAGAAAAAATACACCTTTTTGTTGTATCTTAAAAAGTTTTCTTCAAATTTGAGAAATAAGAACTCTAATTTCCAGGAAAATGTCATTAATGTGTTTGCAAAAAAGTAGAAGATTGGAATTTATATACAAATAGGTTTAACAGTACAGGCAACCCTCCTATAATGCGATTAGCACTAGAATGACTGATATTTTGAACTACCGAGAACGACGGACAGCGGTCAATTTGACAGCCATAGAAAAAGTACAACATACCTTTAATTCAAAACTAAAACATCATTGTTACAGCATTTAGGATGTTTCTTTGACACATTTTTTGCAAAGAAAATAAGAAAAGACATAAAATTTTAATGGTCTGGGATTAGTCGTTTTGGAGGAATCGTGTCTCGAAGTAGTTATGCGGTCAAAATGACCACTTCCGTCGTTCTAGTGTTAATTCATACCGCTTTATGTTATGAAACTCAGATTAGTGCACATCAGATTAATTCGTACCATGTTATATGGAAACCGCATACTGCGTTATAAAAAACTCAGAACAATTCGTACTGTGTTATACAAAAACCGCATTAAGTGGAACTCAGAACATATAAATCAGACTGATTCATTCTACATTATATAAAATTGTATTTTTAGCGTACCATGTTATGGTGAATATGGTTATGAAATATAAGTTTATAGATACAAAAGTAAGGCAAAAATATTTTACATATTACGAATTATTTTTATTAAGATTTTATAAGAAATTTGTGGTGGCCCAAACTCAGCTATTGCCGATAAAATGTCATTAAATTTATCACTACCGGTAAAGCTTCGTCACAAAAAGAAATATGAGTCCAAGTGCTGTCTCGCAGTACCTCTATGCTTTTTGTTACGCCATGTCGCTGATCCCCAGAGTCTCTATGGTCTGAATATGAGTCCTGGTTTTAAGCTCCACGAAGTTATACCCATGGTTTACTTTCAAATATTGAAAGCCGGTGTAAGCCACGAAATATGAATACAGCGCCACCTATTTATAATATCATCAACCGGTATAAACCAGAATTTGGCGCGGTCGCTACGTGTTGCCTTGTTTTCCTGACTGAATCTCTCTCCTGACTGAATCTCTTCTGCATCCCAGTAGGGGATATTCGCCTTTTTCCCCACCTTCCTTATCTTCAAACACTAAGATCACATAAGATCACTGTTTACAGCATTCTTTGTTTACTACTAACTTGTTTCTTCATCATTATTGGCCCTTATTGAAGGACTAGGTTCAGTGGAAGACTGTGACCCACATATATGTTACTCGACTAGGGATACGGAGCTCTGCTCCAAGCGCCCTGCTATCGCCAAATTATTGGCTGGCTGCCTTGTTTGAGTTCATGTTAGCTTAGTTTGGGCCGTCACAAATTTCAATGTAACACAATAATATTTTTTTGTTAAGTAAGGTTGATCAAACCCCATTATACATTAAATTGTAATCATCGTGTTTGTAGTAAACTTCTCGTATCGGATTATATCGCCAACTTTCGTGTTGGCGATAACTCGGAAAAGTAGTCGGCAACCCACGGTCCCTATAACCGATAAGTACCCTTTTTTCCAACAAAAATTCTATTAATATTCATCACCTCTGTTAAATATTAGTTAGTGGCCTAATTCTTCTAATGTGATCTTCTAATGTAATTCTTCACTTTGCATATCTTCATTTTCGTTTTCAAATGTAGTTTTAATTTGTAACTCTACCAAAATCTCTCTGAAAGGAGCTAAACAATTTTGTAATTATCTTTTAAACTTTGCACTTCGTACTGATAAGGGATCATTTTCAATAAAGAAATTTTATAATGTTTACCCAAACCCAGTCCCCTTTTCACATCACTTAAATTGAAATTTGAAACAAATTCTTTACCCATATTTTCATCTACCAATGCATTTGAGGTGAATGTATTAATTTATTTTACTGAGGATTTCCCTGATAACTGAAATTGAAATATGGTGATGTACCTGGATGAAAAAACAGGGGAATTTGTCTAATGCTTTTGGAAAAAAATATATTTATTGCCCTATGTATTTTGTTTTAAATTAGTTTTTTTATTTCTTTCCTCAATTCGACAGCTGATAATCCGGCACCACTTTAAGTCTTAAATGTAACCTAGTTAAAATATATATAATGAAACTTCATATTTGCAAATTCTGGACTCCGTTTTTGAGTCTCCGCAAATTATTTTTACATGACTGATCTGTCATCATGACTGTTATCGTAACTGAACTATCCTCCTCAAAATTAAAAAACTAAATAATCAAAGACTTGTAAAGGTACTTGCTTTTTAAAAAGCAGTGTAAAAAGAATTGATTTTCAAATCTATTAAAATGAAATAAAAATAGAAAATTTACCGATACACATCTCTAACTATGTCTGAGAAAGATTTGGTATGAAATTGATATGATGTTTTTAAATAACAATCTTAGGATGCATATAATTTTTTTTAAATCATTGTGCATGTAAATTTTTAGTGTAGTTTATAAAAAAAATTTTGACTTTCTTATTTTCATCGATTTACACATTTTAGTTATCCCTGTACACAAAGCACAATTTTTAAATAATTTCTGAACAAATATTTGTGTACAATATCGTTAACATTCTAAGTACTCATTTGTTTAACGTAATATGAAGTAAGGGATATTTATATTTTATTTTAAGAGAAACATGTTATCAGCATGGAATAATTACAATCTGCAATGGCAGCGAGAAAACTTGCTTTGCTATATGCCACAATAATGTGAATTTCTATGGGGACTGATATATTAAGTGCTACCATGCAGCCGGCTTCTAATTTAAATTAAAAATTAAACTCATGAGAGAACGTTGCCTGTAAAAATATTCCCAAAATTTGAATCAGGCTCTCATTCAGGGTGCAAAATAAGGGGCGCGACAGCCCCGTAGTTAGCTCGCGGGAATTGCACTTGAACGGCCTAGGTTCGATTCCCGCCACTGCCAAAACTGCCGCCGTGTTCATGCAGAGTACGATCATGTTAAACATGTGGGCCCATAAGTCTATACGAGAGGTTGGTGGTAGAGAAAGGAAGGTACGTTATCTGTGGATGCCTCCTCCACTGGGTTCCGGTTTAAATTGGGTGGCACTTTCCGACCTTCCAAATAAATACCTTATACGTTATTGGTATGTCGGACGGTCTGGGTCGAAGAGGAAGAAGGGTGCAAAATAAGGGAATATATTTCATTAGCAAGCTGCTAATCAAAATTTCATTTCTATAGCAGTTTCGATATTTTGACTTGCAGTTCACAATTATTATTTCACTAGTTCTTAAAAAATGTACCTATAAACATATCGAGATGCCGGGTTTGAAATATAAATGAAAAAATACCTTGAATATTACAGGAGCTATGCACGTATGCAGAAATATTTTTTTACCGTTATGAATCATTTGTTGTGATTTTTAAAATTAAGTCTTAAAATGCGATTCAAATTTATTGTTACATAGCAAAACACAAATTTTCTATCGCAATTTATGATGCGATACCGCTTTTTTGCACCCTGCTCTAATCGTAGATAAGATAACTGCATCCATGAACATATAAAGCTGACATTAAAGTTTAAATCAAATCTCAGATTCACAACAGCATTCCTATGAAGTAATTTAGATTATCAATGCTTTAAGTGGTATATTTAACAATGCTTTAATGGTATATTACACAAAATATTTTGGAGTGGGGGCCATTGTTTATAGCAGTGGGTGAAATATTAGGTAGTTGTAAAATATTGTAACCACATACATGAATCATGCAATACTATTTACTAATTGTCGTTTGTAATTGTGGCAAGAAAACATTAAAAACAGAGTAAAAATATTTGATATTCATATTTGCAAGCATTAAATATGTTGCAGGAAACTTGAAAGTAAGAGGAACTTGAATTCAACACAAAATAATACTGATGATTAAAATTATTTTTAAAATCCACCTAATCTAAAGAAAAATACCCAGCTCGCTGAAATATGTCAAAAATTACATTATGTGCTCAAATACGAATCGTAGTTTAAGTGAGTTTCGATAACAATACATGCGTAAACAGAAAAAGATATCCATCCGTAATACGATGATGTCAAAAAAATTAAATCTCCGTGTTTTAGAAAATAAATGGCAAATTAATGAAAATCCTCTTTCTGAAATCCATCAAATAACTTTAAATTGTTTTAAAAATTATATCCAGCTTAATAGCGTGAACTAAGGCTCCACACTATAGACTATAGTAGAGGAGCTCTAAGAGGCCAGGTAGGCTTTTCATGACGTCACGAATTCCGGCTGCCTTACCTTCATAGAGTTTCGTCCAGAACAGAGCACCAGGCGCGAAGCGCCTTTAATCTCCAATCTCTAGGTGTGGTTCTTATCTTCATACTGTGACATTATTTCATTGGTCCATAGTTGGAGGTTCGAGGTTTTTGATTTACTGTTTTTATTATTTGTCCTAGCTCCTAGTGGGGCAGTTTGTTGCACATTAAGAGTTTAAGCAGTTTTGGGGGGGGGGGGGGTTGATGCAGATCTGAGGGTAACCTAGCATTTTAGCAGTTTAGGATTTTAAACATTTTGTAGAAAACCAAAGATCGCGATACCGAATATCAAAGTTAAGTACCGAGCGGGGTCTCTTACGAGATTTAGCCTTGCGATGATCATAGTCATGCAGATTAAATAATAGTTCATTTGGGACAGATGGCAGATTTTTGTAGAATTTAAGCGCTAGCTTTTTGATTTGGGCTCTAACAGTTTTTATTTTGAAGTCTTTCCTAATTACCGAGTTTCTTAAGTATCTAGGGGCTTTCCTTATAATCCTTAGGGTTTTGTTTTGTCTTGTCTCTAATAAGTCTATGGTAGTTTTACAGGCATATCCCCATACGGGTGCTGCATACAGCATTCCCGGGCAGATGACCGATTTATAAATTAGGAGTTTATTTTGATAACTTAGATTTCCGTTTCCTATCATTGGGTATAAGGCTCCTATGGTTATATACGCTTTTTTGATTATGTTCGTTACGTGCAGTTTCCAAGTTAGGTGGGAGTCTATCGTTACACCTAGGTATTTAGTAGATTTTTCCGCTTTTAGGGCATGGTTGTTTATGTACAGAGGAGGCGGAGGTTTACGTTTTCTTGAGAAATAAATCCAATGACATTTATTGGGATTTAATTTTATTCGCCATTTTTCCAGCCATGTTTGGAGTATGTCTAAGTGTTGTTGTAGCTGTCTGTGCATTACTGAGACGTAAGGGTGTTTTGCAAGTATCGCGCTGTCGTCTGCATAGAGTGCCAGCTCCGTGTCTGGGGTCCTGGGAATGTCATTTAGATATATGTTAAAGAGTGTCGGGCCCAGGATGGATCCTTGCGGTACACTACTTTTAATGAGCTTGGGTGTAGATAAGTTATTTTTTACTCTGACTTGAAAGTGTCTGTTATTTAGGTATGAAATTAAAAGTTTGACAAGTGCGTCAGGGACTTTTAGAGTGATCAATTTGTAAGCTAATCCACAGTGCCACACTTTATCAAAGGCTTTTTGGATATCAAGAAAAATCGCAGCTGTGGGTGTCTTATTATTAAAACCAGAAGAAATGTACTCTACCACTCTCAGCAATTGATGAGTGGTGGAGTGTTTTGGCCGAAATCCAAACTGCTCCGGAATGATAATGTCATTCTCACTAAGGTGCGTGTTCAGTCTCTTAAGAATTATTTTCTCAGTAATTTTACTAAGTGTCGGCAACAAACTGATTGGTCTGTAGTTGGCTGGAATTGAGGCATCCTCACCAGGTTTATGGATCGCTATAATTATCGCTTCCTTCCATTCTTTGGGGAAATAATTTAGTTCTAGTATTTTATTTATTAAGATGGTCAAGTAAAATATTATATTTAAGGGTAGGTTTTTTACCGCGATATTCCTGATTTTGTCGTGCCCTGGGCTTTTACGGTTTTTAAGGTTTTTGATAATCTCTACTATTTCTTGCGGGGTGGCTGGGTTAATCTCAGCCGTGACCGGGGAGTTCCTGAAATTGTTTAGAGTTTGCCTAACCATTCTTAGGGTGTCCTGACACATTAGATCGTGGTTTGGTTCAAATTGCTTTTCGTAATGCCTAGCAAGCGCCTCTGCCTTTTCTTCGTCTGAGTACGCAATATTAGCGCCATCTATTAGTGGCGGGAGTTTAATTTGAGGTTTTCTGAGTCTTTTAGCGAATTGCCAGAGCGATACGTCTTCCTGGCTAAGGGATTCGATTAATTCTTTATACTGTTGCTACTTTTCTGCGACAATTTTTTCACTGACTTTACACGTGAGTCTATTAAGCTCCCTTTTAAGGGTAGGGTCTCTGTTAGCCTGCCATGTCTTACGCATTCTATTTCTCTGTTTAACTAACTGTTTGACATGGTGGGAAAGTGTTGGCATTTTTGATGACTCACGATGTGTTGTGGCAGATGCAATAGCTCTCCTGATTTCTGTTGTGAGTGTGTGCGTGGCAGAGTCAATATCCGCCGTGCTCATAATGTTGGGTACTGCTAAATGCGGCTCGAAAAGTGCTCTTTTGAATACGTTCCAGTTCACCCTCTCTTGTCCCAGAGAGGCTGGAAGGGGAGTGTTCAAATCGAATGTCACCAGTACCGGTAGATGATCCGAGTCGAATTCATCCAGGGTATCAATTGTGTGAGCGTATTCTATGTTTCTCGTTAGGACAAAGTCTATGAATGAGCCATTGGCACCTGAGAAGCAGGTTGGTCTCGACGGTGCAATGATGTCAGTGTTTGTTGTGTTTAGCAATCTATGTATCTGTGTACCGCGTGTGTTGGCTCTCCTGCTGCCCCACGCTCGGTGGTGTGCATTGAAGTCGCCCGCGAGTATTGTGTTTGGATATCGCGAGAAAAGCAGTTCCAGCTGCGCAGCTACATTTATACCACTCAAGTTTTTGACATATATTGAAGTTAGGATAAATGGGTTTACATTATTTATTTTAATTTTTATACTAGTATTTTCTATACCTTGAAGATTTATGTTGTTTATTTCCTCGTGGGGAATATTACTTTTAATATATATTGCTGTTCCTCCATGGGGATTTCTAGCAGTTATATTTGAGCTAAGGGTATGGTAGCTATTATAGTTTGCTATATTTAGTTTTTTGTTTTCTCTAACTTTAGTTTCCTGGATTAGCAGGGCATCTACATCATTTTCATTTACGTAGCTCCTAAGTTCATTTATTCTTGGAGATATGCCGTTCGCATTCCAAAATATTATTTTAAAACTTTCTTTTTGGGACCTATTCATGGCGGGTTTGTTTCTCACTGTTTTTATTAAATTCCGCGATTAATTTAAAAGCCTCAAAGACCATTTGCATTGGATCGCTCTTTTTTTGAATTAACTCAGCGAGCTGCATCAACAGATGTTTTATATCGTCTAGGTTGAACATACTGATAAATCCTCTGACGAGGTTGAGGATTTCATCCATCTTTTCATCATTGGATTTATCAGCAAGTTCAGTCTCAGCTTCCATTTCCTGAGTCTCAGCTACAATTTCCTCAGCCTCAACCGCGGTTTGATCTGTTTTGTGAGTATCCTTTTGGACCTCGGTAGTCTTTTGTTTTTTTTCAGCCGATTTGTCTAACTGCTGTGTTCGCGCGAGCTCTTCTCGGGCGCGTTTAGTTTTCTGCCATTCCTGCACCTTTTTTTCTAATCTTTGTTTTGCTTCTCTTGCCTCTTTGGCGGCTTTATCAATTGCTATCCTCTGATTTATGTCTTCATGAGCTATTCTCACTTCCTCCACAGTCATTTCTCTGGAGGTCGACGGTTTAGGGGCCTGCTCTTGCACCGATCTGGTAGGTGCTGAAGTTTGAGTTCTTTTAACCTGTGGCACAGAGTGCGAGGAGTCCTGATGGGGTGTCTGAGGGTTTAGACCGAGGGCCTTTTGCCTCCAAGGGGGTATCTGATTTTTGGGGGGAGGGGGGGCATACCCCGGTGCCTTTCCTCTGTTCCAGGGGTTCTTCGGGCATTGCCTGAAGTTCGCCGGGTGATCTCCATTGCAGTTAGCACATGTTGCCTTCTCTGTCCTTGGTCTTTGGCAGTCACGTGTGAAGTGTTCTTCAGCACACTTAAGGCACTTTGGTGGCATGCTGCAATTCTCAGAGGAATGATTGAATTGCTGGCACCGGTAGCAGAATTTGAGCTAGCAATAATACTATTCACAAGATCAGTAGAGTCCATGTTTACCGCCTCTGAGCACGTGGAAGAGTCATCTACAGGCGAAATGGCGCTGGACATATCTGTCCTTGGTAGATTCTTGAAAGCAACCTCCAATTCAAAAGAAATCTCCTCCATAGCATAGAAAAGGAAGCATACTTTTCAAAAGGTAATAACGATAATAGTAGAGGTCGCAAAGAGCAGAAGAAGAGCATATACTAACGAAAACACAAGTCACAAATCAAAACACGTGGTAAAAGCAAAGCACAGGGTCGCTGATTGGAGCTCGTCGCAAAAACGACCTAGGCCGGGTTTCCACTGACGCGTTCGTCCGTTGCGTTGGCTATCCGTCAGAGGAGCAACGCAGAGCATCGATTTCCACTAATCCGTCAACGCATGGAGTTCTCGAGAGCAAAGGATTCTCCTCTTTTTCCACGCTGTATGAGGCGATGGGGGTACAAATGGTGTGGGAAAGAAGAAATCTTTGTGTGGCTAAACTTGATTGGTTAGGATTTGTTTACTATTTGACAGCAGCTGTTCGATTGATTTTCATATTGTTCTATGATAACATATTCATTTTGAAGTCTGCTGTGATCTGGTTCATTAGCGCAGATCCGAATTGTCCTGTGAGTCGGGTCGGGCTCAGTATTTAAAAAGTCGGGCCGGGCGTATTTAAGTTTGAAAAAAATTTAAGTAAATTTTAATAGAGTACATGAGATTACTGTGTTGAATTTAGCTATATGTAAATATAAATGTTTGAAAAACTTTTATTTTAGTTTTTGTACAAACACATTTGGATAAAAATCATTTCGATCGTGACTTAAGGGTCTTTGGTCCGGGAACGTGATCTAAATTATGACGGGCTTCATATTTCAGTTTCCCTTGTGAATATTTCATGTCTTCTCCAGCTTAAAAAAATTACTGGAGGCCTGGGCCTGCCGCTCGAGTGGTGTCCCCTCCCCCCGGACCGGATAAAGGATGCAATCTCATATTTTCCAGGATATGGCCATATCCCAGTATATATGTAAATCTGTTTTTTCAAATTCTCTATTTAGGGATTTTTCAAATAAAATCCTATTTTGGTAAATTCTTGAATTGATCTTATGTGTAATTTTGACCACAATTCTCGTTTAATATATATATATATATGAGATTATTTATTTGTGAAAGTCTCTCTCTGCCAATATTGCAAAAATCTTTATATTTCTTCTTAATTATTTAGTAATTTCGAAATGCACCAATTTACCAACAATTGAGAATTGATATATTAGCATCTATTACATCTTCAAAATTAATATCTTCCAGTATAAATTTAAATAAACAGCCTGAGTTTATATATATATATAATTGTAAAAATAAAATCGTTTGAATTCCCATTCATTTTCTTATAAAAGAACTCAGATTTTTAATAGTATGTTGGCTGTGAAAAATCACCTAGTTTATGAGATCTTTACCAGATATGTTAGATTTTTTAAAAGTAAAGTTGAACGATACTTACCTTAAATCTAAATGTTATTTTGCTTTCCAAATTTTATAATTTTTGATCAAAAGGCTTCATGAACCTTGTGCACTACTTGAAAGGTTTTAGTGCATATGTTGGTAGATATACCATTTTGCAAATTTTGGGTGCTTCTTAATGACAATTTCGTGCCCATTCTGCTATACATATTTATTTTACATAATATTTTGTGTCTTTTGTATATTCATCAGTGTTTGTTAAAGTATTGTTTGGCTACCAAGGTATACTATTTTCAAAATACCTAGATTTTCTTGATATTTTAAGTTTTACAACTTAGACAATGAAAAGTATTATCAAAACACAAAAAATTTAATCTACCTTTTTAAGCAATAAATTAATTTCATATCTGATCCAACTTAAGCTAATCCTGTTTCCTGATGTGGAACAATCAAATATTAACATGATTTAGCTTTAACTGACTTTACAATTATATTCTGCAACTGTCAGCAAATAATATTGAAATAGACAAATGTGATTAATAAGCCACTGACTCACAGTTAATGAGAATAGTGTTAAAAAATTATTAAATCAGATGTCAGCATTTTGTGTGAAGTATAAATATAATCCAACACGACAAATGCTTATTTCTCTCACATAAACCAATGCTCTTCCTACCTAATATCTTCAATAAAACAATAAACATTACTACAAATTCTTTTCGCTTCTTATTATAATTTGATCTTTGAAATATTAAATTGCTTCAACAGATTAAACTTGGTAAGCTGAAGTTTATGGAAGAAAAAATTGACATTTTAAAAAAATTGCAGTAACTTCTTTTTTATAATATATATTTTACCTAACTTATTCTTCAAAGTAAAAAGAAGGAAATCTGAGTGATACAAATAGCCAATAAAGCACCAGTAAGCTTCCCAATATATTTTAGGAGTAAAATCAGCTTGCCTTTATAAATAAAACTATTTTCCTATAATATTGTAACTTTTTTCCACTTGCATTTATAATTTTTTTTTTCCTATTTCTTTAATCAGTTTAGAATGTTAGGCCAACAACTTTATAATACCAGCCAATGGCAAAAATTTTTGATAATCTCACTCAATTTCAAGCAGGATTTTACTGGGTATTTCACACTACTTCATGGAGAATATAAAATAGATAAAAAGGAATAATCCACATTGTCGTGTATTTTAAAATTATGTCGGTTTGAGAGCAATCAAAACAGACTGTTTGTTGAAAACCCAGACCAGCCGAGTACATATAGCAGCTGGTTGAGAAGCTGGTAACAAGCCGTTTGTTGCAATATCAATATATTTATATAGTTTAATTAAATAAAAAGTATTTATAAATATAAATAAAATTCTCATCATTGATGATACAGCTTCATCAGGCCATCTTATAGGTTTTCTCTGTAGTTCCTCTTTGTGGCTACTTCGCCAGTTTTGTTTTTCCCATCGACTTCAAACCATCAAAGTAATATGCAAATTATATTTAACAATGAAAAAAATTTAATCCAATTGGACTTCCAGAATTAACATTTAGTTAAAAAAATAAAATGTGCTCATTTAGTTAGAATTTGAGTTGTGATAATTTTTACATTTGTTTAAAATGTCAAAGCTGAGTTCAATAATTGACATGCTCACAAAAACGCATTTTGATTTTATTAACATGATTTTAATAATGCTTTTTCAACTTTCAAACCTGTAATGTTATATATTTTATATTAATATAATAAAACTAGCTTATAACCATTGAAAATTAATGATGCAAGATACCGTATGTGCTTGTATAATTTTTTTCAGATATTGTTTTTACTTCCACTCAAACCAGAAAAATACTGAATAATGAAAAAAGAAAACGAAGAAATAAATTATCATTAAAGGAAAAAAATAATTATTTTTTATTAATGTATTAACATTAATTGAATGGAAATGAAAAACAGATGTTTCTTATAATAAATCTAATAGAATATTTCAGTATAAACCACATATTTTATAAATTTTTTTTAGCAAATTAACTGAAATCCACATTTGAATCCAAACTAAAAAGCAATATAACTAACTGTGAATCCAGTTTTGAAAACATATCTAAAGAATTTCAAATTTGTTGATCAACTGCCCATTGCTAAAATATTTTTCCTCTATACAGAAAAGTGTTGAACTTATTGGGTCTTACCACAGCACTTTTAGTTAGGTGACAGTTTGCTTACAACAATGGTAATATGAATAGCTGTTGTTATAACATAGTTTCAGCTTCGCTTCTAGAGAGAACATTTTAATAAGAACAGTGTAGCTGAATATTGGACTTGTCTTATTCAATATTTTTCACCAGATACTGGGGCCAGGATACCCCTCCAAAAAACTTTGCATCATGATTACTCGTGAACCCTTTTGGAGTAAGAATTAAATACTTACCAAATTTCAGCTTCCTAGACCTAACGGTTTTGAGACATTTTTGTCTCAACATTGAATCCCACACATATGGATAAATTCAAAACATACTAATTAACAATAAAATCAAATACATAAATTTAATTTGTTTATTTTTCAAAAGTGTACAGCTAAAATTCTTAGATATAAGAAATACAATATTTTATAACAGATTATGTTCAACAAATATGAATATTTTTTTAAAACAAAACTAGATCCAGTCAAACTTTCTTTAAAATCTCTAGTCCATACTTCAATTCAGAAAAACCTGTAAAAAATAAAATGTATACAGTTTTAAAAAATTCTCATTTTTAAATATTTTACAAAATTAAATGAATAGAATATCAGCAAAGGCCTGACATAAACCACACATGTCTTCATTTTTTTTTCTGTTAGGAATACTTTTTTTTAAACTTTAAAATTATATTTGAAATTTATGCATTTGGATTGATATATACCATAAAGCAGTAGATTTTGATCACAAAAGTGAGGTTTTCAGTTCTATCGTTAGTCGTACCTGATAAAAAAAGTAACCACTGGCTGTCGGCTAGTTATACAAAAATGCAATTTTCTACAACCAAATATGACTTCTATGCAGGAGAAGCTGATTAAAAATAGTGTTGCTATCTTAGCTTATATGAAAATTTTCAAAAAATAATGTTTCATGGACAAAGAAGATGCTTATAAAATATTGGAATAATATGAAACTTTAACTTTAGTGGCAACAAGTTGCTAAATCTTAATCCCCATTAGCATGGCATATTTCACGTTATGTTTTGCGCCAACGGCCCTACAGTGCTGAAAACACCGGTTCTTGTGAGATCACCGAAGTCAAGCAGCATCGGGGGCAGTTAGTACTTGGTTGGGTGACCACCTGGGAACACCGCATGCTGTTTGCACATTTCGAGCACGGTAGCCCTGTGGTTTGAGCTGGATTTGCACGCTGCAACAACTGCCGCCGTGTTCATGCGGAATACAATCACGTTAAACATGTGGGTCCGAAAGTCCTTTAGAGAGGTTGGTGGTAGGGAAGGAGGGTACGGTCTTTGTGGACGCCCCCCCCCCCCACTGGGTTCCGGTCTAAATTGTGTGGCACTTCCTGACTATCCAAACAGTTACCATACACCTTTCTGGTACCGGCCGTCTAATTAGTTGCTCATGTTCTCTGGATGAGTCGGACGGTCTGGGTCTCAACAACATGTTATGTTTCTATATATATAATGGTCATTAGCAATTCTTTTTATGCAATATGTTTACAAACTGATCATTGTGAACACTCAGGGCTGTGCAGTCGTTAGTAAAAACATACAGATACTGACTCCTAAATTAAACTATGTAAAAGTAATTTTATCTTGGAATATTAAATTTTTTATTAGTCAAAATAGTTTTAAAAAATCATTAAATATTTACCAATTAAAAAACTAATGAATTGAAAAATTAAAAATTGCTATCTATGACAGTCACTGTTTTAGCAATAACTTTTATAAACAAATAATATGTGAGCACTGTTTTATTTAGATATAAGTTGCTATACTACACTACCTAAAAATAAAATATGACCTGTGCAAACTAAATATATGCACCCCCTATTCAGTAGAATAGGTTGTGCTAACAAAGAAAATATTAAAATGCAGCTTATCCATATTAAAAATATGGCATGTGCTACTACTTGGTATCATAGCCTGCATATGTCCTAAATAAACACCTTGTGTGTGGGCAATAAATGTACTTGATATGTTGATGCATAGTGGTGCTGTCCCAAGCTAGCAGTAACTTTTTAAGACAAATGAGTTATGTATTACATGTGCAATATATGAAACAGATTAAATCCGTCTTACGATGAATGCAGTTTAAATTCAATTTGATCCTTTTCACAATAGTTGCAATTTAATTTGAAACAGGTCATTTTCACAAGATACAATTTAAATCTAAAACCAGTAACCTTTACAGCTGATTTCAAATTGTTTAGCTTGCTTATATAAAACTGAAAATCAGAATAAAATTAGCATTTATCCTAAGAAGTTTTAGTTGACTATATTAATTATTGTACGATTTAAATCTAAAACCAGTAACTTTTACAGCTGATTTCAAATTGTTTAGCTTGCTTATATAAAACTGAAAATCAGAATAAAAATAGCATTTATTCTAAGAAATTTTAGTTGACTAGATTGATTATTGTAATGAAAATTAAAATTTTCAAAACTTTAATTTCAAAAATGCTAAATTAAATTTCTTGAATATATGCTTTTACTTAGTGAGCTGCTTGCATGCCTACTGCACAGGTCAGGTGTTTCCAAACGATCATCGGAAAGTCCTTGAAAATGAAATGACTAGCCCACATGTGTGTGTTTAAGAGACTGATAACCAAATCACGAGAATTCAAATTGCAGATTATGAATTAAAATGACTACAGCAAGATAGCATTTATATGATAGATGTGTTTGTCATTATAAAAATTTACTTAGCATATATTATAAATATGGAACAGTTTATCCCACAAAGTCCTATATACAAGTATTTGACTTTTAACCGCATAGCAACATCAAACGTTTACTTAAATTCATCCATTTTACACTTTTTAATCACCAATTAAGGAATTTCTAATTTACAGTATATCAACTAGGAATAGTAAATGCCAAGCACTGAAATTAATGTGACAAAAACATACCGTAACTTCTTCACAATCTTAAGGGATCAGAGCAGAGATGTCTGCTGACATCAGCAATAGATTTTTCAGTTCCTTCAAGAAATAGAGGCCTCTTTCTACACACTTTAAATTCCTGTAACAAATTAAATCAGAATTAGTATAACCCTTGGTAAAAAAAGCACATCAAAACTGCTTGTACTCAACTATTAGAATGAATATTTTTAAATTATGGTATCTAGCTGTAGATAAAAATTCATGGTAATAAACATCAGACTTGAATACCACACGCACCTTGAAAAATATTTCTAAATAGATTTTCTATCAATATTTTCGTTTATCAATATTGATAGAAAATATATAAAAACACGTATCCATCACTTCAAATGAGAATTTGTAAAAAAAAATTAAAACTTCAGAATCCAAATTTGTGGAAACATGAAAGAAAAAAAAAAGGTCAAATAATACTATTTATTTTACCTGTTAAGTTTTTACTACAATTAAAATACAAATGACTGTTAATTTTTTACGATGATTAAAATATACATTTATAAAAAAATATGCACAGAAACTTTTGTAAACTGGAATTAAACTATCTAGTGGTATAACAACACACATTAAGCACCCCACCCCACAGAAAAGATGTGATCTCCCAGTACACAGCTAATGTACTTCAGTAATGTATATGAGTGTCCCACCATCGAAACCTGTAGATTATTACTTCAAAACAAAATTATGAACGTTTATTTCACGACCAAAAACAGTCTACTTTTTCAGCTAATCCAGCAATCCGACTTGAAATATGGCACACCCCATCCTAGTCAAGCTGATCAGATATACAACTCAATACCAATTTTACTTCTTACCTAAATTAAGACCGGTCTTGGCCATGTCAAATTTTTCAATTTGATGTAGATTTGGGCTAGTCTAAATTTTCTAATTTAATACAGGCTTGGACTGGGCTTAATTTTTAAAATTTTTTGGGTCTGGTCAGGCCTTAAAACTTTTGTTCTGGACTTATTTTTTAAAAGTAAAGTAAAATAAATTATTTTAATATATAAAACATTCCCCATTGTATTATGTTAAATAACAACTTTCACATAAGTATTAAATATGCACAAATTCTGTATTCACACAAGTTAGCAAAATGAAAACATGACAAATCTAATTGTAATGCTGCATAATATGCTATAACATTCTGCTAATAACGAGTGAATAATTCAGGATAAGAAATTTCAGCTCAGAGTTCATTCACCAAAAGTTTTTCACATACCAGTATCATATAAATATAATAGCTGTGCTTAACTCTTTTGGCATTTTTTCTCGAAAAAAAAAATAATAATTGCAGTAAAATTTATAGAAAATTATGTAAAAAAATTAACATAAATATATACATAACATATCAACGATTAAGATGTTGCTTACAGATGTAATGGACAAGATGTTGTTAAACAAATATTGATTTACAATTGCAAAATCTGCAAGTCCCTATTTTCAAGATTCCCAGAATATACACGTAAAATGCGAGTAAGTACAAACCGCCTGTTACACAAAAGTGTATTGGCACTCAGTCACTGGATAGAAGAGAACATACATTTCATATTAACAGTGGCGAATTATGGGAGAATGTGGCCCCGGCAATCTTTTCTGAAGAGCTCCCCTCCCCCTAACAGCCAGTTTGAAAAAAAAAAAGAAAAGTACTTAAAAATAAACACGTTGAATCTCGTTATATACAAATCTTGCTACGCTTTTCTTTTCATCTAATAAACATACTTGAAATATTTGCACCCAAAAGTTTAAACAGAAATTAAATTAAAATGAGAATAATAATATTTTATGAAAATATTAAATGACACAAGTGTTTAAATATTATAATTTTTTTTTTAAACTGTGCGGTAAATATTGATATTACAGCACAATACTAAGGAAAGAGTTAAAACTTCTTAGGGTACTTTAAATTGGACGTTTTCTGGCTTTCGCTGCAACAAAGTGTCAATAACATATAAAATCTAGCATTTTAACAAGGTCATTTTCAATGCTAAGAATTGACAGATGATTTAGCCTCTTTTCAGTCCTTATGCTTCTTAAGTTGTTTCTGATTAGTTTTAATTTAGAGAATGACCTTTCCCCACTAGCGTTGGATATCATCAAACACAGAAGTACTATTACGAAGAAGTACAGTATGAAGTACTATTTCAACATTTGGAAACGCTTGAATTATGTTTTCTCCACATAAATACGAATACAAACACTTTAAATCCACTTTTTGGGATTCATTTTCAAGTTTGTCCTTATTTCCTTCTTCACTATTAAAAATCTTTAAGAAAATTTTTTTTCTTAAAGATTTTTTACTTTTATTTTTCGATCAAAATGAGGCCCTCCTCTGGTCCCTGGCATTCGCCAGTATGTTAATTCACCACTGCATCTTAACTACTATTACTATTTTGCACGAAACAAACGAATATATAGTTACAGCCTGCATATCGTGTTAATTGATATTTCACTATCGTATTAAGTAGTCTCAATAGTATATACTATCACAACCTTCATAGTTTGGACGAGGACTCTGTGTTGAAGTTGATAGATGCTAATATAAATGCCAGCATAAATTGTGCAATAAAAAAAATTACGGAAGTGTATAAGATTCCCAAATTTGCATGCCACATAACAAATATGCTATATGTGAAGTCTGCAACAAAATATGGTTTGGGTTGTTCACTTTATTCACATAAGAATACAAAATATGGAATGCTTAAAAACTACACACAACATTACACTTAGGATTCAAAAACATACAAAACACATTATACAAATAATAATTATTTTAACCATTGTTTTCGGATATTAATTTAATCATAATTTATTGAAAAACTGTTATATCTAAAGGGAATTTCAACAATTTATAAATAGCATCACATACACATCCTGACAGATTCTTCATGAAAACTATGTGAAAAAGTATGACATCGCAAAACTTGAAATGCCGATAAAGTCCGGAAGGGATAGAAATATTTAATATGGTCATAATGAATAACTGAGTGCGATTATATGTTATGTTTCTAAAAAATATTTGCAATAAATTTTACTCAAACTTCCATTCATTGAGAGCGTACTAGTTTACATTGTTTAACATTAGAAATGGGGAAATTACTTTAATCACAGATATACATTTTTAAATTGGATCCAGTCAGGTCATTTTGTACAGTTCTAAATTAGTAAATTGGGCGATCGGTATACATTAAAATAAAATTTTATGACCACACGTTCAAATGAACAAGTGATCACACAAGTAATTTATCTAATGATCGTCAAACTAGTATATATTTAAGAGTAAACTTGCCATGTTTCTTTTAAACAAACAAATCATAACTCACCAATCAGAATATTTTTCATATTGTCTGCTGTATATCCGAAATCATTGGGAAATCAATCCTCTGCTCGAAGTGACGGCCATCTTGTTTCAAACGAAGCTTTTTCATTGGTGTCCTTTTCAGCGGTAACGCATCACGTGACCAACGCATCCGATAAACATGAACTTGAACCATGTTCAACGGATGAACGCACGGTCGTGCGTTCGAGCCTGTGATTGGTTGACGTACAGCTCCCAACGGATGGGCAACGTACCAACGCGTCAGTGGAAACCGGGCCCTATTGCCACGGTGTCCAGAAAGGAACGGATTTGCAAGCCGGAAATCGTGACGTCGGATCACGTGACCGACCCAGGCTCCCTGGCCTCTTGTTTACGTTGGTCTCGGATGGAGGTGGAGCCGTAGTAAGTAGGAATTTGGATACACCAAATCAATATATGTGAAGCAGATATGCATATGTGTACATCACATTGGCTCCACCTCAAGTCATACCCAGTATGGGCGGGAAATAGGCGGAGCCGTAGTATGTATCAATATATGTGTCTACAAAAAGTATGGCGGTAGCAACTGCTACTAGGGAGAATATGATATCTGTGCAACTCATCTATACTTACTACGGGAACCTTGTCTCAATATATGTGAAGCAGAGCTGTAAATATGGGGGATTTTATCCATATGAGGAATCGTTCGTTAAAAGATAAGGAATTCGGAATCGTTCGTCTGTTTTTAATGAATCAAATGAGGTGGGATATTTAAGTGGAAATTTTCTTTGTTTCTCCATTCATATGTTGTATGCTGCTGATATGAGTTTGTTAATTTCTTAGTTTTTCAAGTTTGATACATCATGTCGAAAAATTATAATCGAGAGGTCTCGAAACGGCTATTAAAATCAAGTCTAAAGCCTTACAAGCGGTATGTTCGTTTATTTTATTTATTTCTCCCCCTTGTAATTATGTAGGTTTTCATAAAACAAAACAATTCTATAACTTCAAAATAGAAGGAATTCTAGATAATCTTGTTGAATTTTCAAAATAGGTATAATGTCCAACGTCATTAACCTTTAGAAAGATAGAAATTATGATTTTTCAAATGCGAATTTTATATATACCAAGTATGGCTAGAAAAATTTTAATGAAAGTCTAGTGTTATTTTTACAGCATTATAAAATAGTCATGATCATTATATGAAGGCCAGGGCCTATGTTATATAGGGCCAGTTCTAGGATTTTTTCCTGTGTGTGTGGAGTTTTGAGCTGCCCACCTCCTTGTCACATATGAATTTTGAATATTTTAGAGCAATAAAATACAATTTTTAAGAATATACAGTTAAACCTGTCTAAGTTGGACACTCACGGTTCCCCCTAAAAGCGTCCAACATAGACAGTATGATGAAATTTCATTTTTCCCCTTCAATAAAGCGCATCAAAAGACTTCATTTTTAACATGTAGAAAATACTAATAAGCCAATGGTTTTAATTAAATATTGTAATTACTGTTACAAAATACTCGTGTATGTGCGTACATACTTAAAATGTGAAGCAAGAAATCTTATACATATAGTTTTATACGTAATATGTAACAGCTACTCACATACTGTCAGATTGATGCAGTAATCCATTTCTATTGTTCAGAAAAATACTCTGTCAGAAGAGTTTGTTTTTTTCTGATTCCAGATGCACATTGTCTTTCTATTTTACTGTGCAGATTAAACACGGCCTCAATGAGTTCTGGCGTATTTTGCATAAAAGCATACAGTTCTAATTTCTTGACACACTGCATTGCACTTTCGTGTGTAGGAAGTTCTTCTACATCTGTTTTTTCCTCTTCCTCCGAAGAAAAGCTGTCGTAATCATTCTTGCTCAATGTAGCAACACATGGAGATTCAGTATCATGGGTTTCAAGAATGTCATCAAATGCAACATTTTGACAAGCATCGGATAACTCTTTTCTGGACGTTTCAGAAAGACACTTTAGTTCTTCATCCAGTGACTCCAATTCGAAACAGTCTGTCACTTGACCCTCGGAAGAGCTGAGATCACATATAAATCCTGCATGCTTGAAACACTTAACAATAGTGTTTTCTGATACATTTTTCCACGATTCATAAATCCATCAGACTGCGTCGAAGACTGTCACCTGTTTGACAAATTTTGCCGCATTCTCACAATTTTCTGCAGCCTGGATAAGTTTCCGCAGTAGTTGTTTCCTATACAATAACTTTACTGCTTGAATAATCCCTTTGTCTAATGGCTGCACTTCACTGGTTAAATTAGGAGGCAAAAATTGTATTGTAATGTTTGACAACTTCAAGTCGGCATGACATGTTGCATTGTCAATGAATAACAAAATTTTTCTGTTTGCATGCTTCATTTTTTTATTGATCTCAGTCAACCAACCTGAAAATATTGCGGTAGTCATCCAGGCTTTCTTGTTATACTGCCATATTACAGGAAGGTTGTTTATTTTCACATTGCTGCTCTTAAATGCTCTAGGGTAGGCTGCCTTTCCTATTACCAAAGGCTTCAAATTTTCTCCTCGAGCGCTGAAGCACAACAAGACTGTGATCCTCTCTTTAGACTTTTGCCCACCTCTGCATGTTTCACCTTTTTTCACCAATGAACGTGTAGGCAACAACCGATAAAAAAGGCCAGTTTCATCAGCATTAAAAATGTTTTCGTCGCCATACTCTAATGTTAGATTTGAAAGTTTACTTTTTCAGTCTTCTGCAACGTGGATGTTAGCACCAGCTGATTCACCGCAAAGAACTTTAAAACTGATATTGTTTCGTTTCCGAAAGGACTCTAACCATCCGTTACTTGCAAAAAATGACTCCATTTTCAACTCTGAAGCGATTTCTTTAGCCTTTTCCTGAAGAAGTGGGCCACTTATAGGGATGTTCTTGCCACGACAACATAGAAAAAATTGACGCACTTTTTCATTTAGGTCATCATGTGGGGTTCTACAGATTCTTTTTCTTGTTCCAGAGCAGTTCAGTTCCCATGCATGTATGATATCAGATCTCTTATTGTTTATATTGGAAACAGTAGATTTTGATATGCCGAACTCCTCTGCCAACTTTCTGCAGCTGTCAGCTTTGTC
Organism: Amaurobius ferox; assembly: GCA_951213105.1. Taxonomy (NCBI): domain Eukaryota; kingdom Metazoa; phylum Arthropoda; class Arachnida; order Araneae; family Amaurobiidae; genus Amaurobius; species Amaurobius ferox. The sequence continues at coordinate 65,685,160 of OX578133.1, read as the reverse complement.
TAGGCGATCAAGAATTATTTTTTTCTTTTCAATAGTTAGCTCAACTAATTTAAGTTTGCTCATTATTAAAAACTAATGTGCACTTCACTAAAATCACAGTCACCTTTCCAGAATGCACTAAGAAACAAATGTGAATTTTGAGGGTAGAGAAACCTTTTTATTCAGAGGATGCAGAAATATAATTGGACAAAGCAAAGATGGGGTAGGGAAGCTACAGATGTCCATTCTTCAAATGTGTTGTGTGTGTGTAACAAACTGATAACAAAAAGGTTGTGGGCTGTGGAATGGTGGGGAGGGACAGCCCTTTAGCAACAATAAGAAAGAAATGTGAGCAGATAAGAGCTTCCTGAAAGTGATAACAACAAAGGAATACTTCTGGGGATCAACAACAAAAGATAATCCCTAGGGATGGAGTCTGGGGATCAACAACAAAAGATAATCCCTAGGGATGGAGTCTGGGGATCAACAACAAAAGATAATCCCTAGGGATAGATAAGGAAGGTCAAAAGTGGTAGGTTACTTCCTTTATGCAAATGCCAATTTTAAGGAACTTGTCCAACTTAGCAATGTAAAGAGTGTCCAACTTCCAAGATAGACAGGTGTCCAAGTTAGACAGTATTATATACATGTTAAAACATAGGAATTCATTCCGTTCCAGGGAATTGTGTCCAAGATAGACAGGTGTCCAACATATAGAGGTGTCTAACTTTACAGGTTTTACTGTACTATGTATAACAAAATCTACAGCACTAAATGTTTACTTTCTCATACCATGTTATTTAGTATAGAGAAAGTATTGTTTTCACGAAAATTTTTGAATTCAAGATTTTGATGCCAATATATGTTTTAAGACCTCCTGAACATGTTTTGACAATTGGTGGAGTGATGCCTGTCTGTCAGACTGGTCGATTTCTTGTGTACACAATAACAGCCACAAGTGTTAACGGATTTTCACGAAATTTTATATCCAACTTTGTTATTAAAAAATCTAGAACTTTATAGAATATTTTTAAATTCGAGAGGAAACTTCGAAATTCTATATTTTTTTAACGTGGCAGCATAGGACAAAATTTGAGATAATCAAACATAAAAGGGTTTATTTATGACTCAATGATCATATGACTCAATGATCATAATGATCATAATTTCAATCATTGTTGTGAAAAATAGTCACAATACATATTTTTTATTCTTACTTTCATTAGCCCCAGGGTAAGAAATTAGAAAAAAAACGTAGGGGTCAAATGGCCCCCAGCATCAATATTTTATGGGCCATTTGAAAATTTCTAAGGGCCATAATAAAACAATTTAATGAAATAAAAAATATACACGATAAAACCATATAGGCCTAATCTAAATATTTTATTTGCTTGAACGGCTCTTGACCGCGGATAAGTTGAAAATGGAACTGGTTTAACTTTGAATTTATAATTATTGTTCACAGTTAGCACTTCTAAAAGCAACCCTATGCAAACATTTTAGGAATCTATGCATTTTTAGTTTTATGCATCATCGATGAGAGATTAAAACAGGGTATAATCTATAAAAGGAAATCTACAATTTCTCTGAACAAAAAACTGCTGTGCATCGAGACTTTAAAAATTGCGAAATTCTCGCGATCTAGCTTTAAAATTAATACGAAGTATGTCCGGGTTAGTATCCTTCAAACGCGCTATTTTAGTCAATGCTACACACATTCATAATTTCCATATAGTCGTTTATGGACCGTGAATATGTAAATTAAAGTAGAATAATACTATAACATTGCAATGTCAGCAATTCAGCTCGGAAAAGAATTCCCCCTTCCCGAAGGTTTATGTCCTTTATTCGCGCTGGACGCCCAGATTTTAGTTCGTTTGCGCCGGTCCTCAGCGAATTCCCGAAACTCTTTCTTATAGATTACTTCTTTTAATTTTTTATTATGAAAAACATGCTATAATGAATATTTAACCAATACATAAATTCACATACCAAAAGTAGACAGGGCGAATTTCACGCAGCATGCTTTATTTTAGCGAGTGATTTCAATTCCGTTCGTGCATCCCTTTTAAATTTGAGGTAGGTGTAAAAATGATGAAAGACCTATTAGTACCAAAGGTCTAGCTTGGTTCTCGAAGCAGAGTAGTTACTTCTTCGTACAGCGTGTAAAAATGGGGGGGTGTCTAGGTCAATGCATAGAGCCCGGTAAAAACGCTACGTCACGGCATGTCGCAAAACACATCAGTGATTAAGAGGAGGGGTAAGATAGGAATGTTGCAAATGCAATAAATTATGATCTCCTTACAACTACGGAAGAGCCATAGCAGTATCGTAGTGATTGTTGACAGATTTTTACTACTCCACAGGTGGCATGGTTTAAGGAGAAGGGTTATTTTTTTAAGCTATCAGAGTTTGGCCGGTAGTCAGGATTTTATTAATCGTCAGTTTTTTAAGTTTAATCGCCGTCTGGCGAGTAGGAATATTAAGCTTGTCTTATATTATTGTATTAATTTTAAATTGATTTATTGTTTTATGTAAGAGAAAGAAAGGGTTTTTATTTTTCCTCGGTTATTTTTGGGAAATTATAGTGGTTTAATTCTAGTCGCGATTTGGCCCTCGATTCCGAAATTATGGTCGCAAACGATAAAAATTTGGTCGCATTTCGCTCATGGCCCCCGCTAATTTCTTACTCTGATTAGCCCCACCTTGGGGGCAAGTTACCTCTCCGCGGGAGGTACATTGCTAAGTATAGTATCAATTGAAAGCTTTTTTAAGCCCTTTAAAGTAAAGGGTTTCTTGTAAAATTTGAAACAAAAAATTGTTTCTGATATGAGAAAGTCAAGATAAGCCAAACTTTAATTTTTTCAATTAATATATTACATTTTACAATTAAACTTTCAACCAGTTCCGAACGGTTTTTTAAATTCACTGAATTGGTGTGTGCACAAATGTAAATCTTTTGATAACTAGTGTGCAAATTAATTTCAGGGTTTAGTAGTTAAACTTTGTCTATTTCTATCTCCCTTGCAAAATATGACTTATACATCTTTATTGCATACAGTACCTTAATATTTAACATTTAATATTTAATCCTGTAAATTTGTAAATTTTTCTTGTATATCATTTATATACTTGTAACTTGCTCCAATCATTGATTGGTCCCTGCCCTTGCTCCTCCTCCTTTCCCTTCCATACCTACTTACCGGTTCAGCCTCCCTTGACAGAGTCTCCATCTCAAGCATGCATGAAGCAAGTCACCAGCAAAGAGCACCCTCTTCAGAGCTGAGTGCAAAGCTAGACCATCATATTGCTATAACTAATGGACATTCTGCATTTTCGATGTGGGGTTACGTGTCTGAGACACAGGCACCCCGTAAACATGCGTCTTGGCTTGGCTTATACATCTGATAATCTTGAAATGTGACATGTATTTCCAGATTAATGACCCCTTAAAATGTTAAAATTCTGTGTAAGAGGGGTGATTGATGATTAAAAAGAAAATCATTAAAAAAATGGAGTGTAATAATTAAACAAAGTGGCACATCAACTTTCAAGACTCTGAGAGAAAAAAAAATTATTTTTTAATGCGGGAAAAGGGGTATAAAATTGAAAAGAAACATTTGTTGGAACAGATTCGTTATAAAGAATTTGGCAATATCCACCATTTTTTTTTGCCCCCAAGAATGGTGCCAATGCGTACAGTGTTTAAAATGCCCTAACGTATGCCATTTTGGACTTTGTGCATAACAAATATATAAACATATATTTAAAAATGCATAAAAAGCTAATAAACATAAATAAGTATAAAATAATGTTAAAGTATTAAAAAAAGTTGATACTTAGAAAAACGATTGTATTTTAACGAAATAAAATGTTAAAGTATTAAAAAGAGATGGTACTTAGAAAAAAGATTGTACTTTTTCAAAAGAATGATACTTAGAAAAAACAAATTGTATTTTAACAAAATTTCCAGAAAACGTTACTTAGAAAAAAAATTGTAAAAAATTAATTAATAAATAAGTACTAAGTACTTAGACAAAAATTCGTATAAAACTAATACATAAATAAGTATAAAATAATGTTAAAGTTTTAAAAAAAGATGATACTTAGAAATAAGATTGTACTTTAGCGAAATTTCAAAAGAACAATACTTAGAAAAAAAAATTGTACTTTAACAAAATTTCTGGAAAATAATACTTAGAAAAAAAAATTGTAAAAATCTAATACATAAATAAGTATAAAATAATGTTAAAGTATTAAGAAAAGATGATACTTAGAAAAAAGATTGTAGTTTAATGAAATTTCAAAAGATCGATACTTAGAAAAAAAATTGTACTCTTACGAAATTATACAAAATTGAACGAGTGCAAAAATTCATAAAATACAAATATCTTACAAAAACGAGAGAAAGCACATGTGAACACCGTAAAAATGGAAATTTCCATCCTAAAGTTTTTCACGTGGCTTACGTTTTTCCTAACCAATCTCACTAACATATTTCAAAAATTGATTAAAAGTAGATGTTTGCCTAATGTCCATTTTGACAACTGCATCTGATAACACAATGTTTAATTTTAACTTCACTGAGCTCTTTTGCCCATGCATTGTTGTTGTTGTTGTCGTGTCCCTAACATTACATTTAAGGAAGAATGTGTGCACTGCTTCTGTTTAGTCTAATGACCCGGGGCACCCGAAGGTAGAAGTCTGACTTCTGCCCCAAATAAGACATTATAACATCCATGCCCACAGGCAGGACTCGAACCTGCAATCTGGCAGCCGAGCTATCACGAGGAAACGCCTGCCTCTTTGACCGCTCGGCCACCACATCGGCGCCCATGCCTTGTAAATACCCTTTTGTTTCACCAATATTTTTCCAAGTGATGTAAACTTGTGATGGATTCTGGATTCAATAAACAGTCGGTCTTTAAACATTTCAGTGTTTATTGTAAAAGACCACATATAAAATTAACTCTGCAACTTACTGCCAATATTGGCATAAGATAATTCGCTAAATTTCCGAATTTAACCAGCAGGTTATGGGCCAGTGAATTGCCCTTTTTTTTCTAAAGATGGAAAATTCTAGATAGATGCCTTTTTTCTAAAAACTTTGTGAATCATTGAATCCCGCAGATGGGGGGGGGGGGGGGCTGCGATGGCACCATTTGCATTGAAGTAAACAACATGAAGTTGAGTAGTAAAAGTGCTTCTTTTTATAAACGAGCTATGGAGACAATTAAGACTGAACTGCTGACTAGAAACAATTATGTCACGTAGAGAAATCAGATAGCATTCACTCTAAAGGCTGATGGGTAGAAATGTGAGCTGGAAAATTTTCCAGAAATGGGAAAATTTTGGAAATTTTTTTGCTGTTTTTCTGGAAAAATCTCCTTTTTTTTCTTTTTAATTATTTTAAAAATAGAATGTAATACTGTTTCCAAACTGTATTTTTGAAAAGAAAGTAGCTTTACAAACATTTTTTGATCAGAGTTTTCTAATTTTGAAAAGGAAAGTGAAGAAGGGTAGGGCAAATGTGTGTATGTGCATTTTATTTGAAAAAGAATGGATGGCAACTAAAAGAGTACCAGTGATATTTTACTCATTCTCAGAAAAAGCAAATAAAGTTTTAAGAAGCCTATTCTTTCAGTATTAAATTCTCAAATTTATGAAAATATTAAAAAAATGGAATGATTTTGCAATTTTTGATGAGGGAAATGCTTTAATAGCACTAAATATATGCTCAACTCCTCTTGCAAATTGTCTCTTCTTTCACATGCTACTTGTTCATTCAATTATAAGTAGGTGTTTTTTAAACAATGTTTAATTTTATATATTATATAATATTAAACATTATTTAAATGTTACAGGGTAAGTAGAAAACTATTGCTGATCTTACTCAAAGAATTTTCAGTTTAAAAAAAACAATGCTGCTATTTAAACACGATTTGATGACAAAAAACTTCAATCACTTTCCTCGGCTGAAAAGTAAAAAATCACAAATCGAAGATACAAAGCTTCAAGAATATCAAGACAAGTTACAGGAATTGATGGACAATTTCAAACTAAGGTTTGAAGATTTAAAAATTTTTAAATCTTGCATCAATTTTCTTTTGAATCCATTTGAAATTGATATAATTAGTGACGACTTCACATTTCCTAAGTATTTGTTATCTGATAAACCTGCTGGAGAGATGGAATTAATAGAAATTCAGGAGGACATGGGATTAAAGATGCACCATAAATCATCACAATCTGCAATAGAATTTTGGAAATTTGTTGCTGAATCAAAATATCCTCTTATAAAGAATGCAGCATGTAAATTGATTTTGATATTTGGTACAACCAGGGCCGGCTTAAGGCACCAGCAAAGTAAGCACTTGCTTGGGGCGGCACATTTTAAGGGCGGCATTTCAGTCAACTTAAATAAAAAATCTTAATAAACAAAAAAATCTCTTAAATAAAAAAAAGTTCTAGGTCTTAAATAAAAAAAGTTCTGGGACGCAAGCAACAGAATTTACAAGGGCAGTTGTATGCGTTAAAAAGTAAAACAAAAACACAATAAATGTCAAACATTTGTTCCCAGATAAAATAGTGAAAACGGCTATCCTTCATTCTCCCCTTGGAAAAATAGGACCAGAGGGTTAAATGGGATTGCTGCCAGTATGTCACCCCAATTTGTATCTTGCAACACGAGTAACAATTAGTTACTTTAGCGCACCGGGTGTCCGTACAGCCATCAACAGTACGCCTAGGGGTGACATATTGATCATTATCTGTAAACTACAAAAGCTTGTAAGTAAAACTGGTTTTTGTTAACTATTCCATGAAAAAATCTGATGAGAGAGGGCACTTTGCTTGAGAAGATGGGGTTCTATCCAGAATTGCCATGCCAGGAAACCCATCCTTTGTTAATTATTCTCCTACTCTCTAAATCCGGAAATCATCTCCCCCCCAATCGCCCAGACACATAAATAAAGGACTTGTTTCACATCTATGCCGAACCAGGTGTCCGCATTGAATGTAATTAGGAAACTGGACGAGGACAGGTCTCAAAAGACATCTTGAGGCACAGTGGACCATTGGAGAATTTATGGTCATACAAACCCCATCGGCTGTAAAGCATGTGTCTACCAATTATTTTGTTCAGCGCGAAATTTGTTTTGGGGGGAGTTTCTGATGGGGTCCAGTCCTACGTTTCAGTGAGAAATGTAAAACATCATTTTTCTTGCCGCAAAGAAGAGTATCGTTTTTCTTTCTAAATGTTATACAGTTGAACTTGTTGAATTTATCTAAAATGTTCATCTAGCATTTTGCATAAAATTTAAGGTAAGCAAGACATAATTATTTTATGACTGTTAAAAATTGTTTCTATTAACATATTTTACCCCCCCCCCCCCCCCATCAACGGATTCAGATTATTCTAAATTCCAGGTGTACAATCGGTATATTCTTTAAAGATAATGATAGTTTTCATTATAACGACTTATATACAGCATCTGTCGAGTCACTTTTTAGCTAAAAAACATTTTAAATTTTACGCATGGATCAGTGTTTGTTTGTTCCTAGGACGTTATATTAAATTTAGCTCCTTGAAAATTCTTAGAAATTGTTTCTCGTTTTGCTCAATTTTTAGATTTCTTTTATGTGTACGTTTTTCCTGTATTGATTTTTTCTTAAATTAAAAGCATGTAATATTACTTACGCTATTTACAGACAATTTTTACTTTTTTGAATTATTCAAATTTTTGGTTATCAGGATTTCAGCTTCGTTTAATTTGAAAAGTAACAACTGTAATTTGAATGAGGTAATTTTTAAAACAAAGATAATATTCAACATATTCACATCTCACCGCTTTAAAACCTGTTATAATTCGTTTAAAGGATTCAAGTTTATAAAATATCGAATCTTAAAAATGCCTATATTCTGCGTTTATATTATGGAGTAAGAATTTAATAGAATATAACATTCTTTGGCATTTGAGTATTTAAACGAAAGTTAGTAGGAAATAATTTAGTTTTTAAAATTATTGGAAATCAATCAAAATTCATTTTCTAAATCAACTAACTGTCTCACATGTAGAGCTCCAAACTTTCCTATTTTTATTGTTTTATTTCAAGTCATCAGAAAAAATATGATGAACCTCAAAGAATTTTTGTTCTTTCTGGTAAATAAAAAGTAAAATAAAAATACTGTAAATTTCTAAAACTTTCTAAATTATTTCAATTTTTGAGTATAATTGAAATTATGTTACTATTTAATTGGAACTTTAAAATGTGGCATTTAAAGCATAAGGAAAGCACATGTACTTTCTTTATATTTTTTTACTTTCCCTGCAATACATGGTAATGTATAGGGAAAGTATTGGAATCATGTCGAAAATCGCAACTCGAGTTTTCGACGGATCTACACGTTTCCAGGCCTCTAGAATACGAAAAAACCATTTTTAGCGTGACGTCTGTGTGTGTGTGTGTCTGTCTGTCTGTGCAGATTTTGTATCCACTATAACTAAAAAACTAATGGACCGAATTTCACAATATTTGGTACGTAAGTCACTTGTGGGCGAGTCTGGTGCTGATTAGTTTTGGGTACGATTCGGGATAAAAGAACCAGCATATTTTTGGAACCTCAAAGGGGGCAAATTATCTAATATAATCTTAACTAAACTATATAGAAGTAATTACTATATATATATATAGAGGTAATGACTATATATATATAGCAAATACGTATTCAAACATTGCGAGAAAATCTTGCTCCGGCGAAACAGGAGGATGAAAAAATTTCAATATAATGTAAATTGAATTATAGCTACAAAATTTCAGTCTGAAAATAGTCAATAACGAAATAAAATTAAAATAATAATCTAAATGCTGCCACATAAGAAGTGAAAACTAGATTAAAATTCACAAAAGTATTTTGTGAGTTTCTGAGTTTATTAGCATTTTGTCTGGTAACAGAAAATGTATCCGGGGGGTGAGGGTGGAGTATGTTTCCGGAAGGGGCTTCATCCCCCCCTCCCCAGATGTATTTCTGGAAGAATCATGGAGTCTTTGGCAATGATATGTCTATAGCAAATCAATAAAATAGAATACAATTCGGTAATACTTCTTCAATCAATAAATATCAGAGACTCATTAATTTTCGTGTGAATGGGACAGAAGAAAACCATCAATTTTTCGAACATTTAAAATCAAAAATAAAATGAACATGAAAAGTAAAATGTTTAAAAATGTTACAAAATAAATATTTTAATAGCATTTTTCACTTAAAAGCGAATACCATCATTTATATAGAAAGCTAATATGCATCGTTTTCGAGATATTTTGCGAGTTCTATTTGAAACAGGAAAAATAAAAAAAAAAATAAAAATGCACTTAATATTATTAACTTATTACACATTTTGCAATTACTTTTAGCAGGAAATAAATGAATATCATTGTTTAGAAGTTCTCATTGAAAATTTTACTTTTCCACATGCAGCGGTATATATATCAAACAAATTAAGCAAATCAAAATATATTTGGTATACAATTAATAACTGTCAGCTTCTTAATTTTCTCGAAGGCCAGGATCTTTAAATTTTCTTATTTCGATAATTAAATTTTTTTTTAAATAATATTATAATTTGTTACAAAAATATTAATTTTATATATAATATTTCATTTTTAAATTACACCATTTACAGAACGATAAAATGTGTGTTTTAAGGTATTGCACGTTTTTGATTTAAAATAGACTCTTTTTTACATTATATATACTGCTCACTATTGTTAAAGGAGTAAATGATTTGCAAGGTCCGTAGAATATCTTATATATATAGTCTATTAACCTTGAATGATTTGTAGGTACTTCTAACCAGAAAGAAATGGAGAACATCGTTTAGTAGTTATCACTAGTCGTTCTAGAGATATTAGAAAAATTTACTTTCCTGCAGGAAGAGATACATATCTCGAAATAATGAAGCGAATTACATAATAGAAGCATACTAAATCGGTATTAATAAAATCCTATTGACTTTCAGCCATATCTAGTTATAAGAAAGTTTTAATTTACGCAATTGTTTTCTAAAATCGAATAAATATAGAAGCTTTGATTTTTGGCTAAAATATTTTATTCATAACAGCTTCAATGGAGGCAAATCATAAGAAATATCTGAAAAATAAGAATTCTAAATAAAAAAAAAATCATTTTAGTTCTAAGGCAAAGTACAAAAAACTTTGAGTTTAATATATAGAGTTAAACTTGGCAGTGTTATATATATATATATATATATATAGCGATGCTGAATATTGCACTCTTTTGATGCAGGATAACGTCTTTGTCGCCACCTGATATGAGGACTATGTCGGCAAATCGGGTATGACGAAAAAGAGTGAGATTTTGAAAGATTATAATATAGCTTGGAGTGTAATAGTCGGAGGGGAACGGCAGTGGTACCAAGTGTTAGGCCAAGGATGTATGCGTGTTGTGAGGAGTGACGCGTTCAAAAGGGGAATGCGATCGAATACGAGATAAGATAAAATTTATTAAGCAATAATCAAATTGCTATGTTTTATTTCTTTAATTCTGGTACTTAATTAACATTTCGTAATAACTAACTTTGTAACTTATTAGACCACTGTTGGCAGTTTGTAGAAATAAATGAAATGTTTATGTAAACTGTTGCTTTATTTACAAGCACCCTTGTGATAAGACGTATTCTACGTTGCGAACGTATCTTCGGTACAGCCCCTCAAGTCTTTTTTTTAACTATCTTACAACAATTGGATTTTGTAGGCCATTTCGTAAAAAAAAATACGGGTTCTATACTTTGAGGATGTGACAAACTTTAAAAGGTTAAAATGTTCTACTAGACCACTAGATGTGTCTGTGTGTACCAAATTTCAGCTCTCTAGGACGTAGGAAAGTGTGCTGAAATATCAAAGAAGTTGGAACAGATACAGACACATCATTCATGATGAGTTAAATAGAAGCTTTTAATAATAACATTTATTAATATATATGTAAAGGGATGTATTAGACAACAGATTTTTTTAAATCTAAAATTGAATAGCATCATTTATATGATACTAACATTTTTCATTCTTGAGATATTGCACATTTTTTTTTATTTAAAATGGAAAAAATCAAAATATTTAACCCACGACAGATCCATTCACTTGAAAAACATTTCGAACAAAATTGACTAAAAAGTGGCAATTTAGCAGTGTTTCTCTATCCTATTGCATTTATAAAGGGTAAGAGAAAAATGAATTTCATGGAGGGGGCGGCTACATTGCTTTCTGCTTGGGGCGGCAAAAAACCTAGAGCCGGAACTGGGTACAACGTACTGCTGTGAATCTTTGTATTCAACAATCAAATTTATTAAATCAAAGTCCATTCCCAGCTAACAAATGAACATTTAACTGAGCTTATTCGTACGGCACTAACGAGTTACGAGCCAGATTTTCAATGATTCGCGGTCAAGATACAAGTACAACAACTGCATCTACCAGTGATGAATAAAAATTTTCTGCAAGTATTTTTAGTGTATTATATAAATGTATTTTTTAAAATAAATTATAAATGAAAATAAAGACCATGAATTTTAAATTTTACATAATTAAAACATTTGTCTAGTTGTGGCTCTTGTCTGGATAAAGTTTGGCCTCCCCTGTTATTTAAAATAATTTATTTTTAAAAATGCGTAGTTACAAGCATTTAAAAAATTTTTTTTTGTTGTGTAATATGTTTATATATTTTACTTTTTTTACATATAATAAAGTAGTAATTATTTTTTTATTTTTTAAGATGGCGGAATGCTTTCCTTTGAATTATGAGCAGGTAGTGAAAGAAATGCAATATGTTTAATGTATTTTTCAATTATAAAGTTTTTAATTTTTTTAGAATATAATATTTTATAATCTACTTTTTATACCTATAATAAACAGTAAATTATTTATGATTCTGATAAGGTTTAACAATTTTTAATTATTTTTCATGTTATTCTTTTTGTGTAATGTCATAAAATTGGTATTTTGAAGATAAAAAAACATTATTATAGATGAAATAGAATTTTTTTTATAGGTTTTTAAAAGCAAGCACATTTAAGCAAAATAATAAATTGTAGCTGCTAACTGTAGTATACAGATATAAGAAATTTTCATGCATAGAATTTTATATATATATATATATATATATACATATATATATATATATATATATTTCTAGATTTAAACCTTTTTTAGCCTTGTTATATAATATATGTTTGACTAGCTGCAATTTAAGAATAAATAATTTTAATAGTTACTGAACATTTTATTCCAGTTCAAATGTAATATAGAGAATATTTTCAAAATTTTCCACTGTGGGATATTTTCTGGGAAAATTTTGTGTTTCAAAATTTTCCAGGAAATCTACATCTCTACTTATGGGTGTTATGGTTATATAGATTGTACTATGAAACCAATAGATGATCAAATGTCACAGCATGACCACGATGAGTACATACATAGGAAAGGCAAAGCATTAAGCCAACCTATTCTATAGTTTGCCACCAAAATACAAAGAGCTAATTGATATTAAAGATGATCTGGCTAATGCCTGGGACAAGATTAAGCAATACTTTGACGTGCCTACATGGTCAGATTGCTGGTTGGATTTTTTTTCAATATGTCTGGAAAGTGACAAACCTTTAGATATTTTCTGTGCAAGATTCTGGAAAGCGGTGCAAAATTAAGATAAGTAAAACACCCCATTGAGGAATTTTAATAATTAATCAACGGATGGGTTTAAGAAATTTTTTTTCTGGAGTGGTCTGATATTTTAAGTAGTTGCTGAAATAAAATGATCATTGTATGGTGTTGAAGACCCAGACCGACAGACTCGTCAACAAGGACATGAGTAGCCATTTGGCCGGCCGGCTCATTGTATGGTGTGTCAATTTTAATATATATTGTAATATAAAAATTGGAGAGGTTTAAAAGGCATAAAAAGTATATATTTTTTAAAAATTCATTAAAATTTGTCTATTCATTATAATGATGTTGCAAAATCAAAAAACGAACAGATACTAAATAATGGATATGATCCCGTACCAATAAGTTTGCTCTTATAATGTATAACAAATTTGTAATTGCTGTAAAATTATGTGTAAAACTTATTTCAGCCATAATATATAACTAGCCACCTTCGTAAATATTAAAAAAATGAAAACATTTATGATGCACATGTTAATAAATATTTTATATGCTCTTCTGAAAATCAGAGTAAAAGAATGATAGTGAAATAACGAATAATGTACATTAATCTGCACAGAGTAAAAAAAAATGTTCAATAGGGAATAGGAAAAAATTGTATAAAATACAAAATTTTGGATTGTAATCATGGATAAACGAGAATAGAAATGCAATAATAATAAAATCCATAGCTTAATTGAAACTTTTCTATCGTACTTCTAAGGAGACTCATTTGTGCATTGCTAGTTATATCTATGCTGGCAAATTGTAGTAAACTGCATTTGATAATCTCTGCACTTTTGGCATAAGGTATTTTTTGCGGGAAACATTTCTGGCAACCTTTCAGAAAATTAACATTTGCCACAGTGGTTATGTAATGGTTCAATGAGACATTGCTTGGGAGGTAGAAAAGGGAAAGGAATGGCTATGTGCATCAACTGAACAGAGTGCGTAGGGCCACCGAAAAGTAGAGGCAAAAGGATGCTTTGCACACTGGCCAAGGATTGGGATCCCAGGCTGCATAAATAGTTTGTAAAAAAAAGGTCAGTAACTTGTAAAACAGGTGGTAGTAGGGGGGGGGGGGGGCACATTTACGGCATAGGGCCCCGAAATTTTGTTTGCACTGGTTGCGAGCCTTTGTCTCTAGTCTGATTCCAGGGTCATTCTCAGAAAAATCAGGATTTAGTGTCTCTGGTGTTTAGAGAATAAGGTTTTAAATACATGAAATAACTTTAATATAGTTGGGTACATACATGGTTTCAAATATATAAAATAACTTTAATATAGTTAAGTACATACATAACCATTGCACATTGAGACAAAAATATTTTATTGTAAAAATTTTGTCCATAGACTATGATTTGTCACGTCTGTGGACTGTCACTATACCCTGTTTTGTTTCCAGGTTTATATTTCATAAGTTAAGCAAAACATAAGTTAAGTAAACATAGAAATAACTATTTCCAAAATTTAAAAGTTAAATTAAAATTTTATATTAATTTAATTACAAGTTTAATGCCTACCCCCCTAATAATAGGTCATGTCTGTGGACAGACAGAAAGCAAATTGCTAATAAATTCCTCCAAATAGCAGCAGCATACTAAGCTAATGTTAGAATCAGACCTTAAGCAGCCGTTGTTCTGAGAAACTGAAACAGAAGTGTGCTTGGTGATTTTTTAAATGTTCTATGAAGTTTTAGGACTTCATTCTTAAAACGTAAAGATAAACTCATCACGTCTGTGGTGCAAATAAATTTTAAATAATCGGGTAAAATCATAAAAATATTTCAATGAATTCATAATATTAGATGCAAAGACTTTGTTTCATAACATTATCATAACCTCAAAAGAATGTTCTTAAGGGTGAGCGTCTGTAAATCTTTTGCCATGTCCCCGCTTTGTTAACTTTCGCGGCACACGTTTTTCGCTGAAATTCTGCTCAAACAGTTGTGAAATATTTTCTGAAAGATAAAATGCAATGCTTAGATTATATTAAAACTAAATTTAATATCCAATAAAACATGAATATATTTTAAAATGCAATGCTTAGATTATATTAAAACTAAATTTAATATCCAATAAAACATGAATATATTTTTTATTTTAATTCAAAATATTTTTGGTGCTACCATCTGTTGTCGTAATTTAATTCATACTGATTATTTTTATTTTTCAATGAACATTTTTAAATATTTATTCCTTCTAATACAGTATTAAATACAACAACAGATCATATGTAATAACGCCACAATCACGGAAAGGCAATTTCTCATTATATAAATTTGATAAGGGGATCTGAATGTACATGACTGAGGACTGCAGCTTTGTCTTCAAGTTCCTTTGTCTCTAAGTTCAATTACGTTTTCGTGATTGTGGCATTATTATATATGATCTGTTGTATTTAATAGTGTATTGGAAGGAATAGACATTTAAAAATGTTCATCTTAAATAATAAAAGGCAATATCTGTGTGTCTGTCTGTCTGGTACACTATAGGCTCAGCGACCGCGTGTTGCAGAGCTGCGAAATTTGGCAATTAGAGACCCGGGAGGTGGGGGTGGGTAGGGGACACGTGAAAACAGATTTTTAAAATTTGAATTATTTTTTGTTATTTAATGTTTTATGCGATTTCGACCTTTTTTCTCCCCTTTTCCCTCCACCATCTAGATGTCGTAGAAAAAACAAATCATACCACCGGAAAGAGCAGACAATTGCGAGTAAAAATATATCAATTTCAATTTCTAATATTTTAAAGATTTTATTCTAATATTTTAAAGATTTTAATACAAAAGTCACTTTCGGCTCAAAAAAATTGAACTTTGGTTTTTAAATCCTCACATCTGGAAAAGTACCGACTATTTCGACTTATAATTTACATTTTTAGAAAGCTCAAACATCAGGGATTCTTACAAGCCCAATTTGGTCAAGAAATAATTATAAATAGCCACATTTCTCTAGGATTTTCAATTTCCGCGAAAGAAGAGATCCACTTCCCGCAGAAGCACTGCATTTCTATAGCGACGGTTTGCGTGCGGATGTTCGGTGGCATATTTGAGACTGTCCTGAAAATCGTCTGCAGTTTGTAAAGGTTTTGATTTAGACAACGAGAGAGTTTGAAATAATAAGAGTGTTCTTGAGAAATTTTGATGAAAATAAATTTTGTCAGGGATAGGATTTGTCATAGTTTAATGTCTGTCTGTGTGTGTGATCTTTGGCAATCTGAGACCCGGGTGGGTGGGGGGTGGGAAGGTGACACTTGAAACTGATATTTGATATATTTTTCAAGGTCATTATAAAATTTAAATGATTGAATTATGGTGTATTGAATTGTGGTGATGTATTGTATACATCGGGTGGTGGTAACACTATACAGATTGAAATTATTATATTTATTATGATGGAATTAAGAGCTTAGCATATGGTCATTAAAAAATTTAAGTGATTGAATTATGGTTTTAATGTCATTAAACTTAAACTTTAACTCCGGGGTTGAGGTCACGGTAGCAGAGTGATTAGCATGCGGGAATTGCACTCGGTAGGCCCGGGTTCGATTCCTGCTGCCATGTTCATTCTGAGTATGATCATGTTAAACATGTGGGTTCGTAAGTCCTTCCGAGAGGTTGGTGGTAGGGGAACGAGGGTATGGTCAATATGGATGCCTCTCCCACTGGGTTCCGGTCTAAATTGGGTGAATAAAAAGAAAGTTATGGAGATTGTCGTGGAGGGTGAAGTAGCCCAGTGTTTAGCGCGTGGGAATTGCACTCGGTAGGCCCGGGTTTGATTCCCGCCACTACTAAAACTGCCATAGTGTTCACACGGAGTATGATCACGTTAAACATGTGGGTCCGTAAGTCCGTCCGAGAGGTTGGTGGTAGGGAAAGGAGGGTACGGTCCCTGTGGATGCCTCCCCCACTGGGTTCCGATCTAAATTGGGTGGCATTTCCTGGCTGTCCAAATAGTTACCGTACACCTTTCTGGTAGGTCGCGCCAACGAGTTTGCCACAATCAGAATTTTCAAGGGTAGCGAACAGGCTGGTCGCCAAAGGCGGCTAGTTAAAAAATAAAAATAGTCGGTATGAATTAAATTATGACAACAGATGGTAAAACCCAAAGTATTTTGAATTGAAATAAAAAATATATTCTATATTTTATTGGGTATTAAATTTAGTTTTAATATAATCTAAGCATTGCATTTTATCTATCAGAAAATATGTTGCAACTGTTTGAGCAGAATTTCGGCGAAAAACGTGAGCCGCGAAAGTTAACAAAGGGCGGATAGGGTAGAAGATTCACAGACGCTCACCCTTAAATGTAGAAAATGACAGTTTTATCATGTCCGTGGACATCACATCCGTGGACATCGCCTGTCCACAGATGCGACATGGTATCCATGGATATGACAACACAGAACAGATGTAATTTTAATAATATTTTGACCAAAATTTAAACACTTTAAAAGTATAATTCAGACATAATGTCTTGAAATAAAAATCTACAACAAGATTTATATTAGTGTTTTATTATTTATTGTTATTGTAGTCTGTTTATGTTTATCCTTCAAAAGAGATATCCTGACCATGCTTGCCTTGCTACATGTAAAATTTGAATTTTGAAGCCATTTTGTAAATAGAAATTTTGGCAACTATCTTAGAAACTATTTTTAAATTTGTTTAGTGTATTTTTTTTTTTGTATTTTGTTTCATTTGTTGTTGTATCAAAAAAGAATGTTTGCTATTGATTTTGCTCAAATTTTCACAAATTTGGTTATTGAAGGTCCCTGTTGAAGGATGTGATTGAAATCCTAACTTTCAAATTTGTCCATTTTTCAATATAGTAATCAAAATATAAAACTACTTTCAAGTTTAATTTAAAAGTATGATTATTTTCTCTTATTTTCAAATTCAAAAATGGCAAAAACTCAAACTGTAAGCAAAAAGAAAAGAAAACTTTCCAATAAATCTGAGAAAGAAATGAAGATAAGAGAGATGGAAAAAGCTAAGTATGAGGCATACAAAAAAGAAATTAAAATTGGATCTTGAGAAGTATAAAGATATCAAAGGGAAAGATAGAAAAAGAAAGAAAGCATCAAAGAAGAAAGTTAGTGAAGTGAATGAATGTAAAAAGAGACAAAACAAGGAAAGGCTGACATGAATGGGATAAAAGACAGAGAAGAAAGAAACAGAACATGTGTTATTAATTATTAGGATGCCATCTAAAATCCCAGGACATCATGCTCCTGAACACGGACTAATATATACAGACGTTTCAGTCGCTACTGCAGCGCCTCCTACCACCAACCAAAATGAAATCCAATATCAAGGTTGGCACGCTTGGCGATGGTCTGTGACAGTTTTCCTCCACAGAATGTGGTATTCGCCAAGACACCCTGTTAATATAACCCTATTTGGCACTGAACGAAACACTTGAACTTTGTTCTATCATTGCATGCTTACACATGGAAAACATACTTTTGCTGCCATTTTGGATTTTATAATCAATTATTTTATTTTTTATGCATTTTTCAAGAAATTGATTATCAAAAGAAAAGGGATTACGTTTACAAGGTATGTAATTTATTTTTATTTAAATAAAAAGATTATTTTTTACCATCCCATATTTCATCCTATGCATGTGTTCATAAGAAATTGATGCAGTATTGTCACTGCCGACTAGACTAAATTATAAGAAGCAGTGGCATTATTAGTTAAAAAACCTTTTTCCGCATGTATATAAAATGTTTAAAAATTGATATTTGGATAGAGTTTCCTAGAGCTAATGAAGTTGAATATGATATTGAATGTGTATATATTTTACATGATTTTTACTAACTGACGTAATGTGGAAAATACCCCCCCCCCCCTTTGTAATTAACGATTGAGCTTAACACCTTTGATAGTGCATTTATGTAAATTTGTTATTTAATATAAGAATATTAGTGTATTTAAAAAAAAATTATATTAACAGCATCCCAGAATAAATTAAGAACTAAGCAATTTAACAATCAACACGCTAGTATACTTTTTAGGCTGAAAATATTATATAATATTTTCTTTTGGGTATATATTGTCTTTTGGGTATGTTAGCTTGTAATTTTTGGTGTATAATGATTTACAGTGATGCAATGCTTCAATTTTTTATTTAGTTTATAATTACATGAATTAAATATATATCTATGTTTATTTATTTAAATTTACTTAAACTAATACATATATTACAGATAAAAGTATTTTTAAATGCTGATCATGTTTATAGTTTAAAAAATTATAAAAATACAGTTTCGTAATTTTTTTTTTGGCCGCATTAACATAAAATTGCCAATCGAGCGATAGTTGCCAAATCTAGCAGTCGAGCTTTTTTTACGTCATAGCTGCGATGGTTGGCTACTCGAACTCTAGTATCTATGCGAAATCCCATGTTAAAGATGTTGTCATGGATTCCTATGGGAGGGAACCTTCTGAATATAGTATTCTGTGGTCCTGAATGTTATGACCCTGAAAACATCATATTCCAGAGTTCGAATTACCAGGAAAAAAAAAAATTGGATAAACTTAAAGAAGAGAAGAAGTCACTGGAGAAAATAGTGAGCAGGTATAAAGAAAGGTATTACAGGCTAGTATAAAAAAGTGACACTCATAAGAAAGAAGTCCAGAAAATGGTCAGTGGTCTACAAAGGTTACTGATATAATTTGCCAAAACCTTGAGGTTGGAATAGTGTTAAAAATGCTGATGGTGAAAATTTCAAGAAATCAGCTCTCAATAGAAAAATGAACTTCTTAAATATGATAACGGGGAAAACCCTAAAGAAGTACAGATTAAAAAAATATATTTGTCACTTCTAAAAATTTTTTGAAACTGAAAGTTGGCTTTTTAAAAACAAGGAAGCTGTAGAAAGGAAAACTTAAAAATGCTATAATCATATTCCTTAACCCTTTCACAACAGTTGACACGCCCGTGTGTCGGCTGCGAACTTGCATTCAAGTACGACGGTTACGTATCCCTGTTCAGAAAAATTGACTCTGAAAGACTGCGGCCATGTGAGCTCGTTTTCATATGGAATATTTTCATTTGAATTTATTTGTCTACTAGATGACGTTAAATGTCATGCGAACAACTCCAATGTATTTTGCAGATACTTGACCTTGGTTAGGGGTGGATCCAATAAATTATTTCTCTATCTGTGACACATGGTTTTGTAATATAAACAAACAGAGCACTTCTTGCAGCATCTACATCTAATTGAGTTTCGGGTCTCGTTTTGATTTTAGCTTAATGATTTCTTTGGTGAATTATAGGAATGTAAGAGAGTATTTTTTTTTAGTTTGGATTTTAAAGGAATGTGCGGCAGTGAAATTTTTACTATTTTGGATCAGAGAATGGCTGGGCCAGGACTTTTTTTCTGTGGAAGAATATACTCGTATAATAAATGAACCGGGCAGTAATGAAAGTGATGCAGATAGTAAAAATTCTTGATAATTGATTTGTAAAGTGAATTTATTCTAATGTTTGTGAACTGTAAGATTCTGAGGATTTCTGTACCTGTAACCCTAGGAAAGGGATCCCCTTTCATGTGTACTCACAGCCGTAATCAGCTGCTCCTATGTTTTTTATAGAGATATGCTCCTCTATTTTTTGTTTTACATAAATGAAATTGCATCCGTTTGTCTGCATTTTTAGTATTGCATCGCAAACGACATGAAAGTATTTTTGAGACTGATGATGTTGAATGTGAATTTAGTATTTAAGAAATAACGATACTGCTCAGCGAAAAAAAGTTTTTTTTAAAGATTGTCCCTACCACCACCCGATGCATAAATGCATCGCAACAATCTCCATAACTTTCTTTTGCTTTAGTTTAATGACGTTAACACTAATAATTAAATTTTAAAATGAAAAATAATGTATTCCAAAAATAAAAACATTCATTACTTCAGTTTGTATATATTAAAAGCCTTTTTGTTTTTAATAAAAACATGAAACAAAATTATAAACACCCATAATACAAATAGTCCACTGTTAAAATAAACTCTAAACTGAATAGAATGTTTACAAATTAAACACAAATCTAAATACAATTCTAGAATAGAAGTCGAGAACCAGTTAAATCAGAACAATATATAGCCCTTATTTAAATCAGAACAATGTTAAAACAATATAAATAAAATGCACTATAAACGTGTAAATACACTTAATACATAATGTTATAAAAAGAGAAGTTTACATTCTTAAAAGAACAATCATGAAGTAAAATAAATTCTTATCTTGATATGGATAAACCACTCCAAAGAAACTGCTAACACAACAAAGTGAAAGGTTTGGAATGAGTTGTAAGAAAAAATGACATTTTAAAAAAATTAATAAATGTATTTCAAGCAAATTGAAATTTAAAATGAAAAGTAATTTATTTTGAAAATAATAATTTATTCCAATAAAATGGATGAATAATTTATTCAAATAAAATGGGTGGTTTGTTTTAGTTTAATGACGTACATTCATTATTTGGCAGGCACACTCATCATAATCATGACATCATAACCTCCCCCACCTCCTCTCCACCATAGAAACACCGTGAGTCTGCACATGCATGTGGGTGAAAAATCGATCCCTTCTTTCACGGTTTGGCCTAGAAATTGAAAATCATTACTTCCTTAAAATCCGGATTGTGTGACTACTTTTTCTTATTTCTTGACCAAATTGGGCTTGTAAAAAAGCCTGATCTTTGAGCTTCTAAAAAATGTCAATTATTAGTTGAAATTGTTGGTACTTTTCCCGACATGAGGAATTAAAAATGAAAGTTCGTTTTTTTGAGCCGAAAGTGACTTTTGTTTTAAAATCTTTAAAAAATATTAGAATTTCTCCCTGAGATTTGAAATTGATATATTTTTACACGCAATTGTTTGCTCTTTCTAGTCGTATGATTTGTTTTTTTCTACGACATCTGGATGTTGGAGAAAAAAGGGGAAAAAAACGGCCGAAATCGCATAAAACATTAAGTAAAAAAAAAAAAATTCAAATTTAAATTATTTTTTTTTACGTGTCACCTTCCTACCCCCCCCCCCCCCCCCCCCCCCCCCCCCCCCGGTCTCTGATTGCCAGATGTCGTAGCTCTGCGACGCACAGTCGCTGAGCCTATAGTGTATAAGACACATAGACAGACAGACATCGCCTTTTATTATATAGATTTTGCAGTATATTGACTTAATTTAGAATCATAAGAAATTATTTGTGAAGTTGTACTACATTTGTTTCAAGGTTTTCAAGTGTAATTTTTGGGAATGTCTTAGTCATATTTTTTGTAAGTTCTAGTTTATTTGTAGTTTTGTAACTTGCACTAACTAAATTAATATTTGTTGACTTTTTGTAGGATATCAAAGTATGAATCTGTGAAAAAACAGATGATTAGCTCTAAAAGTAATGAATTGAGCTGCAGTTCTGTGGAACCTCTATCATCTTGCAGTCTAAGTGACACTTCTCTTTTATTTCCTGTTGTTAGCCTGTTAAAAAAGTTGAACTTTAAATATGAAGTGATACCTAATGCCCAAGTAAAGCAAAACTATTTTTTTATGCAAGATAAATTTATGAATGCCTTTTACAAGTATTATCCAGAATATTTATGCTTTGATATTGTTTGTGAAATCCCTGAATTTGACTATAACTTAGTCTTATTTATTGGTGTTGATACAAATGGCCATTGTGAAATTGTGTTCATTGGTTTGATAAAATCTGGAAATTTACAAGGACTTAGTTGGCTTTGCGAAGCCTTTAAGAAACATAATCCTCTTTGGAGTAAAATAGAATTTATAACTTCCAATCAAAGAATTGACAGAGAAATTCTTAAGAAGGCTTTTCCTGATAAACTAATTTTTATTTCATTCTTTCACTCAATGAAAGCTTTTAAAAAAGATCTTTCTAATCTTAATCCTGTCATCACTAATCAAGATATAAATAAAACACTACAAATTTTTGAGCAAATGATATTTGTATCTTCTGAATCAGGCTATATGGAGCTTTTGAAGCAGATGAAACAAATGCCCACTGATATATTTATTATGTTTAAAAAGAATTGGCATTTAAGAAAAGAGTTATGGGCGATTGGCTTGCATTTTGAGTCAAAAGTATTTTTAAAATCATTTAACAGCTATTTGTTCAACTTAAGAAGAAAACTAAAACCTTTCATAAGTTCACAAGAGTCACTGGAAAGTACTATTCAGAGTTTAAATCTAGCAATAGTTAAGTTCAGAAAAGAATGGTTTCAAAAGTTTACTTGCATGTTTCAATCTCCATTAGTTTCATATTGTTCGAAACAACGTGTCATACAAAAATATTCTAAGTATGTAACTCCTTATGCTACAGAACTTGTCAATGAACAGTTGAATTATTCCGAGAATATGAGAAATGTGCAAAAAATTGATCAATTCACATATAAGGTTAATTCAAATGAGACTGTTGTTTCTTTTAATACATGTTGTTGCAGTTTTTATACCTCAATGATGCTTCCATGCTGTCACATATTTGCTGTTCGAAATCATCTTTCACTTCCATTATTTGTCGACTCATTGAGATCATCTTGGGTAGCAACAAAATATGAAAGTGCATTTATGGATTTATATTCTATTTATATTTTAGATAAAGTTGGATGTGAAACTGTGGAGCAGAATGAAAGATTTAACCAGTCTATACGTTTAAGCCATGAAATGTGGAAATTACTATTACATTGTGATGAAGATGTTTCCCAAGAAAGATTAGAAATTTTCCACAATATTCTGAAGGCTTGGAAGAGTAGTTTCATTATTGGTGTTAAAGTTTCTGAAAAGCAAACTGATTCATCTTGTAGTAATGGTGAGGCCTTGGAAAACTTATCCACTGACTATTTTAAAGAAATGTATGGAATATCATTAAATGACATTTTAGATTCTGAGAATGATTTTTCTTCTGTTTCCCTTTGTTCTGAAAGTGCAAGTGATTTCTTGTAATTGTTATTATAACATGTGCTGTTTATTGAATTAAATTCGCAGCTAGATTTTGCCAAAGTATATTTAGAGTTGAGTGATCAATTTAAGCTTTATATTAAAATTTAAGACATTTAAAGCTTAAAAGAAGACATATAAACCTCTTTTTGGCTAGTGATTAAAATATCCATATTTAAAATATTATACATACAGTGGAACCTATTTAGAGGGGCAAAAATCATAGGGACCTATGAAAAATTTCATTAAAATCACAAATTGTACATAATTTATTGCTCTCTTGAAGGAGAATCTTATTTATTTTAATAAATTAATTGCTTCTGATTTCATTATAAATGGGTTGCACTGTATATATTATCAGATATGTCAAGTAAATATATTCTCAAATATTTTTTGCAAAATAAATTCATTAGTTAATCTTTACTGTATACTGTGACAAATCTGATACACCTTGCAGTAATCTGATGATAGAATGACTGCAGTAATCTGTTGATAGAATGACTGCAGCAATCTTTAGAATTATCTTCAATGTTGATAACATTAACAATAGTAATACCTTTTCTAAATAATAATAAAACTGAATTTTATAATATAAAATCAGGCCAAAATAACAAAAGTTTCAAATTGCAAAAGTTTGTTCTAAATAATTTTTCAAATAAAGAAAACCATTAGCATACGGAAGATCAGTCTTGCAAAATTGCCAACAATTACAGACTTTGTAATTTTTACGTATTTCTGAACAAAATTACGGACTATGAAGAATACTTGTAAAATTATGGAAAACACCTATTATTTTTCTTTCTTTTCTATCCATGTCCATTGTGTAATTATTGCACATTACATTGACAAAACTTGCTTATTTTAATTTATTATTCATGTTAATTTTTTAATTATTTTCACACATTTAGCACAATTGCAAAATTTAGTAAATTCTCCTCTAGTCCTGGGAGTCCACAAATATCCTTTTCCATCCACCTCCATCCTTTAAATATTAATCATTAGATTGACTAAACTATCCTATTTTCATATTTTGGTTAGTTTAATTATTTTTACAAAAATTGTACAACTACACAATTCAATTTGCCCAGAGAAATTTAACAATTTATCCCGAAGAATTTAATATCATCTAGGGATGAAAGCAATATTATTTGTTACCTATAATAATGCTGTGACGGAATGTATATTCTGTATTGTTAGAAAATATGGGGCTGAATTTAGGCTGAATTTGAGTGCAAACACATTAAATTTTTTATTACTTCCAAAAATGTCAAATGTTCTTTAGTTCATGTTTTAGGAATAAATTATCAAAGTCTGAGCTAAAGTAGGCTAGAAAAACATAAACAACTAAATTTAGCTTAAGCAAAACATATTTTGTTTTCTTAATGATTTTGAAATTTCTTTTTTGTCTAGTAATGAAGATGGACTATGTATTTATATTATGTTTTTTTGTTTAGTTATAATGTTAATTTAATGTGAACATTTTATGTCATGTCATTGCATATAAAAAATATATAAAGAATTTGAAATGTTTGATCAAATATTATTCTGATTATTAATGCAAATGATTTTTTATTGATAATTGAACCATATGCATCATTACTGAAAGATTTTCTGGTTAGATTACTGAAACTATAACTGAGAGGTTGGCATCTCTGGCCTTGAAATTACTGCAGTCATCATACCTATCACTATTTTAACCAGAACTACATCAAATGAACCATAGTGTATGGTGAAGATTTATCAATTAATCTTATTTCAAATATTAATAATTCTTATTATTTCAACTTAAGACTGGTTGTAATTAAAGGAATGTTAAAATTTTATTAATATTTAGAATCTTTCAAGTGTACTGTATTTGATTTGTTTTTTGTATTTTCACCAGTTATTAGTATTTTTTTATATTATATAGTAATTTAACATTCACCTTTGTTTTCTAGAAATTTTTTATATTGAACTGAAGACTTGTTTAATTGAAATAAATATTACACATGCTGACTGGAAAATTCTTTAATTACACTATCTCAAATATTTATTGATCAGGTAATTGTTATTACATGCATGCTTTACCTGTATTTTCCAAACTGTGAAGAACAAATGAATCTGTCAAACATTTTTGAAAAATTATTTTAACATAGTCAACAGTGACTCTAGTTTATTTACATTTATCACTTGTAGTCATCTATTCATTGTATGGCTTATACACTAGTTTATTAGCATGCTTAATCTTGTTTTGCATTTCAATAGTCAGTCAGTTTTAGAGTTAAATGAAAGTGCATCTCGGCATTTAATTGACTATGGCAAAAATTTCTATTTTGTTTTTGAAAGTTCTTATTAAATGGTCCTTTTGTATTTTTTAAACTACTATTTGTTTTGCTTTCTTAAAAAGTTCAATGCTGGTTCTAAATGAACTCAAGTTTAATGGTCTGGACGGTCTAGCTCAGACTAGGCCATGTGTGATAAGAAAAGAAACTACTATTGGATATGCTAATGTCAAAACTCATACTTTAATGAATATATTTTAAAACACAAAATTTGATTTTAGAATTCTGGATCAAACTCAATAAAAATGGCAGGAAACATTGAGGTTTACAGAATTTAAATTATGACCCCCTAATAATCTTTTGTTTTATTGATTTTTGCTATTGCTTTATTTGCTTTTGTTATGTTTAATTACATCACAATTGGGTTTGTAAAAATGCCGAATATCAGTTACTCAAATTCCATGAAAATCTATATACATATATGCAGGGCTCAACAAATTATTTCTCCCCAATCTAGGAGCCATACCAAAAAGTTAGGTGCCAGCTTTTAATTTTATGGTATGTATGGTATTTTGCCTTTTGACAACATTTGTTATAAAGAACTTATGATAAATCGTTACACTGGTATAACTACAGATAGAAGTTAACACTAACCCTTAAATATTTAATTTTGATTATTTCAAATTTAAATTTATAAGGAAAGCGAAAACATATGATTATTAACATAATATAAAAATATTCAATTTTTAAGCATTATTTTTGCGTTAGCAGTTTTACTGTGCACATATGAAGTCATATTGCACTTTATACTGATTATATACAGGTCTTTTAGTTTTGAAGCAAAGTACTATTCATCCAGTTTTTGAAGAATTAAAATCTTTCAGATAGACATTCATATTGATCATCATTAAATTATTTAGACTTTCAATTTCCATTGATGATTGGAATTTCGTTTTTATTGGGATCATAAGACTGAAGCCTCTTTCACAACATACTGTAGAAACATGTAACACCGATAGTGATACAATCTATGATAATAGAATGAAGATATCTTTGCCATCAGTAACAGAAAATCTAAATATTGTGCGGACATAAAATTTGGTACACAGGGCCTAAGACTATATGCCTTGATGTTAGTTTTTGCAATCCGAATTAGTTTTTAGTTATTTTATTTTTTAGTATGATTTTCACACAAATGCATTTCTTAGTGATCACAAATATTATTTCAGAGTTTCCATTTTAACACCAATAAAAAGATCAAAAAATTCTTTTTCAAACCAACTTTAAACGGAATCCATACAATTAATAGTTGACTTTTTGTGAATTTATAAAAAATATATATATTTCACTTGTTGAACATATCAGGCCACCGGGCCAGGATATTCCCACAGAGTTTCTATCTTAACATCATCGGTGCAGTGTTTTGTCATAAGTAGGGTTATATGTTAAAATGTTCTTTGGTTTTCAAGAATTCTTTGAGTTCCGGTGTAATTGTAATCAAAGGTTTGCATCTTAAATTCAGGGCAATGCAGAATACATTTTCTAAAATGTTCCCACATTTCCTA
Source organism: Amaurobius ferox (assembly GCA_951213105.1). Lineage (NCBI taxonomy): Eukaryota > Metazoa > Arthropoda > Arachnida > Araneae > Amaurobiidae > Amaurobius > Amaurobius ferox. The sequence goes on along the minus strand of OX578133.1, from coordinate 65,657,679 downwards.
GGATTTAAAATGCAAATCTCTGATAAAAACTATACTAGAACTCTCATTGAATTCACAAAAACCAGAGAATATTTTAATAATACACTTGCTTATAAACAGAAATAAAATTAAATAACTGTTATGTCAGTGCACACACATCTATGCCATGACTGCTTATCTTAAATCCCAGGCAACACCAGATACATTTTTAGTTGATAATAACAATCCTATAATAGGAAAATTTTCTCATTGTTCAGAGTTAAAAGTTCATATAATTAATGTTATTTTTCTAATTTCTGCCTGATATACGTAGAACAAAGAAACTCATTCAATGTAACTGCTTTGTTAAGTTTTATCTGGCAAATTATGCTTTATTTTTAATATATTTTATAAATTAACAAAAGCATAAATTTATAAGAAACTACAATTGGTAAATAAGTGCATTTCAAAGCATGTGCAAAAGATTTGCAAACTGGTGATGTTTGCATCCCTGTTGTGATTGCGAAAGCCTCTTCCCCAAATACTTTTCTAATGGTACATTGTGCATATGGCATGACTCACTCATGTTGTAGGTGAAGTGATGGGGCGAGTGGCTGGTTTCGAATGGGGAGATAACTGTTCATTGTTTTCCCACATGAAATGAGACACTGTGAAACTGATTCCCACTGCAGATAGGGTAGTGTAAAGCTCTCAACTGGAAAAATCTATTTTCTCTAATCGACAATTTTTTTCACCAATCTGTCATTTAATCGCCAGCAGTAAATTTTTATGCTCCACGGTGACCTGACACCCAGGATGTGTGGAGTCCAATATATATATATATATATATATAACTTAGGATTTTTGAGTTGCAACTTCTCATTATTCTATCATTGGATTTTCAAACTATTATTTTATATATATATATAATAATAGTTTGAAAATTCAATGATAGAATAGAGAAGTTGCAACTCAAAAATCCTGACTTTAAAAAATGCCTACATAATAAAAAGTATTAAATAGAGAATCATCAATCAAATGGGAAAAAAAAATGCAGATTTCTAGTCATCAAGCTAAAAATATTCAGCAAATATCAATGAAATGTAATCAATAATTTAAAAACAAATAATATCCAAGCATTAATGCTATACATGTGGATAAGTTCTAAGCCTAAAAAAAAATGAGTCGTTCATTTTGAAAAAACTCATTGTCAGGTCAAAGTATTTAATCAAAATGAACACAATGTGTGTTTCTGATAGTAGAGATAGATAATATATATATAAACTCTAATAACTTGGACAACACACATAAAGATAGAAAAATTATAAAGGAAACTAGAATACCTGGAAGAAAAAAAACCCTGCAAATGTTCTAACCATTGGAGTCCAAAATGAAGAGACCAGTGTTGCCAATCGCAAAGTTTAAAAGTAGAGATCCACTGTTGCCAATTGTGTGAAACAAATAACATTAATGCGAAAAGGCAATAAAAAGTGATATTCTACAGTAAGAGCTATAAAATAGTAAGGCGTATAATCAAAAACAGTGAGGCTAATATTTAAGGGGATGTAAATACAATGTAATGTTAAATCAAGAGAATGTTGATGTCTGGCCAATATAAGATACAAAGAAGAAAATTCATGAATATTCAGCTAATCCAAACTTTTTAACAATACCATTAACTAAATATGCTGGATATTTATATAATTTGCTGGTAATTTTTAGATTATCAGATAAAAAATTTCATGCTATGCATATAAATAATCTATAAATTTTAAAAAGTTGATTAAGGATAATATTTCTAAATAATTGAATCATGTTTCACGAATTAAATGATAATACTTTATTAATGTTGAAATTAAAATAGTCTTTTTTATCATAAATTAGTAACTATTCCATTAGTAGGTTCAATAACTGGATTTAAATCTAAAAAATTAATATTACTAATAGCTTCATTAGGAATTAATTCCAAATTGTCTGGATAGAAATCTATATCTATGACATAATTTTCAGTATATACTAAACAAATCAGATCATTAACATATCTAAGTTTTATAATCTATTGAAGTAAAAGACTGTTCATAATGATAAAGGTATCAAATTAGCTAAACATACTGCTACTGCAACCACCTTATGGAACCCCTGAGACTTGTAAATATAATTTATTTCTTTGAAAAATATAATTATTGAAAAAAAAAGTGAAGTTTAGGAAAATTGATAAAAATGGTTTGAGTAGATTGATTAGTAATATAAGCATTATATAGAGCTAAAATTACAACATATACACTGCTTCACAAATTGGAATGTAGCACAACATTAAGTGGGGGTGGAAGCCCAGCAGGATAAAATATTATTGCCACACTGTTTGGACATTAGAATAAAGATCATTTATTGTTCTGGAAAATATAGAAGGTTTTGAAACATCTGAAAGGAAAAAAGTGTTCATTTGATGCTGTGTAGAGAGAAATGGAGAAATGCATATGAACGACAGCAGGCACCTTTGAGAAAGGTGTCGGTATAGGATATGTCCACCGTGGAGTGTGATGCAACATGCCACACGTTGTGTCATGCTTTGTACAATATTACCCAGCAGCTGTTGAGGCAAGTTATCTCACTCCTCTCAGTGCACCGATGAGGGTGTTCTTGTTTGTTGGAGGATACTTTCTACCAGTAAGTTGCCTCCCCAAAGCATCCTAAACATTTTCAATGGAGTTTAGATCTGGAGAACGTGCTGGCCATATGAGGCATTGAATACCCTCGCTGACTAGACAATTCTAAACAGTGAGTGTTCAATGACATGGTGTATGTTGTCCATGAAAATAAATTTATCACCGACAGTACCACGGAAAAGGCAAACATGAGGCAGTAGAACTTCATCAATGTATCGTTAGCTAGTCCCAGTTGCAGCCACATGTAGGGGTGTGCGACCATTGATCATGATGCCGGTTCATACCATGATACTGCATGTCTGATATCAGTCCCTTTCCTGGATATTTTCTGGACGATAAGCAGTACCACTCTCATGCCAGATCAGTTGGTGTCTATAATCCGATGACGGACTGAACCTACTCTCATCTGGGAATAGTAAGCAAGCCCAGTCCTGTTCGGTCAAATTGCGATGCTCATGACACCATTGCAAATGGGCAGTATAGTGCAGTCTGGGCAATGAGATATGCACAACAGGTCTGGGGGCATATAGTCCTCCCAAATGTCTGACTACAGTTTTTTGGAAGATCCACTGTCCTGTGGTAGCAAGAAACTGGTTTGCCACCTGCTGAGTTGTGGTGCGCCAGTTCCTTTTTGCTGATGGGACAATATACCTGTCTCCTGCAGACATCGTACTTCTAACACAGCCTCTCCCGTGATGCTTGCTATACATTCCAGTTGTTTTAAATGTTTGCCACAGTCGTGAAACTGCTGTGGGCGATGTCGAACTCCCTAGCAACATCTGTTATTTTTTGCCCTTTGATCTTTCCAATAATACGGCCACACAAAATCATCTAAGTGATATCGGGAAGACATACTGAAAATTTCAAGTTCATCAATTAAATCTTTCTCATAAAACTTTCACTTGGAACAACTGTCCACATGTGTCAAATCCTTTAAATCTCTTATCAGTGCTATCATGTGACGAACAGGCATGGAAATGAAAAATTTGAATACTCACACCTCTTCTTACTGTATCCCACACTTATTCTAATTTTCCACATTTTGCTTCCTTTCATTTTGTGGTTGCTATGGATGATAGTGTCATCCGTCCTTAGCAATTGTCTAGCAGTGTATATCCGAGATCTTAATATTATTGAAAAGATCTTTAAAGTCAAAAGTTTGAAATCTTATTAGATTTAAATAATTTAGTAGTAATTTACTCACTGTAGTAGAGTAAGTATTATGACCACTAGTAACTGTTCTAAATTTAATAGGATTTTTATGAAATTTAGGAATAAGCACTATATATGGAAATTTATAATTGATATTTAAATCGCTCTGCATATTGATAATTTTCAGTTTGATACTATTAATAGAATGTGAATCTAGTTTAAATAGACTATTATTCTTTAAATAATCTTACAGAAATTGTATATAGAATTTTTTACAGATAATAGCATAATTATTAGAGGCTTTATCAACATAAGTAATAACAAAAGATCTTTGTAAATCATTAATGGAGTGTTTTATATTATGAATATTATAAATAGATCTAGACAATTTAATACTATACAAATAGTGTTTTTAATAAATTTTAATAAAGTAAATTTCTACATATTAAATGCCTCTAAAGGCAGAGCATGTCTCAAAGCTAATTTATAAATATATTTATCAAGGTCAAAATTTATTGACTAAAACTTTAAAAGAATTATTACAAGATGGTATCCTGAATTTAGTGCCAATGACACAATAGTATGTTGTCTTATATATATATATATAATAATAAAAGTTATATATATATATACATATAACTTTCATTTGTTCACTTGGTCAACTTCTGAGGTGACTCAAAATTCTCATATCTAGGAAAAAATTTCAATTTTTTACTCTGAACATTTAAAAACAACTCCAAAATAGACACTAAAATTTCAATAAATATCCACATTTTGTTCATAGTTTCATGAGTACTCAAAATGGAGTATAAAAAAAATTACATTGTTTGCAGAACATATCGGCAATATATAAATTGGTATAATTGTGCTGAGACTAGGGGTGTTCCAATACAAAGAATCGGTTTACAGAATGATTATAATGGTAATATTTTTAGAATGGTATGGAGATCTTTAACTCTTGATACATAAATGAAATCCCTTTATGAAACTGAATGAGTCAGATACAAGCAAGCCACAAGGGACATAAACAAAACAAAATCATTCCTAGTTAGATACAAGTATATAATATAGATACTGTACTTAGTGTTTCCAGTTGAAGTTGTCAGATTGGGCGACATATCATTAATCGAGCTACATTTGAACCTTATGATGACTATTTGAAACATAAAATAATAAAAAGATTAATTCTAATTAAAAGAAAATAATGCTGCGGTTCAACCCCGTGTCTTGAAGTACCTGTGTACTAAATTTGATGGTCAAGTTGATGCTTAGATTTCCCTCTATAGCCTGCACTCACAGACACACACATAGGCATCTTTTATTATATAAGAAGGCCAAAGGTGACTTGTAAAAGTGCATACAAGGGCTATTTTTCAGGTATGCCTGGAGGGGGTTGTTGAGACCCAGACCGTCTGACCTACCAGAAAGGTGTAAGGTAACTATTTGGAGGGCCGGGAAGTGCCACCCAATTTAGACCAGAACCCAGTGGGGGAGGCAACCACAGGGACTGTACCCTCCTTCCCCTACCACCAATCTCTCTGGACTTACGGACCCACATGTTTAACGCGATCGTACTCCGTGTGAACACGGCGACAGTTTTGGCAGTGGCAGAAATCGAACCCGGGCCTACCGAGTGCAATTCCCAACCACTGGGCTACTGCGCCCTAGCCTGGAGGGGGGTGATTTTATTCACCATATCTAGTTCATATTTGATTAAATCTATTACATTGGATATGAATAGCCGTTGTACAAAAGTTAAAATAGAATTTAATATTCAGCTTCGTTATCCTATTATTTTCTTTAATTATTTTACTTGCATCTTTCCCCATAAAATGCGCTTTGCATTAGTCAAATCAAAAGTAGAAAAGAAAAAAGCAAAGCATCTTTTATAACCTCTTCTGAAAAAAAATAAAGAGTAGAAAGAGAGATGGAAAGATTATTGCACTCCCCCATCTGCCCAATAAATTGCAATTTTTTTTTCTTTACAAAAATTTGGTCATTTATTTTTTTATTTGGTGTTAAATTTCTTTAGGAATTTTTGCTCTAAAACCAATATTTCCAGGTATAATTATTTGGACTGGGATTCCCTTGTGTTCCTCATTTATGAAAACATAGTTTTTGCCATGTGTTTGCAATGAATCAGCAGTCAAAACAGAGTGAGAGCGAGAATTTGTGCTTATGATAGGCAATAATTGCATTTTGCGTTTCTGGTAATAATGGGGATTAAGGTGGTTGAGTCTGGGATTAATATATTTTTCACCTCAATGTAAAACTTATTTCCTAGTTAATACTTTTTGTTAGTTACTTTCTCATATAAAAGAATATAGTATAGAGAAAGTACTGTTTTCAAGAAAATTTTCAATTTCGAGATTTTCATACCAATATGTTTCAGAAGATTCCTGAACATGTTTTGATTATTTTTAATGTGATGTTCACCTGTCTGCCTGTGATCGATTTCTCATGTACATGATAGCTGCCACAATATTAATGGATTTTGACGAAACTTTATATTCGACTATGTTGGAAAATCTAGAACTAGATATAATTTTTTTTTTATATTCGAGCAAAAACTTCAAAATTTATACAAAATCTGATATATTCATGCATAAAAGGGTTATTTATAGCTCAATCGTCATGAAACTTTTTATTTCAATCATTGCAAAAAATAGACACAATGCAGCTTTTGTGTTCATGATGTCATTAACCCCATCAGTGGGGGTTACCCCATTCAAGATACTAGTAAGAGTGGTAAGAATAATCCTGGATAGCTCAAGTGATCGAGCATTGTCTGTAAAGTGGAAAGTTCTCAGAGAGGTGGCTCATAGTTGGTTTGTATCCATGCCAGAACAGGGGTTCTTTTATTTAAAAATAATTCCTTGCATACTTAAATACTTTAGTGAATAATAACTGATTTTTCAAATAGTATAGCATACCCCACGGTCTGCTATGGTATGTTTAGTTAATTGCATAAATTACATCATTTTATTGGGATTGGATTGGAGACACAGGCTCGTGAGTTGGGACCAGTACCTCTGACAATGTTTGGGCCCTATGCAGTAAATGTGCTGCCTACTATCCCATATTTTACAAATCATTGACATTTTTCTCTAAACTGTGTATGTGGCTTGGAGCCTCAAGCCTCCCGGCCATGTATGCAAAGCATTCTTTTGCTTCAGTTGACGTACATAACCTTTCTTTTCAGTGTTTGGCCTTAGCAATTTTTCATTGAACCATTGTTTAACCATGGTGGTAGATGATAATTTTTTGAAAGGTTGCCTGGAATGTTTCCCACTACAAAAGTCTTCTGCTGCGCCTGGAACAGCCCAGTGGTTAGTACGTAAGAATTGCACTCAGATGGCCTGAGTTTGATTCCCGACTCTGCTCATTTTGTCCCCTGTGTTCACATGGACTATGGATACGTTAAATATGTGAGTCTGTAAGTCCTTCTGAGAGGTTGGTGGTAGGGGAAGGAGAGCACAGTCTCTGTGGATGCCACTTCACTGAGTTCTGGTCTAAATTGGGTGATACTTCCCCAGCTGTCCAAACAGATGCTTTACACCTTCAGATAAGTTGGACAGTCTGGGTTGAAGAAGTGTCTTCTGCCAAAAGTGCAAATAAGATTATTAAATGGTGTTTACTATAATTCATCAGCACTAATATAACTAGCAATGCCTAAATGTGTTTCTTTAGAAGTACAATAGATAGAAAAGTTTTGATTAAGGTATGGCTTTTATTCATGTATTTCTATTCTCTTTTATCCGTGATTACAATCCGAAAGTTTGTATTTTATATGATTTTTTCCTATTCCCTGTACAACAAGTCTTTTACATTGTTCAAATTAATATAAATTATTTATTATTTCAGGATCTTTCTTGTACTATGATTTTCAGAAGACCATATAAAATATTTATTAATATCTATATCATAAATGCTTTCGGTTTTTAATATTTACGAAGGTGGCTAGTTATAAATTATGGCTGAAATAAGTTTTGTATATAATTTTACAGCAATTATAAATTTATTATACATTATAATAGCAATCTAATTGGTATCTGTATCGAATCATATCAGTTCTTCAGTAATCCAATTGTATCGGATCTTTTTTGTTTCGTGACATTCCTAGCTGAGACTGTTGAAATTAAGATTTAAATTATGTCTGTCGGTAGATTTTAATGTAGAATGTAAAGTCTCTGCAAGTGATGGGTTTTGTGATTTGGGGGTAGAAGGTCTTATTATACCCATTGCACCGATGTACATGGATTGCATGCAATTTTCACAATTATTTATATGAATAAAATTTATTTTGTTATTTTATATAACTACCCTGCTTTAACTCACGGGCAATGCTTTGTATATTTCTAGTATTACAATAAGGTACATTTGTTGATTTTTGCACTAAAAGTATATTTTCTGGTTGCAAAAGTATATTTGTCATCAAACTACATTATTTTTTTTACAAGCAGGTCAAATATAATATTGTGGCTAACTAGTTTTTGATAGTGTACTGAAAAGAAATATTACATGACTGGCATAAGTAAATGTCACAATCCACCCCCCCCCCCCCCACACACACCAAGGTATTTAGAAAGAAGGTAGGTCAAACAGCGCAGGAGAATGCCATTGGTCCCCGCTCCGTGATGTCATATCGGGACTGAAGGGAATTTCTTCAATAGTTTCTATGCGTTTCTGAGCTCTGGTACGCTTTTCAAATGATTGCCAATTTCAATTATTATTGAACTTTTAGAAAATAATTTTATATTATAACAGATTTATGAATAATTTTAGCCTATGTTTTAATGAATTATCATAAACTTGCATGTTTAAGATACAATAAACGCGATTGCTCTATTTGGAAATGATAAAACAAAAATAATTAATAATTAATTAAAAAAAACTTAAATAGAAATTCCTTCTCCGTAATTGGAATTGATTGAACAATAATTGTAAAATAGAGCATAACGGTATTACCGTGTATTTCTTATTTTCAATGAAATACAGGGTTTAATACTAAAATAATGTATTTAATATATAAATATCTGCTGTCACTTTCTGAATTTACCGGGTTCACATTCTATTAGAACATAATAATATCACCCCACTAGCTTAATGAAAAGCACTCTATACGGCTATCGACTCATTATAACTTTTGTTATACGGCTAATTTTAACTCTTGTCTAATATTAATTTTGTAACTAATCTGTCATATGAATCACTGGTGAAGCTTGAGTATTTTTATAAATTACATCTAATATGAGAACAAAATTTTCTGGCATTCGATTTAATAGCAAGAAAATTTGTGATTAATTAGTGAAATGAATCCCATCACATATATTGCATTACAATAAAAGTTTTATTACTTTCCTTATATACATAGTATAATGTATAAGGAAAGTATTGTGATGGTGTCGAAAATTCGAATTCGAGTTTTCGACGGGAGAGCACGTTTCAAGCATCCCTGATCACGAATCGAATACTTTTGAGGTGATGTCTGTACGTGTGTGTGTGTCAGTAAGTCTGTGGAAACGATATCTCACGAACAAATGAAGCAATTCGAATTAAATTTGGTATAGAAATTGCAATCCATGAATACTGGATGCATATTGTTTTTAAACACAATCGAATGTTCAGATCCTCCTAAATTTTCGAGTGATATTTTGAAAAAATCATCAAAAAATCGAAACAATAAATAAAGTTACGCAAATCTACATTTATTATGTGATTTTCCCTTAGAAAACGATTGACATAAACTTTGAGGTGTAAACCCTAGCATGTACCGTTCTCGAGATATTGCACATTTTTCAAATAAATTTATCACCCCCCCCCCCCTCCCAAAAAAATGTTAACTCTTGAGAAACATGTTCACTTTCCATATGTAATATCATGCGATAAATTGGGTGACATCATTCTCGTGGATCTAGATCGTTCCATTCCTGAGAAAAGATACTAATTGAGTAATACTTTTCTATTTGAACGCCAACAGTTATTTATTTGTTATAAGAATAACATATTTCTCCGTCCGTAACGCTTGGTGAAATTTTGGAGACGAATTTGGCGGAATGTCGCCAACTTGGCGACTTTTTTAAATCTTGCCAAATTAACTAAAATCTCGCCAAATGGATAAAACCGACGCTAAATCAATGAAAATGACGATTAATTGATGAAAATTCAATATCTTGGAAAGAATACAAGTATCTACTATAAGAATAACCTATTTTTTTACTGTAAAAGAAGTAAATTCATTGCATTATATAAGGAAAGTCATGTGCTGCCCACATCAGATTCTTTTTGCATTTATGATTGGCTTTCTTTTTTAGGAATCTAGTTTTTAACACTTTACAACAAAATTGAAAAGTGTTTATGACTTTGTTCATTCTGTCTGTCTGTCTGTCCGTTAGCACGATAACTGCCGTAAAAATGACTTAATCAAAATGAAATTTTAGTATGTTGTTCAGACGGTCTGTAGGACCTATGGGAATATAAATGAATAAGATCACCCAATTAGTTTTGGATTGAACCCGGGTTGAAAAAATGAAATACATTGAGCCCTATGGGACCTAATTTTTCAAACATTTTTTAAGCGGATTTAAAATTCACAAATTGCTTCTAAAATTTTAGGTAATATTCAAATTGTTCCATAAAATATATAAAAAAAAATTCAGCGAAATATATTGTGTAGTTTTTTAAATAAAAATTAAAATAATAATTACACCTCTTATATGAAACAATTACGTGACCATGATATGAAACGATCACATGACCCACTTCAAAATGATATATGGCATCCATCTTGTTTCAAAATCTTGATTTTTTTAAGTTCTTTTTAATTCATATTGAGTGTTGTATCCGTCCTAAAACTACTTTATTTTTGCTTAAATTCTGTGCATCTACATATTTAAACAACGCAAATACAATATATTTCAGTTTGAATGATTATCCAAATTTGATTATTTCTGAAACGAAGCCTATTTTTCACTTATGTAAAATGTAAACAGCAAAATATGTAGAATGAGTTGTATTAGAATTGCTGTATTTCTTTAAAACAAAATAATTTAGTCCATGGAGTCTGCATGGCTGATATGAATGAAATATTAATTGATTTTATGAAGAGAAGAACGATTTTTTTCGATGAAGTTTTAAGCATAGAGTTTTATTACTTGTAGCTCCATGGTCTTAATTTTTAAATAAAAGAAATTATTATAGTATTGTGATGAATGAAATGAATGGGAGAAAGTTATGAATGAAATCCTGTTTTTACAGAGAGATCCAGGCGTGTTATTTTTTCTAAGACGTCATTTGAATTAATTTCAGTTGTTTTCGATGAAGTTTTCAAATATAATAAATTATCGTAGTATTATGATAGTTTTGAAAATATTACCGTGGGATGTATCACATTTAAGAGATATTTAAACCAGGCAATTTATATTTCAATGCCGTCATTTGAATGAAATTCATTTTTTTCAATAAAGGTTTAAGTTTTCAAATATAATAAATTAATGTAGTATTGTGATAAGTTTTAAAATATTACCAAGGAATGTATTGCATTTTCGACTTTTTTAAATAAAATTGCATTTAAGTTGGAAAGTGTAAATCAATGCTTTAAGCATGATTGATCTTTCTTGTTTAAAAGGTGACGTTACTACATTTTTAACATGTATAATTTTAATTTATATCTGCAATTAATTCATTAGTCCTGTTTTGGTATTTATGTTTTGTTTTGTAAAATAAAATATATTCAACTATTATTATTGTAACTTTTAAAGACAAGTTTTTAAAAGAGTTGTGTTACACGAGCGTATACTAAAGTGAAAATTGTTTCGTAGGGAAAATATTTAGATATTGCTACTGTTCATGTAGATTCTAAAGCGAACTGCAATAAATTTGTATTATTCCCGTATATCGATTTGTGGGCGCTTTAAAATTCTGCAGAACCAATAGTGGAATTCTTTGAGACTGAAGATCCCAGTGACTATTTAAATCAAAAAGTATGATGTGGCAGCACACAACTAGCCCTATATAATGAAATTAATTTAACTTTTTTACAGTGAAAAAATGATGTATAAGATCCACGGCACCGGTTTTTTAATACAGGATAGTACATTTGACATTTTTCCGGATCACAGCTATTTCGCAAAACCCAATTCACTTATATTTCACACAACTCTAAATTGGCAATTATCAATATTGATGGCATCAGCAATAAGCAATGGACTCTTATATATTTTAATATTTTAAGAATTAATCCATTAATTTGGCGTCATTTTTGCAATTTTTACGACAATGGCGATATTTCGCCAAATTGGGACCAATTTCGCCAAATTTATCACCAAGTGTCAAAAACAGACGAAGTGAACAGCATTTCTTACATATAAATGACTGCTGCTGAATTGTTATACGTCAAAATGCAAAACTATTACTCAAAGTATTTTCTCTCGCGAATGGAACGAATTAGATTCCCGAGAATGATGTTACCAACTTTATCGCATATTATTATATATGTAAATGGAACAATTTCACAATAATTTATACTTTTTAATTTTATTGGATTTTTTTGATAAATTTATTTGAAACATGTGCAATATCTTGAGAACGATTCCTGCTAGAGTTTTAAAGTTTGTGTCATTCGTTTTCTAATGAAAAATTATATAGGAAATGATCCTTTGTGTAACATTATGAAAAGTTCTAATTTTTAAATGATTCTTTCAAAATTTCATTCGAAAATTTGTGGGTGTTCTAAACATACAATTGCGTTTAAAATCAATAGGGTTCCAGTATTCGCTAATTTTAATATTTGCACCAAATTTCGTTCGAAACGTTCCGTTCTTTCGGGAGATATCGCACAGACTCACACACGCAAACATCACCTCAAAAACTTTCGATTCGAGTTCAATTCAGGTAAAATTGAAACTTGCTTTTTCGTCGAAAATTTGAATTCGAATTTTCACAATATTTCTCAATGCATTATACTATGTATATAGAGAAAATGATGACTACATCACCTTTTTTTTTCCTACCAGAATTTCATTTTTAAAAGCTGAATTAATCATGGAATGGAAAATGCCTTGAGCATATTATAGTACGATTAAAAGTAATTTTTCCTTTCAACTTTTAATTAGCCATTCATTTTGTAACTTTGGAGCTTTCGCAAGCTTACATCCACTACTTTGTTTTTCTTCATATAGCTATAACAGTAGTACCGTATAATTCATCATTGCTCCATCGATATTATAACTGTTATAAAAACTAATTAATTACTTGAAAATAATTGCAGCTCAATTAATTTTTCAAAGATAATAATATATATTATTGCTGTATATTCAATCAAAGCTCTTAGACTAAAGCAATACTAATAAAGAACAGAATTATTTGACAAAGCCTACAATTTCCATAGAATCCTCATATCTACCTCTCTGCTTGTCCCGTTGTGACGCTAAAAAAGTCAAGACTCCTCCCACCCCTAAAAGCGGCTTTCGTGCGTTTGATGTTTGACCACCCCTGCACACACACACACACTACTACCAAAAAATGTTTTACTGTCTTGGAAGCAAAAATGCTAAACATATTAAATAAAAACAAAAAATAAATCAACAAATATAAATACTTGCATATTTTTTTTAAAACTGTTTAATATAAAATAAATACTCTTAAACCTTCTTTCTTTTTGTTTGTTTGTTTTGGCATTACTTTAAATGATTTAATATTGGTAAAATTCCCAATTTAACTCCCTAATGATACAGTCACTTAAGTAAATTCAGTTTCCAGTGTATAATAAATTATAGAACTAAGAAAGCAATGTGTAGCAGCCTTAAAGTTTTTATATACACCATGTTAATCGCCTATTATTACTCAGAAATGTAACAAATTAATGATCTTAACTCAAAGTACAAAGTAAACTTAGCCATCAGCACATTATACCGGGTGGTCAGAATTAAAGCACCCCTACTCTGAGCTCTCTATACATCGAACTACTCAGTGTAAAGGCTTCAAAATTGTTGAACCTACTATTCAAGACATGGGGAAAGGGATTACGCGAAAAAAAATTAATTCCAGAAACACCGATAGGTGGCGCTGTACAACAGAAAATATGCTGAAAAGACACAAAATAATCACAAAAAAACAAACACATGCGATATGGAATTGTTCCTTTTTAATTTCTTTTGCTGATATGGAAAAAAAGAAGATAAAAAAGTGAAGAAACTTAAACTGTCATTGTAGCTGCAATTTCGCACTATAAGCACAAAAATTTGTATAAACCCTTGGTTTGCAGCTACTTTGTTCTGGGCATAAAACTGGGAAATTTTCATTCTTATTAGCGATGGCTGTCACACTGCCAGAACGCGCTTTGCTTGTGAAGCTGTTTTATGAAAACAAAGGACATGCTGCAGCTGCACTTCGAGAGTTTCGTCGACTTAAGAATTTACACAAAGGACCATTACTTCCACAAGCTCTCAGGAGAATGATCGCTCGATTCGAGAAAACTGGACATCTTGGAATTCAGCCGGGTCGAGGACGCAAATCGACTCGTTCAGATGTCGTTGACGATGTTGCCACCCCTATTGTTGAACAATCTATGGATAACGTTATAGGCTGTAGTAGTGCATGTGGAGTGTCACGACACTTGGTGTTCCCTACAGCACAGTGCGGAATGTACTGAGAAACATAGTGCATTTTTTCCCGTACAAAATTTGTCACAATCACCACTTGCTGACCATGGACAGGGAGAAGTGACTGACCTTTGTATTGACATTTCTGGCTAGAGTTGAAGTGGATGCATCATGGCCATAGCAGATTCTATGGAGCGATGAAGCACATTTCCATCTAAGTGGAACAGTCAACACCCATAACTGTCACATTTGGGACATGGAAAACCCTCGTACCTTCCACAAGAGATTCCACTTCACTCACCCAAACTTAGTCTGGTGTGAATTCACAGCCACACTCATTCTTGGACCTTTCTTTTTCGAAGAGGCTACTCCCAATGGCCCTGTGACATGTACCGTGACGGCCAGGTGGTACAAAAACATGCTCGAAAATTTTGTTGTACCCCAACTGCAACAGCACCAATGTCTGGATTCAATTACCTTTATGTGCAAGATGGAGCTCCTCCACACATTAGACTCTTTCTCCCGAACTTCCATTTAGCTGCTCATGTTTTCGGACGAGTCGGTCGTTCTGGGCTTTCGACACATTAGACTCTATGTACAGCAGTTTCTTCGACAACGCTTTACTAATGGTAGAGTAATTAGTCATGCGTTTCTGACAACCTGGCCATCTCGTTCTCCAGATCTTAATCCCTGTGATTTTTGGCTGTGGGGATACTTAAAAAGTCTTGTTTATCGAGGACGTCTGGTAACCTTGGCAGATTTGAAAGACAGTATCACTCTGCATGTGAGAAGCATCTCAATCGACCGATTACGATCCGCAGTTGAACAAGCTGTCCACAGACTGCAGATTTTACATCTTGAATAAGGGAACCATATTAAGAAGCATTCCCTACATCGATAAGGTCCTTGTGATATGAATGTTTTGTACGTTCGAATAAAATGTGTTACAAATGTGTATTTTGTGTCTTTTCAGCATATTTTCTGTTGTACAGCACCACCTATCGGTGTTTCTGGAACTAATTTTTTTTCGCGTAATCCCTTTCCCCATGTCTTGAATAGCATGTTCAACAATTTTGGAGCTTTTACACTGAGTAGTTCGATCTATAGAGAGCTCAGAGTAGGGGTGTTTTAATTCTGACCAACCGGTATATACCTAACTCTTGATTTATACAGTAGATTGGCTAAATATATGAATGATTAATTAAAGAAATTTAAAAAAATTTTTGTACGTCTTATAGGAAGTAAAATAAAGACCTTCTGTTGTGGATGTGTGCTTAATTTTTGCTATATGGATTATTGGCCAAATTGAGACTAATATTTGTATAATTTGTAATCAAGTTTGGAGCTGATTAACTGAATGTAATTTTAAAGCTGTCTGCTCAAGTAGACGACTATATGTGATTAAAAATGTCCCAAATTAAAAACTGAAAAATTAAAATACACTGTACATATTTATTCTTAAACCATGTTAAACCAAAATTGTACCATGAAACACAAAAATTTGTAGCATTTTATTTGACTATGAAAACTGAAATTGGGACAATTCAGTAAGTACCATGCAAATTGAGCTTTAGGTGTATTAGAGAATATTTGACAGAGTATATTACTATTTTGTTTTTAAACTGAGATCAGTTTATAATAAAACATTGTTTAACTGAAACATTTGTGTAGCTTATAATTGAAATTGTTGATTTTTATAAAACATTTATATTATGTTTATTAACTCTATTCATAATTCATAATTATTTTGTTTAGTTTGTGCTTATCAGAATGTTTGAGGCATATTTGTGTGAAATCACATTAAAAAGAAGAGTACATATTCAAATTTAACAGAATAATATATGCAATTTATAACAGGTTTTTATACATATAAATACTATAATGTACAGAACAAAATGTTTTGAATTTGTGTAAAATAATGATATAGTAAAATTTCTATTGTTAAACAAAACAAATAGTTTACTTAAGTGAATTTGAGAGATATTTCAATTTTTAAACGTACACGAACAAACACAACAGCTGAGAATAATAAATACTTTATACAAATTAAAATATGCAGCTGGCAACATTAGAATTTATCAATATTTTCTCTACACATAATTGTTTGTAATAGGGCAATGTTCAAACAAAGTGATCAGCTCTTTCAAAATATATTACACTCCATAATCACAACTTCTTTTAGTGAACAACAATCATTAATACACGTTCAGGAAGAAGTATGACTGGTCCAATAAATATAGCGCATATGATCATTGCTGTCTAATTTTGTTCAAGCTGGTTTGCTTAAAGAATGTTGTCTAATTTAAAATATTCTTAAAACATGCAACTATGAGTCAGCTTCAGGTAAAATATAAAATTGCAATGAAGATATCTTAGCTGCTGGGAACAGTATTAATATTAGGATAAGTAATCTATAGATTTTAATGACCACAAAACTATTTCTCATTCAATTTCTGACAGCAAATCCAGCTAATGTAATGCTACCTTTTTCCATGTTTACATGCATACCAAGTTTGTTCATTTCAAGTACCTCTTTAGTGATCTTTCCATGTTTAGCCGATGTCCCATCTGTTTCACACCTAGTCCCATCAAATCATTACTGTCCATATTCGCTAGTTTTGCCCCAGTAATACCAGCTTCTGAAAATCGTTGTTTATATTCTGGTAAAAACAAACTGTCTAACCAATCAGCTATGTCATTTGCTGTCCATTCTTGAAGTAGCTTGAAACGAAATTCTTTTTGTACAGATTTCAAACGTGATAGTTCATTTGTGGAACTGTCTCGTAGTAGTGTGTGCTCAGAAGGTATATTTGAAGGAATATGCCTGAGGCCACTTGTGCATGGTAAATGTAAATTTATGCTACCCCCACTACTCCCTAGACTGCATTTTTTATCCCCTCTTACCATCTGCATAATATTTGAAGATTTACTACTAAATGATGCTAAAAAGGCTAGATCAACTGAATTTGTTGTATCGAGATGACAATTAAGAGGATAATTTTTTCTTTGATGACTGTGAGATGATGCTCTCTGTGATGGAAGCCTATTTCTTATTTGAGGGGTGTTATCAGAAAACTCTGGAGGAGGTGCTATAGCAATATTTGATGTTGAGTAAGAAGTTTCTTTTTTACTACTTCCATTTTCGGTAGAAGCAGCAAATTCTGGTGGTGGAGGAACTAATTCTGTAAATACATCTACTTCATTTACAGCAGCTAAACCAAGTGAATTCACTTGCAACCTCAGAACTTCCAAGCTTTCATCTAAACTACTTTCTGTTGAACTCTGTTTTATTGCATCTGGAAAATTATTTACATTGTGTGCATTATCTGACCAGATTCTTTTATCTTTTGTTTGAGCACTTTTGATCACATTTACAGGAGATTCACTGAATGAAGCTTTTTTGTCCATAGAAAAGTTAACTTCATTTTGAACACTTTGAGAGTTATTTGATTCAACTTTAATGTCATTTATAACCCTTTCTCTTGTAAATTCAATTTGAGAGCATATATTTGGCTTCATATCATTGATTTTTTCGATCATACTCTCTGAGTCTATACAGCTCTTCCTTTGGTTTGCTAGACTTTCTTGATCAGATCTATCAAACTGAACTGAACCATCTTTCCTTTCATTCGTTGAGCTAGATGAGACAATAATTTGATCACTTAGTGTATCAACATTTGCTGATACAGCAATGGAATTCTTATCAGCTGGATTAGTATTTTCTGTAGAATTAATATTAAGTGTCTCTTGTTTTTTTCTTACTGCCATGCTATCTTTTTTTACTGAAGGAGATTTTTGTGCTCCAGTTAATGTGATTTTTAATTCATCTATGATCTTAGGCCTGGATTCTTTTTTGATATCTCCGATATCTCCTTCACTTTCTTTTTTTACATCTAATACTTCATACAATTTACTATCAAATGTAACATTTTCAGCAGATTCCACAACAGGAGATACTTCTTTTTCTGGACATAAAGGTTGATTCATACCACTTAATATTTGTTGCCGATATTTAGCATATTCTGAAGCAGGAGCATCTCTACTTGGATAACGAGGAACAACACTCTTATCATTTTCATATGATTTTAATATGGATGACGATAAATATAAGGGTTCTTGAGGTTCATTGGTAGTAGATATGACAACTGTACCTGTTAGTCTACCTTCTTCTGTTCTATGAAGTTGAATTTCACTTTTTTCTACTTTATGCTCGGTAATTTTACCACTGATAAAAACTACAGTAGCATTTTTATCTATAGGTTTTTGAGAAAATCTTAATCTCTCTCTTGCTTCTTGTATAGCTCGTTTTGCTTCTGTGTGAGGACTAGGTGGTAAACATGTGTCTAATTGAATTTGTTGCATATTCTCTTCTAAGTTTGACTGACTTTGTAGTTTCTCTTCTTGGCTGGATGATTCTCCTTTTCCAAAAGTGGAAAGACTACCAGCTTTATCTACTGATGTAGGTATAAAATCATCTTCACTGCTTTCATAATCAGGTTCAGGAATAAAAGGCTCATGGCTAGGTGTTCTAACTGTAGGATAATTTTGAGGACTTCCTACATCAGAATCTTCAAAATCAAATTTTGAAGCATAGGCACTAGTTTTTGATGATTTTCCTTTCAATGAACGAATTGTTCCTCTGTCTGAAACATGGCCACTGTCAGTTGATAAAGAATCTCGCTGTCTGTTTGTTTTCTTAAAAGTAGAATATAAACCACCAGAGTCCCCACTGTTTTCTGCTTCAGAAGATGTTGTACTACCCCTATCAGACTTATTTCCAGGAATTTTAGGAGGAAGAGATTGAGATCTAAGACTAGATCCTCCCCCTGCTCGCCTAGGTTGTAAAGTGTCTTTAGTTGATGATATATTTTCAGATTTGTATCCTACACTCATAACTACCTCAGGTGATGCATAAAGTTTGGCACTGTCTCCTGGACGGAAACTTGACATTACATGTGAGGTCCTATCCTCATCCATAATATTTACATTTGCATATTCACCCAGGGCTTTTGAGACATCAACTTTTATTACTTGTCCAACAGGTGGTGGTGGAGGTGGATGAGATGGTGGGGGACAACTTGCTCTGGAGGTTTTCTCTTTCTTTGTTAAAGGTAAAGTTTGTGCATAAATATCTGAATTTAAATCCCTTGGTTCAACAGGCACAGTACTATCATATACATCCTCAATTGATTTCCAAGCATCATTATAGTTCATACTATAATCATTATCACATAATCCTAGGTAACTACTATAACCATTTGGTGTACAAGCCCATGAGTGTCTACTTCTTTGTACATTGCGTACATCTTCTTGACTTATACTTCGTTTTCTCAGCACTTGGTTATTTGAATTATTGCTAACAATTTCTGCCTTTAAATCTGGAGTACTAAAAAATTCTTTGTGTACTTTCAGTGCCACTTCAGTAATTTTTGATCTTGAAGCTTTTGAACGTTTCATTTCTGCAACACTTCCATACACTTTTGGTGGACGGTTTGTACCTCTTGTTCTGTTATTCAGAGTATAGCTGCGTAATTGCTTTTTTGATCCTTGCCTTTTAAAAAATTGTTCTAATTCTGCAGCAGAAACTCTCTGTGAGCTGGGTCGAGCCTTTATGGAAGCAGTTTTTATTAAATGACCATCAGTCATTTTCATTCCTGTTTTATTAGGAATGCTTTCAACAGAGCTACTTTTAGTTGATCGGCCTTCCGAATCATATTCATTCAGATTCCGGTCAAGTGACTCTGCAAATAAACATAAGAAATGGTTTTAAAAAATCAGATTGAAATCAAAACAAGAGCTGCAAAAATATAATTTTAATGAACTGAATTTCATATAGGCACAGCACCTCATTCTCATTAATAAAATAAACAAAAATATGAGTTTTACCAAATTGAATGACTGGATCAGCATGTAGGTAGTGTAACTCCAGTGGGCTGTATTTTTCCTATCTTATATATGAATATGATCTAATGTGTTATAGTAAAGGACCTCAGACTTTTCACCAGGCAACTCAGTTAGATAATTAACTAATTAGATTTACATTACCAGAAATTACATAATTTAAATTGTGTATACAATACAATCAAGAGAGAGGTTGCTAAATTATAGAACTGATACTGCCATAAGGCTTCTGATCCATTTTATTTATAAATTTTAAATATAGTTTAGAGATGTAGCGATGGGCCTCAACACTTTTCAGTGTGACCTCCATTCTTGAAATATTCACAACGAGACATCTTAAGAAAAATTTTAATTATAACTATAAAAAAATCAATGTTTAAGTGTGAAACATTATCTTTGTAATATGATTTAAACAGGAAGAGATATATTTTTTTTTCATTTCAGGAACAAAACAGTTTTAGGATCCCTCAATGTAAAGAGTACCATATTTTTCCATGTATAAGCTGAGAATTTTTGGAATTTTTTTCACTTTTAAATTAGGGGGGGGCTTATATATAAGTCAAACATAATTTAAAATAATTAGCATAAAAACAATCAAAATCTCAATAAAAGACAGAATAACTTGCATTTCATTACTTGTACGTTTATTTTTTAATTAATCTATCCTGACTCACACAATCATTAATCAACATTCAAACATTCCATAATTCCACAAAAATAACATTCAAATTCCATTTCAGAGTTCAACAAAATGTGTAATTATGTATGTAAATACATGTTTACTTCCCTAAATTTTACAAGTGCATAGAAATATGCATTACGACTTTCCATGTTAAATTGCAAGTTTTTCCTTTTTCTTATGTTTTAATTTCTATATATATATAAATTTTTCAGTTTTTGTCAGCCAATAACCAGTTTTTAATATTTGTTTACATAGTTTTGTTATGTAGCTGCGTGGTTAGGCTTGTAGCCATCGAGCTGCAGATTCTGATTGCAATATCATGATTTCCATCATTCAGTATTCATAAGGCTCCTAAATATATGGTATATTTATAGGAGCTTTAGGCACTTGCATATGGTTAGATATGTTTCTGGGGGGAGAGAGGTATGATGTGACCAGTCTTCTCCCTATAAACATATGCAATGCCTGGATAACCATGCGATCTGATTGGTGGTGATTGTTCAACAGCTTTCGCACATTTGGCGACGATCCATATATTTTGGCTAATTTTTTTAATTCAGCTTATATATGGTTTCCAATTTTGGTCAAATATTTTACAGCATAATTACATACTTGGTGTATACACCATGGTTTGTACATTTGTAAAAGTGCTTGAAGAAAGAAAGTTCATTTTCAAGTGCTTGAAAGTCCTTGAATTTGTTAAAAAGCAAAAATAGTCTTTGAATTCATTCCATGTTGTAGTGGCCAAATTATGAATTGCAAATGTTTTTCTTTTTTTTTTTTAATTCCCCCCTTCCAAAATCTGCACTTCATTAGCCAAGTAGAAAATAAAGAAGTAAAACAACCCCTTTAGCATTGCCTTTAAAAGAAAAGTAGACCAAGAGACTGGTAGATTGTTGAATAACCTCTTCTGTTGGATAAATTATCGTGAATTTCTTTTTTTTTTCCAAAGTTCATACTTTTCTCAATTATTCTTTGTTTAGTGTCAGTTTGGGGTGAAAAGTTCTGAAAAATTGAACTCTTTAAGAATTTTTACTCTAAAACAAATATTTACAAATATAGTTATTGTTACCTTATGTTCCTCATTCATGGGGGATGATGCTTTCATCAATTGATCAAAACAACTTAATCTCTTAAATGTTTATGGGGTATTAGTCAAATCTAAACACAGGAGGGGAGCAAGAGTTCTCTCTGTGATTAATGATCTGGTTGATATCTTCTTATTACCTTAATGTAAAATTTATTTCCTAGTTTTTTTTTAAATAAAACTTTTCCAGCAAACGGGGGGGGGGGGGGGGGGGGGGCACAATCACAATCTCTGATAAGTTATACAAAAAATTTGCAGTTGAATATGATAAAGTTGATTTTAAGTTGAATAAAGTTATAATAACTTACAGTATTTAAATGAAGAAAGCAAGCATATGTCAGTTAAGTAACTACAATTGTTTATAGAGCATTATAAGCCTCCCTACTTCAGGCCGAAAGAACAGTATGCACCCTTAACAACCACTAAGAACGAACTGTCATTCATTATTTCCCCAGTGGTTTCCATATTTTCAAACATGTTTGTTCTTTTATATAAAACACAATTTTCTGTTTCCCTTGACAGTATGTAACTAAATGATACTTTCAACAACACAAAACAAAGTATTTTTGTTTTCATTCACTAAATTACTTATAACTAGAGCCCTATAAATTATGTAAAAATGCAGAATTCTACATAATCTTCAATTTTATGTATAATTTTCCTTTTGTGTTTTTTTCCCCCACATGCTTCCATTGATTTTAACCTTTTGCCATCGGAAAAGTCAAAACCTGGTTCAAGCCCACAAAAATGGCACTTCTCAGAATAATTCCCAGTTTCTTTTGCTTGTGCTTGGTATGTTTGCTTATTGAAATGCCTTTTAAGGGGAGTGAAAGAGTACAGTTAACCATCCCTCCCATTTTCATTATCAGAGTGGTCCGGGAGTTGCTTCAAGATCATTTTTTGCATCTGTGGTCGTGCCACCTTCTCTTCCACATCAGCATGCACTTTTGTTTATATGGGATGTTATACAAAAACCTTTTTCCTGCAGAATTATAATTCATATAATCAAATCGTTTTCCACTTTTGTAAACAGACTCTGACAAAATATATCTATCATGACCCAAAAAGAATGACACATATCACTCAAGATAGGTGCAAAGAATATCCTTGTATATTTCTTATTTCCGATGGTATAATGTTGTGCACCATTTGCAATGTTTCCGTCTACTAGGAAGTCTATAATCTATCAACATTTGAAAAGTTATTGTCATGAAGAAAACCTGAGCAAGAGGAGGCTGACAATAAAAAAAAAATGTCAAGAGGCTGCATCATCAATGTTCAGAAGACGAACAAAATGTACAATCTCTTGCAATTCAAAATTGTTGACATATTTGCAAGTATTAATATTCCCATAGAAAAACTAGATCATCCTAAAGTGATAGAATTTCTCACTAAGAAGGTGCAGGTGCCTTACCTTCAGCTAATTCTACATGGCAGAACTATCTACCCAAAAATTTGGAGGCCAAGTAGAATGAAATAAAAGAAATTCTCAAGTCAATAGACTCTTTCTGCACTTATTTTGATGAAGGCAACAATGACAACTATGTTTTATACATTCTTGCTTTCTACAATTTACAGATTCGGCAAAGATACATCCTTATCTATTGAACAGCATTCATTTTGAAACTGTCTAATCGACAACAGTTTCCAAGGACATCATACAATGTTTTATAAATGTGAAGCAATAACAATTGTAACAAAGTGTCAACAATCTTAATGGAGAATGTGACCTATATGACTTGAGCTTGCTTACAAGGAAGTATTACTTACTCTACTTCCTAATTCAGTGCATATCACTTCCAATGCTCATATTGTAAATCTAGCCTCTGGTGTAGGCATTTTGTTGAAGTGGATAAATTTACCAGATGCTTTAAGAAGTTGTTCAGGCATTGTCCCACAAGAAAGTGCTATTTTCTACAGTTTTTATCAGAAAGAAACAAACAAGGTAAGCTATGCCTAGTACCTCTGATAACATACTGGAATTCCTGGTTCAAATCAGTACAGTACCATGCTATTTACTGTGACATTTATATAGGTTTCTATGATAGTGAAATGGAACTTACTTCTGACACCAACAGTCTCAATGTGTGCAAGCCCCTTATGTAAAGTAAATATATCTGTAAAGACTTTCAGTTCATTGTGAAACATGCCCAAATCCTGATGGATATGCTACCCTTCTTTGAAACATGCAGAGTGTCTATTCATAAAGTATATAGCAAGGTACTTGATCTGCTATGTAAATTACAGCTTAAATCAGAAACAACTCATTCTCGAAAATCTACACACAATTCGTTTTTGCAAGAAGAACGTTGCAAACCATATTTCCAAACGTTTTTCACAAAACTGTAACAAAGTTAAATATTTACTTTTGTTCAAAACTGTCTATTTCTAAAAAGTGAGGACCCAAGTTTTGTTAACCTAGTTTGAGATTCATGAAGACAGCTCGAGTGTTTGATCCACATCAAATAGTCAACATGGATATTGATGATGTAGTGTTCAAAAGTATTCTAGGAATTGATGACCCATCAGTAAGACTTGAGTTTGCTGCATATAAAGAGTATGTAAAAGAATGTACAATTTCTAGTGTAATCAAATTTTGGAATTCAGAGACAATTTTAGAGAGATTTCCAGGACTAACACGAAAAGCAAAACAAGTATTTTCAGTGTTGCCTAATTCTGTTGCAGGAGAGTAGTGTTGTGTTACATCCAAGTATTTAGCAAACAAAAACAGTCTGCAGGAATTTTTGGCTGGTGGATTAACATCTCTTTATTTTAACATATTATAATCACAGTGGTAAAGATTATTATGATTATGGAGTTTATTTGTTTTTGTAATCATAATAAGAAAACAAATAGTTTGTCAATGAATATTCTATTCAAAGTTGAATTTTTGGGTATGCATGTATACTAGTGCAGTTTTTTTCTTAGTATGCATATTGCCTGCATAATTATAATAAATTGCCACATCAATGTTACATAATTTATAGGGCCTTACTTATAACATGATTATCACTTTATAGAGTTAATGTGTTCTTAGAATGTACCTTTGAAATGCTTTATTTATCTTTCTTTAACTTCTATTATAAATTAAAGAGTCAATTTGTTCATTTAATAAAATATGTTTTCCATTTTGTAATAATGTGAATACTATTATAAAAGTGCAATGTCAGTATGTCCGAGTACTGAATGCAACTCTGGGAGCAGAAAAACTCATGTATACTAATTTGATTACAATTTGAAATCTGTTTTTCAGAATACCCCCTGGAATTGAGAAAAAGCCTCCCAAAATTTGACCTTTTTTATTATTTTTGTACTTATATCTCAGGCCGAAGGCATTGTCACAACATGATGCAATTGCATGGTCATGAGATGTTAATGTCTGAAGAAACTAAAATGAAAACTGTATTCAGCTTATGGAGTTAAAGATGAGACCACCTCCATGATTCAGCTGAATAGGAAAGGTAATATTGAGAGGTTATACCAATTTAAAAATCCAGAACCATGGATTTAGATAGACTTGCTTCCTCCTATATCTTCAAATCTGTGTTTTAAACAATGAAATTAATGCAAATTTTATTTATAGATATATTAGTTGAATTGTATGACCCATGAATTTAAAGTTAGTCCTCCATGGTATTACCATAAATTCAAAACTTAAAATAAGAAATTTAAGGTATTAAATTTGATAAATTAGTTTGTTAGAGGGTCTAGAGGAGCGTAAATTAATTGCAATATGTTAGGGGATTGTATAGTATGTATGTTTTGATAGGAAGTCGTATAAGAAATAGTAATAATGAATGGAAGGGGTGTATGGGTCTCATGCGTCTGTGGATATTAGGAGCGGATGGGAGGAAATCTTTTGCAACTTTATGGATTTACCCCCTAGATCTAGAGAAATAGCCTCTCACAGTTTGGCCTTTTTTTTCTATTTTTGTGAGAAAATGCTCTAAAAAAGTGATTTGAGTTGTTTCGTGAATTGATAAAACTTACGCTGTTCAACTAACTCACTGATTCTGAATCTAATGCGAAAAACCATTTTTTAAATAATCTCTCTAAATCAGTTATTTCCCATAGAAGCTAATAACTTTTCACAAAATTCGACCATGTTATAGAGAATGGTTGACAGGAATTGATGTCTGCCGGTTCTTGTTTCCCATGCATAGCCATGGTTTACTTCCTCTATCCAAATTGTTCAGAACGACAATCCCACAACCATGTATTACTGGTGTCTAATGAAAACTTTCCATTCAGTCAAATGTGCACAAATATTCATAGCAAATTTGAAAAACTTTGATATTGCTTAGAGCAAGTTTTCTTGGGAAAAACATACCTGTTTAGTGTGATTTCATTTTAAAAGTTTGAGGGAATTTTTATGTGCAAATGTCAAAATTGTTGTATTGTTTATCACAATTACAAATTTTAAAAAAATGATCCCAGTTGTACAGAGCCTAAACAACATCAAGTAGAGCATAGTGGTATATGAAGTGTGCAGGCTTTGCTGGTCACTATTATAAAAGTGCAGTATCAGATTGCAACCTCAACAGCTGAAAAAAACTCATGTATACTAATTTGACCATGCTCAATCCAAATCAGAAATTCGTTTTTCAAATTACTCCCTGGATCTGGAGAAATAGCTTCTCAAATTTTGGCCCTTTTTGTTATATTTGTGCTTATATATCTCAGGTCAAAGGCATTGCTGCAACATAATGCAATTGCATAATCATGAGACTTTAATGTCTGAAGAAACTAAAAGGAAAACTGTATTCAGCTCATGGAGTTAGAAATGAGACCAAGACCATCTCTTTACCCCATGATTCAGCTGAATAAGAAAGTTAATGTTGAGAGGTCATCTCAATTTAAAAATTCAGAATAGGAATATTAAAATCATGGAATTAGAGAGACTTCCTCCTTTATTTTCAAATTCCTGTTTTACATCATTATTATAAAAGTATAGTCAGTATGTCAGAGTCTCGACTGCAACCTCGAGGGCTGAAAATACTCATGTATACTAATTCCATCAAGCTGAATCCAAATCTGAAATTAGTTTTCCAAATTACCTCCTAGATCTGAAGAAATAACCACTAAAATTTTGGCTTTTTTGGGATAAAATGTTCTAGAAAGTGATTCCTGAGTCATTTCATGATCTGAACAATCTCATACTGGTCGACTCACTGATGCTGAATCCAGTGCAAAACTTTTTTTTTTTTTAAATAATCTCTCAAAATTATTTTCCACAGAAGTTAATAATTTTTCATAAAATTCAACCCCGATGAAGCAAATGTTCTACAGGAGTTGATGTTTGCCGGTTCCTGTTTCCCGTGCATGGCCATGGATGGGCGTAGCTTACAGACTTTGCTGGTACTTATATTAAAATAGGGACTCATTCCTCTGGACACTCATGATAAAAACTACTCTAAAATGCATTTTTTCAAGAAAGGTTTAAAATCATCTTGTGAAAAAATTACTAAATGTAAAATTAGTTTCATTCTGTCATGAACAAAAATTCTACATCTAGAAGACTATAGCCCTCTAGACTATATGCCTAGAAGACTATATGCTGCTGCCCTGCATCATTATACATACAATACACCTGTGTCTATATTGTAAGGTATTGTCATGCTGTTTTTCCTGATTTAATGTTCGCAAAATTTAGTAAAGTTCAAATGTTATAAATTTATCCATTTACCTTTAAAAATTTTTAATTATGCTAATGTTTTCCATTTTCAGCTTGTTAATCTTTTTTGCATATTTGGCAATTAATCTTTGTTTTCAAGTCCTTTGAAATGATTATGTATTCAGAATTATTTACCCCTTTTCAGAAAATGTAATTTGTTATTTGAAATGATGTTCGAGCATGCACTGGGAAGTGCCATTTTCCTTTTTCTCAGTGCGAGCACAGACTAATATAAACAGACGTTTTAGTCTCTACCGCAGCACTGCCTACTGCTAACCAAAATTAAATCCAATATCAAGGTCGGCACTCTTGGCAATGGTCTGTGACAGTTTTTCTCCACAGACTGTGGTTTTCGCCAAGACATCCTATAATGCCAAGGTATTCACCTTGGCATTATAAGATGAAATTAAATCCAATATCAAGGTTGGCACGCTTGGCAATGGTCTGTGACATTTTTCCTCCAGAGACTGTGGTATTCGCCAAGACACCCTGTTAATATAACCCTATTTGGTACTGAACGAAACACTTAGAAGTTCGCATGTTTATTATCGCATGTTTACATGTGGAAAACATACTTTCGCTGCTATTTTGGATTTTATAATCATTTTATTTTTTATGCATTTTTCAAGAAATGGATTACCAAAAGAAAAGGGATTACGTTTACAAGGTATGTAATTTATTTTTATTTAAATAAAAAGATTATTTGTTATCCATCCCATATTTCATCCTATGCGCGTGTTCATCATAAGAAATTGGTGCAGTATTATCATTGCTGACTAGACTAAATTCTAAGAAGCAGTGGCATTATTAGTTAAAAAACCTTTTCCGCATTCATATAAAATGTATAAAAATTGATATTTAGATAGCTTTCTCTAGAGCTAATTAAGTTGAATATGATATTAAATGTGTATATATTTTACATGATTTTTACTGACTGATGTAATGTGGAAAATACCCTACCTCCCTATTATTAACGATTGAGTTCGACACCTTTGATAGTGCATTTATGTAAATTTGTTATTTATTATAAGAATATTAGTGTATTTAAAAAAAATTATATTAACAGCATCCCAGAATAAATTAAGAACTAAGCAATTTAACAATCAACACGCTAGTATACTTTTTAGGCTGAAAATATTATATAATATTTCAGTCTTTTGGGTATGTTTGCTTGTAATTTTTGGTGTATAATGATTTACAGTGATGCAATACATCAAATTTTTATTTAGTTTATGATTACATGAATTAAATATATATCTATGAAACTAATAAATATATTACAGATAAAAGTATTTTTAAATGCTGATCATGTTTATAGTTTAAAAAATTATAAAAGTACAGTTCCTCAAATTTTTTTTGGCAGTATTAACATAAAATCGCCAATCAAGCAATAGTCGCCAAATCTAGCAGTCGAGCTTTTTTTACGTCATAACTGTGATGGTTGGCTACTCGAATGTTAGTATCTATGCGAAATCCCATGTCAAAGATGTTGCCATGGGTTCCTATGGGAGTGAACCTTCTGAATATAGTATTCTGTGGGTGCGAGTGCCCCCCCCCCCTTCAGTGATTGTCAATTTTGCCTGAATTGTTTGCCAGTTGTCAATTTTTTTGCCAGTTGTCAATTTTGCCTGAATGGCCTGTTTCATCGCTGCATTGGCGTCACGCTTCGTTTTTCTGCCTGTTGCTATGGTAGAACGTTTGGTGCGGTTAGTGGAAATGTTACGCTCCTTGGCAAGCTCTGGGAAATCATCTCTTCAGCGCTGCCGTGTGGTGGAGAGGTAGTTTTGCTAAAGTTTTAGAGGAGAGGGAGTTAAAGGGCAAGCGTCTCCCACCTGGGACCATCTTGTGGCTCTAACATGTGGTTGCTTCAACATGGACTTTGTGGAGGAGAGATTTTACAACTTCAAAGTAGCGAGGTGGACACTGCGAAAGGTGAATAATTGTATCTCTGGACCAGCCTTTGGAAAAGGTGTTTTGGTGAAGTTCTGAAAAGGAAAGGGGCCAAGATTGGAGTGTTTTCATAGATGGCAATGCCCTCTCTCACTCGGGGACCATTTAGAGTTCTGGTGGGTAGAGGGGTGAAAAGTCGACAACCTAGTCTCACCTTGGCCCTTCCTAGCACATGGTTACCGGAGGAAAAGAAAAATTCCCTACTTTGATCCAACATATGCACATCAAGTCCATTTCTAAAGTATCAGGTGAACTCTTACAATATATTAATTGAGCTCAATTTGTGATATTGCGGGTTGATGGACCCTTTAACTGAAAAGTCAGTAATTTCTGTAGTTGCTAATGGATATCTTAAGTGTTAATGACTTATACAGTTATGGTTTATAACTGCCGCCTGTAGGAGAAAATGTATGGGTGGATTTGTTTTACCTTAATAAATATTATGAACTTAAAAATTTGTTTCTTGGTATCTTTTGCCAAATTCTCCAATGCCCACAGTAATTAATCTATATTGGGTTTTTCACAATGCAAATCCAATTAGCATTTTATTGTTTATTTGAGCTTTAAAACCACTATATGACTAAATGTTCAATCTCTTTCCGGCCATGCTTTCTAAAAATCTAACTTCCAATTTAAGATTTAATTAAGTGTTTTGTCAGTGGCCACATGTTTGGGTTAAATAAAGCTAAAGTTATAAGTATTGTTTAAAAATATAATATATATTCAAAATTGTTCACCACAGTATGTGATCCAGTTTTTTTAAAAAGAAAAGAGAGAAGGAACTTGAAATATTTTTTGTATATATTGTTTCTTTTTAAATCTTAAATTAATAGTTTTCTGCATTTATATATCAACTTCTATGTTTAAATTTCTTTCTACAGTCAAATCTTTCAAAAGCACAATCTACTTACTGTGTAAAATTTTTTGTCATTTTCAGTTCTAAATTTTCTTAATATAATACTAAAACGGAATATCCAGATTGGTAATAAGATGGAAACAATTTTTGGTCCCAAAAACTTCAGCAGATTTGATTGTATAAAAGAAAAATATTTTTGAACATCTCTCAAATATATATTATATTGTTTTATACTGTTTTATTATGGCTGTTTGAGGTTCCCTCTGGAGTCCAGATAGCTCAGTCGGTGGAGCACTCGAGATCCAGGGGTTGAGGGTTCAGTTCAAGTATATCTCCAGGCTAGATTTCATATTGATGCCCAAGCAAAGGTGTTGATCCTGGCATATATATGAAATAATAAAAAAACATTATGTGACTGAGCGGGAGGGAATATGGTGAATTTGCTGAGACCAAACAGTTTTAGCCTCAAATTAAAGATAAAAATGTGAGAATTTTTTTTTAGCCCTAGTAGAGCACTGGTTTCTAGATTCAAAAGTTCTTTTCTGAACATGACGTTATATACCAAGAAGTACTAAAAGACTGCTGTTGAAAAACTAAATTAATATAAAATATTCATATAAATACAGCATACAATAAAATTTGAATCAGCTAGTTTTGAAGGCAAAATAGTCTTCTTGTTTCTCCTGAAGAAAGTTCTTTTTTTTGCCTCTGAAACTTGTTGACTCCTAAATTTTATTATATACTCTATTTATATGAAGATTTTATATTTAATTTATTATGTTATATGCTTTGATATATTTATAACATAAAGCAATAATAAAAGAGTATACTTAGAAAAAGAAAAATTTTAAATTATAAAAAATATGCATGATTATATCGGTATCATGTGATATATTTTTGAATAAATCATAATATATATTTGATTAGTATAGTTTTAATTATACTAAGATCAAAATGTTATACTAGAAACTAAGGATGTTTGTATTTTATAGATGATACTGAATTATTATGATTGATACTGAAATGTGTTTAATGAGACTTCAATTAAATCACAAATAAGTTTAAATCATGAACTTGGTTTTAAGCTGCATAATTTTTGTCTTAGATTGGAAACTGTGTCAATTTTTGCTGTTTTCTTTATATGAAAAAAAATTAATTGTCTTAACTTTGAAAATTCATATGTGATGCTCATGGATATAAAAATAACTCATTAAATCTTTAAAAGCATCACCAATTTATCAATTTTGTTCTCTTTTGATTGGTAAAATCTTAAGAGGCAGATTTTATAAGAATGAGGCAGAAATGTGGTGTCATACACACCATTTTTGATTTTGCTGAAATTTTTATGGTGGTTTCTTCTAATGATTTTAGAAGACACATAATTTTTTTTTCCCCAAAAAAAATTTTTTGTGAACCACAAAAATTCCTAAAGTGGGTCGTGACCCAGTATTTTTCTCAAATCGACATATCTCTCCATTCTATTATCTCTGTGCATTGAGCATCAACCAAAGTAATTCTTGTGGTTACAACAGGACCTTTAGTAGCTAAATTGAATTATTTTATAAATTTCATGGCTGACCTTCAGTGCAGCCTGGCAGGGTTGGCCAAACTTTGTCACTGAAAGTGAAAGAGTGCCATATTTGAGACCTCATGGGCCCATGCACTGAGGGTCAGCCATAGTTTTCGGGTTTAACTTGTGTAGTACTATCCAGTATTAACTTAATTAGCTCATTTGTTGCATGGCTCACCCTCAGTGCTGCCGAAAAATTGCTGCTTTTGTATCTAACAAAACAAAAAAGGGTCCTTTTGGTGGTCCTGTATCTCAGTGCACTGAGGGTCAATGATAATTGATAATTGTAATGATAATTGATAAATTGATAATTGTATTTCATAGTATGAGACCTGTCTTTTAACAGACAATTGACAGAACTTTGGCTAATGGCCATGCGAGCACATAGGGCTTACTTCAAGACATTGTGGAAATGGAATATATGGCAACACAAAGCATACAGTACAGTAGGCCTATAAGCTATTCACTATATGTCATATGTTTTTATTATATATGTGACTAGTCTGTAGGCAACTATATCCTTTTTTTACAATGTCATCTAATTTTACTTGTAGCATAAGTAATACAAAAATAACATTGTAATTGTTAGCAATCATAGTAATGGTAGCCTAGTTCCGACAAAATAATTTTCAATGCAATGATGTACACCCTAAAATTGAAAAAAGAGTAAAAAACAATGTTTATCATTTTGGTAAAACATTTTTATTGAAATATTTTAAAATATTTAAAACACCTTAAAAAAAAAATAAGGTGTTACAAATATTTTGTTTTTACCATAATGATAAACGTTGTTTTTTACTCTTTTTTGAATTATAATGTACGGTGTAAAACATAATATACCTATTTATAATAGCCTATTACTATTTTCTGATATTATTTTGATCACAGCACTGTTACTTTTCAGGATCTGGCAACACTTTTCATGATAGACAACCTGGCAACAAGGCAATTCAAAATGGCTGAATTGTGGTTCTAGAGGAAACTTGTGAGAAACTGATATAATTTTTTTTAATAAGACGTAAGGATGAACAATGTGTTTTCTATAAGAAAGGTGATTGTGGAGCCCATAAAGCATCAAGAAAGAGTGGTTCATATCAATTTAGTGGTCTTGACCTATCTTTAAATAAACAATTGGAAAAAATTTGATTTTACCCAAAACAAAATGTTTCTAAAGTTCAACTTATCAGTAATAGAAGTCAGCAAGACATTTCTACTGTTGAAGGTGTGATATGTTCATTCCACAGATTCAAGTATGGTACATTTTGGCAGCCATCAAGAAGGTGTGCACACCCTGATCATACAGTGCATCCTGCTAAGAAAAAAGAAACTGTTCGCATGGTATCATGGAAGGTATATTTACTTTAGAATTTGAGATTTCCGTCTTTTCCAATGAGTGGCATATTATGTAGCAAGCACAGAATAATTGATGATGAGAACCATGCAGCAGAAATCGAGGATGAGAACCATTTAGAAAAAACAGCTGACCCAAATTATCAGCCTTTAGCTGGTACTTTATATATGAATGAGACAGAGAGAGATCAATGTAAATAACAAATGCACACCTTTACTGAAACTGTGCTTCTGACATCAGTCCTCTCAAATTCCAATGTAAATATACCTTCCATGGTGCCATGTGAACAGTTTCTTTTTTCTTAGCAGGATGCACTGTATGATCAGGGTGTGCACACCTTCTTGACGGCTGCCAAAATGTACCATACTTGAATTTGTGGAATGAACACATTACACCTTCAACAGTAGAAATGTCTTGTTGACTTTTATTACTGATAAGTTGAACTTCAGAAACATTTTGTTTTGGGTACAATCCAACTTTTTCCAATAGTTTATTTACAGATAGTTCAAGACCACTAAGTTGATATGAACCACTCTTTCTTGACGCTTTATGGTCTTCACAATTACTTTTCTTATGGAAGACACATTGTTCATCCATACTTCGTGTTAAAAAAAATTATATCAGTTTCTCACAAGTTTCCACTAGAACCACAATTCAGCCATTTTGAATTGCCTTGTTGCCAGGTTGTCTATCATGAAATGTGTTACCAGATCCTGAAAAGTAACAGTGCTGTGATCAAAATAATATCAGAAAATAGTAATAGGCTGTTATAAATAGGTATATTATGTTTTACACCATGCATTATAGTTGAAAAAGAGTTAAAAAACATTTATCATTACGGTAAAAACATAAAATATTTGTAATACCCCCTTTTTTTTTAAAGGTGTTTTAAATATTTTAAAACATTTCAATAAAAATGTTTTACCAAAATGATAAACATTGTTCTTACCCTTTTTTCAATTTTAAGGTGTACATTATTGCATTGAAAATTATTTTCTCGGAACTAGGCTATAGTTACTATGATTGCTAACAATTACAATGTTATTTTTGTATTAATTATGCTACAAGTAAAATTAGATGACATTGTTAAAAAAGGATATGGTTGCCTACTGACTAGTCACATATATAATAAAAAAACATATGACATATAGTGAATAGGTTATAGGCCTACTCTACAGCTAATTGTATGCTTTGTTACCATATATTCCATTTCTACAATCTCTTGAAGTAATCCCTATGTGCTTGCATGGCCATTAGCCAAAGTTATGTCAATTGTCTGTAAAAGACAGGTCTCATACTATGAAATACAATTATCAAGTTCCACATTAATCCTCAGTGCACTGAGATACAGGACCACCAAAAGGACCCTTTTTCGTTTCGTTAGATACAAAAGTAGCTATTTTTCGGAAGCACTGAGGGTGAGCCATGCAACAAATGAACTAATTAAGTTAATACTGGGTAGTATTACACAAGTTAAACCTGAAAACTATGGCTGACCCTCAGTGCATGGGCCCATGAGGTCTCAAATATGGCGCTTTTTCACTTTCCGAGACAAAGTTTGGCCAACCTTGCCAGGCTGCACTGAAGGTCAGGCATGAAATTTACAAAATAATTCAATTTAGCTACTAAAGGTCATGTTGTAATCACAAGAATTACTTTGGTTGATGCTCAATGCACAGAGATGAATGGAGAGATATGTCGATTTGAGAAAAATACTGGGTCACGACCCACTTTAGGAATTTTTGTGGGTCACAAAAAATTTTTTTTGGGGAAAAAATAAAATTACGTGTCTTCTAAAATCATTAGAAGAAACCACTAGAAAAATTTCAGCAAAATCAAAAATGGTGTGTATAATAACCTGCCTCACTCTTATAAAATCTGCCTCTTAATTATCCTAATCTCCAAATGAAGATTTATGCTGTAACAGAAATAATGCACAGAAATAATGTAGTCCTTTGTTGATTATCTGTTATGCAAATTGTTGGTCAATTTTATGAAATCTAGCCTTCTCTTTCAAATTCAGCATTACATGAGAAAGTTATGGCAAAATGCAACATTATATTGAAAGATCATAATACGAAAGGGTGATTCTCTCAGCATAAATAAAGATGTGCTGTAATGGGTGCCTGTATTGTGTACTTATAGACTTTGCCTAAAATGTTTAGGCAAACCCAGGTGTTTTCAATTATATTTTGATTTTAAGTAATGGTTTTTTTCTTTAACTTTCTAAAATCACTTAGGTAAACCTAGGTTTGCCTTGAAAACTCGAAGTTGAAAAGTATTTCAGACTTTGCTGGTAATATATGACAGAGTAGTTATGAATAAGTATTTGTATTTGGTTGTACAAATTTACATTATGTTTTAATAACTTGAAGTACAAACCTATTTCAGCCAAGCCTGCAACCATTGACCTTGCTCGAACTCGTCCCACTGATAATGTAGTTTTTGGGTCCCTTTTTGGTGGTGCTGGGGCTGTATCAAAGACAAAAATACATAATAAAAGGAAAAAAATACAAGTATATAAATTTTTAATTCAGTTTCATGTTTTTGAATTTTGCTTTAATGTACCACTATAATAATAATAAAGGAAGATGTCTGTAGGGAAAAATCTAAATGTCCTACAGCCATGAAATTTCACAAGTACACAAGTATTTCAGAATCAGGAATAATATGCCCCAGTGAGATTTTTAAAATAATTATATTAGTTTTGTAGTTATTTTAAGTTGAAAAACTTCCCATTCATACCAAATTTGATCTTCTATTGCACGGTTACTGATGGCGCCATCTGGTGCTGGCAGATGTTTTATCGCATACTTTAAATACGGAGCACAGGGGATTTTCACCAAGCAGTGTTATATAGCCATTATCAAACTGCATTATAGAATTGGCTTAGTTGCGAATGGAAAAAATTGAGTGTTTGAACAATTTTTGTTCAAAACAGGTATTTCAGAAATTGATTTGTGTTATTTCTATCCTCATTTATATTATTAATTTAGATATTTAAATCAAGGCCATTAAATACCAGAGATTTTTTCTCTCCTATCCTGAATGGGACTCATGCCACCATCTATCGGATCGGGATAAATAATAAGAGTATGTATTATTATAATTGAAAAATTTAACTAAGTACTACATTCTTTATTTAAAATATAAAAATTAATGCAGTCATCACAAGAGAAGGAGGGAAGAGACGGATGTCACCCACCAAAGTACTAACTGCGCTCAGAGCTGCAGTAGTTTGGAGCTATTACGATTTAAAATATAAAAATTAATATA
This sequence comes from Amaurobius ferox, assembly GCA_951213105.1. NCBI lineage: Eukaryota > Metazoa > Arthropoda > Arachnida > Araneae > Amaurobiidae > Amaurobius > Amaurobius ferox. The sequence goes on along the minus strand of OX578133.1, from coordinate 65,620,955 downwards.
GTTATCACATGGAAAGTGAGGAAACATCTCCTCTACCGAAGTACTAACCGTACTCTGAGCTGCTGCAGTTTGGCGATATTATGGTTTGTGGTGACTTGATCTATTTTTAAACCTAAAGTGTTAACAGCATTCAGAGCTGCTGTAGTTTGGAGCTATTGCAGTTTTTGGTGGCTTCATCTATTTTTAAATTCCTAAACATAAAACTGCAGCATTAACATGAGTTTTTATTCATTATTAGAAAATGTACTGTGTTGCCAGAGATTTAAAATGAGCAGGCATAGCATAGTTGTGTGTTCACCTATATAGTAGTTTTTATTTTATTTTTGTTATAAGAGAATATTGTTAAAATGTTATTTGGTTTTCAGGAATTTGCTGCAAGTTCCAGTGTAGTATTTATCAGTTTACATTTTAAATCCCGGGCAATGCTGGATACATTTACTAGTAGTCTATAATAATAAAAGATGATGTCCATGTCATTTGTAGTGGAAAATCTACATGACATATAGCCATGAAATTTCGTACACAAGTACTTCAGAACCCGAGAAGGTGCACCTCCACATTATTTTTTTTTTTAAATTTGAATTAGGTTTTTAGTTATTTTATATTTTAGCATGATTTTCACACAAATAAATTCCTTAGCAATCGAAAATAGAATCTCAATTCTATCTTAATACCATCAGAAAAATTGAAAAATTCTTTTTCAAATAATCTTTAAATGGGATCCATTCGCTTAATAGTTGAAGTTTTGTGAATTTTTAAAATATATATACTTATCATGAAGACTTAATCTACGAGGCATGTTTTTTATGTAAGTACCGTTTTGCGATTCCGCCGCCGCAGCGCTACGGTCGGCGTTCCGCGCTGGTTACCTACATCTCTTGTCTACGCACTGACGCCATTACAGTCTGATTCTTCATTGTATACGTTGTTTACTGAGTGTTTAAGATGCCTCCGACAATCGTGAGTCCCGCCGATTGTGAAGTACGGGCTGTTATACGATTTCTTAGTGCTAAAGGCGTAAAACCGATCGATATTCATCGTGAGATCTGTGAAGTTTACGGACAAAACATTATGAGTGATGGAATGGTAAGGAAATGGGTGAGAGCATTTAAAGATGGCCGCACAAATGTGCATGATGAAGAACGGAGTGGGCGTCCTTCGGTCTTTAATGAAGATTTGGTGCAGAAAGTGGAAGAAAAGGTGAGAGAAAACAGACGCTTTACAATTTCATCAATGTGCGACTGGTTTCCTCAATATTCTCGTAGTGTTTTGTATCGCATTGTGACCGAGAACTTTAATTACCGGAAATTGTGTTCACGTTGGGTTCCAAAAATGTTGACGGATTTGCACAAAACCCAACGTTTAGGCAGTGCATTGACTTTCCTTTAGCGGTACCACAATGAAGGTGAAGATTTTTTAGACCAAATTGTTACTGGTGACGAAACATGGGTGGCCTACGTCACACCAGAATCAAAACAACAATCCATGGAATGGCGACATTCATCATCACCCAAAAGAGTGAAGTTTAAGCAAACAATTTCTGCCCAGAAAATCATGTGCACAGTTTTTTGGGACAAAAAAGGAGTATTGCTAGTGGAGTTTCTGCCTCGTAATGAGACAATCAATGCAGCGTTTTATTGTGAGACATTGAACAATCTGCGTCGTGCAATCCAGAACAAAAGACGTGGCAAGTTGAGTAAGGGTATCGTTTTGCTGCATGACAATGCCCGTCCACATGTGGCTAATCGGACCAAAGATCTCATCAAATCTTTTAAGTGGGAAACTCTAGATCATCCTCCATACAGCCCTGATCTGGCGCCCAGCGACTACCATTTGTTCCTGCACTTGAAGAAACACCTGGGTGGTCAGCGTCTTCAAGACGATAACGAAGTCAAAACAGTTGTGATACAGTGGTTAACAAGTCAGGCGGCAGAATTTTATGAGGAGGGTATTCAAAAACTGGTGCCACGTTATGACAAGTGCCTCAATATTCACGGAAATTATGTAGAAAAGTAGATTAAGGTACAGGCTTTCATGTAGAAATAAAATTATTGCGATATCTTTGCACGTCTTTTTTTAATTCCAAAACGGTACTTACTTAAAAAACATGCCTCGTATCTATTATCTATAATACTGTTTATCTGTAGCAGTTAATCAGCATTCAGCTATGAAATTTGAAACATAGATAGATATATATTTTTCGTGTGTTGAAGATTCTAATATATTGGTTGCCACCGATATATTTTTGCAGTTTCCCTCTAATACTATTGGCATAGCAGTTCTTGTTTTTATAAGCAGGAGTATTGTCAAAGTGTTCTTGGTCTTCGAGAATGCACTGGACGTTCCATTGTGATTGTAATGAAAGGTTTGCATCTTAAATCTCAGGTAATGCCAGGTACATTTTCTAGAATGATCCAGTAATGCAGGATTTGCATCTTAAATCCTGGGTAGCATGCTTGAGATTTAAAATGTAAATTTCTGATTAAAAACTACACCAAAACTCTTGAAGTGAATTCTTAAAAATCAAAAAACATTTTAACAAAATGGTTGCTTACAGCAAAAATAAAATAAAAAAACTCTTGCATCGGTGCACACATGGCTATGCTTCACTCATTTTAAATCCCTGGCAACACCAAGTACATTTTCTAGTAATTATAATAAATCAATGAATTTATTACAAAATGTTTCTACATTACAGAATAACACACAAATGCATAATTATAGCCATACTATTACAAAACTTAATGATCTAGAACATTTTAACAGTTAAGTACACTTATTTTGAACCTAACCCTATGAGGGCACTACATAAAAATTTGAAGGGATATGAATGTTTAGATTCCTAAATGAACAAAAAAAGGAAAAAGTGAATAAATTAAGATGAATGCTGAAGTCTGTGATAAGTACACTAAAACAGGTGCATTCTACTAAGGTCAGTATGAAGGGTATAGAGTATCTACCCTTGTTGGAGGTCAGCAAGAGTGGCATTGGTTCAAAACAAGTGGAAGCATGTTTGATGCTGGTTTTCACTAAGGCTTCTAAATATACCTATATATTTAGCAGCTTTTTTCTTATTGCCAAGGCATTCCTCATTGTTATAAAACATGGTGGCCCAGTGTCATGACGTCATGAGCAAACATTTCTGGTTTTAGGGGAGAAATACGAAAGTCTGATCTTACAGATCTCCGTTATGATCCGGTTTCAATTCTATAATTTAACAAACTTTTAAGTTGTAAAAGAAAAATGCCCTGGAACGATTGCACCATGACAGTTTGTCACTGAAGGAAAGTTGTGTGGGTGATGTTTATTGTTAAATATGACAATGATAGACAGGGAAGAAAGAGAATCGTGAAAACAAAAGTAGTTTGATAAGATAAGGATTGGGAAGGGAAGAAACGAACAATTAGTAAACTTCTGGACAATTTTTCAATTAAATCAGAATGGAGTGGGAGTGGCAGCCAGTTAGTTGTTTCATTTAATTTCCAAACTGTATTGTTTCATTTATCTATGGCAAGTGCCTATTTTCAGAACTATTTATACCAGATCACATCAGCTACTGAAATTCGTAAATAATTATTGCTAAGTAGTACATACAATCGTAGAATGATCTGTGATTTTATATAAATATTTTAAGAAACATCATAAATTTGCATCTAATATATTACTGTAGAATTCTGTTGATTCACCACCTTAAATGTGATTGAGTCTCTGAAAATATGAGTCTCTGAAAACCGCCCCTTCAAATGCTACAGAAAAATACAATAGGTAGAGGGATGAAGCTTACTCGGAATTTTCAGCTAAATGAAGCAATAAATTTTTTCCGAAAATTTTCAATATTTAGGGGAGGGGGGCAGTTTCACAGAATTTTTCAGAATTTCAAATTGAGATAAAAAAAGGAGTGGGGTCACGTTTTCACAGGGAGGGTAAATTGCCAGAATTTTATGCTAATTTTGCAAAATATTGCTAGAAATATACATAACCCAAGTAAGGATTTTTTTAATAATAAATCACAAAATAAAAACAAAAAAAGAAAATATGGCAACTTTGTGGAAAAAGATTAAGACAACTATATATTATAAAAATATATATGGAATGTGTATCCTATAAACTTATACTGAAGACAAAGAGTATTTTATTTACTATTCTAAAATCAATTTTTCATGATACAAAATGTCTTTACAAATTCCTTAACATGCAGGTTAGTTGTGTTGTATCTAAAAAAAATAAAATGCTTATTATTTATTTTGACTAATTTTCTTGTATATATATATATATAGGATTTATTTTATTTCTAATGTAAATATATAAGTTAAGAAAATGTTAATTTTAATATATAAGTTAATAAAGTTCCTTTTAAATATTAATATTCTTTGTTAGTTTCTTTTTTTTATTATTTATTTCAATATTAAAGTTTCTAATTTATTTTAATAATGTTTCTTTTACTAATTGCTTTTCCTACAGTTTGGCCTGTGCACATTTCTTGGTTGTTTATCTTTTATCATCAACAATCAACAAATTCTCTAAATCTTTACTTACCTTTAAACCAAAATCAAGTGCAGCACAGCCAAATACTCAAAAACACAACCAATTTTATGTTAAACTAAAACTTGCTTTATTAATAACACTTTCAAAAACAAACAAAAGAATTTACAAAAATTAACCTTCCAAATTGCTAAACTTAAAGAATCGTATAGTGGAAAATTAAAGTTAAAAGTACATTGCGATTAATAAGAAAAGAAAAATGAAAACCCTAATTAAATAACCCAGTTATCAATTTAAATCCCAGACTCAGATTCCACTCTGGTCTGAAGACCAGAGTTTGGTCTGTCTGGATGAGCTGTCCACAAAAATGTTAAATCCCAAAATAACTCAAAATAATAAAACCAAACACAAATTGTGAATGATAAAATTACAAATGATTAAAATTCAGAATAATAAAAACAAACACTAAATGGTAAAATGTAAACTCCCAATTTGTACATGTATCAAAATATTATTCTCAAAGGTACAAAAAAAAATGAAGCTGCCCGTATCAAAAAGAATTCACCACAGATAAAAAGATTAAAATGCCGAACAGACAGATTCCCAGTAGCAGCTTCTTCTATAATGACAATAATTATCATTTGGGCAGCGATGATTCTAGTTGGTGAATATAGATGGCAGCACCATACCCGATAACAGCGTGCAAAACAGGCATACATTTTTAGCCCGGCTGAAACTAATTTCAAGTTGCACTTGCACAACACACATTTAAAACCAAAGAAGACTGGCTGCATGGAAAAGCACTTATAAAGGAGGCAAGGAAACATCTAGGTTCCAATCACACCCGGAACCTGATAACTGTACGTAAACATGATGATGAAATGTAGTCGGGCACATTAACGGCTGTCGAATTTCACTTTTGATCAATACCGGCAGTAGGGCGGAGTTTCACTTCTGAGCAAACAGCACTTGCAGAAAATCGAACACTATCTTTAGTTCCGGCAATTTAAACAGAATCGCCAGTTTGATGAAGATCACTGTTAGGTGGAAAAGAGGCTTGCCTTGAACAAAGATACACTGATGAAAAAATGTAGATATTCAAAGTCAAAGGTAGCTGGATCTGCATCGACTTGGGCTTTGATAGTCACAATGTCATCAATAGAAGCACATTTCAAGATCATAACCATACCTCCCAGAGTCATTCCGATCGAAGGATTTCTGTCGCATCGGAATTTATTAAGGTTCTGATCGAAGGATTTCTGTCGCATCGGAATTTATTAAAGCTATCATTTTGTAAATTCAAAGAAACTAAGCTTACGTGAGTATTAACCATGGCCTCCAAAACACCTTGGCAACCACTCCGGGTGCTCAGCATGAGCCCCGGGCACGGGCCTTAAAATTATTTCAACCTCTCTGCTTTGATGCTCAGATTCCCACTCTAAAACATGCCAACCAAATTTCCGCTTCCCAGGAGCTGCCAATCTTGGCAAGTGAAAAACATGCGCCACACACAGAGCACTTATACATACCCTGGGGAATTAAGAAAAGGACACTTCGCAACGAACCGCACGGCACGAAAATGCTGCCAAGCTAACTACCATGTTTTCCTGCCAAAGTTCATTGCCACGTTACTCCAATCCTACGGAATGCCTAGGCACCCACAAACATGTGGAATAAGCATCATCTCAACTGATAAGCCATGAAATGGCCAAAAAAGAGCATTATTTTTCGCTTTCAGAGGAATATAATTGCTGCTTGAAAGTGAAGGCGTAAGGCCGAAAAGGAAAAATTGCAGGGGCACAGGCGAATTAGTAAAGGATTCTATGGATACATTTAGCGTTTGTAGATACATCGCATGCGTAATTTGGAATATAAAAATGTATGAAAGGGATAATAAATAAACGTTAATACCAGATAAATCGCCGAAATATTCAATAACCATAAATTAATTTAGAATTTTGAAGGGAAGGAGGAAAATTATGAATTTTGAACATTAATAATCTTAGAAAAAAAAATCTCTGAATCTAAGCACAACAGTTGCTGTTGATTCAAATTGTGATGACATAAATTTTTTTAAATTCTAAATAATATAAAAGAAAGCTTTTTTCAAATTCCTCAACAAGCAGGTTAGTTGCTGTTGCTTTCAACTATGTGGTGAAGTTACAATAATATAGTATTTAAGAAAAACTTCTGTTGACTGCATAAGGATTTTATATATATATATTTAAAATAAATTATAATTTGTCATGAAAAGTGTTTCATAAAAATGTTTATACATTATATTTGACAATTTTTATAATTTATGCTTATACACTAAAATTTTCATGATGTCCACTTTAAAGCTTTTAAGCTTACAGTATTTTTGAAGTTATAAACTATTTGAAAGTATTTCAGTGTCTTAGTAAGACACAGTTTGCATGAGGGGGCCAAATTGTTACACTTAAATATAAACAAACATATTGTGATAACTTTGCATGTGGATATTTTCCAGATAACTGTTTTGATTATGGAATAGTTTGTTAAGTGTCTGAAATTAATTTCATTTGAGTTCATGCAGAATGGGTCTCGACTTACTGTCACAGTTAAAAACTGGTATAAATACCCAACAATGCATTGAAGGGTACTTTAGCTCTTCTGCTAAAAGCGATTTTATTCAGAGAGTTTAAGTTCATTAGTATTTAAGCTCTTTTGCTAAGAATGGCTTTGCTCATATAGCTATTAAGTTGTTGGCATTTAAGCTCTTTTGCTAAGAATGGCTTTGCTCATATAACTATTAAGTTGTTGGCATATTCAACAATGTAAGCTTGAGTTAACAAGCTATTTGTGTTTTGTTCAAATGAAACAGTGCCTGTGGATAAGCTGTATGTTTCTAGTACTTCAATGTGAGTGGCATCAAAGCCTGTGGTGTTTACCTTTTCTCTGTTTAAGGAAGTTATCCTGATTTCATGAGTAATAAAACTTATTTTATTTACCTCAAGTTCTCCTTTGAGGTAACATGAACATTGCCCACTGCAAAGAATGTTATAATCGGCTAAAAGAAAGCATTTACTATGCTGGTAAGAGAATCGACCAAACAGATTGACAATAATTTAGTTTTTTGAACCCAACCTGCATAACATTGAAATAGTTGTCAATCGCATGAACTTGCCCACTATGCAGGTTTATGTACCTTTCTGGTAGGTTGGACGGTCTGGGTTTCAACAACAACAACAACTATGCAGGTTTATGGCTAACATAAATGTGTTGCATGGGACTGCGGGAGCATGTGATGCATGTAGCCAATTCACAAAATAAATTGTCTTTTATTAACAGATTTGTTTTTAGCTCAGTGGGTTTATGTAACATACGATGCATACATTAACAATAACCAAACTGAATTCAATAATGATATGCCCACTGTGCAGGCATATGCAATACATGTATCTTTGTAGTAGCTGTTGACCATGTAACCGCAGACTCATGGGCAATTATGTTAAATATTTGTTATGTCTTAGTGTTTTTGGAGAAATGTGTTCTTAAGGTAGAATGATAAATTATCAAATGATGCTAGATCAGTTTTGTTTATTCATATTTTAAAATTTTCAATGCAAGTTTTTTAGAATGCTTTGCTAAAATTGCTTTTTACAGTGGAAATGCCATTTTTTACTCATTTTCTTAATGTTGAATGGTACCTTTTTGATTCTTTGAATTGAAAATGATTCCTTTTTTTCCAGGAACATAGTAAATATTTCTTGTGAGCCCTGCATGCATTGACTTTATAGAAGGCGATATTTCTTATCCCATAATATTTGTCTAGAAATACCATATAAAATTATATGGGGATGAATTTCTATGTGAATATATATGGCATATATACAGTATTGTAAATAAGCAAAATAATATCAAAAATAAGATCTAAAAGTTACATGTTCTTTGGAATTTATAATAGATTCATTTATTTAATTTTATTTTGTGCCACCAACAACAGTTTTGTAAAAGAACATTATTATGGCATGTAAAAGAACATTATTACATTCCAATAAATGTCTAATAATCATAAAATACGGGGTTTGAAATTTAGGGGGAATTTCCCCCCTTTAACAAAAATTTTAGGGAGAATTTTCAAAAACTTGGGAGAAATTTAAAAATTCAGGATTTTTATTAGTAAAATGTAAAATAAAGATATTTTTCTATTACAGTACGAGAAACTTACGAAATTGACATTTAGTATTTTCAGCCTTGATTTGAAAATGTTCAACTTCATTTTTTAAATAAATAGAAAACCCTTTTTTATGATTAAAAATGGAAAGCATTAACAAAAGAAGAAAATATATGCAGTTATTTTGTAAATTACATAATTTTAGGATATAGCACATTTTGAATAGTCTATATTTGCACTTCACCATGCTAATGTTATTAAAAATATTTTTTAAGTACTTTTAATAAAATTAAGATGAGAAAGATGTTCATTTTTAATTGAAATTAGAGATTCAACTTTGGGTACAAATATATCAAATTCCAAATTATGCTCTTCAAATGTATATCTAATGAGCCTTGTAATTCTAAATGCCTGAATAAATAAAAATGTTTAGTTTTGTTATCTTAAATATATGTCTCAATTTCATTAACAATATATTTAAAAGATAATATTCCAGCATAAAAAGTTAAAAGAATATTAAAATATCAGTGGATGCAAACAGATTGAAAAAAAAGCAAAATATTTAAAAATAAAATGAAATATACTAGCAATAGTGTTTAAATAAAAATTTCTGCGATATTGCTAAACTGTCTTTTATAAATTACTAATTAATAAATGAAACATGTTAAAAACCCATAAATATACTGCAATGGAACTTTTTGCTAGGATCAATTTTCGTTCCAAAATAACCATTTTCATCCAAATAATAGGATTTCATTGAAATTGTTTTTGATTCTGGAATTCTATGAAAGTGCTTTTTTGAAGATGTAATTTTCTGAAGATGTGATTTTCTCGGAGATGAAAAAAAAAAATCTGGTTTGCCGAGAAAATGACAAGTTTATTACTTAGGTTAAGTATTTAAAGAGGTCAATCAGAAGGCCTTAAATGACATGTTATAGCTGCTATAATATTCTTCTTCGCATTTTGGCCAAAGTTAACTCGCATTAATTTCGAGAATCATTAAAAAATTTACTTTCTATATTTGGTAACAAAATTTTAGTGGACCGAAGTTTCATTTCGCAAATGCACTAATAATGCTTTTTTTTTTCATCTTTTCTAATAAATTTTTATTGTGCAAAATAACATGAATCCTGTATGGCACATGGCGTTTGAAGGGCATAGACAAAGCAATTAGGATTTCTTTGTTGATATCTGAATATTTCTAGCGAAAAAGTAGGAATACCTTTTACCGAAAATCAAAGTCCCAGAACAAAGTGCACACAGAAAAGAAAATGTAACGAATTCGGAAAAACTAGAACCTTTGTGCCTATTGTGCTCTGCCTTATACACCCAGAAAAAATGAAACATCATTAATAAAAACTCCTTGCCATAACTAGCTCCTTGTCTGTAACTATTGAAGAATGAAATGATGCTTCTCGCCTGTATGAGATGCAGTGCTGCTTAGGAAATTTTCAGGAAAAACTGTGCTACTTCGGATATTTTCCGGAAAAGAGAAGTTGCTAAGGAATTTTTTCTTCTTATTCGATAGACCGTCCTACCTACCAGAAAGGTATAAGGTATCTGTTTGGATGGCCGGGAAGTGCCACCCAATTTAGACTAAAGTGAGGGTAGTGGAGTAGGCATCCACAGGGACCATACCTTCCTTCCCCTACCACAAACCTCTCGGAAGGATTTTCGGACCCACATGTTTAACATGATCATACGCCACATGAACACAGCAGCAGTTTTGGCAGTGGTGGGAATTGAACTCGGGCCATCCGAGTGCAATTCCCGTGTGCTAACCACTGGGCTGTCGTTCCCCGCTAGGGAGATTCTGAACTTCCCGGTAAAAATACTGTGGATCCATGGAATATTTTCATCCCTACTTTTCATTCACTCTCATGAGAATTCCCCGCATTCCTTTTCGAAATTTAAGAAGGGTCAGCAGTGGTGAAATTTTTCTGCGTGGGATTTTTTAATTTTGTGCATGATTCGCTCAAGCATGTGTCCTATTTCAAACCCTGAAATAGTTGTATTTGTAATAATTTTTATTCCATAAACTGTTTGTTTGTTCAATACAGAATGTTCAACTTACCAGAAGTATCTGTTTGGATGGCTAGGACAGTGCCACCCAATTTAAACCATAACCCAGTGGGGGAGGGGAGCTGCATCTATAAGGACCATACCCTCTTTCATCTACCCCAACCTCTCAGAAGGACTGATGGACCCACCTTTGTATGAACACAGCCACAGTTGGGGAAAAGCCAGGAAATGAACTCTGGTCGTTCGAGTGCAATCCCCATGCTTTAACCACTGGGGTGTCCCATCCTGGAGTGGGTCATGTAATTCCATAAATTGAAATTAACCTTTTGAATAAGCAAAAGCTGTGTAAGGTATTCAATTTAGTTGCTGCTGCGCCTAATGTCACAGTTTTTGACAGATCTTAGAGAAATTATGTTAATTCATATGAGATAGAGTGCAGGTTGAGCTGCACATGAGAGTTTATGTTCATAATCGGTTTGTGCAGATGTAGTAGTATAGTAAAGTTTTTTTTGGAGGGAGGGGGGTAAAATAGGTTTACTTAAGTCATTGTCTTAAGTTTGGTTTTGAGCAAAGGTCTGTTTTAAGTTAAATAAATATATTTTACTTTAAGAGTTGCACACATTCTTTTAATATAGTAGAGTTATTTGGGAGGCTAGTTATTTATGTTGGTCAAATTAGAATTTTTATAGCTGTATGAATTATGAACTTTTAAATTAAATTCTTTGAGTATAAGAAGTCATAAACACACAACACACACACATATCAAATATCATTTTTTCTCTCCCACCCTTCCTTTATTTTAAAGTAAGATACACCCAGTCAATGAAGCAACAGCCATGTTTTAAATATGGTATCTCAAACATTTTTCATACAATGATGAATTTTTGTTGCTTTTATTGTTTCAAGTCATATCAAAACAATTTTTTTTACTTATTCCATTATAAATACTGAAATGGAAGTTTTAGTTTGTTAAACAGAAGAATTCCTATTCAAACTGGCCAGACACTGCAATGAAACATAAGAAATTGTTCACGTACTCATCCTATCATCACCCTTGACCCAGCTTTGAGGTTACTAATCACCAAGGATGGAGGCAAAGTATAAAAGTACTAGGGTAACATGGAATTCTGGCATTTTAGGCAGGGTTAAAAATACCTGAATTTTTCCTAATGCAATATTTAAATGTACTACCCCAAATATATATTTTACATATGGCATATACTGAAGGTATATTGCTTATGAGATCATATTCTAAAGTGTATTAAGTTTTCTACATAACATTAATTAATAATAAAACATTATAAATAATTTACATATATGTGATGTGATTGTTATATACTTTGGAAGAGACCTGTCAATGTTTTTTTAACTAGAGTTTGAAGTTACTTAATCACAAATGAGTAAAATAATTGTTTTAATTCTTATTAATTTATTTCTTTACTAATTACTCTGTATAGTTCACTGACAAAATAATCATGAATTTTTTGAAAGTAAAGTTTGTTATCAAATAAAAATACAAAGCAGTAAAATTTTACTAACCTTTTTTACTAACTAGCTTGCGTGGTAATGTTGCACACTGACGATACAGTAATGGTGTATTTTCAATAGGAGTTCCAAATGGTGGATTTTGTAAAGTAATAACAGTCATTGCAACCAAATTTCCAGATTGTTGTATGATAGAAACCACATGTTCATGTGAAGCTTGGGAAACATCCTGTCCATTTATCTTAAAGAAAAAATATTATTTAAAATTTATATTAATGTTTTAAAGATATGAAATTATATAAAGCAAGATATAAAATCTGATGTAGGTAGCACACAATTTTTCTTGCATCATGCTCTCTTTTACAGAGAAATAAATAATGGTGTACAAGACACATATGTGGTGTACAAGACACAATGTTTTGCATTAACTTATATATTAATAATTGGCACTTTTCTTGATGCCAACATGTAAAACTGTTTCAAAGTACCATCAAAGTTTCAAAGTCTTACATTTCATATAAATCTCACTTGATATTTGACACTTAGGAAGATTGCCAGCATTTGTTAAGTAATATAGTCTATATATTAAACAACTTTAATAATTAGAAACTAATATTTAATTATATAAAACCAATTATATAAAACTATGGTTTGAGTTTCAATCCATAGATCTTCAAAATCCAAATTCTAATAATGCCTTTCATGTGTCAATGTATTATTTTTGTTATTTAATTTAGAAATACAATATTCATTATTCTGACAATAAATTAATATTGTCAAATGGGTGTATAAATAAATAAAGCTAGCTATACCACAATGTTATTGATATAGATTTACATCTCATAGGTTGAAATTTGGCTCTTTTGGTAATTTTTTACTCGAAAACAAAATAACTTATTCGTACTCATGTCAAAATCCACATAAAAATTCAATTGGTATCAATTAATATCCCATGAAATAAATGACTATTATTATTTTCTTTAATGAATAGAACAAACTAGATCCACAAGAATGATATTAACAGATTTGTTGCATAATAGTGCATATGGAAAGTTAACATATTGTGCAATACTTTCTTTTTATTGATCTTTTTGATAAATTTACTTGAAAAACAGCAGTTTATGTTAGCATATTAAAGTTTGTGTTCATTTTCTAATAAACAATTATACATAAAATTTTTATTTATTTAACATTACACGTTTTGAATGATGCTTTCAAAAATTCATTGAAACATTTGGGGGTCAATGAATTTTCGACAGTGTTTAAAATGAATGAAATTCATTGATTGTTATAATTGTACCAAATTACTTTTGAAATGCTCCATTTGTTTATGAGATATTGTATCCACAGACTTGTATGCATACACAGGCATTACCCCCCAAAAATGTTCGATTCAAGATCAGAAATGTTTAAAGCATGCTCTTCCATTGAAAACTAGAATTAGAATTTCCAACCCTGTCACGGTACTTTTCTGTACATTATACTAACAATGTTGGGTTATAATAACATCCTTACTCATGTTTTTATTTTAAATGTTACAAATAAAAACTTATTAATCAATAATGACTCTTTTTCAAAGTGCAGAAGAGTATAAAATTGTAATTGGGCAGCAACAAAATGATCACTGTCCCAGTACTGGATATAACATCAAACTTAAGCATTCGGCACCTTTAGAACCAAAAAAAAATCCAGGTCTGTTATGCTTTTAATGCATATATGGATGTATAATTAATTTAATGCATATGCTTTTAATGCATATATGGAGGAGATTATATTTTACGAGTTTGGACTCTACTTCTCAATTTGATAGCATGTTTGCACTGCAATATACAGGGTGTCTCAAAAATATTGAAACACGCTTTAATTCTTTACCTGTTGGAGATAACTGGACAATGTAAATTGCAAAAATGTTAAAAGTAAGATAGAAAATAAGACTATGTTAATGAAATAGTCCTCCCATTAATTTTCAAAAAGTTACACTTTTTAAATTTTTATACGACCTCCATAGACAAATTTGATCAATCAGAAAATTTTTATTTTTAATGCAACGATATCATTAGAAAAACCTGCATATCTGTATCTTTAAAATTGAGCGAGTTATATTTAATTGAAAATTGAACATTGTGAATGGGGACCATATATTAAATTAGAAATGTAAATTTGTGACATATCACAAAAAAGATAAAACTGGATGATAATACATAGGAGACATTTTTGGGAATTCTGCGTAGGCTCATGATGCAATCATGGATTCTTAAGTACCTTTTCAATAATTAAGTACTTTTAAGTTTTTTTTATAAACAATTTCCATCGTCAATTTGTTTATGATCCCTATTTTCACTGATAAAACAGCCTTCTACATGGTATGGAAAAGTGGCATAAGTCAGATTTTTTACTCTATCATAATTCAGTTGATTTTAAACATACAGATATGTGGGTTTTTATAATGATCTTGTTGCATTAAAAATAAAAAAATTCTGATTGACTAAATTTGTCTAAGGGGGTTGTATGAAATTAAAAAAGTGTAACTTTTTGAAAATTAATGGGAGGACTATTTCATTAACAAAGTCTTATTTCCTACCTTACTTTCAACATTTTTGTAATTTATATTGCCCGTTTATCTCCAACATGTAAAGAATTAAAGTGCATTTCAATCGTTTTGGGACACCCTGTATATTAACTTTTTCTAAGATAATTAAACGGTTTTCATACATTCCTCATTTCAATGTTTGCTTCTTTGGGTACCATACTATTTTGTAAATGTGTATGTATTATACTGTTACGATTATCTTATAATTGCACTCGGTGAGTGCAATGCAAGCTAACATGCACGTTCAGTGATGTTTTGATTTTTATATAAAGAACAGCCTATAATTGAATTTCCTTCAAATACACTGTTTGATTATGGTAACATTTATAGTTGTCAAAAATAAAAATATAATTTTTTATCTGAACTAGAAACATGGAATGTCAGTTTTTCAAAATGAATATTAAGTACTTTTTCCAATTTATTTAATAAACTTTTTTGTAAGATAAATAAATGTACCAGCATCAGTATATTCTGTGCTGCACCACTTAAAATTTATTTTATTTTTCTAACAATACACAATGCAATAGGAAAAATGTGATGCATCAAAAATCTGAAATCAAACTTTGAATGAATTTACATGATTTGGAAATCTTAAAAACTAATAGACCATTTTCAGCATAATGTTTTAAGTGCCCATACATTTTCACTGTAGCATAATCAGGGTGGCTGGGGAGGGGGTCATACCCTCAATTGATGAAAAAGTTGCATTAGTTTTCTATAGGGTTCGTATTAATAAACAAAGTTTACCACCTTAAACCCCCCTTTCAGGAACTCCCTTCTGAGATCCTGGCTAAGCCTATGCATTTATATATTAAAAATATTTAACAGATATAAGCAATAAAATTAAAAACACATATATAAAAAGGTCATTTAATCAAATAAAACCATCCTATAAGACGTACAAATGTTAAAAGGCCAGAGCACTTTTGGGTATCACTATACCCTTCATCAGTGGCTATATGAAAAATTACCATGGAAACAAGCTCATATGTAGACCAGATCGGCAGACAAATTTGCATAAATCAGCTATGGAATAATGATAATATAAACAGGCTATTGAAGATTAATCAATTACAAAATTACAATAATAAGTGTTATAAACAGGAGATTTAAAATTTAAACAAGTATTAAATACAAATATACAAAGAAAAGGCAATGAAAAATGTCCAAATTGTAGTCAAGCATAAATTACAATAAACTGAAATGTCACAGATAACTATGTAAAGGTTTGACATGCATAGAGTCGAGAATGAGTCGCCAAGCGTAACTTAAAATTTGTACAGGGTCAAAATTACAAATGGAATCACTGTAGATATAAATAAAGAGATTCATAAAGAAGAATATTACGAGAGTTATTCCAACAAATTAAAAGGAAAGTTTTTCAGAAAAGGGCCGAAAGTTATCATTAACAACATATTGGGCAAGAGCCATAGAAAGTTTACCATTCTTGACGTCACGAGCATGTTCAGCTAATGGGTGTACTACCAATGTAAAACTTGTAGTCATTATCAGGAGTTAAAAGGGGTACAACGTACACCTTAGCATGGCTTTTAAAGTTATCTCTATCCCTAAACTTATCCATATGAATGTGGTTGAATAAGGTAGAAATATTTGAGTGAGCAGGTTTAAATCTAAATTCATGGCAAAATTAAATGAGGGGACGGAAAATCTTCAGATGATATGGAAAATTGGATTTATACGGCATAAGGTCAACAAGTTTAGTATCTGGTTGAATAAATTTTAAAGCGGATATGAACAAAAATTTTATAAATAAACTTAAAGGAATCAGCGGCTTCATGTCCAAGATTAAAGATAAAGTTAATTTCATTAGTTAAAACTGAAATAGAAGAGCAAACATTAAAAAATGATTAAAATAAGCATTAAAGGAAACTTTTTTAGAGGATATAGGATGAGAGGAATTAGCAGGGATACAAGAGTTAGTAAAAGTGGTATTACAGAAAATAGAGGTATGAAAATCACGTGAGGTCCGGGAAACAAGAACATCCAAAAAAGGCAAAGAAAAATTGGACTCATGCTGTAATCCCACTTTTACTAACTCTTGTATCCCTGCTAATTCGTCTCATCCTATATCCTCTAAAAAAGCTTCCTTTAATGTTTATTTTAATCATTTTTTAACGTTTGCGCATCTATTTCGGTTTTAACTAATGAAATTAACTTTATCTTTAATCTTGGCCATGAAGCCACTTATTCCTTTCAGTTTATTTATAAAATTTTCACTCATATTCGCCATAAATTTATTCAACCAGATACTAAACTTGTTGCTGTTGTTGACCTTATGTCATATAAATTCAGTCTTTCCTATCATCCTGAGATTTTTTGTCCCCTCATTCAATTTTTGCCATGGATTTAGATTTAAACCAGTTCACTCAAATATTACTACCTTATTCAATCGCATTCATACGAATCAGTTTAGGGATAGAGATAACTTTGAAAGCCATGCTGGGGTGTAAGTTGTATTCCTTTTAACTCCTCATGATTAATGACTGCAAGTTTTTACATTGGTAGTACTAAACATACTGTTGGTATCCAATTAGCTGAACATGCTCTTGACGTCAAGAATGGTAAGCTTTCTACTGCTCTTGCCCAATGTGTTGTTAATGATAACTTTCGTCCCTTTTTTGAAAAACTTTCCTTTCAATTCATTGCAATAACCCTCATAATATTCTTCTTTATGAATCCCAGTTTATTTATATCTACCGTGATTTCATTTGTAATTTTGACCCTGTACAAATTTTAAGTTACGCTTGGCGATTTGTTCTCGACTCTATGTGTGAAAAACCCAGACCACACGACAGACCCGAAGGCTTACTGTAGCTATATGTGTGGCCGGTCGACTCTATGTGTTGTTGTTGTTGAGACCCAGACCGTCTGACCTACCAGAAAGGCGACTCTATGTGTGTCAAATCTTTACATAGTTATCTGTGATGTTTCAGTTAATTGTAATTTATGCTTGGCTACAATTTGGACATTTTTTATTGTCTTTTCTTTGTATTTAATACTTGTTTAAATTTTAAATTTCCCATTTATAACACTTACTATTGTAATTTTGTAATTGATTAATCTTCAATAGCCTGTTTATATCATCATTATTACGTACGTAACTTATTTATGCAAATTTGTCTGCCAAGCTGGTCTACATATAAGCTTGTTTCCATGGTAATTTTTCATATAGCCACTGATGAAGGGTATAGTGATACCAGAAAGCGCTCTGGCCTTTTAACATTTGTACGTCTTATAGGATGGTTTTATTTGATTAAATGACCTTTTTATATATGATTTGTATCTTTAATTTTATTGCTTATATATTAAAGTAGACATGATACCACCTTAATTATTAATTATATTTAACAAAATTTATTGAAGTTGGATAGTAAGTATGTTATACAATGTGACAATGATTATTAGATTTTCATAATAGAAAAGATAGAAAGAAATAGGTATGAATGATGGATGATACTTGAAATACTGGATTTTAAAAATATATGACAAAAGTTAGAAAGTCAGTTTCATTAGGGTGCATTCTCTTACCCTGTAGCTTTGTCTAAAAGCTTACAAGAGCAAGTAGAAAATTGTGATAAATCAAGAAAACCGAAAATGAGGATTGAACGAATTTCCACAATTTGCAAGTCTTAGATAACAAATGTACCATTTTCGGCAAATTCTATACATTTACACAGTGATATGGGAAGAGAGGTCATACCTTCCACCCACTGGTTGAAAATTTATATTAATTTTCCATAGGATCCATATTGAAAAACAAAGTTTGACACTAATTGCACCCTCACCCTTCTGAAATCCTAGTTATATCTATGCATTTACACATTAAAAAATATATACACTACGTGGCAGTGAAAATGAGACACCAAGAAAGAGTGGGCAGAAAAATATGCAAATTGCAGGGTAGATGCAGCTCACTGAGTTATTCAAATGATGCGAAATGCGCAGCTGTCCATGTATGCTGAGTGAGATATAAGGGAAGGAACCTGCAGAATCGGCAATAATCGTACTGCTGTCTGTCAGGGAAATCATTTTGCAATTTTTTTTGTCTCAGAGGAAACATGTAGTAGCAGAGAATGCTTAGAGGAAACGTGTAGTAGCAGAGAATGCCAGGGCACCGCCAACCGAAGCAGTTCCATCAGACAAGCGATTTCACGAGGGGTATGGTGATTGGACTCAGTAGGGCAGGTTGGTCCATATGTCAAATCTCAGCGGACAGCTACCTACATGCGTCCATGGTGCACTGGCTGTGGCAAAGATGATTGGAATAAGGAAATGTGGCATGTTTGAGGGGTGCTGGTATGACCAAAGTGATGTCCACATGCATGGACCGACACATCCACCAGCAAGCATTGGCGGCCCCACAGGCCTCTTCCGTTGCCCTTTTACAGCATGTGAAGGGCACCCTTGATGCTCCCATATCAACCAGGACCATTATCCGCCGATTGGTCACCAGCGACCTGAACTCATGGCACCTGTTAAGAAGACTGCCATTGACCCAATAGTACAGATGCCTCCATTTGCAATGGTGTCAGGATAGAGCTACGTGGATGGCGGAATGGTACAGAGTCGTGTTCTCAGATGAGTTATGCTTCTGTTTTAGTAATGACAGTTGCCGTGTACGAGTCTGGCACTGAAGTTTTGACAGGTCCAATCCGGCCGCATCTGTGGAATGCCACACTGTGGCATCATGGTTTGGGGCACTATTGCCTACGATAGCAGGTCCATAGTCCTAAAGATACGTGGATGTCATGTTGTGGCTGGTGACACTATCCTTCCTTCAGGGGGGGCCCAATGCCATTTACCAGCAGGATAATGCTCAACCACACATGGCATACATCAGCCAACATGCCCTGCAAGGTACCCAGGTGCTTCCCTGGTTACCAGTCTCCCCTGATCGCTCACCAATCGAACACGTCTGGGACGTGATTGGCCGTCGCTTGTGTGTGCTGGCACTGCCGCGTTTAGAAGACGAACTCTGGTAAATGGTTCACAGAGAATGGGCAGCCATCCCTCAGGACACCATCCACATGCTCACTGACTCTGTACCTAGACGTGTTGCTGCCTGTATTGCAGCCTGCAGTGGTCCTACAACCTACTGATCAAACGATGTTATCATTCAGTGTATAGGTGTATTATGTTGCAATAAACATCACTTATTGTTCGTGGCTGTCTCTCTCTGTTTGCCGATTTTCATCACTTCCTGCCCACTCCTTTTTGGTGTCTCATTTTCACTGTCAAGTAGTGTATTTAACATAATTTATTAAATTTGAATGGTAAGTATGTTATGCAATGTGACAGTGATTATTATGTCTTAAAAATAGAAAGAAATAGGTATGAAAAGTGAGTAGTATTGAATATACTGGATTTTAAAATTATATGACAAAAGCTACAATGTCAGTTTCATTAGGATTTATTCCCCCCCCCCTTATAGCTTTGTCTATAGGTATGAGTTTGTCTTTGAAATTCCATTAAATTTATATTAATAAGCATGTTAAATTATGACATAAGTTATTGTTTTATGTGTAATATATTGGGGTGTTCTGATATTAATACAGATGAAACAATGTGCACTTACCCAACAATTTATTGTATAATAAACATTATAAGCAGATCAAAGGCCAAAGATAAAATAAATCAAAATACACAAAATCATATCAACTGTCTATGCACGGAGCATCACATAATGTTTGCGTTATTGGAATGGCAGGGTAAATAGATTATCATTCAATGTAAACACTTCAAATTTTAAATAGCTTTTTAATTTTACAGAATATTTTAAAATTTCATTGTTTTAATCTATTTGTAAAATAGAAAAGCTTTTGAAAAATTAAATTTCATATTTTTCAATAAATTTAAATTTTTTTTAATTATGTAACAGCATACAAAATTATTTAAAAATAAAAGAATAGGTGGTTTCATATACAGTGAAACCTGTGTATAACGATATTGTCTATAATGATAAACCTGTTTATAATGATATTTTCCACGGTCCCGGCGGATTTCCTATAGTTTTAGTGTATATCGAACTTGTCTATAACAATAATTTGTTTTTGAGTGAGCCTGTATATAACGATAAATTTGCCTATTTCAAACTTTTTTCCCTGTGTTGTTTCCAAAACTTTTTGGACTTTGGACCAAGATTTTTACAATGGCAGACTTGAAACAAAGGCAGTTCATCCTAAAGGAGAATAATGTTCTATGTACCAATTTTCCGAACAGCAAAAGTGATTCCGATTACTTTTCCTCGGAGATTGATACAATGGGTGGAGGCGGAATGCGTGCACAATGTGATAGGGACCACCTTCTAAGAAATTGTGATCAGTTCGCTTTTAGTGGATGGCCATTGTTTCAACTTAGCCACCTGTTTGTCACGTGATTTATGCCCATCTTTTCTGTACATACAGTATCACCTGCATAAAATCGATCCATCAAAACTTGTTTGCTCATTAAATTCTTTCACAGCGACAGGACATGTGTGACTTTTCGTGTTAAAAGCTCTTGTATTGTACGCAGTGTTAGTACGGTAGTGTGTAGTATCGAAAATGGCCTCAATGAAAACGATTTCTTTTCCGGAGAAGCTAAAAATAATCACAGATATCGACAGTGAGTTAAAACAAGTGGAAATTTATAAAACAAATATGGCATCCCTCAGTCAACAATTGCGACGTTCTTAAGGAAACGAAAGGATATTGAGAAGGGGTTGAAAAAAATGGAAAGATAGATTTGAAGCGAAAACGAATGAAATGTGCTTTGAATGAAGATGTTGACACAGCAACCATTAGGTGGTTCCAGAACATGCGAGCACAATATATCCCAATAAATGGACCCGTGATGTGTGGGGGAAAAAAAAAAAAAAAAAAAATTGCAACCATGCTCGGAAACGAGAATTTTAAAGCAAGCAATGCATGGCTCACTTCGTTTCGTGACCATCACGGAATATCATTTCAAGCAATTAATGGCGAAGAGAAGTCTATGCCCATAGATGCCGTCAAGTCATGAAAGCAGTGTGAATTGAGAAAAAGTATTTTACTGACAACGTCTACAATGCAGACGAAACAGGATTGTTTTTTCAACTCATGCCAGAGAAGACGTTGGCATATAAGGGAGATAATTGCAAAGAGGGAAAGAAATTGAAAGAGAGACTGGCGGTGTTGTGTACAAATTGTATCGGAACGAATCAGTTGAAGCCCCTAGTGATAGGAAAATCTATGAAACCAAGATGCTTTAAAAATGCAAAAAGCTTACCAGTTGATTATACGGCAAACAAAAGAGCGTGGATGACGGAAAAATACTCAATCAATGGCTACTAGATATTGACAACGCTATGCAAAAGAAAAAGAAACAAATTGCTTTAATTGTAGATAACTGTACTCCCCACAATAATTGACCAAAAATACAAAATGTTAAACTCTATTACTTCCTATCCAATTGCACATCAGTTCTGCAGCCGCTGGATTTAAGTATCATTAAATATGTGAAAGGATACTACAGAAAACATATGACTGAAAACATCATTTTTAAATTGGAAAACAAGATTGCCAAACCCTTTGACATAAATGTTAAACAAGCATGTGACATGATCTCTGGCAGTTGGAGTTCTGTGCAGTTATATACCATATGAAATTGTTGGCGGAAGGCTGGTTTTAATTTCAGCTCGTGCAGTGGTGAAGAAAAATCTAACAGCGATGAGAATTCTCAACAGAATCTTTTTGGAGAAGAAAATTGTGTGCTGCACCTAAGTAATTCTTTGAATGCACTCAAAATTTCCACGAATATGCACTCTTCAATAAATCCAGAAGACTATTTGAATTTGAATGAAGGTTTATTAGTGTTCAGTGGGAGTACGGATTCGGACATATTTGCAGAACTGAAAGAAAATGATGATGTTAGCGAAGTGGAAGATGAGGAGTGTGGAATTAAATCACCACCTAACATAACAGCTGAAGATGCTGTTAAAATGATCGAAACATTACAAAATTTTATTCCTAATTTACCAAATATTCCAGATGTATATCTGAAATTGCCCGAAGGTTTAAAAATTATGTGTATGTCGGCTGTATTCTCTGCAAAATCCAAGCAAACGAAAATATCGGATTACTTCACATGTTAAATTTTCTTCGTCCTATTTAAGGATTCGAATTCTGTACGGTACGTATGTCATTTCTGTTTCTACGTATTCTTGATTTTTGAATTAAAAATATAACTCCAATTTTATTTTTTTCATTATAATTATCAATTTTTAAATTGCATAATAGGAATGTAGTAAAAATATACGCCGTGTAACATTTTCGAATTGCAATTTGAATCTTATGATTTAGGTTCATAAGATACTACATGTTTCATATTTTTTTCCTAATCTGTAATACATTAATTAAAAATGTAAGTGCAACATAATACTGTAGTATTATTCAGTCATGTAAATTCATCATATATTATTATAATAACGTCACACCCATCCCATGTTAAATAACTTCCATTATAGACTGTAGCAAGTTCAGCCCTGTCTATAATGATAAATTGTCTATAACGATATTTTTTCTCGGTCCCTAAAGTATCGTTATAGACAGGTTTGACTGTATAAAGTAAAAAGAGCAAGGTGTATACTTGTATAAAATTTACTTTTAAGCAAGCTGTGAATATATGAAGAACCTCCCTACCCCTCTTTAGAGTGAGAAGAAATTCTGCTTTTGCTGCTAAGCTGATGATCAGATTTTAAATATATTATATAAAAAAGAAATTTAATATATTATTTTACATGAATACTAAAATGTGCAGTTCCAATGGTAAATTTTTAACAATTAATAATCCTACCTGGAATGCATTTGTGTTCGCAGCCTCAAATTTACATATATAAAACTTTTCCATAGCTGTTCAAAACTATTTCTCTTTGTGTTACAACACAAGACACTTGCTATCAAAGTTTTGGCTTCCCATTATGCAATGAACAATGTGGGCACCTGTTTTTCTTGCTGACATATTTCAGCAACTGTTATCCTTGACAGTAAAGTCACTACCATGTGGATGAGATGTCTATCATCCCATGCTGACATAATATATTTCATAATATTTCATCGTCCAATGCTGGATTGCGACTCATCTGGTTTTCTTCAGTCCACTGCTTCCACACTCCTATCACTGTTGTGGCATTGTGCTCCATACAATCTGCTATTGCACAATAAGAAATCCCCTCTTCATGAAGGCCGATCATTCATCCCCGTTCAAACTCCGTAACTTGCTCATATGGTGCCCTCTGTCACCATAGAGACTTCTCATGAAATGTTTACCACTGGAAGACGACCATAGACTATTTTCAATGTCGTGCTGCTCAGCCCATGCATTCACGGTGACTCTGAAATTCTAATCATTTGCTGTAAGTTTCAGTTCAGTCGTGTGATTCCTTCATGGTTGTTGCAATTTTTACAAACATGAATTTATATCTGAAGGTTCTTTGTATGTATCAAAAGTTTGGTATAGGCAGAAATGTCTCTTGATATTATCATAAACATATGTAATTTATACAGTAAATGGACATATTCTCATCAGCAAAGGAACAGAACCTCCTGAAACTTTGCAGAAAAAATAGTACAGGGAGAAATGCCCAAAATTTAGTTAAATTTTTTACACGTAGATGGCACCACTATACAATGTCCAAAATTCTAACTTTCGTGGATAAAAAGTAAGTTTTGTAAATTATTTTCTATATATTTTCTGGTTGAAAAGAGTGTTCTAATTACATTAGAAGATTCAGAAAAGCATATTTTACAAGCAAAGTAAATTTGAAACTTTCATATTCAATATTTTTTTATTAATACTCATTTTTATAAAATTACATTGATGGTATAAGGAGTCCTTTAGTGAAACATCCCTTTAAAGAAGTATTTGTTTTGCAAAAAATATGATGTGGCCGGTTGATAGCTTTGTCTACTAACTCAAATTTGTTCTTAAAATAATTTTTCACCCAAAGAGTGCAACTGTGCAATTCATTTTATATTACTGTGTATTGCTGAGAGTCCATAACCATCTTTTTCCATCTATCTCTATCTTACAATTATTGCACAATAGCAGATTATAACTTGATTGTTTTCATGTTTTGGTTAATTTAAAAGAAATATTTTACAAAATAACAGAATGTCATGAGAGTTAACTATGATGAGAGATGAGAGAGTAAGATGATTCTTATAGTTAATAACCTGATGCAGTGCTTTGAACATAAAGGCTTTTTTTATTATTATTTCAAATATTCACATCATAACTTTGTATTTACAATGAATTTTATTCTAAAATAATATTTTTAAATTGATAACATATTAAACAATAAATAAAATAAACTAATAAAAATGTTGTGAGCATTTATTTATTCTTGTGCAGAAAAAATTAAATTATGTTTCGGTAACTGAAATTAAGGAAAAAATTCTTCATTTTTGTTAAGCCTCAAATTTCCTATTTTATCTCTTAAAAATAGGAAATATAACCTCTTAAATATAGGATATATATAGAAAATCTACTGTTTTTTCTTCAAAGTTTAGGATGTATGGGAACTTAGTTTTTCCCTTAAGGGGCTCTGTTTTTCTCTTATGGGACCCAGTTTTTAGTTCCTGGGATCCATAGTTTTTACACCCAGTGCATGTTCTGATATATCACAGAATATAGTTTAGTTATTGACATCTAACAAGTATTTTATCATAAATAACTAATATATTTATTATACTCATTGAAAAATTAGAATAAAGTACAGAATTTTTATATTTTTGTAAATTTGTGATGAAAAAGCCTTTTAATAAATTTGCATAATTTTACCTGATATAAATGAGACTAGTGTGAGTGTGATTCCTGTTACAGTAAAATATCTATCCCGAAGTTAATTCTAACTTACCTCTATCACAATTCAAACAAAAGTAAATAGTATATACAATCAAATTTGAGAAAACCTCATGAATTTTTATAAGTAACTTATGGTTTGGCTTTTTTTCACTGCTCCTTGTTTTATTTTTCTTTTTTTAAATTTAGGTAAAGATCTGGGAATCCGTGTTTTATGATGAATCTATTTTGCTAACCTTTTTATTTTATATTTGGCTAAAGTTATTTTTGCTGATTAGCCAAATTGCTAAAGTTAGTTAAAAGTCTGCCCAGCAGGAATTTTTTAAACTTTTTTTTATTCAAATACATCGCTTTTGCATGTTCTGATGAGTATTTCTACTAAGTTTAGATGTGTTTTGCCTTGTAGATATGTCTACAAAAGAATCTGACCAGGTATACTTTAATTATAATCAGCCTGAATATGCTACATTTTATTTTAGTGCATAAGAAAATAATTTACTAACTGATTTACCTCTAGTAAGTAATCTCCTTTTTTCAAACCAGCTAAATCTGCTACACCGCCTTTTCCTACATCTTCTAAATACTGGCTAGGCCAAGATTCATTTGTTTCTCTCTCCATCAATGGACTTGAAGCTTTAAATAAATGACGATAAAATAAATTTAATGGCTTTAAAATAAATCTAATCAAATAAAATACCAATATTGCAAGACTTACCTTTGGCACCCCGTAGAACAAATCCAAAACCTTTCTTGCCTTTATGTAAAATAACAGTTCGAGGTTCTCCAAACCTAAAGGTTTAACAAGAAAGATCAATCATGCATAAAGCATTGATTATGAAACACTTTCCAACTGCAATGCAATTTTGTTTTAACATCTCTAAAATATGATACATTCAGTGATAATATTTTTAAAATTATCACAATACTACAATAATTTATTATATTTGAAAACTTAAAACTTCATTGAAAAAAATGAACTTTATTCAAATGACGCCATTGAAATATAAATCACCTGGCTCTCTATGAAAAAGCAGTAGATATTTCATTCATACACTTTTTTTTTCCATTCCTTTCATTCATCACAATACTACAATAATCTATTTTACTTAAAACCATGGAGGTAAAAGTAATTTAACTTTATGCTTAAAACTTTATCGAAAAAGTCTGCTATAAAATCGTCTGAGTCTCTGTGTAAAGTCAATAAATGTTTCATTTATATCAGCATTACTGCAGACTCCAGAGCTAAATAATTTTGCATTAAAGAAATTCAGCAATTCTTATACAACTCATCTTACAGCTTCTTGTGTTTACATTCTCCATAAGTGAAAATTAAGCTTCGCTATAAAAATAATCAAAGTTTGATGATCATTTAAACTCAAATATATTCTAATTTTGTTGTTTCAGAATACAGATGCACAGAAATTAAGCAAAAATAAAGCAGTTTTAGGACGGATACAACACTATATATAAGTTAAAAAGAACTTTAAAAATCATGATTTTGACACAAGATGGATGCCATATTTTATTTTGAAGTGGGTCAAGTGATCTCGTCATGTGATATGGGTGTAATTATTATTTTAATTTTTATTTAAAAAATTACCTAATATATTTTACTGAATTTTTTTTTACATTTTATGGAATAATTTGAATATTTCCTAAAACTTTCGAAGCAATTTGTGAATTTTAAATTCATTTAAAAAATGTTTGAAAAATTATGTCCCATAGGGTTCAATGTATTTTATTTTTTCAACCCGCGTTCAATCCAAAACTAATTGGGTAATATTATTCATTTATATTCCCATAGGTCCCACAGACCGTCTGAACAACGTACTAAAATTTCATTTTGATAAAGCCATTTTTACGGCAATTATCGTGCAAAAGGACAGACAGATAGAATGAACAAAGTCATAAATACTTTTTAACTATGTTGTAAAGTGTTAAAAAGTAAGTGAAGAAATCGAGAGATGAAATTTAACATTACTTTTAAAATTCTGAATTTTTAAATTGTTAGCTTGGCAAAATATAGGAATATTTATAACATATTATTACATACTGGTCAAATTTAAAATTATAATTCCACATAAAAGGTGCCGAAATATTTTTCATGAAGTAGTTTTCAACTTACGCCTTCCACCTTCTAGGAATAGTACTAATTCGTTTGGCACATCTTTCTCTCCTTCCTTCAACTCTTGGTATATCAAAGCTTCTAGGAGTTACTTCTTGGATACAAGAAGCAGGGAAGAGCCCAACTTGACCACACACTGTTCTGCCTAACAGTAATCCATCCTCTGTGTCACCAAGTACTGAAATGAAAACAAAATACATTGAGCATTAATATTAAGATTATACAGGGTGTCTAGGAAAATCCATATCGGGGGAAATTTATCCAGAATGAAGAGAGTTATCATTATTTTTTTAATGCAGCTGCATAAGAAATTCCAATAGCGCTACACAATGAAATAATGTTTTTGGAGCTAATTCCCCTTTTTATTGGGGTATGGGGCTACCTTGCCCCTTTTAGAGATAGAGAAAAAAGTCAATTACAAATTTGTAGAGCATTGCCAAAGCTTCCACAGCATTGAAGCTTCCACAGCAAGGATCAATTTCCTCAACTCATCTCTACCGCTGCGGATGAAGCATATATTCTGTGTATCTGGCAACACTGAGTGCAGTTATTTTTGCATGTTTGCAATATTGACACATTTCAGAATTTTTGCCTCTCTGATTGGAAGATACAGTGCTTGATCAGAGGAGTATATTTGGCGCTAGAGCACTAGTATTAGCGATATTTCTATTTTCTTGACGAAACACGTAGATGTAAAGCATCATGCATGAAGCATGTAGATATAATACGGATATGTTTGTTCTGTTTACTGCATTATTCATTTCATTATCTTAGTTCTAATAGTACGGATGTAGATAGAATGGATGAAGCATGTAGATATAGTACGGTTATCTTCTGTTTACTAAATTATGTATATTTCGTTATTTTATTTCTATGATACGGATCGATATCTTTCTTCTGTTTACTGTGTTATGTATATTTTGTTAACTTTGTACCAATAATACGGATGTAAACATAATATGGTAATGTTTTATTGTTTATTATGTTATGTATAATTTGTTAATGTAGCATCAATAATTTTCATTATATTTGTGACAGTTTTACGCCACTTAATTTTGAATGTACAAACAGTAAAAAAAATATGTATTTAATAGAAAAGAAATAATCTTCACAGCAACAAAGTCTAAAAGCATACATATTATAGAAAATTTGTTCTGCCATCTATGCAATTTAATTTGATTTCTTTTTTATAGGATGTATTTTATGGTTCGTTACATTTCAGAGTGTAAAAATATTTTATACATCTTCATTTGAATATATTTCAACTCAGTATTTTAATTGTTTTATTCGAGCAGCAATTTTTTATTACAAGAATACAAAATATATTTTTTCTCTAATATTTTAAAGTATATTTAAATGCTTTTATTTAAAAAAAAATTAAAATAAATTTAGCCAAACACAAACTTTAAAATAGTCTTACTATAAGTAATTTTCTAAAGTAAAATAGATTCTAATTGTTTATATATTTTAAATATTTAAAAGTTGTTAAAATGCATTATTTCAAAATGTAAACATATAATTTAAATCCATTCAAAAATGTTAAATTATATTAATTAGGACATTTAAAATATGTGTAAGATTAGTAGTTAATATTCTAAAATTTGATACCGAGCTGCAAGTGCAAAAACAACAATCAAAATAGTGAGCAATTTGTAGACATTGATTTGAATGATATTGTTTTGATATCAAATAAAGAACATTTGATTACATGTGTAAAACCTTTTGTTGTCATCACAAAACTAATTTCATGAAATGAGGTATGTATGAATAATGTACAAATTCTATGAGTTTTTAGAGTTACATTATGACAAAATTAGCAGACTAGTTGAAGTACTCGGATTGGTTGATGTATTTTAAATTGTCAATCATTTGGGTGCTTTTATTAGTATATTTTTTACAGTTTCATAGATTCTGGACTTACGAATTGTGCAAAATGTTAGACAATGTTGTATGTCACTGAATCAACTAATTAAATGACAAATCTTAAAAACCAGATTTAAACGTCACTGTAAATCTGGTTTTTGAGATTTGTCATTTAATTAGTTGATTCAGTGATTTGAAGTTTGACGTGTCACCACTAATGATATATAATGTTGTATGTTTTTAGAATAACATATATTTCACAAGTGTTTTTACCTTCAAAAATATCTGCATGTTTACACAATGAAATTAATTGAATTATTATCCCTACTTTGTATCATATATAATCACTATATTTTGGACAAAATTTATTAACCAATTGTTTCTTTTGAATAGATAAATAATAGCTTCAATGTGTACACATATATGTTACCAACTGTAAAATGTTCTATATATTAATCAATTAAATGTTTAGAATATAACAATAACTGTTTAAAATATCACACTGCAGTTCAATTTG
Source organism: Amaurobius ferox (assembly GCA_951213105.1). NCBI lineage: Eukaryota > Metazoa > Arthropoda > Arachnida > Araneae > Amaurobiidae > Amaurobius > Amaurobius ferox. Next base: position 65,590,894 of record OX578133.1, on the reverse strand, counting down.
GTAATAATAACTAGTATTACTTTTAAATGTTTCATACTTGCCCTAAGAACCATTTCAAAATATGCAAAAAGCAGACTATCTCAGTTATGTAAACAAAACATATATAGTCTGATATCTTTTAATTTTTTTTTACATTTTTCAATAGTACCTAAAGTTCTAAAGGTAGTTTATTCTTTTTTTCATTTTGATAATTTATATGTTAATTTAAAAAAGTAAATGTTTGCATCACAGAATAAATCGAACCCTTGAATGCTAATATTCTTTCATTAGAATCCAAAAGTGTAATGAATAAATTTTATTTAGTTTTATGAATCATGGGTTAATTCAAATACACGTGAACAGTTTGCTAAAATTTTAAAGAAACATTAAACCTGCTACAATTTAAGGAACACCTGCTAGCTACAAGAAAATAATCTCAATTGATTTGATTTATAATATTTCATAGAAAAATTCTACTCACTTAACCATATTTAATACATAATACATTTAATTATTTATTTCAGAAAACACTGTCTGGAGAACGAAAGGTACACTGTAAAAAAAAAAAAGCAAAACTTTCTTCACCTAACAGGGCAGCTGTTGAAGAAAGTTTTCTTAAATAAAGAATTTTAGCTTTGGTTGCAGTTCAAAGATGGGACAGGATTGTAATATGTATTTTGCACTATATTGCTTTTAATAGAATAGAGGGCTACATTGATTGGGGCTTAGTTTAAAATGGATTTCAAATTGCTTTGAGTATATATGCACATTCAGGTGTCCCATTCCTACCCAGGATTCAAACTTAGTACCTATGTATTTGAGAGCTTTGTAGCATTTGGAAATTGAAGCAAACGATGGGTGGAATGTCTGTGTATGAAACTTGTTAAGAGATTTTTTTTCGTTCGAAAATTTTTATGTAACTTGATAGAGAAAGAAGTTTCTCTTTATATTAACAAAATATCAAGTGCAGTCACTATAAATAAAACTGGCAGTTCTTCCTTAGCAGTTGCAAAGAGATGACACTGTTATTTGGCCTGAAGAAGAGGGCTATGAAACATACTCAAAATAATCATAGTCACCTAATTATCATATGCCTGCTTTCTTTAAGGAAGTATTGAATGTTTTATTCTCAAGTGTTCTGTTTGTGTACAATATTAGTATTTTAAAAGTTGTTTTATTTTATTTCAAGTGAGAAATTATATTTAAAGTAATTGTTTGTTTAGCTTGATTGACTATCAGACTATTCAATTGAATTCAGGTATTCACTAATTGTAATAAAATTTCATTTGAATATCTGAATTTGTTTGCGAAATATCACATTTGCAAAATCATCTACTTACAAGACATCACATTGAAAATGTTCAAATTATCTTCAAGAAGTAAGAATGCACTTTTCTTGAAGAATGCATTCTGTAAGCATTAGATTTTAAAGTTTAGCTATTTCGGCACAAAATAAAAATTTTCAAATATTTAAGAAACAAAAGCAACATTGCTGTTCTGCATTAAGATGTAAGAGGAATTCAATATACTGAAATTTTATTCCAAAAATAATTTTTCAATACAAATATTTATATTACACATTAAAAGAAGAAATTGAGTGATAAAAATCAAACTTACTATAATTGAGCTAATTTGTCCAAGAAAAAATTATGAATTATGGTAAACTTATGAGAATGGAACAGAGATTATTGGTAGGTACAAGAGGTCATCACAAAGAAATTTTTATTCCTTTTCCAAAATTTAAGGAGTAATTTTTTCGAAGTGGTGAGTATTTAAAAAAATTATTGTGTATAAATCATTTCCCTATATTTTTCTAAAAAATAAATATATATTTTCAAAAATAATATTAATAAAAATGGGCTTACAGACTTTCTTCTGCTTGTATGGAGTGACTGTTTTCTTTCTCTTATTAAAAAAAACACTCATTTTGCATTTGAAATTGGTTGGGAATTTTGTATTTTTGCTCGTTTGTCCAAATGATCACAATTATTGTATGTTACTCTTCATTTCATTAAAAATTGTTCAAATTAATAAAAAGTTCAATATACCCCCTGGGGAAGTAACCCCCTCCCTCTCCAGGTATTTGTACACTCCGTCATATGATGGACATACTGTCGGAATTTGTACAGAATTTGGCGTCACAAACACAAAAATTGTTTTGCTGCTATTTTTCATTACAGTGATTGAAACTGTTAAGTTTAGCCATAAATAAACCCTTTTATGCACAATTAAGTCAAATTTTGTCCTTTTTTACCATGTTACGAAAATACAAAATTTTGAAGTTTTCGCTCGAATTTCAAGAATTCTATTTGGTTCTAAACGTATTATCTTTAATTTGATGTTTAGTTTATAAAGATCCAAGTTTAATTTATATATATTATTTAGATTTAATTTATATATATAAGATACTTCAAAAACAGTAATAAAATAGTTATTTTGTTTCTCATTTCTGTACATTTGTTATATTAAATAGATAAAATAATAACATGGAATAATGAATTAAAAATAATACACTTTTTAAAAAAGCAATTAAAAAAAAGAAAAAAATATTATTTACCAAAAATGAATGTCAAAAGTATTTAAGAAAAATTGGCCCTAGCCCTTTAAGCTGGAGTAATGGGGGGGTGTACATGTGAACCGGTCTAGAATGGATCCCGGAAAATACCCCCTTTTTCATCCCAATGTTTCATGGCTGGAAAATACCAGCTTGCATGTTAACGGGGCTATGGAGCCCCAAGCCTCCCTAGTCCCTATGCAAAGCATCCTTTTGCCCCCTACCTGTTAGCGGCTATTTATTACCAGCTCCACTGCTTATCTTGTAAGTTTACTGTAATAACTGAATTAGAATGAAGATAAATTAGTGATATTTTAAAAATTTATTACAGAGGTACCTCAGTTCTGAGTTTCTCCATGGAACTGATTAAATAACGTTATATGCAGGAAAACACAATACACAGATAACTCCATTTTAATTAGAATATAAAAATAAAGGAAACCATGTAAGAAAATAAATACTCACCAAGATTTACTTTTGCACTTGTTAAAAGTTTAATTTCCGATTCACATAGAAAAATTCCAAACATATTAAAAATGTGTATTTATATATTGCATTCACAATCGATTTGGTTTCAATAAGAATTTCTTCTTTTGCCACACAAACTCATAAATTTCTGTGCTATAACTATGCCATTTCTAACTTATATAAAAAAAAATTAAAGCAAATAGTAAATGAAAATCAAAGAATATAAGGTGAAATCTGCTAAATTGAAACATCAGGATATTTGAGTAAAATATCTTATATTTTTGAAAAATTTAGCAATTTTCTAAATCAAATTTCTTATTAACTTTTAAAATTACTCTCTAGATGACTCAGACAATAAACATTATGTTGGCGAGAAAACAAATGTAAAAAAACAGCCCCTTTCATATAGCTTAGACATGAATATAAAAAAACTTCCATTGCCTGGGTAGTAGTTGCATGTGCATTTTCTTTCCATTTCATTTTTAATGGAATATCTTTTGGTGTGGGTAAATGAAGAGAGATTTGTCTCTCCTGAAAATCCTGACTGATGCTTAGAGGAAACAAGGCATTGGCATTGAGCTTTGTGCTAGACAGAGCAAAAATACTTTATTTATTTACACAAAGAATATTTTATACATTTATTTCAGATAATATATGTAATTAAAATAAAAGTTACTTGATTGTAAATTATTTGGATAGATGCCTTCTCCCTTGTTGCTTTGCCATTGATCTTTATTAAGTTTTATTTTCAAATATGACTGCAATCAGACATAAACTTTTAAACATTTACCATTTAAATTTTACTTCTCACACAATTTTATGTTTTTAATGTTTCCTTCTAATGTAGGCCCCTAAACCTTGGCGAGGCTCCTATGAACAGCATTGGCATAGTTATGCCACTGGCCAGTACAGTGGCTAAGCAGTCAAGCCAAGTGTTTCCTCGTGCTCGCTCAGCTGCCAGGTTTTGGGTTTGAATTCCCCTGTGGGCATGAATGTTGTGTTGTTAGGGGTAGTGTGTTTCACTCCCACTGGTGCACCAGGGCAACGTCATGATGACTAAATGGTTCACGATACTGCAGGTTGATTGGTGAATGATCATTGCATTAAGTGCTATTGCTAGAAATAAAAAACAGTTATGCTGCTCCAAAGTACATCATGAAAAGCACATGCAATTTTTATTGGACCACGTTCAGCAATGAACTACATCTGTTAAACATTAAATTTATGTAATTTCCCTTTTTGTGCAAAATTCAAAATCAAATATTTTTTTTTATTACACCTAAAAGTGTTTTAACAGTTTATTAAATATTTTATTATCTAATAACATATATTAAATACATTCAATGTATATTAAATTTCGACCATCTAAAAAGAAAGCAGTTGAAAATATGAGTTTTCTATTTCACTTGATATACTGTTTTCAATCAATTATATTTACCTAATAATGTTATATGACATTGCCAACAAAATAAATTTCAATTTATCAGATATTAATTCACTGTCACAAAACATGTACCCGACATTTTAAATTAACCCCTCTTTAAAAACCAACTACTAGCTATACTTAAAAAAAAATAAGCTCTATTTTTGCCGATCACCTAATAAACAGAACTATTCATCACACAGCAAAACTGACTTTGTTGGAATTGTCACATTGAGAAGTACGCCCTAAAATACCAACAATTTAATTTTTGGAAATCGGGATTTTCTCTTTTTTTTTGACTGTCGAAAATTTGTAAATAATACAATTAGCACAATAAAGTCGAGTGATGGGTGATTTCTTATGTTGTTTTTCCCAAGGAATTGAATGCAACCACTTTAGTGTAGCCAGCACATACTATTTTCAAGATATTTAGCATTTTATGGTCGAATATTTTGAAAACCGGAAGATTATAAATATCGTTAATAGATGTCAATTTTAGTCAAAGATAAATTGAAGTTTTATCACTGTGATTTGATAAAATATTGACCTAATTATGATAGATGCAATTGTAAATTGAAATTCCATATGGTGAAACTGAAAATATTGAATGCTGCTATTATATTTAACTATAAAAATTCTTTCGGTGGTAAATAAATGTAATTAGTTTCATAAATAGACATTTTGCTTTATATAAAACCTGATATTTTGTTATCTGACATATAAAAGCATTCTAAAGGCATTTCAAATAATAAAAATCTTAAAGGCATTCTAAATATAAATATATAAATGTTAAATTACTTTTTATGTTTATTAACTTTAAAACAAATGCAATTAGGTTAATATTGTGATATTGTAATTATTCAAAACACATTCTTTGTTTTATATATTTTTGCTTTCCCTATAATATGTATAAGGAAAGTATTGTGGTGGGATCAAAAATTTGACTTTGAGTTTTCAGTGGAAGAGCACGTTTCAAGCCTTGGGTTTTAATCGTCCATTTTTGAGGTGGTGTGTATGTGAAAGACCCATGCCACCCGACTCACCCTAGGGTATGAGCAACTGGTTGAGTGGCCGAGGTGATGTGTGTGTTGTTGTTGTTGAAACCCAGACCGTCCGACCTACCAGAGGTGATGTGTGTGTTGGTTGTTGTTGATGAGACCCAGACCGTCCGACCTACCAGAAAGGTGTAAGGTAACTGTTTGGACGAAGGTGATGTGTGTGTGAAAGGCCCAGACCATACAGCCAACCCAGGGGTTTACGGCAGTTTGATGTATGGCCGGGGTGATGTGTGTGTGTAATAATTGTTAGTGTGTGAGTTTATTGATACAATATCTCATAAACGTTATCTTTTGAGTGTTTTGAATGAAATTTAGTACAAATATTATAATTATGAATACTAGAACCCTATTGATGGTAAACACAATTGAACATCTGGAAGACTCCACAAATTTTTGAACGAAATTTTGAAAAATTCATTAGAAAATTAGAACCTTCAATAATGTTACATAAATGATCATTTCTTATGTAATGTTTCATTAGAAAACAAAAGACAAACTTTAGAATGCTTGTGCCATATCTTTTGAGTAGAGTTGTGACCGGCTCAATCTTTCTGACATGAATATACATATTGAGTCCAAAATAATGCAAGATGAAAATTATTCAGTATCCATAAAAAAATTGATTGATATTCAATACATGCTTTTTCAATTTTCATATAATTTGTACATGATGATACACAACACTCTACGGATTAAAATATTTTCAAGGTCTGAATTATTGATAGTTAAAAAGTAAACAAAGTTTTGGGGGGAAATTTTTAAGTGTAGAATGTAAATAATTTTAAGTTAAACACCAAAAAACGTATTGAGGTACGGTTTATACCATAAGTATTGTCAGGACGGGTTTTTTTTTATTTTTGACGTGAAAAAATTTCATAGTTTAAAAAATCACCTATAGGTGGCTCTTATCCGAATACATCTTCCAGAAGTATGCAAATGAGGCTGTTATAAAATAGCTGTAGTGTTCTCTATAGATTCTTCATTTGATTCATTAGTAAACTGTGCAAAGAAGTTTTTGTGAGAATGTTAACTTTGATCGAAAAAGCGTTATTAGGGAAGCCGTATTACATGAGCAGAGAATCAGCATCAGATGCTTTGCGAAAATTCAGATTTAGGAAAAATCTAAAGAAAGGAAAAAGTCCTATCACCTGTTCAGGGTTACTTAGGCTTGTCACACGATTTGACATGTACAGTAAGTTATTTTCTTTGTCATTCCAATGTGTTCAGCGCCACCTATAGGTAATTTTTTAAACTACAAAATTTTTTCACGTCAAAACCCCTCCGTCCTAGCAATACTTATGGTACAAACCGTACTTCAATGCGATGATTTTTCAATTTTTAATGGATTTTTAAAATTTATACAGACTTTTGAAAGACCTTGTATATTAAGATAAAGACAAACAGAATTGATTTTCATATATTTAAATATTTTCATCAAAAATAAAATACTCAATACGATATGAGTTTAGGAAATGTTTGATTTTGCTGTTGGCAACTATAGTTTGTATTTCATTTTTAAACAGTTTTTATTATTTTTTCGGTAACATTTCTTTAACAGTAACGATTCTTTAACAGTAATGATTCTTTACAGTAACGTTTTTTGATATTCTTATATATTAAGATAAAGACAAACAGAATTGATTTAATTATGTTGCGTGTTCATGGGTTAGAAGTAAGGGTAATCTTCATATCTTAGCTCAAAATGGTAGAACAGCTAATATTGTGTATCCAGAAGCTCTTTAATATTAGTATGAATAACAGGGTATTAAATGATAATATAAATGATACTTAACATAAATGATTTTTAACATAATTTATTTGATATTTTACAGAAGTTACTCCACAAATATTATGTCGAAAAGGCCCATATTATACTTGATATAATTTATAAATTTTGGCTGCAAAGAACTATGGAATTTTTTTGGGGAAAACCTTTGAATGAGGAAATATGCCTATAGTGGAACCTGCCTCATTTAGTAGTGTGTAACAACAGGGGTAACACATCCATGTAGTCTACCTCAAAATAGGTGGATGTGGAAATGAGTACAAAGGAGTAGCATTTTCTTCATTTTTACACTTCAAAATATGTGATCACAATTACAAGATTTAAACACATGATATAAATGTTTAATTGCATTTTTCTTTTTTATATTTTATTTCTTGCCCAATTATGTTCTTATGTTCAACAAGATTTTTGATGTTTTTTATTTGACTGTGCCCATTTCTACTAACTATGCCGACTAACCATCGTCTGGTACAGCTATTTTCACTATATTCTCACCCTAACAGCCACCTGGTTGACCTGCAGGGCTCAACCACTTCCATTATTATGACTTATGACTTAGAGGTGGGTGGCTCAAAGAGAGCCTAGCACAGCGACCAGAGGTCTATTGTACTTTCCCCAAGAGATGAAACAGTCCTTAAGAGAAGAGACCAGTAGCCAAAGCAAAGATCAGCAGGCACTTGGCAGGAATATCCTGTAATTCCAAGGGCTTGATCACATATCGATTCTATTATCATGCTGAGAGATAGTTTTTAAACGAGCAACATCCAGTTAGGCACCCAGGGCCGGTCCACAACTTTGGTAAAAATCGATATTTTCTGGTAGCTGTACCAAACGAAGGCTGGTCACCATAGGCGGCTAGTTGATAATAAAAGCAAACTAGTCCACCACTTATTGGTTGATATAAATTTGGCAGCTCATCCAACTTCAAAGTATTTCACAAATATTGGATAATTGGTTATGTATTAATGCTTTAAATAGAATGTAAGGGAATGTAGTGCTTTTAATAGACTGGAAGTATTAATAAAGACTCCCATTTATAGCCATTCAGTGAGTAATTGAAATTATTTGCCGAACTTTCGAACCTTGGATAGCTTGAACTGAGAATTCTCGGCCATCCGATTTGGGTGATTTACAAATATTGTGCATGTGCTATTCTACCCAAAATGGCAGATATTGATGAAGTTCTAGCTTTATGTAAGATGGTTGAAAGAAAAAATTTTCAATTTGACTGCTAGCAGGAAAGAAGTTCTATTTTCACGATGCTACAATTAGTGATGTGTCCATTGCTATAGAGAGCAGTGACATATTTACAGCGTGTTCAATAATTAACTGAATACTTAGTTTGCAGAAAAAGTTTTATTGACAAAGGATATATTTAAGCAATCAGTATTTCTTTGAAGGGTAATTAATTTGCTCAAAAGGTAATTAATAAGATTTTCAAGGTGTTTGCCTTCTGTTATCTCCCATTCCATTGAAGTATTTGAATTTTGTTGTATGGGAATAACTGGAGGTCCTGTTTTAGGATTGAGTAAGCAGATCCAATGTTTACCTTAAGTTCACTGGTCAATTTTCGTGTTGATATTGCAGGATCATCAGTTACAGTCCTCCATGCTTTTTTCACATTTTCCAGTATCCTGGCTAATCTTGGCGTATCCACATTTCCTTTACGAGCATCGAAAACAGAACCAGTTCTCTCAAATTTTAACCAGGTACAGAACTGTTGAATTTGATGGCTTTGGAAGATTGAAGGGACTTTGGTATGTTTGTAAGAAGGACTTTGGTATGTTTGATACCAAGTTTTCACAATAAAAATGCATTTTCCGGTTGAGTACACCATTTTTGAAATTTCACTCAAACACAAGTCAATCCAACACTGAATCAATTACCTACAAGCATGTGGCCAAAGAAAAGCTGAAAGTGCTGCCCTTTCATGAGTATTTCAAAAGTTATTCCAAAAGTAAGTGTTCGGTTAATTATTGAATACCCTGTATATAGTCATTGTTAAATTGCATTGTACTATTGACATGGTTGCACATGGAAAAAATATAATGTGTGAATAATTTTCATTTAAAACAAGCATTTTGGAAATTGAGTGGTATTATTTGTATCTGTATTATTTACATAGTGGATGCTTATTTAGGATCCAAGTAGGGTTGGCACATTTTTGTCAAAGGTGGAAAAAACGGTAAAAACCGTCCTGACAAAAATACATTTTTGCCACTTTTTGCTACAGTGGCAAAAATAGATATGTTTTATTTACGGGAATGTAATTAAGTTATTTTAATTTTTACTAATTTTAACTCTAATAATATATAACTTTAATGTTTTTTTATAACTTAGAATGTTTAATGCATCATTGAAACAGTAATCTAAATGCTATTAAGTTTGCATTGTTTTAGTAAAATACTTTTTTAGTTAATACTATGAATACAGAACATGAGAAAGGAGAGAGTAAATAACAATAAAATAACTCACTGGCTTTGGTTTAAACAGTCATAACTATTAAACAACTAATTCTTATGCTTCAGTTAATTTTTAACAAAGTCTGAGTAATAATAAGGATTTGGCTATCAGAATCAGAACAATAGTAATTTGAATATGCAAAGTATATTAATTACTATATAATATAAATATTAAAAAAAAAGTATAGCTCATATTAAATTATAACTTTAATTATGAAAATAATTACACATAAAATAATTAAATTTCATCAAATTCAATTGAATTTTCTACATCAGAGCACATATTTTGTTTTTTGAACATTGCATAGCAATAAACTAGTTTTGAAACACTATCTATTCCCAACCTGTTTCGAGTCTTTGAATGCACAAATGAAAAATTCTCTCTAGTGCTGCAATAGAGAAAATATTCTCTCTATTGCAGCACTGCTTGAAGGGCATGTTTGGAGATGTGAAACTAACTTGCAAAAGTCTTTAGAAATATCACATAATCTTGCTATATTTCTCCACCATTTATTAGCATCAACAGTCTTAATCACTTGATCTATAAAAAAATGTATCTGGATCCGGTTTTTCTTTCAGTTCAAAGTTTATGGCATACGATATAAATAAAGGATTTATTTTTTGTAGACATGCTCTGGCCTTTTCTTTCTGTTCATAATTGAGATTCTCCCCTCTGTATTTAGGATGCAATAAATAAGCAAGAAGATGACAATGCAAAATTGCTTGATTAAACCTTTTTTCACTACAGCAGAATGGGGTTTCAACTCGTCATTTTTTAACAAATTACACTATAAATGGCAAGCATCAGCAATTATTGCTGAATCACTCTTCAGAAGAGCTAAAGTACTTGCTACTGGCTTTAATTGTCTGATAAGGTCCTTCACTTGTTGATAACGGTTAAAATCCGGTATACGAGCTGCAATGTTTGGATCCATCTCCTCAAAATGCTCATTTGTTATTTTTACATATGATGTATGATTTCGAATAAACGTTTCTAGACAAATCAACTGACTACCCCATCTAGTATTTCCAGGTAATTGAGGTGAAACATGCTCACTGCATTCCTTTAACCATGCTCCAGGAGCATGATGATTTCGAAAATACTTGTGAATATCTATTACATGTTTAATAACACTGGAAGGTGTTATATCTTCTCCCAAAAGGTTTAGCCAATGAGAGCTGCACAACCATATGTTATCAGAGTCGAACCCTCAGATTTTTGTTCTAATTCACATCTCATTTTCTCCATATTTTTAGCATTATCAGTAACAATGCTTTTAACTTCACAGTCATATGTTTCTTTAGTAATCTGAATAATGTCACTACATTTTTTAGATAAAAATTCTGCTGACTTTTTTGTGGTTCCAGTGTTTTCAACATCTATAATATATGAATTTCCATTAACTTGAATGCAAGATGCTATTATGGGTTTATTATGGATATTACTCCATCCATCAATAACAAGAGTACCTTCCTTCCCTTTTAAGTTTTCAGCAACTAATCCTTCCATTTCACTGTGAACAACATCTGAAAGAGAGTTCTTTACTTGGAGGGGCTTTATAACTTGGTCTCAAGATATGGATCAAGTTTTTAAACGATTCGCTTTTCACAACAGCAAAAGGAATGTTGCAGGCATAAAACAGCTTTGCAATAGTCAAATCAATCTTTATTTTCTCTTTATCTCAAGTTTTTGAAAAAAGTTTGTTAATATTACCTTCTAAACATTGTATTTTAACTGGAGGCTGATCTACTTCATCATTCATTGAATCAGGGAACCTTTTGCTCTGGTTATCCTCTGAATTGCTACATGAAGGAATTTCTTCCACACATTCACTTGAAGGTTTTTTTACACATTTAGAAACATGTGCTTTCATCCTAGCTACTTTATTGCTTTGAATATGTCCACATGTTTTGTACTTGGCAACAATTTTACCATCAACAGATAATCTATAAAAAGATTCTCAAACACAGTTTAGGTTCAATTAAAATTATTCCACCCTCTCCAATCTTATGTATATTAATTTTATCTGGTCTATATGTTTTTTTATACAAAAAAAAAAAACTGTAGGAATTTTAAAAGATTACTTCTATAAATTATTCATAAAAGTTATACCTAGAGGTTCAAATAAGGATAAAATGAAGATTGATTTCACAACTTCTTATTAATCAATTAATGTTTAATTATGTTTTATTATTTTAATTAATCAAATTAATATTAATGAAATAACTAATTAATATTCTGATTTAAGTCTCAATTATATTATGTACAAAATTATATTGTTTTTTGTACATTTTTTAAATCCAGCCATTTTCCCCCAGTTTTTGCCATTTTTTACCAGATTTTTGCCAGTTTTTGCCACTGTTCTGGCAAAAAACCATTTTGCCAGCAAAATGGCCAACCCTAGATCCAAGCAATGCAGAGTGATTTTGTTTTAGTTTTAAAAAAAGTATGGAAGAAAGTAATGATGATCTAATCATTGAATCCTTTAAAACTAGCTTAAATTCAATATCTATATTTCAGTAATTCAAAATGTCTTCAATTTATCTGACCTAGAAATGTAGAAAACATATTTATAGAACATCAGATTTTAATATTTGGACTCGTATTTTACTTATCGTAACAGATATGTTTATAGTATAGTGGTCAAACTAGTACTTTCCTGCTCCAAACAAGGCATTATGAGTTCGAATCAAGGTTATATAAACAAAAATCAAAATTAGTACATAGTGGTGAAATAAGATAATTTGTTTGCAATAGAAAGCAATTCCAATTTAACATGATTTTATTCAGCCCATCAGTTTGAATTTGAGTTGTTATTGCTCTTAAGTGTTTACAATTCACAATAGCATCATTTACAGTTGATCCAGGCAGCTGAAGCAAGACAGAAATTTCCTGAACTGACTTGTTGGATTGGTGGCATTCTATTACAGTATGCGACCTTTTATCCGGCGTCCCAATATCCGGAAGCTCCCCAAACTGGAATTCGGCAAAATAATGCCAAATTCTGTACCAACAAGTGATTATTTGCCAAAAATTGTGCCAAATATCAGTTTTTTTGTTTAAAATCCCACCAAATGATTTTTTGCCTTAATTAGCAATATCAATATTATAAAATGATGCATTAAAACTTACATTTTTCTCACTTCAACTATTTGCGATCCTAACATAAACAAAGGTCTCCCTGAATCCGTATTGTCTGCAATGGAAATGTTGCTAAAAATAGTTCCAGTGAGGAGTAAAATGATAAGTATCATGGAGGGAAAAGAGAAATCATTAACTTCATGTAAAGCTTAAAATTCCCTCTCGCCAGTCACCACATGGCGATTAAACTTGAAAAACTGGCGATTAACAAAATCCTGACTACCGTACCGGCCAAACTCTGTGATATCTTAGAACGACCCTTCTCCCTAAACAATTCCACCTGTGGAGTAACGAAAATCTGTCAACAACAGCTACGATACGGCTTTTCCGTAATTGTTCTCCCCTACAAAGCAATCGTAATTTATTGCATTTACAACCGAGAATGAGTGCAATCCACATTCCTTTCATACCCCTCCCCTTAATCACTGATGTGTTTTGCAACTTGCCATGGCGTAGCGTCTTTGTCACGCTTTATGCAATGACCTAGATACACCCTATTTTTACATGCTGTACGAAAGAGTAACTACACTGTTTCGAGGTGTAATCTAGCTCTTTGGTACTAATAAGTCTTTTATCATTTTTACATCTTCCTCAAATTTAAAAGGGTTTCCTAAAGCGGATGCACAAACAGAATTAAAATCATTCGCTAAAAAAAAAAATGCTGCATGAAATTCATCCTCGCTATTTTCGGCATGTGAATTTATTTGTTAGTTAAATATTCATTATAGCATGTTTTTCATATTAAAAAATTAAAAGAATTAATCTATATGAAAGAGTTTTGGGAATTCACTCGGGACCTGCGCAAGCGAACTTATATCTGGGCGTCCTTCGTGAATAAAGGACATTAACCTTGGGGAAGGGGGAATTATTTTCCGAGCTGAATTGCCAATATTGCAATGTTATACATCATTATTCTACTTTAATCTGCATATTCACGGTCCATAAAGGACCATATGGAAATTATGAATGGGTGTAGCATTGACTAAAATAGCGTGTCTGAAGGATACTAACCAGGACATATTTCGTATAATTTTTAAAGCTAGATCATGAGAATTTCACAATGTTTAAAGTCTCGATGCACTACAGTTTTTTGCTCAGAGAAATTTTAATTTCTTTTTATAAATTATACTCTGTTTTAAGTTATTAATCTCTCATCGATTATGTATAAAACTAAAAATGTATGGATTCCTAAAATGTTTTCATAGTTGTGTTTTTAGAGATGCTAACTCTTAACAATTATCATAAATTCAAAGTTAAATCGGCTTTATTTTCAACTTGCCCACAGCCAAGGACTGTTCATGCCTCCCCCCATTCCGTTGATCGGAAAATTTGAGCATTGTAATAAAGCGTCATGTTTCTAGCAATACAAAACAACATTTCTTAAATTCAAAAACGTCAAAATATTTAAAAAAATCGAATTTCTTTAAGAGGATAAAGAACTTACTTGTTATGAAATAAATATATTTGGGAAATTTTAAAATAAAAGCGCTCATAACGTTCGATAATATAATGGGAAAAAAGACCGAAATATCACGATTACGGTGATTGAAAATTTACAGAGTAAATGATCAAAAAATTCTTAGTTAACATTTTTGGTCTGAATTATATCTAAACGACCATCATCTGATGCAATGAGTTTTAAAAGAAAACATGTTTCATTATCTATAAAAAATAAAATGATCATTTTGAAAAGTATGAACAAAGGTGCTTCTGCTAAAATATTAAGAGATCAATATGGTAAGGGCCCACTTTAATTGAAATGTTCAAAAAAAAAAAAAAAAATTCTAATAACTAGTCTGAATAATCGACTTTTTTCAGACATTTTTTTTTCTTTCGAAAATTTTCTCAATCACTAAATTTGATTCAATAATTACATATAATTTGCATTTTAGTTAGCCAAGTATATTTTTTCATATAGATTGTCAAAAAGCTTTATTTAATACATGTTTTTAAAATGAATTATAACTTTCTATAACATTTTAGACCATTCCAGTAAGTTTTAGAAAAAGTGTTCTGAATTACGTAAAAACCCCTTATCCAGAATGTAAGTCCCAAGCAGTCCGGATAATAGATTCTGTACTGTATATCACGTTGAAAGTCACCGAGTACTACAGAGCAACCCATGTTACTTTTAATGAAAATCACAAGAATGTATGTATGCTTCCTTTAGAACCAGTTTAAGCCACACTTATATATATAACCAGATTGACTGTTAAAAAAGGGATATCTTTGGACGTATTATGAAATTCTTCATTATGTACCTACGAAGTAACAGATTAAAAATGAATTTGAAATTTAATGAGAATGAGTTTGACTAGATTTAAACTTTCTGATGATATTTTGGGCCATAACCATTAACCACCATAATGATATTTTATACATCTAAACAAAAAATAAAATAAAATAAATAAATAAACAGTGTTTTTTACTGCTAATGAATAAAGACACAAAATTCTATTTTTAACTTTGTTGAATATTTATAAGATTACAATAAGAGATATTAAACTTACTTTCAACAGTGTCTCCATTAGATAATTGTAAATGCCCAGCAACCACTGAATTATAATCTTCTATACATATACATGTGTTTCCAGGCATAAAATTATCACTTGCAACATGATTTTTATAATCATCTTGACCAGATTCATAGCTTGCAGCACTGTTGCTAGTACAGACACCAGATGAATCACTTGTGACACTCTTCTCTAGAAATAAGATAAATAAAATCAAGAAACTTTAGCAATGAATTCAGTACTACAACCCTTTATAATATTATTAGAAGATAAATATAGTCTTATCTGCCAGTGATATAATATCATAAGGCTAATATTCAATATGCAATGTTACCAATGATTTTATAAGGTGAGTGTTGTTATGAACATGAAAAATTCCCTCACTGGAAGCTCTTATGAGAGAAAGAAGCAAAAAAACACTGTACAGGTAACCTATCCTATGATGTGAAACTAAAGTTGCAATTTCAGGACTGTTGGTTCAGGGTTGCAAGGTTTGATGACTTTTGGCAACATTTCGAATCTTTGAGAATCTTCTTGATATAATGAATATTCTACGTGATATGAGCCCTTTTAGAAGTTTCTACAGAGAGTATATAAAAGGAGTCATCACTCACTTTGAGAGCAGCTGATGTGACACTTTACATTGAATTGTGACATATGCCAATGTTTTGAGAACAGTAGCTGCTGCTTTGTAAAATAAGATACATCAATGATTTGATAATAGTATCTGCTGTTTTGTGAAATTAGTGGAGCATTTAATTGCTGTTTTACTGTACTTGACTGTTGTTTAGTGATCTTGTGAGATAGTTATCAAGCTATTTGCTGTATTGTGTTCTTGTTTACGTTGTGCTTGTAAATAAACATGTTAGTTATTCAGAAATATGTATCCTGAGCATACACTGTCTTGTATTCTGAGTGTACTACACCCATGATTTCAGAGGATGCATTATAACACATTGATGTCAAGAGTGGGGTTTCTGAAAACTTGACAAGCGGTTATGGTTCCCCCAACTAGAAAAACGATGGAGGAACAGTTCAGCAAGATGGCGTAATTTATGAAAGCAAGACAAGAAGTTATGAAAGAAGCAATGTAAAGGCCATATCACATTCAAGAACTTTTGGAACAACCAACTAGTTCAGACAACTTTTCCACCAATTTTCTAGCAAAAAAGTTGGTGATAGGGTTGTCGGACAATTGAAGAAGTTGGGCTAAATGAAAAACTGCAAATGAAAACACTGTATTTTTATCACTTTTTTAGCAAGAAATAAACAGAAGTTTTGCAGCATTGCGGTTAGGGTTATGGCAGCGTGTTTACCGCTTGGCAATTCGTCTGCTTTACATTACATGGATATTATACAGAGGGTGTTCACGCATTTTTGTAATGATTTTGACTTTCTCCATGAATTAAATTTAAATAAAAAAAAAACCTGACTGGTATCAAGTCAGAATGGGGGTTTAATTATCGTCTGCATCATTAAACATATTTTTTGCTTTAAAATGTCTCTAGAAAATAAACAATGGATCGAAGGCTATATTTTTGTGCTTTCTGAAGAGAAATACTCTTATTAAATTATAATACTTTTATCCGATTATTAAAAAAAGATGTGAAAAGCATGGTTTTAATATTTCTACATGTAAATTAAATGACACAATTAATAAAAAAGGATTCTCTTATAACAGAAAACTTAAAATAAGGAAAGTAGAAAAAAAAATGTCAAAATTAACTTGGATTACTATCAGAAATATGTTTAAACACCTGTTTTCAAAAAAGACATTTATCACTTTACCTAAACAATCTTCACTGTGTTAAGTTCCATCAGGATAAGGCTACTAGCCATACCTCTAAATCTACTGCTATATTTTTTGAAAAAATGAGAAAGGAAACCGGAATTGATTGTATTCCATTTAAATGCATCCCAACCAAGTCCCCCGACCTATCTCCTATAGATTACTGTGCATTTGAACTTTTAAAGCAAGCTCTTTATAAGCGGCATCCCAAAATATTTGAAGGATCCTGGAAGATTGTGGTGGAGGAGTGGAACAAAATCAACCTTGATATTTTAAGAAAAGCTCTTTTATCTTGGAAATCAAAATGTAATATGATAGTTCAACAAAAGGGCTATCAGATTGAACATATTAGAAAATAAAATTCTTATCTTTGTTTAGATATATATTTTTTTCAAAATCATTACAAAAATGTGTGAACACCCTCTGTAGATTGATTTTGCATTGAAATGTATAAAATTTTAATTTGGCCTGATTTTTCACCCAATTATGGGTTTTGGATTATTTTATAGCAGGTATTTAACCATATATATATAAAGGCATTTATATAAATATACTATAATATATATACTAGTTGTAATTTGACTTACTCGTTGAATGGCTACAAACTAGTTTTTATTGATAGATACTCGACACATTCTATACAGCAAATACTACATCTATTGGAAACAAATAAGCAATTATCTAATATTTATGATCTACTTTGAAGTTGAATGAGCTGCTAAATTTATATCAACTATTAAGCTATGGATCAGTTCGCTTTCAATTATTATCATTCTTCATAGTTCACATTATGCAATTAACTACTATAAAATACATTTATTGTGTTTAAAATTTTTTTGATGCTTAACTTAAAATTATTTACATTTTAGAGTTTTGAACATTTTTTTTTCAAACATTGTTTACAAGTTAACAACCGATATTCAGACCTTGAAAATATTTTAATCAATACAGTGTTATGTATTGTCATGTACAAATTTATGATATGAAAATTTAAAAACTGTAAATTTATATTTCTGATGAAATTCGAATTACGTTAATTTTCAAAGTTCCTAAAAAAATAGCACAGGAAGTAAAATTTAAATGTTAAATGCTATCCTCAAAACCATCAAAACTTTGAATGTTGAATACACAGGTTTAAAGCTAATGAACAACTGTTCTTGATTATTAAACTCCTTTGTACCCATACATAAATTATGTTTCTTACATGACAGTGCTCATATATACAGACAATGCTCATATTTTAGTAATTAGTTTTATAAATAAGCAGTAGCATGTATAACTTCAAGTAAATTGCAAACGTTTTAAAATTATAATTTCGGAGATCACATGCAAACAAAAATGTAAACAAAATGTTATTCAAACGCAAGAAAAATTTATGAACAATATATGATAATTTCAAATCAAACTTTTACTAAGTAGGGCAATTTCTATAACAGGTTCAGCAATTAAATAGCATATCTGATATAATAAACATATCAGCTGAAATATTGCAGTATACGTTTATTTCTCATCAAAGGATTGCAACTCTGTATGTTTAACATAATCCCAGAAGCATTCAATATTGTGAATATAAATAGTATGAACATGTCATAAGTCAGCTTATGATCAAGCAACAGAATATAAACGAAAATATACAAAACATACCTGTTTAAAAGTGTATTCCAATTGGTCATCTTTAAAACTTTTAATAAATAAAATATTACATCGATATGCAAATCAAAATCGGCTTAATTCTTCATACCATGTTGGCAAACTTGTTGAATACTCTTCTTCCAGGAAAGAAATATAAATAATTCCATCTTAAATAGTATAAATTTATCTGAAAATATTGAAAGATGCAGAAATTTCCACATTCTTGTTTGGCCACGTTGCTCGTAGATTTCATGCCATAAACCAGCTGCACCAACCTGTTCTCTACACGTGATATCTTCACCACTCATTGCTGATTGGCTGGTTGTTGAAAAATTGTCCCAAATTAACAACTTTTCTACTTGGTCCAGAAAAAGTTGTTTAGTGTTGTTCCAACTTTTTGCGCTTATCACACACGCATTTTCCTTCAACTCGAAGTAAAAATTGTTCAAAAAGTTGGTTGTCTGAAAAATTGCCGGAAAAGTTCTTGAATGTGATACGGCCTTAAGCTGTACAAGATAAGACAAAAGAAATTTTGAAAGTCAGACAAGAAATTATGAAAGAAGAGATTAAAGAGGATATTAAGGAAGAAAAGAAAATGCAAAGGGGAAAAGCTGAGATGAAAGAAGAAATTACATCTGTTCAAGCTGAAATAAAAGAAGAAATTAAAGCTGTTCAAGCCAAAATGAAAACCTGACATGCAGAGGTGAAACAAAACATTAAATCTGTCTAAAAAAAGATGAGACAACACATTAAATCCAAGAAGAGATGAAGCAATACATTACATCCATATAAGAGACATTAATGCCAGACAAGAAAAAAAGAAAAAAGCTGGAAAAGAGATTTTTTATGTATTTTTGCATGCTGTCAGGATGCAAAGTAATATCTCCTACGTTTGACGAACAAAATATATCGATGAATTTCCAGGCACAATTTGAAATTATTACAGAAGTGAATGAATGAATGGGATGAAAATACAAAAGCCTGCCAACTCGTTGCTTCTCTTTAAGGTCCTGCAGCCTATATTTTACAGATGCTCCCAACAGAGAAATGTCTGGATTTTGTAGCCCTGGCAAATGCCCTAGAACTCTGCTATGGGGAGAATATTTTGAAAGATACAAGCAGAGTTCAATTGAAGTCTTGCCACTAAAAGTCTGGAGAGTCTACAGGAGCTGGCATGGATATTGAAAGACTTTTGCAATTTTCCTTTGCAGAATTCCCTATGGATGTTCTTGAAGTTCTTACAGCCCAGTATTTTATAAATGTTATTTGTGACCCAAAAATTCAGCATGCCGTTCTTATGACCGAATGCAAGGATCTTAGAGCTGCTCAGGCCCTAAACAGCAAGTATGAAGCATTAACTGATAGCACTTAAGAATTTGGGATGCTGCACACTATGAAGGAAATAAATGACATGCAGTAGAGGCAAAGTAATGATAAATTCAAACAACTCAAATCATTTTGACTCATTCACGAAAGGACTGGTGTGCTGGACCTGTGGAGAAAGAGGCTAAAGAGGCTAGAGTAAAAAGAATAACAAAGTTTGTGCTTGATTTCGTTTGCTATTCTTTTTTTGATTCCATACCTTTATATTTTGATACTTTTCATTGACTTGTTGATTCAATATTTATTTTATTTATTTGTTTTTTATTTTTTTCCATTTGCTAGAGGATTTGTTGATTTATACTTTTATTTCGTAAGCCTGTTAAATATAAGTTTGCTACGGTATTTTTTAAAATATATATATATATATATATATCATACACACACACTATTTTAAAAGTGTAGTATGACAGAAATTATCCCTGAGGAAGAAAGATACCATTTTCCTATACTATGTTTTGCAAAACTCATGCTTTGGATTTTTAGCTGCATAAAGAAAGAGTATATGCAAAAAAGAAAGACATAATTTATACACTACGTGACAGTGAAAATGAGATACCAAGAAGGAGTGGGTAAAAAGTGATGAAAATCAGCAAACAGAGACAGCAATGAACAATAAATGATGTTTATTGCAACATGATACACTTATACCAGTGGCGGCTCGTGCCCAGAGGGTGCACACTGTGCAACTTCCTCATTAAACACCTCTACATTATTATTTTTATTTATATAAATGTATTAAAACTTTTTGTACAAAAATTTTGCATATTTTGCAAATTTTTTCAAAACGTCTTTCCACAAAAGTGTAGTGCTACAATCTTGTAACATATTCAACAACTAAAATCGACAATATAGTTTCTGAATGCGTTATAAGATGGCAGCACTATAAGAATCTTCTACACTGTGGTTTTGTCATAGGGCCGTGAATTCAGAATGACCCAGATAGAACGAAGATACATAGTTTCAAATACCATTGTGAGTTTGAATGAACGAATATGAACATTAACTATTTTTCAATATGAAACGTTTTTTTAAATATAAAATAAATAACTGTCAGTCAATCATATAAAATCTTTTAATAATCGATATACATGATCATTTTATAAAAGGTATTTTATAATCATCAGAAACCAAATTATACAGTAATTTTATTATCAGTAGAAAACAAAGAATACCGATTTAAAAACCCTGTCAAGCCCCGATTTTGAGATGTTGGTAGTTAATTCATGAAACGACTTATTCTCGTATAATAAACTTTACATTCAAAAATTGCAAAATAAATCTGTAAACTTTTTTCTCATGCAGCATTTTCACATTATAGCACATTTGGAAACAATGTTGAATAGCAATGTCATCAATGTAGCCCAAAATGCCAAACACCAATCAAAGTAATACAAAGTCAATATAACTTTTTTATATATTTGTTATAAGTGCATATAAATGAGTGTGATTATTAAGTTTATTAAGGTGTTGATAACAAAAGAACCAAATTTTAATATATATGAGATTGATTTAACGTGAATAATATTGTTCAAAACGTTTTACATGTGATTATTACCAGCCATCCAAATTGCTGCTCATGTCTAAGGATAAGTTGGACTGTCTGGGTTTTCGACATGTGATTATTAGATTGTTACAGAAATTAACTTATCTCGGAATGAAAGAAATTTATATGCAGCCCACATCATATGTTTTTGATTCTTGAATGTAGAAAATTACGAAGAACGGTAAATATTTCATAGATGCCTATAAATCTAATATGATTCAACATTTCTTTTTGCATTGGTCCACACTTGCTGATGTCGCTCTGGCATACCGGCATATCTCATACCGGCATATCTCTGGCATACCGGCATATCTTCACCGCAGCCGGCACACTGTGGATGAGTGTAGGTGGCTGTCCGCTAAAATTGGACATATGGACTAACCTGCCCTTCTGAGTCCAATCACCATACCCCCTGTGAAATCGTCTGTCTGCTGGAACTGCTTCGGTTGGCGGCAGCGTGGCATTCTCTGCTACTACACATTTCTGCTGAGACAAAAAAAAATTGCAAAACTGATTTTCCTGACAGACAGAACGGCATGACTATTGCTGATTCTGCAAGTTCCTTCACTTATATCTCATTCAACATGCGCGAGACAGCTGTGCATTTTGCATTATTTACATAACTCGGTAAGATAACTTGGCCCTGCAATTTGCATATTTTTCTGCCCGCTCCTTCTTGGTGTCTCATTTTCACTGTCATGTAGTGTATATAACTTGCATTTACAAAGATACATTTACAAAGTTTGCTAACAGATGACACTATATATTTTAACCTTTCTGGTTGGTCGGATGATCTGGGTCTCAACAACAACAACAACTATATATTCAACAAATATATTTGAAATATATTATTTTGTATAGGACAGTCATGTGATCTAAATCTATAACACAAAGAACTACTAGATTCCTTTAAGTTTAGAGTTATTGAGACCCCTGTGAATGGTAAAATTGGTTTATATTTTAAGATGATTAAACACTAATTGCATGTAATTTGTAAGTGTTACATGCCATATCCTTATAGTTATTTTTACACAAGAAGAAAATGATGTTTAGAAATCAGTCAGTTCTTTCGTTAATCTGGCGTTCATTCTCACATGGTAATATTCGATTAATGTATTTAGCTTAAAAGAAAGTTTTTGCTTTAATATATCAATTAAATTAGAACCAAACTAGGTCAGGTTTCAAACATTTGAATCTTCGATGAAATTCACCAAAAATGGATTCAGCAAAGAATGGGGAAAAAAAACGTTAAAGAGGAGCTGAAGAGAAGCGTGAAAAAGCAAGAAACAAAGATTAGAATGAAACAAAAAACATAAAGGAGCTCAAAAACAGTGTGAAAAAGCCAAGAAACAAAGAATAGAAGAAGCCAAAAAGTGTATTAAATTAAAAAAAATTTTAGTGCTCAAATTATAGCTCTGATGGTGATTGTCAACAACATTTTGTTGACAATCACCATCAGAGAATCACCATCAATGAATTGTTAGGACATCAACAAAATGAATTGAACAGGTTTTATTTATGTAATCATTTAAATGTCTTTGTTATGCTTCTGTAAATATTTACATTGTATTATTTAAAGTATTTTTCTATCTCAATAGAAATACAATGATTGTGGCCATATCATGGAAACAAATAGGGTAGAATGAAACTCAAGGGTGGGTTAGAGATACAGAAGAAAAGATTCACTAAAAACCTTATATTTACCAAAGATGATTTTGTTTCCAATGAGGGCTCCCCTGACCCAGTGGCGTACCCATATTAATGATACACCAAACATGAAAGCACTCCATCTTATTTTTAAAATGCTAAAAATTGCTACTTTATATTTCACAAATATAAGCTTTCAAATTTAGATGCAAACAATATCCCATTGCTACTTTCACAGATTTTATTTCATTTAAGCAATGTTTATTTTTATGATGACAATAGAAGAATAGGGGTCTTAGTCAACTTTTAGATCCCTAGGTAACAACTTAGTATGAATATAGATAAATTCACATTGTCTAAATTATATATTAAATATGGAAAATTAATTTTTGAAAAGCATATTTTTTTGGAGAAGCTGTATTAGAGAAAAATTGGTGGGCCACACAAATCATTTGCCCGGGCCGGTCTGATGGTGCCAATCCTCCCCTGGTAGTATGGACAAGATTAATACAGGGTTTGGGGAGGTTATATGCTATCAAAATTCATGTATTTTGCAATTTATTTCTAAATTACCTTAGCATGTTGCTTTTAATTACTAAAAATAAGTTAAGATTCATATATGAATTTTGGTATGGCTGTACTGCTAAGAGTAAAAAGAAAGTTAAGTATTTAAGCTCTTCAAATGAAGATAGTGATGAGTTTTTGTCAGACAATTAAAATTAACTCTTTAAATTTTTACTTTTCTCTGTATTTTTTTTCAATATAGAACTAAATTGATTTCTTTGAAATTCAAATATGCATAAGTTGTTTTTTATTTTTAATTAAAAATGCATTAAACCACCCTAATATATGTATCAAGTCTCCTTATAGAGAGGTTTGATATGATTGCAGTTAGTCATTTTAATTGTTATAGCTTGAAAACTAAGAACTTCAACTAATTGTAAACTATTATTTTATGAAAATAAAAATATATCTTATAATTTAGACTATAAATTTTATTTTAATAAACTTTACATGAAATGAAAAAATGTTAAAAAACTGTATCAAACCTTCCCTACTGCCACATACCTTCTATTAAAGACTTAGTCTTGAACATGTCAATAATTTGAATCTAACATAAGGAACACAACATACAGTGAAACCTGTATTTAAAGACCACCTCATTTCAAGTGAATGAAAATTTAATTCAGAATGGAATTTAATTCTGGACATAATTTAGCATCTCACAATTTAGCAGCTACATTTTTCATGAATCAATGGTGATATCTTAGACAGTTTATACATTTTTGGGGCATCTTGTCTAATACATATGAGACTAAATTTTTATGCTTTAAATGAAAAATGTACTTTATAATATCTTCACAGTAAAGAAACATACAATATGAAAACAATATTTAAGAGGACGTACATGAAAAAAAAATTAAACTCTCTCTATATATATTAAAATGGCCAAAAGATTATAAAGCTCATCTGCAGTCTTAAAAATCAAATTAGATAAAAATTCGTGTGTGGATATAAACGTAGCCAGACCTCATTTTAATATTCCAATAAAATCATAGATATATAGCGTACAGAGTTGAATTAATGATATGTGCAGAGCTACTGATAGGTGCAGAGAAATAATGATAGGTGTAAAGATAAAAAGATAGTTC
Organism: Amaurobius ferox; assembly: GCA_951213105.1. Lineage (NCBI taxonomy): Eukaryota > Metazoa > Arthropoda > Arachnida > Araneae > Amaurobiidae > Amaurobius > Amaurobius ferox. The sequence continues at coordinate 65,565,863 of OX578133.1, read as the reverse complement.
ATAGGTGCAGAGCCAATAAAATTAAAAAATTAAGAGTATTTATTTTTAATGAGAATTTAGATAATGTGTCAGTATATTTAATTATTATTTTAATTTTGAATATAAAAATTTTAAATAAAATTGGAAATTTTGAGAAAATGTATTTGAGATTATTAATTGAACAAATTAAAATATGCTTTCTTTAAGTAATAAATGTCATTTTCAGCATGCCTCTATAACATATAATCATTACTTTATAGTGCATCTAAAATGATAGGTAAATAAGCCAATGTGGATGGATGACTATATGCCTTCAACCATCCTCCACAGGTCGTCCTCTGTTTGAGGTGGGGGCAGAGCAGTCAAACAATTACCAATCACATCCTATACATGCTTGATGGGTGAGAGATCTGGAGACAGTGGAGGCCAAGGAAAGACCTGGATATCTTGTAAGGTTTGGCTGCTGCTGATATTTGCCATATGTGGTCGCCTGCTATCTTGCTGGAAAACAGCATTTTGCAACCACTGAACGCAGGGCATTGCAACCAGCAGCAGCACCTCATCCACATATTATCGTGCTATTATTGTGCCTCTGATGTGAACCAGAGGTGACTGGTTATTGAAGCCGATGGCACTCCAAACCATGATGCTGCATTTTCGATCAGTATGGAGTTCAACAGTTGCAGCAGGATTAGATCTGTTTCTACGTCGCCTCCAGACTCTCACACAGCAACTGTCATCCAACAAACAGAACCAAGCCTCATTGCTGAACACTATCCTGTTCCATTGAGTCATCCAAGATGTTCGGATCTGACACCATTGCAATTTCACACATCTGTGTCTTGTCATCAATGGCAGTCTTCATAAAGGACAGTTTGAGTGCAAGCTGCTTTCGGTCAATCTTAGAGAAACTGTTTTTGCTGATATTGGAACATCCAATATATCCTGCAAATTCTGCAGAATATCGACAGTCGTCATTTGTGGGGTCACCATTGTATGCTTTCGAATGTATCGATCAATGTGTGCTGACGTACATCTGGATGGATCTGTACCATTGCGAAGATTCACATGCCCTTCTTCAATCCATCATCTCTAAATCCTTTGTACAGTGGATGCATCTTCAGTGGCAATATGCTGATGTGACCATCCAGCCATACATAGGCCTTAAATAAATCCCCTCACATGATTGTCCAAATGCTGAAATAGATTTTGGCAGCAGTAGCCAGGTATCTCTTCAACAACACATGTCTTCTGAAATGAAAATTAGCTCAAAAATGAGTTTCCGTAGGCAACAGACTGTAACAACTGTTGGTTCATCTGCTGTTTCCATCCCTTTTATCCCGTTCTCTAATCACATGACCTACTTGCATTTCAGATCATTTGCATATATGGACCAGCTGCGTTTGTCTCATAATTTGCATAATTTTATGGCCAAAGCTTCATGGTGTATATGTCGAGTAGTGTATATATGTCAAGTAGTGTATACATGTCGAGTAGTGTTCTATATGTTGAGTAGTGTTTTATATGTTGAGTAGCGTATAATTAGGATGGAGAACAATGGATTTTTCACTGCACTTTGGATAGACCACACTGAAATTTTCAGCAGAATATTACTACTACTACACTAATTACAATCTCAACAAAACAATTATTTATAAGAAATAACATCAATATTATGGACTGGCCAGCATAAAACCCAGAGATATACCCTTAAAACATCTAGGATGATGTTATGAAGATTTAAGAAATATAATTTTTAGTGTTATAAAGATCATGCTTTAGATATTTGCATATTTGGTATAATTTAACACCTAAACTGCTATATATTTTAATATTTTAAAAACCAGATGATATTCAAAATTGTGCTCTTATTGCAGATACCAGCACTTATGGACTGTCAAGCCAAGCATCAATGTGAATCCTGCTTAATTTGAGGTTCTCTAGTCAGTATCTGTGCACTGAGAGCAACTTTTTGAAGATTATAATTTGATAAAGATGGACTAGCTGATACCCACAATGGCAACAGGAAAACTTGCTATGTAACACAACTGTTTTAATAGAGAATCTTATCAAAATGCATTTATACAGTTGTTTTGTTAAATGGCAAGACTACAAAATACTAGGTATAATTTAGTTTTTATGATTGAACATCTTTAGAGTTCTAATACAGTTTTTTTTCTTCTAGTTACATACTCTGTGATCTATGAAAAAATACCCCTTTTCACTGTGGATAGAATTTATTTAAAGATACCCTAATACTGTCTTTAATAGGATTGTGCTGTCATTAAAATTAATATTTTAAAGTCCTAATATTTTTTAAATATATTAATATATTCCTATTAATTTATGATTACTTAAATTAATTGAAATATTATAATATAACAAAAATTACCAACAATTTTTGGATGCATTGAATATTAAGTGCTTTAAACTTTTTATGGCTAGCACAGTACTATTTTTAAAACTAACTTTGAGAGGACTAAAGGACTTAACTAAAGGAGTTGCTTTATTCTGCTATACTGTAGCTCATATACAGGTAGTTCACTGAAAATATCTTAATCTATAAAACAATGATTTACCTGTGATAACACTTCCTGATGCAGTGTCTTCACTATCTTCACCACTTGGCTGTGTACATGTTGATGAAGAAGTGGTAGATGCATCAGAAATGCAAGAGATGGATGAAAAGGGCGGCAATGAACAGTTTGACGGACAGGGAGATGGAGGTTTCATTCCCAGATGTAAATCAAGACGAGGATCACTATGAGTACGACTAAGAGTTGAAACAGGAGCTATACTTGCTCTTCTTCTAGGATTATATCTAGGCATTTCTCGATATGGCACTGAAAAAATAAAAGTAAGATATAACTACATAAAAATATTAAACAAAAGAAAAGAGAAAATTAAAATTTTGAAATACCAAATCAACAGTTAGAAGATTTTTTTTTTTGGCTCAAAATTAAAGCAATGATCTATCTGATATTGTTACTTCTTTAACCTACTTCATCGCTACAAACTCACTTGTACAAAGAAAACTCTGAAAGAAATAACAAATTGTGATAATTCAGCAATATACACTCATTGCCATAAAAATTTGCGCACCAAAAAATAATTGTTAGAATTGAACAAAATTAATATTGATATAAGTGATTACAAAATCAAAGCAAAAGGATCATTTATTACAGGAAAAACTACAAATGAATGTAGGTTCTATACCCTGTTGGGCCACCTCTAGCGTGAATACACAATGCGATACAGGCGGGTATTGAGACATACAGGTCCCGTATGGTGTCCTCATTCCACAGTTGTTGTAAGCGCACCTCTAGTTTGGCCAAACCCATAGGCTGTCTAACTTGCCATCCTAAGTGATCCCAGACATGCTCGATTGGTGACAAATCTGGGGTTCGGGCAGGCCAGGGAAGGGCGATAATGTGGTGGAGACATTCCTGTGACACCCTTGCTGTGTGTAACTGAGCATTGTCATGTTGAAAAATGCCTTCTGGGAGCCCTCCCATGAGTAACAATACATGTGGCTGAAGGATGTCACGAACGTACTGCTGGGCTGTCATAGTTCTATGGATCAATATTAGAGGTGACCGGGTGCCATATGCAATAACACCCATACCATCAAGCCAGCTGTGGGAACGGTGTGCCACTGTAAAGCAAAGGCACGATTGAGGCATACACCATGGGGTCTCCACACATGCACACAGTCATCATCACTGCCCAAATTGAATCTCGATTCATTGCTGAAGATGACCTGGTTCCATTCAGTTGTGTTCTAATACCGTCGAGCGCAACACCATTCCAAACTTTGGCGACGGTGGGTGAGTGTCATTGGCAGCACACATAATGGGCGCCGAGATACCAAATGTCTTTCAGCCAGACGTCTCGTGATGGTACGGACAGACACAGGCCTGTAGTGAAGGTGCTGCCTGTGTCTGGATGGCGGACAATGATGCAGTTGGCGCTGTGCGTGCATGTTGGGTGATGTGACGGTCTTCTCAGCTATTGGTCTGCTGAGGGCGTCCTAAGCCTGGCCACCATGTATGTGACCTCTCTTTCATCCACTGAGCCCAACACCTTCTCACAGTAAAGTCAGAACGGCCTAGGTGATGGGTTACTGGCCAAGCTGACCACCCAGTTTCCATTATCCCGAAGATTCTTTTCCTCTCAAACTCTGACAGCTGATGATATTGATGGTGGCATAACGGTATCTCTAATGAAAAAGCACCCCTCTGCAACAGATTAAGTACTGGCAAAAAGCCTCTGTGTACCTTTTTTCTGTGCCAGGGAAAATGAAGTTTAACACCCTCTGTTGGCATTATGCAATCACGCTGTATTTTTAATCATTTGCATATCTGCCTGACATGTACCAGGGATGTATCTAGAGAAATGTGAGTAGTGGTTGATTTTCCAGAACAATTATAATTGCGAATATAAAATTTCGAAACGCGCTTTGCGTTGATTCACACACACAAACTGTATTAGTATTGTATACTTTTATATTAAAGAAAAACATTTGATAAAATTAAATATAATTTTTTTTAAATGTAATTATAATAATAAAATACACTTACACAGTAATTTCATTTTAATCTGATCCTCCTATTCTTTACAGTCATCAAGTGATGAACTGCTTTGTCAAACGGAAAGCTATGAAGCTCTGGCCCGTTCACAACGATACATAAAAGTGCGTCCAGAGTGGAAGATTTCAATCTATTCCGGAGTTCTGTTTTTATTAACTTAACTTGAGAAAAGTCTTTCACAGTCTGCTGAGTGTATTGGTATTGTTTTGTAACACTGAGCGATATGTGAAATACCGGGAAATAATTCAAGCATGGTCTTGTTGGTGATAATAGTTTTAAATATTTCTTCCTGAGTTTTCATTCTATGGTGATCTGAGATCAGCTGTTTTAACTCATTCCACTCAATGACACAGTTGGCAGTGTTTAGACCGAATTTCGCTGAAAGAACTTCTACACTTTCATGTCTATATTCTTCAAAGGAATGTTCCATTTCATCTGGAAGATTTTTAGGATCAAATATAGAGAACTGTTTTACAACATTGCTTTCAACAAATCGGTTTTCTATATTTTGAATGAGCTCAGACAGGTACTGAATTTTCAAGCTCAAAAAGGAAGTGGAATCATTTGGTTTCCTAAAAATATGTATTTCCTTCTCATGACATTTTCCCATGAAATTGGGTAAATCTTTTAAATAAAACCCATCTCTATCTTTTAACCTTCGCAGTTTATTTAAAGTTGATGTCACAAATGGCTCTATAAGGGTTAAATCTGCACTTTCTGATTGGAAAATCTTTGATAGTCTATTAATACCAGTGGCGTACGCAAGGGGGGGGGGTTACGGGGTTAAAAAAAAACCCTTGAGCCAAAATATAGTGCCAGGATTTAAGTTACTTTCAAGGTTATTTTTTAGTAATTTTGAAAACTTCCGGTAAAGCTAAAAAAAAAAGAGAGAGAGAAAAAATACTGTCATTTTCCCTTGCGCTGGCTCACTTACCCAAGTTGACAATGGAACCTCCAGTTTCTGTGATTGACAGAGCTCTTTTGGAAGACCTAAAAAGTTGGGGGGTGAGGGGTGGGAGGCAACCGGATTCCGGTTACTGGAGGAATGTAGCAGTAAAGAATCTGTGTGAGCGGTTGGTGTACGTGCTTATGTCACGTGCAGTCACATGCTTATACGTGCAGTACGTGCTTATGTCACAAAATTTCTGTAAATTCCACGAAATTCTTCAGTACAAAACGGATTGTACTCTCCCCAAAACCAGTATCGTCTGACATAGTAAGCATCAAACCCAGCTATAAGAAAAAAGGAACTTTAATTGTTTCATTTTGTTCTTTTGTTATTCAGTTCTGACTCTGACCCCGCAAGCTGGGGCTTTTTATTCAAGCTTCGAATTTTCGTCAGTTAATCACAAATTGTGCTCATTAAATCAGTGGCATTGATATGTGAATTCTATTTTTAAATTATAATTTAAAGTTACTGTATACTGTTCGGTATGTCTAAACGATCACATACTTCAATTTTACATTTCTTTGGTAAAAAGCCACGTGTAAATGACTCTCGCATGAGTAGTGCAAATGCAGACATAATGCCATCCATCCCAAGTGCTTCTTCTTCCACTCAGCATGAATGTAGTGCTTTTATTGACAATTTCTCCGATTCTGTTAGTGACGTCGTCCCTAGTTCAACACTTATATCGGGATCGAATAAAGGTGCAAAGCCATGTGTGTCATCTAAACCCTATGAATGTGAAATGATCCTGAATGCCTCTCAAAGCTTTACTAAAGCACACGCATATGATATTAGATTGTTTGTAGCTAAAGATATATCGAATGGTAAAAAACTGGACATACTCAAAAACGTCTAGGAACCCAATCCAGGATTTGATTTTCCAACAAAAGGAAAAAGAAATTTGCGATTCCAGTGTAAATGGCTTTATCGGTGGAAATGGCTTGCTTATTCAGACTTTCTGGGTGGAGTTTTTTGCAAATTTTGTGCACTTTTCGCCCCTAATGATGGTGCCGGATCTGGTAAGCAGCCCTTAGGTCAGTTATGTAAAGCTAAATTTGATAACTGGAAAGATGCCGTTGGCGATTTTCTCAGCATGAAAAGTGTCACTATTATAAGTAATCAATAGAGATTGCTAGAAATTTGAGTGACATTATGTGTGGAGAGAAAAAGTCTGTGGAAGAGCAATTACATACTGTGGCAGTGAGAAAAAAAATTAGAAAACAGAAAAAATCATACCAATCATTGAAACAGTTTTGTTTTGTGGAGAGCAAGGACTCGCATTGAGAGGGCACAGGGATTCAGGGAGAATTGCAGTGACCGAAAAACCAGATGAGAATGACAGAAACTTTCGAGCACTGCTTTGTTTCCGAAGTAAGTACGACCCCATTCTGAAACAAATGTTGGAATGCAGCGGTGGAAATGCGCAGTATATCAGCCCCCCGAATCCAGAATTAAGTAATTGAAGCCTGTAATAATTTGATACTTCGCAAGCTTGTTTGTGAAATAAATGATTCAACTTTCTTTGTCATCCTCGCCAACAAAACAACTGACATAGCAGGTATAGAACAATTATCGCTATGCGTTCGTTATATCGACAGGGAAAAATTCACTGTGAAAGAATTGTTTTTGCAATTCATTTCTATCCATGATGTAATGGGTAAAGGAATTTCAATGACAATAATAAACTAAACAAGCTGCAATCATTAAATGTGGAGATCAAGAAGTTGCATGGCCAAGGTTACGATGGAGCAGCCTCAATGAGCAGAAGACTAAATGGTGTGCAAGCCCATGTGAGGGAAGTGATTCCATCCGCCCTTTATGTACACTGCTCTGCCCACAGCCTCAACTTAGCAGTATCAAAAGCGTGTGAGGTCACAGCAATAAGAAATTGCATGGGGATTATAGCAACCTTGTATGAATTTCTGAACACTCCAAAAAGGCAACATGTACTCACAACCGCAATAAATGATATGGAAACATCTACTTTACGACGAAAAAAACTAAAACATCTCTGTGCAACCCGATGGTTGGAAAGGTATGACTCTGTAACAGCAGTAATAGAGCTTTATGATCTAGTTGTTGAAACACTCCAAAAAATATCAGAATGGATAGATAAGGATTCGTCAGCACAAGCCAATTCTCTGCTGTGCACTGTAACAAATTATCAGTTTGTGATTTCGCTCTTTTGCATTCACAAGGTGTTCTCCTTAACTGTGCATTTGTGTAGGTTTCTGCAGAAGTTGACGATTGACTTATGGGAAGCAGTGAACCTTTCGGAAGACATTAGTAGTGAAATAAAATTTTTGGGCGAAAATGCCTATGGGAATTCTCTAAAATATTTATTTCTGCCTCGGAAGCCTTAGAGAAGTTAGGATTACCCATTATAATTCCTTGTGTGGCTGGAAGACAAACGAATCACGTCAACATATCAGCAGCAATACCAGAAACATATTTCCGTGTCAGCATTTTCATTCCATTTCTCGATTCTTTCTTGTCCCAGCTGGATTTACGCTACTTAACACACATAAATTTTAAAAGGATTCTAGTGCATTCTACCAACTGATCCTTCAGTTTTGCAACTTTCACAGCTTGAAGCGTTCGCAGCTCTCATGCAGTTTTATGCTTACGACTTGGACGGTTGCCAGGAAAACTTAAATTCTGAGCTAACACTGTGGTATAAAAGAATTATGAGAGCAGGGGGACACGATAAAGTTAGACCCCCGAAAACTGCTATAGAAGATCTGGCTATATGCAACCAAAATATTATGCCTAATATATTTAGACTTCTGGAAATATTAGCCATCCTTCCAGTTTCTACTTGCACAAGTGAAAGATCATTCTCAACCCACTACCTACATTGGATCCATTGGAAGTACAAGAATGAATGATCTAGCTCTTCTGAACATTCACAGGAATCATATCCCAACTGCAAAAGACGTATTAAATGAACTTGCAAAGAATCCTCGTCGACTGGACATTGCCTTATAACCTGTGAAGTGTGCAGTGACAAATCCATGCATTGACTCATAAATATTGAGAATTAACTCTTTTATATATATAATCTATTAGAACTAAAAAAATAACTTTTATATTATTCTGATGTTATACATATAATTTACAGATATGAATATATCTTAGTTTTCTCCTTTGATCATCTGGTGGGTGAGTTTATTTTATGTTATTTTCTAATACCTATGCCTTGGGCTTCTTATTGCAAATATGCTCATGTAGTATACATGAACATATCTTAATAATCTTAACATTGCAATCTAAACATTGCAAATATGTCATGTATGTTAAACTCTTTTGGTGTTCTTAACACCAAGAGTTTTTATATAAATAAAAAATAAATTTACCATTTGTATATACTGTACTGGTATCAGTGGTATCAGATCAACATGCATTGCCAATGCTCAATGGGAAATGCCCGAACGGATTTACGAGTATAATTCAAATAAACGATTTATTATAAAAGAATTACACACACAAATATATATTGGACTTTCAAACTAGTACTATATATATATATATATATATATATATAACCATGAAAAACGAATATAAAGTAAAGGGAGGGAAGCCATATGAATTGCATATAAATGGCTGAGAGGGATAGCGACCTCTCATTCCCGTTTAAAGTACTTTTACGTCAGACAACGCCCACGGATACCAATGCAATTCAACGACAGATCCCCGTACCATGTGCAAACATGAAAGCACCAGAATGTAGACAGAAAAGCTCAGAGATCATATGTCAATTTGAAATGTCATCACGTTAAAGAAATACAGAATGAATATATGATTACCACCTTCAAAAATAAGACATTTGATAAAATACCTTTCAAGCTTATATTTAATCAACTGAATGAAATGATCCCTATTGCTAACATCAATGTTAAACTTACATATCGTTTTGTACGTCCATATGGACGTAAATTATATAACTATAACCATTTAGGCAAAAATTTATCACTGATGAATGGTAGTGAATGTAAATGTCATCTTAGTAATTTAATGGATAAGCACCATCATCACATAATTACAGGAAATCTGGATGTGATCAATGATTTGCCATTGAGAAATATATTTGAAAAGGGTACAGAATTCCGTAGTCAGGAATATGAATATGTGACAGAGGAATTTAAAGCCGATGTAGAATCTTTCATATACAAATTGGCTATTAAACATAGTTTGCCCATCAAAGCATTTGATGAATGGAAATTCAATTTACTGAACCGGTTCGCCAGTCAATATCATAGCAAACTCAAACATCAGCAAATTTCTATCATTCCCACTTCTATCAGGGAAGTAAGGGAAAGTTTTGTGATCACATATACTGACAAAGTGATATCAAATTACGCATTTACTTGCAAACCTTATTACATTAAAATTTTACAGCAGTCTTATATGGAACGCACTATGTACAAACCTTTGCCATATAATTTAACTATAATGTCAAATAAGATCACTGCTTTATATAAAAGAATCGACATCAATATAAAAAAGGTAACCTTTCCTTATTTAGTACTTATTCCGAAGCTGCATAAAACACCAGTAAAATTCCGTACTGTTACAGTTGGTTGTAATACATATATTACGATAGCTAACAAAAAATTAATGAAAATACTTCAACCAGCTTATAAAGCTATATTGGAACAAAATTCTATAATCATTAAAAACAGCTATGAAGTTATTAAACGCTTAAAATATTGCAATAAAGATTTACAGTTCAGCAGCTATGACTTCCGGGACCTTTTCAATAACATTGATCTTAATAAATTGTATAAAATACTTTTACTGGTGCATTCTGAATATAATCTCAAAAGTGTAATAACTTTGCGTAGATATATGGATCTAATTCACCTGGTGTTATTTGAGAACATACTGTATAACGGTGAGGTTTTTTTTCAACAAATTAAAGGAATTCCCATGGGCGGCGGATGTTCGTCAGTCCTAGCTGACATCTATTTAACCTATTTTGAAAGGAATAATCACGTTTTATACGAGATTCCATATTACAGATTTGTGGACGATGTGATTTTGGGACATTACGCTAATACTCCTGAAATTGAATTTGACTTTTATCCACCGGAATTGGAACTAATTAAAAACCCTAATAATGTAAAAGACGAAGTAAATTTCCTTGATATAACCATAAGATTTAAACATAGAAATGGAATTCATACTGTAATGTACAATAAACGTAATAATTATGAAATGAAGATTAACCAAATTATAGGATGGAAGTCGAATTTAACTAGGAACATTTTCCGTAACATCATAACTGGACACCTCAGAAGAAATCGAAATAATAATACCTTCAAAAAGGATTGTCTCACAAACAATAAACAAATTTTGATGGAGGCATTGAAAAAACATTACCCAAGGAATTTCCTTAAAGTTATTTATAATTCTTTCTTTAAAGAAGAAGAATATTCATTCAATGCAGAATTGGGGATGTGACATCATATTGATCTTATCTCAGTACGCATGCGTACGGACATGCATTAAAGGCGGCGTTGCGAGTGTTCCATTACTGTTGGTGGTGTAGCTGAAAATTGTTTTTCGTCGTTCCTTTTCTGTCTACATTCTGGTGCTTTCATGTTTGCACATGGTACGGGGATCTGTCGTTGAATTGCATTGGTATCCGTGGGCGTTGTCTGACGTAAAAGTACTTTAAACGGGAATGAGAGGTCGCTATCCCTCTCAGCCATTTATATGCAATTCATATGGCTTCCCTCCCTTTACTTTATATTCGTTTTTCATGGTTATATCCTACTTCAGTTTTTTGAGCGGCATTGCGCCTTTTTCTGAGTGGTATTATATGTCTAATGTTATATATTAAACGTATCTTTTATAGTTGTATTTTTATATATATATATATATCATGATGTCACTGGGGAAAAACTATCTCAAGGATGAACCTTCCCCCCTCCCTTAAAGAAATCCTGGGTACGCCACTGATTAACACTGAGCAATACATCACACAAAAGATGCAAAATAGCCACAAATGAATATTCACACATATAATGGTGAAGACCCTTTGCTTTTGCATCAAAACGTTCTTCAGCTTCTCTTTCAAGACTCAAAATCACAGAATAATAAATTTCCTTTAAACGCAGTACAGTTTCTCCATGACTTAACCATCTAGTGAACGATGGTTCAAGCATTTTACCACTCGAATCACTTTGAAAAAGAGATTGATTTCTAGCAAGCCAGCAAGTCTCACTGAACTGTTTTGATAAAAATCAAAAAGCTGTCATATAACTTCACAAAATTTCTTGATTTTTGGTACGTTCTTGACTGCTTGTAATGAGGCCAAGTTGAAACGATGTTCAGCACAATGAATGCTAACTGCCTCACAATAATTTGATTTGCCTGTTTCTTGTTGAACAAGTTTCTGCCTTTCCTGAATTTTTTTAATGGCACCATTCTTTTTTCCTGTAAGCACTGGTGCACCATCACTACCAATTCCACAAATGTAGAGTAGGGAAGTTCTTTAGACTCTAGATATCCAGTAACAGCATTTGCAATAACATCCACATTTAATGACACAACAGTTGTTTCAGAACCATCATTTGAATTATCTGCTAGAAGATCAATTAATTTAAGAAATTTTGTCTTGAGTTCACAATTTGTGTCTAAAAAACGTGCATGTACAACTAAATTCTTCTTTACAGATGCATCAGACGATTCATCAATTTCAATTGCATAGCATGGTGATCCCGCAACTCATTCAGAACGCTATCTTCCAATACATTGGATAAACTATACAGCATTTCTTCAATAGCACCATGGCTGTTGTAGGTAGCATTTTTTGCAACATGAACGTTTTCTTGTATTTTCAGTCCAAGAAATGTTGTAAGATCTAGCAATGGTTCAAGATTGGTAGTATGGGCGATACGATGTTGGCAAAGAAAATACAAACATGCAAACATATTAGTGAGATCACCTTTAGGAACTCCTAGATTTATTATACTACGTATATTTGGGTTTACACTAAATTCAAGTTCTGCTTTCATGGAATCTGTATAGGAGCATGAATTTTCATGAAGGTGAATACTTGCCAATCGCAGACGGGTACATGGTGTCTTTGTCCAAATGTCTCTCTGATAAGGTGTTTTATTATACTTTTGACATACCCTACAAAACATCCCTTTTTTAGAAATATCATAATAAAGCCAATTTCTTCCACTCATCCAATCTTTTTTAAAACCATATGACTGCTTCCCCAATTCAGAAGGTGCTGAACTAGGCTTTGTATGCCTACTCACATTTCCACTTGGGGACTGTTCTTCATCTAGGCTTACATCAATTTCAGAATTATCTGAAGTAAGAACTGTGCTTACATTGCGTACCTCAAAATCTTTTGGTGCGACTGTAATAGGTTCTTTTCCACTCTCAACAGTTTCTGTTTTTACTAGGCCTACTTGATGTGATATCTCCTCTAGGGTAGATTCTGCAGCTTCTGTAGGAGTTTCTTCACACACTGCACATTTTTCTTTTTGTTTCCTAAATAAATCACCAATATCATGACATAAAACTGCCCTCCTTTTAAGACTAGTCATTATTTATTTATGCGAGTATTGAGGTCAGATAAAAAATTCTGGAATATCAAATAAGCAGTGTTGCCAGGTCTTAACCAAAAATTGTGAAAAACTAGGCCAATGTTTCGTGTTGCCAGGTTCAGGGTTGCCATGTCCCGCCCAGCCCTCGGAAAATAACGTGCCATCATTCCCCCAATGATAATTCAAATTCCAATATTAGAAATCAAAACGCCTGACAAAATTTGTTGATTTATAAAAATTTAAAAAAATATTTTTGAAAAATCAATTTTTTGGAAAATAAAAAAGATCTCAAAAAACGAGTAATGTGACGAGTGACCGCAAAGAGAACTGAAGGCCACAACAGCGGAATTTCCCATGAGTCACGGTAACGGTGAGTGATTGACGTTTTGGTACGGGGAAGGTTGCGCGACGAAGCCTCTTGTATGAAACACCACCTAAAAGGTAAGAAGTGTGCATCTTTCCTATCTTAGATAATGCTGAAGGGGAGAAGTTTATTTTTAGCTACAATGGCAAAGGGGAGAATTTCTATTTATAGCCTCAGCCATATGGCAGGCAGTTGGCGATGATTCCAAATTCACTTGTTGCTTTAGAAAGTGTTTTTTTTCTTTGGATGAGTGGTGGTTGGCAATTGAGTGGTGGTCAGAAATTCTGAGTGGTGGAAACCCTGACCATGGTAGATACATCCCTGACGTACCTTCATGCCAAGTTCCATTATGATCCCACAATTATTTCTTGGTGTGCAAATTTTTTGTCCGGTTGAAAAAAGCTTTATGATATTCAAAAAATATATTAAATCATTCAAAACATTCTGAATATTCCTAAATACTGACTCCTAAATACTTTCTAAAAGCTGCATTCTAAACTTGTGAAGTTCTTAAAATCTGAAAACATTCTAAAAACTTTTTGAAATAAACCTAAGTGCACCTATTGACCAGTTACCCTAAATGTACAAATATGTAACTACATAAAATAAGAACACTTTAAAAGAAAAGAGAGAGACACAGAGTTTTAAGTTTTGAAAATCTAACGTTTATTTAAAATTTTACGTTACTTTTAAAGAATCATTAAAATTTACATCTCATTAACTAAACAAATCAAATTAAACATCTTAAATAATTTAAATAAATAAATTGAATTTACAAAGTGGTCGGTCATATAGTGATAGTAAAAATGTTAGAATATTAAATTTAAAGTTAGCAATGTTAACATTATACAATTATTTGCCAAACTAGAACTTGGAATAAAAAGAACATAAGTTAGCCAAAAAGGAAATTTCAACTAAAAGTTAAAGAAAACCTCAGGTTCTGGTGACCTAAAATATATAGGTCAAGGGGTCTTATTCAAGCCAATTTAATTTAACTTTAAAACTAATATCAAACTGACAGAAACAATTAAAATTAGAATTTAAAGATATCACCCGGATGTAGAGAGCCATCCAGGAACACACATGAAGTAGAGATCCTAGCAGATGAACCCAAAATGGAAAAACAAAAGTCCAATCGCTAGAAATGAGGAAAACCATCCACTTCAGTTCATCAAGCCAGACCGCTCACACATTAGCATGCTTCTCAACATCATAAAATTTGATCAGCACAACCATCAATTAATGATCTCTTCATCGGAAACAGTGGACATTTCTTCACTTATCTGTACTAAGTGCTGAGCATATAGTCCATTAATCACATATGGAAATGCCGCCTTAATACATCATTTAAAGAAAGCACACTGATCAAAAGAAGCAACCGCTTAATTGGCGTCATCGCGCTTCTCAAATCTACAGGGTAGGTGAGCAATTCGTAGACTAAACAATGCCTTCCTTCACAGACTGCCCGTTAGAAGCATTCGAAGACAAAACATTGTACAGTCACACTAATTATCATATTCAATTATGAAGACTTCTCGTGATGTAAACAAAGCACATCATTCCAAACATAATTGAAAATAGAGTAGTGCAGTTATTCACAAGGTCATTAAAAGAGCTGAGGCAAGAACATTTTGTTCCAATGCAATGAAACGCATGCGAGCACCATAGCGCAATTACTATTTGAAAGTATCACATATTAAGTTTTAATCCAAGAGAGAGAGAGGGCATGAAAAAGAACTCGAATCTATTTATATACTCATAAACATTGCTACCACACATGGTAAACAAAATTATTGATGAGCAATAAAGTAATTAATGACAGACGATTTTAATATTACGGTCAACCAATCAAAAACTCGAAATTTTTAGGAAGAGAACAGGTATTTTAAAGCAGACGAAAATTAAAAAGAAATGAAGTGAAACGATTTGGAATATACGAATTCGGCAATAATTTAAAAATGAATGATTCTGAAAAATTTAAAAAGCTGAAAATAGAACAAAACTGAAAAATCGGGATAAATCAACGAATTCTTAACCGAGAACAACAAGTTTAGAATCAAATCAAAGGGAATAAAAAGGGCAATAAATGGAATCACAAATTAGCCAATTTAAATAAATTTAAATTGCTTAAACCTAAAAAAGAAAGAACTTTTGCTATTTTGAACACAATAACTATGGAATAGAACCTATTTGGAACAGAAGAATATCAAAAACCTAAACAATTGGAAAATGGATAACTAAATTAGAGAATGACTATGTAAATAAGACCCCTGAACACATTTAAATTAAAAACAAACTTCCTAAAATTATTAAATAGCCAAAAATAACCCAACAACTCCTTCGAACCCCCCAAAAAGTTTTTCATTTGAAAAATGAAAAATTTTAGCTAACACATGACAAAATTCGCGAAACAAAGGAGAAAAGAAAAAAAAAATCAAAATTATAACTATATCTGTAACATGAGCCATATAAATCACATAAAAAAGTCAAATTCCTTATAAGTAAATCAAAAATCAAATATTCACTAAACACTTCCATAATATCAGATCACATATTTCTCAACTCTAAAACAAACAGATAGATTCAACATTAAACTCTCCAACTTCATTGTAACTCCACGTTAACACAAGTTCATTAAATTCATTTTTAAAAAAATGCTCCACAAATTTGCAATTAAAGAGAAGTAGAAAAATAATAAACAGAGCTCTATATCATTATCTGTTATGAATAAACATAAATTTTAACGAAAACTTTGGACCAGCCAAAGAATTCCAATAATCTAACAACATATTTTGAAATGGATCCTTAAATAACAACCTATAAACATAAATCATCAAATTCATCACCAATCTCTATCTACTCTAGAAAGAAAACACAATTATCTGAAGCAAAATTACTCTATTTAAATAATAATATCAATGTTGGCTCGAGTTACTAACAAAAAAAATATTGTGGAATATTTACCCCAAATAATTAATGCAATTCCCTAACAATTTGGAACTGAACATGAAAATTAACCGACTTGTTTACAAATTATACTATAAACTGACTACTTGGCAAATTAGGTCGTTTAAAAGACAAATATACACTAAAATGACATTATGCATCATTTTACACAAATTAATAAACGTGATTCCAATAAATATGGTGCAACATCTTGCACTCTCAACAACAATAATTTTCAATACCATAACTCAAATATCATATCTGCATATCTGGAACTCTAAAAAAAAATTCTCATATAAAAAAAAAATCAAAAACTAACACAAGGGGCCGAGGGTTGAAAGTCCTCATAAAGGTTGTGAATCTTTTTTGAATTCCCCCCCCCCCCAAAAAAAAAGCACAAAAATATACATCAATATACATCATGTATAAGTGGTACATTTAAATTCACTAACAGCCAAGTGTATCAAATTACTTTAAACAAAATACCAAAGGAAAATCAAATTACAAATCCCCATTTAATTTTTAAAAACCATAAGAACTCAAATTGTATTGCACAATTTGAAATATTCCATATAAAAAAATTTAAATTAATCTGCTATCAATAAAATTAATTTTCCACTATAACGACCAAAAATTTAAAGACAGCATTAAAAATAACAGATTTAGAACTAACAACAAACACTCAACTGATCTCTGTCACCACTCTATTTGAGTGTGAAAACTAAACACATGATCAATTTCAAAACAAAACAATTCAAGTTGACATTTATGTCACACTCATATTGAAGTGTAAAAGACAACTGACATTATTCATCTTTCTAATCAATCATCAATATTTCATTAGCCACATTCATATTTCAGTGAGCATTTAAATCTCAATTCCAAATCAGAATATAAAAAATTCGAAGTTAAAAAAAAACTACTGCTTTAATTCAATATAAGTTAACTTAATAAAAAAAATATTCTCATTAAATTTACTCAATTAATATCATTCTATTTCATCAAAACAAATTCAAAATGGTGCTGGGAGCATAGGTTACAAAAATACAAATAATAAAAAATTCAATTGTTAATGAGATGGGATTAGAACAAAAATGTAAATACTACAAAGTGCGTTCTTCAAGTACCTAAAATTTTCTAAACTTATGAATTGAATGCAATTTCAAACTATTTCAATTAAAACAACTCAAATCAATTTAACTTAAATTAAGGAATGCTTAAATTAAAAAAAATTCTAAATAAAAAAGTCAAGTTTAAAAATTCTAAGTTTCCTCAAAAAATTCTAAATGAAAACATTTAAATCAATCTTAAAATTTCAATCTAATCAAAATATTAGAATAAATTCCTCTATTTTAGTTCAAGAACATTCTACGGTATCAACAATTCAGAATGTATGGAATTATTTTACTGAAATTTCATGTTTAAGAACAATAATCGTTAAGAACAACTTTTATATTTCAGTTGGCATGAATAAGCCCCTAGACTGGTCAAATGGTGCCAAATTTGTCCAGTTAATTTTACATTATGATATACTAAAATATATTAAATCATTCAAAACATCTTAAATACTGCAAAGTTCCTAAAAACTGCATTCCAAACTTGTAAAGTACCTAAAATTTGCAATGTTCTAAAGTTCCTAAAAACTGTAAACATTCTGAAATAAACTGAAAGGGTGCTGTCTGACTAGTTACCCTAAGTGCATAAAAATATGCTAACCTGTAAAATTCAATGGAACTTTCCTAAAATATAAAAATTCATTAAATTCTGAGGTCACGGCACCAGATCTGTCTGGCTGAAAAAAGAGCATTATGATATACTAAAATATATATTAAATCATTCAAAACATTCTGAATATTCCTAAATACTGAAAACTTTCTAAAAGCTGTATTCTAAACTTGTGAAGTTCCTAAAATCTGAAAACATTCTAAAAACTTTCTGAAATAAACCAAAGTGGACCTATTGACCAGTTACCCTAAATGTACAAATATGTAACTACATAAAATAAGAACACTTTAAAAGAAAATAGAGAGACACAGAGTTTTAAGTTTTCAAAATCTAACGTTTATTTAAAATTTTACGATACTTTTAAAGAATCATTAAAATTTACATCTCATTAACTAAACAAATCAAATTAAACATCTTAAATAATTTAAATAAATAAATTGAATTTACAAAGTGGCCGGTCATATAGTGATAGTAAAAATGTTAGAATATTAAATTTAAAGTTAGCAATGTTAAAATTATACAATTATTTGCCAAACTAGAACTTGGAATAAAAAGAACATAAGTTAGCCAAAAAGGAAATTTCAACTAAAAGTTAAAGAAAATCTCAGGTTCTGGTGACCTAAAATATATAGGTCAAGGGGTCTCATTCAAGCCAATTTAATTTAACTTTAAAACTAATGTCAAACTGACAGAAACAATTAAAATTAGAATTTAAAGTTATCACCCGGATGTAGAGAGCCATCCAGGAACACACATGAAGTAGAGATCCCAGCAGATGAAGCCAAAACGGAAAAGCAAAAGTCCAATCGCTAGAAACGAGGAAAACCATCCACTTCAGTTCATCAAGCCAGACCGCTCACACGTTAGCACGCTTCTCAACATCATAAAATTTGATCAGCACAACCATTAATTAATGATCTCTTCATCGGAAACAGTGGACACTTCTTCACTTATCTGTACTAAGCTACGAGCGTATAGTTCATTAATCACATATAGAAATGCCGCCTCGATACGTCATTTAAAGAAAGCACACTGATCAAAAGAAACAACCGCTTAATTGGCGTCATCGCGCTTCTCAAATTTACAGGGTAGGTGAGCAATTCGTAGACTAAACAATGCCTTCCTTCACAGACCACCCGTTAGAAGCATTCGAAGACAAAACATTGTACAGTCATGCTAATTATCATATTCAATTATGAAGACTTCTCATGATGTAAATAAACCACATCATTTTGAACATGGTTGAAAGTAGAGTAGTGCAGTTATTCACAAGGTCATTAAAAGAACTGAGTCAAGTATATTTCGTTCCAATGCAATGGAATGCATACAAGTGCCGTAGCACAATTACCACTTGAAAGTATCACATATTAAGTTCTAATCCAAGAGAGAGAGAGGGCGTGAAAAAGAGCACGAATCTATTTATATACTCATAAACATTGCTGCCACACATTGTAAACAAAATTATCAATGAGCAATAAAATAATTAATGACAGACGATTTTAATATTATAGTCAACTATCAAAAACTCAAAATTTTTAAGAAGAGAACAGGAATTTTAAAGCAGACGAAAATTAAAAAGAAATGAAGTGAAACAATTTGAAATATATGAATTCGGCAATAATTTAAAAATGAACGATTTTGAACAATTTAAAAAGCAGAAAATAAAACAAAACTGAAAAATTGCGATAAATCAACGAATTCTTTACCGAGAACAACAAATTTAGAATCAAATCAAAGGGAATAAAAAGGGCAATAAATGGAATCGCAAATTAGCCAATTTAAATAAATTTAATTTGCTGAAACCTAAAAAAGAATGAACTTCTGCCATTTTTAACACAATAACTATGGAATAGAACCTATTTGGAACAGAAGAATATCAAAAGAATAACAAATGGAAAATGGATAACTAAATTAGAGAATGACTATGTGAATAAGACCCCTGAACATGTTTAAATTAAAAACAAACTTCCTAAAATTATTAAATAGCCAAAAATAACCCAACACAATGAGTGTATATACTTTTTCTTATGACATTTTTAGAACAGTATGTGAAGGATAATGGATATGCAGATACAATTATGAATGATATCAATTATGCAAAGAACAAGACCTAGTGAAGACAATCAAAATAAATAGATTAAAGTAGGCTGGGTATGTGCTGTAGATGGAGAAAATAGTACAACTAAAAGAGTTATGAAGGTATTAACTGGTATATAAGGTAAATGGTAAGCCCTAGAAGAAGATGGAAGGATAATATAACAAAGATATTAGGACCATAGCTGAAACCAATTGGAAGACAGTGGTTACAAATCAAGCCAGGAAGAGTTAGCTTCTACGGAAGATCCATACCTATAAATTATGGGTATTGGGATCAATACTCATAATGGACTATCAAGCCAATGATGATATCTATACTCTCCTAGATGCATGCTTAAATTAACCTTGATTTTAGTCATGCATACATCTTACTTAAAGAAAGGTGTGTGTGTGTGTGTGTTTGTCTGCCTGTCTTTTCAGTCTGTAGCTGAAAATTTAATAGACACACAATAATGAAATTTGGTATATAGGTACTTCAGGCCCCAGATAGGTGCACCTCGTCATTATTTTTAAATAAGCTTTTTAGTTATTTTATAGGTTTGAATATCCTTTATGCTTGCTAAAAACACCATAAAGTGCATGGAGAAATATTCGGCTCAAATTTCATTTAAGGCATGATGCCAAGATCATAGAAAAGCGCCTCACTTGCAAAATCAGGAATCACAGATAGCTGGCACTTCGGCAATAGGATTTAAAACTCAAATTTAAAATCTCGAGTTTTACAGATAGAGATTTTAATTTTTAAATATAAGATTGTAGTAGTATTATAAGCATTCCCTGAAAAAATCATGTTCTCATAATAATAACTTCTAAAGTTAGTAATCAAGATTTTAAACTACCTTAAAACAAATACTTTTTGCCAGTAATTGGGGGGGAGGGGGGAGACTTTTTGAAATCTTCAGCATTCTAACAAGAAAAAAAATTGATTTCATAAGTAATTTCAATTTTGTAATTTTTTAAGTGATCGCATTCAGTCATCGCAATGGACCATCTCACACTTCAATGGAAATTCTGTGTTCCCCTCACTGGAACAGATTCATTTTAAAGATGGGTGAGCATGTTGTGCATAATGCATGGGTTCTTGGTATATGGGAAAAAAATTCTGGAGAGGTTTTGAATTTTTTTTCTGCTTTGTGAAGAGTATTTTTTTCCCTTGCAGACAGTGTGCTTGGTGAATTGAGTAATAATTGGCATTTGTATATGACCTGGGCAACACTGGGTAATTAATTCTAGTATCTTGCATAATATAAGAAGATGGCTGTATTTCTGTGTACTTTGTAGTGGGAAATCGAATTGTTGCACGGTCATGAAATTTGGTACACTGGTATTTCAGGACCCGAATAGGTGCACCTCGGTGTTATTATTTTTTTAATTTCAAATAATTTTTTAATTATTTTATGTTTTAGCCAGATTTACAATAATTTTGGTTGATATTCACACAAATCAATTACTTAGTGAACTAAAATATTTGTCAACTGGTTCATTAAAAACTGGTTATTTAAAAAATTGGACTTGTAACCAGAGACTCAAGAAAAATAGTCCATTCAGTCAAATTAAATCTCAACAACTAATCGCAGAGAATGTTGAACCACATTTTCTACATAGTAATCTAAATCCTTGTGTAGAATTTTCCAATGTTCATTTCCATGAAGGCCTTGAAACGACTCAAAATAAGAAAGATTGTTTACCTGTTTTTCTTAAACAATTGGCCCTGGAGATTATTACCAAAATCTCTCCAAATGATATTACTATCTACTCAGATGGTAGTAGAAGGGACGAAAAGGCAGGAAGTGGAGTTTTTATTAAAACACCTACAGATGAATACTCGATAAAACAACGAAACCCCGACTACTGCTCGGTTTTCCGAAGCGAATTACTAGCAATCAATATGGGACTTGAGATTATAATGAGTGCGGGCAACTATGGAGGTATCTGGATATTAACTGATAGCCGTAGCTCTATTCAACACCTTAAAAACTGAACCCACATTGGAGATAAAACCAGCTTATCTATCCTTCAGAAAGTAAAAATCATCTCCCACCAGCATGAAATACACTTTCAGTGGATCCCGTCCCATGTGGATATTTACGGAAGCGAACTGGCGGATTCCCTTGCTAATGAGGGACTGGATCTTCCTGTTCCTGCTGCCGAGGAGCTTACTTACCTGGAACTATTCTCGAGGCAAAAGGCCCAAAACAGGGAAAAATAGCTTCTGCCTCCCTCTCACTGCTGGTATAGGGGAAATAGACCAGGACTTTCTCTGTCTCTTCCTTGTGACAGGCAACTCAACACTTGTCTAACCCGGCTAGCCAGTGGACACTTGAAAGGCCTGTTGTATTCTGGAGGCCAAAAAACTTTTCCCATTTGCACTAAGTGCAAGTCCAGGCTTCGCCAGAACATATTTTGGACTGTCTCGGGCTGGACAGGGAGGACATTTATGGTTCTCCCCTTTTGGTATCAGATTTTATTAAAGTCAACGGTTTTACTGATCTGATCTGACTCCGTCAGACCAGATGGGAGATTAGCAACAACACACTGAAATATTATCACAGAGTTTCCATCTTAACACCATTGGAAAGATCAAAAATACTCTTTCAAACAAACTTTGATTAATAGATGAAAGATTATGTTGTAACAAATAAGCTTATGCTTTATAAATTTAATTTATTCTTTTTAATTTATTTTATTTTAAATAATTAATTGTATATAGATTATTTAATGTGAGTTTATTTTTATTCACTGCAAACTGATCATGTAGTTTTATTTAATAAAGTTACTATTAAAGTATTAATATTGTTTCTTTCCTTTCTATTCCTACTTGTTTGGCTTGTGCACCTTACTTCAATGTTTACCATTTAAAATACACATCAACAAGTTATCCAATTTTACTTACCTTTATATACATACATTAGAAATTGCACAGCTAAGACACAAAAGAATCACAACAAAATTTCTGTTAACATAAACCTTTATTATGAAACAATTTAAAACTTAAAAAAAAAAAAAAAAAATTCAGAGCCTTAAAATATCTAGAACAATAGCGTTAGTACATTGCATTGCTGTTACCCTTTACTGAAATTTAAATCCCAGAACTTAATTTAAAATCCCTAACTCAATTTAAACCCCAGGTTCAGATTCCACTCTGGCCTAAAGACTAGAGTTTGGTCTGCCTGGAAGGCTGTCCACAAAAAAATGTTAAGTGTTAAACTCAAAATAATAAAAACAAACACAAATTGAAAATGTAATATTGCAAACGTACATGTTTAAAACTCAAAGTTTGTAAATAAAGATGTAAGTGTTTAAAATTAAATTCATAAAAATTATTAATGCAAGAGTAAACAGAAAACATCTTTTCTCCATTTACTGAGTGAACAGTGCTGGATAAGCCTTTGTTGTTGACACCATCTGATGTGCTACTATCAAAATTAAATTTAATAAACATTAAGCCCAGGACTTCCCTAATCTCATGTTGAATTATTACTGTAAGAGTAAACAGAAAACACTTTCTCCATTTACTGTGTGATATTTCTAAATATAGTGAAACTCTTAAACACTATCACTAGATGACAGCACCAGACACATTAGGAGCCGGAAACTGTAGATGTAAAATGCTGATGAAGGAGATGTCAACATAAGATACAGTAATCATATGCCCTGGCTGGAACTGGAAAACCTGTAGATGAATGCAATGAAAACTGTTGACAATGTGTGAAACACCAAAAATTGAGGAGAGAACAACACCACATTTTGGGAGCTGCGTGTACCACTAGATCAGCACTAGTCTTGACAATAGCAAGATGAAGCTAAATAAGAAAAAACACTTTGGGAGTGGCCCGTCATCACCACTTTACTGCAGAACCAGTGCAGGTAATTTGTTTGCAGCAACGGCCAAATGGGAGGGATGTAAGACATGAAGCTCACTGACACCTTGGGCTCAAAAATTTAGAGCCTCAGCACAAAACCACCAAGACAAAACATTTATACACCAATTCAAGAAAATTCTCTCACAGATGGCCATAGGCTCCCCAGCTGGGCCCCGGGCCACAGCTTCTCCAAATTCAGACCACCTTCTCAAACGCCGGCCAGGAATAGAATGCCCTGCTAACAAGATGCACTTTCCAAGAGCCGCCAATCTTGGCGAGTGAAAACTTGCACCTCATACAGAGTGCCTGTGCCTACCCCGTGAAATAAAAATAGAAAGCTTTGCCAAAAATGAGAGGTGCAAAATTGCCCCCAAATTTAGCTACCCCTTTAGGCAACCCTACAGAATGCTGATCGGCACCCACATACATATGGTATTCTACTGATAAGCCGAGAAAGGGCCAATTTTACACTTAAAATGTGCACCTTTTTATGCAAACTCTTGAATATAATGTTCGAAAGCTTGAGGCCACAAGGGGAACATTAAAGGGGACACTGGTTAATTAGCAAAGGAATTTAGGAATATATTTAATGTTTGCCAATACATTGTGCATAATTTAGAATATTGGAATGCTAGAAAGGGATAATAAATTAACATTAATAAGATATAAATAGTCGAAATACACAATAACAATAAATTAATTTAGAATTTTGAAGGGAAAAGGAAAAATCATGAATTTTAAACTCTTAATTATTTAGAAAATAAAAATTCTGAAACTAAGCACAACAAATAATAGACGAAAATTTCGTGAGTGTTTAAAAAATTCATGAGTTTAAAACATGAGTTTATTCATGAGTTTTACTTTTCGTGAGTTTTAAACTTCCCCAATTTTTATATTATGATATAAAAAATTGATGCCATCAGACATTTATAATTTAATAGCAGCTCCTTTAACCCATGGGAATGCGTGCTATAAGTACTTACGTGAGGACGCGCCAGACCTGGTCAGCCGTTTTTGTTAAATAATACTACCTAGAATGTCTTTTACCACATTAAATGCATTTTATATGAAAGAACAGACACTAAGTGTATATTAAAAATAAATAATTATAAAAAATAATTACAATTTATTCACATTTTTTGCAAATATAAATGGTGTGTTCACTACAGATATTTTTATTGCACTTAGCACAACAAATTGCAGATTTTCTGTCTTTTTTACTTGGACAAATGTGGCATCTTTTCCTTTGTCCACATTTTTGTACCTTCCTTGGTGGCTCACTAGTCTGACTTGAAGAACAATGTTCTATCAGTTGTTCTTTGAATTTTCAAGGAAATGATTTTTGCTTGCTTCTGTTTTGAACATGTTCCTTTATAAGCTCCAAAGCAAGTTCTTTCAAAAACTGTCGCCGAACATTTGCTGTTGTTTGGTTTTTAGCTGACAATAAAAGTACACGAGCATTTATAGCTGCTGTGTTTAGTACATAAAAAAACACTACCATTGGCCATCTTTTGCTTATTCGTGCAGTAGAAAAGTTTGCGGACATTTATTTCATCTACGACATCTACTGCTCCCTTTGTGAGATTATAAAATGTTATGATCTCAGGCTTTTTAGCATCACCAGTTGCTGAGTCTATTGAATCATCATAGTGCATTGTTCTCAAAATGTTTACGCATTTATTCTTTTTTGGTACATATGAAACTAATGTCATGTGTTTCTGAAAGCCTAACAAAGACAAATGCACTTCTCGGTTTTTTCCTGTGATGAATTCCTTAGGTAATTCTTGCTTACTTTTTCTAATTGTTCCCACAAGTGTGATTTTTTTCTTTAGAAGGTCTTTAGCCAAATTATAACTTGTATACCAGTTGTCCACTGTAAGGTTTCTTCCAGAATTTGAGAGCTTTTCTGTTAATCTCTTTACGACTTCATCAGCAGAATTATTTAGTTTATATGGACCACCAGGTTGTGCACCTGCATAAATTTCTAAATTCCAGGTTTAAAATGTTCTGGAATCCACAAGAACAAAGATTTTTATACCATATTTTGCAGGTTTGTTAGGAATGTATTGACAAAAAGAGCATCGTCCTCTAAAAGCTTCAAGCTTTTCATCAATTGTTATATATTCACAGTATAACACATTTGGCAGTTTCTTACAAAAGCTTCAACCATATCTCTTACTGGAGCGAGTTTGTCTGTCTCTCTTCTCCTAGTACGGTCTGTAATATCATCGAATTATAAACACCTCAAAAGGAATAAAAAATGCTTCTGAGACATAGTTCGATGGAAAATATCGAGACCTGTTCCAGAAAATTTTCACATTTACATGCGACGATTTGTGAAGTCCTCCAAAGTACAAAAGACCAATCAACATTTTAATTTCTGCTATTGAAGTTTTTTTGGCATCACGATCTCTCTCAAAATGATGTGCTATAGTCTCTATATACTTATTTGTGTAAATCACGATACCATTAGAATACTATCATCAATCAACAGTTGCCACGAATCAATTATCAAACATACGTTTTTTGCATCACCAATGTGTCCTGGTAATTTTAGTATGATATTGTGAGAAGGAATTCTGACATTTTGTCGATTTTTAATTTTATTCCATTTTGTGCCGTCTTTGGCAACGTAGAAGTTTTGAGACAAAATGTCTGTATCTTCATCTGTATCGTCGTAAGAATCAATATCTTCCTCTAAAGAAGATTTATGTTCACTAAAAATCTCATCATCATCTATTTCTTCATCCTCTTCATTTATCGTTTCTTCAACAGTTGATATATCTCTAAGCATAGTTTCAAGCCTTTTCATTTCATCCTTGTACGACATATATCGCTTCATTTTACTTCCAAAACTTAAAACAAAAATGAACTTAGATCTGAATATACGAACACGCGCATCAGGCCTGAAAGACCCTAACATTCAAAATATCTACAAAAGTGAAATTCAGGAATGTGGAAATTCTAACTATCAGAAAGTGGTTGACCTTGAATACAGCTACTGGAAACTTGGACCACTTTCGAGAAAAGGGGGTGTTTCTACGGTATGGTTTTAGAACGACCGGGCCTCTAAGACCCAGCGTGCAAGCTCCTGGGTTAAATATCAAAGACTATTACAGAATAAAAATAATTTCTTAAAGCCATCCGTTGATTGATTATAAAATGTTTAAACAAGCAAACACTTCAAATTTTTTAATCTGTGGAGCATTTGCCCATTAAAGACCAGACCCTTTTTCTCTTGACTGCTACCACCATCTATTAGCAAACATATTTTGTAAAGAGCGTACAAATTTATATGAGTATCTATATAAAGGGTGTCCCAAAAAGATTGAAATGCACTTTAATTCTTTACCTGTTGGAGATAAGTGGGCAATGTAAATCGCAAAAATGTTGAAAGTAGGGTAGGAAATAAGACTACATTAATGAAATAGTCCTCCCATTAATTTTCAAAAAGTTACACTTTTTAATTTTTATGCGATTCCCCTTAGACAAATTTGGTCAATCAGAAATTTTTTATTTTTAATGCAACAAGGTCATTAAAAAAACCACATATCTGTATCTTTAAAACTGAGTGAGTTATATTTAATT
The DNA here is from genome assembly GCA_951213105.1 of Amaurobius ferox. NCBI lineage: Eukaryota > Metazoa > Arthropoda > Arachnida > Araneae > Amaurobiidae > Amaurobius > Amaurobius ferox. Next base: position 65,538,195 of record OX578133.1, on the reverse strand, counting down.
GAAAATTGAACATTGTGAATGGGGACCATATATCAAATTAGAAATGTAAATTTATGACATATGACAAAAAAGATAAAACTGTATGATAATACATAGGAAACATATTTGCAAATTCTGCATAGTCTCACAATGTAATCATGGATTCTTAAGTACTTTTCACATTGAGATGCCATTTTTTATTTCAAACAATTAAAATAAATAAGTAAACAAATGCAAGTATGTATTTGATTTTGAAATTTTACATAATTTTTCAAAATGAAGAATAAAACTCACATATGATTTTTCTTTCCTTTAACTCTAATTTAGCCGTTTCAAATGTAAAATAATTTAAAAAACTGAAGAATGAAATGCAGACGATTTATATTTTAATTTACATATTTATTCCCAGTATTATTTCTATTCAATACAACTAAACTTTTTTTTAATATTTTACCAAAATAAAGAAGATTAGAAATCACTCAGTGAATCGTCAGCACATTTAGTTCTGAATTGATGAATTAAAAACATGTGACTGGTTGTGCATTATGGTATTTTTAACAAATAACAAGCTTTTCGAATTAACATATCTGTCTGTGTAATGCTTTATTTAGATGTATTTGTGATAAAAAATTTTGACACATATTAGCATATTTTTAATCTAAACAATTTCCATCGTCAATTTGTTTATGATCCCTATTTTCACTGATGAAACAGCCTTTCACATGATACGGAAAAGTGGCATAAGTCAGATTTTTTTCCTTTATCATAATTCAGTTGATTTTAAAGATACAGATATGCAAATTTTGTTTTTAATGATCTTGTTGCATTAAAAATAAGAATTTTCTGATTGACCAAATTTGTCTAAGCGGGTGGTATAAATATTTGAAAAGTGTAACTTTTTAAAAATTCTTATTTCCTACCTTACTTTCAACATTTTTTCAATTTACATTGCCCACTTATCTTTAACAGGTAAAGAATTAAAGTGCATTTCAATCTTTTTGGGACACCCTGTATATATATATATATATATATATATATATATATATATATATATATATATATATATATATATATATATATACAGGGTGTCCCAAAAACATTGACTTCGGCTTTTATTCTTTAAATATTTATCTTGGACATATATAATAAAGTACAAAGTTGCATAAAAGAAGGTACAGAATTTTATGAAATCAATAAAAATTTTCAGGGGATTAAATTTTAAGAAATACAAAATTTAAATTTTTATACAGCTCCTGTACAAAAACACTTCTAATGTGTAAAATGTGCCTCATACACTAATAAGGTGATTTACAAAATTTCAGCATTTTATCATAAAAAATCCCAGAGATATGTTTAAACAAAGTTGGTGAGGAATTAATCACAAATTAAAATGTAAATGTTTACAGCAAGAGTGCAAATGACGCAACGCAGAAATGCATCAATAGGCAAATAATATTTGCCTCTTACCTTTAATGGATCTCTGGCATGAATGGAAAACATTTTGAACAAGCTTTGTAATCTTTGTGTAAATTTATTATTTCTACACAATGTAGATACTTTTGTACTGATAAATAGCAAAATCATTATTTATTTATGTAATCATTGTTTTCTTTCTTAATTTGTGTGTGATCCCTGAAATGCAATCTGCCGACATGATTTTTCTTTTCTGAGAACCCATGTCGATCCATCTAAAGTGGTTTAAATCAGCATTTTTGTCTTTTCATATCTCTGGGACTTTTTATGATAAAATGCTGAAATTTTGTACATCACTTTATTAGTGTATAGGGCATATTTTACTCATTGGAAATGTTTTTGTACGGGGGGCCATATAAAAATTTAAACTTTGCATTTCTTAAAATTTAATTCCCTTGAAAATTTTAATCGATTTCATAAAATTTTGTACCTTTTTCTACGCAACTTTGTACTTTATTATATATGTCTAAGATGAATATTTAAGGAATAAAAGCCGAGGTCAATGTTTTTGGGACACCCTGTATATATGAACAAAATCAAGGTTAGTTTAAATATATATCAGAAACAGTTCTACAAGTACACACTATGAAAATGAATGAGTGCTTATATATGAATTAAAATTACTAATTTTAGAATATTAAACAAGGTGAAAAATATATTTAATTAATCCTGTGTAAAGGTTTCTCCATCTAATGACAATGCACTAAATATGAATAAAGCGTGAGCTTTTAATTTTCATCTAAAAAGTCATTGAACATTTTATCTATTGTATTTTAAACATTATTTACATGATATACCATATTTTAAATTCTTACCTACGTCTTCAGCATTATGATTTCGAATGAGTTCACCCAGGTTTAGGTTACCAGCAATTACAGCAACTTGATAAGGATTTTGATTAGCAAAGTTTAGAGCATTTTTTTCAGCTCCCCGAAACAGAAGAACTCTTGCACAACTTTCTTGATCATTTACTGCACAAACATGTAAAGGCGTATTTCCACTAGCATTGCGCGCATTCATATCTGCACCATAAAAAAGCAAATGTTCAAGATGCTGTACCAAACCATGTTTGCAAGCCTGAAAGAAACCATGGAATACAATATAAAACCAATTTATCCAAATTAATCAGATATGAAATATCTATATATATCTTTATATCTTAAATAACAGTCTTATATAACTACATGTTTAACAGAATATGAATACAACAATAACATAGTGACTCTACAGTCCTTGAAGGGTCTTTGTCTCCCATATCAGAGCACTTCATTCCGATCTCTCTCCAGCTTTTCTTCTTCAGCCTCTTACTCTAAGCCCCATTAGATCCTCTTCCACATTATATAGCCACTTTTTTCATGGTTTTCTAGTCTTCTCTTACCTCTAGGCTGAGGATAATGCGGAAGAGGATATAATGAGACTTGGAGTAAAAGGTTGAAGAAGAAAAGCTGGAGAGAGATCAGAATGGAGTGCTCTGGTACGGGAGGCCAAGGGTTGTAGAACCACCATATTGCTGTTGTATTCATAAAATATTTTTTAACACATCTACTGTCATCCATTCCCTCCGCATGCTCCAACATATTTTCCTCAAAATTATATACTTATGGATTTTTTCTATTATGAGAACAAAATTTGCAGCCTTTTCTACATTGTTATACATAATATAACATGACTGACCCATTTCCATCTTCTAAATCTAATATCATGCTCGATGGGCCTCAAATTGGTTCTCTTATACAAACTTTTGTTAGAAATAGAATTAGGCCAAAAATTTCAGTATTTTCCTGAGACATTTACCATACCAAGCATTCAGTTTAGAATCCTGGGCTTTAGTCACTATCTAAGTTTCTGCTCTATAGAACTATACACTTTTGACCAATGCATTAAACAGGTTTAGTTTTTAACTTAATTCTAGAAGCTCTCTATAGTTTGCTGAGCCTTTGGAAACAGCTTTAGGTTTTCACTAATCTAATTTTTATTTTTTCATTCATTCTACCTGTTTTATACACTATAACACCAAGGTAAGTAATAGTATCCATATCTTCTAGAGAATCATTTTCTAACAAAATTCCCTTGGTTGTTTTTTATTTAATCTCAAGATTTTGTTAATGTGAAGACCAACAGTTTTTGCATGTTCAGCAAAAATGTTAGTTTTTTCCGTAGGTCAGCAAGCATCACATCAAGACATTATCATCAACAAAATCCAGATCTTCTATATTGACACAAAGTTTCATTTGATGCCACATTTTTATTTCTTAACAGTATTTTCCATAATCCAGTCAATGATTATTATAACTAGCAAAAAGCTGAGCTTTGAATGGACATGCACATATGAAATATGCGAGCTGTGAAAGATTTCAAATTAAAACTGAATTTAACAAATAATTCTGAAATTAGAATATAAAAAATAAATTTCAATATTTGAGATTCCTAATACAAAAGAACATATAAGTTTGTAGAATTTTAATAACAAATTAGAATACAGGAAAACAATGAAATCAAAGTAACATATTTAACTCTCAAAAACATATTTAATATACAGGAGCAAATTTAAATCACAATGCATGCAAGTGCACATGCTGTGATTAGCTGTTTAACTTTTTATTTGTATGTGTTATTTGCAACATGTTATTTGTTGTTTACTTGTTATTTGTACAAAGTGTAGTGAGTATGTACAGATTAAAAATTGGTGTTTCACCTTGTTACAGTTGGTTTTAATTATTGAAATTGTGATTCTACTCATCTTTGTGCAATCTTATGTCTGTGTGGAATGTGGAAGACCCAGGCCGTCCGACTCATCCAAGGATTTGAGTAGCTGGTTGGACGACCGGGAAAGGAAGCTAGCAGGTGCCGACTTCCAAGGACAGCGACCGCTCTGGAGGTTTATTAAAAATCCAGTTTTTTAAAGTTTAAGAATAAATTCGTACGACAGACAGTTTTACAGACAAGAAATACGGACATAACGAAGACAGGTACTGTAAACAGACACAAATATGGACACGAAACATTCAGAAAAACATCAAGGATAATAATAATGAGACATTGCACAACATGATATAGATGATGAAGTAAATACAAAATGACATGGGAGGCTGATAATAAAAGATGAAAGTGTTTTCAATTTAACAGTAGTGTTATCAGTTATCATATTTACAATTTAATATATACAAGTTTGTACAAACAAAAGCAGGAAAAGGGGAACAGCAGAGGAATCTTCATTGATCAGGAAAGTTAAAAGCAGTAAAGCCCGACGAACTTGTCAATTTACTTTATTGGAAATGTCTCTTGCAATGAGGACACAGTTCTTAAGATAAAAAATGGATTGACTGTTGCGGCTGACACTGGAAAACCAAGCCGCTTCATTTCCAGGAGCAGGTTTAGAAAGATGAAATTTCTTAGTTAAGGGGCAAGAGAAAACAAAGTGATCTACGTCGCCAAAAGAGTTGCATAAGCAGTTCGAGGATTTTTTATGTTTAAAATAGTATAAATAATCAAGAAAAGGACCATGACCAGTTAAAAAATAGATTAAGTATTTGTTATGAATTTGGGTATTTACGTTAACTTTGGGGAGATAATTTAGAATTCTGGCTGGGTCATGAGTCCTAGGGGAGATATATTCATTAAGATACTTTTGCCAGTTTTGAAGTAAGAGATTTTTGCAAAAATTAGTTAAACGAGAATAGGGGAGAGGAACTGAAAAAGGGAAACCGGAGGAGGATGCTTCTTTAGCGTGGAAGTCCGCGACTTCATTTCCCAGAATGTCAGCATGGGCCTTGACCCAAATAAGATTAAAAAGGTGTTTAGAGCGAGAAGCAGAGTTTTTGATAGAGTTAATGTAGTTAGATTTGTTTTTAATTGATTTAAAGACCAGGATTGATGAAAGGCTACCCGAAAAAATATTTATTTTGGAGAAGTTATCAGTTGCCCAGTCAATGGCAAAGTTAATGGCCGCTATTTCTGCCTGAAAAACTGTGTTCCCATTGTCAAGTTTAAATTTAAAAACTTCTTCTAATTTATCATGATTAAATAAACAAGCAGAAAAGCCAACATTATCATCAAGTTTGGAGCCGTCGGTATAAAAATTTAGATGGGAGAAGGAGGAAGGATTAAGGGGTTTAAGGAGGACAATGCGGTTTGAGGGGGAAGAATTAGAGAGAGGACGATTAAAGTCGAAAGATGAGGGGGAGGGAAGGGAAGGATCAGAGAACGAATTGATACGAAGTTTCCAAAAAAGGAATTTTTTGTGAAGAATATCAATTAAAATGTGAACAGGGGGAATACCGGTAATGGAGAAAAGAGAAATGCTCGAGGTTGTTCTAAATCCGGCAGAGATTTTAAGAAGAAATATCCGTTGTAAAGAAATAAGGTTATTGATTTGAGCCCTAGTGAGAGATCCCCCCCAGATGCCTGACCCGAAAGTAATAATTTTTTCAATAACAGACAGGTACCAGATTTTAAGAAAAGATTTGTTGACCCCCCAGTTGCCCCCCGAAAGTTTCCCAAAAGTAGAAGCAAGCCTAAAGCATTTCTCTTTTAGGTAAAATATATGGGCGCTCCATTTTAAATTATCATCGATGATAAGACCAAGGAATTTAAGGCTTCTACTAAGTTTAATGGGAGAGTTTTGGATTTTGATAGAGGGATTAATTTTCCTTTTTGATCTAGTTTTATTAAAAATGATGCAGTTGGACTTTTCCGCGGAGACCTCAAGTTTAAGAGAGGAAAGGGAGTTTGCAATAGAATTTAATATTGAATTGGTCTTGCGACCAAGAGTAATGATGGAGTTTGAATAGGTAACCACTGCGAGATCATCCGCGAAGGCCTGTAAGTAATATTCATCATTGTTAAGGGAAAGAATTTTATTAAAATAAATGTTCCATAGTATGGGGGAAATGACGGAGCCCTGAGGGGCACCTTTAGAAATAAATTTTGAAAAGGTAAAATTGTCCTCTATAAAATTAATTGTTCTTGAGCTGAGATATGAATAAATGAAGGATCTGAAAGTAGAGGGGAGATTAATTGAGTCAAAGGTGAGGGGAAGGATATTCCAATTCACGTTATCGAAAGCTCCACGGATGTCCACAGTGGTTAAGGAAACATGAGAAGAGGATTTAAATTTATCAATGGTACTGACAAGCTGGTACGTGGCGTCTTCGCAACTGAGGAGCTCCCTAAAGCCATATTGCAGAGGGTGAAGTGAATTTCTAGTCTTCAGCCAGAAGTTCAATTTGTTTATAAATATTTTTTCTAATATTTTCCCAAAAGTTGGGAGAAGGCAAATAGGGCGATAGGATGAACATAAAGCGGGATCCTTACCCGGCTTATTGAAGAAGATGATTTTGGCATTTCTAAGGGGAGCAGGGAAATAACAGAATTTGAAGCAGGAATTGATGAGAGAAGATAAAAAGGAGGGGAAATGTTTAAACAGGGTTTTCCATATATTAAAATCTAAAAGGTCTAAACCGGGAGCTTTATTATTTTTTAGGTTGTTGAAGACCAGAAATAATTCTTCCTCAGAAACCGCCCCCAGCCCTTCGGGAGGCAGAACAGTTGCAGGAAAAGAATTAAAAAAGGGGTCATCCTCGAAGCAGTGATCCAAAAGACGAGAGATTTTAGTATTGTAATTAAGGTTAGGCTCGCCTGGAAAGAGAAGTTGAATATTATTAATTTTATTGAGTTTTTGGAAAGCAAATTTGAAGTGGCTGCCAAATTTAGAGTAACAATTAGAACAATAATTTTTCCAGGCGTCATTTTTAGATTTATTAATAAGTAATTTATATTTAGCACGGTTAATTTTAAGTTTAAGTTTAGCGGCCGAAATAAGATCGGGGGCAGCAGAATTCTTCTCTAGCGATTTAACTCTCCTGGCAAGAGCAGTGACAAAATTCCTGAATTTAGCCAGGTCTTTAGTCCACCAGGAAAAACTAGGTTTCCTGATGGATTTCTTTTTTTTAATAGAAGAAAAGGCGCAGGATTGAACAGTGTCTAAAAAGGATTTGACAAAGGAATCAAGGCTGTATGTGTCAATTATATCTTTAGCTAGAGATTTAAAACGGGTTATATGGGGTTTAATTTTAAAGATGAATTTGCCAAGGCTATACGCGGTTTTTAAGTGAAAGGAATTATCAACAGGGGTATCGATGTTAATTTTGATTTTAATAAATTTATGATCGCTAGAGGATTCATCCGTTAAAACTTCCCAGGAGTAAATAGAGTCGAAAAAGCCAAAAGATACTAGAGAAAGATCGGGGAAGCCTTTACCTGAATGTGAATCGAATGTTGGACCACATTTGGGGTCATTTAGGACGATAAGGTTGTTAGAAATACAAAAGTCAATGATTTTGAGTCCCCGCTGATCAATGAAGCCATATCCCCACATCTGAGCTCTAGCATTAAAATCTCCCAAGAGCAGGTAATCATAGGAGAGAAAATCAAGTGAGGAAAATTCTTCAATGAGATCTGAAATGTTATCGTGGGGAGGGAAATATATTGAAGCTAATATAAGAGGTTTACGTGAAGGGAGAATAACTTCAATAAAAATGGCCGAAGAAGAGTTAAATTTAATTTTGGCTGTAAGATTAGAATTTAAAGTTATAATAGCTGCTTTTTTAGAAAGGGAACAAAATTGGGAAAGGCCGAAAGGAGGTTTTAAAATTTCACCGTTGGAGATGTAGGGTTCTTGAAGGCAGATAAAATCAAAAGAATGGTCTATTGCGTATTGAAGAGTATTGCTATGTGCTGCTAATGAGTGATTGGTGTTAATTTGAAGGCCCTCAAGAACCATAAAAGAAAAAAGAACTGACAGAGCTCAGAGGTGGGGAACAAGTAAGAATCTTATGTCTGTGTGCAAATTTTCATCTTCCTAATGCAGTTTTTGAGTAAAAGGGATCACAAAATTCAGGCAAATGCTGATTTCTTTTCATTAGGAATCAATGGACATTGCTCATCCATAAATAATAGTCCAGACATCACACAATCCTGCTTTTCTTCAGTCTCAAACAGAGAGGCTTCAATTAAATTTCCATTTACTTCTAAACAGTATTTGCTGTATAGTTCCTTGATACTGCTAATAAATTTGGGTGGGATACCATATAGTCTTAATATTTTTCATAACATTTCCCTACATATTGAATCGAAGGCCTTTCTGAAATTAATGAAATTTAGGTAAAAAGAAGCATTATGCTCAATGTTTTGCTCAATATTCCTTAAAGTGATAATTTATTGGATTCAAAATTGCTGTTGGAGTAACACAACTTGTTTTTCCTTCAACACTTTTTCCACTTCATTCTTGAATCTGTACATAAGGATTCTCCTGAAAACATTTGCAGGTATGGGTTATTAAACTAATTCCTCTCCAGTTGTCACATACAGACAAGTCCCCTTCTTTAGAATTTAGATTATAGTACAGTTTCCTTTTATTTTTCAGGGACTTTTCTGGCTTCCCAGATTGCATTGAACAGAGCCACATGGCTATGGGACAGTGAAACCAGGAGCAATATTCCTGCCATTGCCCTAACTCAGCACCAGAGGATAGGCATCGCATGGAAGACTGAAGGCTACTTAGAGAGGGATGATGGAAACAGAAAAGAACCAGGCAGGATGGGCAAGCTGGGCACTAGCAAGAGCTGTTGCGATTGACAGCCATCATTGGATATCTAAGCTGCAGGCCTTATATGCCATATAGGCATGAAGAGATGATGGTGATGACACATAATATAAGCAGCAGCATGGGGCAAATTCCTCGAGTACTGGTTATAACTAGTCTTAAAGCGTGAAGGGAATTTGGGTAGACAGTGTCTACTCACACAACCTGCTACCAATCAACTATCACTTTAATCACACATTATTTGATTATTTTATGCATTTATTTAGAATGATGGATTATTGGAAAGGTGGATTATTGAAAAGGAAGTTACTTGGTAGTGGGTTGTTTGGGTAGATACTGTCACCCCAAATTCTCTTCACTTTTTGTTACTGGTTATGATAAATAAAGGTATTTCACACACAAGTTTCATTCAAAATCTGTTGCAAAATGTAAAATTTTATAATAAGTTAAATACTTATTGAGTTTCTAAAATAAAACAATGTTCTAGACTTCCTTTAGAAAATTTTTAGCTTCTATTTAGTCAACAATTGTTTGTACATATTTATATTCATTTACAGAGAGCATCTCCTGAAGCAGTGATGGCCAACCTTTTTATGGCACATGCTACTTTTAGGCTATTGTATTTTGCCACTCAAGCCATCCTTTCTTCTAACTAATTAGGTCTATATCTGGTTCAAATAAAACACAATTATTTTCAGTTACATCAAGTTTGTTATCATTATATAATTCTTACAGCATATTACAATGAACAATATATATGTGTAACTTACAATGAAGATGCAATTTATAAAATTTTAATGTGGCTTTTGAATTTGCCTGTTTTTCTTTTTTTTTTTTTTTTACAATTTTCTGTACATTTGGGCTTACTTTTGAACAACCAAGCAATATTAAACCATTTTAATTAGATTCATTACTGAAAATTATTGTTTACAAATGCAGGTTGAGCCACACCTACATCAGTAGCTCAGTGTTAATTCATGTAAAGTTAGAAAATCAGGAACAGGAAGAAATTTCCAGAATTCAATATAATTGGACTGCCAGAAATGTAATTAATTTCATTATATTTGTATTTAAGTGAAATATTATGCTGAAGGTCTATAATTTTTTCCAAATGTCAGGCAGATAGTGATTTAGGTTTCCAACATCAATCAAAAAAGGGTTTGTATAGAGTTCAATATTTTCTTATCTTTCTCAAAGTCTTAAAATCTTGTTGTAAAGGAATAAGTTTTTGCATTTCTCCTATGCCAGTGCCTTTACCTTTTTTACTAATGCCAGTGTCTTTTCTTGTTTCCTCTAGGCATCAGTCAGAATTTTCAGAAGAGATGAATCTTTCTTTGTCTACCCACACCAAAAGATATTCCATTGGAAATGGAGCCAAAAGAAAATGTGCATGCAACTACTACTCGGGCAATGGCAGTTCTTTTGATAGATATGTCTAAGCTACAAGAAAGGAGCTGTTTCTGTTTTGCAAATATAGACTTTACTGTCTGAATCATCTGACAAGTAATTTTAAAAGTTAATAGGAAATTTGATTTAGAAAATCGCTAAATTATAGGAGATTTGATATTATAAGGTTTCAATATTTTTATAACATTAAAAATTTGATGTATGGAATTGATATTTTTCAAAAATATGAGATATTTGTCTCAAATATCCAGATGCAGATTTCACTTGACATTCTTTGATTTTCCTTTACTATTTACTTCAATTTTTTCAATAATTTTTATATAAATTAGAAGTGGCATGGCTAACTGTAGCACAAAAATTTTAGTTTGTGTATTAAGGGCAAGGGAAAAATTCTTATTAAAACTGAACCAATCATGAATGTGATATGCAAATATACATTTTTAATACATTTGGAATTTTTCTATGTGAATCAGAAATTAAACTTTTAACAAATGGTAAAAGTTCGTGAGTTTATATTATTTTTATTTATTTATTTAATTCTATTTATTTTCTTACTTTTTATTTTCTTACATGTTTCCCATGATTTTTATATTCTAATTAAAAAGAAGATTCCCATGTATTGTGTTTCTCCATATATAACATTTTTAAATCGGTTCCAAAGAGAAATGCAAAACCGGAGTTCTACTGTAAAATTGCAAAATGTTGTTCATTTATTTTCACTGTAATTCAGTTATTGCAATAAATTTACTGGATAAACAATAGTTTATACAGCATGTAATGCTTTGGATCATCCAGTAGTTTGGCATGCCTCTTGATTTGCAGTTGGATCTAGAGCCGCCGACAGGTAGGGGCAAAAGGATGCTTTACATGGACGCCTGGGAAGCTTGGGGCTCTGTGTTACATAAACAGTTTATGGAAAAGGTCAATAATTTGTAAAATAGGGGGCAGTAGGTGTGTTGTTGTTGAGACCCAGACAGTCCGACCTACCAGAAAGGTGTAAGGTAACCGTTTGGATGGCCGGGAAGTGGGGCAGTAGGGGTGTGCATTTGTTGTATAGGGGCAAAAAATTCTGTCGACGGCACTGTTTTGGTCCATTCGGCTGTGTTGAGGTACATCTACTGTAGCAGTCTAAATACTTCTATAAGCAGATTTATGTTCATTAAATTTACCTTGGAATTTTTAAATAAATTTAAATATTTTTTCACATACTGTACAGTGTAATCCAGTCTGTGCAACACTTTAGGAAAAAATATTTATTGTTAATTATTTTTTCTGATTTTTACCTCATTTTATTTTAAAATTCGATAATCCAGCATCGCTAAAGTTCTGAAAGGGATGAATTATTAGAAGTTTATTGTATATTTTATTTTATTTGTAACTTAGCTAACATATATAGCATGAAACTTTATTTGCAAATTTTGGTCCCCGGTTATATGCCCAAATTATTTTATCACACTTCCCCCTGGATGGAATAATACTTGAGATTCAGTAACTACATATGCCTATTTTAAATATGCCTAGCTAATATGCCTAAAAAAAAAAATTCATGTGATCAAAGTTCATTGGTTAAAAATATATATTCATTGATAATTCAGCATAAGAAATTGTACATTGCCATCAAAATGATTGAGTTGTATCTTGGTATACAGATAATGCTATGAAAAGCTTTATATTGCAGATATCTCATTTTTCAATATATATATATATATATATATAATTAATCTTCAAAATTAAGCCAGTACTGTACATTTCTTTTTTTGGCATTGTGGCCATGTTTTAACTGCTTTGGCGATTTTAATATTTCATAATTGCTTGAATTGGTTATTATATCTTTCTAATATATATACACTGCTGGACAATTGCTAAGGACAGATCACAAATTGCAATGCAGCACAACATTAAGCGGGGGTGGAGGCCCAGCAGGATAAAATATTGTTGTCACACTGTTTGGACATCAGAATAAAGATCCTTTATTGTTTTGGAAAATACAGAAGGTTTTGAAACATCTGGAAGGAAAAAGTGTTCATTTGATGTTGTATATGGAGAAATTGAAAAATGTATATGAACAACAGCAGGCACCTTTGAGAAAGGTGTCAGTATGGGATATGGCCACCGTGGAGTGTGATGCAACATTCCACACGTCATGTCATGTTTTGCACAACATTATCCAGCAGCTGTTGAGGCAAGTTATCCTACTCCTCTGTCAGTGCACGGATGAGGGTATTCTTGTTTGTTGGAGGATATTTTTGACCAGCAAGTCGCCTCCTCAAAACATCCCAAACATTTTCAATAGGATTTAGATCTGGAGAACATGCTGGCTATATGAGGCATTGAATCCCCTCGCTGACTAGACAATTCTGAACAGCGAGTGGTTGATGGCATGGTGCATTGTTATCCATGAAAACAAATTTATCACCAACAGTACCATGGAAAAGGCAAACATGAGGCAGTAGAACTTTATCACTGTATCGTTAGCTGGTCATAGTCCCAGTTGCAGCCACATGTAGGGGCGTGTGACCATTGATCATGATGGCAGTTCATACCATGATACTGCATGTTGAATATCGGTCCCTTTCCTGGATGATAAGCAGTACCACTCTTACCCCAGATCAGTTGGCATCTGCAATCCGATGACGGACTGAACCTACTCCCAGCTGAGAATAGTACACAAGCCCAGTCCTGTTTGGTCCAATTGCGATGCTCACGACACCATTGCAAACGGGTGGTATGATGCAGTCTGAACAATGGGACACACATAACAGATCTGCAGGCGTATAGTTCTCCTTTTCCCAAACATTTGGCTACAATTTTTGGGAGATTTGCTGTCTTGTGGTAGCAAGAAACTGATTTGCCATCTGCTGAACTGTGGTGTGCCGGTCCCTTTTTGCCGATAGGACAATGCACCTGTCTCCTGCAGGCATCACACTTCTAACACGATCACCCCATGATGCTTACTACACATTCCAGTTGTTTTAAATGCTTGCCACAGCCATGAAAGAACGCTGTGGGTGATGTCAAACTCTCTGGCAAATCTGTTATTTTTTGCCCATCTTCTGTTATAATACGGCCACACGTACAATCATCTAAGTTATATTGGACAGACATACAGAAAATTTCAAGTTCATCTATTAAATCTTTCCTGTAAAACTTTCACTTGAAACAACAACTGTCCACACATGTCAAATCCTATAAATCTTTTATCAGTACTATCATGTGACAAATAGGCGTAGAAATGAAAAATTTGCATATGCACACCTCTTCTTACTGCATCCTGCACTTATTCTAATTTTCCACATTTTGCTTCCTTTCATTTTGTGGTTGCTATGGGTGATAGTGTCATCCATCTTTAACAATTGTTCAGCAGTGTATATATATACAGGGTGTCCCAAAAACATTGATCTCAGCTTTTATTCCTTAAATATTGATATTAGACATATATAATAAATTACAAAGTTGCATAAAAAAAAGGTACAGAATTTTATGAAATCGATAAAATTTTTCAGGGGATTAAATTTGAAGAATACAAAATTTAAATTTCTATATGGCCCCCGTACAAAAACATTTCCAATGAGTAAAATGTGCCCCATACACTAATAAGGTGATATACAAAATGCCAGCATTTTCTCATAAAAAGTCACAGAGATATATTTAAACAAAGTTGGCGAGGGATTAATCACAAATTAAAATGTAAATGTTTACAGAAAGAGTGCAAATGATGCAACACAGAAATGCATAATACAGAAATAATATCTGCCTCTTATCTTTAATGGATCTTTGCATGGCATGGATGGAAAACATTTTGATCAAGCTTTGTAATCTTTGTGTAAAGTTATTATTTCTACTCAGTGTAGATACTTTTGTACCAATACATAGAAAAATTATTATTTATTTATGTAATCACTATTTTCTTTCGTAATTTGTGTATGACCCCTGAAACGCGATCTGCCGACATGATTTTTCCCCTCTGAGAACCCATGTCGATGCATCGTAAAGTGGTTTAAGTCAGCATTTTTGTCTTTTCATATCTCTGGGACGTTATATGATAAAATGCTGAAATTTTGTACATCACCTTATTAGTGTATGGGGCACATTTTACTCATTGGAAATGTTTTTGTACGGGAGCCGTATAAAAATTTAAATTTTGTATTTCTTAAAATTTAATTCCCTTGAAAATGTTAATCAATTTCATAAAATTCTGTACCTTTTTTTATGCAACTTTGTAATTTATTACATTTGTCTAAGATCAATATTTAAAGAATAAAAGCCAAGGGCAATGTTTTTGGGATAACCTGTATATATATATATATATATATATATATTATGGTTACATCAAATTAAAAAAATATATGTCAGATTTCTTTGTTAATCTCTTTAAAATTTTTATTATAATTTTATTTTGGGGTAACTCATCTGATGTGATAAGCAAAATGAATTATGAATATGAATAGTGTTGAAGACCCAGACCGTCCGACTCATCTGAAGACATAGAGCATCCATTTGGACGGCCGGGAATATGAATAGTATGTAACTGTTTTAAGTCACATTCAGAGATAGTGCTGATCATGAACATATTTGGATCATCCAGGATTTTCCAATTTAATATAATGTTTGGTGGTAATATGTCTGGTGGCTGCCTACTACACCCCAGTACATATCCAGTATAGGAAGATCACAGCTAAATATAGAAAATAAAATGTAACATGTTGCATGCAAATGATTCCCAAGTATGTTTTAGTGAGTCTTATTATTCATTGTTTTAAAATAATGAAAACTTATTTGTTATTATAAATTGCTTAACAAGGTTATTTTAGGACTAATTTCTGTAGTTTTTGAGAATAATTAAAAAATCTATTACTTTGTTTTAGAAATTTTTGAATAGCTAACAACCTTCTTTTGTAGTATATATATATATATATATATATATATATATATATATATATATATATATATATATATATATATATATATATATATATATATATATATAAAGCTTTTATTAGACACCATCCATGATTTTATGATGTATGAATTAGCTGAAAAAAACACTGAACATAGATAGACCCTTACATAGATAGTCCCACATGCTTTAATAGTGCAAACAAATATAAATTAGTGGCCTTTAGTTGACTTATGACATCACTTGATATTCAAAATTGGTGATATATTCTTTCTATGCTGTACATAAATTAAATATATAAAAAAAATTTTATAAACTCATTTTAACATAAAATATTTTGTTAACATTTACTAAGGTAGTAGGATACACACACACACACACACACACACACATATATATATTTCGATTAAAATCTTTCAATTTATATATATATATATACATATATATATATATGAAGGATCTGGGTATGAACCATGGTAACCAACATTTTTGAAAAAAAAAAATGAGTTATGTACGAAAAACAACTGCTGTGATAAATATGAGCATTTTAGAATACTTATGCATTTATTTGAACAGATAGCACTACGATACAACTTTCAATTTATGGTAAGTGCAAAGGTTTTCATGTAAAGCAAGGTAAATGTAAGAAAATGGCAGCAAGAAAGGCTTTGTTTGCAGAAGGAAGAAAGAGTAATTTCAATTTGTGTGATAACTGGGAAGGTTATAAATGGTTAAATGATATTGACATTTAAATGATATTGATCCTGACTATGTTATAGACACCAACCCACCTTTAAATTTCAAAACAGATAATGAAAATAAGGCAAGTTAAAGATCCATATGCAAATCTTTCTAAATAATGTAAACTATGGTAAACGCTGTATATACTGTACATGATTTTCATCTTTTGTCGTATAGACACTAACTTACCAATTGAAAAAGTAATTGTTTAGCAATATAAAATGTAAATATAATATGAAATATAGCAGAAATGCAGTTATAAAACAATTAAATGAAAACTTAATTCTAAACTCAAAAATCTAAATATTACTACAAATCCAAAAATAGCACTTATTCTAAATATAAAATTTAATATTATTACAAACATATTATATATTCTATAATTTTTTATGTAATTAGACATCTCTACTCTCTCTCTCTCTCTCTCTCTCTCTCTCTGAATCACTTCTTCATCTTCACTTACATCAGTATCAGGTTCATTCATTAATTGTGAAATTTCACTTTCAGAGAGATATTTAATTCTCTTTGCTATGATTATTATTATGTGTTTAACTAAATTATTTCTAGCTAATAGGCACTCTCCCAGAAAACAGCAATACAAAATCCCAGCCACCCTCCCCCTCCCATTTAACATTCTAAACATACCATACATGACCCTTCCATTAAAATAAGCACAAAACAACTACCATGATAGAAACATTTCCTTTAAGTAACGATAGAAATATTTCCTTTCCTCCAGTCAACATGTCTTTTAAATTGCCAGACAACTGAAAATGCTTGCATGTGCATTTGTTTATATTATCAACTTAGTCAGCATCCTAATGAAAAACAAAATGAAACTGAAATATGAAGGTCAATGATCCAAGGAACTAGCTTTGCAAAAATTACAGGGTTCTAGCACCATCTAGTGTTATTTAAAATTTTCGGTAGAAACGCTCTAGTTTCCCGGTGTATATTTGTATCATTGGGCTCAAGTAGCTGTCTCACGTTCAAGGCAAACTTGCACTGATGGGCCGAGGAGTGAGAAAGTTCACCGAGGCATATATGATGCACTGGTCCCGAACAGGTTAAGCAATAAAAGATAAAAATGTATTTAGGCTTATTTTAACTTACTTGTTGTTTACATGTTACTAAATATATTCTAAATGTTTAACTACTTTTGTTCATGTAGATACCATTGTTTTCCTGTAATGGCAGATGTATTTTAAGGTATGTGTTTCTCTTTTGTAATAAAATTTAAGTGGGGGATATTTTTCTTTTTCTTTTATTTGGGATCCTGATAATGTGAAATCTAAGGAGAGAAATCGAAATAATTTTAGAGAAGTTTGGTCAAGAGTGGAGTCTATTAGACCAACATGCTATAGAAAGAAACTATTTTGTTTTAATTTCAGTGTACATTGCTGCTCAGATAACCAAGGTTATTTCAACATGTGGGATGAAAATACCACAGGTAGAGGAGCTGATGAGATTGGAAATTGTCTCTTAAAACACTTTGAACTTCATGATATTAAAGGGAAAAACTAATAGCCTTCTGTAACAACTGTTCTGATCAGAATAAGAATTGGACCATTGTTGAACTATGGCTTTGATTACTGGCTCTTAATAGATTTAAAAAGTTGGCACAAATTTTTCATCAGGTTGGACACACAATGCTACTATCAGATAGAGATTTTTTTTTGGAAAACCACACCCAGGCACAATGCAAATATATATTTCTTCATGTGAATGGTTGGATGTCCTCAAAATTACTCCAAAAATGAAGTATTTTATAGTTTATCAAATATAGAATACTCATTTTCTCAGCGTTTCTGAATTTAGAAAATATTTTTGCCAGCCACAGGCAGAGTCTTCTGTACTAGACATAAGGAATGCTGTATGTAAATAGCTCAACTTTGAAATTTTGATTGAATAAAACATTTTTGACATATACATGGGACCAATTTACAGCGTCACTCTTAGGAAAAAGGGAAGGCCATCTGTATTTGCAACAAATTTTGTTGGAGGTTTCCAAAACAAACTATGATTTTTCTTTGGGAATTGTAGCTGGAAAACTGACTGATGTGTTAACTTGTCTCAAGTGGATCCCACCAATTCATTATTAATATTATAAGAACTTAAAACCCAATTAGTTTTAATGTCACAGTTATATGATGCCAATTGTTTAAACATATGGGCCATCTCTATAGTTGCTAAGAAGGTTCCAATTTTGAGTTCATTAAAATATTCATTGTTCAAAAACAAATTTGTACAAAATTTATTTAATGTTTCATATTTTTTTGTTTCATGTGTTTTATTTTGATGTGACAAACATTTACCTAGATTTATATTTCAAGTAAATTATGTTAAACATAGGAGAAAAAAAAATAGATTTGAATTTATTTTGCCCTTGATTCCAAGTAACGTATGGTAAGTGCAATTTTTTTTAAGTAACATATTTTAAAACTTTTATAAAAATATTTGAAGGTCACAACCAGTGTTGCATAATTCTCAAATAATGAAAGAATATATATAATTTAAAAACTTTTTGGTAGGTCAAATCATATATATATTAATTTATATTTTTTAATTATTGAAGTCTACGTATCTCAAAATGACAAAAGTGTTGGTTACCATGGTTTACACCCAAGGCCTTTATATATATATATATATATATATACATAATACCTAAACTGCTATAAATGGATATATTCTATCTTATTGTTTGTATACTTTTCTTGATTGTAAACTACTGAATATTTCTGTATTTTTGTCCCCTGTTTCAAGCAAAATATTTATTATTTTTTTACATTTTTACAGTTTACATCATATACTGATATGATAAAATCTGATAACCTTATTCAAATCATAGCATGTTATGGTTATCTTTTATTTTTCAGTAGTCTATCAGAATAGTAGGAAAAATATCCAAAATATAAAAAATAGTACAGAGAGCATTTCATGCTTTATTCATCAAAGATAGAAATAAAAATTCTTTTGTGATCAGTGAGCAGATAAGATATGAAGGAATTTACTGAATTCTTTGAACATTATAACAATTCAGCTAATTCATAAAGCATCTACATTTTGATTATAGTGAACAGCACAAGATTGACCTGAAAAGTCCTGAAAAACAAGGCTTGAATTTTTATGTTTTAATTTGCAAAATACAGGGTGAAGTATTTAAGCGTAGGACCAAGTGATGTTTCATTGCTTTTTGGCCATCATGTCTTTTCGCCATCTTTTGGCCATCATCCAATATATCATGTAGTTACTTTTATAAGCAGGGCTGTGACAAGGGGTCAGAAGGCTAGGTGATGGCCTCAGGTGCCATTTCACAAGGGCGCCGAAATTTAAATTTTTATTATAGTTTATAAAACTAACATTGGTTTTAAAACAAAGTATTGTACTTTCTCAAAAATTAGTTCTAGTACTGGAGCTTCAAAAAATATATATATATACTGCTTTAGTATATCAGAAAATATAAAAACAAATTTAATAATGTATCCTTTCACAATTAGGATTCAATTTGAATTAGATAATAAAATAATAATAATAATATAAGGCAATCCTTCATTAAATTAAAATTTTTGTAAATTGTCTCTTTCCTAAATTCAAGTGGATACCTAATTTGAGATGCCGACAGGCCCTCCACATCCAATTTTGGACCTGGGCACCAAATCGAGCTCCGGGCCCTAGATAAAACATAAAGTGGAGGGGGTATCCCTTTTTTCTGTATTATTTGGGGTAGAGTTGAATTTCATAAAATATATCAAGTACAAGGTGATTTATGAGATATCTTTCATATGATGGCAAGTGGTATGTACATTTCATTTTAGAAGAAATATTTTTATACTCTTTTGCACGTGTATTTTGTATAGTCATACAAATTTTTGGAATAATCGAAAGTGACACCGCCAGAACCAGAAGTGTAAATCATTAGTGATCCCTCCAAAATTCGATGCTGAATCAGACATTACATAAGCTATTCTTATAACTATTCCTGAGAAAAAGGTATTGTTAAAAAAATGGCAATTTTTTAATCAGAAGTGACATCTGTAGAACCAGAAGTGGAAATCCTGAATGAATTTTCCTATCCCCTAAAAAAATTTGATACTGAAACCATATCAGTCATCATCTAAGCTCCATCCATAGCCAATCCTGAGAAATAAATGTTTGAAGGAAAATGAAATTTTTTTATCCAGAATTGGGAAAATAATTGTAAATAGAATTCCTTAATGAACCCCTCCTCCTCCCTGAAATTACATCAGTCATCACCTAAAGCTCTATCTATAGTCAATCAAAATATACGTTTCAAGGAAATGTTTTGAACCAAAAGATGAAAAATCACAAGTATAAATCAATCCTTAGAAAACCAAATTCCAGAGGAAGTTCCCTACTTCCTCTGGAATTTAATGCTGAATCCATATCAGTCATTATACAAGCTCATAAAAAAACCCAAAAAGATGTTGCAAGGAAAATATACATTTTTTAAATGAAAGCGACATCTCCACAACCTGAAGTTGAAATTCTGATTTCTCTAACCCCTTCGAAATTTGATACTGCAATCATCATCTAAGCTGTAGCCAATTCCAAAAATTGATGCTGGAAGGGAATTTTTCTGAACAGGAAGTGGTAAAATATCTAAATTAAAAATTCTTGAATCCCTTTATACTTTCCATCACCAAAGGTGTATAGTAGTCTTAGAAAATGGATGTTTCAAGGAAAAGGGAAAATTTTGAACTACAAATGTAAGAAGAACCGTATATTATGGAAATCTTTAGTGAACCTCCCTACCTCCTCCAGAATTTGATGTTAGATCCATATCAGTCCTTATCTAAAAGCTCTAACTATAATAGATCCTGACAAATTGATGCTTCAAAAAATTTATTTTTGCAGTCAACAACCACTCGGAAGAAACAGTTATCAGTGTTACAGCTGAATTACCTCCAATTTGTGTACATATGCAGCATATAAATAAAATATAATATGTCCGAAATATCTAGGGAACTTGTCAGACAATCAATTTTCATTTGTTTCATAACTTTTTTGATAGAAATAGTACATGCACAGATATGTGTCATTTTTGAGCATTAATCATTTCGACTCATTAAAAAATCCCAAGGCTCAAAGTTCTCTGCTTTTGAAAAAAAAAAATCGTTTTTTAACTGTTAGCAGCAAAAGTTAAGTGTCCTCAAAATGCTCTACTAAAATTATCCTAAGAGGTTTTAATCTCCTAATTTTTTAAAACTACTGATTGAAATCATTTTTGATTTAATACATTATATCAGTCAATTACAAAATCATATTTTCTAAATTACATTGATTTTGCAGTTTTTCATTGAATTTCATCGTTTATATGGTGAATTAACTCTATTCGAATGCCAATTAGCCAATTATCGTACCACAATTAAAAAAATGATGGTGTTGAGAACAGTTTATGCCAGCATAGCAGGATCAGTAACATTTTATTTTCTTTATATTTTCTTCCTAGATACTCTATATTCGGATAATCTGCCAATATAACTTTGATGAAATGAACTTCATTTAAAATATTTTTGTTTCATAATTAATTATTTTATTCTAATTTATTTTTATAATTACATTAAAAGAATGAAATCATGAAGTTAATTCAATATTATACTGCCATGTGTTGTTTTAAACTCATTCATTATGTTCATAAAATATATCTTTCAAAATGTATCAATTCTGATATGAGATAAAATGTCAAATGAGTATCCAGAATTATTTATAGAGTAATTGGGGTCACACAAGCTTAAGGCGAAACAACACAGTTTGTATGTACAAAAAATCCTATATAATGAAAAAATCCTTTTCTAATTAGGATTTAGGGAGAGGGGGCAGATCCCCCAAATCTTCCCTCTCCCCTGGATACACCTTATAATATACTCGTATAATGGAAAATGTGTGAATTTTCTCTTTCAATGAGCACAGTTCCTACTAATTACCAAGTTCAACATAAAATCATACGATATAAAGTGAAAGTTTAAAAACGTATTATAAACACACTAAAGCATTCATAAAATTCGTTAATAATGCAATATTTTGCCTGAAATTTTGTATATACTTAACTGTAGTTATTTTAAAGGAATGAATTTACAAAGCAATGTAGAAATGTGAAAAAATAAATTTAACTTATCCTAAGATTTGTTTTATGATTAAGATATCTAAAAATAATATTTGAAAAATATAAGAAAATTATTTTGAACATAACTTAAATCTTAGATGGTAGCATTGGAATGGATATTCCCCCTTAATCTATTGTTTCAGCTAATATTTTTTTTTATAAAATTTAGTTGCATGTTGGGAGATGCACTAGCACTGATGAGATTATTATAGTACTGCATGAGAAATTAAAATAAACTTGCTTTTGGCATTTTCTTTAAAGCAATATCGGCTATTTCATCATTGAAATCAATGTGGGAAGCAAGTTCATGCCTTTGAGGAGCAATTTAATCTGATAGTAGCTCTTTGGTTCTGTAGAAAGAAACTAGAATTTTTTTTCTACAGCTCTGCATTTAGTCGGACGGACACCAGGATGCGCCATCGCGTTAATTGGTTTAGGAGAAGGAAGATAAGATTTCCCTTCTGAAACTTATAATTTCACAAAGAAAACCTGTAAACAAGGATCGTCTCAGTTATCAGTTGGATGTGATTGATATGAGCTGTAAACTTCAGTGAATGAGCGAAAGCAAACTTATCCACTAGGGTTATAAACGTATCTATTTTATCAGTGCAATTCTAGAAAATTGCTAACTGCTTTCCCTGTAGTGATCATTTTCTTTTTATTGCCTTATTGACATTGTCTTTCTTAACAACAAATGATGGACAGATTCTGCCATTAAACACAATGACATTCTGTAACTATCTTTACTCAGATGACTTGTATCGAACTAAGGATACCTTCTTTCAGCCTTTTTTAACTATTTTGGAAATCGAACAATCTTCAAGTAATTAAGAAAAAAAAAAAATTATAAATCCATACACAGCTGTTCTATAGTAAATACTTTTATTCTCAGCAATGCTCACGAGCCCCTAACAGTCTCTGGGCCCCAGTACCATGGTCCCAACTGACTTTCCCTTTGTGGGGGCCCTGGGTGCCAATAATTAATATCAGCTTTCTGGAACCAGATTAATGTAAATAATACCATTTCCATTTCGATTTAAGGTGCTATGAGGGATAGAAATAAAAATAACATTTCTCGAGAAAAATAAATAAACTTTCACAGATTTAGAGCAGAAAATGAATTGAGATAGAAGAAAGGACCCTCTCTTTCAAACCAAGTTCATTGTTCACAAGCCATTAATTTGAACATTATATTCCTTCGTAGTTAAGGCAGCAAGAGGCAAACATGCAAAACTAACATCTGTCTAACTATTAAATTTTCTTGAAAAAATTCTGAATATTAATTAATATTGCTCGCATTTTTAGTATCAACTAAGTAAACTAAATTTGGATACTTAAATGAAAATAGTATTTTGCATTTTCATAAATCAAACAGTTTTTACTCGCGCAATCTAGGCTCCATCACATTTCTTGTATATAGAGAAATAATTCTCGCTCATGCATGGAAATGCAAAGTAGTGATTCTCCACAGAACTTTAAAGATTTCTTTCGTTTCTACTTTTCCTACAATACATAACATATGTCAAGGGATGTGAGTCAAAAATTTGACTTTCTAATTTGGATGGATTTAAACATTTTAAGCATTTCTGAATACAAATCAATCATTTTTAAATGATGTCTCCCTATAGGCACGATATCTCTCAAACAAATTAGCGATTCAAACGAAGTTTCGTAATGTTATTTTAAGTAGTAAATTTAAATGGCCCATTGATTTTACTGATCAACAAATTTTACACAATCATTTGTATCCTTCATGATTTTGTACTTTTCCAATTTATTTTTTTATACATTAAGACAAGAAATAGGAGAAAAAAAATTATTTTACTCTAGTTTTACAAAAATTTCCATCCATTCCAATCCCAGTATCAGGTAAACTAGAGCTAATATTTTTATTTAACTTTGATTGTCATAATTAGAATAACAATATAATCTATAATTGACTGTAATATATAATAGACGAAGGATAACATTTATACTGTTGAATATTCAGAGATTGGACAAGGGAAAGTTATACTCACTTCAAACATTTTTTTTGATAATTAATATAACATAATAAATATTTGGATTAAATTTTTTTTAAATTAGTCATTTTATATAATATTATTTATTTAAGTAAATATCATTTAAGATATGCCATTTTTAAAATATTGTAAGTTTTTTGTTCTAAAATGAGAAGTTTATATAAATTAAATGATTGGTATTCTGAAATAAGTGGATGCTTTTTAAGTACTTTCAATCAAAAGATGAGTTAAGATCAGAATATTTCTGTTTAAGTTTTAAATGGTAATGAAATGGGGTACATATTATGCTACTCCAATCAATTTATGTATTTGTTTGAAATTTGAGACTAAATTTTTTCTCACTCCTATACAATGATCACATGTATATATACATATTTCTTTACAGTAGGAAACAAACTTTTCTAGAAAAGCCTGTTTTATTAGGCTATATTAGGGAAAAATTAAGTTCACATACAGGTAATTGAGTCCTTTTCAAAATATTTTTCTACATATCCCACTATCTTACTGAGTTATCCTGGCCATATAAAAACGTCAGATTCTCGTCTTTCTTATTCAATGAAAATGCTTCTTGGCCTTAACATATCAATTCATTTTTTTTAAGTCTATCACATATTTGTACTTACACAATATTAATTTAATATACCAGAGTTGATAACACCTATCAGGGGCCTGTATGAAGTCTTGTGCAGACTACAAAGATTTAGAACTACCAGCCTCTTGATCTGGAGACAAGCACTCTAAACTATCAGTAGAATGTGCTTGTGTGACAAATGACTGCGGTTTTTTCATATTCGTTTGTCAGAAAGTACTTTGTTGGTTAGTTCATAGAATACTCATAAAATATCATGCAGTAGGCAGTTCTACTCATACCTACTGCATTTTCTCAAATCCTCAGCTGTCTGCTCTATTTGTATATTCTGTACTATTCTGGACAGAATTGTCATAATAAATTTGTACATATGGTGTCTTTAAATATATATGCATGGGAATTTAACAATACGTATTTTTTTTTGCTTTGTATATGCATTTGTATTTTGTGTTATGTATTTTGGTTTTCATTGTTAAAATATAGATGTTCTTTCAAATTTAACAGATATGTAAACATAACAGACACTATTCTTTCTCTAATATGTTATATGATGCATGTTTGTTCTTTTCATGATAATTTTTACTTTAAACATAAAGAGAGGGAGGGATGGTATTCAAAGACTAAGTGCATTAGGTTTCCATGGTTTCATTATAGTATGTTGCATGAATGTGATACGACCTCTCCTGTCATTTATCCCTTAGTAGTATGCCCATATCTACCCTTTTCGCAGTTATGAATTTTTTTCCCCATTCAGCACATAGTATATGACTATATGTAAAAACAATTGTGAGGAGTCAAAAATCAAACTCTTGTATTTTAATGGTTATACACATTTCGGGCACCCCTGAATATGACTTCATAATTTTTATCTGTGCGTCTATCTCTCTGTGGGCACAATAATATCACAGAAGTTGATAATATTGAATAAAATTTGGTACGATTATTTCAACCAGTAAATGTCAGAGGCCTATTGCATTTTGCATAAATGGACCAAAGAAAATCTCTTATTTTTTCGATTATACTTTTTGAAAATTCAAAAATAAAGTGATATAAAAAAGTTTGAGAAATATGATATTTAATATGTCAGCTTTTTAACTTGAATGTCATAATTTACAAGAGGTTAATATGCACCGTTCTTACGATATTTTATGTTTTTGATCTAAAATGGAACAATTTAGGAAAAAATACCCTCACTGTTACCAATTGAGTGAATGCTTTATAAACAAGCAGTTTAAATCCAAAATAAATCAACATCATTATTTAGAAATTATCTTGATCTTCTCTTGAGATATTAAAACTTTTATTTATCTGTGTATTTTTTGTTTTTGCAGGGAGTTCATCATTTTTCAAACAAATTGAATAAATCAAATAAAATCTGGTGTGTTTATTTCAATCAATGAACAGAAACCTATTCATTTTCAGAGGAAATGGCCAAGTAGAAGGCCCTCCATTTTTTGAAAATATTTATTTTAGAAAATTGAATAAACATTATAAAAACACAAAGACGTCTAAAAATATTACAAAAATAGGCAATTAATATGAGATTTTTATTTAAATACAAGTACCGTTATTTATAAGATGATAACATCCACTTCACTCATGGTATTTCATTGGAAAATAATAAAATAAATTCACTATTGTCAAGGGAGTGAATGTTTTATATATGAATAATTTTAATCAGAAATGGATTGACACAATTATTAATTATTTGGAAATTATCAAAAACCGTTTTCGAGATATCAAAAAATAATTTTTTCTATATTTAGCTCTATATCTCTGGAACAAATAAAGCTAATAGGCTAAAATCTTGTCCAATTTCTTTAATTAATAAATGTCAGGAGTCAGCTGATTATCAGGGAGCTTCAACCATTTTTTTTTTTACAAAACTATAAATGAAGAGTAGAAAGGCTCTTGTATTTAATCTCGCCTCAGGTGCCAAATTAGGTGGTCATGGGCCTGTTGTAAGGCAGGGTTTTAAAAAGAAAAAAAATAGATATGCAAAACTTGATAGTAAATACTAAATGGAAAGAAATAACTATAGTATCACAAAAATTTCTTATATAATGGATTGAGCAAAATGTAAAAGTATATTAGTATTTAAATAATTCACATTTTTTATGATTTTTTAAGGGATAAGATCACAGTTTTCTGTAGCTTGCACTACATATAAGTTCATATACTACCTTCCCTGACGAATATAAATCAACCAGTTTATTCCAAAATTTTCAAGCATTTATAAATTCTAACACAAATTTCAGCATTTAGAAATCCTAATCTGAAAGAACCTAATGTTCCTAATTTTCATTTTGGAAGATGTCAGCACAAACTGGAAGTCTTAAAAGTCAAAAGATCCTTGAAACTTTCCTAGTTTTAATCCAAGTTGATGTGTATGAAATATTGATCACATAGAAGTTCTTACCTGATGAACTTCTTGCCATCCCTGAGGATCACACGTTCCAACAAATGCATGGTCATGTAACAAGAGTTCAGTTAAATGATGATCACTGGCATGAAGAAGAGTATAATACAAAGGAGTTAAACCTTTACTATCCTTATAATTTGGTGATGCTCCAAGGTCAAGTAATGTCTGTGGAGGAAAAATAAATATATTTAATTAAATTTTTAAGTGGATTAAATTGAATAAAAAATTATTTAAGAATACAAACACATTAATTTAATACATTACACCAAACTTTCACATTTATAAAGGTTTAAATAGTTATTCTATTTGTTCATTGATAATTACCATGTTCTTTATCACATTAATTATCTAAAATCTGACAACACATTCTGGCACATTCAAAAACATATAATTCTCCAAATGTTATACATTATACATACATGCATCCAAATTAATTTTTGTATGATTTTCCTTTTACTCCAGTTTATCATGTGTGTGTGTGATTGCCATAACTCTGTTCATTATTGTTATCAATTTCATAATTTTCATTATGTTGATTTAACTCCTTTATTTCGCTAGAATTTTCATTATCCTTATCATTTTCAAATAATCTTTTTTCTCACTTGCTACAAAACACATATTTATATCAATTTTTATAAATTTGGCATCACAATTGTTTTTTTCTGTAATTAGAATATTATTTCTAATTTTTTTTAACACTATAAGATCTTGTACTTAAAAACTGGTGGTTTAATTAGATTTTTAAAGAAAATTGTATCACTAACTTCAATGTCTTTTATATGGACTACAGTGTATTTTTGTGTCTGCTTTTTGGCTGCATACTTTTGTAAATTTGTTGAATCATTCATAATTTCATTGAAATATTTTACACCTCATGCCATATACTTCTTGTAAGTTTTTGGTTTTCTAAATCTAAATTTAATTTCTCAATATCAATATTCTCACCTCTATTTTGTATATTTTCACCTGTTACATTTCATGCTACATAATATTAATTCACTTGGATTTCAATTAGTTCATCATCCATATCATATTTATTTCTAATTATCACTCTATTCTAAGTTTCACCACTTGAAAAGGTCCCTCATATCTATCTTGTAGAGTATTGGGTTTATTATTCTTTTTCAGATATACAGTATCTCCGATTTGATTTCTTCTTTTGTTATTTTTTTGAAATTTTAAATCAATGCAACTTTTATATTTTTATTTAACATAATTTTAACATTATTTTGATTATTTATCACAATATTTATTTTGTTGTTATTTATTACAGTTCAAATTGTTCCAAATGGAAGGATAGCTTTAGCATTTTTCAAGTGTACTGAAATCACCTCCTGGAAATCATGAAAAAGACTCAATTCCTCAACAGATAAATGATCTGGTTGCAGAACTTGACTGCGTGAGAGTGTGATGAATACATGGATGTCATCATTGCATCCCATATTGCTTTCTTTTTCAGCATAATATTTAATCCTTTCCATCATAATTTCCATTAATCACTTGAATCATATTTTGGGATTTATTATCTGTATCATTAACCTCAAAATTTTTATTATTCTCATTGACATCAAATCTAACCTTTCTTTTCAGCTGTGTGAAAATTTGTTTATTTACATTGGTCGCATTTTAAGATTTATTGTCTATATCATTATTATCCTCAATTTTTTATTATTCTCATTGACATTATCATTAACCTGACTGCACTAAATATTTTGAATATTCTTGACACCAAATTTTGAGCTATTTTAGAACTCGTATAAAACTCATTTAAACTTTAGTTTCATTTTCATCCCCATTGCTCTCACTTGTTTGCATAGATTTATTTAATTAGTGCATTATTTTGTGCTTATTAATTATATTCAACTCCACATTACATGCATCATTATTATTTTTTATTAATTTCTCAATTTCTATAGCTTCATTACTTATCATGTTTTTATCTATATTATTATTTACACATTCAGTTATATCGATTTCATTATTATTTACATCCTTCTCATCTTCATTAGATAAATTTTCATTATTAAAATTGTTATCTTCATTAAGATTTTTGCCATCATTATTTTTTTCTTGTGAATGATTTTTTGATATCTTGGTTTCTCGGCATTTTATGTATATTCATAATCGGTTTGCAAGCAAGTCTCTGCTAGCAAAAATATCTCTTTGCATATTTTTGTCTTACCTGTAAATTTTATCACAAGTATCGTTATTTTTATTTTGTATCTAAATTGTATACATAATAATCCTGTCCGAGTAATTTTCATTTAGTTCCAAATTTTCATTCTCGAGCAATGGCACTAACATGTTGCTGAATTTTAACACATTTTTGTTTGCATCTAAAATCCCCATATTATTTGATAAAAAATCATAACCTAGTAAAATTTCATAATTCTTATTAAAATGTTGGTTGGTTACAAAAAAAGTATTATTTACAGACTTATTTCCTATTCTAAAATTAAGTTTAATGCAATTACAGAATTGAATTTTTTTAATTAGTAAATGCTTGTAAAGTGACTCTCTGTTATATAATTAATTTTTACTTTTGCATAATTTTTTAGCCTTTGGAACAAGTTTTTGTTGAAGAAGGAAACATTGCTGCCCATATTAAGCATTGCAGTCATTGCAAGATTTTTGAGTTAGACACTTACAATGGGTAACAAGGTATCTTGCATGTTTTTTATTTCATCTGTCTGTCCTCTGCATATCATTATATTTATTATATTTAAAAATTTGTTCACGTCTTTAATATTTTCGTACACCCTTAAAATTTAAATCCAAGTCTTACACATTCTGCTATAATATTCGTGGGAATTAGGAGTATTGAATGCATCATTATTTCTATTTCCTGAAGTTAGTTTAAATTCTTGAGATTGTTGCTTATACTATATTCTCTGTAACCCCTATTAAATTTTCTTGGCCTGCGATTTACACTTTGTCCTCTGTATAATCCTCTATTTCTATCTGGACTTTCCACAAACTCTCTATCCTGATTTTGATTGTATATGTAAATTTCATGGCCTAGTTCTCTAAATTCATTTCACTTATTTTTATAATCATTTTGGTTAAATCAGCATTATGCAAAATTATGGCCATTGTTTTAGCAACCTATGCAGGATTTTAGACTAGCCCAAGTTTCTAAGTCCACCAAAATGAGGGAGCCAATCAGGATGCACCCAAATATCACATAAAAAGCTAGGCCAATGAGAGTTGGGAAAGGTGTGATACCCAGAGGCAAGATTCAATTAAATATATTTTGCCGAGAGAAATTGTGACTAAAATTCAAGAGAGATGGTGATTGGAAGTACAGCAATGCAGTTGCAAAAGAGAATGACAGCAGTATAAGTGGTGATGTAGCATAAAAAGAGAATCTCCTAAATAAGGGAGAGTAATAAAATACTTGCGAAGACATCAACTTCCCCAAGCCAAGCTCTGTATTGATGCAGTGTTACTGCAATAAACGAGGTACATACCAACAATTATAATATGGCAAATGGTTGAGCTTAAGCATTTTCAATGTTCAGATTTAACCACAGTCTCACATTAACCTCCTAAGCCTTTTTTAAAGGAATTAATTTAAATCAATGAGTATTGTAAATTGATTAATTATTAATGGTTCTAGTGATAATGTATGTAATAATAAATGAGTGTGCATAAAATAAATATAATTATAAAGATAAATTGGGTGTTTAATAATCAATGTATTTATTTTTAGCTATGGTAAGTGGTTCGCATTTGAGATAAATTTGGTGGGCTACTATGTACTTATTAAATAAAAAATTTACATGATATTTTATTACTTGACCACCTTCTCCTAAGTAAATATTTATACCATAGTTGTGGTTAATCTAGAATAGATGCTGAATGTTGATAAAGAGTTTATTCTGAATTAACATCCATTCTAAGCCCAATGCTATTCCTCTTTTTGCAACATTAAAGCTACGTTTTTTTAAATTTTGAGATGGTTTATTGGCTATGGTGTATTTTTATTGATTGTTTGCTATTTGTTGTTAATTCTCTTTATTATATATATATATATATATATATATATATACATACACACACATATATATTATATATATATATACACACAGAGACATATATATATATATATATATACACACACACACACATATATATATATA